>CM062935.1:30173333-31540416 GCA_031878705.1 Tapirus indicus | reverse complement strand
AAGGAGCACAAATTACCATTACAATGAATTAGTCTCTCTTGGAATTAACCACATACCACAAGATAGAATGAAACTATGCATGAGTAACTGTTAAAATACCTGTTTCCATTACCACATGTATTGCCAAAGGAATTTCGTAAAAGTACATTTTAAAGATTCACTAATCTAGTTTGGGGAGCTGAAGATCGCTTCACAGTGTTCTTCCTGATTTCATCCCGATCCCAACAAGCTATGAATACTCAAACCTTACCTTTTTCATCATCTGAAAGAAGGCTAGTCTAACTTATTGGAAAGTCTAAATCTCGGAATCTTAGAAATATTTTTAAAATCATGAAATGTTGAGAATAGACACCATGAAACTATCATTAAGATTTAGCAGATGTCGCATTTTTGACATACTTCCTTTGAATTTTTCTTTTTTTAGTAAGAAATAAAATGTTGCATAGACAACCAAAGCACCTCCTTCACAAATATACCAGAACTAACCATTATCCTGAAGTTGATGTGGACTTATACTACATAGGTATATACCCAAAATAATAAGCCATGCTATCTAGTATATTCTCAAGACCTACAAAAACATTACCTTATTGTATGGCTCCTTCAACTCTTTTATTTATTTACTTATTTATTAACAATGTCTTTTTTTTTGAAGATTGGCCTTGAGCTAACATCTGTTGCCAATCTTCCTCCTTTTTTCCTTTTTTCTCCCTGAAGCCCCAGCAGATAGTTGCATGTCATAGTTGTACATCCTTCTAGTTGCTCCATGTGGGATGCCGCCTCAGTATGGCTTGATGAGCAGTGCATAGGTCCGTGCCCAGGATCCGAATCAGCGAACCCCAGGCCGCCGAAGCGGAACATGTGAACTTAACCACTATGCCATTGGGCCAGCCCCCTCAACTCTTTTATTTTTTAATCAACATTATGTTTTTGAGATTTAGATGTGCTAGCAGTGTAGTTTTATTATGAATTACAAGACTGAGTTAGCTTTAGTAATTTTAACTGCTAATAAAATAGTCTTGTACTGAAAGGCCTGACTTACTCTGAAGGCAGGGGTACAAACTCTAATTAAACCTGGTACGCTGAGTTCTAGCTCTGTTGCAAGAAGGAACAAATTGTTTCTCAGCCTCTCACAAAGCCCCTAGGATTTCTTCTCTAAGGAACAGATGGAAAGCTGTGTGATGGATCTTCCCCCATTTATAGAATACATCTCAAGAATCTGTATGAATAATTTTTATCTTTGGCAAATAGTTATTTCCCAGAGAGAGCAATTAGAGGGTTGAGAAAGAAAGGGAAACAAGGAAATAAGTTACCAGAACAAAAAATTGATTCTATAGTCCTTCTCAAACATAAATTACTACATTAAAAGTTTAAAATAACTAGGACCACAATTATAAAGACAGCCCTTCCAACTTCCTGGGCAGCCTTCCATTGAATAGATTGTGTAGTCTAGATTTTAAGGTTCAAAGTGACTAAAAAAATGCCAGCTTTCTATGGCTTAAAACATGCACACAAAAAACAACCTTTCTGCTCAACATAGTAAGTAGTATACAAAATGACATATTTAGTACGTTCTCAATTATGGTAAGTGTATTCAGATATACATTTGTATGCACTGGATAAAGAAAAGAAACATTGAATTGTGAATAGCGCCTATCCTTGGCCGATGGGAATACAGGTGAATTTTATTTTCTTCTTGAAATGGTTTGATATTTTCCACTTTCTCTACAAAAATGAGAATTTAATTTTATATTCAGAAAAAAAAAGAAAGAATGAGAGAAAGACAGAAATGTGCTTAGAATGCATTCACTCAGTGGGAAACTTGTAAACATCTAGCAGTTTAGTGGTGGCCTGGTCAGAGTAAACCTGGAAAACACCACGGTGATCAATAGACATATCCCACTGGTTCCATTGGCTTTTCTCCTCTAGTGCTGCCTCCTACCCTCCTAATTCCCTGGCTTCCTGAGAACTAAAGAAAACAAATAAACCAAAGAAAACAAAAGACCAGAAACAGCCCCAGGTAGTCTCTTCTGAAGGGGGAGGGTTTTGTGGAAAGCCTTTAACAATAGCCATTGTTTACTGAGCACTTCTTATGTGTCAGCCAATGAGCCAAGTTCTCTATATACTTTTTAAACCATTCCTCATAACAGCCCTTTGGAATAATATTGTTACTATCTCATATCAATGAGATGGTAGAAGTTTTGAGAAATTAAGTAACGTGACCAGAGTCACAGAGCCCAAATGCTGGAGCTGGTATTCACACTTAAGTCGGTCTGATGCCCAAGTCCATTCCCTTTCCACTTCGGTCGGCCCCAGCTCCTTGGTTGGTGCAGGGATCACAAACAGGCCATTTCCTGCCCAAATCTGTCCAGCTGAAGTGTTTTGTTTGGCCAGCACATTATTTTTTAAGTACAGGTTCAAGCCTTCAGCCAGGACACAGAGTCTCCAATTAGCCACCACTCCTACCTCAGACATAAAACTCTTGGCCCTTTCAGCTATTAAGGTAAGCTGCCCTGATCCTAAAGGCATTTGGATTGCCACCAACTGTGAGGAAAATAAAGGCATCTAACCTTTGATTATCACCTTCCAATGATTAAAAAAAAACCCCAAAACTCTTCATTTACTTGTTCTCCCTTTTTAAATACCATGAAAAATCCCCTTCACCACAATTATGCTTAGGAATATTGAAAGAATGATTGGGTCAATGTGTAGTGGGCCCTTAGAGGCCTTCCTAAACCAGGCATAAAATAATTATTTTATAGGACAAGCTGACTTATTCTTCCTCAGCTCTGTGACGATATGCTATTTATGGCCTCATTAATTATCCTTGCTGAAAAGCATTAGTATTTTCTTTCATTTACTCAACCAAAACATAGATACCATCTTCATATGGCATATGGATTAGTATCATGCTTGTTCTCCTGTTCATTACACTATCACCCCTTCAAATAAACACAAATGTCAAGTAAATACTTATTTTAAAGTTAATATACACATATTGAAAACTTATTTCCATATGGTGTGCTCTAATATTATGATTTAAAAAAAGCTTACCAACAAAATTTCATCAATAATCTTCAAACAAGTCTTTTTTCTTTTGGAAATAAATGTTTCCTAGGTTATTAAATTAAAACATGCTGAACTATATCTAAATTGATCCTGAACTGAAATAACTTTTACGGAAACATTTTTCAGTTGTTAAAAATAAAACTGTACTTACAGCTAAATATACTTACAGAAATTTTGCAGATATATATGTTTACATAGAATATTGAATTAGATTATACATATATATGCTTATATATACACAATATATGTATATATGGGATAAAGTAGTAGGCTATAATTGTTTCCCTTTGAAAATGCCACGTCTTATCAAGTAGGTGTAAGATTACAGAACAGCAGATTGGATATCAACAAAGACACACAGGCGCACACACAGATGTAGGTGTAAATATGTGTGTTTATCTAATGTATACATTTATAGACTTTCTTATATGGGAACAACACAGTTCAATAAACATCTACTGAGTAACTTTTATATGTTTTCTGTGTTAACAGGTCTTGTGCCATGGAGATATAGATATTCAAAAGATATAGTTCTTGCCTAGTCCCTGTCTAGTGAGAAAGACCAGTATATAAACAGTCAGTATCATTATAATGTGGTAACTGTTAGAAATAGCCTGTACAAGACTGTGAAATGTATACCCCAAGTTTATGAAATCCATGACAGTCTTATTCCACATACTCACAGAGAAGAAATAGAGTCTGGTAGGTTTTCTCAGTTAACTCAATGTGACTGAGCGCAAACATAATTTGGAGGAAGCATATGCTTAATCAACCTCTTCTCTGTCCTGATGAGCATTCCCACCCAGGCCTGGTTGCTCTCAGCATTCACAGCTTCATTATAACCTTTTTTATCTTAAAATTATATTAGCATCATTATTTCCAGGAAACCATGAAGCCCAAGCATTATACATCCTAGGATGTCACTGAGCCCTTTTATATTCTTGACTTCTTAGAGCCAAGGTTTTCACACCACAGCATGAGATAAGTTATACTCTCACCATATGAGAGTCAGAGAAGATAGGTAATTTCCCCAGAGACATACAGTTAAATAGAGTTCACAGCAGAACCAGAATTCTTACCCTGCCTTGTCTAAATCAAGAGTTGATGATTGTGCTAATACACACCATGCCTATTAGGCCAGTTGTAAGGATCTCTCATATCAAAAGTTAAGATTTGTCATGGTCTACTTGATTTGTTCCAAAGCGGGAGAAAACTCTTGGTGAACTCACATAGGCAGGTAGAATCTGCGGGATGCTGGATGGGCTATCTTGAGAGGGGTGTTGTGGAGAGCTCCCAGGACATGTCACCGGGAGACCTGAGTGATTTGGTTTTTTCACTTATCAGCCATGTGAACTTCACAATCTTTTACTTCTCTAAGATAAATTTTTCTCATCAGTAAAATCATCATGCTAATTATATCTGTACTAACTATCTCACAAGTTTGTTGTAAAGATCAAAGGAAATAAGCATGTGCAAACACTTGATCAGCTATAAGTTGCTGTCCAAATGACAGACACTTACACTTTGGTCTAGAGCCAAGTTGGGAGAGGCAATTTGAAAATTGATTAGAAGAAGTGTGAATTCTCCAGTGTAACCTTTTATATACATTTTCAATGAGATGATAATTAACAGTTAAAATTAGCTACCATATTATTTCTTTTACCAAATTCAGATTTATAGCCACATGAGAAGCAGCATATGAGAAGAAGCAGCATGTGAAAAAGAAGAAGAAGCTTTAGACTTTGACAGCTTTAGACTGGCAAGCGATCAGCTGTGTGTCTTTGAGCAAGTTGCTTTCCCCCTGTGCTTCAGCTTCTGCATCTACATAGTGGGAATAATAATGTACCTACATTATAGTATTGTTTGGGGATTAAACAAGAAAAATCATGAACATACCTACTTTGAAAAATAAAATAACAAGCTTCTAATGGAAACGAATGGGTTTAAACTTCCTTAGCAGGTGTGGATATAAGAAATGGTGTGAGAGAGTAAGAAAAACATTACTGAGGGATTTGTTCTTAGAGGCCTAACACTTATTAGCATCGTGATTATGAAGAAGTCACTTTACTATTCTGAGCCTTGGTTTCCTCATCTGTAAAGTAAGTGCAATAATACTCATATTAAAGCAATTTTGTAAAGTTAAAATGAAAATATTTTTTAAACCATAGTCATACAAAGATAAAGGATTTATTACAGCATATCGTCGATTCCAAATACTACTGCCTGCCGAATGTTAAAGAGTTTTGCAAATCTTCATCCTTAAAGAACTGTTAAGTATCTTTCCTCTTTACACTATCTCAGGAATCTATGTACTATAGGATGGCCAAAATGTCTGGAAACAGATAATAATATTTTATTGCAATGTCAGAAAGCCATTTACTATATATATTCACTAATTCTTCCAGACTTTATTGCCAAAGGGTGTAAAGGAACCTCTTGTACAACATGTGCTAGTTGTTTCAAACCTTCAGAGAGAACTTTCTCATTGAGTACTTTTAACCCAGAAACATCTATGATTATGATTTTGATAATGAGTAGACTCTGAATTGCTAGGCCAGCAATGAATAAAGGGAGAGACTGCAGTGAATAAAGTTCCCAGATGTCCTTCATAAAAATATTGTGTGTGGTGGGGGGGAGGATGGTGGGATTGGGGGAAGATTGTAAAAGGAAAAAAAGAGAGAGTCTTTTTTTTGAACATTTTAAACATTATAGTTTATACAACTATCTGAACATCTAACTTAAAAGCAGACAAATTAAAGTATAAAATTATTCACATTATAAAAATATTCATCCCTTTACTCAGGATAACAGGCACCTGGAAAGTAACAATATGCAAGTGTTTAAGGTTTTTTTTGTTTTGTTTTTTGATAAACTGATAAATTGAAGAGAAGCATTTCAAGCCACTGATGGTAACTATCAATAAAAATTTAAGACAAAACTAATATGACATTAAACAATAAAAAGAGCATTTACTTGTATGGTTGACTACTGGGCATTTGGCAAACTTGACAGTGAAAGGTCTCAAATGGTTCCTTCCTCCATGAGAAGCAGTGCCTCCTTTAAGCCAGATTGATGTTTGGAATTTCATAAACCTCAGGGGCTTAGCACTTCTTTACTTAATCATACAACTGAAAAAGTCCTTGTGGATGCTTGCTATATAAAAGATTCCAGGACTGGCCTGGTGACATAGTGGTTAAGTTCACATGCTCCACTTGCGTGACCCGGGATTCGCAGGTTCAGATCCCAGGCGTGGACCTACACACTGCGTATCAAGCCACGCTGTGGCGGCGTCCCACAGATAAAGTAGAGGAAGGTGGGCATGGATGGTAGCTCAGGGCCAGTCTTCCTCAGTAAGAAAGAGGAGGATTGGCGACGGATGTCAGCTCAGGGCTAGTCTTCCTCACCAAAAAAAAAAATTCCAGACGAGTAAGTCCATTGAGATTCCTGAGCTTCCTGTGACACTTACCATTAATGCATCTGTGACCACCGTGCTATTGGGCATGAAGCAATGAGCCTTGTCCCTGCCTGGGACACATCCAATGGTGGAACACAGGAAGGTCATGGCACTATGCACGCTGGGATTTTATCTTTAAATGGGATTCTAAACAGGAAGAGACTCTCTAACAAAGCGCCTTTAAAATACTCCAACTTTCAAAACATTCAAAGAGACATAATCACTAGAACAGAATAAGGTTGGCTCTTCTCAGGAGAAAACACAAATACAACAAAGTCAGATTAGAGTAGTGGCTTTCTCATTTTTTTTGACTGTGACCCATAATAAGAGGATTAGCTTTAATCAGGACAAAGAACAAATACAAAACACATACACACACACACACAAGCTTGCGTATGCACACAAATAAGAAACAAAAGACTCCAAAGACACAGTAAATAGAACCCAGGTCTCTGACCCTCTGAGACTTTGATATTTTATTTCATTTGTACAAGAAGATATGACTCAACCAATTTTTCAGTTTTACAACCTACTAATGGTCATGATGTTCAGTTTAAAAACACTGGAGTGGAAGCTGATATTCATAACTACTATTTATTATGTTCTCACTATGTGTGAGGCAATGTGCTGCACAGTTTACTCACATCATAGCATTTAGTCCTCAAAACAACCATTAGAGATGAATGCTATTACAACTATTTCACAGACAAGGCATCTGAGATTACAACTTGGCTCTGGTTGTACAGCCAGGAAATGGAAGAGGAGGGAGTAGAAGTCAATCCTTTCTAACAGATTATACTCATTATACCACCAAAAAGCCAAAAGTTGATATTTTGGGGCAGACTAATCTGACTAGATTAGCAGAAAAGGCTATTTCTCTACAATAAAGAAACTGGCAGAACCTAACTTTTTTTTTTAAGATCATTGCGCATATATAGTATAAACTCAATGCAGTTCTTCTTAGAACATAGGTTCACTTTGTTTTTAAACAAAGCTTGCTGTCATTGTTTTAAGTGACCAACCGTAGAGCTTACGTGTGTATCATTATAAACAGACACTTCAATAGGATACATTCTAGCTGGTTATGGAATTTAAACACAAATTTATTATGGTAATCAGCCTCTAAGATGGTCCAATGACCCTCTCCTTCTGGTATTCATATTCTTGTGTAGTCTCTTCTTGCCTTCTACCAGAGTTGTCTGTGTGACTAATAGAACATAGCAGAAGAGATGATATGCCATTTCAGAAAAAGACACCATGGCTTCCATCTTGGTCTCACTCTCTCTCTCTCTCATCACTCATCCTGGGGGAAGCCATGTTATAAGCAGCTCCATGGGGAGGTCCACGTGGTAAAGAACTGAAGCCTCCAGCAAAAGGCAGGTGAATGAGGTTAGAATAGACCCTCCAGCCCGTCAGGTCTTCAGAGACCATAGCCTCAGCCAATAGCTTGCCCGTACCTTCATAAGGGACCCAGAGCCAGAACCACCCAGCTAATCTGTCCCCGGATCACCGATGTTCAGAAACTATGTGAAATGATAACTCTTTGATATTTTAAGCTACTATATTTAAGTATAATTTGTTAGGCAACAATAGATAATAAATACAAACAGTTTCAGCTTAAACTTGGCAGGATGCTATCTCAACAGGGGTTTGCCTGCATGTATTACACAACACCCTTCATAGCAAAAATGGAGTCCAAATGTAACAGAATACTCAAGTTGGAAAAATTAAGAGAAAAGAAAAGAAAACTAAATCAGGAATGGTGTAGGAAATCTGATAGTTTATTATTAGGCTTTCAAGTCAAACTACACAATCTAGACTAGAGGCTAGTGATACAATGTATGAATCATTGAGACTCCTAATCCCAAGCAGTTAATAATAATTTGTCAGCCAATCTATGAATTAATCAGCATCTCCTTTGCTCTTATTCTCCATAATCATTGGCTATTTTAACAATCACTGGCACATCCCACTTGAAGCTGAATAAGAAAAGAGAATCAAAACTCACACATGTGAGTTCTGCTACTCTTTGTAGTTCATGGTGGGGCTAGTCTTTGAAATTTCAAAAGTAGAAAAAACTGGGCACCATCATCCTTCTTGAATCCCCCCTCTCCTGGTGCCTAGGATTCTCATGCTATCTTCCAGCTCCTTAACCCCTTCTGCGCTGGCATTTACCCAGGTCTGCCTTTCCCCACAATGCCTTCTCATTGCATTAATTGACAGAAAGGCATAAATGAATGATTTCCAACTTATTGCTCTTCTGGCTATTTTAATCTTCTAAAAGATACCTGTTTACTCAAATTCTGACTTTTTGGATCTCAGGGAGCATTAGAAACTGGAATGAAAATTTCATAATTGAAAATATATGTATCTTACCTGTGTCATATGGACCAAAACTGAAATTCCTAGAAAAAAAAATTTAACTTGTTTTACAATGTTAGGATTTCATTCAATTATTCATAAATTTAAATAGGGTTTCTCATCTTCAGCATTATTGACATTTAGGGCAGGATAATGTTTTGTTGTGTGTGAGTGTGGGGGGAGGGTGTCCTATGTATTATAGGATGTTTAGCAGCTTCCCTGGCCTCCACCCACTAGATGCCAGTAGCACCCCCAGCTGTGACAACCAAAAATGTCTCCAGACATTGCCAAAGGTCCACTGGGAGTCAAGATCATGCTCAGTTGAGAATCACTAATATAAATAATTGCTACATTTTTGAGCAAGTATGTGTATGTGTTTATTAAGAGGATATAGGAAAATAATTTCAGGCCATGTTATGGGGTTATTCAGTAAATGACCACTCTCCTGGTACTCCTAAAATTATAATCATATCAGTTTGTCTAATTCTTATCCTGCATTCTAATACGAGGCAGAGATAGAAACTACTAATTTTATTTTAATTCTATTATTTAACTTATCAGATAACTGAAATTTGACCATATTTACAAAACACAAACAGACATTCACACAATGTGAGGGCTAGAAAGGATCACGGGTGCTGTCTCCTGAAATTCCCTCTCCTTAAAGACTATGGCCCAGGGAAAAGGTCTCACAGAGATTCAATCACGCAAGCAAGGCCAAAACCCAAGTTTCTGACATTCATCTGCTCTTGCGTGAGGTGGAAACAACAAAAGATACTTCCCTCTTGGCTAGTAGTTCACCAACACTACATATAATTCACTTTCTCCTGGGTTTGTGTGTTATATATGTTATAGACTTACCTAAGCGCACCAGGCAGAAGACATGAGCTTGATTGTGGACTCTGTCAGGTATGTGCATGACCTAGGAGTAAGGCTCAATTTCTCTGCCTCAGTCTCTTCCTCTTTAACATGGGGATAACACCAAATTACTGTGAAGGCTTTGTAAACTACCATGTGCAATTAAAATGTGAATTAGTTTACTGTCATGCTAAAATGTTTGAGATATGTATACAAATGATGAATACATACTAAAGCTTATCTCAGATAGAAGAAGTGATAATCCCAATGCTGTCAAAATTAAATTTGCAAAGAGCTTGTGCTGTTGCTGTGATAAGGTGCTAAAAATGGCCTCTTTGACAAAGTGTAAATCCTTTTCCATTTCCCAACTGTTCTTTTCAGTATCTTAATTCTCTACTCTCTTAACTGGGAATTAACTTCAACACTATTTTTAGTCAAGTGGAAAATAGATTTATCTTCATGAATAGGAGAATGCATTTGGAAAGATCTGAAGAAAATCTACAAATTTTGGAGGAACACTGTCTTTTTGCCTATGTATTTGTAAGTCACAACATCATATTTAAGATTCAGAGGATGAATTTTGAAATATGCTAGAACTTGAAAAATAGACAATTGACCACTCAGGGAATTGGAGAGCAGATGCAGTGATGGTATGTCTAAGTATGATCACGTTTGCTCTGCTGGAAGATGAAATGAGATGTAGATTTAAGAGGTGAAATGATGGCATCCATGAGAGATCATTCACAGAAGCACTTCCTCTCCAAAAAGATACTAATTACCACTTGGAACTGAAAAAAAAGTTTGATATATTCTACCCTGACTGAAAATTTTCTTTCCAGAGGCTCCCTTGAATATCTTCTTTAAGGCATCATTAATTTCTGATGGACTGAATGACTTACTAGATTTCCCTAAATGCCTTACTTTCCCCTAGGGAACAACCTAGGCTTTCAGGAAAAATCTGACTTACTGTATCTTATAATGGAGTAGAAGGACCTAATTAAGAATAAAGAATTAAATAGATGAACATAATGATGATTTTTTTTTTATGGTCTCTCATTAGTCTCTTAAAAGAGATGACGTAGTTAAAGAAAGGAGACTTGGAAAGACATTACCAGTGCTTAGCACCCAACTCTTAAAATGTCTTCTTCTCTAGTGAAAGTCAGCTGTTTGGTTCCCTTTCCAAAGAATTTCTGAACTTAGCCCACTTCAGTTGACTGCTTTAAGAATGCTGACTTTAATTCCCATTGAAGAAAGTGAAGAGTTAGGATTAATGTTGCTTTTCTATATACACTGCCTTGCAAAACCCTTTCCATTTACTCATAAAAGAAGTTTGCCAACATTTTTTTATTGAAAGGATGAAGATCAGGTTATTTTCATCCTAAAAGTGTGATCAAATATAGTTGTGGTAAGCAAATAGGAGACCAGGGGAGCCAACTGCAACAGACTGTAACACAATGCTACAGACTAGTTTCTCGGGTATATTTATCAGGAAATTATTATAAGATTAGAAAGTATAATATTTACATTTAATTGTAATTTACACAACGGCAGTTCTCATGAGAAAATATACTTTAAAAAAAGACAAACAGATTAAACTAACATGCTCATATGCACTGTATATTCTGGCTCAAGGTCACCATGGTAGTGGTGCAGGTTCTGTCCTGATCAAGGGCACCCAGCCATGCACATGAGTGGGGGCTGAAATCAGTCCACTTTTAGCTCTCCAAGCCTCAGTGCTTGGGGCAAGACTGTGGCATTTTTTAATTCTATCAAAAGCATTATATAGGTTAGTGGTGGTCACTTCTGGACTATTGGAGCTCCCAAATTGCCTTTCATCTCAATGGTCCAGATGCAATCTTTCTCTTTTAATAACACTCTATCAGAGAAAAGGGAAGCACATGGTTATAGGCCAAAGAATTGACTTACATTTTCCAACTTGACATGATCTCACACTCAGTCCTCAAAAGGGACTAGGGAAACCTATTCTTCACTATTAGAAATTCTGGTGGAAATTGGGATGGTATCAGATGGTATTTAGCTAGGGGAATAAGAAATTCTTAACCCCTTTTTTTTGTCCAGTCAAAACCCTGTACGCTTGAGGTACCCTAGGCAAATATAACCCAAGGGACAGTGGCAAAAAAAGTTAAGTTTCATATTATGATTGGTGGGGCTTTTGTGCCAAATTCCAATACAGAGCTCTTGGATAAACTGTACTGGAGCATAAAGCCAAGCACTGAAGTGTCAGAAGGACAGCCTATCCTCCACTGAAACTAAAACTCAAATGTTTTATGCCATATAACCTGAAGGCGTGGAGCACAGCACCAGAATGTCCCTTTCCTTCCACGCCTAACATTCTATGCCTATGTTTCTGCACACACCCATGCTGAGCATACTGAAAAAAGTTAAACTCACACTTCTTGTCCCAAGTTGCACACCATATGTTTGGAATGACAGGATCTATGTACGTGGTAAAGTTTAGCATAATTTTAAGACATAATTTCAATTTACATTATGTGAATCCTATAAGTTTATTGCAGGACAGAATGCTACAAGTGAGAAGAGAGAGGAAAATTTTAATGGGAAATGTAGAGGTTAAACTCAAACCTGATGAATGTCTAGGGAGGAATAGAGAGAGAATTGTTAGTAGAAAGAAGAGCTCTTACAAAGACCTGGAAGCCATAAAATGCATATCATTTAGGTGCAGGAGGGAGGGAGCAGTACATACTCTACTCTAGCGTTAGCGAAGGCTTTAGAAGGGAAAGAAGTAAGAAACAAGGGACGCCCAGACAAATTGTGGTGGGTGTTTATTGTTAGGAGAAAATCTGACTTCGGGTTCTCACTAAATTTCAAATTTTTTAAAAATCTGTTATAACAACCGGAAACTTTATTTCCAAGCTACCAACATGTGATTTGTGGGTCAGTGCATTGGGGAAATATAGAATTTCTAAGATTTTTGAACTTGCAGTTTAGGAAATTTCCAATTTTGAAGCAAATATTCTCTAATGTTCCAAAAGATCAAGTACAATTTTCTTTTGTTTTCCTTCGAATGTTTAATCCACAGCACTCCATTTCAAAGCACAGCTCATCACTGATTATACAAATACTTACAAGCAGGGCTCATTTTCAGTAGGTAATGAAGTGTAAGGACAAAGCTTAAATGATGCAATATACCCAATGTCTAGCCTTACATAAATAAATAAAGGACCATTTGTTTCATTTCACTTCAATACACACTTTTGAAAGGGAATGTTCTATTTCTTTTGGCACATACAAAAAATTCTAAGTGTACATCAACATCTTTTTAATGTTGAAATATAGCTTTTGTTTGTCCTTTATTCCAAAATAACTATATAATAAACATACTCGAAAATTTTTGGTGCCTTGTTCAAAAATGAACAGGCTGAATTTCTTCCCCTGATGCCTCATGACATTGGCATAAGCACAGCAGGAAATTTAGAGTCCCAGTCATAGCCCATCTGGATGAATCTGCGATGTGTGCTAGCCGGGCCAGACCTCACCCGCAGATACTGAAATGTAATCCATCTTCACACTTTATCTAGAGACTTCCTAAAGAAAGCAACGCATTGGAGGAGAAATTTAAAGATTGCCACTTTACGGGACTATTGTAAGATTTTTTGGTCTTTGGAGAAGTGGAAGAAAGTAGGGAGATGTGAAGGAAGAAACTAACATTTTTGAGCACGGATCATATAAGCAGGGCATAGGTAGGCTTTATCAATTTAATCCATTCACTCTTCAGGGCACACCCTGTGATGGAAGTGTTGTTCCACCTGCTCCCACAGTAGGAAACTGAAGTTCACATGTGGGAAAGCCAATGGTACATAACAAATGGTGGAGGTGAGATTTAAACCCGAAAGATCCTGACTCCAAGTTCAAAGCTTTCAATTATACAATCTTGTCAAGAACATAAAAACAGATAAGTGGATTTCACAGAAGAAAAGATGACCCAAGGATTAATATTTGTAAACTCGAACTAATATTTTTGTTAAATTGACTTAATCCTTAGCGGGTACATCAAAATAAGCTTTGATATTGTCATTGAAAAAAATCACATCAGTTGCCAAAATTGACTGTGTCATTGGTATACATTGCTGCTTAAGATGTCCCAGTTGACCCAGCAGCTTGGCCAAGTGGATAATTGAAAAATTATCCATTGGACTTCTAACTGTAATTAGTCAATCTTGATAATTTGCACTATAAAATGCGACTTTCTATATGAAGTTTGAAGCTGAATTGAGATACATTCACTACTCAATTAACTCAGTCTTTATAGGGCTTAAATACCCTTGAATTTTTTAGTTTAAAGAACGATGAAAGGAAGTGTCTCTTAACTCTGTTTTTGTTGTTGCTATTTTTACTATTATTATTGTTATTTTAGGAACTATATGTTTTAATCTGCAACTTCCTCTGAAAATGTCTATTCACATGTTTTGAAAAGGAAGTGAGGAAAATACAGTTGAAAATTTTACCAAACTCTCTAATTTCCAGCGAACATCATGTGTGTAGTATAAAGGCAAAATGCAGATGCCACTGATCTGTAAATTATCCTAAGAGAAAAAAGATATATACATGTATATACATATGTATGAGTATATACGTATATGTGAATATATATAGTATATATGCACATACAAGACTATCTGTAATCCTAGAATCTATTCATATTTTTGTTAAATTTTCAAAAGTTTTACAAGGCCTTGTAGCTTTATTTTTCTTATTTTAATTATAAAAGCAACATTACAAATATTGAAGACAATGGGTATTTAGGGATGAGGGATGGGAGTGATCTGTCCTGAGGGGAATAATATTTTATCACTGACATTGTTTAGAATTGCTGTTGCCTGCTGATGATAAAATGCAGACCAACTTTTAGTTGGTTTTGTTATTAATTTTGAATTACCTACTAAAAAGGCACCTGGAGTGGACCACCTCAATTGACTTTATCTTGTTATGCCACTGACTGAGGGCCTTCTAGGTGAAAATCACCATGTTTAAATGTCGTTTCCTTATTTTTAAAGTGCAACTAGAAGTGTTTACTCCATAAGGCTGCCATGAAAATTAAATAAATTACAATTTGGAAAGTGCTTAGAAGAGTACCTGGCATAGAGTAAGCATTATAGCACTGTTTGTTTAAATAAATAAATAATATTTATGAAAAGCCTGAGGTATGAGCCTGCCAATTTTATAGATTGGGAAACTGAGTCTCAGGGTGGTTTAAAAAAATTTATCAAATGTCAAAATGATGAAATCAGGGTTTCAAGTCAAGCTCATAGAAACCAAACCTGTACCTACTCTACCTCTTCCACACACCACAGGTGTTTTATGTTACCCATACTCCTACCACCAGATCCTTTCTTTAGCTTTTATGAGTATTCTAAATATTTCTATATTTTGCATAATTAACTTCCCAAATTATTTATCTGTATACATATTTTTAACCTAAAGTTGCACATTATTTCAGAACAGGTGCATTGAGGTATGATAAGGTAAAAGCTGATATTTACTAAGGAAAAGTGAATTTTATTCAACCTTATAAGTTTCTAAAAGCATGGAAATTAGGTTGTTATTGTTATTTTAAGAAAAAGAACATTTTGTATTGAAAAAGCGTGCCTTTCCAAAAAACCACTAACCAGATGTTGGGGTCTTGAGATATCCCAAAGGGATACTGGTAAGAAAAAAAATGATTAAAGAACTCCTTCCACACAAAAATCTAAGAGAGTACACACACATTTTATGACTATGAATGTTGTTTGCAATAAATTTAGCAAATGTGCTTTATCATCAGATACCAGAGCCCTGGGATATCCTAGTTTTGAAAATGTGGTTTAAGAGAGAAGGAAAACACAAATAGCTAAGAAATATTACTAGGAAAATGTAATATAACAATTAAGTGGAATATAGAGAGGGAATGCCAAATACCTAGTTTACTACACACATGTGCTGGGGACTTAAAGTCTGTGTGTGGAAATTAACTGCTCAGTCTTTGATTCTATTTACAAAGGCAGCATTTAAAGGTTACATGATATAGTCATCAGCCAGTTATTTGTCATCAAATGTTTATTGGGTGTTTATTATGTGCATAGCACTTTATTATATACATACATCTATGTATGTATGTATAGAGGGAGGGAAGAAATACACACACACACTAGAAACTAGTTGCCATTTTAACTGTTTTGATTATGTCTTCACTCAACTTACCTTTTTGTTTTTTATTTCATTTCTTAAAGTGATTGTTCTTTGGGTTTTTTGTTGTTGTTTTGTTTTGTTTGCTGTACATTAGATCTCCAGAACTTTTTTGGTGATTGGGTTTTTTTAAATAGGTGACATAGATACAGCCAGTGTGAGCTGACTCTCTATGACTGTAGATCCCTCTATTAAGCAGATTATTTTTTAAACCAACTCATCTGGTGGCATGCCAGTCCTTTCTCATGTTATCAAACAGGAAATGTATCTCAAAAATGGACATTTCATTATTCTGAAAGAAAAATCTTTTCCACCCCATATTATACTTACCTTGTTTATGTATCTCTTCTACTAACATGGGGCAGAGTGACAGAGTGCAAAAAAACTGAGTTGTACTCGTCTTGGTGATCACTGCGTGTGGCAGAATGCCTTACAGGATCCCACCATCTACTCATTTGTGTTTTTTTTATGGGGGTTTTGTTTGTGTGTATTTGTTTAATACTCAATCATTGGCAAAATAAAAGCAAGTTTCTCTATGTTAGGAAGTGTACTGAGTACTCTTCCAGATGGATTTCACTAGGTTTAGGTAAGTGGAGACAGTAGAAAAGTTGGATTCTTCCTGTTCCTAGTTCCCTTAGTGTTTTAATTTCATCTCCTAGTGGGCAGCTTTTTGTTTTATGTCACTGGGCAGATGGCCATTGGCTCTCTCTCTGGTTTTATTGGAAGTTTCTTCAAATGGCCGTGGTAAATTTCAATGAACTTTTTTTATCATGCTCATTTCATTTAATTTGGTGGGTGGGGAGTTCCAAGTCAAACAGAAATTTCAGGCAAAATGTTAAAAGGGAAAAACTTGAATCCAAATCAGCAGGACTTAAAAGCAACACTGTGTGTGCCGGGAACTTGCCCAGAGATCAACCCTGTTGGATAGTGACAGGCAGCTGTGACATTACCTGTCAATGTTTGCTTCTCCAGAGGATCCCAAGAACCACTCCATGCTTACTGAAGCCCTATTTCATAGCTTCAAGCCTGAGTAATTGGATAGCTCTGAAAGAGAAGACTAAATGCCCTCCTGAAGGCTCCTTGCTGGGTCTTGGCAAAAGCGTGAGGGCAGCCCTGAAGAGGAATTACACTCACCAAGTCCCCTGAATTCTCTCTTTGTGAAACCCTTACCCTTTGTTGCTTGCTTCTGGCAAACCAAGAGCATCCTGAGAATGGGTCAAGGATTTTTCCAAGGAATCCCTGCCAGCAAGATTGAATCACATTTCCAAAAGCAAACTAGAACATTTTTCCATGTCAGACTGGGACGTTATGACAACTGGGTACCGAGACTGTGGGCATGACAGGAATGGGAGATGGAAAGGTATTTTTCCAAAAGACAAAATATGTCCTACAGGATATTAAGTTTTAAAACTGGCTAAAGTTTCTTGGTTGTTCAGAATAATGCTGCTTCTCTGCCTGTTCCACCACTTTTTCCTGTTCTTTGCCTATTCTTCCTCTACATCTGGCTGGTCAAAAAAAAAATTTTTTTTTAAGACATAGAGGATAGACATTTAGGAGTCCTGGTAAAAGGAACAGACTTGATTTATGTCAGGGATTGTTACTCTAAATTATTGACTCCCCTATTTATTTCTGCCTCTATATTCTCAATTGGTCCAAACCAGTAGGTTGGTTATTATTTCAGACAGACCAAAGGAACTTAATTTTTAAATTTATAAAATGGAAGAAATACATGAATAGGTTATAAATCTGAAGAAATAAGAAGAAAAAATAAAAAGGAATTCTGACATATGTTTATATAACTTTCACTTCCCTATTGCATTTTTATCCTTTTCTTTCAACAAAGTAGATAACAAGAACACAGAATAGTTTAGATAAAACACATATGATAATTAGGAAAGAACATCCAAGTCAAGCTGAAGCATGTGTGAATTCCACACCCGTCACAAGATCTGCCATGATTTTCCCTGAGTTGGGCACTGAAGCAAGTTCCCCGTTATTATGTATGTGTTCTACATCACGAAGCTATTACAGATATATATCAGTGCTGTACTGGTAAGTTGGCTCTTCAAAACAATATGCCCCTATTCATAGTGCTTGCCATTTTCCATGGTGCAAATACTCCCACCACATCAAATTTCAAGCTACCAACTGATGTCACTAAACAGAGAGTTGAGAATATGTGCATAATTCACTCTTGTGAGCCTTTACCAGCCAGCTTCAGCACGTTATATACAGACATACTTGGAGTCAAGAGGCAACTCAGAAATTCTCTACCGTAAACCCCTTATTTTTAAAAGAGAAAATGAGGCTTAAAAGTGGAGTGATTTATGTCAAACCAAGCAAGAGTGACTAAGCTGGGAATAGATACTCTATACTATTCCTAGTTCAGGGCCCTTTCTACCTCACTAAAATACAATAAATGAATTCCTTGTGCATGTTTATATTTCAATCTGAACAATGATACAAGAAAAACAATGACTGGTTACATTTTAATAACTAGAGATAATAATAGAAGATAATAAATTGAGGCAGGCACTGGTGCCTACTGAAAAGCTATCCTTATTTCTTCCCATTGTACACCCCTCCCACGTCCTCGCCCATGTCCACGTCATTTGGAAATTTCTGGGTTCAAATCCATACTACACCAGAAGTGATTGCTGCTCAGGAGAACTAAACTCCAGACCCCTCTCTGTCTAACCACGGTGTACGACCAAGACTTTTTGATGTGTCTTCCCTCATATCACTATGGTGCAGCTTTATTTTAGTAACAATAGAGATATGGGCCCCTCAGACTTGATCTAGATCAGTGGTTCTCAAAACATGGTCTGTAGGTTCCTGAAAATTCCCTAAGATACTTTAAGGGGCTCTACAAGGTCAAAACTATTTTTATAATAATGTTAAGATGTTATTGGCCTTTTTCATTTTGTTGAGATTTGCCTTGGTGCAAAAGAAATGTGGATGAAACTGCTGGCGCCTTACAGCAAATCAAGGCAACACTACCCATCGATATTAGTCATCATGGCATTCTTCACCACCATAAACTTGCATTTAAAAAAAAAGCCAATTTCTCTTCACAATGCACTCAATGAAGCAGTAAAAATTATCAATTTTATTAAATCTTAACTCTTAAATACACTTTTTAAAATATTCTGTGTGAATACATGGAAATATGCATAAAGTACTTATGCTGCATACTTAAGTAAAAGCACTCATAAATTGTGTCATTTGCAGGCTGAATCTGCCTCTGCTCCTGGAGCACCAAGTTCCATTGAGTGAATGACTGACAGACAAGCCATAGTTATTTAGACTTGGATATTTTGGCAGACATTTCTCAAAATGAATGAAGTCTGTCAGTTAAAAGAAAGCAACTAACAATATTTGTTGCAAAAGATGAAATTCAAGCTGTGAAGAAAAAATTAGAATATTGAAAACCTTGTGTTTACCCACTGTAAGTCAGACTTCTTTCCAATATTTAAAGATGCTTCTGATGTAATAGGTGCTGATATTAACAAAGGTGATCTTTTAATATTGTACAATGAAATATATCACATATAGATGATCTGTTTAATTCAGTGAACCAATACCTTACAAATGACCAATGCCTAATGTTACAAAATCACACACTGATGAAAGATCTATTCAAAGTGCAAGAGAAACCAATAGATTTTTTTGTGTGTGTGAGGAAGACCAGCCCTGAGCTAACAACCGTTGCTAATCTTCCTCTTTTTGCTGAGGAAGACTGGCCCTGGGCTAACATCTGTGCCCATCTTCTTCCACTTTATATGGGACGCCACCACAGCATGGCTGACAAGCAGTGCGTCGGCGGGCGCCCGGGATCTGAACCCGCGAACCCCGGGCTGCCAAGCGCGAACTAAACTGCTGCGCCACCGGGCCAGCCCCGAAACCAATGGATTTTAATATAACAGAGTATAAAAATTTGTTGACCTGCATTCAGATTCCACATTTGAATGAACATTAAAGAAACTTCCACAAGATTTGGTGTAGTATCAAAGAAGAATATTCATAATTATCTGAAGAGGTTATTAAAATACTCTTCCCTTTTCTAGTTTCTTCATATACTTCAACCAAAACAATACATTGCAGAAGGAGATATGGGAAGCCAGCTGTTTTCAATTAAAAAGACTTGCAAAAATGTAAAATAATGCAATTCCTTTCATTAAAAGTTTTTGTTTTAGAAAATACAGTTATTTTCATTGAAATATTTATGTTAACAAGTAGTAGGTTTATCATTATTTTTAAATAAACTAATAAATATTTTTTAAATGTCTCCATTTTAATTTCTAATATAATAGGAAAAGTAACTTCTGACTCCCAGGAATGTAGGAAAGAGCTTCACAGACATGGCATATGAAAGCTCTTCATAATCAGGAAGGATATTACATACACATTTCTTATTATCTATGTTAATTGTAAAGACTAGGAAAATGAGAAACTGTACAATGTTTTTACTTATATTATAATATTAAGATTTCTTGATCAATAAATACATAGTTCAATCCTATAGACAATCCTTTTTACTTTAGTAGTGGCAAGTCTCAATGTTTTGTTGTATTTTGCTGGGAATTTATGACAGGAAAAATGGTAATGAGAAGAAACGCTGCCTTGAAATTGAAAGTCATTCACAAGCTGCTGTTATCCATTAGGTGAAGCATCCAACAGGCAGTGTTTCAGTAGCACGTTTGTCAAAAATCAGCTTAGCCTAACAGTTAAGAACAAAGGCTCTGGAGACAGCTTGCCTGGCATTGAATCTCACTCAAACATGTAACTTCAAGTGAGGTATTAATGGTGTTAATAATAATTGTATATTAGAATTGGGGAGAGGATCAATACATGTAAAGTATTCTTAATAGTGCCTGACATTTAGGAAGTTCTCTGCAAATGTTAACTATTATTATACACTAACACAGTGTTAGAAGTCAATAACTGGTTAATATGCATGTGTAGAGTGCCTTTTCTGGTAGACTACAAAGCAGTCTATTTTGGAAGTAATATATGGTAGAAACTGAGTAATCTAAGGGCCACATGACATTATTATATTGTTTTTGGATGGGAATTAATTCATTTTAAAATCACTTACTAGACACTAACTGCATGCCACGTATTATGCTAAATGCTAGGTTACAAAACTGAATGAGATTCCTTCAAGAATACATAGTTTAGTGGACTGGATAGACATGTAAAATATAAGGATTCATAATTGAAATGTGCACGTAGTACTATGGAAACAGAAGAGAGAAGACACCACGAGTTGTTGGGAAAGGCTCCACAGAAAGGGTGCCTTTTGAATTAAACCTTGAACAAGGTGGTAGAAGACAGAAAGGAGCTCGCTATGGATTGAAGGTGCCGAGTATCAGCAACATTGATGTAATGACCTGAAGGTACTCCCCAAGTTCAGATTCCTTTGTTTGTACCAATCTCTGCTTTATTGAAATGAACTTGGGAGCTGCTAACATCTTACCATGAATTCCTTCTCTACTGAGCCCATTATTAAGGCATTATTGACATATAATATTGCACCAAAATGCTAACAAACACTTCTCTCTGTGCACTGCAAAATCTTAGGGGCAACAGAACTTTCAAGTAGATAGTTCTTAAACTGAAATGACCTTTTATGTCTGATGATCATTTGGGAGAATTGTAACATTATCAATAATGAATTATGCATAATCTTTAGCAAGGTCAAATTTTGAAAAGAACTTTGACATACAAAAAAATGGTAGAAAAAGTTGAAAGATTTCAGATCCTGGCTGTGGGTACTATTTAAAAAGCGTGTTTCCAACACTGTAATCTCTACATAGGTTAGTTTTTTAAGATTAAATTTTGTCTGTATGAGGAACTACTGAAACTCTACTTTTTCCCATTGCTCAAAACATAAATTTCTATCTTTCAAATAAATTATTAAAATGCATGGATCCCAACTCCTTTTCAAATTTCCAGGGTCTTAAAGAATATCTTGGGAATCTGTTATATATCTCTTGTTCTTGATCTACTATTTAACAGTATGAATAACTTGGACAACAATTACTAGTGATATATACTAATTATTTGCCAACAGGCTTCCTCAACTTACAATGACAAATTGAAGGTTTTCTATGAAAGAATTAATTTGTATTTTTTATAACCTGGTTTCTAACAGAGACTGCATGAAAATCATAATTGTGAAGAATGCATGGTGAACTCGACAACTTTGGCAAAGGTTCTTGAAAGAGAATATTGTACAAAATATCTTGATCAATAACCAATATACCCAAAAGGAGTTAAGTTCCATTTTGTAAATAGAAATTTTTTTCTGAGCCTCCTTCCCAAAGCATCCTGGCCATTGTACCATTCCCATACACCACCCTGATGGACTTTATAAATCATCGCTAGAATGGGCCTCCTTTGTCACAGAATTTTCAATGCACATCATTGAATCTCTAAAGAGACCTTCTGTGATCTGGCAGGAGTTGGAGGTACACCTGAATTGACTGGCTGAGAGTGTGAAGATTTCCTGCTGCCAAGAACTCTTTCTGCATCGTATGGATCATATTAATACTAGAAAGTACTCCTTTAATTTCTGTGATGTGAAATAGTGAAGCATTACCAGGTAGAGCATTTTCAAAGGTCATTATAGACTTTGGTTCAGAGGAGGTTGCAATATTCTGTTGTTTAATTTGCAGGTGTACATCTAAATGGCTGCACACACAGTAGAATATATTCATTCACACAATTAAGATAGTCTCTGGGGTTCCGATAGACCAAATGGACTTAATATTTAAATTCCATATAGTTTATAGTCATGATGACCCAGTATTAATGATTTTCTAGAACAAAAATGCGGTGACATGAAAATGGAGAATTATTGAACCTGAAAAGCTAAATGCCAATCATGACTTTGCCACTACCTAGCACTGTGACTTTAGGGCCTTTAGTTTTCTCATGTATAAGGCAGGAAAACACGTCTTCTACCTACCTCATGAGTTTTTTCTGAACATGGCAAGGGCTATCTGCTGTGTTTGAATGCCCGGCATCCAGTCCTTGGTTTTCTTTGGGAATATCTAAATCTACCATGCATAATACGTTGAAGTCCAGTTATCCAAACTCAGATTAGCCTGGGAGTTGAAGAGAAGGATAATTCTGCAGGGGTCTGAGAGAGGTAAATTCGATACATAAAGCAATTACACTTCATAATAATGAATGTGGCAGAACCTTGACAGGATAGCAAATTAAAGAGGATCCTTAGTCTCTGTTAGTTCCATTGCAAATCCTCCCCTGAGGACTCTTCCATGTCCAGATTGGAGAATTGGCTTAATTTTCCTGGACATCTTTTGTCTGTTTTAGCTTACAGTAAAGCCAGACAAAGGATAACATATAATAAAAACAATTACGTACTGCCAAAGTAAACCTCTGTGCAAAAGAGGGTGCTTGTAGCTCTTCAGAAACATTTAAAATATAATTAGGAATATATATAATGCACAGAGTAAATCCAAACAATAGAGCTGTAGAAAATGGTTGTGGCTACTCCCTCCATCTAAAAATAATTTCGACCCAGGCAATGTGGTAAGGGTGCTGTAATATCCTTCTGCACATTCTTACATGCCAGAAATACTGAAACATAGATTTTTTTTCCTTAAAAACAAATCATGTTGCAGCAAGCACTTTGAGAATACAAAATCGGCATCTCAGTGTTCCTACTTCCTTTCCAAAATGTGTGGTAAACTACAATTTTCAAAAGCTTTAAACCTAAACTCAATAACTGCATTCCTTTCAAGGCCAACAGGCCAAATACACCATAAGGTAAACTACCCATAATAATTTTTACCACATCATCTATTCTTCACTGATTTCAAAAGTTTCTTATTTTCAATATCATGGTCAGAAAACTTATTTCCCTTATCAACCCACCCACTTAATACGTATATGGCTTTTGGAGAGAGGCCTACAAGTATAGACTTGAGTTTTATGAAACTGAGCACATTGAAACCTAACACTGACCATACAGTAAAGAAGAATATATACACTTGCTTATGATTGGAAAGCAGGACCGAATTGATTGTGACCAAAAGGGTTTGACCATTCAGTTCAGTTTGGTTCATAACATTGAACCAAATGCTCTGAAGCTTGTTCTATGCTTAGCACAGAGATACTTAGATTAATGATAGCAGTTCCTTATCCCCAGGAAGCTCACAAAATGGTTGGTATTGTACAAAATCATGATGCAGGATTAAATCATCAGAGAATCTATAGTCTGAAGATTCTGAAGAGGATTCAGAATATATCCCCAAAAGATTGCTTAGAAAATGATATAGAATGGTCAGAAAAAAAAGAGTTCTTTAATATTCATTTACTTAATAAACACATATACATATAAATGTTTTACTAATAATAACTCATGTTATTCTTAGAACAATCCTCTGAAGTGGGCACAATTATCATGCCCATTTTGCAGATGGAGGAACTGAGGCACAGAGATGTTCAGTAATTTGCCCAAGATCACAGCTTTAGTAAGAGACCAAGCTGGGTTCTGAATCTAGGAAGTCTGACTCAGAACGCAAGCTCTGCTGTCTCTGCTATTTATTCCCTCTACTGTTAAAACAGATGGGCATAACAAAAAGCCCTTTCTACTCAGAGTCCCAGTGTCTAACATTTGTTATCATTAAAAAATTTTTTAAAAGGTTGCATTTTCAAACTGGCATATCAATTACCGGGTATCATTGCAATACAATTTTTTCGTTAAAAAATTAACTGCTAAACAAGAATGACTTTAACTCACAAACGTAGTTGGCCTAAGCCCAAGCCCAGATTTCTGTCTGTGACTGTGGCTTCAGATGATGTGTGTCTTCATACCTCTGGCTCCCGTTATAATGTGGGCTGGGTCTCTTGATCACAGGGGAGCAAGTTTCTCAGTATATGTAACAGTCTAGTTATTGCCTCTGGCCCCAGGTCACCTGGAAGCCTGGCTTAGTCTTTTGATTTTCCCGTTTTTTATTAATTTCAAAATTTATATGTGTTCATTATAATAGGTACAATAATCTACAGATATATTTCTAAAAATAGTAATCTCCTTCACTCTGACACTCCCGGGTGAACAGCCTGACATTCTGGTGTGCACAGCTTCAAACGTTCTCTATGTTAATACATGCAAATATATGCATATGTATTTGTTTTAAAACACATGCATACTGTTTTACAAAAGTGGGATCACATTATATACATTATTGTGCAATGTGCTTTCTAAAAAAACAGCAAATATTCATCTGAGTCAACCGATAAATATAATTCACTTGTTTTAATAGCTACATGATATTTCAAAATGTAGATGTATCACAATTTATTAAACTATTTTACTCTTGAAAGAACTTTGGGTTGTCTCTTGCCCTTAAACAATGATGCAACAAATATGCTTGAAAATAGTCTTGTATATAATTGTATGAGTGCTGGCACTTTTATTTCAGTAGGATAGAGTCCCAATATGGCATGTAAAATTTCAATTTTGCCATTTTGTTTAGAAACGATGGAAGCAATTTGTACCTACCCCAGTTTCTTAGAATATCTGTTTCCCCACATCCTCAAAGGTATTAGGTACTACTCCTCTTTAAAATTTTGCCAATCCGATGGAAAAAAAATATATATTTTATTATCATTTTAATTCATATTTTGGCTAAAAATGAGGATGAATACCATTTTATTTATCAGTCATCAGGGTTACAAATTTACTGAGATAACACTATTCTTATCTTTTGATTATTTTTTTCTTATCAGTTTTCAGGCAGTTTTTATATATGAAAGATATTAACTCTTTGTCATAAATCGGTCTTTATTTTTTACCTACCTTATATCATCTTTTGCCATGCAAATATGTCTACGTTTGACGTGTGTGGTTTTGGGGTTTCCCATTTCTCCTAGAAATATCTCCTCTACTCCTATTCTTCCCCTAAATTATTTTCTAACATTTTAATGGCATTTTTTACATTTAAATTTTCAATCTATCTGGAATTAATTTCATGTGTGGTGTGAGGTAATTTTATTCCCTTCCAGAAGGAGAGCTGGTTTTGCCAAACTGTCTACTTAATAAATGATATTTTTCTCATCGAATTGAAATGCCACCTTTGCCATATATTAAGTTCCCATACATGCGTGGATCTATTTCTGGTCTCTTTATTCTGTTCCTTTGATCTCTTTGTCTATTCCGAAGCCAAACTGTATTGTTTTTATTATGGTGGCAGCTTCAGTCCTATTGTTCATTAAGTAGGGCCTAATAATGGGTAATAGTGAAGGTTTGAACAAGATGTGCATGGTCCAGAAGAAAAAAAGTTAGTGTTCAAATCAGAAACTATAAACTGAAATTTTCACAGCAATCTAATTCCCACATGATATGTTACTTTTTAAATTATTTCTTCCATCAGTGCTTGCTGATGTGTTTTTACCTGTAAGTATTTACTATTACTATTATTCTTTTCAGCTGACTGTGAACATTCTGCAAAAGGCAAAACTATAGGGATTAAAAATAGGTCAGTGATGAGCAGGGTTTAGAGTAGGAAGAGGGGATAGATTGCAAAGGGTCGGGGGGTACTTCTTCAGACCATGGAAGTGGCCCATATCTTGATAATGGTGGTGGCTAAATGACTACATACACTTGTTGGAGCTCATCAAACAGTACACTTAAAAAGTCTGAATTTAATTGTATGCTAATTATATCTCAATAAATCTGACTTAAAATGTATGAGTATGAAATATGGTTGTTTTTCATACATTTTGGGAATGAAACCTGATCTATTTTCTGCAATAGACAGAGCTAGAATCCAATCTTGAATTTGTTTTAACCTCCTGTAACAAAACAAGAGCAGAATCTTAAGTGAAAATCTGCGGAGACTTCTGTCACTGACGCATTTTGACTTTCTGTCTTTAGAAGTAATCTGCGTTTGACCTATTTTAACTCCATAAGAATTTGTGGAGACCACTCATCCGGGGGAAACAATTCACTCTCTTACACAGGTTCGTAGATTTCATTACACTTTCCAACAAGCATTCTATGAATTGTGAAAGATACTGATATCTTCTTAAGCTAGGGGTTAGAGCTGGAGGTCTAGTCCTGAGTAGCACCCAAGCAGTAATATTTCACTTAAGGAAACTGAGGCTGAATAAGGTTAAGACTGGCAGAGCCACAGATCTATAGTGTTCTCATTCCCACTTTCTTTTTCCAGTGCATTTTAGGGAAAACTCTTCTCCTAGTTGACTCTTACTAGAATATACAAGCAGGAAACTAGACCATCTCGCAGAGACCAGAGACCAAAGGCAAGGGACGATTGATGAGCATTTCTGCAGAGAGCCAGCCCCAGTCTCAGTACCAGACAGAAGGCCAGGAGGTTCAACATGGTAATCTATTGAAACAGCCCTGATGGAAGCTCCAGATTTAATGTTATCAGGATTTATCCTAGGGGAGTTAGTTTTCAGAGTCAGAACAAGGAGAAGGGGAGGGGGGCTATGTTTAAGAGATATCATGACAATGTGCCTGCTTTTTCTCACTTGTGAAAACGTAGGCTATCTGGAGGTAAACTAATAGGAGCCATCTTGAATTAACAGATTATCACTAATACCTTTTAACCACTTACAATAAACTGCAGAATAAATTTATGTGATTTTTATTCCCAATACCATTCTAGTCTTCAGATGATTTTGCTAAGCTTTCCCTTCTATATTTATATTTACATATTAAATTAATTTTTGTATTCTTATTTGGACAGGATAACTCAGCATATTAAAACAATATGGAATATTAATAACCAATTGCAAATAAGATGGCTCTTCCTAGAGCTTTGTTATGGATCTTTTTTCCCCTTAAAAAGCCCAAGAATGATAAAGTTTGGCATAGTGGCTGGTATTTCTTTCAAGTGGTGTCTCTCTTTCTATATATTGGAGACTATCAAGATGATATTAATAATAATAAATAATAAAGTAGTAAACACCATCAAGTAATAGAGAAAAGAGCCCTCTAAATGTTGAAATTGTTCAAAATAGAGTGGGCTGCCTTCGAAAGGCATTCCAGAAATGTCCAAGCTGAACCTAGATGCTTGCTTTCCTTTATTCATTCACCATAGCTTGCTGAGCACCTGAAGACTCTTGCCAGGCATGTGGTTAAAGGATGCTGGGGAATGGGACTGGACACAATGGCCTTTAAGCTTTCTTCCATTTCTATGCTTTTTGAGTCCATGTTTCCACATTTTTATTAAGAATCTCCAGTGGAGGGCACTAGGCCATGTATAATTCACTGGTTTCATAATTTGATCTTCTACTGCCGAATAATTTCCCACCATGTCTTTGCCAATTAAACATGACAGTAAACACCTTTACAAATTTGCATTGATTTATGGACGTTATAGCAAAAATGACAAATATAAATATCTCTCACAATGTTTCACTTTGGCCTGAACTATAAATCAGGATACTTCATGATATCTACAACAAAAATATATTGTCACTTCTATACATTAGGAAATAAATAAAAAATATATGAATCACCATTTATGTATGTGTTTCTCTGAAACATATCCTATAGATTTAACTTGGTGTCAGTGTATACCATTAAAAAGCATATAGAATCGATACTTCTCAGTAGCAAGGAAACTGTTCGAGTTGCCAAGAGAAAGCCAGGATGTGCTTCTTAATCATTGTGTGTCCAGAGCTAGAAACTGGAGATAAAATAATTTGTCTCAAGGAGGATATCAGTCATTTTTCATCCTCATTGTTTAATTGAGCACTTTCATGCTCTAGCATTAGAACAGAAGCTTATGTGCTATTATGCTGTTAGGAAAAAGTGTTTGGTTATTGGGATAGAAAGAACTTCAGAACCTGAATACTACAGAGAAAAGCTTGTCTCTGTAGTGACTATTTGAAAGAGAGACCAGGATTTGTTTATGCCTGAGGTAGTGATAGAACAAATATATAATGATATATTGATGATATTGATGACAATATCAGCTAGTAGCTAAGGCTCTTGTCTACTTTGGCACATTACGAGGGTCAGAGATTGCCCAAATATTATGCTGAGAAATTCAGGACAGGCATACTCTATCTTCAATATAGCTACTTATCCTATCCAATTAGTTGAATTATCTTTCATTCACCTCTGCATTTTGCCCCTTGTAGGTATTGCCTTAAACACCAATAGACATTAAAGTCCAGATTTTCAACTACAAAATAATAATAAAAAATTATTATAATAGGCAAGCCACCATTATCTTTAGAAATGAAAGATAATGGAGATATGTAAGAAAATTAAATTTAAACACAAATAAAAACGTCCCTTTTTAGTTAGATTTTTTCAAACACTGCCTAAAATTAAATAGGGCACAATTTTATTTTCTTCTGAATAATTTTATGAGATTAACTAAGAGGAGGTAGACTGGCAGTTCAGCAACTTTCCCTTTTGACTTTCTAGTGAGGGCTGTCAGTAAGGGAAGTGGACAAATGCTGATAACAGCAAGAAGGGAGGGATGGTGGGCAGGGAACTATAGACTTGTCCTTGGGAACTGCAGTGTTGCTGTACTTTAAAGGGGTACCTAAAAGCTCAATTAGGTAATTTTCATTGCTTGCCTTCAACTTTTTCAATAATGACATTAATTACTTGTAGAAGGAACATATTACTTTTTAATTCAGCAGGAGAGTACTACCAAAGCATCTTACCTAGAGGAAATGCATATGTATTTATTTAAGTGTTTCTCACCTCCTTCTCCTCCTGGAAATGCCCATAAGGGCAATGGGCCAGGGACATCTGAAAGGCCTGTGGCAAGCAATACGAAAATGATGCCAACTGGAAAATTTTAGGCTTAAACAAAATAAATCCAGATGCTTCTGACTCGAACAAACATTTCCTTTTTCTTATTGTGACATGAGGGTTTCCCCCCTCCCTCAAAATTAAGTCTCCATTTCCATCTTTGTATGAGTCACAAGTCTGTGATAACTCACAAAAATACCAGGTGTTTCATGAACATAACTGTCATTAAAATGGTTCCCAAGGAACACTTTTTTTAAAGCTTCCAGGTCATGAATCTATACTACAGAGTCAGGCAGCCCTTCTTTCTTCAAACCTAAAGTCAAGTCAGAAATACTCAGGAAAGGAATCAAAAGAACTAGTCAGGACTCAGAAGCAACCATTCACATTGGAAGCATTTTCGTATTTGCCTCCCTTTTCCCCACCCCAGTCCCATAATCTTGCTTTGGGTTCTGTGGAGGTCATATTATTGGTTCTCAATGAACACATGTAAACCTAGTTAGCAGAGTCATATTTTCACATTCAATACATTCATTCTGTTCAACAAACCCACCAAATGCCATAAAAGACCAACTTGCCCATGCATGAAAGGGCTTTGGTTTCCTACAATTCAAATACCAAAGCTGGAATGAAACTAAATCAAATTATTATCAGATTATCAGGGTTTGGCTGACTCTTTGCCTTCATCATAAGGCAGGTGAATTCTCCTAAATTGGCTTGCTCCCAAGAGCTGACAATACCTCTGAGGGTATTATGGAAGGGATGGAAGTGTTAAGCATCCCTGGAGAATTTGTATGTATTTTAAGCATGCAGCTACCTGACTATCAACAGTATATTAATATGCCCAAAGGAGTAGAAATAGTTTTCACAAATTTAGTTCTTATTTTGTCAGGACTTTGGTTCCACTGAAGATTGAAAGTTCTACAGTTGTTAATTGATCATAGGACATGTAGAATGTCAAAACACCACCTAACATACTAATAAATTGTGACAATTTTAACAACCCATTTAATTTTCTCATGGACTGTCTGAATTTGAGATAGTGATGGAAAATTCTGAATTTATCCAAATAAATAGTTTTAAACTACCTACTCGTTGTACTACAAAGTGTCACTTAGCTCATTTTAATAGCTGTTGAAACTGGATGATTGGTACATGAAGATTCATTATGCTACGTGTTCTACTTCTATGCATGTTTGAAAATTTCCATCAAGTAAACTAAAAATATAATTTAAATTGTTTTAAAATTGCTTTTAAGCCCAATTATTTCAAGGGAAGCATCAGGATTTTACTCAAAGATTTGCTTGATTGCAAAGGCAAATTGTCTATAAGCTTTAAAAACTTTACAAGTTTTAAATTTCCTATCAAGTGTAAAAATGCCCTGTGAGTCAAAAAGTCAAAGATTTTGTATTTTTCGCAATACTCACAAGCATGCAAGGTCTGTTGATGGTTCATATAATCCATTTTCTGGTCACAAAGCAGACTTAAATCAAAACTGTTCTGGACAGAGTGATACCTAGCTTTTAATTTTTTTTTAAATCCAAAGAAAACTAAATATAATTCATGCATTATTATAAAAACCAATGTTTTTATTCTGTTTTTCAAGTTTACTTTTATAGGGTGGGATGGGAAAAGGAGGAGAGGAGAGAAGATTACATTTGGAGGTAGAGTAACCATTATTCCACTAGGAAATGGCCTAAGAAGGCACTGAGACATTTTCAGTATTTCATAATTCTAGCTGTTCTGGGAAAATCGTGAGAAAGATTCTTTTGGAGTTATTTCAGTAGCTGTAGTGCTTAACCAAATTAGGAAGTAACAAGATCAGATAAAATGTAAAATAAATTAGAGTACGTATTTAAAGCACACAAAATTTAAAAACCCACACTTTTCAAAGTCTCCACTGATGTTCCAAAATATCCACATCACTTTTAGTTTGGATTAAATTAATTTAAATGTTCTGACAAATATATAACAGTATATTAATGTTACATTCAGTGGCTGTAACCAGGGACCAACATTTACATGGAACAGTAATTACTGGAGAGGAAGTGGGGCAACGTCACGGGTGAAGCTCTCATTCCATCTTCTATTCCAAAAGCCTCTTTTCATTTTCTCTGACTTTCTTTCTGGCCTATACCTTCTCCATCACCAATATACCTCCATGATCTCTTCAAAGGTCAGTGAGGGTAAGTCAAGAACTATGATAGTCTGGGGGGAAAGAGTTAAAAAAGAGGGAAATGGCATTTTTTTATTCTCCCTGAAAACAGGATTTGATTCCAAGAGTGTTATAACGTGCTAAGCAAAGTTATCAAAACAAGTGGTTGTAAGTTTTATTGTACTATCAAAAACTACTTGCTACTTTAATATTAATCAGCATGAAGAAATATGTACTTTTCTCCCCAAACTGTTTGTGTTTATCAGACTCTTAATTTTGTCCCCTTAAAAAGTACTCCATTTTAAATACAGATGATTCATTGACTTACAGGGATGAAACAGTAAAGGTCTTTCAAGACCCTTTGCAGACAAGGAGGGTATGGCTGGCCCGAGAGCCTTTTGCAGGTACTAGTGCCTGAGCCAGGCTCTAGCTTCAGAGTCTCCCTCCCCAGGACACCCAGGGGTTCCAGTTCCAAACCCTTTCCACTCCACCCCCATGAGAACGCGAATCCTGATAATTCACATGGCAAAGTGACGTGACTTGAAAAAGTTGACACAGTGGTCAGACACAGCAACAAATACCACCAATTTAAGGAGTTGGGTGCCTTAATTTCTACACTTGTGGGCTAGAAAGGGTTAGAAAATGTTGGGAAAGCTGAGATGTTGCCACACCAAAACTGGCCCTCATCATAAGGAGGAGTTTGAGTAGCAGGGCTTCTCTCTCCTTCCAGACCCCAACTTTGCCAGCAACACAGTAGAGACACCTGTACGTGATCAGAAGGAGGATGGGGGCTTTTTCTAAAAGATGTAACTATTTATTAAACACATACCAACTACTGTTCTCTACTACTCTGTAGTTTAGATTTATCTATACTATGTTTCAAGCTCTTTTCTAATGTAGGACATTGATCTTCTAATCCCCATTTGTGGGATATCAGATCAGGAAAGAGGGGAGTTGGCTGCTTTCAAACTACTTATGCAAATATGTTTCAAAATATATTTCATAATTTAAGTCCCCATCCCCCCATGCTTTTTGAAGCATGCTCCACGAGTATTACTAAATACATCCTGATCCCTCAGCCAAACTGATGAATTCAATAGTACTTTTTTTGGTAATGCTCCATGAGAGCAAGATGTTTTGTCTAATTTGTTCCCTGCTGTGTTCTGAATGCCTCGATCAGTGCCTCGTTCATAGCAGGTCCTCAGTAAACAGTGGATGAATAAATGAATGAAAGTTTTCTACAGCAGTAGACATCAGGCCTCACAGTCATTTGGAAAACGATAATTGTCTACTAGAAAATACAGGAACACAAAGGGTCCAATCAGAGCTTTCTAAGCAGGGAACAGTATTAACGTGCTCTTCTAACTTGAAATTTCTTTTAAAAATAACTTGAAAACATAGATTTACTCTAAATCCTGCTAGAAAATGGCTGATTTTTTTCAAAAACACATGAATGCACACACCACCCCGAACACACCAATGATTGATTTTAACATAAAATGCCAGTTCCTAACCTTTAATCCTGTTGTAAAATGTTACTTTTTGAAATGCATTTCTGGTGCTCCTGCAAACTGTTTTGTAGCTTGCTAACTGGCACAGTCTTTTGAGTCCAGAAACTTCACTTTTGGGGACCAAGTCCTGGATTATATATCCAAAACAGTCTTTATTTTAAGTCCCTGTGGTTCGTGTGCAATTTTTCTACTGTTCAACAGTTCATTTTGGGTAATCCATTAACATTAAATGATCATCTGTCACTAGGCTAAATGTGGAATATGCATTCCTTTTCCTTTTCTTGTCATTAATTATATTTGAAAAGGCCTAATATTCAGATAAAACGTATCTCTCCCTTTTTTTTCTTTTTCCAAATAAAAATATCTCACAGAACCACTAAAATGCAAGAGTCATCAAAGAACCACTGTGACAATCTTGGCTGTTTCTACAGGTTGGAACAGTCATTTCATTTTGGTAGCCTTACACACTGTTGAGTAGATTAGAGAGATGAGATAATGCACTAAAGATCTGAAGAGACCTGCTTTTAAATCCTCAAAAGGATAATACATAACTGAGGGCAATGAGTGGGTTGACTGAATTAGCCAAAGGGTAAGATAGTTGGACTTCACATAAAACTTCCATTAAGTTCGATAGTCCTTTGATGCAGGATTATCCTATTTGCACTTAACAATATGGTGAAATTCATTGTAGAATTCAGATTTGTATGTACACATACACTGTAACAAGCATATGTTTATATGTATATAAAATATATCACGTTTTTGTATGCTCTCATTGTTCATTTTACAGATTCTATTTCTCGGAAAAGTCAGTGTGGAAAGAACTGAAAAAAAAGCAATCTACAATTAATGCTTAAAACTACAATATCTCGGTAATGTTATGTTCTTGTTTTGCCTTAATGCTCATATTGAATAAAACAACATTCTATCAATGGTATCCTAATTTTGCTTCTCCTCTATCCACCTCCAGGGCTTTAAAAGAATAATGGAAAGATTTAATCAGACACTGGGTGATAATCTATCCAGGATGCTATGGAGAGCAAACTGCTTCACTGGTTGAAAGACGAGACTACACAAACTATAAAACCCTTCTCTTTTGAAGATGCAACACTTCCTCACTATGTTGATTTTCAAATTTGGGTGGAGCAAACTCATTTTTTGTAACCCAGTACGAACAATCTTAAGGATGTTTTATATTTGAGCATCTTCTGTGTCAAAAATCTGCACTGAGGGCTGGCCCAGTGGCATAGCGGTTAAGTTTGCATGCTCAGCTGCAGTGGCCCAGGGTTCATAGGTCAGATCCTGGACACGGACTCACCCACTGCTTGTCAAGCCATGCTGTGGCAGCGTCCAATTTAAGTAGAGGAAGATGGGCACAAATGTTAGCCCAGGGCCAATCTTCCTCAGCAAAAAGAGGAGGATTGGCAACGGATGTTAGCTCAGGGCTAACCTTCCTCACATACACACACAAAAAAAACTGCACTGATTCCTAACTGTAATACTAGAATCCAGCTCAATTTAGGGGCCCAGCAAAAAAGACAAATAACAGAGACAAAAGCAAACACAGTGAATTCTAGAAAACTTAGATATGAGAACACAGTAGTCCAGATAATAACCTCAGACTTATCATTCTTTCCTTCACTTATTTGATAAATATTTATTAAGCAACTAATATATATCAATTTACTGGGATAGGATGTGAGGCCACACAGAGGAATAAAGAACACTTACACTGAACTATACAGTTCTAATAGTTTAAAAGTATTAATTTATCTAAATCTCAGAAAAATCAAATGAAGTAGGTACTTTTTTATCCCCATATTTCAGATGAGCAAATTACGGAAGAGGCAAGTTGAGTGACATGCCTAAAAAATCAACCTTGGTAGTAAGCAATGTGGGCAGAAAGCCAATCAGTGCCATGCATGTCCTTAGTTCATGATCTTACTCTCTAAATTAAACCACTGCCAAAGTTAAGAAATATCAGAGTGAGGAATAGAATAATAAATTATAGCTAAGACATCCTTAAAATAAGTTTGAATTTATATTTAAGGTGAGCCTAACTTTTAGCTAGGAGTTCCACCACTATGAATTTATCTCAGTTCCACCACTATGAATTTATCTCACTTGGACAGATTTACAAAATTGTACATTTAACAAAGAACATTTAAGCTTTGTTTGAGATGTTGAAAAACTGGAAACAATCCTTTATCAGATGGCTTGCTTTTGGCTGCAAGTAACAGAATACTTGACTAATGTGACTTAAACAATAGTAGTTTATTAGCCCATATGAATTCCTGGAAAGGAGGTTCAGGTGTTAGTTCAGGAGCTCAGGAATGTCATAAAAAATTCAAAATCTTAATCTTCACAACCTATTAACCTTGGCATAATTTTGTTCTTAGGTTCATTTCTCATGGTCACAAGAAAGCTCCTGCAGATCTAGGCATCACACCTCACACAATCAGATCCAAAGTCCGAAAGAGGGCAGTTTCTCCAAGCATGTCTATTGTTATCTAGGAGAAAAACCTATTCCAGAAACTCTTTGACCAGGTTTGGGCCTCACGCCCTATGCCTCAGCTGCAAGGGAGACTGAGAAAGTGAATAACTGGCATTTTCAGCCAATATTATGGGAGGCAGGATTAACCAACAAGGAAGAAGGAGAGGCTGTTGCATAGGCAGCCAGTCTTGCTTGCCAGAAACCTCATTGTCTAAAAATAGAATACCCATATAGTATAATCCTGTGCTATAAATAATAATATGGGTAAGGGGTAGACTACATGAGGAAGAAAATTGAGGTATAAGAAATTTAATGTAGACAAAGGATACACACCAAACTGCTCACAATGGTTATTTCTTTGTGATAGGATTAAAGGGGTATTTTTACATGTTATCTAATATTTTTAAATTATCATAAATTACTTTTATTAAAAAGAGACTGTTTTCAGTTTTGAAAAGCAATATAATTCAAAGAGAAAAGCTATTTGCTATCAAAATACTAATGTTCTTTGGCTCAGCTTGGAAGCAGAGAGTTGAGCAGTGAAAAAATGAACAAGACCTTCTAATCAAAATTTGTTTTGCATTACTGTCATGAAGAAATAAAAGAAAGACAAAAGAGAAATCAAGCAAAATGGTCACTGGAGGATTTTAAAACTAGAAAAATATAAATGTTTTGTTAAGAGATGATAATACAACCAAAAGCCTTAAAGAAAGGGTTGTTGCAACTGAATATATTGGAGGCCTTGCTCTACGGATTTTTCCTCTTGTGAGAATGCCTTTCACTCTTGCCAAGATCAGCTTTACACTGGCCACAAAAATTAAAATAGTCTAGGGAGGAAGGAAAATACTCTTATTTTGTGGAAAGTAATTCACACTTTTAACAACATGAAGTTATCTGCCAATATGTTAGTGTTTGGTTATAACAAATAGTTAACACATTTCTTGGCTCCTTGAATATTTTAAATCATTTTAATTACATAGTTATAGATAAATATTTCTCCTTGCAAAAACTTCAAACACCATAGAAGAATAAAAGTAAAAAATGAAATTCCTGCTTCATTGCCTCCAACAATCCTTGGCTCGTTTCCCTCCAAAGAGATAACCACTGTTAAATTTAAGATTTATCTCCTCAGACATTTTTCTATATATTCAGATTTTTAAACTTTCAATTAAATCATCCTATACACACTGTTGTGCCATGTGTTTTCTTAACATAATAATATGTCTTGTTTATCTCTCTATGTCATTACATACAGATCTCTCTCAAATTTTTTCAGCAGCTACCAAATCTATTTAAACACTCTTCTCTTGATAGACATTTAGATTGTCCCAAATACTTTGCTTTTATAAAAAATGCTGCAATGAACATTTTGTACATCCAGTTTTGTTCACTTAGGTGGATAACTGGGTAACATCAATTCCTAGAAGTGAAATTGCTAACTTTAAACATATACATTTTGAATTTTGATAGATAGTGACACTGCCCTCCAAAAAGGCTGTACCAATTTCACACTCCAGGCAGCAGAGTTTGAAAATGCCTATTTGTTCCATCTTCAGCAGCATCGAACATCGACAGGTGTGGGGGAAAATCATCGTACTTAATTTAAGTCATATTTCCATGAATAAACGTGAGGTTGACCTTCTTTCATGGGTTTACTCAAATAAACATTTACACTAATAGCAGTACTTTGGATTTATATTGGGATATAATATCCTGAGAACACCATGGGTTGATCCCTATTTATATTGGCCATATTCATCTTTAGTTTATAGAAGTATGCTCTGTCAGCTATTTTATATTTTTGTAATTAAAAAAGATTTATATATACATTAATTATAGCAAATTTTTGTGTGTGTGTGAGGAAGACCAGCCCTGAGCTAACATCCATTGCTAATCTTCCTCTTTTTGCTGCGGAAGGCTGGCCCTGGGCTAACATCCGTGCCCATCTTCCTCTACTTTATATGGGATGCCGCCACAGCATGGCTGAGAAGCAGTGCATTGGCAGGCGCCCGGGATCCGAACTGGCGAACCCTGGGCTGCGAAGCGCGAACTAAACTGCTGCACCACTGGGCCGGCCCCAATTAATGCAAATTTTTAAATGCAGAAACATATAAAGAATAAAGCAAACATCACCTACAATCCCATCACCTTTAGTTAACTGATATAAACTGTTTCATATTCTATTATACACAATTATATATGTATATAATAGGTATATGTAATGTAATGTAATATACATATGTATATGTATATATCTACATAGAAGACGCTCATTTTTAAGATTGAAATCATGCTGTATATATTGTTTCATATCCTTTGTCTCTTAACAGCATATTGTAAATATTATATTATGTTTTTATATGAATTAATATTAAAACTATGGCTGTCATATGGCTATACAATAAATTTGTTAGCCGGGCCTTTATTTTGTGTTGAACTTATAAATTATTTAATATTTTTAAATTTAAAATAAGATTTGCTAAATATCCTTATGGATGAAATTTTACATTCCTCTCTATTTTCTTCATATAAATTAGTATAAGGAAAATTATTGGCTCAAGCAGTATAAACATTTTTAAGTCTTTGGATTTCTACTTACATTTTAAACTATGTGTATGTGTATACATGTTTTAATAATTTATACTCCCACAAGTGATGTCTGAGAGTGCTCATATTTCTATGTCCTTGAAATAATAGGTATGAAATATAGTTTTTAATCTTTTATACTTTAATAGATTAAAATATTATCATATTGCTTAATTGGCATTTCTATAATTACAACTGATATTGAACATTTTATCATATGTGTTTGAGTTCAATCATTTGTATTTATTCTTCATTGAATTTCCTAGACATATTCTCTGCCCATTATTCAATTCAGTTATCCACATTTTCATATTGATTTATAAAAACTCTTTATATAAAAAGACATTAATACTTATCTCTAGTTTCTTTGATTTTTTTAACATTTACTTCTTTAATAAATCTGCCATACATATAAGGTACAGATTTAACTTAAGCAAAACATTGTGATGATATAAATGGAAAACAAATATTGAAAAAAGTTGGCTTAGGTTTAGAAACCTTGGAATACACATGGGCAATGTTCTTGCTTCTAATATGCATTCTACTGTGACATTTTTAAGTTATTAAAAATCACCATCAATAGTCAAAATTATATGAAACCCTTTTTCAGTGCCTCAGAACTGAACTACATCAGCATGAGTGGAGTCTTCAAGAAAGTTTGAAGTATCCTATTTTCTCCTTCTGAATGGAGATTTTTGTTTCAGTTTTATTGAGAAATAATTGACATACATCACTGCGTAAGTTTAAGCCATACAGCATGATGGTTTGATTTACAAACATTGTGAGAACGTTTTCAGTATCTTAATGTAATATAAGTCTATATTCTTTCAAGCCTAATGTTTATGTTTTGGAGTAAGATAAAGGAAATTCAAATCCTTACGTGTTGTGAACTTTGGCAAGATACTTAACTTCTCTGTGCTTCCTTTTCCTCACTTATAATAATGCAGGTGAATAATAATAATAGTTATAGGGTGTTTTAAAATAATTAAATTATGTAATTTCTGTAAAGCACTTAGCACTATGCTAAATTGGAACAAAATTGTGACTTCATAGATCATAATAATGATTATTTTAGAATTGTTTTTTTTTACTTACAAAGAAATTCCCTCTACCATTAAATTCTACAGCAAACAAAAAGCAGTTTTACATAAAGTCTATCTCCTTTGGAAAACTCCTTTAAGTCAGTTTATGTCTCGAAAGCCTGCAGTGTATTGGTCTTTGGAGAAAGAGTGAGCATCTTTGAAGTGTGGGTGACTCAGATTGATGTGTTCCTTCCTCTTTGGTGTTCATTCTTAGGCCTTGGACAATTGACATAGAAAAGACATGGCCAGAGGGCATTCTTTTCCACAATGGCGCTTCCACAGATTTGACCCAGGCCATGCATATGGCTCTGAGTAGGCAGATTTTATTTAAATGAATGAGATTGCCCTATGTTTAATTCATGACACAGAATTTAAAAGCACCGATAGAGAGGTCAGATCAAAACATAACTAATGGGTATCATATTTTTATAAACTGCAGGCTGTCCCTTATAAAGTGGATATACAAAATATCAAACTGCATAATTCAAGAAATATCCTCATATTTAGGGCTGTATGTAAATACCAAAGATTGATGAACTGCTTTTGAATTTCCACCACTACTTGGTGACTTTCATTTCTGTTCTTCACTGACAAGGCTTCATGTACAATTTAAAAGCCTGTTTTCAGAAGAAAGAGGATGGAAATATTGTGCTTGAGCATCCCCAAAATCTGGCAGTCTACCTGGACCTCATTCAAGTGCTCTGCTCCTCCAGCCCCTTGCATGGAAAAAGGTGGTTAGCTCTAAGAGAGGAAAGAAAACACAACATGAAAGTCTTCTCAAAAAAAACACATCTAAGAAAGCTCAAATGAGTGAATAATAGAAAACAGCCAACACTCAGCCCTTGGGGTTGGTCACTTGGTTTGTTTTTCTTTCCTCTCCCTCCTACTGCCTGACTTTTGGTCACTTCTCTGTTCCTTGGCACCTCTAGGAGAGGGGGGTGTGCATGTAGGGGTCAGACAGGGGAAGGAGAAGATCATCAGTCAATTTTGCATCTTGCTAGTAGTTCTAGAGAAAGGTTGGGTTGAAACAGAAGAAGACAATGAGGATTAGGGATTATCTGTGACTTTCAAAGACCATTGTTCCTCCATTTTTATGAAAACAGCAGCAGCAGGCTGCAGGCTCACTCTTATTTATTCATGCACATGGAATTCAGTTAGTATTCCCATATAGTCCAGAACTCACAGCTCTGAAAGTAAGAGTAATGTACAGAAATACTATTCTCTTTCAAAAAAAAAAAGCAATTGGAGTCGTCAGACACAATTAGAGAAAGCTAAAGTCCAGCTGTTTTCAGGATTTAGCCAATATTAGTAACATTGTGGTTCTGCAATAACAATATAAAATGTGCTTTCAGAGGTGTTTTTCCATTTAATTCACTAACTTCTAAATGTTTGCTATTTTATCCATATGTTTCTCGTTTCTGTACATTGAATATTTTTAAAATGTCATTTTGCAAGAACTATTTGATGTTCAAGCCTTTTTTGTTATTGTTAGAAAGCAGAAATCATGATTTGTAGAGGGAAATTTTACAAGTTTAAAAAGACTACTTTTGAGGTTTCACTTCACTTCATTTCCCTTGATGTCTTTTAGAGAGAAAAATGTATCCCTCTGTCTGACACTAAAAGGAGTCTTCATGCTGAAAATAGAAAAACAGAGCAGGAGATAGGGTTGGGAGGTGAGGGCTCTGCTGTCTTTATGAACTGCTACTGTTCAAAATCAAACCATCCAACTCCTTGAAAGTACAGCTTCAGCAATGAAAGATGTTTAAATAGTGATAATGGATTGCAAATAAAGGGACTCTTATCTTTGGAATTTTGAAGTAGACACCAGGAAGCGGTGCAAATTTAGTTTAAGGCTTACCCCCAAAGCTGAACTTTCATCTTTTATACGTCAGTCTGTGCTTATGTGCTGCAGGAACACAGAATGGAGCTTTAGAAGCCTGGCTAATCACATATGAAAATAAAACTTACAGCACTGTATATAAAAACCAGGAATTTGAGGTAAGATTATTTTTTTATTTTCACAGGAGCACTGTGTCAGGTGAATGAGGGCAAGCTGTGAGAATAGCACATACATGTGACATAGAGAGAATAATAAATCTTTATCATTCATTCCTTCATCCACTCATCAATCATTCATTCAATTATTATTCCACTATCAGTAGTTGCTCCTCAAATTTAGAAAGAAAAAGTATGATTATAGATAAAGTTCATTTTTATTATAATTCATGGAACTTCATTCTCTGATTAATCCAAAGGCAGTTGATAAATAAAAAATCAAATGGCTTCAGAAGTGGCAAGAAAGATTCTAACCTAGAGCAAAAGAATGTTTCTTTAAAATAGCCCCAGGACTTCTTCTTAACTTACTAAACCAGTAGCCCCAAAGCTAATTCTTTCATCTCTGATTGATATAATGTTCTTCCATTTTCATCAAAAAAAGCATTCTCTCATGGAGTTTTCACAATCATATTTTGTTCCTGCAGCTCATCTCTTGAGTTTGGAATCCTGGAATGCATTGTCCCATCAGGTTTGCTAATGGGACTCTGATGGGTTGGTTCTGAACACCCTCCTCCAGGCTCCTTGGTCCCTTGGCTTGGGCACTGGCTCAGAGGCTCTGTCCTGCTCTGCTCAGGCCGTCCCCTTCCAATCCTCAATCAGCCCAGTGCTGCATGGACAGCAATCTGGGCACTCAGTTTTTTCTTCCTTGAAATGGTTTCTCTCCATCAAAAATTCCTGATTCTCTTAGTGCTCTACTTTTACTCTTCCATGGGCAAGTCTCTCAGCACATAACCAGGGCCAATGAGATTATATTTCTTCCTGCCAATATCTTTGCATTTCACCTAGGGTCATTTTTTGTATCAGAAGTGCCTCCTTTTGAAAACTTTCTAATGTCCATTTCCCTTATCACCCCGTTTTTCCCTTCTAAACTTTCAGAACCTCCACTGATAATTGTTGTATTTATTCTGCCTTCTTTTTTGTAACTAGACTAGACTTTGAGTCTAGTCTAACTAGACTTTGAGTCTCATGAAAAGTGGGAACAAATGGATTGGATTTACTTTTGGATCCTCTGCATTTTGCATAGTACCTGGCATGAAAAAACTACTAAATATATATGTGCTGAATAAATTCATTCATTTACCCATCCATCCATCCATCAATCCATCCATCCATCCATCCAAGACTGATTGAGCCAGATGCTGTGCCAGGTAATGGGGAAGTTATGACAGACCCAGGGGAAAATACGGCCAAGTGGGCCTCTTGGTTCCCCTCAAATCACACTCCTCTGGCAGCTGCTTACACCACTTGTGCAGGCCAGTCCTGGACAAAGGTTAGAGGGGTGAAGCACGAGCAAGGACAGAGCTCACAAATCACTGGCTCCTGACACTTGCAACAACTCTGAAAGCATTTAAAACTGTTACCTTCAACTTCAAGACTCTAGTACTCACCCTGCTACAAAGCCTTTTGACACTCTAACTCTATCACTTCCTCCCCCACCACTGACTCATAGCAATTGGCAGATCTCAGGATTGATGGTCTAGGAACTGGGAAGAAAGTCCCTAGGTCAGGGTTCCAAAGCTCTGGAATTCCCTCCCTCCCAAGCTCTGCTGTCTTCTACACAGGCAATATGCCAAAAGAGCCCCTTTAACTCCTGCAGTCTGCAAGTGACATATGAATATCCAAAACGTCACCATTTTTCTGAACCTCTCTTTCTCTCATTCTGCAACTGGGCCCTAATTGTTTTGAAAGCTGAAACTGTCCTGCTAAAAAAGCTAGGCCCAGGGGCCGCCCGGTGGCGCAGCGGTTTAGTCCACGCTTGGCAGCCTGGGGTTCGCGAGTTCGGATCCCAGGCGCCCGCGGACGCGCACTGCCTGTCAGCCATGCCGTGGCGGCGTCCCATATAAAGTGGAGGAAGATGGGCACGGATGTTAGCTCAGGGCCAGTCTTCCTCAGCAAAAAGGGGAAGATTGGCAACAGATGTTAGCTCAGGGTTGGTCTTCCCCACAAAAAAAAAAAAAAAAAAAAAAAGCTAGGCCCTTATTTGAACCTCAGGACTAACTAGAGAAAGGAGATTAAATTTACTAAAATCTTCTCATGCTATGTTAATTATACACAACAGTAATTTTCAGATTATGCCTAAAGTACCAGAATACCAAGTGACTTGACACAGTGAACAAATAGAAAATGTGGTGGTTTCTCCTACCACAAATACACAAGTATACAGTCAGTAGAAAATAAGTTTAACCATTACATACTAATCAAAGTGATACCTTGGTTGTTTTTTTTAAAATGAAATTAGTGATCTGTGGCTATATTTCTCAAAAACTTCACTCAGTTATCATTTATCTCTCATATGGTATTATTTAGCTTTCTGCTTCATGAAATGTTTTATAGTTGTTTGTACTGATTAATTCTCATTTTAATTTATTGTAGGCCTCTACAACCATTCTTATTTTAGAGATATAATGAGAGAAACAAAACTGTTTCAATATATTTGAAAAAAAATTACAGAATATAAATTGTTAAACAAGGGTTAAGAACTCAAAATCCTGAAGTCTTGATTCAACTATTCAGGGAATATTTAGAGATCTATTTTATAAAACGCATAATTTAAGAAAACTCACATAATTCTACTCATTTGTTTTTGCCCCAGGAGAAAATGGCTAGATATGCCAGTGGTGAAAAAGAAAAGAGGCTAATCTATAGGTTTCACTCTCTTATAACAATGGCTTACAGATGAAGTTTTGACTCCTATGTTGTCGCCAAGTTATTACAAGTCCTGTCGTATAATTTTTAAAGACCATAAAAACCAGCTAAATATAAGAAATATTAATAGTGAAAAAAGAAATGTTTGGTACACATTTACTGTTAATTCATAAATATCTCTTTAGTCCCTTACTATATATTATCATTCAATAAAATCTACATCATTCAATAAAATTGATAGACTTTCAGAAATATATACTACACATATTCAGTGCAACAAATATGTAAATCTAACTAAAATAAAATACTATGTAGAAAATTTGAAAAAACAATCCTATAGTTACTAAGACAGGAACAATCTTTTGGCTGAAAACCATAGCAAAATAGAATCAGCAACTGGATTCCTGTTGTTTAATGAAGAAATTTTTACCAGTTTATATAGGTTAGGATACTCTTAATGGCTATTAAAAATAATCCATCTCAAATCAGCATATGCAATTAGGAAATACATTGGCTCAGGTAACTGAAAGTCCAAAGACAAGGACCGTTTTAAGACTAGTTGCTACAACTACTTGGAGGTGTAATCAAGAACCCATGATCTTTCTGTCTCTTCTTTCTAACATCTATAGTATTAAGCTTCACCCTAAAGCTAGTTTTTCTGTGGTTGTCTGGTGATAGGAGCCATCAGAGAGAGCTAGATGCTTCCTAATTTATGTTAGATCAGGGTTTCTCCACCTCAGCTCTATTAACACTAATGATATTCTGGGCCAAATAATTCTTTATTGTGCTGTCTTGTGAAGTGAAGGATGCTTAGCATCATCCTTGGCCTCTACTCACTAGACATGGTAACATCCCAAGTTATGACAATCAAAAATGTTTCTAGACCTTGCCAAATGTCCCCTGGGAGGCAAAAATGCCCACAGTTGAAAACCACTGACATGAGAAAGTCCCTCTAGGCAAATGAGAAATTTTCTCAGAAGCCCACGGAAAACATCTTCTCAGGTTAAACTGACGTAAATTGCATGGCCATACCTAAACCAATCATGGCCAAAAAGATTAAAAATACTTTCATTAGGACTAAATGGGTCAAATTCCTGGCAATAGAAAAGGAGTCAGCACCCCTTGAACCTTAGGGGCTACATAGAGGAGGATGAATTTCTGAACAAAATCAAGGTTCTACTAGGAAGAAACAAAGGGATAATGAATTCAGAGTAGGCAACCAGCAACATTCACAAAACAGTTCCTCAGAACAAACAAGAATGACACTGACATATATATTCAGAAGAAATTACTCAGGTAAGTCTTCATAGAGGAAATACTGAGAAATGTGGTTGACTCATTTATTTAAATTTTCATTGAGTATATTCCATACACCAGGCACTAGGTGCTAGAGACAAGGCACTTGTGGAAGATACACTTGAAAGAGATCATTACAAAAAGTATGGTGAATGTTATGTTGCCAGATGCCATGAATAATAAAGGAAGCCCTCTCTAGGGTTTGCCTGCCTTGTTCATTCTCTTTTCCCAGCAGATGGAAAAGTGAATGGCACATAGTAGGCTCTTATTTATTGAATGAATGAATAAACGGAAGCCAAAATATTATGTCAGGCATTATTTTAGGTTTTAAGGATATAGAAATGAATAAATTAGTGAAAAGAAGCAGACAAAAATCAAATAGATGTGGCCAATATATAACAAGCCTAGCTTATAATATAACTAAGAACATAGGTATTTTTCTGTCTCACCCTCTCCCTTTGTTTAGTTGAAAGAGTTTACTCAGCCCTAGATGAAAAAGTAGCAGGCATATGACTATTCCATTTACTCTTAGGTAATTCAGCCTATGGTGACTTTAAATTGCAAATACAGTCTTAATCCAGAAACTGAGTGACCAGTCTAAGGTAATTATTAAAACTTTAAATCTGACTTACTGTTAAGTCTTCTTCCCTGCCTCCCTTGGAACAGCTTTAGGCTGGAAGGCAAAGTCGTGATCCCTCCCCTTTCCCTGCCTCCCATCCTCTAATCCTTTGTAGCTATTTTATTCCTGACTCAGGTAAAAGTAAAAACTGACAAAGTCAAGAAATGGGCATCTGGGGAACATTGTTGGGACTAGAGTGAAATGAGCGAGGTACTTGCCTCAGGCAAAAAATTTAACCAAAAAATTCAAGAACCAAGATAAATAGCATTTAATAAAATATTAAATATTAATTATAAAATGGATATTAAAGTATTAATCACTGTTGATATTAATGTGAAAATATTTTAACAAAATATTGTTAAACCAAAATTAATCTTTAAAAATCCATGAACAAAATATCAAACTTTGAAATAAAGACAGCATCAGTGACAGTGCCTTGGTGAGCCATATCGGAGCCTGAAGCAAAAGAAAAATCATCAGTAATACTAAGTCAGGGCAATGAGTCTTGTGAGAGGTTGATGAGTTTTAGCATTATCTTGTAGGTAAAATGGTAAAGATTGGTGATTGGCTAGATGTGGTGCGATGCACAGTCCCTCCAATTATTGGGAAAGGGAAGATCGAAAGATAAGCAGGTTTGGTGGTGAAAGTAAATTCAGGAAAAATAATGATCAAGTTGAGATTATGGCACCCGAAAATCTTTCATCTGATCATGATGTCCAAAGGGCCCTTGATACATGGGTGTAGCGTTTATGATAAAATCATTAAAAGCATCACCTGCTCTGTCAGGAACACTCAATAGACCCTGAAGAGAGAATGCTCAGCAGAGGCAATTCTGTGGGAAGAAGTAAGTGGGGTCCCTAAAACAATGGAATCCAAGTACACAGCTTCTGGGAGTCCACTTTGATTCAGACTAAACAGCACATTAAAATTCAGATTAAAAAGCAGACTAGCTAAAGGAATGAATGTACTACATGTACTTACCCATTCACATTGTTCCATGTCCCATTCACACTGTTTCATTCAATCATCCTTTTGACAAAAATTGAAGAGCACGTCGATTGAGGCTACCACCTTTGGAGCAGGCTGAGGATCTAGGCATTTGTGTTTCAGATTAAGGGCAAATAAAAATCAACTGACCAGATAGTTTTGGGTTTTTTTTTAACATTATGGGAGTCTAACTAAACTTTTCGCCAAGGCAAAAGTTTGAGAATAGACAGTGAGATGGCCATGGCTGTGATACATTTTGCTGTAAAATTTTTAAACAAGATTTCTCTCTGTGACTATAGAAAAATCTCTATACTCTGACAACAAAATACCTGATTATAAACAACGCTGGTGGAAGCTCATCTTTCAAGAAAGTTAGTTGCAATATGTCATAGAAAAGACTAACTGATTTTATCTAATATATGGACAAGATAGATGGTAATAAATTAAACTCATGGAAATAATGTAAAGATCCTGTTTTACAATTCCTCAGTGTTTCTTTGGAAAGTCGCTGTTTTGCTTGGATTTCTTGTATCTGCATTGAAGGCAATTTTCCGAAAGAACCGTTAGCCTCTTTGAACAATTTTCTTTGTTAATCTCTGTGCCAAAATATTTCTCATATTATCTTTTCTATTTAAAGAGCTTCCGGCTATGAATAATAAACAATATATGAGTCAATCAGAACTGATTCTAATTGATTCAAAAGCAATTTTCTTCCAGAAATATATAAAGTATATATTATTGGGGGTAAGGGAGAAGGGGTTTTAGGAATGGAAAATTTTCAACTCATAAATGGATATAACTAAGATAGAGTATTGATTATCACAGGATTTTAGTAGATCTTTGAACTTGAAAAATCTAACAATCATGTAAAAATTAAAGGAAAATATTAGCATTTATGAAAATATTCAGCTCAAGCATACACTTTCCTCAAAAGGAAAATGTGCTAGAAATCCCTCTTTTAAACAGGAAAGTGAAAACCAAAATCCACACTGTCTTAGACATTCTGGCCCGTGAAGTAAGATATGAAATTGAAATAGGAAGTAGAACTCTTCAAAAGGAGGAGACAAAATTGTTATTTGCAGACTGTTCACACATTCATTCATTCAATATCTTTGTATTGATTGTCCCAGGCACTACTCTAGGTGCTGGGAATACAGTGATAAACCAGACAGACAAGGACTAAGTTCCTTCCCATCCTTAAGTTTCTCTCTTCTGTGATTCATTATTTGCTCTCCACTAAGTGCCATACTGCTCTATGGGATATCAGTATGACTAAAGATAAGAGACCAAAAATAACAGGGGCATAAACAACATAGAAGGTTATTTTTCTTGCACATAAAAGTCCAGACATACCTGCTTAGATCTGTCAAGGAAGCTCTTTTCAACAAAGTCCTAAGAACCCAGATTGTTCCCAGTTTTCTGCCTCATCATCCCTGGAAATAACTCTCTTTTCCCACGGTCCTAACTAGAACTCTAGCTATTACATATAAATTCCAGGGAATAAGATGGAGGAAGAAGGCAAGAAGAAACAGAAAGCACAAGCCTACAGTCTTTAAAGGAAATTTGCTGAAAGCTGCTACATCATGTTTCTGCTAGCAACCCATTCATCAGAATTTAGTTGCATGGCTTTACTTGTCTGAAAAAGAGAATGGAAAATGTCAATTTTTGTTTTGATTTGTATTTTCTTATAGGGCAGCCATAGGCCCAGCAAAAAAAAAAAAAATGAGGGTTGTAATTCAGAGAGAGCAGGTATCAGGGTAGGAAACTAACAACCATGCAATCTTCTGAATTAACATCAACCTCTGAGATCTGGTACAACTCTTCCCACCTCCACGTGCCTGTCTGAGCACTAAATCCCAAACGTAGCAGAATCCAACTATAAATATGACCTTAAATCTTTCAAGTTTTTGGATATCCTGTTTGTTTGCTAATGGAAGAGAAATCTATGAATAGCCACTAGATATGAGAGGAGGTTTGAAGAAAGGAAAGGGTATGACCATCTTCCACAGAGCTGTTGCTCTGAATTTTGTTACACCAGTTACAATATTAGTATTATAAACTGCTTTGAACACACTAAACAGATAATGATAGAATGCAGGCCTAAAATACTCTTCTTACTGGAACTTTCATTCTGAGTGGTTGCTGAACTAGGTGGTTGTCAAATCCAGTTTTCACTGCCCTGATAAGGAATGGTGGTTGCATTATTCTAAACCAACATAATTTAAAGATATTTGTACAAAAACAGTAGTGCTAAAATTAGTTGCCTGTCTGTGATTCTGTTCATCATGATTACATGGTAAAGTGTATGTGGACATGTCCTACAGGAGGAGTTATGTCTAAGTAGAAGGGTTTTCTCTTGGAGTAAAACTTTAGAGCAAGAGTATTCATTTTGAATGATATGGAATGAAAGAACCCAATAACTTCTAACATTGTCTAGGCTTGTGTTTAGAGTCAGTTAAGATTTCTTTTAGTGACATTCTAGCCTAAAAGAAAACCATTGATGATTTTATAAAATGAACCTGAAACCTTTCAAAGACCATACTCAGGTTTCCCATCATAGAGCTTTGTATGTCAAACCAAGTGTGTGAGTTTATTAAGGTACTTCCCATTGCCCTAAAACGTTTACTTTACCCATTAAAACCTCACTCAAATGGATATCAAGTATCTCTTGTGTCCTGGTCCATGATGTAATTTAAGTCTGAAAATGTCCATGCTATGCTTTAACCAGAAAGTTAAAATCTTTCTCAATGGAAGCAATAGAGTATATCACTGATAAGGTGAAGGTGATCCAGTAAAGGGTCTTGACTTAGCCATTTCTGGACAAACAATGAAAAGAAACTTGTCTGCTCCCATGTTATGTGGCATCAAGAATCCAGCCTATTTAAACACACCAAATCCCTACCATGCTTTGAAGCCAACCCTTCCCTACATAACATACTCGGTGGCCATGGTGGGCTCCTCCTTACAATGAAATCATGATAGAGCTATTGAACAATTATGTGCAACCATGTACTAGCCACTGAGGGAGACAAATAAATGAATAAAATATAAACCCTATTTTTAAAGAGCTAACATTTTAGGAGGAGAAGGAATTGACTAGAAAATACAGGAATTCTGACTCCAGATCCCGATGACCAATGTCGCGAGAGAAATAAAAAGCTGAATGAGGGAAAGATCCCATTGGTCTGAAGGAATAAGAAAACACTTAAAGTGAATGTGGCATTTGAGACACATCTTGACCAGTAGGTAGAAATAAAAAGAAGGGCTTTAGAGGGGTGCTGTGAGATGGGGAAACGAGGGTTGTGTTTAAGACACAGTAAGTAGTCAATTGCTTGGCAGGTACAGTAAGAGTAGGAGCAAAGTGAAGAAAGGATGGACAGATGAGTAATTACCATAGTGAAGGGCACTGATGAGGGAGGGAGGAACATTACTTAATTTATAATCATGCAGTAGCCATTATAGATTTTTGGCAAGAGGAAGTCTTGATAGAGCTGTGCTTTGGGGAGAATGATCTGACATCAAGGTGTCAGGCAGAATGGATGGAAAGGCCAATTAGAGGCCACTGCCATTGGTACCACATGCTACAATATCAGGAACATCCAGGTTATTTATATGGAACTCTGAGACGAGTCAGAAAAGAGCAGCATTAGCATTTGCAAAATCTCTTCTCTTTGGAAGGATGGCTTCTAAGCTTGGCATTCTAATTCAAGTCTTCTTCAATCAAGGAAGCTCTCCAGATCAATCTTTTCCACCTCCCATTATTTTCACTCCTGGGAAGAGAATTTAGCATCTGCCCACATTTAAATGTTACATTTCCCTCAAATAGATCATGAACATTCTAGGATCAGCTAAGATAAAGGGGGCTGCTGGTAGCAAGAGTACATCTTTTCTCATTAAAGAAAGATGCAAATTCATCTGGAGCAATCAAATCTGGCCAGGAAATATCTGAAAGGTACATTATTTTCTCTCTTCAACAAAGAGGGAAGTTAGGAGATGGGGCAGAAATGTTACATGACTGAATTTGATCAGTTGGTTTCAATCCCAAGCTACTTAAACACAAACTATTTAAACAGCAGCATTTTTAAATTATGTAATTCTACAGTGGGAAAGGAGGGCCTCAGGGGACAGAGTTTTCCCTAGAGTCCTGTAAAATGATGAATACCTCAAGCAAGGCAAATAGAATTGCTCTGTCTCTGAGAATTTGCATGTACATGTTTACCCACTGTAATATGCTATGACCTCAGATCATTTACTAGAAATTACAACTTTGCAGCATCTTCAAGAGACTGAAGCACTATAACACACTTCCTTTTTACATGAGATGTGTGTGAAGTAGATATTTGTTTCTAGTATAAGAAGGAAGGTTTAGACTTTTAAAGTCAGAGAACATAAGGCAAAACATGCAGCAAAGATTACTGAATCAAATCTGATGGAAAATAGTGATTTACTTTATCTGCTCTAGACAAGCCTCTTCCACAATTTTATCACTTTCCATGACAATTATATTTAGCTGAGCAAAGTATAAGCTTTTCAAGCCAAAAGCATTACAGCTGCTTTTCTTTAGACAACATCAACGAAATCTGATGAAAGAACTTTACAAAAGTTCTTTTGTAAAGAATTTTTGTACATGAGTGTCCATGTTCTCTTGTTTGTGATGATACCAAGTTGCTTAGTAATTACATGACATTCAGCTGAGTTTGGTATTGGCCTGAGATGAACCAACAGATTTGATGAGACACTGAGCTAATCTGGGTTGGCAATTTCCATGCTTCTCTAGTTATCTGAAGAAAATTATAAGAATATAGTACAATATTTGCTGATATACGCCAAAACTACTTGAAAAATCCAGTAAGAAAGATAGTGAAATTAAAAAGCCTGATGGCTTTTGAAGGTGTGAGTAAAGTAGCAGGTCTTATATAAATGACAGGGAAGAAAAAGGTGACACAACATGTGGCTCATACAAAATAGGAACTTTGGATGCAATCTAGAAGCTTACATTTTGTTCACATAATGAGTCAGCTAAGGCCAGGCGGGGATAGAATATCAGACTCTGTCACCAGCCACAAAGTGCTTGAGCTCTTCCTTCAGGGTTCCTGAATTAATAGAGGTTTGTTTCTATCCAAAGTTGTAAAACTGCCTGAAGGTAACAGTTCTCTCAAAATGATGGGAACAGAATCCTGCCTCCGGAATTACTTGATGTATTCAGTTCTTTGTACAAAAGGCAAATACACATCTTTCACTTCTCTGCTGACATAGAAAGTTAAATAAGTATCCTAAGCCAAGAATTAATTCATAAATTTGTCAATAATATATTTTGTAGGCCTAAATCAGTCACGACCCCCTTCAGCCTATCATGCAAACAAGTGAAGAGAGAAAACATGCAAATTGACCTAGTAGGACAAACTTCAACCCAGCCAAAGTTTTGGGTTATTTCAAAGCTTTTCTTGTGAGTGGAAAAGATCGGATATCGAGGTTTCACTAATTTCATAGAGTTTCATAGGATAATGCTTCTTAGTTGCCAGCATAAATATGTCATGTATTGCACTCCTATCCTATGGCAACCACTGTGCTAAGTACTTTACATTCATGACTTCATTTAATCTCCACAAGAACCTGATGAGTTAATATGTACCTATTTTACAGGTGAAGAGGAATCTTAGGCTTAGAGAGGATGAGGGCAGGAGCTAAGATTTCAACTCGGGTTTATCTGACTCAGACTGTAAAGGCCATTAACCACAAAGCTTTCAAAGAACGCACACCATAACTGGTTTTGCACATTGATCGTTGCTCATGGCTCCTAGTAGTTTATTTGATAAGCAATTAATTATTCATCTGACTTGCCATCTGAAATTATTTGTGTCTATAATTATTAACAGGAGAAAAAAAGAAGGACTTGCTGGTGTGATTGTTAACACTGGACATAATGCCTCTGATCATCAGTCAAAGAAAAACACCTGGGCTTTTGCTCAGCCTCAGTCCAAGTGTAAAAAATGTTTTTAATCCTTGGTCATTAATCATGAACTATAAATGCCATAGCCCATGAGTTCTTTAAAAAAAAAAAAAAAAAAGCTGCCATTGTTTCATTCCAAGAAGGAATCAGCACGAGTTAATACTATGATTGCCTATATCCAAGCAAACATCACAGGTTCACTTGTTAGTCATTAGTGTCTCCTCCATTTACTTGAATTTTCCATTCATAAACTTGGAGAATATGTTGTTAAAGCTGTATATATCCCCAGTTAGGTAGAAAAGAACAGCCTCAGGTTTCACACCCTCTCAGACATATGTACTCTTTTTGTCAACCCTAGAGGAATAAGGAATTGTCCCAAAACTTTTGCTATCGATCTGTCACTTAGATCATTATTCATATATGGTCCATGGAGAACGAATCACTAGATATCTGGTTTAGAAATGTCCTTTCATTACATAAAAACAATTAGTTCAAAAAGTTAAAAATTAAATGTTTAGTGTCCTAATGCTTTTTAGTCTGAAATATGCTCAACGTAAAACATACAGATATGTACCAAGTTCCCACTGTACCAATCATTAAAAGAACTGCTCTCTTATGAAAATTATATTTATTCATAATAAATATTCCTTCTAACATTTATATTTGCTGATTAATACATAAATTAGAACATGTGTGAAAAAATGATCTTTGAATTTTAATTCTTTACATTTCACCAGAATATTTCTTCCATTTGAAATTTTTCTAAAGAGAGTCATAAATTCTGACACTTCAATCTTATTCTTGTAAAAATAGCAAGACAATATTTTATTTTACTTTGACAGGGACAATACAATATTATGTATTACTGAATATAATTTTTTAAATTTTCTATTACATACCAAGAATCTTGGAAGTGCATGGAAAGGTAAAGAGTATATCCTTTATCTAGTAGCTGCCAGTGTTTCTCATTGTGAGTGAAAAATTGTCTTTTCTTCTCTTGTCAAATAACAATGGAAGCAGTATTAGTCACAGTTTGCATGGAAATCTGACAATAAAAAAAATTTAAGTGACATTTCTCTCCAAGCCTAATAAAAATGTCCTGTGGCCTTTTGTGAGGATATAAAGTATGACTCAAGATACCAGCCAAAACAAAGTAAAAATGGAGGAAAGAAAAGGAAAAGACAGTAAAGTCTCACTTTTTCTGTACCACTTACAAGTATCCTAAAGCCATGGTGAAGAACAAGAGAAATTCAACTTCGGTGTCTCTGTTAATCCTCTCCCGAGCTATGAAAAGGAAAGAAAACCTCCTTCCCTATCACAAGTGGACAAAACAGGAGTCTTGCTGGTACGGTTAGCATCTGTCAATATCGGGCCTGGTACAAAAGCAAAGCCGCACTTTGAATTGTTTGCTTAATGAGATCTCCCAGTGAATGGAGTGTATCTGCAGCCTGGGGTTATACAAGGAACACAATATTGTGTGTGGATTATTTCAGATAGGAAGAAGGTTAGTTTCAGTAAAGCAAGTGAGAAATAGTAAGCTTGTCATTATATTAATTTGAGTGTTTGCATGGAAACTGATTAAAATAGTTTTTCTATACATTGTCCATAAGCATGATAATTTATGTATTTTATCCCAGACATCAGATTTTTCTCTGGGACATTCTTATATGCACTAGCTTCCATTCATTGTTTGTGTTCCATTCATGGACCACCGCTACAGAATTTTAATGAGTTTCATGTTAAACACCTATTCGAATTCATTCTTTCAGAGTCATTCTATAGGGAGCAAGCCCATATATACTCCTTGAGTTAACTAATATCTTCTACTACAAATAAAAATAATTTATTCTGATTTTTAAGGGTAATGCAAAAAATCATAATTACTTTGGTCTACTGAAAACTGCATATTGAGTTCCAAATGCTCACCTGCCGACATTAATTTCATCTGTTATAATTTATCACGCACTTGTATGGCAGGCAATCTGGTGCCCCACTGAAACTGGTCAACAACCTGCAAGAGAGGTATTACTTTCTCTTACACAGATGAGAAAACTGGGGATCAGAGAATTTGAGCATTTGCCCAAGGACATGCAGTTGAAATTCCAACCTGAATCTCTCTATAAAACTCAGGCTCTCTGATTACACTACATTGTAGTTGCTCCACAACATTCACAAAATAACTTTAGCTTTTTCTTTTTTTAAAGATTTTATTTGTTAGAACAGTTTTAGTGTCATAGCAAAATTGAGAGAAAGGTACAGAGATTTTTCTATATATTCCCTACCCCAACATGAACAGCCTCCCTCATTATCAATATCCCCGACCAGAGTGGTGCATTTGCTACAGTTGATGAACCTGCATTGACACATCATAATCACCCAAAGTCCATTGTTTACATTAGGGTTCACTCTTGTTGTTGTACATTATAGGGCCTTGGACAAATGCATAAATGACAGGTAATCTATCATGATAGTATCATACAGAGTATTTTCATTGCTCTAAAAACCCTCTTTAGCTTTTTAAAAATAACCTTGTACAAAAAATAAATATATTTCTAGGGCCCATTAAACTTCTTACGGCTAAATTCAGAGCACAGCTGATACTGACCTTGTTTTCTTGGTCAGGCCTCAGAAATCTTGATTCAATTCTCCAGAGTGTCTTCCAGTAGCTGCTTATAAAAGTTTTTAACATGATCACCTGCATTTGTTAATTTGCTTTTAGTCTCAAACATTTAGAAACCTATAAATATCATACTTAGAACACAACAAGCCCTGAACTTTATGACATAAATTTTGCATCTAAAGTTTCCTTAGCATTCAATCTAATTTAAACTTTTTACTTAACCTAAAGAAATCACCATAGTAACTCCCCAAATCAGTATATAGATGTTGCTAGGAAAATTTGAAAAGCATGGTTTTACTCAAATACATATACCTAAGAAGCTGAGGCAGGCAGGTTTTAAATGTCACTGTGAAAAATTCTATAGCAAATACTTTTGCAGGGAAGTTTGCAGGTTGTATATATAGAGAGAAGAATTAGCAATATATTTTTTATATGCTCTCCCATTTCACAAATGGAAATAATAATATTATTTTTACCAAAGGCTTAGCGATGATTAAAGTGGATGTTCTGGAGCCTGTTCTACTTCTGGGAGCTGATTGCGCACAACTCTTCTCAACCCCGTGTTCATGATCAACAAGTTAATAACTTGAAATTGGCCATGGTGGGAGTATTTACACTACGGAAATTGACAAAGACTACAAATCAAGATTGCCTCTGCTTTCCCCCTATTCCTGGCCAGTTGGTAAAACATTTCTCAACACAACACTGATGGAGTGAGATAATACATCATAGTGGATACCAAGTGTGCCTTCATTCCTCCAGGTGCAGGCCGTGTTGGCTGTTGATGGCTCTCAGATGCACCCCTCTGTGAATTGCCCTTAGCTGAAGGGAGTTGTCCTGTCCAAGATTATGCCCTTTCCTCTTTGGACAGCCTGGTTGATGAGGGGTACAAAGACCTGGGCCCCCAAAAAGCCATTCCAGCTCCAGAGCCTCTTGTGGGATCAGCTAAGGTCTGTGTTTCAATTGCATCACAGTTTAACTGCTCCCTTTCCCCTGTCCTGCTTTAATCTCTTCTTTACAGGTGTTGCTCCTGAAAGCAGGCCCCCGAAAACTGCACCAAAATCTCTCATTGTCTGTTTCCCAGGGAATCTAACCTAAGACACACATGTAACATTACCTGGAACAGAGTAAGTGCTCAATAAACGTTACTTGTTCATAATATATTTGTAACCATTCATTCACTGTACTTTAATTCCTAACCTAGTTGTTAGAGAAAGAGGAAAATGGTTTTAAGCAATTTTTCCTCTTTTTAAGTTAAAAAAATAGATTCTGTTATGGACAAAACAACAATAAAATAATTGTTATCTATAATCTCAGTTAACTCTTCAAAATGCTAGAACTGAATGAAGTATATATTTGGGTCAAGTAAACACCTGCAAATTGAATGGATTCCTTGGGGTTTCATATAGTAAAAATCCCTTTAAGAGTCAGAAAAATGGTAAAATTTGACTAAGGTAATAAAAGAATTTTAAGAGTTCATCAAATTTTGCTTGTTGAACTTTAAGCATATGTAATATCTAAGATACTGCACTGACAAGAATTAATTGTGATTTGAATGCAAATTTGATAACACCACAGTTCTGAGAAGGATGACTAAGATGATTGTTTCCTCAGTAATCCGAATAGCTGATAAAAACCTTCTTTGGGGGAGAGTGACGTCAGCATCATGGCGGAGTGAGATTCCCTCTTTGAATCTCTGCCCCCTACGACACAACGAAAACATCATTCACATTCCAACAGAGCTCAATCAAACACTACGAAGGACTTCTGAGAAACCCCTGCTGCCATACATCGGACGGTGGAGGCGCGGGAAGCCCAGGAGAACGGGAGGAGAGGTAGGAGCTTGTACTCCCCCCTCCCAATCAATCGGCAAAGACAGCGCGGTTCGCGGACAGAGGGGGGAGGGGCGGCCCACAGCGGGGAAAACTATCGCCATCCAGGTGCTCTCACAGACTGTCGCGAGATCCCCACGGGGAAGCGACGACGGACTGTTTAGGGGTGTAGCAAACACCCTAAGAGAGCCAGAAAGGAAACCCCCGGGTCAAGCAGGAGAAAGAGAGGACCCCTCCCCCCACACACCCGGCGTTTCAGCATAATCCCTCCGGGGGCTGCAGCCGCCTCAGAGCAAACCGCTCGCGATCTCCATCTAGTGGCAGCAGGGGGAAACTGCAGGACTAACTTTAATCATGAGGGGTAAAAATAAAGCCATCCCCGTCGGATCCTTGCGAAAATATGTCAGGGCTGCAGACCAAAAGGAAAATGACAAACACCCAGAAACCAACCCTGAAGGCACAGAATTTGATAACCTGAATGACAGAGAATTCAAAATAGCTATCATAAACAAACTCAACGAAATACAAGAGAACACACAGAAACAAATCAACGAATTCAGGGATTATGTCACAAAAGAGATTGAAACCCTAAAGAAAAACCAATCAGAATTATTGGAGGTGAAAAACAAAATCAACGAGATAGTGGAAAAAATGGAGTCTTTAAAGAGCAGAACTGACAATATGGAGGAACGAATTAGCACTATTGAGGATAGCCACACAGAAATGCTCCTGATAGAGGAGGAGAGAGAGCTAAGACTAAAAAGAAATGAAGAAATTCTTCGAGAAATATCAGACTCAATGAGGAAAAGCAACATAAGGATAATAGGTATTCCAGAAGGAGAAGAAAGAGAAAAAGGAGCAGAGAGTTTGTTCAAAGAAATAATAGCTGAGAACTTCCCCAACCTAGGGAAAAAGAGGGAAATAACAGTGAATGAAATCAATAGATCACCTAAATATATAAACAGGAATAAAAAATCATCTCGCCACACAGTAGCAAACTTGAAGAATACCCGTGACAGGGAAATAATAGTGAAGGCAGCTAAACAAAAAAACAAAATAACATACAAAGGAAACCCCATCAGGCTCTCAGCTGATTTCTCGACAGAAACTCTACAGGCTAGGAGAGACTGGAATGATATATTCAAAATCATGAAAGACAAAAACCTTCAGCCGAGAATACTTTATCCAGCAAAAATATCCTTCAAATATGATGGAGAAACAATAACTCTCCCTGATAAACAAAAGCTAAGAGAGTTCGTCACCACAAGACCCCCACTACAAGAAATGCTCAAGAAGGCCCTTAGGCCTGAAAAAAAAACAAATGAGAAAGGGGATACAAAGATTTCAGCAAGGAGACTAAACCAGAACAAAATACAGTTGGAAAACATCAAAAATTAATTCAAGCTCATCACTGGAAACACACATTCATGACACAATCTGGAATAAAGAGACAACAAATAAGGGGGGGTAGAGGTAAGGGATTGAATCGATCCAGCCTCACGAAAAAGCAGGCATCTGAAAATATACTTTCTTATCCAGGAGATCGCTTATATAAACCTCACGGTAACCACTAAACAAACAACCAGAAGAGAACCACACATGACAAATAAAAAGAAAACCAAGAGAATGAGCATGCAGAAATACCAAATTGAATTTGCAGTCCGAAACACAAGGGACAAGAAACGAAGGAAATGCAAAAGAACCAGAAGATGAACAATAAAATAGCAATATTAAACCCTCATATATCAATAATCACTCTAAATGTAAATGGATTGAATTCTCCAATCAAAAGACACAGAGTGGCGGGATGGATTAAAAACCAAGATCCAACAATCTGCTGCCTCCAGGAAACACATCTCAGCTCTAAAGACAAACACAGACTCAAAATAAAAGGATGGAAAACAATACTCCAAGCTAATGGCAAACAAAAGAAAGCAGGAGTAGCCATACTTATATCAGACAAAGTAGACTTCAAGATAAAAAAGGTAATGAGAGACAAAGAAGGGCAATATATAATGATAAAAGGGATACTTCACCAAGAAGACATAACACTTATAAATATCTATGCACCCAACACAGGAGCACCAAAGTACATAAAACAACTGCTAAAAAACCTTAAAGGAGATATTAACAATAACACAATAATAGTAGGGGATCTTAATACCTCCCTTACATCAATAGATAGATCATCCAGACAAAAAGTCAATAAGGAAATAATGGACTTAAACGAGAAACTAGACGCAATGGATTTAATAGATATATACAGAGCACTCCACCCAAAAAAAGCAGAGTACACATTCTTCTCAAGTGCACATGGAACATTCTCAAGGATAGACCATATATTAGGAAACAAGGCAAACCTCTATAAATTTAAGAAGATTGAAATCATTACAAGCATCTTTTCTGATCATAATGCTGTGAAACTAGAAATCAACTGCAAGGAAAAAACTAGGAAAGGGACAAAGATGTGGAGACTAAACAACATGCTACTGAACAACCAATGGGTCATTGATGAAATTAAAGGAGAAATCAAAAGCTATCTGGAGACAAATGAAAAGGAAAATACACCATACCAACTCATATGGGATGCAGCAAAAGCAGTCCTGAGAGGGAAATTCATAGCAATACAAGCTCACCTTAACAAACAAGAAAAATCCCAAATAAATAACCTTAAATTGCACCTAACAGAGTTGGAAAAAGAAGAACAGACAAAGCCCCGAATCAGCAGAAGGAGGGAAATAATAAAAATCCCAGCAGAAATAAATGAAATTGAAACCAAAAAAACAGTAGAAAGGATCAATGAAACAAAGAGCTAGTTCTTTGAGAAGATAAATAAAATTGACAAACCCTTAGCCAGACTCACTAAGAAAAAAAGGGAGAAGACTCAAATAAATAAAATTAGAAATGAAAGAGGAGAAATTACAACAGACACCACAGAAATACAAGGGATTATTAGGGAATACTATGAAAAACTTTACGCCAACAAATTGGACAACCTAAAGGAAATGGACAAATTCTTGGACGCGTACAACCTCCCAAAACTGAATCAAGAAGAAATAGAGAATCTGAACAGACCAATCACAAGTAAAGAGATTGAAACAGTAATCAAAAACCTCCTCAAAAATAAAAGCCCAGGACCAGATGGCTTCCCTGGAGAATTTTATCAAACGTTCAAAGAAGATTTAGCACCTATCCTTCTCAAACTATTCCAAAAAATAGAGGAAGATGGAATACTTCCCAACACATTCTATGAGGCCGACATCATGCTGATACCAAAGCCAGACAAGGACAATACAAAGAAGGAAAACTACGGGCCAATATCACTGATGAACATAGACGCAAAAATCCTCAACAAAATATTGGCAAACCGAATACAGCAATACATCAAAAAGATCATACACCATGATCAAGTGGGATTTATACCAGGGACACAGGGATGGTTCAACATCCGCAAATCAATCAACGTGATACACCACATTAACAAAATGAAGAATAAAAACCACATGATCATCTCAATCAATGCAGAGAAGGCATTTGACAAGATCCAGCCTCCATTTCTGATAAAAACTCTCAACAAAATGGGTATAGAAGGAAAGTACCTCAACATAATAAGGGCCATATATGACAAACCTACAGCAAACATCCTACTCAACGGGGAAAAACTGAAAGCCATTCCTTTGAGGACAGGAACAAGACAAGGGTGCCCACTCTCACCGCTCTTATTCAACATAGTACTGGAAGTTCTGGCCAGAGCAATTAGGCAAGAAAAAGGAATAAAAGGACTCCAAATAGGCAATGAAGAAGTGAAACTCTCACTATTTGCAGATGACACGATCCTATACATAGAAAACCCCACAAATTCCATCGGAAAACTACTAGAAACAATCAACGACTACAGTAAAGTGGCAGGGTATAAAATCAACTTACAAAAATCCATTGCATTTCTATACACTAACGATGAAACAACAGAAAGAGAACTCAAAAAGACAATCCCATTTACAATTGCAACAAAGAGAATAAAATATCTGGGAATAAATTTAACCAAGGAGGTCAAAGACCTATACAATGAAAACTATAAGACACTATTGAAAGAAATCGAGGAGGACATAAAGAAATGGAAAAATATTCCATGCACATGGATTGGAAGAATAAATATAGTTAAAATGTCCATTCTACCTAAAGCAATCTACAGCTTCAATGCAATCCCAATCAGAATCCCAATGTCATTCTTCACGGTAATAGAACAAAAACTACTGAAATTCGTATGGGGCAACAAAAGACCCCGAATAGCTAAAGCAATTCTGAAAAAAAAGAACAAAGCTGGAGGCATCACAAGCCCTGATTTCAAAATATACTATAAAGCTACAGTAATCAAAACAGCATGGTACTGGTACAAGAATAGACACACAGATCAATGGAACAGAATTGAAAGCCCAGAAATAAAACCACACACCTATGGACAGCTAATCTTCGACAAAGGAGCAAAGAACATACAATGGAGAGAGGGAAGTCTCTTCAATACATGGTGCTGGGAAAATTGGACAGCAACATGCAAAAGAATGAAAGTAGACCATCTCCTATCGCCATATACAAAAATCAATTCAAAATGGATCAAAGACCTGAAAGTGAGACCTGAAACTATAAAACTCCTGGAAGAAAATATAGGCAGTACACTAATTGAGATTGGACATAAAGGGATCCTTTCAGATTCCATGTCTACCCAGACAAGGGAAACAAAAGAAAAAATAAACAAGTGGGACCTCATCAGACTAAAGAGTTTCTACAAGGCAAATGAAACCAGGATCAAAATGAATAAACAACCCACCAGCTGGGAGAAAATATTTGCAAATCGTTTGTCCGACAAGGGATTAATCTCAGTAATATATAAAGGTCTCATACAACTGAGCAACAAAAAAACAAACGACCCCATCAAAAAATGGGCACAGGATATGAACAGACATTTTTCCAAGGAAGAGATACAGATGGCCAATAGACACATGAAAAGATGTTCAACATCACTAATCATCAGGGAAATGCAAATCAAAACTACACTAAGATATCACCTTACACCGGTTAGAATGGCTATAATCACAAAGACAAATCACAACAAATGCTGGAGAGGTTGTGGAGAAAGGGGGACCCTCATTCACTGCTGGTGGGAATGCAAACTGGTGCAGCCTCTATGGAAAACAGTATGGGGGGTCCTCAAAAAATTAAAAATAGAACTACCATATGATCCAGCAATACCACTCTTGGGCATCTACCCAATGGACGTGAAATCAACCATCACAAGAGGCATATGCACCCCTATGTTCATTGCAGCATTATTCACTATAGCCAAGAAGTGGAAGCAACCCAAGTGTCCCTCAACTGAAGATTGGTTAAAGAAGATGTGGTATATACATACAATGGAATACTACTCAGCCATAAGAAAAGACACAATTGTCCGATTTGCAACAACATGGAAGGACCTAGAGGGTATTATGTTAAGTGAAATAAGCCAGAGTGAGAAGGACAGACACTGCATGAACTCACTCATATATGGAATATAAGTGATCACACGGACAGAGAGATCTGATTGGTGGTTACCAAGGGGAAGGGGGGTGGGGGGGGCACAAGGGGTGAAGGGTTACATCCACAAGGTGATGGACAAAAATGTACAACTAAAACCCCACAGTGTTATAAACTAAGACATCAATAAAAAAAAAAAAAAAAAAACCCACAGTGTTATAAACTAAGACATCAATAAAAAAAAAATGGAAAGAAAAAAAATAATAAAATTTGGGGACTCCTGAAATTACAGGACTGTCCTTAGCAAAAAAAAATAATAATAATAAATTGTATTCTACTCTTTGCAAAAAAAAAAAAAAAGAAGCTTAACAAGAATAACAAATGCTACCCCTTTGCGTATAGGAACTATGTGACCAAAAGTTCACTAACATGGTGCTGGATGCATTGGGGGGGAAAGCCAGAGAAAATTTTTTAAGTAGAGGAAAATGACACCCCAAATTTTTAAAAAATTGAAATTAGGTAAGTTCAACTTTTTACAGAATTTATACAAGAATTCTAATATGGAAAAGGAATGTGGGTCCAAATTCAGCTACCCATACACTCATTTTTCCTAATTCAGATAAAAAACCCTGGATATGGTAAACTTGGTGAGTTCTGCTAACTGTAGTCAGGACCAGCCTGCTTTACTCCGTAATACAGTTAAAACTAAAGAGAAAATGATGATCCCTGGTTGCTGGAATTGTGAAGGGCACTTTTGTGTGTGTTCTGGAGGAATGGGGGTTTGGGGAGGCAGTCTGTGTAAAGTCCAGGGCTGAACTTTGTTTTGAAATTTCTATAGCAGGACGACTTAGGATCCTGTAAAGATTCCTGCAGCATCCCATTGTTAGACTGTAAGTACCCTACAAGAGGTCCTGCCCAATCAAACTGTGATACCAGCTCAAGCATCAAAGAGCCAGCTCTGAGCCATTTGTGAAACAGACGCTGATGTTTGCAGAAACTTCTCATCTGTTCTGTCCTATACTGGCTATCTGTTGAGGCACTTCTTCCTCCCTCCAGTAGTAGACACCATCCTGAAGATGCTCCTGTCTACTCAGGACATATGGTCACACCTGGGCCTGTCCTTCAGGTCAATGTCCAGTGTTCTGTATCTTTCCTGATCCCCTCGTCCATAGCATTTCGCTTGCTTGATTCTCGCTTTGCCCAGTAAGACTTTCCAAAATAATTGTAAACACTAAGGGAAGATCTCTCTGCTATTATATGTTTGAAACTATAAATGTTGACTTATTTTAGACTGTCTTCCGGTATGGTACACAAATGTGGCCTATGGTAAGGGCAAAGTCCTATGGGTAGGGGTCAGCACCTTCTTCCAACAGGACGGAGAGGGGAAATGAGTTATTATTCCCAGGGTCACTTATGGGAAAGATGCAGCTCCCAAGATAGGACACTAGAATTGGGAAGACAGACAAGCATTATAGGACTTGAAGGAGGCCAGACTGCTTGAAAAGGTCTACGGTAAGTAGATCAAAGCAAAGGGATCCCCATGTTGCAGACGGAAGAAGCCATATTTTGAAAGCCAACTTGTCCAGTAGGTAAAATTTCAGGGACGAGGCAGGACTATACTTTTGATGTGGCCTTTCTCCAATTATAACCAGCCATGAAGCACCTGGACTTGATGTTTAGGGAGCAGGAATGTTTTCTTACAACTACAAATAATGAAATATGGTATATAGGTTTCCTTCCCAGATGACATTCATCTTTTATGTGGCCATCTGTTACCTGTATCTCATTATACATGAATTCAGTTATGTGCATAGAATGCCTTCTATGTGTCTAGCCTATGCTAGGTCACCTTGAGAGAGTACAAAGATATAGAAGGTCCAGGACCTGCCATGTGGGAACCACAGGATTATCTCCCATGAGAGTTTTTAATGCAACAACAGGCTTTGCAAAGTGTAATATCCTATATTAAAAGAACAATAAAAACAAACAGAATGGTGCAATTATCACATGTGTCAGAGAAAATCAAATTTTCCCAAGGTTCCATCTTCAGTCCCTCTTCTTGGGGCACCCCACACACTCTTTTTAAATAATGTCATAGTTTCTAGTTCAGGTCTCTCTTGGTCTTTCTGTTGTGGTGATGTTGGCAGTTGTTGTATTTTGCTTTTCCTAGTGCTGAGATTGAACAAGAACAATCACAGACACCTGCCAGGTGCTTTTTTAAGCAAGGGCACACATTTTGACAGGGACTGGTGATAGCCATGTCACCAGTAGTAACTAACCTTTATAAGAATCACACTTGTTATTTTGACCTCTTAGCTCATTCTCTAATCATGCTGGCAAAATTCCCAACCCACACAGAGGCACTTTAGAAAGCACTCCTCATATTATTAAGTGTCTTCCCCTAAACCCTCAGGTAAAGTGAAGGAAAAGCTATTCATTCAATATCGCCTTTCATGCACTTTGAAAATCTGAATTCATTTCAAATATGCTAGAAAAAAATTCTGATATAATAGAATTTTGCCATTTTAAATCCTAAGCATTATGTCATGTTACATGATCTGAGAGTTATTAAAAAACAAAAACAAACAAAAGGCAAGAAAAACAATGGGGATATTAAAGCTGTTTAAGAGAATGGATAACAAGCTGAGTTAAGGATAACTGGCTATACATCACTCTAACTAATAGATGCTTATATGTTACAACTGCAAGCTGTGAGATGATATGATACCCCTTGCAGGGTCATGAGAGAAACAGGTGAAGAATCATTCAAAGCATGAAGGAGCATAGCCACACATGAGGCGTGACTGGTTACTGCAGTGAGGGAAACCACGACTTCCCAGGGAGTCTCTCTAATCAGCATCTCATCACTTAACAGTTCAGTTAACAAATTTGGACAAAAAAGGAACTAAAAACTTCATCTCTAATTACCAAACCCCCTTGAAGCTTAAGTTCCCAAAGGCTTTGCTAAGAGAATGGGTGTCACTAATCAATAATGACACTGAGTGAGACACTCCCAAGGAGCTCTCTTTCTTAGAGATGTTTGTTAACCCAGCAGGAAGAGTCTGCAGTGAAATGCTTCTTACTTCAGGGTTAATTATTTGTCTTTTCTCTCCAAAGCCAATGGGAGCTTGAAGAAAATATGAAAGCCTATAGCTAAATTCCAGGGGGGCAAAGAGAATCAACTCTGCTGGATTCCCAGCAACTTGTTGGTTTTTGGATTGCTTTTGTCTTGGTGAGGAAGAAATTCCTGGCACACAGTCAAAGGATAGCCATTGTTTTATAGTGTAAAGGAGTTTTCCACAAATTAATATTATTTTGAAATGCAGGGCTTCACAAATCTTTTGTTTTAGGACACTCTGACAATATGCTGGTTTATTATGATTTACATAAAAGTAAAAGCAATAAAGAGATAATTTCAAGAAATATACACTTGGGTCAATAACTGGGTTACATTTCATTTCTGAGTGAAAAAAATATCCATTTATCATGTGGATTCTTTTTCATTTAAAGGAACAGGCTAGGTAGCCACATACATATGAATCAACTTCTTGGTTAGACTCTTACTCCTGAAATGTACTGAAAGGATCTCTATTTCTTATTTTTTCCCAGAATTAAAATTTTTAACTTCAGTATAGAGAAAAAAAATCCCGGAAGCATTTTAACTTCTAAGGTAATACTTAATGTTTTGGAATTTCACAAAAATCATGAATATGGTAATAAGTTAAAATTAAGTTTACTATTTTCTTAATAGAAAATTAATTTGAGACAATGGTCTTTATGGGGTCCTGATAATATTTCAAACACAGGAGAATGCTGTGTGGCTCTCTCTGTAACATCCTCTGGCTAATTGTTAAGTATTCACTGTACACCCTGTAGCACCTTGCCCCCACTTTACTGTCATTTTCGGTTGACATGCCTGAGTCCTCACTAGATCATGAACTCCTTGAAAGCAAAGTTCATGCCTATTCACTCTTCCTTACCTAGAAGAACTGAAATATTTTTCCTAGATTGCATGTCTCTGCGGTAGGCTAGCTAATGGCCTGCCCATAGATGTCCAAATCCTAAACCTCAGGACCTATAAATATAAATATGTTACCTTACATGGTAAAATGGACTTTGCACACGTGATTCAATTAAGGATCTTGGGATGGAGCGGTTATCCTGGATTATCAGGGTGAGCCAATGTAATCATAGGGGCTTTAGAAGAGGGAGGCGAGAGGCTCAGTGTCAGTAGGAAAAGATGTGACCATAGAAGCAAGAGGTTAGAATGATGAGAGGAAGTGGCTAGCAAGCCAAGGATTGCAGGTGGCCTCTAGAAGCTGAAAAAGGCAAGAAAATGGATTCTTCCTTCAGGGCCTCCAGAAGGAATCAGACCTGCCAAAACCTTGACTACATTTGAAGTAATCTGTTACGACAGCAATAAAAACTACTACAGTCTGTTATCATTTGGTATACTAAAATCACCTATTCTCCTTGAGTTCCCCTGTGATGAACCTGGTGGTGTCATGTGTTCTTAGAAGAGGCAGTATGTGAAAGGTGAAAACTCTTGGGCTCTTAAGTCAAAGTTTCTAAGTTCAAATCTCAGCTCTGTACTAATTAGCTGTCTGACTTCCATGTCCCTTAACTTCTTGAAACCTGTCTCCTCATTGGTAAAATGGAGACAATAGTTGTTCTTACATCATAGGCTTTTTTTCCTCTGAGAAATAAGGTAGAATGTGTGTGTGTCTGTGTGTGTGTTTAGCACATTATTAGTATATGGTAATTGGTCAGTGATTTTGATTTTAATAAAAAATATAAGTATAAAAATATTGCCTGTGTATAAATAAATCACCTTAGAAAAACACAGATTCTAGTTAGAAGTCACTTGTTTCTTTGTCCATTACAGATATCTCACATCCAGGTTGTCATAAAGCATACGTGAGGAGGAATTTTCTGAGTGTTCAATTTTCTGACAGGCTTGGTAACTGAGGACAGATCCAGGAAACACCATGAGTTAGGCCCAGATGAATCCAGCTTTATTCCAGCTATGCTAGAGAACCTGTAATTTTCTTCATCTAGCACATTCTCCCAGGCCGCCAGAGCCTTACATAGGCCACCTTCCATCTGCCGGGAATGTCCTCCTTCTTACAACTACCAACCCCTTTCTCCCTTAGTAAGAACCTGCAATCTCTATGACGTCTTCCCTGCCTTCTCGAGCTCCCAGTTATGAACTCTTCAATTCTCCTAATATACTTTCACAAGAATCCCCTTAAAGTTGGCATCCACCTCCCTATCAGTTCTTCAGTGAAACTGCTGTTTCTTTTTTATCTCCGAGTATCATGCTAGGCACTGAGGACATAATTCAAGAAATTCAAAGACTAGATTATCTGATAAATCAGTCTTTGAGGGTGATTTAGCAGTTTAAGTCAAACATATATACCCCTCCACAATTACAATTATCTCATAATAAATTTACATCTTAAAATAAGTTTTCTTGGCCCCAATATTTTAGTCGAAGAATAATTATATTAGTACATATTTCAGTAAACTCTGGCAAATCAGTTTAGCACAGATGTTGACATGAGAAAAATTCTTGGCACCTTTCAAATAACACAATGAATTACAATAGCAGCATAAAAATGAAAACTTTTTTACTGTGTGATAGAGGTAATGATGTTTAAGGTTTTTGTTTATTAAAAAAATATTTACAATATGATTATACAATTAAAAATATAACTGAACTATAAAATCCTTTAAAAATAGAAATGAATTTTACTTTCCCCTATGGACATTATAAGACATAAATAAACCTTATTCTAAATAAATTATTTGGGAAGTATGTTCATTCTATAAAGATGCTACAATGGAAGTCAGGTGAGCCAACAGGAATTACTTTCCTGCTAAATTTTCTTAAATATAGCTTTCTAAGGAAAGCAGAGGGTATCTGCATGAGTGTTTAACTCAGATTTTAAACAAAGTGTTTAATACGTATTAGACATCTCATAAGGCTGTTAATGACAGTCATTTATTTCAAGAGAAATATATATCTAGATACATAGATATGTGAATTGCTATGTCTCACTATCTATGTGCTTTATAGAATCTCCTGCTTTAATTATACTTTTTACTTAGGCATTTATTTCTGTAGGCATTCCTTCCACATTACAATTTATACTTCTTGTCCTTACAAACAAAGGTCTTATAAAAACAATAATGTCTTTATTCATAAAAAAAGCCTCAATTTAATAAACATTCATATTTCACATTCATGTGGAATAGTTCTTTTTTTTCTCTCTCTCCATTTTTTCTTAAGATAGTTTTTAAGCAATGAACTAAACAGCAGTTGGGATTATTGCCCAGGTTATGGGGGTATATGAGAAACTGAATTTTTTTTATGATTCCCAAAATACAGAGTTGATACATAGGGGGGAAAGTAGCCAGAAGTGAATTTCAGACTTTTCATTTGGTGCCACGTGATTCTTTATCATTACACACAAAACCCAACGGCTACAAAGTAGCAAATAAATGTTGGGGAAGAAACCTTCTATTGCAAGTGGGTTGGATTGGTGAGTTCTTCCCCAGAAAACCAGATCTGCCTTATGATATAGTTCTGTGGGTTTCAAAATCCTGTGTAGAGAAAGGACATTTAAAGGCTTTGTATTTAATGAGGTTATTAATAAAGAGATAAGGAGTAAAGGATTAAAAATGAAAGGATTGCCCTACTCCCCTGCCATGTAAGATGAAAAATAATATTGTACAGATAAAGATATTGGGCAATACTTTGCTCATCAGGAAAATTAGTGGATTGAAAAAATTATCTTTCAAATCCTTTCAGCTAATAGAGTCTACGATTTTAAATGGATAAAAGAGGATATTAACCTCCATCATGAGCCAGGCTTCTAGGACCAATTCTACAAAAATCTCATCTTGTTAATGCTTCTCCTTTTCTGAAACAGGAAGTTTAAAATTTTCAATAGATAACTTTGTACAAAAGGGACATACACAAAAAAGTACAAAGTACTCCTGACTGGAGAGTTGGAAGTGTGTGCCTCATCCAGATGTCAGAGCAATTCCAGGTGCAACAATCTTCGAAGTCAGGATTTCAAAGATTCTCTCATCCACTCATAAATTCATATATTCTTTATTAAGCTCCCACTATATTCCAGATACTATGAAAGATGGCAGGAACACATAATTAACTACAGCATAGTCCTCATCCTTCTATATAATAAATTTGAGTTAAAAATGACAATGTTAAGTGAGTACAAACAAAGAAAGAGGCAATTCTGATTGAGGAAAGGGGTGAATATTGGAGAAGGGGTCATAGAAGCATTTGAGTTGTTGTCCAAATAATATTATTTCAATGTCTAAGTAGGGAGAAAAGGGGATAGCGTTACACAGGGAGGGAGCAGCCTTAGCAAAGACATGAATGTGCAATATGCTTGGCAAATTTTAAGAACAGTGAGAAGTGTAGCACGTCTAATAGACTGGGTAGGAATGTGAGAGCAGCAAGCATTGACACAGGAAAAAATTTGTGCTAGGGAGTTTGGACTTCATTATGTGGGCAACGTGAAATCGTGGAAGATATTTAAGCGAAGAACTTGAAATAACTCCTCTTGGAGTTGGGAAAAGAGAGTGCAGGGGATAAGGCCAGAGTGATTAGGGCCAATAAGATCATTTATTTGCCTACTGAAAAGTCCAAGAGAAAGAGGTTAACGACCTGAATTCAGTGGAGGAGATGAATGAGTAAAGAACTTTTTCCTGAAGAAAGTGAGTCTCAGCTAACACAAACTTCTAAAGAAATACAAAACTTCAAAGAGCAACCTAAGTAAAGGTTGTAGGCTGGCCTAGCACTGGTCCCTGATTGGATAGCAATGGTTTGTAATTAACGTAATAAAGGAAAAGCCTAAACTATTACGGCTTCTGTTTTTTCATTAGACGATAATGTTTGCTTGTAAATGTGTGCCCAAGAAGTTTAGAAAATAAACTGTTTCAAAATATTTTGTTCCCTGAAAGTGGTTAACATTCCCCTTGAATCACATTTGAACTCTTAGTTGTTTAGCAAATCCATTTAGATGTGGTTAATGCCAAATTAAACCACAGTGAAACTCATTTAAGAATTACTTTTATTCACTGACGTGTAAATGAAAGAGAAATATTTGTTCGCTCTTTAGTTATTCTCTATCTAAAATGGATACTGGCAGGTGGATATTAAAATAACATTATTGCAGTAGTTGAGGTTGGGGTTGAAATGAGAATGATTGAAAATGGGCACAAGGGATCTTTTTGGTAGTGATGGAAATGTTCTGAGATTAGATTGTGGTGCTGGTTGCACAACTCTGTAAATTTACTAAGTCATTGGACTGTACACTTAAAATGGGTGAATTTTATGCTATGTAAATTATACTTCATTAAATCTGTTAAAAACATTATTGATGTATATTTATTAAGGAGTTTAAATCTGCTAAATGTGATAGTAGTTTAGGCAATAACAGTCATTTACCCAATAACAATTTATAGAGAAATTGCTAGGGACAGGTATGTTCTAGGCCAGTGCTTCAAAATTTAATGTTTAAGAATTATCAATGAATAGTAAATGCAGGTTCTAATTCAGTAGATCTGGATCTGGGTCCATAATTCTGCCATTTTAACAAACTTCCAGGTTATGCCATGAGCTGGCTGAAAAACACATTTGAGGGCCAAGGCTCTCGGCACTGGGATTATAGCTGGGAAGGTAATTTTCCTGCTCCCATGGAACTGGCTTCCTAGGAAGGGAGGCAGGAAATAAGTAAGAAAACAAATAAAAGCTCAAGATAGCTTCATATATATATTACGTAACCTTTAAAACAACCCTAAGATTCAACAATCTTTCAAAATATTTGTATTTGCTGCCTCCCATGTGTCAGGCATCAAGATAGACTATGGAGACACAATTGTGAGCAAACCACAATTTCTGATCTTATGGAATTCACAATCTATTGCTAGACTCATTTCACCCTCAAAACAATCCTGAGGTGTGTAATATAATTCTCTTCAATTTACAGAAGCAGAGGCCACACAGCTCCTATCAGTGCTGGGTCTCAAACCCAAGACTTCATTTCAACACTATGCTAAACTATACTGTCCTCGATTTCATTGTTACATTTAAGAAATGAGAAATTTAGATTGCATTTACTATCACAGAACACTATGTTCATTTTGGCTTTGGTGCCCTTGGCAAGTTGTACTGTCTATTTGTACAGTCCATTAGCTTGGCTCTTTCCTCTCTCCGGGTCTCATGTCATTAAAGCACTCTTGTGCTTATATGGAAGATTGTTATTTAGGTCCACATTTCTTTCTCTTCTTTCTGACCAATGTCAGCAACCTTCTGAGGATCTACATATTCTCTCCTCTCCTGAGAATTTGAAGTTCATCTTCATTTATTGTCTGCGGATGTACTTCTCATGCTACTTACTTTTTTCAGTTCACTAATGATGTAGTTAAACAAAATAGAACTCAACACTGACCCATGAGGACAGCTCCTCAGATTCTGAGCTCATTTTATGTCAATCATCCATTCCTTCAATGGAATGTCTCAGCTTAAAGTGCTTATACTGGGACAAGAGCAAACCACTGTAGTTTACACAAGAATATAAATGCCTAGATACATATGAGAGAAATATTTGAAAATCAACAACTTATTTGCATGAATATGAACAATGACAGCAATACAAAATGGGAAATTATATACTAGTATATTTGAACAATTAATAATACCTAACATTATTGAACATGAATATGTCAGTCATTTTGTATTATTAGTATCTCTAATTTTAAAAATCATCTTCCAATATACTTACATTTCTTATCACCACCATCACTTCTATTTTTCAGGCCTGAAACTGAGAGCCAATGAGGAGAGATGGCTTCTCCAGGACTGTCTCTCCAAAGTTCATATATTTTTATAATGTTATATATTGCTATTATATATTTCTTCAAGTAATACTTATATTTTTTGGTTGTAATTTTAACTGGCCTGTTAAGAAACTAACCATGCTACCGTTCTAATTTGGGATATGAAACTTCTCAGTATTCTCCCCAAAAATACTTGCTTTGGAGAATTTTAATAAGAGTATGTCTCCCCAAGGAGCAGTTAACTCTACAAGAACCAGTAATTTGGTCTGGCCTGTTATAGAGTTGTTCCTAGCTACCTTGAAATAAGTTTTGTGAAACAAATTTCAGTTTTTATAAAGCTGAAGGACAAAAGAGAATTTAAAAAAGATTCAAATACGTAAACTGCCTATAGTATTTGAACAGCCATGTTTCAAGACAATTATATTAAATACACAAATCTGGTTTTAATGGCCATGCTTAGAAGATGGGCAGAGTGCTAAATGTGTAAGTAATTATGAACTTGGCACAGTAGCTCTGTTTATTTTAAGCTCTCTTTTGCTGCTCTGGTTGAGGATGTTTACTTAACCAGGCTCTATTAAACATGCTAAAAACATTATTGTCGATTTTGTCTTTGTGAGCACTTTAAATTGACAAGCTAGAGGTGATAAATCATCAGGCATAGTAGATGACGGCAGATGGGCTAGAGCAGACACAAAAAAGACAGGCAGGTATCTTTTTATCTTGGACTAAAAAAAATTTCAGTTGAATTAAGTGTTTCTGAAAAGCAAAGGACTGACAGTATTGGAGACTGAAGTCTTCTATTTACCAGACACAGGCCCTGTGCAGGCAACGGCTGGCGGGAGCTCCTCTCAGCCTGCTCTGACTGCTGGAACTAGATGATGAGCCCTCCCTGGTGTCAGGAAAATCTCATGCTGGCAACCATTGTATGGAATTCAGCCTCTAAATCCAAACTTAACTCAGTTACTCTAAGAGCTGGATAGGTACATAACACCTTAACCATCCACAATGCTATCTAAGCCTAGGAAAGAAGAAAACTCTCAGGTGTGTTTCACAAAGCAGGGACAAGGAACTGAGAAATGATAGAAACTTCTGTCAATAATGATCCATGTGCAAATCCATTTTTTAGCTTTATTATTATTTTTCCTTCCACCTCCTTCTCCTCTTACTCTTCTTCCTTCTTCTTCATTTTCCTCTTTTTCCTCATCTTTGTTGTCTCTATCTTTATTCATCTTTGGGGGGGAATCTTAATTTCATTTTAAATAATTTCAGTGGCATTTCCTGATAAAGATTGTTTGGCCACGTACAAACATATTTAAAATATTCATTGAAATTAATTTGATCATTTCTACATAAAATTTTAAAATGTCATGTTCTCACTAAATAAGTTCACAATAAAGAGGCAGTGATTTTATTCTAAACAAGGGAACTGAAGAACTTTTACCATACACTGTAATTATTTATTAAGGTAATCTCAAAAAGCAGTGAGTTGGCAGGCAGGGAAAAAAAAACTTTTGTTTATCTTTACTATTTACATAAATCTCAACGTGATAGAGATTTTAGGCCATGGCTATCACAGAAATTATCTGATATGTTCTTTTGAAGTTTGTTGACAAAAACCACTCCAGACACAAATCCATTTTATGTGGTGTGTGGTCTTGGAGAAAAAAGTATTAGTCTTCTTTAGCTGAAAAATGGACATCTTAAAATTGCCCTACCAAGGTTTACAGAACAACAGGATTAATGAAAAAAGTAACATGAGAGAATGGTTATATGCTACATCCTTTTTAAAAGGTAGCATATGATATTTAACAAACAAATGTACATTTTTCAATGAATTCAAAAATGAAATAAATGAATTTTTTGAGACCCAAATGCAATATATTATTATTGCATAAGGTTGTCCACATATATAGGATTTCTTGTGTACCTTGTAGTACTGCTTACAATAGTGTTTACGATCTAAATAATAAACTATTTTTTTTTTTTTTTTTGTGAGGAAGACCAGCCCTGAGCTAACATCCATCGCCAATCTTCCTCTTTTTGCTGAGGAAGACTGGCCCTGGGCTAACATCGTGCCCATCTTCCTCTACTTTATATGGGACGCCGCCACGGCATGGCTGACAGGCAGTGCGTCGCCGGGCGACCGGGATCCGAACCCGCGAACCCTGGGCTGCCAAGCGCGGACTAAACCGCTGCGCCACCGGGCGGCCCCCTAAATAATAAACTTTTTATGTCAGTAACCACAGTGCCAATTATTTATAAGAAAAAAAGAAACTCTAGGTGCATATTAATTATTTGGACTTACAGAAAATAATTTAGAAAACTTCTAGGCTGTTATAATACCAGAATTAATGCCATTAATTTAGGAACCATTAACTACAGATTCCAGTACAGGCCCATGGAACTAAGAACTAGGGCTTCAGAGCCATACGAACCTTGGGGTAAGCTACTTAACCTCTTCTAACCTATTGTCCTTATCTGCAAAATGGGGATAATAATTTCATTGTACAAAGTTTTCAGGAAGACGATAGTTAACAATATCGTATTGTATAATTGAAAGTTGCTAAGAGAGAAGATCTTAAAAATTCTCACCACACACAAAAAATTATAACTGTGTGAGGTGATGGATATGTTAACTAATCTTATTATGGCAATCATTTCACAATATACACATACATCAAATCATTATGTTGTACACCTTAAACATACACAATGTTATATGTCAATCGTATCTCAACAAAGGCGAAAAAAAAGTTTTCAAGAAGACTTAAATGAGATAATTTACATCATGACCTAAGCCCAGTGCCTAAATGTACTCAATAAATTTTAGTTTCCCTTACTTGAGGAAGTGAGAGTACTCTTCCTAAAGAAAAGAGCCATGTTCCATCCATATTTATAGCTGTCAGAGTGCTCAGCAGAGTGTCTTACACAAGTAGATATTCAATAAAATCTGTAAAAACAAGGAAGAAAGAAGGAAGGACCTGGTTCCAATCCTAAACCAACTCCTGATGCAGTATGACAGACAGTACTTACATAAGTAATCATTTATGTTTGAAATTTATATATAAAAATAAATACCACCATAAAGGCACACACCAGCTGCTAAATTATTAGAGTCCAGAAAGGAGGTTGTCTTGCTGCTCAAAAGGCATTTGAAAAAAAGGGTTCTATGGCTCTTCATAGTGTCCATGAAAATAAGGAAAGGATACAGGCAGGCAGACAGGCTCATCAGGAGGCCCTTAAAATGTAAAGTAGGTGTACAGGGCATGAACCAGGCTGAGACTGTAGAAATGCAGAAGCACAGAAATGAAAAAACATTGAGCAGGAATCAGCAGAACTTGGGACTAGTCTGGAGATGGTGAGTGAATGGAACGGGCAGGGGAAGCCCAGGGTCTCTCCCTGGAAATGAGCATATAGGGAAAGCAGAATAAATAGGCTAAGGGGAGACTATGAATTCCTCTTTCTTTTTTTTTCTATGTTTAGATTTAGGTGATGGCAGAACATCTAAGTAAAGATGTTCCATAAACAGAAAGAAATCTGTGACTGGGGAGAATATAAAAGGTCAGGGCAGAAGAGGAAGATCTGGAAATTGTCTGCATAGAGGTGGATGGTAAATAAAAATGGGAGCTCAAGCATCCTTATTTGCTCAGAGGACATGAGTTGCAAACCACAGAAAATTGTAAAAAACACTTCCTATTTTAACTACACTTATTTTTTAGGTATTTCTGGATTCTCTCTGGGGGTTAATATATTACCAAATTATACAAACTTACCCATTTTAGAGCTAGAAGACACTTGAGAGATTTCTGATCCAATTCCTTCACTTTACAGATAGGCAGAAACCCAGAGGTGTGAAGTCACGTGCTCAAGGTTACTGAGCAAACAATCTTCCATTTGCTCATTCATTCAATAAGTATAATTACGCAGATACAGATGAGTGCAAATGCGGGATGATTTAAAATTCTATATTGACGTACATTTCTATTTACAAATCATCAATCCTTTTGTGACTATAATTTAGTCATACTTGAGCTAAATTAAAGTATATATACCCTAAATGATTGACCCTAAGCCATATATGATACCATAATTGAGAAACAAAAGATTTTCTACAAACATTAGTATGTCCTGTAAAAAACAATACGCTAATGGTATCAAAACAGATTCGCATTTAGAAATACGTCATTTCAGTTGGAGTGAGTCAAAATAGCCTATAGGTAATGTAGGATGTTTTCTAAACTTCAATTTGAGGATATATGAAATTACAAAGTTTATCCCAGACATGTTATATGCCTTAGCTTGAAATGTATAATGTGGACACTCAAAACTAGAGAAAAGAGGTATACTTTCCAAGTCACCTTTTTTACACTTTGGTAAAACCAAAGGAAAGAATAAATAAATCTAGCAGAAATCCAGCATGGATATAATCTAGGCTGTCGGCTTTCTGTTGTTTATTTGGAAAATCATTCAATCACTTTTATGGTACTTATCCTAACTGCACATTTTACTCAACTGACAGTAGCCAGAATAAAAAAAAGGCAAATTTATTAAACTACAAGTTTTTCATTTGATCATTTTTTCGTAATAGACTATCAAAATGGTTACACGGCCTATAATTGAATATGTCCAATGACAGTAAATTGATTACCTTCGAGCAAGTGTAGTCTATCTTTATCTCTTTGGAAAATTCTTTCATATGTAGTGATGTTTTCCTGCAACTTCCACATACATATTGGCTCATATTCTACCCCTAGGGATCAAAGCAACAATAGCTCCTTTGGCCTAGTAATCCCTTCAATATTTAAAGAAAGCTACTAGGTTTCCTCTGAGTTTCTTTGTACCCTGGTCATTCCTCCTGTGAACTGTCTTAAGCACCTCGCTCTATTGGTTTTTCTCCACAGAACTTACTCCTGTTCACTCTGGACTTTCTTTAATGTGATACAGTATAGTAGAGGAGACAAAAAGTCAACTTAGAAGTTGGACAGATCTTTATTTGAATCTCTGCTTCATCACTAACAGTCTGTTTGATCTAACACTATTTATTTAACCTCCCTGAGCTTCAGTTTTCTTATCTGTCAAACTTGAAATAAGAATAATGACCTCAGAGTCCTGTTGTGATGACAAGATGAGATTATACAAGGCCTAGTGCCTGGTCCAGTTCTCATCAAACCCACACCCTAAGAGAGTCAGATCTTTGCAGGTAAAAAGAGGATCCCCATCAGCTCTTAGACCCAGATGTCATCTATTAGCTAAAAACCAAGGAGAATTGAAAGTCTACTTAAATATTTACATGTTTCACATGTGTGTGCACACGCACATCCTCCATAAAGAGAACTTGAGTATAACTTTACAAAATGTATTCGCATTGAATATCCTTGGCAATATAAATGGGTGAAAATGCAAAAGGAAAAAGAATACATTTTGACAAAAGGTAGTATAGACCAATAAAAACCAACTGCTGTTAATCATGTTGCATTCTTAAATTTTTTTATGTTACCATCTAGCCTAGTTTCAGGATGTGCTTTTCTTCCTATTCTAATTTATGTTTATTTCAAAGGTTTTACAAATGCCGTATCTGCCATTGTGTATCTCATTACCAGGTAACATATTTGTCAAGAAAGAAGTGTAAGAATAAGCAAACTAAACCCCTTAAAATATTGTCAGAGTATGAGCTGCTTCTCTTCTGAAAGGATTTCCTTCTGTAAGACAATGGGTAAACTTTCTTATATGATTACCCTCACTCCATATCTTTTAGCTTCCTTAGTTCTCCTATCCCCAGATATAGTCATTTCAGCCTATTGCTTTGAAAGATGGCAATGACGGCATTTCAACACACACAATCGTGCAGTGTAGAAGTATTGCTGAAACTGCACCTAAATTTCCCTATGTCCCAGGAGTCTTAGTAACCAAGCCTGTTAAGCATCTGCCTGTAAGAAGGCGCCACATTTTTTCTGCACAGGGCAAATAAGAAAACATTCTTTCAGCTACACTCCTATTTCTGGTAACATCTGCACAATGTCTTCATGTCAGAGACCAGAATTAAATATTCTTCCCCTAATGGGGAATGCCCAGCCAGCCTTTCTTTCAAAATCCTCAAGACTTTCTCTAGTAAGCATGTTCCAGTCACCTACCAGCATAATACATAATTCCTTTTTTTGTGCTCTCATCTTCTACTTTATATACTTCTATCAGAGTGTCTATAGAACTTAAAAGCTCTACTTTGTTTACTTAGCTGTCTCCCTCTTTAGACCATAAGCTTTCTGAGGGCAGGGAAAATGTCCTAGTCATCCCAAGGGTCTGGAACAGTACCTAACTCAACATATTTTCCCCTTGCCAGTGAATCTCTTTGGTTCAATTATTAAGGCAAAATTATGTAGTGGAAAGACTGGGACTAGAATTTAGGAGGCCTGGGTTTCAGTCCTGGTTCTAGCTCTCGGTTATTATTAGTGTCTTTAGGAAAGTTAATTAACTTCTAGGGACACCTAAAATAAGGAGGCTGAGCTAAGTCATCTTTAACATTTTCCTTGGATTGAAAATTCTGATTCTCCATACTCAGTTATCCACGATGTGCTTTATAATGTGTGAGAGTAATGAAAGATTCTTAAAGTCATATTAGTATACAATTCTAACCAGAAAGATAAGATGAGATTGGGTCATCAGTATCATTGAACATGAAGTTACCATACTGATGAACACAAAATGAGCTCTGGTTCAAGTGTTCTCTCAAATTTTAAGTACAGATTCAGACTATTTGGGTATGATTTACTATGCTTGATGGCAATGACATTAGGAGTGTGCAAGAAGAGTCAATGTACTTCCAGATTTGCCTAAATTGCTCTCAGAATATCTCCTGTGAAGAGAGAATCAGGCTCAACATGTCCGTGGGTTACGTGTGGGTGTATGTCTGAATCGCTGGCACCAGCTCCTAATGCCAAACATAAAACTCCTAAACCTCAAACTATTAAGTGTTGAGCAAGATATTTAGTAACACTGGGAGTTCTGAAAGTACTTCTTATTTTGGCTTAGGTTACCTAGGGGAAAGGAGAGGTTTTTAGGACTAAACTGAACCTTGAGCATCATTATCTTTCACATGGAAGCCATTCACATTTAATGAGGAAAAAGTAAATCACCCACTTTTCAAGGATACTTTTATATGCCAAGGTAACAGGCCAACCTTCTGTTTCTGTCAGTTGGTCCAAGTGTTTGTTGAATGATATTACTGAGCACTCAAATGAGGTCAACATTCTAGTATAAGGTCTTACCCCTTGTTCTCAGTGAAATGAAATAACTCTGTAAACTTACAAGAAGATTTTGCATATAGAGGTAAAGTTATCTGAAGATGTCATCAATAATGTCTAGAAGAATCCTTAAAATCTGGTTAAGGCAAGCTGATATAGAATAGAAGGAAACATACAGACCAGCAGAGTATGCTTATGTAGGGTTTCCTTAATATTTATGAGTTTTAGCAGGGACTCCCTTTAGTCTCAGAATCAGGAATCATTTTTATTACTTTACAACAATTATGAGAGTGAAAAATTATTTGGCCCAACCAAGCACATAAGACCATGATATGTAGATCAGATGAGGGCTATCAATTTATCACGGAAGATAAATTATGCCTCTACTCCTTTTCTGAAGGGCAGAGCACTCCTGAGACCAAATAACAAATCAAAACTGTTGAGTGAACCATAAAGGGGAAATTCAGCATGCTAAAGGGAGGTTTACATCAAATTAACATATCTTGAGATGTGATTCTTCTTCCCTGCAGGAGTATTTCTGTCTAGACACCTAGGACTGGTCATTAGAATCAATGTACTTCACTCCGAAGGGGACTGACAACACAGAATAATTTGCACCTTCTAACTTTGCTTTTTCTACAACAGTGCTCTCCCATCATGTGCTCCCTATAGTGAGTTATATGACATCCCCTATCATATCAGAATCTTGTTTCTCAGAGGCAGAGAGCTTCAAGAAGCATTTTACAGTCTTCTCCATTGGATTATCCATTCTGATGGATCCTGCTCTCATAAGAGTCTCATTGCTCAGTGGATATTTTTTATTTTAATTTTATTTCCAAAATCAGAAGAGATATTTGGACACAACGGGGAGAGAGAAAGAATGAAAATGAAGAGAAGAAACTTACACTGTTACTTACCCTTATTTTTATCCCTTGGAAATGCTCCCCGATCCCTAGAATTCCTTCAAAATTTATAATTTTTAGTTTATATAAAGTATGTATTATTACATTTTACTCCTTTCACAATCGATTAAGGAGAATAATTGAGTATGATTCTCTCAATAGGTAGATATTAAAATAAAATGAATAGGAATTTATTTACAAATTTGAAGTCAGAAAAATTCAAATGTCTTTGTAAAACTTAAAGTATTTAGCTATAAAAGTATGTGACACTATTAATCTTTACTACAACCAATACAATATTTTAATTTGTAATTTGATCCTGAATGCACTACTTTCAGGAAACAGGTTGAATAGCAATATAAATATGTAATCAGCTAAAATTTTGGCTGACTATAGCAAAGTACTTGGATTTCTTAAATATATACTATGGACCTCCTATAGTTGATTCTATTTCAAATTCTATTTAAGTTTATATTATAGGCAATCTGTCGACAGATCAGTGTCTGAGGATAAGCATCAATCAGAAATCAATAAACTTTCAATTAACTTTTAATGTGTATCTAGTCAAAATCCTACTGGGTCTTGGAAAGAGGAATAAAACATAGTTTCTGTTTTCGAAAACTCAGAATCTTTCAAAAAAACAGATATGATGTGACTAATAGATATGTACTCACACAGTGGTATGCATACTCTAAGGCAGCACTGCCCAACAGAAATCAATTGCAAGCCACATGTAACGAGAAGCCACACATGTAATTTTAAAGTTTCTAGCAGACCACATTTAAAAAGTGAAAATTAAACAAGTGAAATTAATTTAAATAAATATTTTATTTAAACTACTATATCCAAAATATTACCATTTCACAAGTATATAAAATCACTGATGGTATATTTTATATATTTTTGTACTAAGTCTTTAAACGGGATGTGGATTTTACATTTGCAGCACATCCAAATTTGGACTAGCCACATTTCAAGTGTACAATAGCTACACGTGGCTAGTGGCTACAGTATTAGACAACACAGGAAGGAAAATACAACAAGTTCTGAGGGAACAGGGAGGAAAAAAGATTAATTCTCCCTGGGCCATTAGGAAAATTGAACAAAAGAGTTGACATTTGAGTTTGGCCTTTAAAGATAGAGGATTTTATTAGGTAAAATGAGAATAGATTGTGGCCAGATTGTGAAGCTCTATGTTAAGTATGAATTTTGTCTTTTAATCTATGGCTAGGTTTTTAAGGCAGACGGTAAGAGGGTCAAGTTTTGTTTTCAAAACATAAATGTTGGCAGAATGGAAGATGCATTGGAAAATGGGAAGAATATAGACCAGTTATGTGGCTACTGCAAAGAGTATGCGACATAGATTTAAGTATAATCTATTTGCTTAAGGCTCCCAAATTTAATTCTTCAACCCAGATCTCTCTCCTGAACTCCAGACCTGACCATTTCATGCTTGACCTCTCCACTTGGATACAAAGTAGACAACTCTGACATAAAATAGCAAAAACTCAGCTCCTAATCACTAAGACCTGCTCTACACACAGCTTTCCCCATCTCGTTTGATGCCCCTCTTTCCTTCTAGTCTAGCTGCTTAGACTGAAATTTTTGAAGTTACCTTTCATTCCTCTTTTTCTTTTCATCTCCCATATCCAATCCCTCAGGAAATCCTGTTGACAGTACCTTCAAAACATCTCTGCAATCTGACCACTTCCCTCTACTTCTACTGCTACCACCCTGGTCTGAGCTGCCATCATCCCTCATGGAATTGTAACAGCTTCTACCTGGTCTCCTTGCTCTTTCACCCTTGCCCCATAAAGTATATTTTCAGCACAGAAACCAGACTGGCACTTTTGAAATTTAAATCAGATTATCTCCTGAAACCCTGCAAGGGCTCCCCATTTTACTCAGAGGCAAAGTACCTATGTAGCAGATGAGACTGTTCCCAACTCATCATTTCCTCTCTGTAATATAATTATGCATTCATGCTCTTGCCATGTGAATTGTTAGTATTTCTCACAAGAATAGACAGAGTATACATCCCTGTCCCACTGACTTGGGGGTTGGGCAAATGACTTTCTTTGGCCAATGAAATAGATAAAAGAGATGGTGTTTTAGTTGAGTCAAAGCTTGAGACATCCTGTGTTTTCATTCACTCCTCTTGCACTATGCCATCTGTTATGAGAGGAGTACAGCCCAGATAGCTACCGGACCCAGAATGGTAGACATAGGGAACAGACTTGATCCCAACTTGCAACCTGGACCCAACCCCAGCCAATTCAAACCAAGCTTAGCAGAGTCACAACTGACCTGCTGACCCCTGAGTGAGAAATAAATGCTTGTTGTTGAAGATACTGAGTTTTGGGGTTGTTTGTTATGCATCATTATTACAGCAATAGCTGCCTGATATATCCTACAATGGCCTATAAAACCCCTCATGAGCCACACACATCCCTTCCCTCCATCTTTCTTTCCTCTTTACCTACTATTCTCTGTTTCATTTACTCCACTTCCACTGCTACAGCCTCCTTGTTGTTTCTCAAATATACCAAGCATGCTCTTCCCTTAGAGTCTTTGCACAGGCTGATCCCTCTGCCCAGACTACTTCTCCTCTAGTTACCTATTTGGTTCACTCCCTTATTTCCTTCAAGTTAAATGTCACCTTCTCAATGAGAGCTATCCTGACAGCCCATTTAAAATTGCACGTCCACCTCTCACCCAAGGATTGATAGAGAAAGGGCATGAGGGAACTTTCCAGGGTCATGTAAATGTTCCATACAGGGTTATTTGTCATATGAGTGTATATATGTGACAAAGTTCATCAATTTGTACATATAAGATGTGTGTATACCACTGTATATAAATTTACTACAAAAAGGAAAACTATAAACAAATATTAAACTGTAGTTAGTAGGTTTGCTTTTTACAGTGGCATCAGTTATCAATTCTGAAACTATCTTTTTTATGTTTTATTCATAAGCAAATGAGTAAATATGTTGTGGATAATGAAAACCAAGCTTCTTCTTTTGGAGAAGACAGTTACATACGTGGGAAGAAGGAAGGCTAGATGGAAAGTACCCTCTCGTGCTGCAAAGGAATAGGAGATAGAAATATGAACTAATGGTTTACACTCACACACATGCACACACACACACATGCTCATCTTATACAGATAGATTTAGATGTAGATACAGAAATAAAGATATAAAGATAAGACAGAGATAGATAACTGTTCATTGAGAGGATCTACAAGCAATGTCACACCAGTAACAATGAGTACAACTAGTGCCCAGAGCTTGGTTTCCACATATCATTCTCTACTAAAAGAACACACAGCTCCTTGAATAAATGGCTAACTCCCTGGCAGGGGCAAGGTAAGTACAAGATGAACTGGAATATCTTGATATATCAGAAAGTAAGGAAGTGCTCAAGGCATCATGGGGATGTCTCAAAAGGTCATAGTAGCTAGCTTGGAGGAAATCCTACTGGCCAAATCAAGGACCACTTGTGCATCAAAATAATGATAAAAATGGATCATAATCTATTGAATACAGTGAGAATCCATGAGTCCATCTGGTATAAATAAAAGAATGAAAAAATAACTAAAGAAATGAAGCAGGGAAACGTCTTCCTTATAGTATAATGTCAATTGATAAATGTAAAAGTAATAATGGATTTAGAAAATCATCAATGGGATGTAAAAGCAGTGATTGAAAGTGTGATGAGAAGCAAATACTTAAATAGTCTAAAGTATCTCCCTACAAGTTACTTACTAATTAAGAAGTGAGAGTGTTGACTTTACAGTGGAAAAACCCAGTAGATCACCACCAGATTAAAGCTAACATCACCAACATTGGAACAAGCCAATATCTTCTGACACCTGATATGAAGTCCTGAGAAAGACTGAATATCATTTAGTGCTTTTCTGGTAAAAAAGTGCATAATCTTATTTAATTCAAGAAGAAACAAAGCAAATCCAAATCAAATGCCATTGGCCTGAACTCTTCAAAAATGTCAAGATCAAGAAACAAGTAAAATTTGACAATAAATTTCAACACATGATCCTGGATTGAACTCTGAGCCAAGAAAAAAAGGCTATAAAAGACTTTCAATATTAAATATCCTGATTTTGTGATGCAATTATGTTTTAAAATGTCTTTAGTTTTAGGAAATGCACACTGAAAAATTTAGAACTAAGGGGCACAATGTCTTCAACTTCCTCCCAAAAGTTGGGGAAAAAAATCTGTATATATGCATATGTTTGTAGACGGATAGATGGATAGATAGATAGATAGATAGATAGATAGATAGATAGATAGAATAACAAAACAGATGTAGCAAAATGCAATCAATTGGTGTATCTTGGTGAAAGGTACTTGGGAGTTCTTTGTACTATTCTTGCAACTCTTCTGTAAGTCTGGAATAATACCATTTTTTTAAATGCCTCCCACTGTTCATAATCTACTCAACTTACCCTATTCTACTTTTCCTTTTTCCATAGCACTTACCTCCCTTTAACATGCTATATGTTTATTATTGATTGTCTATCTGATCTAACTATAACAACTAAAATGCAAATCTATGAGGGCAGGGATCTGTGTCTTTTTTGGTTCACTGATATATTCTAAGCTCCTAGAAAGTGCTTGGCACAAAGTAGGTGCTCAAAAAATCTTTGTTCCATGAAAAGAGAGAGAGAGCATCAAAAAGTAAACTAGGAAAGTAGAGATGGTAACAGAGAGGAAGCTACTGAGTTGATGATAGCTAACATCACAATAACACAGGCTTACTGAGCACTTACTATGTATGCACTGTGATTCTAAGTGCTTTGCACATATTACTTATTTAATCCGCCAACATTTCCGAGATAGGCACTATTATCATCTGCACTTTACAAATTAGAAATCTGAAGCACAGAGGGAGTAAGTAGCTTTCCCAAGGTCATCCAGCTAGTAAGTAGTGGAGACAGAAAGAAACCCAGATATTCTGGCTCCTACAGTCCACTATTCTGCCTTTTGAGGCAAAGGGAGAGGCAGTATGGGGCAATGCAAAGACAAACCATTCAGGATCAGACACTCTTGGGGGTGAGTCCTGAGTCCATCACATATTAGCTTTGTCACTGTGAGACAGTAACTTAATTATTCTGTCACCAAGTTTCCTCATTTAAAAAGATGAAAATGACATTTACTACATAGAAATGTGAGGCTTAAGTGAGATAAACAAGAAAAAGTGCCTGAAAGTGCCTGGAAAATCATACTCAATCATTATTAGTTTTACTCTCCTTCAAGTGAGTGATTAATTGTTGTCATTGTTTGTTTTTTAAGTTGGCTAACTGGATGGTGATATTGTTGAATAAGCTAGAGAACAGTTGTTAATTGTGGGCAATTCCCATTTCAGGTATCATTCATTGTTTAGTCTCCAGCATTAATAGACACACTTTCTCTTCCATTGTTTGATCTAGTAGTCTATGTACATCATCCCTTCATATGCAGGCAAATTAACCTTCTGAAGATGGTGTACACTGGAACCAAAATATCCAGGTGCAGCATAAATTGAATATGCATATATGACAGAAAGTAGTTACCTATTTAGTGAACTATATATTTCAATCTATGCTGTAGGTAGAGATTTTTGCTGCCTTTATAAGTCCCTTATTAATAAAGCAAAAGAAAATAAAACTTCCGATGTTCTTAAGGAAAAAATGTGTCGGAAGAGTAAGACACCAAATAAACAGTTTCACTTGAGATTCTGGGGCCCAAAGCTTCAAACATTCAGGTAAGCAGGAATGTTTGAAGCCTGGTGCCTAAACAAAATTTTCTCATACGGGGATGTACTTTACCTGTTACATAATATAAATGAGTCCTATTTCTCTACCTCTGCATCAAATCACGTAACCAGATGTACCTTAGCTTGGAGTCAACATGTTTTCAACTCTTGCACAACTTCTTGCATTAGGCAAAACGCGTTTAGAATTTAGGCCATGTTGTAATATTTATTGATTTCTTAATTTGTACAAAGCACTTTTTTAGACCTTTATATGCACTAGTTTACATAAATCTAGTGATATTAGGTGTTATCTCTTTGCATATTTACTCTGGATGATGAATAGAGATATGAAACTTATCCATGAAATAATTTTCTTTGGGGTGGGCTTCCCTTGTTTCAATTTGTTATAATGTGGATATACTTACAAAGTTTAGAAGTAGCTAAATATCTGATTTTAAAATTTAGGCTTTAAGGGTGAATCCAACAGTCAATAATTATTAAAATCATTAAAATATGTAAATTCATTAATTAGTGTTTTAATTAAAAGCACAAAATTAAACGACATAGTGTGGCAAAAGTGCCCTATTTGAATCCAGGTAAAGTTGATACAAAACTAAAAATGATTTGAATTCTTAAAGGAACCCTATGGAATATTAGATATTTTTGAAAAGATTTCAGCTTTTTTAAAGTGATTTTAAAGCCACCAAACTAGATAAATTATCTGTATTACTTCTTGTTAGTATTTCGTAGTTCATAGTTTCTACAGCTAGTTACACATTCTAAGCATCTGCTAAAGCTCAAATTCTGCTCTAGCTTCCTGTTGAGGAGTTAAGGATTATTTGCTTTTATATGGTTCATTTATGTCTGTGGTATGTGATAAAGGTGGTGATTTCTTGACACAGCAATATAAATGGGTTTTCCCCATTAAAAGCTCTATTGGGGGGGAGGGAACCCTTATAAATCACTGTGTGGTCTTGTAAATCATGCAGTGTTGTGGGATATTTTCCTCCCAGTTTTGGATCAGAAAAACAAGCACATATGAAATTGCCAAGGGCATCCAAAAAGAAGGCAAAATCACCCAAAACAAACAAAACAAAGTTTAATATTATTTTAAGAAAAAGCCCTGAAAAATTGCTTGACCCAAGTGAAATATTTCCAAGGATGTTGCCAAAAATATGAAAATGAGAATAGGTATATATGTATTCTCATTTTAAATCAGGAAATTATAGAAAGATAATAAAGCTATAGTAATACTAGTAACAGTATAATAAACCACATTTATTGAGCACTAACTCTGCTTGACACTCTGCTAATTGCTTTCCCTTGATTTACTTTGTTTAATTCCCATAATCACACTGTGCAGTCACTATCATGTTACAGATGAGGAAATTTATGACTGCCTTCTGCATATTTACCAGAATATTCTGTAAATGCACCATGATACTTTTATTTCAAGTCACATCTCATTTAGGCAAAAATTATTTGACAAAATGTAATCTCCCTCTTTATTGTTTTATGATCATACCTCTAAGTCGGGCCAGAGAAAGTATCTTCATAAGTGCAGTTCTTAAATTAAAAAAATACTTAACACTTCTAGGATTTGCATCAACTCTTTTCTACCGTCTGTTTCCTAAATAATGATTACCAACAGTAGACATCAATTGAGCACTGATTGTACACAAATTATAGGCATAGAGAAGAGATTAAATATGAGAGACGCTACTCCCCCAAAACTTACACTTACACACAAATACACACACACACACAATTTTTTTAACCTTATGATCCTAGGTGCAATATCTTCCAAAGAATATCCTGACACTAAAAGAGTTAAGCTTTAACAGATATTGAGTTTTATTTATAATGAGGGGAGATCTTTTATCAATAGAAGATTCTGGCTCATTGTTAACAATGTTGTAAATATCTTAGTACTATAGAAACATCTATATCTATATGATGGCATCTATTCATTTTACATTTTCTCAAAGTTACTGAAAGAGATGACTCCTTTAAACATGGAAGTTGTTATTTTCTAAATCATTTGGACAATGATTTCTGAGAGGTTCTGACTAGGGCATTCTAATGGGGAAACAGACATGAAAGTCTCATAACTGGGATGCTACTGTGGAAGTCATTCTATGCATATGGTGTGACCCTTTGTTGAGCAACAAAGGAAGATCTTTCTTTTTTAGATCACTGACCTGAGAGTATCAGAAAAATGTGTTTCTCTTGAATTCCTAAATTCTTACACCTGAGTTTACCTTTTCCTTTGGCTGCCAGAAAATCTACTCTAATTTTTGACCCATCGCTAGAAATTTTACAGGAGTATATAGAATGCATTTCACCATGCTGATTTTATTTTCCTATCTTTATTTTCTGTTTACCTAATTCCCAAATGTTTATTTTATACTTTATATGTGTGTATGTGTATATTTACTTATATACATATATGTATGTGTGTGAGTGTGTGTGTGTGTATACCTTAGCTACAAGTTCTTTATAGAATGAATAGAATAAGATAAGGCATTATTTAGAAAGATAAAATCAACAAGCATTCGGAAACAATACTTGCCATAATACATCATATTTTATATAATATATATTCTATAATTTTCCATAGATAGAGATGTGTACCAAATTTTCTTACCTCTAAGTAAAAGATGACATTAAAGACAACGTAAGCAAACTTGCTCCTGTCCTTCACAATTGAGGTCTTGTGGACAGACCATGGACCATCAAGCCAAACAGATGTGGATTCTCATTCCATCTTAGCTTGGGCTACCTGTGTGGAATTACATGAACTGCCCAACCTCCAAGAGCTTTAGCTTCCTCATCTCAAAAATGGAGAGAATATTTTTTATTTGCCAGAGGTTTGTAAGGATTAAATGAGATTAAATAAATTTGATATGCAGTACAGGCTAAATAAATGCTGGGTCTGTTAGTCTTCCTCATGGAAATCTCCACTCACTAGATCTTTACTAAACACACACTAGACATTCTGAAAATGTTTAACAAATGAATTATGATGAAGAACTTATAGGAGCCTATTTTCCCTTACTGAAATCGGCTGCATAGGGAGAAATTTACTATAACTTTACATCCAAAACAATGCTGAATGAATTTTTTAAATGATGGTGCCTAATGCTTGTAAAAAAAGTATGTGTGTGAATGTTTCTGCTTGTTGAGGAGTGGTCACTCACATAATGCCAATGTGAGTATACATAAATTTGCCACAAATTGTCTGACGAGGTCTTTGAACCTCTGTATATTACCTCTGATCCAGAAAATTGACTTCCAAAAATTTTGACAAAAAATAATTAGGAGTAGGTACAGAACTTTATTTACAAAGATGTTGATTGCAATACTATTTATCATATAAAAATTGGTTAGAAATCTATGTGTTCAATAGTAGATGACTGGATAGAGTACATTTAAATAATTGAATTCTAATTGTCTATTATAATGAGATGGCAAAGTACATTTCTTGACATGAAAAGATGTACATAGTATATTGTTGCAATAAAAACAAATCTTGAAACACCATATATAAAGTGACCTTATTTTTGGAATAAATTCATACTTGTCTAAAGAACAAAAACCTGGGAGAGTTTATAAAAAAAGATGTGAAGAATGGCTATGGTTGTCTCTGCAACATGGCAGGTGATTTGCATGCCTTTTAGCCTATCTGTATTTTCCAATCTTTCAGCGATGAACACCTGCTACTTATATAATAAGAGTTACTGGCTGAAAAACAAGGGACAACTGCCTAAAGTCCAAATCCTCTTCATTTCCCTTCCGCTGGTGGTACACTCCAAGGTAAATGGTTTAGAAAAGAACTGAGTAAAGCATGTTACTTACATGGTATGGTGTAGTCCAGAATCATGTTTTTTTTTTTTAACAGCTGTACTTGAGTGACCTTAAACAGCCTAAATGTACAACAGTTGAGAAGGAGTTTTGTGGGGAGTGAGCAGGGTGACTAGGCTTGTAAGATATTATCAGCACTGTTTAGATTCTATCACTTTTCTATTACTCAAGACATGCTGCTATTGGACAAGACTGACTATATTCTGTTTATTTGTTACAATAGAAATCAATTTCCAGACAAGTCATTTAGAGAAAGTTCTGAGCCAGTTTTCCCTCACTTTTGAGTATCTGGTAGTGTTATAGGCACCTTGATATAAACCTTCAGCTGTTTATTTTTGTAGTCATTAGAGTAAACTGATATCTATACATGTCTTCCTACCTGTCCAGAAATACACTATAGATGTACACTTTAAGTAGGGAATAGTACATTTTCTACTCAAATCACATATACTGTTAGCCAATCTAAACAACATGTCTACAGATTGGGATATAATGTACAACCCTGCGTATCTAGTTTACTACTCTGGAAGGGCTGGAATTCAGGACGGGAACCTCAGGTTCTCTGACAAATTTCACCTGCCTAACATTGTTTCTTTAATTCAATGTAACATTTATTTTCCTGTCTTTTTCATAGATAAATAAACACATCTACACTAATGTTAAAGTGGTCTATAAAATACACTCGTATGTCCTTGTTGAGAAGGCAAAGAAGATACAATGGGAGGACCATCTAAGAGGTATAAATATCTAGGGTGTACTTTCCCAGAACGTTGCCTATGCTTATAAAATGAAGTGGTTTGGAAATAGGTTCCATCCTCTTCCACTGACTTTTGGCTCCCATATGTCTTCCTCTCTACCCACCTTCTCAAAATACTCCCTCAGAGGCCTTTTAGTCAACCTAAAAATAGCTCCCAGATGTCTTGCTGCCTCACTGTGTAGCCTCTCTCCCCTTTACTGAGATTGTATGATTAGGAAAGATAGCAGGAAGGTTTTAAAAACAGGACCTTTTTTTGGTTCAAAATAACTTCATTGCATAGCAGGTCCTCTCTTTGTCTCTATATGAATAGTTCGGAAATACAGAAAACTGTTTTCTGTAACTTTACTCATAAATAACGTTTGGAAGTTGTAACACACTTTGGTTAATAGTTTAAATTTAAATGTCAATATTTCTCTAATTTTAGATGGAGTTGTCTCATATATTAAACTAACAAGTAACTTAGACTCTATACATCAAGTCATTTGCTAAATGTCTTAAATGAATTCTCCACTTACATCCAGCAAGTGTCTCCTGTTTTCCCACATCCTGTGATTAATAACTATCACTGAATTCTCCAGCAATGTGGTGGGTAAGTGGTTTAACCCTGGCCTTCCATTCTAGGAATCAAAGTCAAGTAAATACAAAAGCCTTTGCATTATGCCCCTTGTGAACCAACTTATGTTTTGAATGGGGCACAATGTTTCAAAAGGAGAGTTTATTAATAAGAAAATAGATATTTATGGTAATTCCTGCCCTATCCTCGTAAGTCATTATGGGTAAAGTGTGCAATTTTGCTGTGGTTGTTTTAAATATCCCTTACTTGTGGCCAAACTTGCAATAAAAATCTCCAATAAGAGAGGCAGGGAGTCTAGTAAACTCACAATTAAGGCTTCCATCTTCAAGAAAAAATCTGGTTAGAGAGCCTCCCTCCTCATTAGTCTCTTTTGTCAACATTTTCAAGCATGAAAACAGCCTTAGAAAGACCTAATGTACATGAAAGACCCAAAGTACAAAGTACAGTCTTTGGGACTGGAAAGAAGCCGTGCATGTTTTTATAAGAACAAGAAGTCAGAAAGTTGATCTTCATTGGTTTTCTGCCTACCATGTAAAATGTACCCCTGAGACATGGTGTGTGCATCAGCACATCAGCTGATGGAGAGAGAAGCAGCACTGTATTAAAAATGGGGTTCACTGTGCCTTTCTTTCAAATGAACAAAAGTTTAAAAAATTTTATTACAGGTTCAAAAATGTTCTTTGTGCTGTTATAATTAGGTCAACCAAACATTATTTGGTCAACATTAAAACAGAAAGCTGGGTAGCAGTTGAAGTCACAAATAGTTTTCTGTGAACTTGGATGTCTTGAGCAAAGCTGAGATGTTTGCATAATCTTTTCTGTAGCAACAACATTCCACACGCATATTTCTCTTTAAAAAGAAACTCCATGCTCAGTGGTATTCTGGGTTCAAGGCCTGAATAAAAAGGATCTCAAGTCAAAAGTCCTGTTCTAAAAATTGAGATGTAGAGAAGGGTCATAAGTCATTTGACTTCTCTTTTAAATCATTTATAGATGACTAAAAGTCACATTGATTCAAAGTACAAATTTACTTAAACCTCTGAATTTGAACTTTTAGCTATCTAGACCAATTTCTTCCCCAAAACCTTCCTAAACTTTAGAGGTTTCTACAAAGAAGATAAATCACTACACACAACACTTAGCAGACAAAAAGGTGAAATGCACAATAAACTTGCTTGCATAATTTTTTTCAAGGCCTGGAAATAAAAATGTTAAATGTGGCCTACCACTTTCGTGGCATTTTTCCAAAATACGTCTCAAAGTAAATATGATATAACATTTATTTTTTAAAAATGAAAATACAAAACCTAGAGATCCAAATCTAAACAATAAAAAGCAAATCTCTGAATTATACTTCTTTTGAACATCTTACTTTCTGAGGAGTTTGATCAACACAGCATTTAATAAAGCAATATTTTTATAATGAAAATTACTTTGCTTTCTGCTTTGAGCCAGTGAGAGATGTGCCCAAAATTGCAATTTTTCCTCAATACAGTAGAGTTTTATCATATGCTCTTTTAATTTTATGAATTCAACTATGTGGTCAGTATCATAACTTTAGTAGTATGACAGATAAAAAATTCTACATAATAATATTTAGCACGCATATCCTTTATTGTAGATTGTACAATCAGTAGATTTTTACACATTAATAAATAGATATCACTGCATAGAGTTGTATACACAAGTCTGAAACCCTTGAGTAAGATGCTCCCAATAGTCTAACACAGAGATGGCAGCAGAAAATAATTGTCACATGCTTATGTGTCTTACTCTTATTTGCAAACAAGGATTATGCTATTAGCCAACAAGTCATGGAAAGGGGTGAGGTAGTCAACCAACTAACCAAGCTGCCATTTTTAAGGAGAATTAAACAACACTGGAATAAACTGTAATACGATTATCAGTTAACTCAGATTTCCACATGAGACTTCTTTGTGGCTGTTGAGATGAAAATTGATCCGAATCACTGCAAATTAGTGCCAGTAAGCAAAATTTAAAATAATAAATAGTTCTTTGCCAACTTCAACTTCTCTTTTCTGAGAGGTAAGTTGCAAAATACAACTGCTAGCTCTACTGCTAAACTTGAAACCAGCCAGCTGAGTTGTTTATATCTCCCAGTCTTAGTCAACTGAAACTATTAATATGTGGATAAGGCTCTTTACCAGAAGCAAGTAATCTATTTCACTGTCTGAAGTTTAAACCATTCACTATGCCTCCCAAGAAGTTTATGATTTAGTAAATCACACACACACAACACACATACACACAACACACACACCAAAGAGGAAAAAAATATCTAACAGAATTTTTTTAGGACAATGACTCTGTAGATGGAAGCGAATTAGTAAGTAAATTTATTTCAGCTCCTTCTTTATCTATAAAAGCTATTTTTTACAGAAAATTATATTTGTACTGAATATGAAATCAAAATAAAACAGAAGAGCATCTGATTTCTATTCTGTCCAATAATCACTTTCAAGTTTCTGCAACTGAAGGCCAAGTTGGGATTAGAACAGTTCTTGTCCATGTGTAGCTGAAATTCCAGTACGTACTGATAAACAAGATTTGACTGATGCTTCTGACATTAATTACAAGGGTCTGCTAGCTGGCCTTTTGGACTTAATTGAGTATTTTACGATCATATTATAACATGCAGGATGTATACAAGAATAAACAATGAGTTTATTTATCTTTGAGATTCCAATAACTGCTGTTTCTCTATTTCAATGTATTACAGAAAAACTGCTAATGGGAAATCTGACTTGCATATCTGGCTTGTGAATAATAAACTTAAGCCCATCAAAAGTTCTTAGGATTGCCCATGTCAAAAGAAAGTCTGAGTTCTTTGACCTAATTATATGTTGGAAATGCTTCTAATCAAAAAGTAGAAGTGTCATAAAGTATAAAATATTTCCTAAACTGAAACAAAGAAAAAATAATTTTGAAACATTTTGAACAGGACTTTACAACTATATCTAGTAGATGATCTCTATTCTGGTGACTGAAAATGACTAACTATATCTAAGGAGTGAGAAAATATTAAAAGAAAAATCCAAACACATCAAAACGTTGTTTGGTGCAGTAATATATCCCTTATTATAAATATAAAGAAAGAATATGAATTATTTTTTATAAAATATCAGTTTATCTGCCCTCTCACTAAAAAAATATTGAACATACTGACATGGGTCCAAGAAGTCTAACACCATATTAATTGCCTCGCATATATTACCTCATTCAATCTTCCCAATAACCCTATCAAATAAATTCTATTATCCTCCCTTTACATTTGACATATGACAAAATTATGGCCCAAAAGGGTTAAGTAACCAGCAGAAAATCACATAGTTGGGAAGTTCAAACCCAGAATAGTCAAACTTCAAAGCAAGTGTGCAAAACTCCACCTAAGACAATTTGAGCTCTGTTCAGTAAGTTCCTATTTTTTGGAATGCTCAGTTTTTTCTAAGCTCTAGATATGCATACCTCTGCATCCTGATTTTTCACACTCTCTCTCTTTTTTAATCTCCTATGGAGTAATCTTTGGTTTCATATTCAAGGAGCAAACTTGTCCATGTGCCCAGCAACTATACAGGGATATAGTATAAAGCAATTTAAGTGCAGAAATTTCAGTCAATAAAACAAAATGAGAAGTTGATTAGAGTTCAAGCCATAGCATGTGGGAACTGGGCATAAATAAGAAAACACACTGTGCTGTACCACCAATGTTGACAAAGGTTTCAGTGTTCATAACTCAAAGATGACCACTTTCACTTTATATTAACCAATACAAGTTTTAGCCTACTTAGTTGCATGGTCAAACCAGTTTGCATAAAATAGGATATTTCTTATATATAGTCTTAGATCTTTTAAAATATGCTTGATTGCCTTTCCAGAATGTCATTGTAGTAGGAAAAAAAATGCAGGCTTATAAGACACATCAAATAAACAGTACAGGGAATTGAATGAAAACGTAAATTTACTCTAAAACTCATTTTCAATTTTCTGCCCTTTGCTTTAGAAATAAATGAAAAAAGAACAAAGGACTGCTGGTAACTAAGTGCTAAAAACTTCTGTCATAAATTTCGTGGACTCCAAGTGATTTTCAGAAATTTGACCTGCCCTATGAAAACATGCAAAAGCATTACCATAATTTCACTATGTTTTGGACATTCACGTCTCTGTGTTATGCTTCCATTCAAGGGACAAGGACATATATGAATTTTTCACGGTACAAATCTGGTGAAACACTCCAATTGTCAGTTCCAAAATGTGGTAGAGTGTAAAGTCCTTATTTTTAACTCTATATCTATAAGCATATTCTATAGCATGTAGAGATTCCAATCTTTTTTTGCAGGGGAGGGAGAAGGTTGAGGAATGGGGATCAGAGTAGGGGTGGGATCAGGGGTGAGAAGGTTTAAGCAGGATATGTATGTATAGACCAAGTCTTTGGATGCATAAAAAAGGGCTACTCACTGCTTATTTGGATGTTGTAAACAAAACTGAAGACGAAATGGGATTAATATGTCATGAAATAGACTGAACCAGTGAATTATAACTCAAACATTTGTAAGTTTGAGTGAGTGAGCACTTCTCTGCTTTTAAACAAATGAACAACTGCAGATCTTAATGTAACTCTGTCACTGTTTTTACCTAAGGTAAGTTTAAATCCTTGCTAGAAAATGAAAGGCTTTCTAAAGAAATATTTCTGCAACTCACACACAGAAAAGATATGCAGAGAACACTATGTGCTAGTCAACTTGCTGCCTGATTCATGCACATGCGGGTAGGGAGGAAAACTAAAATTCAATTCAATTATAGGAGATTTTTATGATCAAGCAAGGTAGTTCCAGTTTTCTCTCATTTAGATATAATTTTCAGTTAAATCCTAATAGACATAACTCTTCACAAGAAGGCATTACCTGGATGGAGGCCAATGCAGAAAATTTATGTTAATACTCTTTAATGAGACTAAGCAATTTACTTTTGGCCTTTCGTCAGATTTTGGGAGATAATCAAAACTTATGAAGATCTTTCGCTAATTCTGTATCTTGCCTGAGTCTCCAAGCGTACTTGAGCCTCAGAGGCGAATCACAGTACGCCCAGGACACACAAAGCCACAGGAAAACTGTGGACCATCTTTTTGAAAGTTAATTTTATTTAAAAATGTGTAAATGAAAGCACTATTTTATATTAAAAGAAACTGACAATTTAGCTTATTTCTCACTATCTTATTAATATTGATAAATTTTGTATTGGGCTACATCATTTCACGCTATACCTGAAAACTCCTGGGGTTTCATTCTCTCACTCTCCTTAGGAGCATTTTAGTAGGAAAGGTTGAGAAACTCAGGTGATTAATTATACTAGGACAAACCTAAATTAAATTTTAGTGAAAGGCACCATACTATTAAAAATCCTAAGCAGCAGGCCACTTGTCAGTATGCACAACAGATACTTAAAGCAACTTAGTGTTTCCTCATCTCCGAATTATTGCTATTGATCAGCTTGAGATTCAATCCCTATCACATTTTCACTTCTTCACGTCAGGATACATCTTACACTCAGAGTGATAAGAAATTATTGTGTCCTAGTTAAATTGGCAGTATTTTTATTTTTTTAACTAAAATAATGATGCTGCTTAAAATCACTGGTGTCTTAGAGTCAATATAATTTATTAAAAAAAAAATCATTGCACAACCCCACCATATTATGGGCTTAATGTTATCAAGCCTACCCTTCAAAATCCAGTTAATCTTAACCTATATTCAAAAGGGACACATGTTATGGCCAAAGTATATGGTCAACTGTAATTTATTAATACTATTTAGTAAATAGTATTATTTATATTCATTTTCGTATTGAAGAACACAGCAAACAAGTGCAGGAAGTATCAGTTTAATAAACAAACCACTAGTTGAGAATGCTTATGGGTCAAAGTTTTATTCATTAACTGTGTAATGACCATATGAAAACTTTGCCTTGGGCTATAAACCTTTAGGAGAACAGATGGTGCAGACTTAGTTCTATTTTCTGGGGGCTGAGTAAACTATCAGGACTTTATTACTTAAATGAAAGTAAGTACATGCTTTTAGATGGTAATGACAATGACAATGACCCTGGCAATGATAACATGAAGAGAGAGGAAACAGAGACAAAAGCTGAAGACCAAAACTGAAATTGGTCCCATTAGGACTTGTTAATACCAACCACCTTTTAACGAGCACAGATTGGCTGTAGGTAGGTAGCATGAACATGACTGAAGCCTTCCATGGAAGAACCAACATGGAAAAGATAATTTGGTTCAGTCACACTGAAAATATTGGGTCATAGCGCTAGTATGAGAAATATACATTCACAGATGGAGTCTTTGGAGCAGATAGCAGAGGGGATTTTAGAAACTGAGGGGTTAAATGTGTAAGATCTTTACAGTGGAGGCTGTTGGCGTACATGCCCCATCTCATAGGTGATTATCAGGCTTCACAGCTGGGTCTCCACAGATAAAGGAATAAAATTGTGACTCTTGGGTTTGGAGAGTCATTTAGTAGTAAAAGGCTTATGAATCACAAACTAGGACACACAAAAATAATTTCTTACTGCCATTCAACTATACATTCAATACAACCCCAATAAAAGGTAGAAACTTTTAAAGGAACTTTTATTTTTTACAATCTGTAAACTAATAACAAGCATAAAATAACAAACTGACCAATTAATCCCCTCCAAAAATACCTCTAATAAAGAGGAAGGAAATCATAAATTGAATGCTAAAAAAAAACTTAAATTAAGCTATATTTCCTTCTAAGACCCTTATACTCATAAGAGAAAGTTTCCATATGTGTCCCTGTGGTACACAGGCTTCTTAAATGGCCCCCAGTCTTCCCTGCATGCTAAAATTCACGTACCTGTGTAATTTCTTCCCCTAGAGCATGCCCTGGATGGAGTCACTTGCCTCTAATCGATAAACATGGCAAAATTGATGGGACATTACTTGTGTGACCAGGTTGCAAAAGACTGTGACTTCTAGCTTCCTAGCAGACTCGATTGCCTTTTCAGCGTACATGCTTTGATAAAGTAAGCTGCATGTTGGAGAGGTCCATACGGTAAGGAAACGTGATCCTCAGTCCAACCTTACCCACAAGGAACTGAATCCAAGTGAGTTTAGAAGCAAATCTGTCCCCAGTCAAACACTCAGATAAGACCGGTGCCCTGGCCAAAATCTTGATTTCAGCCTTGTGAGGAACCATGAAGCGGAGGTCTCATCTAAGCTGTACCCAGATTCCTGAACCACAGAAATTGTCAGGTAATAAATGTGTGTTGGACTAAGCTACTAAATTCTGAATAATTTATTATGCAGCATAAAAAGCTAATCCAGTCCCCAAATGTCCTCCTGACAGTCAAAATGTATTCCAGGTCATCTAGGACCAACAAGAATTCTATTAACAACATCTTTTCAATAACAACTGTATGCAAATAAATGGAAGGTGGCAACTTTGTTATTGTGCCATTATCTTTTATTTTTAATGGAAACAAATGCCTGCTGAGCAAATTTCCTAAATCTATTTTGAATAAGCCAATATTTAAAGATAAGATTTTATATATATATATATATATATAACATCTTTTATATATATTTACACACACACACACACACACACACACACATTTCAACTCCTATGTACAGCTGCTGACAATTTTAGGGTACTCATAAATAACCTTTTCAAAAAGGAAAGTTCTCCAGGAGAAATTAAAGGATTGCTTTAAAAGCCTCACAAGGATTTCTCTCAGTAACATTTGTAGATACGTAGAATATATTCTAAAGATCAAGAGACTTTAAAAGCTCAAATAAAATAAACCATATTAAGTGCATTATAAAATTTAGAAAATGTAAAGATTGAGATAAAGTTAAGTGTATTTTTTGAAATATATGGACAGGATATGGAAAGACTCTGGGAATTAGCATTTACCTGGAGCTAGATCTGGCAGTAATTAGATACGTGAGAGCCAATTTAGTGTGGTGGGTAAGAACATGAATTCTGAAGCCAGTCAACCTGGGCTCTTTTTCTTGCTCTGTCATCTGACAACTATGAGACATTAGACAATCTCTTCACGACTCAGTTTCCTCATCTCTATTATGGAAATAATAAGCATATCCACTCAGATGAGGATTAGATGGGATAATACCTGTAAAGCATTTGGAATAGTTTCTGGCATATGCTAAAAGTTAAAAAAAAAATGTTAACTAAACAACAAAACTGATCTTATGCATATGACTTACCTCTATGCATCATGGTTTTTCCAGGTACAAAACAAGAGCTTGAATAAGACAAGTTTTTAAAGTCCTTTACAGTCTTAACATCTTGATGCTTTTGTCTTCTATCACTCAAAATACTTAAAATAAGTATAAGACATGTAGTCATTCATTTATTCATTCATTCAATACTTATTTATCAAGTCCCTACTATGTTCTAGGTAGTGTATTAGATGTTGATAATACTAGGACGTTGTTAATACTAAGAAGTCAGCCTGCTCCTTACTTTTAGGAGCTGATCTAGAGAAGCAGTATAGGGTAATGGTTATGAGCCCAAGCTCTGGAATCAGACTCTCTGGGACTTAGGGTTTATGATTTTAGACAATTTCCTTAACTCTTAGAGCCCCAGTTTCCTCTCCTTTGAAATGGGAATGATAATAGTTACATTCTCCTAAGTTTGTTGTGAGGATTAACTGAGTTAATACAGATAAACCTCATAGACAGAAGTTGGATAAACACTATTATTGTCAGGACGAGAGTCAGGAAAACAAACACACTGTGGTAAGTATGATAAGGGGGCAGCAGGTATGGGACAGGGCCCAGAGAGCTAGAAGAGTATATCAAAGGGGATGCACAACAGTATGGAGGGCTCAAGAAAGTTTCCCAGAAGAAGCAATATTTGATCTCATATTAAAGAATTAAGAGAAGTAGTTAAAGAAGGTACAGATTGGTTAAACATTTCAATATGAAATATTTAAAAAGGATCAAAGAATTTCACCAAAAGATAAGCAAGTAACTAAAGATTTACTACATACTGACTGATGAGTCTAGGATCACACTTTGTCCATTCACTGTATGTCTCCATTTCCAAATGAATACAACATAGCATCCACTGAGGTTGCCAGTAACAGTCATATGCAAGGAAAAACAATCCAGATAACCATATTATTCTCCTAGGGAGGCCTGATCCTAAACACAAATGCCTCTCCTGCTGGTAGCATTTCCAATGCAATTTTGGGCAAGGGTCCACTGTGGTACTCCTGCCATGACATCACTTATGTAACTCTTTCCACATGATAACTGTCTTCAAATAGTTGGGAAGCTGCCAAGTAGACCCTAATTTAACTTGAATAATGCTAGGAGGTGCATTACTAGGAAAAAGTTCCAGGAAGGACCTCTATCTAGGAGAACTGTCTAATGTTTAGAACTGCTAAACCCTCTGGGAGCCTTTTCACTAGCCCTCTAGATAGTGCCATTCCTGGCACTAACAGCACTTGAGCAGATTTTAAAAAATAATCTATCCAGGGGTGTTATAACATGGATTGTGAAAGGTTGGACTGAGTGATAAGTTTTCTGTATGGAGGAAGAACGTGGACAAAATCACTTATAAATTTCTACTCAGTCCTAAAGTACAATTCAGTTACTTATGTATCCATCCTACCGAGTATAAACTACAAGTCAGGAATAGGAGGATTTCCTTCACAATTCTGTTTATGACTATTGTCTTGGTGAAATTATTAATAGAGGCACTCTGAATCTCAAAAATATCCACTGTCACTAAAGAATATTAAGTCCTTTTTAAAGTGCCACGTTTCCAAGAGTCTGTCATCTAGCCCCATGAAGATTGACATGCTGGATTCTAGGGCTGGAAAAAATAATCTTTTTGGTTTTCCTACTAAAGCAGGGTTTTACGCTACTAAAGGCTGGTGTCATCTACTGCTCCTCTCAGCTCCAACCCTAAACCTGCCAGGCCTGACATGTCCCATTCATTCTGTATAGGTAAGAATGAGAAAATAATTAAGAAAAGGGAACTGTTCCTAAAACCAAGGAAAACCAAAGGATTTCAGCATTTACCTGAAGATTGGTTGTTAAAAACTGTAATTGAGGAAACATATCCAAATTCAATCCCTTACCCTCCAGCCCACCATTACTACCCTAAGTTTGGACTTCATTTCCTCTTGTTGGATTATAAGTACAATGTTGAAATGCTAATCCTCATCCAGGTCTTAGTCAACATCATGGCTTGACTGAAGATTTAGAATATAAACTTGTCAAATGTGCAGATGGCCAAAAGTTATGATTAAAATATAATTTGTTGTTGGGCCAGCCCTGTGGTGTAGTGGTTAATTTTGGTGCGTTCTGCTTCGGCGGCCTGGGTTCCAAACCCAGGCACAGACCTACACCATTCATCAAGTCCTGCTGTGGCGGTGACCCATATACAAAATAGAGGAAGACTGGCACAGATGTTAGCTCAGAGTTAATCTTCCTCAAGCAAAAAAAAAAAGTGGAAGATTGGCAACAGATGTTAGCTCAGAGAGAATCTTCCTCACCAAAATACTAAAAATATATATATAATTTGTTGAACAAGAGGCTAAAGATTCTTAAAGTTCTTAATGGGCTGAAACAATAAGCCCACACAAAGAAAAATACAATTTAATATAAATTCAAAATCCTACCTTTGGCTTAATAAAACAAAAAAAGGATAGATGAGGAAGGACAGATATAAAAGTTGTTCACATAAAGAAACCTGGGTACTTATTTGGGATAGCTTGATCCAATGGTGTGATAAAGCTACTGAGACTGGGTAATGTCCAGGTTGAAATAAAAGAAGTAGAATGTCCAGACCAATGAATAAAACAGTCCCATGGTTTTCTGCATTGTTAGGACCACATGTAGATATCGTGTCCAGCACTATAATTTAAGATAAAACTGACCAAAGTCTATTAAGAACAGATGAAGAGGCAAAGAATGCATAGCTGAGCAAAAAAGAAACGTGAGGAAGGTAAAATAATCATACAACAACAATGATACTATAATTACTATAGAAACTGCAACATTGATAAAGTAGTGCTTTTTATGTGCTGGAGTGTGCTGGGGACACTTTAAACAAGTTGTCGGCTTTGACTCCTGCATGAATGCTAGGAGGTAATAGTATTAGGTCCCTTTTTTCAGATGAGGAAGCTGATGCTCAGAAAAGGTAAGTTATCTAAGATTACTTTCATACTAAATATTTGAAGGTATGTGTGTAGAAGAAAGATCTGTTCTTTCCAGAGGGACCTGAATGGAAGCTACAACTTGATACAAAAGAAAAATTCCTGGTATTCATAACTGCATTAGAGTGGAATTGTCTGCTCCCCTAGTAGCAAATTCTCCTTTGCTACATGTAATCAAGCTGAGGTGAAAGGTCTGGAACAGAATTTGCAGAAAAAAGGCATTCCTGTGTTGTTGGTTGGGAGGTGGGATTAGGTAACCTTCAGGTTTTCTTCCAACATTAAAATCCATGAATCTGATTCTGAGAAATGGAGTACTTTTGTTGCTTTGGTATTATACACTATTTAGGTCAAATCAAAATAAATCAAATTTAAAAAGTCATTCAAACCAGTTGTTATACTGAACTGACAGATCTCTTCAATCAAAATAGACATTTCAATTAATTCGTATAGACATACACTGTAATCCATTTCTGTGATTGGTCACATTTCATTTGGATTTGCTATTTTTTAAAAGCAATTTTATGAATATTACCTACACATCATATTAGCAGCAAGAATAATAACAGAGTCTTTATCTACAAGGTTACAGAATACAGTTACATCAAAATCTCTCACTGCCCACACTAGGCATATGCAGAAACTTGACGCTCCTGAATGGAGTGAGCCTGTAACAAGTTACTTCTGAATGTGTTAACCTTATAACTGAAAGAAAATTTCAGCCAAAATTTGGCAGTGGAAAATAAAAATCTTTTACCATTTCTTGAACACTGCATCGTCCCTGAACTGTAAACTCCTCAAATATTACATGAGACCCCGTTGTAAGTAGAGGGAAACCCTCTGAGATCAAATTACAAGGTACTCATGAGAGAATGTTACCTATCAAATTGGCACACGTGGGCTATATGTACACAACCAGTTTCCTCTCCCTTCCCCCATTTCTTGTCAGTTGTATGAGAGTCAAATTCAAGTGTTAAAAAAAAAAAAAGAATAGTAACTATGGGTTGTGTGCATGAAGCAACAATAGAGAAACTGGAAGAACCCAGAGCAAATACTTGTTACTTGGGGGAATAGAATCACAAAACTCTAGGGTTATCCTTACATAAACACAGAGACGGACACAGAATATAGACAAATTGGGCTCATTCATTTAGTTCTTTTCTTTCTTTCTTTTTTTATGTTTATGTTTTTGTAAATTTCTGTAGGTCTATAGCATGTCAGTAGCTGACTAGTGCAAATCCTGACCAACTCCAGTCCTTTACAATATACTCTCACTGCCCCATGTATCTTCTTTATTGTGTTAACTTAAAATTATTTGTGTGACCATTTGATAAATACCCATTTCCTCACTAGACTGCACACCCTGTGAGGGTAGAAATAATGTCTGTTTTTGCTCACCTTTGTCCCAGGTGTTTCAGGACAATGCTTGGCACACATGCTACCAGTCAAAAAATATTCAGTGAATGAGCAAATTAATGAAGGCAACCTTGGAGAGCACATTTTGATTAACCACTGGCTTTAGAAACCATTTGCACAAGCTCCAGGACAGACTTTTTATATACAAGGAATGTCTTTGCAGAAAAGTTTAAGGCAAAACCATTCTCACACTGTTGGAGAACACTACCATTAGTTGCGTCATCTCTGAAAACTAAAATGGGCAATAAACACAGCCCACAAATCAGCCTTAAATTGGCCAAAGTCTAGAATGTTTTTCCATCCCTAATTTATGCAATCTTATCACTGCAATCTATTTTTTTGCTTGTTTTTGGAAAGTCAAGCCAGATTTCTGGCTTTTCAAATTGCACTTTATAAGCTCCTAGCTAACACACAACAGGTTTGTTATGAGTTACGAAGAAATGAGATTTGACATCAGGCAATACGGATAACACCACACCACATCTTAAAAATACCTTTTCAGGAGGCATACAAAAGGATAACATGATGCAGAGTTTGCCAGCTTGTTTGAGTGGTGCTTTTAACCACTTTCCATAAGCTATAATGAGCAAAGAATATTTCACAATTGATCTGTGTATAATCTGTGTAATGCTCATTATAGCTGTCACAGAACAGAGGAGTCAAAACCATATCCATATTCACAGACTATGATACTTTATAGATCTGATGTAATAGGATAAAAATTTGAGGATATTTCATTTTACAGTAAATAGTTCAATAAATTTATATAGTTCTAATTTCTTCTTCTGTTACAACTCGTAGCCCTTTTAATGATAGACAAAAGAAATGAACATACTTTTTTGGAAGAAAAATTATATCCTAAGCTTTCTTACTCAAGGTATAAGCCTGAAGCCTCAAGGGCCTAGAAGAAAGACATTTATAGAGACTGTAATGTATGTGCTATTAGCGAATTTACTGATTTTTTTTCATTTGCATTACTGTAAAAGGGTAATAAATACATCAGGTTGCACTTCATGCATCCTCAGTGACCTGGCAAATTCATTTTTACGTGCTCATGTAGGACTCTGTGTTTCAAAATACAATCTTTTCTACATATAACTATCATATCACCCATAAACATGAGGATGTGTCCCAGGTTTTTATGCCAGGTAGGAAAAGCCTTATCTCTCTTATTTCAGAAAGCTTTTAAAGGATTGTTCAGATCTGAGAAGTTGAAATCTATTCTTTCGCAGGTCTTTTCCTTTTCAAATAACTCTCTGTAAGGAGCAAGCACTGCCCAAAAGAAGTGTTCTTAGATCCTCACTGGGAGAATTATTCACATGACAACAGAATTATGTCTTCTTAATGTCTAGAGAAATCCATTGTATAACAACAAAATTACGCATGTCTTTCAAATCCAAAGCAGTACACATTTTCACTAGGATTTGTTTGTTTCTTTCTTTGCTCATTCATTTTATTAACTAAAGTCCATACTTTGTTCAGATTTCCTTAGTTTTACCTACTGTTCTTTTTCTGGTCCAGGATCCCATCCAGGATACCACATGACATTTACTCATCATGTCTCCTTAGGCTTCTCTTGCTTTTTGTAATGATCTTGACATTTTTGAAGAGCGCTTGTCAGATATTTTGTAGCATAGCTCTAAACTGAGATTTTTCTGATGTTTTTGTTATGATTAGACTGGGGTTACAGGCTTTGAGGAGGAGACCACAGAAGAGGTGTCATTCTGTGCGATTCTCATAACGCTGATAAGCGGACATATTATCAACATGACTGATCACTGTTGATATTGACCCTCAGCACCGGGCTGAGGCAGTGTTTGCCAGGCTTCTCCCCGTAAAGTTACACTCTTTCCCCTTTCAATACTGTACTTTAGAAAGAAGACACTACGTGCAGCCCACACTTAAGGAGTGGGTAGTTATACTCCACCTCCCTGAGGGTGGAGCATCTATATAAATTATTTTAAATTCTTCTGCACAGGAGATTTGTCCACTGGGATTTGAACAAAGGAATCTTGAAGCATTCTTTATCTGATTACTAACAAGCCATGTAGTCCTGAGAAAGTTACTTAGCTTTGTTGGGTATAGTTTGTAAAGAAAATGTTCAAAAATTTTAAAAATAGTTGTAATTTATCAAACACATGCTATGTACCAGATTTTGTTGTTAGGTACTTAGTGAATCTTGCCTCACATAATCACTATAACAACCTTATGAGGAAGGCATTATTATTCTCATTTCATAGATGCAGAAATTTGAAGTTCAGAGAGGTAAAGTAACCTGTCCAATGCACACCTATAATCCATCATATGCTGAAAGCTAACTATATACATGTACCCCCCCACACACACATATGGGCATTATATATTATGAAATAACACCTTCTCATATGTAACAAATGCAGGAAGCATGTCAAAGATTCTGGTTTGTCTTTTTTTAAAGAAGAAACGATGTGGCTAATTGAAGATTTCTAATTTTACCCCATTCGTTTTCCAGCATAAAGAATATAAATGACTTCCCCATCCCCACTGCCACTTGAACTAGTCATCACTTGGTTTGAGATGTCTAATTCTCTAGGGGTTGTGGTCATTTGAGTGAATAAGATTCCATGATATAAAGTCATGAGAATATAAGAAGAATGTGTGTGTTTTAAGAGGATGTGAATTTCCCAGTGAGCATATTTTATTTCTGGGCATAAATATGCATTTGCTTAAATATTCACATGTTCCATGTTAGAAGACCATTATTCTTGCTCAGCAAACATGGAATTTCTATGTTTTTACAGAACCAGACTTCTACTCAAACACTTTATCTGAAATGTGCATGACTACCAGGGCACACATATTCCTATTATTTACCAGGAATCTCTCTGTGCTGTGCAAAATCACAAAAAGCTTCATAATGCATGATCTACGTGGTAATGCTGAAGAGCATTTCACGTTTCATTATTACAAAATGCACATGCTTGCAAATGTACAATGACCCAAGTGAAAACACAAAGTCAGATTCAGGCCATTTATAAGAAAAAAAATGCAAGATGAGACATATAGGTCAGCAAATATCACTTAATATACCTTAATATACCCCTCCTGGTACTTAACTGATTCTTCACTGAAATGGTCAATGCCTTTATTTTCAAAATGGAACATGGAGCTTTATTTTTTCAGTGGGAATCAATTTGTAAGGATCAAACAGACTTAAAAGAATCAAATCATCCCTTTATGTAAGTGTGTATATAACATAAATAGAATAGTATAGTATATATTTTGCCTGATAGTACAACTGCGTGTTTTTAAGTGGTTGGAAGCTTCCATGTGTAAGCCTTATTAACCTTAGACTTAATAAGTAATTTCACTCAATTCCCTAACACATTCTGGGCTATATAACCTGTAAATGCGTGGGGTACTCCATGGAAAGGAAGACAGAATGGGGCTCTTGACCTTTATCGGAATTAAGAAATTGTAAAGTACGTTGGGATTGTCCTTTCTTCCTCTCATTTGAAAAGGTGGGAATGGAGTCAATCGTACCTCATATAATGTTGAGAATTACTCTTAAGTCACTTGAAATTAACAACTCCATATAACACAAATCCAGAAACATTTTCAATCATAATTTTACATGTTTTCACAGTACTTATTACCTGAGTAAAGCACTCTTGTAATGTCCCCAGTTCTAAAATATCAGTGTTATCTTTGATGAAGACTTGTGTTTTATTTTTATTTACCTAAATGCTATTACGATTTTCCCCTCAGAATTTCACCTATTACCTAATTCTCTAGGTGCTTTCCCCATCCTTTCATCTGTTTACCTTATTACTCTCTTACTTAAGGTGACTGTCAGAGCTGTGTGGGCCACTCTCCCTACCATCCCAGCTTCTGGTCATTCACCCTTTCATAACACAACTGCAGAATCCAAAACCATTTTTTCACCATTATTACTGTTTAGGTCGATGTCCTTTAAAAATTTCCTGGTAAGTTTCTGTTATCTTGTTAGTCACCTTTCCTATCAAATTCCATTGCCTGAGAGTGAGTTGCAGGACCTGTATCACACCTACTTATTAATTTAGCCCTCCAATCATCCATCTCTCCATCCATCCAGGTATTTAATACTACTTGAAGGATGGGGCAGGAAAGACACAAGGAATTTACTGCAGCATAGAATGCACAAAGGTAAAGAAGAGTAAATCATGACATTGTAATAAAACTCTAGGATTTAGATATGGGTAGAACATAGAGAACCCATGGAGAAAATTGTGAGAGATAAAACCAGAGAGGTGAGCAAGGGCCAGCTTAAGTAGGATATGGAGTTTGAGGTTACTTTGGGGCCATTGATGCATTTTAACTAGGAGAATGTCATGATTAAGTTTTGGAAAAGCTCTGGCTGCTCAATGTAGTTTGCACTGGGACAGATATTAAGATCTTGCAAAGTAATTTCATATATATAGTGCCATTTAATCATAATTTCCTTAATCTCTCTCTCATATGCCTTCCTGCTCTCTTTGCTACATCAAATCCTGAAGCATTTAATCCTGGTTTTATATTCTACAAACCTAGGTCACCTTCTATTTTATAACTTACCTTTCTGTAAGTCTTAAATAAAATTCTTTAAATGTATTTCTTACTTTGGATAAAAAAGGATAAAATCATCCAAGGATTGTGGACTACCCTAACCCAATTTCTGACTGTAATTCACCATTTTCAGAGCTTTCAACATCAACTTATCCACAAAGGTAGTGAAAAAGGGAAGCAAGACATAAAAATTGGCATGAAATGAATAACATAAAACTGGATTCCGAACTGGTCTTATAAGAAGGTAGCTGCTTGGGTGGTAAACTGTGAAGTTACCAAAGGAAAAATCCCTGGTCCAAAATATTTCTCCTAGGTTTCCTTTACCTACAGATTCTGTTATGTTTCTAAAGGCCCATCCATATTTATCTCGCCCTGAGAACAGTTATTTTGAAAAGAGATGGAAATTTTAACATGATCAAGTTTCCTTCACCTCCACTACACTCCTGCTTATTTTAATTTGGCCTCAGTTTAGATATACCTATTTTTGTTAAAAACTAAAGCTTACATTACTTTGATTATAAAAGTGGCACATGCCCATATTGTACAATAAATACAATAGGCATAAAAGAGAAAGTGCAAAAAGCATTCTTGAATTCCACCATTAAAAAGGAATCTGTGAATGTTTCGGACGTGTTTCCTGTCAATGGTTTTATGCATATGCTTACAAATACACACCCACGCCGCCCCCCCCCACGCCCCCGCCTCTCTTCCCACACAAAGTCAGGGCTGTAATACACATAGAGTTTTTCTAAAATGAAGACAATGACGGTATCTATGCAGAGTTGAAGGATCAAATAAAATAACACCGTTAAAGTGTGTGTCCCAGGAGTGGAACATATGAAATGCTCAAAATATTAGCTATTATTTTTTACTGATATAAATATTCAGGTATATAAACTTGTTCACTCAACATTTTGTGGGCATTTTCTCATCAAAGATGATTTTTAACTTGCAGTCGTGGTGTCACTGAAGACATGGCCTTTCATCAGATGATTCTGGGTGGCAGTGTCTGCTGGTTCTGCCTTTTACTGCTTCTGTGTGGTTTCCTCATTTGAAGCTGTGGATAATACTGTTTATCTTTCAGAATTTTATTTTTAAGGCTTAGAGAGCATGTGTGCAAGGTATCATAGTAAATACCAAATAAATAATATCTATTGTTTCTAATGTTCCTGCCATGATAGCTGAAATGAACATATTCGTGCATATTGCTTTTTCCTTCTTTTTGAATTATTTCCTTTGGAACAATTCCCAGAAGTAGGATTACTGAGTCAAGGGGTATAAAAAATAGTTATATCCTTTGTATTTATTGTTATGTGTTTTCCAATAAGTCCAACCAAGATATAATGAAATAAGCAAAGCATCTCATATATTTAAAGAATGTTCCTATACCTGTTTCATTCAAGTCCAAATCCTATGCTTAGCAGTTAAGAAGGGGAGAATCTGGAATGGATTTTATTGCAGGAATTCCAAACTGCTGGGAATTGAACAGATGCTGTTAACTCATTTTACATTTGGGAGACCAGCAGTCAACCATGCTCAATAACAGCTTTCAGAAACATCTGGATTTAAACTTACAGCCTAAACATGACAGGTTAAGTAGTATATAGTTATAAAATAGTTTCATGCCTTGATTCTCAAAAATCTGAATTCACTGAGATTTTTACAATTTTAAATGATCGGAAAAATTGCAAACAATGTAAGCATTAAGATTCACATAAACGATATAGTATATCATTTTGAAATTATGGACTTCTGGTCAGCTTGAAGTTTAGGAAGGCTCACAGGAGTTTTACAAATACTATTTTGAAGGTACAAAAATTCTTACTAATAACTGTTTTACTCAAAGGAGCACAAAGATATATGCGGTCTTCAAGCTACATTTGTTGAATCTTAATTTATGTGAAACTGAAATAGTTAACATAAGAGTATAGAAAGGTAGTAAAAGTATTGGCTTAAAAACCAACAGTTACTACATTCTACCCATGTCATGAGCCTTACTGGAATTCTAGCTTCTGGAAGGCAGAGCTTATGTCTAATGTATTGCTCTTCAATGATTACCATAGTGATAGATACCATAGTAAGCCCTGCACATGTTCTGAAGCAAATGGTGACTGTTCCAATCAATACCATTGCATTAATATATTATCCCCAAATTTAGTGGCTTGTAACAACCATTCAATTATGCTTGTTATGTTCACAGACTCTACGGGTCAGGCTTTCAGACCAGGTACAGTGGGGATGGGCTGCTTCTACTCCATGATGTCTGGGACTTGAACTCTATATTTGGAGGTAATGGAGTGAGCAGGGGCTGGAGTCATCTGAAGATTCATTCACTCATGTCTACACCCTGGGCTGGATTGACAAAAATGAGGACTCCCTAACCAGAGAAACTACACATGTCCTCTCCACATGGCTTGACTTCCTCACAACACAGTGGCCTCAAGGTAGGTGGACTTCTAACATGGCTGCTCAGAACTCCAAGCATGAGTACTGTAATGGACAAGATGAAGATTGAATGGCCTTTTATGACCCAGCTGGATTCAAAGGGAAGGGAATTCTTTTATGGGAAGATGGCATGTAAGACACAATACTATTTATGACTTAATACTATGTATACATGTAATACCACTACAACCATCTTTGGAAAACACAACCAACGATTACCCTCTAGTCCTGTTTTCTAACTGCTTAACATACTTTTTCCACCTTGTTAAATTAAAAAATTACATTTTCTTTGCATAGTTTTAGTATCAAAAATGGTGGGAATTTTTTTTTTTTGGTTCTAAATTTAAAAACTATATAAAATTTTTCAAACTATAGCTTCCTCAAAGATTCTGATATATCCCCACTGAGTGGATAGGAAGGACTGGTGTGTCTTCCTCACAGAAAATCACCTTCTTGCCCTTGATTTCTCAATTGCCCAGTAATCAGAGAAGGACCAAGCACTTGAATCTTGTTTTCCATGGGGAATATTTTGTATTTGAACAGAAGAGAAATTTTCAAAATATTTAGTGAATTACTTGAAACACAAACAATTTAAAAATATGCTTATAGAATTTATTTGAATTTTTTAGTTGCCTATGATATCTTTTTGGCCATGAATTTCAAAATTAGATCCAGTGGAAGACATTTCAAAATAATAGAATAATATATAGGTATATTTTATGCTCAGGATAATTAATTTTCATAGTGACCCTGTCCCCTGCAAATTGTACAAGTTTGATTTGTGAACTCAAAGTATGTAAGCTTTAGTACCATATGGAACATAATGGTAACAAAAAGAATTCTCCTTTCTCTCTGACATGGAGACTTCTTATCTCCTGTAAGTACTCAGTTCTCAGTTAAGAGCTGTGTTGAGGCCTGAGTGTGGGATTTCTACTTCTATTGTCAACTTGAATCATTTATTGGAACCAAAGTCTCTTTAGTTCATTAGTTTATCTTGACTGTCAATAAGAGATAATGATAGTTTCACTTTCACAAGTGTTTATTAATTTGCTGTCCTCTTTTCTAACATAAACCTGGGATCAAAGGTTACTTTTACATACAGAAGAACTAAAATAAAATAAAAACACATGGCATACGGTTATTTTCCCCAAAATACTACAAACAGGACCCTAATTCATTAATTTTGAAATATTAAACAATCTCCTCTATGGAGTATACTGTATCCCTATTTGGTCTTTAACTGAAATAAATATAATCTAGCACCACAATGTAGTGTTTATAAGCAAAAATGCAGATAAACTAGTTTAAAATATTATCTTTATTTGTATACTCACATCAGGGTAACCTCAACTGTGGCAATTTGTGTAAGCAACTCACTGATTTGAAAAAAAAATGTAAAAATAGCAATTAATTATTTGCCTCTGACATATTTTTAAATTTAAATAAAAATTTGTATCTGGTCAGGAATGGTGCTAGGAAGTAGTTCTAAGAACAGTAGGTTTCTTACAGCAATCTTTATACAAGTATGACAAATTATTCTGATCTTCAAAGAAGGTTATTTATGCTGGATATAGTCTCCAAAAACTTAGACAAAAGAATCATTCATTTGAACCTCTTCCCCACCCTCCATCAATCAAAATTTGTTTTAATTTGTAAAGGAAAAGCAAAAGAGGCACAAACAATGAACTTTTGATTCAACCATTCAGAATGCCTGGGTTCAAATTCTGTATCTGTCTCAAAGTAAATATGTAACCTTTTAAAAATCAGTTGATTTCATTGGTCCTCAGTTTGCTTATCTATAAAATGGATATGATAATACCTACTATTTATAAAAATGTATGTGCTTATCTACTTAGATGATGATACTGCTTAACCAAAGTAAACTTTAATAACCTATTTGTTACTAAACATCTTTCTTAAAATAGAATGTCATTTTCATACTTGCTTTGGTGACAGGTCATCTGACATCCATTGCCCTCTTTGCAGATAAATTGACTTATTCCATATACAAACCAATAGCAATTTCATTGGCAGGAAATGTGATTATGTTATATGGACAAAATCAATCACACCATAATTATGTGTCCACATAAAGTACAAACTATACAACTATGGGAGGTCACTTCTCAGCTTCTAATAATACGTATTTGCCATTTTGTCAGCTACCTCTTGAGATGAGATGAAAAGTATCAGACACAATAGATGAAAGACAAAAAATACGGAGGGGATGAAGAAAGAAACCCTTAAAATCGAGAAAGTTGTACTCCTTAACTTAATAGTTTCCTGAAAATTGAGAAAAGGTCCTTATCATTCAGCATTAGCACTAGAATCCTTCAGACCATTTCACTGACCAAAAAGTTGCCCCCAAATAGTTTGAGCACCACACAATGCATTTGTATATGTGTATGTCCTACCAGTATCTCTGGGGCACCTACAACATTAATGTGCCATACACTGCTGACCTTAGCATTCCATGGAAAACTCAGGTCAAGCAAGTGGATACACACTGCATTGTTGGTTTTTTTTTTTTTTTTTTCATATGTTTTAATCAGTTCCACTACGCAAAGGTGGATGAAAAGCATGCCTGAACTCTGTTTTGTCCTCTCTCTCCTTTTGGACTCTATGAAGAAGTATGGACAGATGGAAGTTAGGATGCCCTAGAGTCTTTCCACATCATGCGATTGATACTTACCAGCTATGAGGGCGGGAACCCTCAAAGCCGGGGCATCTGAGTGGTCAGGCTTCTGAGATCAGAAAAACAGACGAAGAGCCAACACAATTGCCTGCCAGTAGCAGTGTTTTGGCCTTGGACCAAAATACCAGAAATATTTTAATTAATAGGGACAATGATAAATAAAATAGGAAGTGAGATAAGAGGTCATTGCCTGAGAAAACAAGGCTTTTCTTCTCATTTTTACAACTCTCCGAATGACCCACAAAAGAAAGTGCATGCAAATATTTTAAGTTCCAGGATGTGCTTTTGCTTTTCCAAGAAGGATTGCCCACAGATAAATCCAAGAGGGAGGTCATTACATTGAAGGGAAGACACTTAGAATAGGCGGCTTCACCTCATGTAAAGCAATTGTAAGCCTTTCTTTGTGTTTTAGAAGTTTTTAGATAAATAGTCAGATTCGATTAAGCTCTGTAACTTCAAGAGATGGTGCTTCTACAGAGACAGGCGGGAGGGCTGCAGATGCAGGATTCCTGGGTCTGTTAACAGACCTGTGGGAGGGCAGAGAGAATCGGGCTATTGTACTTCAATCAGCAGCATAACCCGCGTGTCATAGTCAACTTAACCATGGAGCTGTAGAGTTGGGATAGGGACAAATGGTTGTCTGAAACAGAACTTGAGAAAGGGGCAACTCATTTAGTATGAAAGAATTAAGGGTTTAGACGCAAAGACTACTACAGAAAACTTTTTAAAAGTATACTTAAGGGTTGAAGATTGACAAGAGGAGACAGGGTAAAAGTTGCTGTAGCTAATCCCACATTTGGCTAAGAGCAGAGGTCATGGAGCCAGGCTGCCTTGGCATTGGGTGGTGGCCCTCCCACTCAGCCGCTGGGTAATCCTGGGCAAGCTACTTGCCCTCTCCGTGCCTCAGCTTCCTCATTTGCCATGTGGAAAGATTATAGTACTATCTACCTTCTATTGACTTTTGAAAGTATTCAACAAATTAATATATGCAGAGTTCTTCCAAAGGGACTGATAGGCAGTAAAAGTGCTCAATATTTAAGTATTACTGTAGCACTTACTACGTATTAGAACTTATACAAAGTAATCTATGTGAATTGTGCTTACTCTTAACAACACCCTATGACATAGGTACTATTATTGTCAATTTTACCGATAATGAAAGTGAGGCACAGAGAAGTTCAGGAACTTGCCCAAAGTCACACAGCAAGGAAGTGGTGCGTCGAGATTCAAATCCAGGCAGTCTGGCTCTAGGTACAACACACTTCATCTCTGTGTGGTACTGTCTTTAGACATGACATAGGAAATAGTGGACACAAACAATACATTTGCTTTCAGGTCTGTTTATTTCAGTGGGTTTAGGCTTCTCAACAACAGGGGCTGGAGTGGATTCACTGCCACCTCCCAGTACCAAGCAGACCACCTTGCACGCAGTGCACATTTGATTAGATAACTGGCTAACTGGCTGCCTGTCCTCTGTGAATGGCAGGTGCTTAAGCCCATGACTCGTGTCTGTATCCTAAAATCCCATGAGACAACTCACTACCATCTCTCATGGGGCAGTCCTCCTGACACCGCTATAGTCCGATGGCCCCGCACTGTGCTCCTCAGCACCCAGTAAAAGGACAGTCACTAGTCTCCCTGTTGATCCACCCTCCCCCTTGTCTCTTCTTTCTAGCACTTCCACTTCATGGCCAGCATAAGGATGGTCACACAGGACTTTACTGAAAACAGTACCAGAAGAGAGAAGAGGAATGAAAGGGAGGGACAGGCGGGGATAGGTTCCTTTGAGTCCTTTTGTCTTTCCAGCTCTGAGGACTGCTTCATCACCTCTCTTTTCTGGTTTTCAAGTCTCAAAAGTCTCCAAAGTACAGAATGGGCAAACTGGCATTTGAAAAAAGCAGGTCGTTGGGAAGCCAGAAAAAATATTAGAACTTGCATTTCTAAAATAATAAGAAAGTTAATAATAAATTCTTATAAGGCCTGACTTTGGGGCCTTCACTCCATCAGTCTATCCAAGGGCCCTGCATTATTCATCTCCTAGAGCAAAAGCTCCACAGAGCTAATGGAACTGAAGGTGTTGCCTTCACGTGATTCTCCTCTTTCAGCATACTGTACTATGTTGCAGCTTAGGTGTTTTGGGGAAAGTGGATTCAAGGATGATTTTTATCTAGTCTTCACTAAATTAACCTTCACAATACGAAAAAATGTCTTAAAAAATACTAAATAACCAGCACATATGAACAAGAAAAGAGCAATTCTGAGATTCCTATTCCTGGTAAGTGTCACATACTAGAAGTAAAAGCAAAGATTAGCTAAGTAGATCCAACTAGAATTTTTGAAAATTTTGAAAATATCAAAATGCCTACTTAAAATTCAGATTTCCTTTCACTATCCTTAATGAATTCTGTTCTAAGTGAATATTGTAGCTTGAGATAGTAGGTGATCAACATAATTCACGTTCCTAAATTTAACATAGAGAACTATATAAACTATCATGCAACTGGATACTTCAGGAAATATGCAAGTTATATAATTTGCCACTAATTATCCAAGAGTTGCCTATTATCTTAATATGTTTGGCCGTGTTTAACATGGGTGGACATCAACATTTTTAGGAGCCTAGAACAAACTGTATTTTTGTAATTTACACATTAATATTCTTAAACTGCCTTGTACATAGCAGATTTGGACATTCTTACATTGCTTGCCAACAAATATTCAAACTAGCAAGTGTTATGTTTCTTCCTGCCTACCAGTAGATTGGTTTTGGCAGCTTTACCTACCTAATATTTGATTATTTGGAAGTTTATTGCAGCCATTTTGAAACTGTATTCCTTTGAACATATAGGGTCCCTTGAGGGATGCCTCTGGGAGACGGGCTAAGGCAGAGGGTCATGGTGGGGCTCACTCCAGCTCTCCTCTAGCCCTTCCATTTCCATCTAGATTACATATTAAGCTTCTGCATGATAATGTGCTTGGAAATATGATTCCACTGCTAAGAAATATTTAATATTCATCAGTCCATTTGTTCAAAAATATTAAACCTTCACTATATTATTCACACTTTAAAGTTATAAAATATTCAATTTATTCAATAAATTATTCATTTATTCAATAAATATTAAAACTACTCTTATTATAGCTCTGTTCTTGTTATTTAAAAACTGAGTAAAATTGGAAAATAAAGAACAGACTGGTGATATTAATGATAAGGATACAATTCTCATCTCATATCTGTGTAACTGAGATAAGGTGGATGCAAGCTCTGCTGGGTACAGCAAATCCTTAGCTGCAATAAATACCCATTAGGCTTTAATCTAGTCAACTATATATTAATAGTGAAGACAAGTATAGTGTTAAAATGTTTTATAAAATCTTGGGACTATCTTTAATAAAAGTTTAGAAGTGAAATGTAATTTGGAATTTTAAAGTATTTACTTGTTCACTGGGACTGGAAACCCTCCAATAATCTTTACTGTCTAGTATTATAATTCAACTCATTCAGCTTTCATAATCAAAATAGAGACTATCTATAAAGTATACACCTTCCTAATGAGTTAAACTACACATGTAACTAAACCTTAAAATACACTATCTTCCAAATTATCATCAGTCATTCCACAGAAATGTATAGTAAGTTTACCTATTTGATGCCAGTGAATTTGGTGGCTTATGTGTATATATTACTAACGATTCAAGATACTCACAGTTCACTTGCATTTTATTAATATTTCAGCCACTGATTTACTTTAGACACACCTTGATGTTTGTTTTAATTTGCAAGCTCTTTCAACAGTTCAACACAAACTTAGGAAATATATGCCAATGTAGACCTGTAATAAGTGCCCTTTATAATCATGTAGTATATCCAAACAAGTAACATTTATAACATTTATTTTATTCTATATTCTCCAATACTTACTGCCAGAAGAAAAGATCTGCATATACCCAAACACATTATTTATAAAATTATTAGGTACTAGAGGGTTATATCTGGTTGTATATGTTTTACATCACTTGCTCTGTTAAATAATATTTTCATTTGTTCGTAGGAAAAAATCAGATCATTTGGATAGGCAATTAAGACCAAATAAACCTGAAAACTCCTCACTTCTAATATTTCCATGTAAGAATTAGAAAAGAGTGTTTAGGTACAGAGTCTCCAAATATAAAGAAAAGATAATCCATGGACCACTTCATTCTTTAGAAATCTCTTTGATAAGGGAGGAGGCACATCTTTTGTACACTTTGTAAAGAGATTTAAACACAAAGAGGCCCTCCCTCCCTCAGACTCCGGGGCTAGAACCAAAGGGGGTTGGAAGTCCCAACTTCACAGTGAATGATAATCTTGTATTGGAACAAAAGGCGAGGATGACTCAGAATGTAATTAGGGTTGTGCATCTAAGCAAACGACACAATATAGCTTGTGGTATTAAAAAAGGAAAAGAAAAGAAGACAAGGCCCAGGAAAAGGCTGCTAATGTTTCCACACAGAGACAAGGCCATGGCAGAATGAAAAACGAATCTCCTTAATTAGCAAATTATAGCTTAGAGGTTGATAAACCTCTGTATTTTACAGCTGAGCACCCCACTTGTTGCTCCTCCCCTCTGATCATCTACACAAGTGGGGTCACTAGTAATGTTTATATCTAAAACAAATGGTAGAGGGAGGAAAGGTTTCTAAATACACTGAATGTAAGAGGCTGAGTTGAAGTTCCATTTCTATGAAAACAGAATACCTCCGATATTTTGTCAACATTCTTGCTAACGCCACAACCAACAGGATGAAACAGCCACATAAAGCAGAGAACGCTGGAACCCAGACTTGTTTATGCAGAGGCTGCTGATCTGTACTGTTATTCAGGTGCCTTTTCTTTTTAACATGTATCTGCTTTTGGAATATTTCTCCGTTCACATGATGAGGGGCAGAGAAAAGAAAAGACATGAATCTCCCTCCTCTACTCCTCTAAAATGTGACCTTCCAGCATGTCTCAATACCAAGCCAAGAAATGGCTTAGTCAGGCTCTCTGCCAACTGGCATGGACCTGAAGACTACTTGGCCTCCTGGAGGGCAATCTTTTTCCCACACAACAAACCTTAAAATTTACCTTGCAATGGTCCCCACATTAATACTGTATTCCTTTTGTAATAAAGAACAGAGGTCAACAAACTTTTTCTGTAAAGGGCTGGATATTACATTTTAGGCTTTGTGGGCCACTTGGTCTCTGCTGCAACTCCTCAACTCTGCTTTTGTAGGAGGAAAGCAGCCACAGACAATACATAAGCAAATGGGTGTGGCTCTGCTCCAATAAAACTTTATTTAAAAAAGCACAGACAATATATTAAGGAAGGAGTGTGGTTGTATTACAATATAACTTTATTTACAAACACAGGTGGCAGGCAGGATTTAGCCCAAAGGTCAAAGTTTGTTGATCCTTCATATAGAGGATGGAAACTCAGATTAATTAAAATTTCTCCTATTAAATTGTTGGCAGAGTAATGTATGAAATATAGTTGAATCTCATTTTCATACATTTATTTAATTTAAAATCCAAATCTGTCCATGGAATTCATTCATTTCTCTATTCATTAAAAAAAAAGGTATTCTTTCCAACTATGTTCCAGGCATTGTGCTAGAAAAGTAGATCTGTTATCAAAAATAATAAATAAAAAATGGTGAACAAGACAGGCACAGTCTCTACCTCGTAGCATGTAGGGTCTGGGAGAATATATTCTGCAAATATTTACTGAGGTCCTACTGTGTGTCATGCACTCTTCTAGGAGTGAGGTATACGCAGGGAGCAAGATAGACAAAGACCTCTTGTGGCGTTTACATTCTTAGCAGAGGGAGACAGAATAAAGTGACAAACAATAAGCAATATAAGGTCACACGGTGGTAAATGCCACTACGAAATAATACAGTATAATATGATAGAAAGTCACTTAGCAGAGTGCGGGAAGGTGGTAGATGATACTCAGAGAAGACTTTCTGAGAAGACTGTTGAGCAAAGTCCTGAATGAAGAGAAAGAGCCATCCATGCCAAGATCTGGGGGAAGAATTTTCCAAGCTCCGATTGCCCAATTTCTGAGGCCCAGAAAGGTTTTTATGCCTTTGATTCTAAAACATAACAAGCAAACAATAAAACCTAACTATTCACTGAAAAGTTACTACAGGTGTATTAACTAAAGGGTTCCTACTTGGCCTGAAAATCAGGGGTTATTCTTCAAATGAAGTTGACAGAGACATTTCTACAACTGGATTTAAAAAAAATATTCTTATTAATCTTTCTTGGCAACTGCAATTTTTTCCTATCTATGCATAAATCATATATGTGTATTTTCTTCAAATTTAGTGACAAATTTTCAAAAACATATTTAACAACTGTCTGCTCATTTCACATGTTCAAGAAGTTCCCCCACACGTGCAAATAAAACATAGTGCATCCTCTCTGGCTTAGTATTGCAGTCACCAGCCACCACAACAATGCATAGATGAGAAGTCAGTTCTAGTTACTTAGATTTACGTGTGCACGTATTATATGTAAATATACGCCATTGTTGTATGCATAAACGGTTGCCTACTGGTCTGGAAGTACAAAATTCTTTTTACTCCCAAAGGAAGATCTAGCTGACCCTCAAGTAATCTAACACCAAGGATTTAAAACAAACTTCAGCATCTAAAAGCAGTTACAAGGTCCCTTAACTTAAATTATTTTATACCCAGCACCATACACTTGAGCACTTGATGTTTTTTAATTTTTCTATTAAGATGATAACAGAGATATTGTTCAGACACTTAATAAACATCTTCAGAGATATAAAGATGGATAAAGAGACACTCACTACACTCGAGGGACTCATAGTCTCAGTAAGAAGACAGGCCTCAAAACAAATAATGAAAATGACAACAACCACACAACATGGAAGTGCAGTGCTAATGTGATACATGCAATGTCCTGTGATAACATTAGAGAACTCAGCTTGGGAGGGGAAGTAGAGCGTGGGTACATTTCCTGGAGAAACTGTCAACAAAGTTGATTTTAAAGAATAATTAAGAGGACAAAATGGAGTGACTGTATAAGTTTTTGAGATCCTAGATCATTGGCTAAATACAATTTGGATAATTAATAGCCACCTACTCTAGACCCAATATCATTTTAATTAATACTAGGACAAAAATAATTGTAGGATATAGTTGAAGGAGAACAAAATATGTCATCCCCAAATAAGCCTTTTTGCCATAAGGATTATTGATTATTTTAGGCTGATTATTTTTAAGAAGCAGCAGACATAAGAAAAGCTTTGAAAAGTAATAGAGGTTTAACATTTGTAAGAGAAATTTATATTTATAAGGGAAATCTCCATTTGTAAGGGTGTCTCCTTCTCTGTACCAGAAGAGGAGGATGACTAAATCTGTAAAAACTCTATCAATGGAGAAGCCATGGTCTTAAATCTGTATAACAACCATACCCTTGTTTACTGTGCTTTGCCTGAAAACCTAGCTCTCCCTCCACCCCCCAACATCATCTTTTTTCTTTGGCTCCAGAAGGTATTTAAGATAATGGCTTGGGCCATTTCCTGGAGTTATTCAGTTTTCCTGGATATCTCCCATGTATACAGGAGGTATACATGTTATTAAACCTCTGTTGGTTTTTCTCCTGTTAGTCTGCCTTTTATTACAGGGGGGTGTCAGCAATGAACCTAGAAGGGTAGAGGGAAAATTATTTTTCCTCCTCCACATAGTCTTTGCCTAAACAACAACTTGCAATCTATTTAGGGAGGTAAGGTGTATATCCAAAACAAAATGTTAATTGTACATAGTAAAGTGTAGATTGCAACACATAGACAACACATCCATTTGTTCATTCAACAAATATTTATTGTCTCTCTGCTATGGACCATATACTGCTCTAGGCCCTGGGGATATGGCAATGGACAAACACACAAGGTCACTGGCATCATGGAGGTCACATTCTAGTGGATGTTAATATGGATTAATATGTGTAATATATGGGTTATAAAAAGATTATCATCATCATTAATATGTTTCAGGTAATAGCACGCAAAATCCTAATTCTCTGAAGCAAAGAATATAATACACAAGTAAAGGCTGTTGTTAGCCAAAAAATGCTGTCAATAGAAAAATTGAGCCAAGCATTCCAGTAAAAGTTTTTCGCTTATTAAAATATTCTGGATGACAATTCATAACTACATTTTCTAATAATAATCATCAATTTTATCTAGGATGAAATATTTATAGTAGATAGACCCTTGTTTTGGGTTACAAGGCATGTTTTTGACTCAATTTATTGATACTTTCAATCAAAAAAAAGAGACATCATTTGACAAAGGCAAAACAGACTTTCTAAACATTCCCCCAAATTCTAAAACATTACATATTTTAAATCTGAATATTTTAAATATACACATTTATGAACTTTCAGAATATGGGAGAAAGAAAATAATTCAAGAAGCACAGGATGTGGAGTGCACATTAAACATTAGACACTTCGCTGGTGTCTAAGTAGGAAAGAATCATCAGAAAGTGGCAAAGACACAAAGACCATTTGTACTTATTGTTACTATCCCAAGATCTGGTCACTCTCAGATATCGGGTGTGGTTTGCTAATAATTCTGAAAAGAGTTATATGATAGAAGAGAGTCAAACCTAGACATGCACCCCAGGTGTCTCACCTAACAAAATTGTGATTTTGAGCATACTATTTATATTGCTCTTCCCAGTCTGACAAGTGAGGATGATGCTATCAACCTACCTCATATTGGTGTTTATCGACAAATTATCATGGAAAGTTGATCTTGAATTATATCCAACACATCAAGAGACCGGTGCCATAACAGTTCCAGCACTTATGGTGACAAACACAGCCTTTGCCCCTTGCATACCCTGTTTCTCATCTTGCTCAGTTCCAAGACCAGAAAGTTGAGGAATGAGATTCGAGAGTATATGTCTCATAAATAACTTTCAGTGACAGCCAGTGTCTTATAAAGAATATTTAAAAGAATCCAATTTACCAAACTTCAAGGAATGTTAACGGATTAACATAAATTATCATCTAGCTGCATCTAGCATTGATAACACACATTCTGCATCAGAAACTTTCCTAATAGTGATGCCATGAGCTGCATAATAATCACTGTGCTTTGATTAATTATTTGGTTGAATAAACGGATGAATTAATTGCACTTACACTGATAGCCTCAGTTTCAGCAGTGCATTGCTTCTTATCCTAACAAATACTTGGAATCAATACAGAAGTAGTACAAATTGGAGTATTAAGCATACCAAATGGTTACAGTAAAGATTTCCATTTGAATTATCAAAATAAATACATTACATGAAATTTAGAACTTGAAGTGAAGAAAACCTCTAATTAAGGGAAACTTATGAAAGCCTTTAGCAAGTTCTTTGCTGAACGCATTTATTTGGTTTCTTGATCCTCCGACCAATCACATTAACAATGACAAAAGATATGCAAATTTAAAGAGACAATAGTCAAGCCAAACTGCTCTGACTCATACTTAACAGGGACATTTTCAGCATATATTCAGCTTGATTCACGCTAGCAAGGGTCAATGTAATCAAAGAACATTTTCATAGTCATGCCTGGCTATAATTTGAAAACTATGCCAAAATCATTGACCAAGAACAATGCAAACAAAAATCAAATTTATTTCACACAATAATTAACATATGAAACATGTGCATGATTTAAGCCCAGTAGAATCATGTATTTACCCTGTCACTGATGAATAATTGCATAGCAACAAAAAAATATGCATTACTATGCTTGAATCACCATTTTGATTGTATGTTTTAAGCAAACAAAATATTACATTTTTGGTAGAATAGCTCATTCAGAACAGTTTGGAATGAAATTTCCCTCGCCACCCCCCTCAAAGAATCCAGACTAGTTTATAATGACTGAGATCTCATTAAAAACTATATGGACGGTATATTGAGAATAGTAATAAGCTATTCAACCAAATTCATTTGTTTACTATGGAAATAAGTTTTGCCAAAGAAAAAACAGACATCCTATTATAAACTGCTGCTGTGATTAGTGCCTGAAATTTAAGCTACAGTTATCAGAAGTCTGCAGAATTCTGTTTGCTTTCTATTCTTCTGCCTATGTATTGATTTTTTCACCTATTGCTGTCTACAATAGAAAGATTAACTACAATTCAGATTTGGAAACTAAAACTACTGAGTTTCAGTTAACTATTCAAATGAAACAGTGATCTTAGTTCAGTCCCTAGTGGACAAAAGTAGAATAACTATTGCTCCACATGATTCAGCAGCCGGTGATCTGAGGGAGCATGACCACACAGGCACAAAAAAGAGCAGTTGTCCCTTCCCTATCTTTTACCTTATTAAAGGGTTTGCTCTGTTAACAGACTAACTTGAAGAAGACTGGATTGATTCCATTCCTAACTATATGCACCAAGTGAATTTTTAGCAAAGATCCCTGGGGAGAAGCTTTTCACAAATAGGGACATTGCCACCCTTCTAGTGACATAGTTGAATACACTTATCTGCTGCTTACCTGTTACACAACGAAACAGAGAGCAAAGAGAGAATGAGCTGCAGAAAATATGACTTGTTCATATTTTAATAGGCGTATTTCAACAAAAACATTCAAATGGTTTATGGAGATATAACTGAATAAAATGTTCAATTTGATTTCTATAAAGTGGGATTAAATGCATACTCAACATTAACATTCATCTGAATACTTAGACTCCCACATGGCGCTGTAACTACTGTGTCCTGAGAAAAGAGGTAATTCAGGAATATAGCAAAGCCTACACCTTGTGTTCAGACCAAATCTGCAGGTGCACGTCTTCGGGACAGTCACTACTGGCTCAATTTCTCCTTTCATAGTGAGCAAACAACCTCTTCCTGGGGAGTTCACATTAAAATTTATCTTCCTGATTTTTTTCTCAAGGATAGAAGAAATGTTTGACAGAAATCAGTCCTCTACTATTCTAGCATTTACTTTACATTCTTACACAATTTTTCCAACCAAATATCATACTTTATATTTACTCTCATTTCACGTTAACTTTACAAGAGGTTGAAAAAACAAATATTTGGTGATGATTTCCCACCCTAACTGTACAAAATTTACTTGTGTAAAATCTATTTGATCCTAAATTAGCACTGTCATTATTTTCTTTTTTACCAACTTGCTCAAGACGTACATGCTTTCTTTAAAAAAAAAAAAAAAAGTTGGGTTTTGACAGGTAGAAAACTCAAGCTAAATTTTAAATAAGAGAAAACCAGAAATGTCATAAAATGTGCCATTGCTAGACAAACAAATAGGGTACCACCATACCATCATAGGCTTGAACAAGCCTAAAAACCTTGGCTCACCCATGAAGTCACAAGGAGAACCAGCCTTGCATTTGCAAACACTGCCCCCCTGGAGCAAAAGGTAAACACACAAATGCCCCCTAAGGAAGTCTAAGTTAGCTGCAGTGCGAGAAGGGAAAAGGCTCCGTGCAATTAGAAACTGAAAGCAATCACTTACTTTTTGCAGCCACTGAGTATAATTTTCCATCACATGCTCCAGATGTTGAAGTTTCTGGGAAGAGAAATCCGGTTCCACGTGTGGAGCATCTCTCTGCAAAGCGTTTGTGTTGTACTGGTCTGTCGTACTCTCACGACAGTTCCCATCGTGTTCTGGAAGAATGAAAGTGTAGGCACATTGCCCGTGTTGAATCCGGTTATATCTTCTCCCACCGTTCTCTGGACTTCGGCGCTGGTTGCTGCACCCTAAGTGAGTCAGAATGGCAGCGAGGAAAGCAAAGGAAAGGAAAACTGTCATTGTACTGCCAGCGCTCTCTTCCCGTGCCTCTCGCGAAACTTGCTCCTTTCTTCTGACCTTTAAACTAGTTCTTTATTTCAGGTAAAACTGCTTGTTTGTTTGACTTTTCCCCCTCAAAGAAAGCTTTTGAAGAAGAATCACAGAAAACTAGCCATTTGTTAGCTTTGTTCTAAAATGTTATTTTTTATTTCACTGTAATGATATTTTCCTTAGTTAAAACTTGAGATATTTATTGCATAGTAGCTGAGATTTATTGTTTCCTCTCTGTGTAACCGTTCAGCGTGGAGCCTGCCTGAGTCAGCTGCGTGTACATATTCTAGACCCTTTCCTCTACCCTATCTGCTGCAGATCTGCTATTTTCTCCCAGACCTCAGTGAGTTTTATTAAGGTTGCATATCCAAGCCAAGCTGGAAGCAGGCAGCCTTTCACAAGATGACTTGACAGGAATGCATGAGTGTGCCCCTATGCTAAGGATTGCTGATGGGTTGGAGCGGCAGGATCGTCTTACAAATTGGCTAGATGCGCATGACCTCAATCATGTATGGCCCTCCCGCCCCTTCTGCAGACAATTGCCTGGAGCCTATAGCAGATTCAGGGCGAATCAATAAATAGAGCAGTCCACCTTAATACACTTTTGCTGTGTATGCTGACCTACTAAAATCTAGCAAACTAGAAGTATGTTTTTAAAGTTACTATTTAATTGGGAAATCCTAAGAAGAAAATTGGCATAGTGTCCAGTGAAATTATTATTGATAATGAATGACAATTCTGTATAATGATTAATTTAAAAAAATTTATTCTTGACTCTGGAGAAAAATATATTAAAAACTATTTTTAGAGATGGTATTCTTTCATCATATTCACTTAGACTTTAGGAGTTGGAGAAAATCATCAGGCACAGTCAAATTAGCAAAAAAATTTCATAACTTGTCACTCAAAGGAATATAGCATGTGCATATTAAGTAAAATAATCTAAGTGATTTCTGAGATATGGATTTTTAAATGAAGCTAGTTTCTTGATTAGAATGCAGCCCTGTGTGTTCTGTGTATATAAATTGAGCAACTTCCTTACAAAAATAGTGTGGTTACAATTTAAGACAGTGTCCTGAGAATTATTAATTCCTGTGACACATCCTAATCATATATTTCACAAGGACCTCTTTGGTATTGCTATGGCTATCTTTAATACTGGAATGGAAGTTCCACATAAATTCTGTGGCTGCATAGAAAACTATCTGAGAGCAAACATACATCAGGTGTGTCAATGGGCCAGCAAAGAGCTGTATGGGAGGAATCACTGTGCTTCTATTAAGAAACAAAAATTATCAGAGAGTAATTTCTCAAATGTAGTGTATAAACATTTGAACAAAGAGATCAGTAAAATATAAAGAACAGGTGATAATTATAGAATTAAGGTTAGGGCACTGAGATCTTTACTAAGTGTGTGCAGAAAACATGAATTATGAGCAGGGGCTTTCATCAAGAACTGGAAGGGATTTTCAGGAATGGAGCTTCTCAACTGCAGTCATGGTGTAAAAACAGAAGCCACAGATGTTGACTCTCATGTCCTGGAATAGGGGGGCAGGGCAGTGGGTGAATGGCAGTAGAGGGTAGAGATTGTCTTGTAGGGAGAAGTTACAGGAGAGGGCAAAACAAATTCCAGAAAGTATGTGATTTACTTCAGGGAAAAAACTGTGCCAAGATTTATCAATCCTTTCCACATCAAATAACAAATTTGTGATCTGACAGATATGGAAGGAAGTAATACCTAACATAGCAATAAAGTCTTTGAATCATCTTTGCATCCTCCTCTTAATGTTGCATGTCTCCCTGTTGGCTGATGTGTCACTCATGTGCAATAATAATAATGATTTACTAAGAGCTTACTATTTTCCAGGCCTGTGCTAAGCACTCCTTACACATGATCTCATTTTATCCCAACAAACCTAAGACATAGATATTATGCTTAACTCCATTTTATTGATAGGAAAACTGAGTCACAGAAAGGCTCATTGGTCACAACTCACTTAGCTAGCAAGTGATGGTGCCAGTATGTGAACTCTGGTCAACTGATTCCAAGCCTGTGCTTCTAACCTCCAAGCCAGCCAAAAGGCTTCCATACAGCCTCCAGCTGCACTGATTCACAGTCCTCAAGCAGGTTAAGTGATGGTACTTAGGGAAAAAAGAACTGATTAAAAGCCAGTTTATACCCCGCCAAAGTGATTTAATCCCTTCTCTGTACCCAAAAAAACAAACAAGCAAAAATGACAGGTAACCCATGCAATCAAGTTTTTAAGGGCCCACAAGGACGAAGTGGACTGGCAAAGCACAGATTGTCTTAAGAACTTTCCAACATTGCTTGCTTTGAAAATTATCACTGGAAAGAAGCGAGTCCCAAACCAACACCTATTAGTGCTTTGTTAAGAACTAAATACAGCCAAAAATTGGCAGAAGACACACGAGTGAGTAGTGAAGTCTCTATTAAAGTGCTCCTGTGTTTTTTAACAGCCAAGATTACTAAAAATCTGTTCCTCTGTGTGTGTCTCTCTATATGGGTATATGTCTGTGTGTATCTATTTGTGCTTGTTCATGTAAACTCTTCCAGCCTGAACAAATGAAAAGAAGGAATGCACAATTTCCTGAGGGAAAAGTAGACAACTAAGAAAGGGATGCCTGAAATGCAAGTAAAAAAGGAGGAAGGTACAGAGATACAGTGAAAGAAAGAGAGATGGATTTATTTCTTTTCCAGAAAAACATAGACATGAAAAAAACATGACACGGGAAGTATTAATGCCAATCTGGAAAAAATGTCTCAAGATCAATTGTAAGCACAATTGGAAAACACAGAGATGTGCAGAATGAACTCCTGTGTTTTGGGACTCCCGCTGAGGAGACACTGGGTACATTTGAGGATTCTAATGACATGCTAAAAACCATATGCTTTCAGGGACCCGAACCTAACCAATAGCAATACTGTTGGTTGTTGTTGCTGAACATTCAGAAATGATGCATTTTAGGAGACTTTAGCATTTAGGAAGTATTATGAAGAACAAACCATATGTAAAAAAAAAAAAAATCCCTACTTCACCTTCAAAAAAGGTTAAAAAAAATGTTCTAATGAACCAAATAATAGTCAGTATTCTACTGAATACTGAGGTAGATGGATCTTGAAAGCTTTGCATCTTTGTATTTTATTTGCATTACCAGAGCTCTGGAACAGGGAGGTGTATGCTTTAAGATTCTGACCTCATATCTACAACAGTCCTAGTAAACATTAGGCTCATCCAGAAATTTCCAGTGGGACAGGAAACACAATCTGTATGAGAACTTGATGGCCCTAAATTTGTCCTAAGAACCAGTCTTTGTTACTTCTTTTATGAAGCTTTCCTATTTTCTCTAGGCCCAATAAGTGTCTCTTTCTAGTGTATTTCAATGACCTTCTCTTCATATCCCCATAGCAGCACCTCTCACACTGCTTTCTAATTATTTCTTTTTTGGTCTATCTCCCCCTTCTAGTTGTGAGCTCATAAAATGATCTCCTCTCTTTCATCTTTGATTCCTGAGCACTTACTATGCACTTTGGTTGAAGTAAATAAATGAGTGAATGAGCTAATTAATTACTTAGTATCTGACTACTACATGACTGGCCACATCTGTTGCATTTTTGGGGTGAGTTTACCTAGAATCATGATGAAGCCAAACTTATTCTAAAGAATCAGTGAGACATGAGAACACAGTACAATAACAAGGCATAATATTTTTAACCCTTAACAAATTAATTTCTCACTTAACATTTACAGCAACCCCATAATTATGTATTCTTATTCCTACTTTGCAGATGAGAAAATTGCAGCACACAAAAGCTAGTTGCCCAAGATCTATGATCTCTTATTTGGCAGGGAAGGAATTTGATCCTCAATCCATCTAACTCTGGGGCCCACATTCCTATCCCACTGAGCTTTAATGCCTCCAACAACACCTCAATGTTAGAAAACAGGAAGAAAACTTCTTAAATTTAGGGGACAGGAACAACATGGCATCTATAACTAAGATTCGTCTCCTCCTCCCCCTACCCATGTCCTTCATGGATTCATGTTAGGATCTTCCAAAGCAGAGCTAATATTAAGCTAGGATGCACCAGTATGGTTGTCCCATCTCCTAAGGAACATCCAATATGATTGTTCAAGTTATACTTGGGATCCATTCTGAATGGTTAGTCCTGTGCCACATCACCTGTTATATATCTTGATTATTACCCATGCTCTAAAATAAAATTAGACAATATAAAATAAAATAGAGTTTATTTCTCAAAAACACCATATATTCTATATTCTAAGGTGCCATACTCTATGGCTCTGCTCTGCTTCTTTTAGGGATTAAGAATATCAGCAGGCCTATGGCAGTGGCAGCTACATCTAAAAGGAGGGCAACGGGATGTAATCCCTGGAGGCAGAGCTAAGACCCCTTCACTCAGCTATGTGGGGATCAAAGGTATTCACAACAGATGAAAATACCACAGGGGGCTAAAATAGAAAAACAAGAAGATGGAGGATATCACCTGGTGACTGACAGCACTTCGTGAGTACACGTGAAATATCCATTGGGAACTCCCAAACCAGCTGAGAAGATTTTGCAAAGAAGTGAAGACAGTGCAGTGGGTTAGGGGTGAGGAAGATACTGCAATGTGTGGAGATGCACAGGTAGGTGGGGAAAATTAAAATTATTTTATGTTCTTCTGCCTTCTGATGAGAGAAAATCCTGGTAATTGGTAGGTGGTATCTTGCTTGCTAAGTCAGTTTTTAATTCCAGCTATGCAAGTTGAAAAGAGCTGACACAGAATTAATTTGTTCTACTTAAGAAAGAAGAGATGGGACTCAAGGAAAGATCCAGAGGTGGAGGACTGAAGCTAAAGAGGTTCAGAGAAGAGTCAAAAGAGGGAGGAAACTTGTGACTCTGTGGCTAAGAGAAACTTGGGAAGATATATGGAGTACAGAGGTTTGGAGTGAAATGGTGTTTCCTGTGAGATAAAATCCCTCTTATCTTTTTCAGTAAAATATATGCTTTGGGGCAAGTGATTCTTTTTAGGGTGAATGAGAAGAATCGTTGGTCCTTGCTCCATATGTGGGAACATCTAACATCCAGCTTACTTAGACTGTTAATGTGAATGCAAATAAAGTCATTTATTTTGTGTTGGTCTTTCACATTAGATCGGAGCCTCCCTAGGGCAGGGACTGTGTCTGTCTTTCGATCACTCTATCCCTTTTTCCTGGCACACAGGAGGCAACTGATAAATATTTGTGATCCAGCTGACTGTCTGACTGACTCATTCACTTTAATTCTCAATGATGAGATCTGAGGACATAGAATCATCACCCTCCTTTCTAGGTTTTCATATGCTGATCTTGCCCAGGCCCCAAGACCTTACTTTCTGGAGAGTCACATAAGAGACTCAGAGTCCATAGATTTCAAAGCAAATCCCAGGAGTGGTAATGGAATAGTACCTAACACTCCCGGTCACCCATGGACATTGCCTCGGTTGGAGAACCATTCAAGAAACATCGCAAAAATACCTTTCAGCGTGAGGTTACTTGTTACTGCAATGGAGATAACTTCTAGAAGTACCCAAGTTAGAAAAGAAAACAAACAGCTGCACACTGTACCAAGTAGAAATACAGATGCCAACATTCCCCTCATACCAGAATAGAGAAAGATTTCCATTGGAGACCCAGTGAGATGAGATTTTATCACGGGGAAAAGCATATAAACCACTTTGAATTTACTGTCTCCTTCTTTCTTCTCTTTTTTCCCTACAGAAATCTTGATTCCTAGATAAGAGAAAAATGCAAAGGTCTCTCTGTCTCGACTTTCCAACTTCAGAAAGAACATGTATTTTACATGTTCTCAGAGACTCGGAAAGAACATGTCTTTGAAAGGAATGGCTGGAACCACCATTTGATGAATCATGTACCCAGTGGCACTTGGATGCTGGCTAATCTTTGTAGCCAAAGTTGATAAATGCCCTCCATTGAGAAGTAACTCAAGATATAGGACACTGTGATTTTGTGCTTGTGATTAGAGAGTTGTAACAAGCTCTGCTCATCAGAGGTGAAAAAAAAGGATCATTCACAAATATTGCAAACTCCGATGAAAACATAGAAACAAGATCCCTGAATTTTTCTGAAATCTATCATTTTTGTTTTTTAGTCTTATTTTCATACTCTGTTAATCTAATCTTACTTCCTCTTCCCTCCTGCCAGATTGGATGAACTGTTCATAGTAGTTATGATGGGAGACAGATTGCTTTATTTTTGTTTTTATTTATTTCATGTTTATACTATTAAATAAGATTGGATTACATGGGACAAGACATTGAATTATTCTAAGCTCAGTTTCCTCATCTGTAAAATTAGAATGATAACACAGTACCACTTTTATAAGGATGATGTGAAGATTAAATAAGATACTGGATATAAAGTACTCAGCACGTTGTCTAGAGCATATCAAGTGCTCTAAAACGTTAGTTCTTGTTGTTTCTAAATGTGAGTTCTCGTTCTTGTGCTCAGAAATGGTCCTACTTTTAAACTTGTTTAATTGAACCTTATGACTATGTTTACCTCACTTCATTCCCTATCATTTCATACTCTTAATTGTTTAAAAGCACTCTGAACCTCTAAAAAGTCACAATATTTAGGAAGCATATTTTAATATGAGAAGGTGACCATGTTCACAATGATGGCTCACAGAAACAACTCTGGTTTCCTTGAGGGCAGGGACTTCAATGTTCTTCCTCACTGCTGCACCCCCAGAACCTGGAACAATGAGTACCTACGCATAATAGGTGCTTAATAAATATCTGTTGAATGAATGAAACAAGTTGGAAACAATATAGTAAGAATATACTACTCCACAGAGACATCCAGTAGGGCAGACAGACATATGAACCAGTCACGTTTGGTGGTATGATGAGAATTTTATTCCCCTGGAAACCATGGGAGCAATGTGGATGCCATTTATGGCTTCATCACCATGACTTCTTATCTGACTCATTTCCGGCCAATTCAACTAGATGACCTTATTTTCAAGAGCTTCTTTTATGAGTAGACTTGTAGCATATATCACCCCATTCTGTTTCCTGGGATGGGGAGATAAAGTAGCAAGTGTTTGCCTCTGATAAAATGAAAAAGAATTGAAACACTCTACTATTAATCTTATAAGAAATATACAGCTTGGTATGACTTTTACATAAGCAAATTAAACTTAATCTATTTTTTCTCCAATACTAATTTTGCTTCCTTTTAATAGTAATCTTAAACAAAGTACCCATTAAATCTGAAAAGTTTACACTTTCTTTTTCACTGAATATGTGCCTTGGTTCTTTCCTCTTTATCTTTCTCTTGTAATCAGTAAAAATCTTTAAAGGAGAGAATTCTGGCAAATAAAGAAAGGCTAGGAAAAAAGACAACCATAAATGACTGAAAAATTGGAAAAGATTGTCATAGCCATTTCATTCTCTACAGTTAAGCATTCCTTCTACTTGTGTATACATACAGATGGATCATATTTAGATCCAGAGACACAAAACAGCCTGCATTATTTTGCAAAATGTTTCCCCAACTTGTATCACATTCACCTTCACTGTATTTATCAAAACTGCATACACTCCCCTTGTACTATTATTTACCTAATAGTTTCCTTAACTCAAATTTTAAGCTTTCTATGTATTTTAGATTTACCTTAAACAAGAGTATCTGGGAAACCAAGAATGTGTACTTTTTCCTAATGTATATTAAAATAAATACAGAATATTAAAATGAATATCTATCCACAGGCTACCCACCAAATATTTCATATCCCCAGTGGAATGTGCGCCACATTTTGGGAAACATGACTTAGTGCTAACAATACTAGAGTCATCCTCTCTTGAAAAATGAATGAACAATACCTCCTGTCAATATATCTGTGGAAAAGACTGTGGTAGCTGCTGCAGTCCCTCAAGATCAGTTTTCATCATGTCCAGGGTGTTTGAGGATTGTTTCCATTCTGTAGTCAACTCAGAAATTTAAAAAAAGCTTTTGAAACAGAGACTTCTGCACTTAACACTGCCAGAGAGCATGTGAAGGACTTCCCCACATCCCAACAGGGAAGTCATGGTGGGGGATTGGCAGCAGCCCTATTTGTATTGCTGTCCACTGACAGAAATGCCCAACTGAAGGTCTGAAATTGAAACTAGTGATTGAACAAGAATTTCAACAGTTCTTCTCTGGATTCTGGCAATGGAAAGAATAGTGAAGTTATTTAGTGTCTGAAGAGTAAATCTTTACTCCTTTTTAGTCTTGCATCTGGAAGAATGTTGGGGAAATAGTAAATAAATTTCTTCTCAAGAGTTTCATTCCCCTTGAAGAATTTACATTCCTTCCTGACATCCTTCAAAGAGCCATAAAAACACATCAGTTCAAAAGAGGCAAAGGAGAGTTAATATTTAAAGGAGCAGTTAGGAATCAATTACTCTCAGTTTAATAATAGTTAACATTTATTGAGTACCTATGATATGTCCAAGACTATGCTAATCATTGTACCTGCATTATCTGTTCTGTTACCATCACAATAACCCAATATGTGGGAACTTTTATTACCATGTTTTACAGAGGAAAAAACAAACAGAGAGAAGTTTCAGGCAGGATTCAAACCCAGGGTTTTCTGACTCTAGAGGTGAAGCTGTTAACTATTATATAAATACTAATCTTCAGTCAGCCCTTTGAGAGCACCTGCTCATTTGGATTCCCAAATTAATTATCTTCCTGATTTCTATTATACATTTCCTTATTTGTTAAACCAACAAGAAGCACAGAACTTGATAGCCAATTAGACCAAAGGGAAGTTGTAATAGGTGAAAATGAAAGCTATTAAGAAAAGTTAACAAGTATAGTATATTTACTGCATGTCAATCACTTTATATACATTACCAAGTTTAACTCTTAAAACAAGCATATCATACCCATACGACAGATGAAGAAACTAGGGCTTTAGAAAATAAGGAACTTGACCAAGGTTATATAGAAGAGGTAGTATTTTAAGCAGGACATCTGACTTTAGGGCCTGATCATCTTAATTAATATGCTAAAGAAAATTCTCCAAAATAGGTAGAAAAAAATTCATTTTCAAGGTATTTATAGGGAGGACCTTACCCAGTCATATCCTCATCTCCACTGAGTGAAAAGGACAAGATTAATTCATTGTCCTCAAAGTTGGATCCTAGGCTGGCAACATCAGCATCACCTGGGATTTTGTTCATAATGCAAAAATCCCAGGCCCCACCCAGAACTACTGAATCAAAAACCTGAGTGTGGGACCCAGCTTCTTTTTAACAAGGCTTGCAGGTAATTCTGATGCTCATCCAAGTTTGAGAACTACTGGTTTGATTCATTACTCCCTTACCCTGGCAGCAACTTAGGATCCGTTGAGAACTTTACACAAATAAGATGCTTGGGATTGTCCCTAGAGATTCTAATTCAGTTGCTCTGGGGTGCAGCATAGACAATGGTATTTTAGAAAACGTATCAGATGTTCTAACGCGTAGCCGTGGTTGAGAACCAATGGCTTAACTGAAAGAGCTAACCAAGAAGAAATGTTGTGAGAGCTGGATTGGTTCTACATAGAGAAAGAAAGAGTAAACTTACTTGGATACGCCTAAAAACATCTCTGGAGGGTTCTTTAATGCTAGGATTATAAAACAATCACCTTAATGCCTTTAAAGTGTTATATATTTAGTTTCTGGAACATTTAAGGACAGAAAGACGACCACACATTAAATAAACTGAAACCAAGAGACTAAGCACCTTCATGGTTCATATTGTTTTGTAGTTGTTGAAATAATTTATCTCCTAATTTATATTTTAAAGCTTTTAAAAAATAAAATATTTATGTCTTAGTCACTCACGAGCACAATGCTGACTCTCATCTAATAATTTACAATCGCTGTTATGATGACATTTTGTCTCTGTTCTCATAAAACATTCTATTTGTCCCTCCCAAAATAGCAGTCAGTGCCTGTTCTTATCTCTAACTGCTCCAATATCTGACTTTTCACCTGGGTTGAATGAATGACTGGGAAAACAGCAGTCACAATCATTCTTCCCAAATAAATTATAGAGGCTTTAGAGTTATTGATTGTAGTCTGTGATTATATAACCTACACAGATTCTACATTTTCCACAAGGAAACCATGAACTTTGGGAATAACTATTTTCTTGCTTCGAATTGGCACCCCACGTCTATTGCAGCACTATTCACAATAGTGAAAAGGTGGCAACAACCTAAATGTTCATTAACATTGGACATTGGATGAACAGATAAACAAACTGTGGCAGATTCTTACAATAGAATGTTATTCAGCCACAAAAAGGAATGAAGTACTGATACATACTACAACATGGACGAACCTCAAAAACATTATGCCAAGTGGAAGAAGCCAGACACGAAAGGTCACATATTGTATGATTCCATTTATGTGAAATATCCAGAATAGGTAAATACCTAGTGGAGACAGTAAGAATAGGTAAATACTAGTGGTTTTCCAGGGGCTATAGGAAGGGGGGAGTAGAGAGTGACCACTTAATGAGTGCAGGGTCTCCTTTTAGGTGGATGAAATGTTTCTGACCTAAAGAATGGTGATGGTTGCACAACATTGTGAATGTACTAAATGCCACTGAGACGTACACTTTAAAATGGTTAATTTTTATGTTATGTGATTTCACCTCAATACAAAATAATTTTAAAAATAATTGGCACCACATCCCCAAAAAGCAAATTTGGCATCTGAGTTTTCTCTGGACTACCATGAGATGCACTGAAATAAAACATGTATTTTTTTAACTTTCATTTTGAAATAATTATGGATAAACAGGCAACTGCAAACAGTCCAGGGAGGATCCATGTACCTTCACTCAGTTTCCCCACTGGTTACATCTCACTTACATAATTATAGTGTAATACATAATCAGGAACTGGACATTACTGCAATGTGTGTATAGTTTTATGTCATTTTATCATGCATATAGATTCTTATAACCACCATATTTAAGATAAAGAAATATTCCTCTACTACAAAGATTTCCCTCTTGCTATTCTTTTAGTCATACTCACACTCTTTGCTCAACACCATCCCTAACCCCTGACAGCCACCAATCTGTTTTTCCATCTCTATAATTTTGTCATTTCAAGAATGTTATATAAATGGAATTATGTAGTATGTGATCTCTTGAGATTGGCTTTTTTCGTTCAGCATAATGTCCTTGAGATCCATCCAAATCATTGTGTGTTCATTCCTTGTTATTACTGAGTAATATTCCATGGTATGGATGTACCACAGTTTGTTTAACCATCACCTATCAAGGGACAGTTTGGTTGTTTCTAGTTTTGAGCTATTACAAATAAAGCTGCTATGAACAATTGTGTACAGGTTTTTGTGTAGACACAAATTTCCATATCACTGCAATAACTGTCCAGGAGTGCAATTGATGGATTGCATGGTAAATTTATGTTTAGTTTTTTTTTTTAAGAAACTGCCAAACTGTTTTCAAGAATGCCTATTCCATTTACAGTCCCACTAGCAATATATGAGAGATCCACTTTCTCCATATCCTTGCCAAATGCTGATTTGGTATTGTCACTATTTCTTATTTCAGCTGAACTAAGGGGTGTAGAGTAATATCTCATCAGGATCCAAATTTGTAGTTTCCTAATGGCTAGTGATATTAAACACCTTTTCATGTGCTTATTTGCCATAGTATATCCTCGTCAGTGAAATTTCTCTTCATGTCTTTGCCCATTTTCTAATTGCATTATTTGTTGTTGTTTTTTTATATTGATTTTTGAGAGTTCTTTATATATTCTAGATACGAGTCCTTTGTCAGATATATGGTTTGCAAATATTTTCTCCCAGTCTGTAGCTTTCTTTTTTATTTTGTTAGTAAGGTCTACAGAGAGCAAAAGTTTCTCATTTGGATAAAGTCTAATTTATAATTTTTTTAAATGAATCATGCTTTTGGTGTCTTATTTAAGAAATCTTCAGCAAGCCCTAAGAACTGAGGGTTTTCTTCAATGTTATCTTCAAAATGTTTGTAGTTTTACATTTAAATATCTTAACCATTTTAAGTTAATTTTTGTATAACATGTGAGGTTTAGGTTGGGCTCATTTCTTTTTGCTTGTGGATATCCAATTGCTCCAGCACCATTTATTGAAAAGATTATTCTTCTTCCATTTAATTGCTTTTGCACTTTTCGAAAAAAAAAAATCAATTGGCTGTATTTGTCTGGGTCAATTTCTGAGCTCTGCATTCTGTCCAATTGATCTATGTGTCGCTCTTTTCACCAGCACCACCACACAGTCTTGGTTTCTGTAATATATCATCATTCTTGAACTCAGGTAGAATGGTTCCTCCTATTTTATTCTTCTTTTTAAAAATTGTTTAAGCTATTCTAGTTCCTTTCCTTTTCCATATAAATTTTAGAATCATTTTGTCTATATCTATAAAAATCTTGCTGAGATATTTATAGGAACCTGTATGTTAATTTGGGAGAACTGACATGTTTACTATTCTTTACTATATTGAATCTTTCAATCCATGGACATGGTATGTCTCTCCACTTTAGATCTTCAATTTCTTTCATCCATGTTTTGTAGTTTTTAGCATACAGTTCACATACATTTTATTAAGTTTATATCTATTTCATTTTTGAGTAATTATAAGTGGTATTGCTTATTTAATTTTGGTTTCTATATTTTCATTGCTAGTGCATAGAAACATAATTGATTTTTGAATGTTTATTTTACATCCTGCAAACTTCCTGAACTCACTTATTAGTTCTAGAAGTTTTCTGTAGATTCCTTGGATTTTCTACAAAGATCATCATGTCATCTGCAAACAAAGACAGTTTTATTTCTTCCTTACCAATTTATATATCTTTTATTTCTCATTCTTGCCTTATTGTCTTGGCTAGAACTTCTCCACAATCTCTTCCAGAAAATAGGAGATACACCTCTCAATTCATTCTATAAAGCTACTACTACCCTGATACCAAAACAAGACAAAGATAGTACAAAAATGAAAACTACAGACAAATATCCCTCATGAATATACAAGCAAAAAGTCTATTAAAATATTAGAAAATAGAATCCAGCAACATATAAAAGAATTACACACCATGAACAAGTAGGGTTTATTTCAAGGATACAAGACTGGTTCAACATTTGAAAATCAATCAATGTAATCCACCATATTATCAGACTAACGAAGAAAAACCACCTGATTATACCGACTAATACAGAAGAAGCATTTGACAAAATGTGACACCTATTCACAATAAAAACTCTCAGAAAACTGGGAACAAACAGGATCATCCTCAACTTGATAAAGTTATGGAAGTAATAAATTATAGTTTACATTAATCAAGTGAGGTGTATTATCTATTCCCTGTTCTGAGTCAGGCACTATTATTAGTGCTGAGGATCCATTATGTCACTATACACACATTAATATCCAGTAAATTCCATTACTTAATACATAGTGAGTGAAGTCCACCAAAAAGAAGTTTACAAATTCTACAGTGAATCCATAGGAATACTGGTTCAAAATGTATTTCATCCCTTGATTTGAAAAGTCTACCTAAAAAACAAGGTAGGACCCTTGTGTTTTTATCCCCATTCTTTCATCCATTCACTCAACAAATACTTATTGAGGCTATACTGTATGATATGTACTGCTCTAAATGTTGGGGTGAAACAGATAAACTTTCCTGACAGCACACAGCTTACATTTTGATGAGGGGAGATAGAAAAAACAAATTAAATTATTAATATATACCACACTGTATATTATATGGTGATTATTGCTATAAAAAAATTAAATGGGAAGGTTAGAGAGGGAATGCTGTGATGGTGGTGAATTTAAATAGGATGATCAGGAAACACCTCACTGAGAAGGTTATATATGAGCAAGTGTTTAAGGAGATAAGTATACTAGCACAATAATGCCCCTGCCCCAAAGATGCCCACATCCTAATTCCTGGAACCTGTGAATATGTTACCTTACATGGAAAAAGGGACTTTGGAAATAGTAATAAGATTACCAACCTTGAGATGAAGACATTATCTGAGTGGGCCTTATCTAATCACATTGGGTCCTTAAAAATCACAATACCTTTCCCAGTTAGGGTCCGAGGGAGATGTGACTATGGAAGGACTGTCAGAGACATGCAGTCTTTTGTGGAAGATGGAGAAAGGGTACCACAAATCAATGAATGTGGGTGGTGGTCACTAAAAGTTGGAAAAGGCAAGGAAATGGATTCTGTTCTAGAGCCTCCAGAAAAGAACACAGACCTCCAAAAGCCTTGATTTTAAGCTGTGTCTGACTTCTGACATACAAAACTGTAAGATAATAAATTTGCATTGCTTTAAACCACTAAGTTTGTGGTAATTGTTACAGCAGCAATAGAATACAGTGAGGGAGTGTCTTGCTTGTTCAAGGAGCAATGGGGAGGCCAGTGAATCTAGAGCAAAGCAGTAATAGAAAATGAGGTCAGAGTAGAGAGGTGGAGGTAAAAGACCATGGAGGGCCTTGGTGGCCATTGTAACAATACTGGTTTTTATTCTGAGATGGGAAGCCATTGTGAATTTCTGAATAGAGGAATGTGATCTGTCTTGTATCATAAAGGGGTAATTGTGCTGTAGAAGGGCCAAGACAAAAGCCTAGAGCCCTGTGAGGAGACTCTTTCAATGACCCAGACGACGGTGGCTTCAATGAGGGCAGTGGTGGTGGAGATGAAATGTGGTCAGGTAAATATTTTCAAGGTGAGGGTCAAAAGGATTTCCTGATGGCTCGTATGCTGGGTATGAGAGATGTCTCAAGGTTTTGGCTTAAGCAAATGAAAAGTTGAATTTTTTTAACTGAGATGGAGAAGACTGGACAGACTTGGGAGAGAGACTAGGAGCTTAGTTTCACACATGTTAAATTGGAGGCACTTATTGAAGAGATAGCTGGTGAGCAGTTGGATATATGACTCTAGAGTTAGCGGAATGGTCCATAGCGGAGATATAAATCTGGACATCAGCAGGGAGCATTTAGATGTTATTGGAATCTCTGAGTAGAGGCAGTCACCAAGGGAATAAGGGTAGACAGAGAAGAGAAAAGGTCTAACAATTGGACTCTGAGGGACCCTAGCGGTAACAGATTAGGAATATGAGGAGGAATCATCAAAGGAGCCTAAAGAGTACTAGTCACTGAGGTAGGAAAAAAACAGGAAAGTACGTGTCCTGGAAACCAGGTGAAGTATGTGTTTCAAGGAAGATGGTGATCAATTAAAACAACATAGATTTTAGATCAAGTAATATGAGGACTGAGAACTGGCCATTGGCTTAAGCAACATGGAGGTGGTAGATACCCTTGAAAAGAGCAGTTTCAGAAGAATAGAGGGGATGTGGGGTGCTGATTCTGATCAGAGTTGGTTTAAGAAAGCCTAGAAGCGAGGAATTGGCATCAGCAAATGATGATGACCTTCTCAAGGAGATTTGCTGTAAATAGCAACATCAGTCTCGGAGAAGGCACCCATAAAAGCATTTGAAAAGGTTTTACACTACATTTTCTGCTAACATATGGGAAAATAAGGACACAAGATTTAAATCTTTAGTCCTGGTGTGAAACTTGCTAACTTGGACACATTGACCTTATAGATATTGGCTTTGGTCTTATTTTTATACCCTGTTATGCCAGTAGAGTTACTGAAACAATATCTTTGAACTTGCCAATAAACTATGCTGAACTCTCTTGCACAAATAAGCAAGCTTTACTCTAAGAAGTACTGCTGCCAGAAAATAAGTCTAACTATAGACTTATGAATGCAATATAACTCTTTTGCTTGGCTTGATAAGATTTTCTTTAGTGAATTACTTTTCTCTTTTATGGCAAAAACTTTGTAGTTTTCTCTTAAAGGGGGCAGTGACTAGCAGCAGGAGATTTATGCTTGGAAAGGTATATATGTTCTTCAATGCATTTTTTTCCCCTTAAGTATTATGGTTTTTTTCCCCCTTTGACCACCTGTAGGAGTAGACCTCCTGAGTGGTATGAAATGACTTGGCAATATCTTTAGAAATAAAAGAAAAACCCTGTTGTTTAGGGATTTTCTAGCAATAATATCTGGAGAATTATTTTTCTTCCTCGCTTATACACGGTTTTCTTTAAAATTATTTCCTTTATATGGGAGATAATCACATCTCCTTCCCAACTCTTTTATTCAAATGTGTCATAAAAAGCTAGTTAAGAGTAAGTCAAAGGTTATTTTACCTGGAGAAGCATGATGAAAGGGAAATATAATTGGACTTGGCATTTTAGAAAACCTGGTTTCAGAAAAATATTCCCATATACTTAAACAAATTTAGCATATGAGCAAGGTAACATCTCAAATCAGTGGGCAAAGAATTTTTTAAAATAAATGGTGTTAGGAAAACTGGATGTCCATCTGGAGAAAGGTAAAGTTGGCTTCATACTTCACACTATACACCAAGATAAACTCCATATCAATTTAAGTTTTACATTACAAAATTTATTAGAAGAAAACATATCCTTAAGTTAAAGAAGGCCTTTCTAAGTTAAAATCTAGAATCCATTTTAAAATTTTAAAAAATTGATCATTTGACTACCAAAAAATATAAAAAGTCTTAATACCAAATTAAAAAGAAAGTTAAGAGGAAAATCAAAGGACAAATGACAGAGAAAAACAATTGCAATTCATGGCACATATGAAAAACGCAAACTATAAATGCATTTATCATTTGACCCAGGATTTTGCTTTGGGGAATTATCCTACAAAAGAATATGCATGAAATGATGCATGTTCTACTATTCACCAAAACTTTCTTTGTAACAGCAAAGACCCAAATGTCATCAAACTCAAACTTGCAATATATACTGTGGAACATCCACCCAATAGAGTACTATGCAGCTACAAAAAGCATGGAGGAAGCTCTCTAAGTATGGACATGGAAAGAGCTCCAGCATATATTACTAACTGAGTTAGAAACAAAAAGTCATAAAATAGGGTACAGAGTCTGATATCATTTGTTTATAAAGGGGGGGTGACTAGAATGGACAGGGACAGTGGTTGGAGAGGGACTTCTTAATGCTGTTACAGTTGGATTTTTGAATCATATGACTGTATAACCTGTTCAAACTGAAAAGAAATTGAACAAAATAAAAACAAAGTGGAGCCAAATCCTGATTCATTTATAGACTACGTAACCTTGAGCAGTAACTTAACCATCCTCAGCTTGGTTTTGTAGTCTACAAAATTAGAAAAAAAAACCCTGCTTATCTCATAATTTTTTCTTTTTGATAAATGATATAAAACACGCGAAAGTGCTTTCAAATCATGAAATGGCATGAAAGGAAGACATATTATCTTTTATTTTTAGTTTTCTTAAAAGGACTTGGCAAACATACAAAATAAGGCACAATCTAATCAAGTAAGTATATGGACACAGAAACCTCTAATATTCAGTATAAGTTCTTTATTCATTCTTATTTTTCATTAATTCTTCATTTGTTCTTCCCAAATTTTGTTTTACTAATAAAAGTTTTTTTCCAGGCCCAGATATAGTTAGAGAACAGAGAGTGGGGACAAAAGAGCTGAATTACTGGAATGAAAGACCCTCCAAATTGTTCCCTCTGAGGTGTCCACCAGCTGCCTCCCTTCTCCTGGTGGCCAGGTAGTTTTGGGGACAACTCTGGCCTTCTGTCCTGCTGCCACCCAGAGAATCCACTGCTACCTACTATAGCAGCATATTCTTATTTCTATCTACTACTTTTGCCATCTCTGCTGTCCCCTCCTCCACCAAATCTGCTACCTCCGGGCTCCTACCTCTGAGGAAAGCAGCCAGATGTAGGGGCCAGGAATGAGTCATGGGACCAGCTCCTCTGATTCGCCTCCCACAAGCTAAGGCTTCTCCTGTTTCCATTGGTTCCCTTTGTGTAGAGTGGGAACTCCTCCTAGGAAGCTAAGACTGGTAGGGCCCAGGCACCCCTGTGATTATGTCTTGCCAGAGCCTGAATAGTGTGATTTTTTTCTTCAGGTCTCCTGCACTTGTTCCCATAAGGTAACTGCACTTCCCATAAGGAAGCAATTTCTATCATTCTCCCTCCCTTATCTTTGGTTAGCAGAGCGGGGGCTTGGCATCTCCTCTCCTCTCATCATCCTCCCAATCCCACTCCCTCCATGTCCTTACACTTGTGGGTAGTCTGATTTCCCAGCAGATGGACTCATGCCTCCCTGTTCTCCTCCTCCAATTATCACCAGCCTGTGAGGTTTCTCTACAGACAGATCTCTCAATACTGGCCAATTCTTCATTTAAAGAGAATGATTCTGGGGCAGTTACAAATACTGTAGACCTCTCCTGAGATCACTGCTAAGCAAAATTACAATTCCAGAATAGTAATCCCCAGCCCTGGTTGATGAGTGTCAGATTTCTCAAAAGACAACAACCCCAAATTTACCAAAATTCCCTCTAAAATATTTTTAAAGTTAATTCATTCTAAGTCTGACTGTCATATGACACTCGGAGACCTACTATAAACAAAGTGACAATGTCCCTGAAATCCCAGCACTATTACATAACCTGCCCAGTTAGGGGGTCAGTCAGAAGGGAGCAACAATGTTAATAAAATTTTTTAAAAATCAAACCAAGAAAATAAAGTTTTTAACATCAAAAAATTTTGAGTCAAACTCTAAATGGAAAGATCATAAAAAACATAAGATAAACACATTTCTAAACAGCAGAATGTAAAGAAGTGTGTACATTACTTTGGTGAATCCTGTATTATAAAGAGGAAAAGCACAGATATACATCTTACCAGACTACCATAAGCTATGGGGAGATAAAGCATGCATCTCTAACGCCAATGGAATATGCTGCATGAATATAAGGTGCCATGTTCAGTAATACTTGAGAATTCAGAAATGCACAGCCATCTGCTGAATTGTATTTTGTTCATCTGGAGCTCAGTTTGGTAGAAATGTTGTCTGTTCTTGCATACCCAAAGTCCCCACCAAGAACTGAGACCATAGAATTACTGTGGTTTCACTACAAAGTTTCAATGACTTCCATAGAACATTTCTAGATTACACTGGAAATTGTTATAAACACTTCCTTATGCCTCTGCCTTCCACTCAGCTGAAAAGATTTCTTCTCTTTCTGATCTTTAGCCATTGCTGAAGTGTTACCTATCTGTCCTTATATGGCTTCCTGGATGCCATGTCCTGTAACCTTGTGCTATGACCTCAGCATGACAGCTGTTCCGATGGTTTTGGCTGAGGCTGTTGCATTTACTCACCAAAAGAAGCAGACTGTTGGCTCCTGGCACTTACTGTATGCCTGCTGCTTCTGGCTGCCAGCGTCCTGACAGGTTGCTCTGTCAATTTTATTAGGTAAAAGGTCCTGAAGGAGACTTGTTCTCCATAGATGGACTGCATAATGTTATTGACATCTCCTTGGCAGGAGGCTACCGCCCTGAACCTCCAAATTTCATGCTTCTGATCCCCAAATGGGTCCATTTTCCACAAATAGCCATGGCATAGTGAGGATAATTAAATCCATGTGATTGTAGGTGAATTATGAACACAAAATACGTTAGGGCCCCTTGTGCAATTAGTCTAAGATTCAGATAGTTATTAAATAAAATGTTCTAAAATATTATTTAGAATATTATTTATTAGAGTCACTTTGGAGGCTCAAAAATACACAATTAATTTTAAACAAGGGAAATTTTAAAAGATCACAAAATTCTGGCATTAAATGATCTAAAAGCCCTTTTATTTTGCCAATAAGAAAACTGAAACTCAAAGATTTGCCCCAGGTTACAATGGCTTTCAACTAGAAATCGGTTGACATACTCACATAATATTTTCACCGTATTTTATAATGTGTTTCCTGAAAGACAGGCTCCAAATAAGGATTCCAGAATCCTAGCACCAAAAGCAAATCTTGTTTTTCCCTTTTAATCTTTACCTCTGAAGTCTACTCAGTAGAAACTTTTCTCCCTTCCCTTTCTTCACATTCTTACCTGATTTTCATTAGAAAGTACCTTCCAATCCCATGGTAGGGTTATTTGACACCTGTAAGGGAGTTGGAAATCTTCAGGATAAATTCCTACATGGCAAACCAAATAAAACATGGCTATAAATAATCATGGCCATAAAAGCCAGCCTACTTGCCCAGGGCCTAAGAGGAATCAGAGCAGTAAAAAGAAATTAGGCAGAAGATCAGTATAATGCTAGGCAAGGGCGAAAGGCAACATGACCTGTTATTCACGTTCCTCTATATCTGGGGTGTGTCAGGGGGAGTCTGACAGGAAGGATGATTACTCTATTTTCAGCCATCAGAACTATACTTGTAATTTTTCACCGGAACAATCTGATGCCTGTTAAAAGACGTAAAGAATTCATGGACACTGCCTGTGGTCCCAGAGACCTGGGTTCAAATTCCTGTTCTGACACTTAGCTGCTGTGTGCTTTGGGGAAGGCTCTAAATTGCTTCAAACTTTGGTTTCTTTCTTTGTGACAGGAGACGGACCATGTCTCCCTCCCAGGGATCATGGTGAGGTTGAAATGAGATAGCACAAGCAAAATGCCTGGTATTCACAGAGGCCCAATTAGTGCAGTTTTCATTTGTTTTTATAACGTAAGACTGCATTAATAAATAGGAGGGAAAATGCAAACAGTACAGAGCAAATCAGATTGTTGGTTTTGTTTCTTTACAGACTAGTGATGTTTAAAAACCCTTTCCAAGAATACTATAAATTCCCCCAAACTCCAAGTGGAATTCTTCCTAACGCCATCTGAAAGTTCACTGGGTTTGAGCAACTCTATCTGGGGATGCCATGTCTGATACAAGAGCCTAGCGAAACATTTTTTTGGCCTGGTTCACATTTGACCCCCTGAGATTCATTTTTTCCCCTGTCCCTCTTCTCTTTTCTCTCACTCTGTTTTTCTTCTTCCTGGCACTGCCCCTGATAACTCCCTGGGCAAAAATCCAGTTTTTCTTTTTAATAACATGTGCTCTCCTGTGGCAGGTTTAGTGAGAACTGAAGAGGGTGAAGCATAAATGGAGGAGAGAAAGTAACCCACACACACTCCCACTCCTCCCAGCCCCAGGAGCGCCCTTCAGGAACCTTTGTCATGATCCTCCTTTCCTTTCTGGCTCAGCTTGTTCATCTGTCCAGGGCAAGGGTCAAAGGTCACTGGGCAGAGCCACACTAATTGCACTAGGAAATCTCCCAGTAATGCAAGGACATCGGGGAAAACCAAGAAAGAAAAAATAGAAGCACGAAGGAGAAACTGCTGCCAAAAATTGTTATTGAATCCCTTTGGACTTATTTAGAGCACATTGCTCTGCATATAAATATGAAACCAAACAAATCTCTAAGCCAGCCTGTTTAGACCAATTTGATATTTCAATGGAAACTAAAGCTGTGCCTCTGTGATGCCAAAATATCTGGATGAAAAGTGAAAAACTTTGTCAATAAACAAATATCTGTTAAGCCTATTACCGAAATCCAGCCCTGTGCTCAGTCACTGATGAAAGATAAGGAGCAGAACAGGGCCCTTCTTCTCAAGGGGCTTGCAATATGGCAGCAGACACTACTAATAACATCTTGGCTAAAATATCAGCCCACCACCACACACACTGATCACTCTCCTATCATTTTATTTATCTTTATTTTTTGAGGAAGATTGGCCCTTCACTAACATCTGTTGCCAATTTCTTGTTCTTTTTTCTCCCCAAAGCCCCAGTACGTAGTTGTGTATCATAGTTGTAGAGTTGTAGCTCTTCTATATGGGACTCCACCTCAGCAAGGCTTGATGAGCCGTGAATAGGTCCACGCCAAGGATCTGAACCAGCAAACCTCAGGCCACCAAAGTGGAACGCGCGAATCCAACTGCTGCGCCACTGGCCAGGCCCCTATCTCCTATTATTATTATTTACTTATCTCATTATTTTTCTTTATAGACTTTATCAACTACATCTCTATCAAATCTATCTCCATCCATCTGTCTGTCCATCCACTTATATCTCTATTTATCTATCTATCTATCTAGAGAGATTATTTATTTTCTTAGTCAATTTCTCCCTCTAAAAGTAAGCTCCTTGAGAAAGGGGGCTTGGTTTTGTTCACTGCTATAACCTTGGTCCAAGAATTGAGTCTGACACACAGTTAACGCCCAATAATTTTTTTTGAATGAATAAGGATATAGAGCAATGAGCTATTAATCAGAGAAGTCAGGAAAATCTTCATGGAGAAAAGATATCTTCAGTTGAACCATGAAGGATAGATAGAATCTGCATGGATAAGAAGATGAGAGTATTCCAGATATAGGCACAGCATGCCCTTAGATGATAGTGCTGGAATGGCATAGTATAGGCAATGTGGGGGAAATAGTCTCACTCTCTCTAAAGGAATGTGTAGGACACCGATGTCGGGCTGCCTGGATTTAAGTAGATAAAATATTAGAATTATTTCTTCAATTCACAGATGCTAATATCATTCAAACATCATTTCCAAGTATTTGTCTTATCTTTTTAGGAGCTTACAACCCAGTACCTTCATTCTAGGAATGGACCCTCGTTGTTTATCAGAATAATTGAAACTCAAACTTTAGGGAGTTGAGAGAAGGAGTAGCTACTGTTGATGCCTAGCTTGTCCTCTGATTTCCCATTTCGTCTCTGATCTCTTTTCTGTACTTCCTGCTTTATTGCAATGGTACTCAATATATACTCAATATACCCCTTTTCACTAAAATCAATCTAATGTTTGGTTGTATGTGACAACATGGCCAAATCTTGAGGACATTATGCTAAGTAAAATAAGCTGGTCACAGAAGGACAAATACTGCATGATTCCACTTTTGTAAGCTCTCTAAAATAGTCTAACTCATAGAATCAGAGACTAGAATGATGGTTGTCAGGGGCTGGGGGGAGGGGGAAATGAGGAGTTGCTAATCAAGGGGCATGAAGTCTCAATTACGCAAGATGAATAAGTTCTAGAGATTTGCTGTACAATGTTGTCCCTATAATTAATAATACTGTGTTGTACATTTAAAGATTTGTTACAGGGGCCAGCCTGGTGGCATAGTGGTTGGGTTCGCAGACTTCGCTTTGGTGGCCCGGGGTTCGCGGGTTCAGAACCTGGGCACGGACCTGCGTATCACTTACCAAGCCATGCTGTGGCAGGCATCCTGAATGTAAAGTAGAGGAAGATGGGCACAGATGTTAGCCAGGGCCAATCTTCCTCAGCAAAAAGAGGCGTATTGACAACAGATTTTAGCTCAGGGTTAATCTTCTTCACCAAAAAAAAAAAAATCGTTACAAAGGTAGATCTCATATTAAATGTTCTTACCACAATAAAATAACATTAAAAATAAAATAAAAATAATTTAACAAACAAACCCTGAGGCTAGAAACCCTGTCTTCTCTCTGTTCCACTAGCCACACGGCCCCCACACGTGAGGCCACACATTCATTCTTTAGTAACAATCGAGATCCTAGGCACAGGTCTAGGCCTAGCAGAAGCTATAAAAGTGAAAGTTAATTCTGAAGATAACTGATCATTGCTGAAGAAACTCGCGAGTTTATTAAAGAGTTTAAAATTAGAACCCAAGATTCATAGTCATTTCTGTTTAAGCAAGGTATATAAAAAATAAAATAGTCATATTATTTCCATCTTGAAACACGTTGGCTGCTATTAGTTACATGTGTGCAATGTGTCTATGTACAGCCATCACTATTATAGGCAGTAAGGTCTAGGTTTACTTTGAGCTATGTTAAAAATACGTAATAGCAATGGGTGACATGGATAACAGAGGACAGTTGATAGAAATAAAGAAGTTCAGTAAATCCTGACCTTGGACCATTTAAGCACATCACAGAACAAACACACCTTCCTAACTGTCTTGCAACTTAAATAGTTTGGTAGTAATTTTTCTCTTGAGGCAGTCATTTTTAAATGTGACATCTGTTTGGCAGGATAAATTATGATACTGGTGAAAATACGGTGGCATTCCATAGTTCTTCATTTCTCTTTTAAGAGCTTTTCTTTTTTCTGCTCTTTCTCAATTCAAAGGTTCATCTTTGTCCTGAACTCCTCTCATGCTGTACAGTTTTCCTGGTGGCTCTGGGTCAATTTGCCTATTGACAATTTGCCAATGTACAATTAGCCAGAAGGCAATTCCCTAAATGGCTAATTTTCTGAAAGCAATTCCCTGAGAGGGATGGCTTTTTCCCAATAGCTTTTTGGTAAAATGGTCTGTGTTCCTCCCTGGATAAGTGACCTTATCCGCTCACAGGGGTTGAACTACCACTGTATACTCATGTCTTCTACATCCATATTACTTAAATATTCAACTTGTGCCCTAGCCACGTTACATCTGTATGTCTAACAGTCTCCCTCTCAGTTCTCTTAGTTCCAAATTGTTCCTCCAGTATTTCAGCTCTCCGTGAAAAGCACCACTTGTCATCCACTTTCCCTACTCAGAAACCTGAGTCATTATAGATACATTCATCCTCTCCTTACTCTCCACATGCAATCAACTGCCTAGTCCTGCTGATTTTAACCTCCTAATGAACCAGGAGACTGAAATCATCAGATCTGTGTTTCCTGTAGATTCCTAAGTGCTTCTTAATCAATCACCTTTTCTTCATCATTGCTGTCTACTGATGAAGGTCGGGTCCACCCCATCTCTCTCTAGGCCACTCCAGGACTATTACAATGGGATCATAATTAATTTGCCTCCATCTAATTTTTCCCTTTTCACATTCCTCTTTTACTTTGCTACTAGAATGAACCATATTCCATATTTAAAATTATTTACATACTCCCTGTTGTCTATAGCAGTGGTTCCCAAAGGTGTGTTCCATGAAGCACAAATCCTGCAAGATGATCTGTGTTCAAATAAGTTTAAAAAATGCTGCAAGGGGCCGGCCTGGTGGTGTAGTAGTTAAGTTCACGTGCTCCGCTTTGGCAGCCCAGGGTTGGCAGGTTCGAAACCTGGGCATGGATCAACACACTGCTCATCAAGCCACGCTATGGCAGAGTCCCACATACAAAACAGGGGAAGATGGGCACAGACATTAGCTCAGAGCCAATCTTTCTCAGCAAAAAGAGGAAGATTGGCAACAGATGTTAGCTCAGGGCCAGTCTTCCTCACCAAAAAAAACTGCTGCAAATCCTTCAAGATAAAACATAAATCCTGCAAGATGATCTGTATTCAAATAAGTTTAGAAAATGCTACATGCCATCTCCTCCTCTTGCAAAATCACAAAGGCCACTGACATAATAAAGGTCCTGAAAAGACTTGAAGTAAAGAAATACACAACATTGTCCAACACAGCATATCACTTGCATTTGACTTATGATCTCTTCTTTTCCAAGTAACAGCTATTAACAAGCAGTGGAACACACTTTGAAAGTGCTGGCATATCATGATTTGATGATGCTAAGGAAGTTGAGTAAATGGCTTGACCCAGTCCACGGCTCCTGTCTTATTTAATGTCCTCTCTAACCCGCAGTTCACATTCTGAGAATCTGCATGACTTGCAGTTCCTCATGAGCACCATGTTCCTTCCATGTGTCTTTGGCATGTTACTCCCTTTACCTGAAATGCCCTATTCTAAACCCACCACCCACTTCTACCTTCTGACTAACTCTTACTCATCTTTCACAACACATCTCAAGTTTCACCTCCTCTATGAAACTTTTCTGACCTTGCTGACCTACCTTTGGTTTCTCTCATAATGTCCTCCTATTCATCATAGCGTTTACCATCTGTTAACTATAACTAGCTTTCTTTCCCCCATTTATGCAATCTCCTCAGGGACCAAATTATTAGTACATAGTAAGTGCCTAAGAAATAGGTGTTGAACTGAAATAAACCAGCCCACAATGAACATACTAGATGATAATAAAGTTTTCAAAAACGTATAAAATACCATAGTCCCTCAATATTTCAAAAATATATTTGAAAACTGTTTTCTTTTGCAGTTTATAGTATGCATTTTATTTCTTTAATGTCATTCCATTTATTAAGGTTGTTAGTGATTTGTAATGAAATTTTCCTTCTCACTTGTATTTGCATGTTTCAATCATTCATATCAGATATTCAAATATTTTTTTTCTTTACTAAGAATGAGGAAGAAAAACAAATTGCTGAAAATATTCACTACAACACTTTTCTACTGTGGAAATTAGCAACACCACTTTGGATCTCAAAATATAAACACTACTTAAAATTAATGTAAGGATACTGAATCCATGCCTTTGCTCGACCTTATTTAAACAACAGCTGTTCTTCATTTTATTTGCCTCAAACCTACCAAACCTGTTTGGGTCATGAAGGAGGTCTGAGCCAAGCCTCTTATGCTTAGCTGTACATAAAAGATGACAGCTTTTCATCTGGGTAAAATTACCTCATGCCACGTTTCTCCCTAAACCTCAACTCCTTTGTATTCAAGATTTAGGTTTCCAAGACTGAGCAGAGATCATTGACCAAGTTTGAGATCCATATCAACTTATTTATGAATACAGGTTGTGCCCATAGGTGTAATGTATAACAAATGTTTGAGCTGAATATTCACTAATCCTAATTGACTTACCTCATATTAAAGAAGGTATCTCCTTCATTTACTCATTACTCATTCAATCAATATATGCTGAGCACCTATTAGGTGGCAGGCACTATGCTGTCATAAAGGCTATAGTGGGATAATAATAGTAATAATGCTGTAAATAATAGCTGCATGTACTGAGTTCATGCAATGTGTAAGGTGCCATACTAAGTCGTGTATGTATATCATCCCATTTGATCTCTACAACAAGCTTGCGAGGTCAGTGCACTGCTATCCCTTTTGATATATTAGGACACTGAGACTTAGAGACACTGGCACAGCATCCAAGATCACAGAGCTAACAAACATCAGAGCCACATTTGAATCCAGACAGCTTGTCTCCCAAGAAACCCATGCTTAGCTATCACATAAAACAGGCTGTCAGTAGTCACACTATACTACTCTACCATCAAACTTTCCACAGACATGTTCCCCGCCTGACCAGTCATGCTGCATCTTAAACAGCATTGAGCAGGAACCATTTCACGGGTTCTGAAGTGATGAAGACATAGGAAATCAAATTAAATTGTTTATTTTTTAATCAAACAACTTTGGAGCATATGGTGCTGGCAAGTATTCAATGAATATTAACCGATTGTAGTTAATGGTAAACCATAGTTAATGTGGTTGTACTGTGTGACCTTTGAGGTACCTTTCAACCAAGAGATTCTGTGATTAAAGAAGTGGCTTAATCTAGTTGTTTCTAGATTTCATCTCCAGACTGTGTCTTGAAAATCACATTTAATTCAGGCTATTTTCAAAGGAATAGACTGGACTAAGCAAGACACTTATCCATATTTATACCAAATGAAAAAGGTCACCTGCAGAGGAGGTTAGGACATATTTTGTCTCAAATTGTATCCTATAAGAAAATGGAACTCAAGATAAAAAATACAGCTAATGTATTGCAGGGCATCATGGAAGGACAGTCAGGAAGAAGTACTAATTTATCCAACCGTGTATTAAATGATGTTTCTAGGTAAGTAAGCTATTCTAAAATGGTGATAAATGTCTTTTATAGATCCAACATATTGGAAGTTGCTTTATAGGAATTTGAGCAATACACAGAATTATGGTGGATCCTGAATGCACACAGAATGCAATTCACCTTGTAAATTTCCTGCCCTACTCTAGCCCCTGGCTCACTTAGCCATATATTCTCCCCGTGGGCCAAAAAACAAGATTGCTTAAACAGTGTATTTCCTGACTAATTTATTAAGATGGTTTCTTGGGTTATACAATATTCCCAACCCAAAGGCCACTCACTGGCAAGAGAAAATAATCACTTTTTTAATTAACAAGGAAAAAATATCAGACTGAATTCCAAACTATTTGACCACTTTGACCTGGTCTTAGACCTTATTCACATTTCCATGAGCTCAGAGGTGACCTCCAAATCCCACTTTGAGTTTAAGTTTTGTTTAAAGTACTGTTCAGTAGAAAAGAGTCATTTTTCTAGCTGTTCTGGAATCTGAATGTCAGTAAATTGATAACCAGGTGCTAAGGTGATAGGCTGCTATAATATAACATGATCCAAAGTCTATTTATGCACAGAAGTTCTGGGCTTTGTGGCAAGAACTAAAATGTTGTGCACCAATTCCTATGTCCTGAATGTATCTTTTCCACTTGGGAAACAACATTTTCACAGCAGTTTTGGAGCTGGGTCAACCAGTGACCTGAAATTACATTTAAGTCCAGGGTCCCTACATTCCTTAAAGAGACGTTTATAGCAAACCAAATAAAATACCTTACATAAGCCAGTAAAACTTGTAGCAACAATACGATCATGCTATAATCATTGCTGTTAAAAAAAATAAAGTTTGTGTGAACGGGATGAGAGAGTACACCAACAGTTTAGCTCCTGATGGAAATGCTCCAACTTTAATCTGCTTTAAGGCAGCATATCCTAGTGATTAAAAGCACCATCCCTGAGAAACATAGATCTTGCTTCAAATCCTACCTCCTTCACTCACGGGGTGACCTTGGGTATGTAACAGAAGTCTCAGTTTCCATAACTGTACCTTATAGAATATTTATATGGTTTAAATGTGATAATGTAGTTAGAAGTTCTCATACTGTTTGGCATCCAGAAAGCACTCAGTAAATATTGGCTCCTAGGTTTTATCGATTCAACCAACAGTTACAGAAAGTCTACAGTTATCAGGGACTAAGCTATGGGAAATAAGTAAAAAAAAGAACTAAAGCAGCATTAAAATGCTGTTTTCAAGCTTTGTTTTGTTTTTTAAATTTTTGTGTTCTTGGGTATTTTTCCATTGGCGCTGTTTCCTTCAATGGCTTGTAAGCTCCTCTAAAACTGTATGCCATATCTGCAATTTCTTTTGAATGGCTTCTAGTATACATGATTACTTTGTGGTAGACTAATTATTCTCTGCCACAGGCCAATTCTGAAAGTTCAGGAAGTACATACTCATCCAATAGCAAAGTTAAGGCTCAGTCAGGCTTTCACGAGTCCTATCACTGCTGAGATCATATCATGGACATCTGAAGAGACTGACAGGATTAGAGGGCCTCTGTGGAAGCAGGACCTCTAAAAAACTAACCTGTCTTCCCACTGAGATGCCTTCACCCCAGTGGAGACTTGAATTTTTCAGAAGTGCTCAAGATATTAGGGGTCAGGATCTCATCAAGATTTAGCTTCTAGCCTATCCTCACCTATCAACTTTGCCACTGTGACTCTGAGCACATGGCAAACATGTCATGAATTGCTTTAAAAACTGCGTGTGTGCATTTGTGCACTTGTGCCCGTGTGGTGTGTGTTTTGAAACTTACTGCAGAAATAGTCCATCTGCAAATGACAGAAGAGAGCCACAAAAAATTGTCTGTAGAGAATTGTTGAATTAATTAAAATGTACAATATACATATTCAGCTAAAATTAGTGGCTTAGTATAGTAAACCAATTACATAATCACACTGTTTTCTGAACTTGATATTTTCATATTCTTTATATGGTTCAACTTGCTGTTTTGCTGAAATAAAAGCTCTGAAAATTTTATTGTCTTTGGCTTCTTAGTTTGATCTCAAAAGAATTTGAAAACTAATTTTATTAAATTTTGAGCTATGAATTAACTTTCTTTTATAACTTTGATAAAATTTACATTAATTTTAATTTTCACACCATGAGTGCAATCCAGCTTTGGTCTCACGAAAATGACTTTAACTTGCTAAACTGAACATCACGTTATGACCCAGGTTATGATTTCAAGATTAGATGTATTTTTAATACAATTAATCTTAAATTCTCTTTGAAACAGCATAGGGAAATGCTGCTTTCCTGGGTTAGAGTGGTAGTTCTGTGCTGTCATTGACTAATGATGGGAAACCGACCAAGTCACAATTTCTCTGGGTCTCAGTTTTCTCACTAATAAAAGAATCAGACTAAATGAGTACTAAAACCCATTCCAGTTTTTAAATTCTTTGTTTCAATTAATAGTTAAGGTTTACATTATCTGATGAAAGCAAAACAAACCATATTTTTACTTAAAAATTAATATAAGCATATATACACCTCAAGAAACTTAACTGTGAATGAATATTTGAGTTGAGGGTTAGAAAGATTCCTTAAAAATATTTCTTACTGTGAGCTAAATCCAAACAACTAATTGAGAAGCTTTTTTTATTTTTGAGGAGCTGCTTGGAAGAAATAATTGTGTAAGTACAGGCAGGATGACAACAAAGATTTTAAAATCAGAAAGATCTAGATTCAAATCCTGGATTCATGGTATCATCTTGGGTAAATTATATAATCCCCTGAACCTCAATTTCTTAATCTGTAAAGTGGGGATAATATGTACCTCCTAGGGCTGCTGTAAAAATTAAAAGATACATGTAAGGTATCTAGCATGGTGACTGGTTCATAGTGAACACTCAAATATTATCTACTTTTTTATTTACCTTTCTAGAAGTCTTTGCACTAAAGGCAAGAAATTCTTGATTCAGTAGATGCAAGAGTGGAATCAATAAGCTGTGCATCTCTTGAGTCTAGGAAGTCAATATTGACAGTAATTACCAGTGTGCACTTTAGGGCCTGAGAGACTGGCATTCAAATTCAAACTCTGCCACTTATTACCTTTGGGACCATAAGCAATTTATTTAAGTTCTCTGAGATACAGTTTTTCATCTGTAAATTGGTTATTATAAGGCTTAGAAGGGAGAATGTTGCACAGTATCTATATCACATAAGAACTTAGTCAATGGTAGCTATTTTTGTTATGTTTATGATCTCCAAACTTGAAATAGTAACTGGAATAGAGAAGGAAATCAATGAATATTTCTGAGGAATGATTGAGCAAATGACTGTTCCTTGGTTCATGAACAGCAACCAGTATCTCTGTGTCTTCTGGGAGCAAGGCAGGCCCTGGAATCCCACAGCTTCCTATGGAAGGCATGTCATTTTCAAAGACATCTTCCTTGACACGAAAACAATGCCGTGTAAACCACTTGTGTTCTTTTTATGGAACCAGCTAGGGATTCCTCATGTTTTTTGTCCTCAGTTTAAAAACTGTTCCATGACATTTTTCATGGGTGTGCCCTGGTTGTCTGTAGCCAAACATTCGGGGCGGGGGGGGGGGGGGCGGGGTATGGAGAGGTGGATATGACTAAAAACTTTGGGAGATCTGAAATAAAGGTTAATCAGTCCATTGGGTATTTTTGAATTGGTTGCACAAAATAGATCTAAAAATTGTTTACTTATGTAAACATATCGTAAGTTAAGAAATATTGGCACTTCATTACATTTAAACAGCAATAAAAACAAAATGACATTAGAGTATTTATACTTTGCTGGGTAGATATCTCTAGAATCCAAAAATATGAAGAGTTCTATTACTAGAACATTTAAAATAAAATTATACCATCATTTTAGACTGACATTTAAAAAACAACAATAACGTGTGGGCTCCCTCTGCTGGATTTTCAGACTATGAATCCCAGAAAGATGTTTAGTACCTTAGAGTTACCTAATCAGTTGGATTACTCATAGTGATGAAATTAACACAAAGAATTGATGATGATCAATCTCAAAATCCACAGTAAAACAATTTGCCAAATAAAAAAGCTGAAATCAGCTGGGAGTTTTTTTTCTGTTAGTGTTAAAAAGTAGGGATTTTATTTTTTGGTTTTTATGAGACAGCAGATTTGTTTGTCTTGATTTATGTTTTAAAAAGGAGGCTCAGACTTTCTTTGGAAAGGGGTCACATGTGGTCCCTGGTGCCTGTTGCCAGGGTAACCACGTCCTCTGTCTATACATGTGAAGGCCAGTTCCTTCATTTGGAGACAATCAGACTATCAGGTCAAAGGAAACAAAATGCAAATTATGATGTTCATGCTGTTTCAGAAAAACTACAATGTCATTATCCTGCAACCCAACTCAGACAAGTTTTCACTTTAATAATGAATTTATTTTAATGTTACTATCTCTTAAAATAATTATGATCCGGTGAATATGTAGGCACTTCATGCTTTCACACTGGGGGCTTTCTCTATTAAATTTGGAAGGAGATATGAGGACAAAATGTTCTTTAATAAAATTAGAACTTTTCTCTTCCAAGAGTCATAAAATATTTATCCAAAACTCTATAAAATTATTACCCCTTTTAGCTTATGAAAGACTTTTGAATAAAGTTCTCTCTTTTTTTCTTTTTTAAACGCCCAATGATCCTGAATTTAGATGCTATGTTTAAAAATTGTTTGCTGAAGGAAGGCTATAATTAGTATAAGGGATACTGAATTCCACTTGGAGAATGACAAGTTATTAGTTGCCTTGTTTGTTTATATAAAGAACAGAAATAGAACTTGTTGCAGAAGACTAGAGTTTGACCTATTCCTTAGTTTAGTGTAGATTTTTACAGTGAGATACACAAAATTGAAATATACAAGTGAGTGCTCATGTATTCATGAAAAAGCACCAATTTACTTTGTTGAGTTTCACAGACTTTACACTGTTATTATTTACTTTTTGTTATAAAACTTCCAAACCCATAAAAAAATTTTTTTAAAACCTTACTTCATAGGTATTGGTAGTGGTCCCCATACCAAACATAGCCACAAAACATCAATATATCTAAAATTACCTCTCTCATAATATCTCTGGAAAAGTAACTAAGAGAATTCCTCAAGCTGAAAAGTCTCACTAAATTAGTAGTTTCAGGGATGATATAGTTCCTTATTTTGCTTGAAAAGGTTAAGCACATATTTTCTCAGTTTCCATTTTTAATTTCCTCTCTTATGGTACATTATATTACTGAAGATTTCAAAAGATCTTCATCCAATAAGAGTGCATAGCTACTATTTCCTTCCGTGCAGGGTTTCCCCTTGGACCCACCTCCCAAGGGAGCTGGAGAAACTAAGAAGAAAATATATGTTAGGAAAGATATGAATGTACAATGAACTATAGATAGAGTGCCTTATAGATAGAGTGACCATATGTTCCAATTTACTGGGGACAATCTTGCTTGATGCCTGTTTCCCTGGCATAACTATTAACAGTGCCATTTCATTCTCAAAAATGTCTGCTTTCAATGATAAATTATACGACCATCCTATTTACATTACCATTTCTTTTCTAGAATGTCATTTCCAAATGTGCATTTACCTGAACTCTAATCCCTCCATATATCAGGAGTTCTATGGTTAATTAAGTTTGAGAAATGCTGCATATGATATGCAGTAGTCTTCTTGGAGAGTCTAAGATACATTCACATTTTAAGGCTGCTAGACTTTGCTTACTCCAAAAACTTCAAAATTTTTGAACTATCAGCCCCATCATTTTTCTTTGCACAATAGTTATTAATATAACACAACAAGGAGCTATAACATAGTTACATGAGCAGCCGGTTCCAATTAGCACAGGATCTATACCTCATTCTCATACTTATTTCACTGTACCCTATCTGAAGAACTAAAATTGTAGGGAGACAAATGTACCCATTAAAATGTCAGCTCCAAGAACTCTGCTAGAGAATACCAAGGGGGCTCCAATTTAAAATAAAAAGTGTTCATAAAGCTCCGATATCTAAATTGTTTAGTTAGAAATTATCCCATTTCCCACATATTCCCATTGAATTCAGTTGTTCTTTATTTACTTATTATGTTCAAAGCACTAGTTATGCACTATTTGAGGATACATAAGAAAAACTGTTGTATCCAGGGACTTACGATGGATAAGAGACTCCTCCTCTCCATCCTGATCTCACTTACTCTGTTCTATTATTTTTCCCCATTCTACCACACTATATAATTTTCTAATTGATTATATTTACTCTTTATTTTCTGGCTTTTTGACTAAAATGTAAATTCCTCAAGAGCAAATGTTTTTCTGTTTTATTCAGTAATTTATCTCAAGAATCTAAAAAGTAGTTAGCACAAAGTCTACGTTTAATCAATTCTTCTTGAAAGAACAAATGAGTAAATAAATGAACTCCTTAAGGGAAGTTTTAATCATGGGACCTAGCTCATAGCAGGCGTGTTTTCTGGAGAATGAAGGGATGAAGGCACAGATGCATGAGAAGTACAGGTATGTGGCTGGATCTCAGAGTAGGACATAAGATTGGAAAGGTATGTTAGAAATAGGTCATGGAGAACCTTGAATGTCATTTTAAAGGCCTAGTTACTATTTATTGTGCAATTGCCATGGGTCATGCACTGTGCGAGGAATAATAACATTTTCCAGTACAAACCCAGAAGGTAAATATTATCTGCCCCCTGCTTTAGATGAGAAAACAGAATCTCATGAAGGTTAAGCAACTTGTCCCAAATCGCATGCAAGTTAGCAGTGAAGCCAGGATTCAAACCTAATTTCCTGTGACTCCAAGATTTATGCTTACCATGCTGCCTTTCTTTAGGCAAGTACAGAGCCATAAAGATACGTGAGCAATGGAGTAAAATCTTTGCCTTGTGATTTTACAAATAACTGCCACCACTATGAGTGATAGATGGTACAAGTAAGAGGTTGAATGTGAGATTCTAGTACGAATTGGAATCCCAGCTCTGGAACTCAGAATTTAGGACAGGTTTATAGATTCCAGAGTTGTGATGTCCAAGACAGTGGCTACTAGCCTCATGAGACTTCTGAGTGCTTGAAAAGGAATTAGTCCAAACTGAGATGTGCTCTAAGTATAAAGTACACACTGGATATTGAAGACATGGTACAAAAAAAGGATGTAAAAAATTTCTTTAATAAGTTTCAATTAATTACATTTTAGAGTGTTAATGTATTGTTAGATAAAGTATATTAAAATTAATCTGTTTCTTTTACTTTTTGTAAGGTGACTACTAGGAAAATTAAAATTACATATGTGGCTTGTATTACATCTCTGTTGGACAGTGCTGTTCTAGTTATTCTCATAAAGGAGCTCTTTGAACTTTTAAGGGATCACAGAAAGAACAGCTTAGAGTAAGTAGGCCAAAGAAAGAATGAGAGAAGCCTACATTTAGGGGCTGGGTAAAGAAGGAGGAGATGGCAAAGGAGACTAGAGAGTGATCCAAGATGACAGTGTTGAAAAGTAAACTTGGTTACATGTTGCAGAAAGGCCAGGGAGGAGGATGACTGAGAAGAGGCTGCTAAATTTGCTAATTAAGAGGCTATTTGATTTTAAGATTTTTCATAGAGTGGTTGTGGTGGAAGCTGGTTTTAAAAAAGGGCAGGAGTGGGACTCAAGACACATACATCTCTAATGAAATGGATGTTGTGAACATGTTTGTAAGTTTAGTGGAAGGGAAGAGAATAAAGATTCAAAAGGAAGAAAAGATAATTGATGTAGCAAGGTCCCATCACCAGTTCTAGAAAAGCAACTCACATAGGAAAGGATTCAGAATACTTTTCTTCTGAGGCCACAGGGAAGGAAAGGAAATTCAGAGACTTCACATGATTTTATTTCCTATATTCTCTGAGATGGAAGAGATAACATTATAGTCTGACAGTCAAAAAGTTACGACTGAATTTGAGAGCTTGAGAAGTGTGAGAAAGGCTTGGAAAAGACATAGTAGCGTGTCATCACTACAGAATAATAAAAGATTTGTGAGTGAGCAGTGAAGAGTCGTGGAGTTTGGATAGCATAAATATTCAGGAGCATCTGCTGACACAATAATGTTCCTTTCCCGAGCAGAGCTAAGCTTTCTGATGCTTACCCGAGATTAGAAATTGACCAAGAGTGACTGAAGGGCAAGGGACCTCTTCTGTTGCTTGCGTGAAGATAAAGAAAATTGTAGAACACAATGCCCAGATTGGATAAAAAGGCTTTCAAAGCCCGGAGGGAAGATATTAGAGAATGGAAGGGAGGCAGCAGCAATTTTGTAGCATACACACTTTGCCGGTCTGCTCACTGATTTCATTGGCATGAAGCCGTGGCTGGTCAGTTGTGTGTGTTTGGCTCTGTGAGGAAGGACTTCAGCTTCTGCAGATTACTCGAATCACCAAGTCAGATGCAGCGAGAACAAACACGGATTTCAGTCCATCTGTTGAGGTTCCAGCTCATCCTCTTGGAGTTCCAGCCCACTGGTGATCTTCTCTTCCTGACCGCCTGCCCTGCGAACTTCAGGCCAGCACCAGAAACAGAGATACCATTGCAGGGACTGTTTATCCAGCCATACAAGCCAATTCTCTGCAATTAATCCTTTCATTTGTAATATAAACAAAAATATATTTTATATACATATAAAAATATATCTATATTCCTATTGTTTCTACTTCTCTAGCTGAATCCTGACTAATACAGAATGAAAGCCTTGGAAAAAGATGGCAAACTCTGGAGTTCGGGAAGAAGAGATTTCATTTATTTATCCATTTATCTAGGTGCCAAAATCATAGATCATATAAGATATAGGTCTTGACAAGTTTTAATTAAAACAAGTGAAATAAAACTGTCTGCATGGAGTAGAGAGGAGGCTTCAAGGCAGGGATGGTCATTCTGCCTGGCTTGGATTTCAAAGAAAAACTGAATTTAGATTGTGGTCTATTGTCTAGGAGGTACGTTAGAGAATAAGAAGAAAACTAATCTCTCCTTTGGGCCCCAAGAAACTGAACAAGTAAAAGGAGGCACTGATGCTTGGAAGAGATTTTCAGGAAATGACGTAGGCTCCTGAGTTTTAAGACTGTAATTCCACTTCAAACATCACTTATTCACTATCCATCACTCCAAATCAGCTCATTCTCTCATATTCGAGCAATAATTTCCCAGGATCCTCAAATACAAGTCTCTGCAGTATCCTCCACTCTTTCTTTTTCCCCATTTCTTCCAGCACCATTACCCACCTTGCCCTCTGCCACTGTCTCCCCAGTTGGCCGTGAAATCCTGTTACTTCTACTTCAGAACTGTCTCTTGCATGAACATCCTCCTTTGTAACTCTGCTGCTGCCACTGCCATAAATAAGATCATCGCTATTCCTCACTTAGGCAGTTTCACAAGCCTTCTAATGGATATTTCTGTCCCCAGAGTTCCTACAAGACAAATCATATCCAGTCACTTTCCTGCATGAACATCACTGAATCCCTCTAGAAACATTTCAAACTCCTTATCATAGTACCTTTTCAATCAAGGTTCTGACAAGCATTTTCTACATTTCCCATCATTTATCATCTATCTCTACTGGACTTCTGGTCATTCCTAAATGACACCATGCCTTTCAGAATTTTGTGGCTTTTGCATGTGCTGTTCCTGTGGCTTAGAATGCCCTCTACACCATTCTACTTGTGATAAATGCCTCCTAATTCTTCAAGACAGGTTCAAGTTCTCCATTAGGCAGATTCTCTCCTTGGTGCCCCAGAGCACGACATGCAAATGTCTCTTCTAACACAAATTCTACATTGAATAATAATTATCAGTTTAAATTTCTAGCCTACAGAAATCAATTTCATCTATAATGTAGCTAGACTATGGTACTATAAATACATTTGCCAAATATGGCATTCTAGAACTTTGCAAAAAAGACAACATTTCAGCTATTTAAATGAGTAAGACCTATATTATAGGCTGGCCCAGGGAGCCAGTCAAAATTTATACTATTGTTTCTATAAGAAAGTACATTCCTCAGCTTGCAGGGAGAAGGAAACACAACCACTCCAGAAATGAGAGTTCCCCAGCTGCAGCCGTGTTGTTTGCCTGGTAAATAGGAAGAAGGAAACGGAGAGCAGAATGACAGAAACAGTTTTTATTTTTGCCTCACATGGCTGCCGGGCCCTGGCATACAATGAGAAGTTAAGCCTAGATTTGAGGTGTACGACATCCCTCACTATAGTCCAGAACATCTTCAGCTACTCAGAGAAGCAGGAGATGTGATATTACAGAATAGCCCTTGCTGTCTGGGATATCCCTTTCTGCCCACACATTCTAATACCGTCTGTGCTATTATCTTTATTTGTGGATATTTGTAACTCTGGTTACTGATATGTTAAGGAGTGCCTCTGAATGTTAAATTAACAGAGAAATTCTCCTGAATTCTCTCACTAATAGCAGCATTTTACGTCTAAGTAGTCATTTGACAAAAAAACTTTGGTTGAATGTCTACCATCTGCTTGCCAATATGCTAAGCACTAGGGATAGAAATAAAGGATTCAGTCTCATGAACAAATCACCAGCTGATAAAAGTTTACTATACATGAAGTAATATAGAGAAGTGACAAAGACAGTCTCATGAAGTTTATATGCTAGCAGAGAAAAATGTGTATAATTATCATATGATTGATATATTCAAAAATGGGGTGAGTTTAAAGTATTTTAGAAGCACAGAGAGGGAGTTCCTAATCCAAATCCAGATATGGGAGAAATGCAGATGGGAAGGGTAGGCGTGGTGGACAGGTTAAAAAAATGACCCCAATTATTCTTGTCTTTTGGCATTCATGTCTGTGTAATCCCCTCCCTCTGAGCATGGGTGGGATCTGTGAGTTGCTTCTAACCAACAGAATATGGCAAAAGTGATGGTATATCACTTTCATGATTACATTAAGTAAGATCATGGCCTCCATCTTTCTAGGAGACTCTCTATATTGCATTCTTGGCTTGCACACTTTGACAAAGTAAGAAACCATTTTGGGAAGGTCCAGATGTCAAGGAACTGAGGGCTGCCTCTTACCAATGGCCATCTAGGAACTGAAGATGGCCTCCAGCCAACAACTGAAAAGTAAAGGAGTCCCTCAGTCCAACAAGCCTCAAGGAACTCAATCCTGCCAACAATTATGTAAGCTTGGAAGTGGATACTTCCCAAGGTAAGTGTTCAGATGAGAACTCATCCCTGGTTGACACCTTGGTTGCAGCCTCATGAGAGATCCTGTAGCAGGACTCAACTAAGCAATGCCTGGATTCTTGACCCACAGAAACTATAAATAATAATAATAATAATAAATGCATGTTTTTAAGCCATAAAGTTCATAGTAGTATTGTTACACAACAATAGACAACTGGTACAGCAAGTATGACTTATTGACGAAGATGTATCGAAGAAGGAGATTGATGCTTGAGCTAAGTATTAAAGAAGAAGACAAGTGGCATAAGGTTGTCAATTCTAGGCAAATGGAACAGCACAACTAAAAGCACACAGACAGGAAGCACTGGGGTTTGATGACTGCACTACAAGCATTTCTATGTTACTGAGACCACAAGTGCAAGCACTGAGTGGTAGGAGGTAAGGAAGGAGAGGTGTTTGAGCAGGCGTTGCACTATGAAGGATCTTTTAGGCTTGTATGTCATATTAATGATTTGGATTTTAACCTATAGGCAAGGGGAAGTCACTGAAATTTTTAAGAATGGTGGGAACAATGGAGAGTTTTATCGTTTAGACAGGCCACACTGGAAACTATGTGGATAGACAACTTTTGAGAATAACAAGGACCAAAGTCACCCTCCAGTTGACAGACTGTTCCCAATGATAGGCCACTACAGTGGTCAAGGTAATAAAGAATGAAGACTAGAACCATGTGAAGGCTGGAAAGATGATGACTAATTTGAGACACATTTAGCAAGTAAAATCAGCAGGACTTGGGAAGTGGTTGCGAGTCAGGCATGAAGGGAAGAAAAAAGTCAAAGATGACACCTTGATTTCTAATTTGGATAATCATTAGCGAAGGTTCCATCAACTAGGACCAAGAAGTCAAGAGGAGAAAAAGGAGATCTAGGAGGATAAGGTGAACAGAGTTTTAACTAGTCTGAAGTTCAGGGCTGGGCTCGGAATAGACATGTAGATCAGAGCATAGTGACAATGGCTGAAATCAAAAGAGTTGATGAGATTGAGCAGAAACAACAGGAAAAATAAGAAGACCAGTGAGCTGAAAATACAACCTCAAGGACACCAATGGCTAGGGAGTGAACAGCAGAAGAAACTGCAGTAATGACAAAGCAGGAAGGGTCAGAGAGGAATGAATTGAAGAGCATTAAAAGCTTATTAGAAATTTCATTTATATTTAAGAAACTCCCTTCTTTATATAACTTGCTTTCGTTGATTTAGACTCAAGCAGACTCGGGGTGAGTTTATATGAAACTCCTTTCCCTTATTTCCCTTTTCTTCTCCATCTTCCTATCATATTCTTCCCTTAACCAAATGATTTTATATACTTTCTTTTTTTCTTTCTATTTTTTAAATTGATGTCTTAATAGTTTATAACATTGTGAAATTTTAGTTGTACATTATTGTTTGTCAGTCACCCTACAAATGGATCCCTCTATCCCTTGTGCCCACCGCCCCTCCCCCTTGCCCCTGGTAACCACCAAACAGTTCTCTCTGTCCGTGTGTTAGTTTATATTCCACAAATGAGTGAAATCATGTGGTGTTTGTCACTCTCTCTCTGGCTTATTTCACTTGACATAATTTCCTCCAAGTCCATCCATGTTGTTGCAAATGGGACAATTTTGTCTTTTTTATGACTGAGTAGTATTCCATTGTATATATATACCACATCTTCTTTATCCAATCTTCAGTTGACGGACACTTGTGTTGCTTCCACTTCTTGGCTATAGTGAATAATGCTGCAATGAACATAGGTGGGCATAAGCCTCTTTGGATTGTTGATTTCAGGTTCGTTGGATAGATACCAGTAGTGGGATAGCTGGATCATAAGGTATTTCTATTTTTAATTTTTTGAGGAATCTCCATACTGTTTTCCATAAAGGTTATACCAGCTTGCATTCGCACCAGCAGTGAATTAGGGTTCCCATTTCTCCACAACCTCTCCAACATTTGTTGTTTTTTGTCTTGGTGATTATAGCCATTCTAACAGGTGTAAGGTGATATCTTAGTGTAGTTTTGATTTGCATTTCCCTGATGATTAGTGATGCTGAACATCTTTTCATGTGCCTGTTAGCCATCTGTATATCTTCCTTGGAAAAATGTCTGTTCATATCCTCTGCCCATTTTCTTATTGGGTTGTTTTTTTGTTGTTCAGTTGTGTGAGTTCTTTGTATATTATGAAGATTAACCCCTTGTTGGATATATGATTTGCAAGTATTTTCTCCCAGCTGGTGGGTTGTCTATTCATTTTGATCCTGGTTTCATTTGCCATGTAGAAGCTCTTTAATCTGACGAAATCCCACTTGTTTATTTTTTTCTTTTGTTTCCCTTGTCCGAGTATACGTGGAATTCAAAAAGATCTTTTTACAACCAATGTCAAATAGTGTACTGCCTATATTTTCTTGCAGTCTTATAGTTTCAGGTCTCACTTTCAGGTCTTTCATCCATTTTGAGTTAATTTTTGTGTATGGCAATAGAAGACAGTCTACTTTCATTCTTTTGCATGTGACTGTCCAATTTTCCCAGCACCATTTACTGAAGAGAATTTCCTTTCTCCATTGTATGTTCTTAGCTCCTTTGTGAAAGATTAGCTCTCCGTACATGTGTGGTTTTATTTCTGGTCTTTCAATTCTGTTCCATTGATCTGTGTGTCAATTTTTGTACCAGTACCATCCTGTTTTGATTACTGTAGTTTTGTAGTATATTTTGAAGTCAGGGATTGTGATGCCTCCAGCTTTGTTCTTTTTTCTCAGGATTGCTTTAGCTATTCAGGGTTTTTTGTTGCCCTATATGAATTTTAGTATTCTTTGTTCTATTTCTGTGAAAAACATCATTGGGATTCTGATTGGGATTGCATTGAATCTATAGATTGCTTTAAGTAGTATGGACATTTTAACAATGTTTATTCTTCCAATCCATGTGCATGGGATATTTTTCCATTACGTTATGTCATCATTGATTTCTTTCAATAGTGTGTTATAATTTTCATTGTGTAGGTCTTTCACCTCCTTGGTTAAATTTATTCCCAGATATTTTATTCTTTTTGTTGAGATTGTAAATGGGATTGTCTTTTTGAGTTCTCTTTCTGTTACTTCGTTCTTGGCATACAGAAATGCAATGGATTTTTGTAAGTTGATTTTATACCCTGTGACTTTGCTGTAGTTGTTGATTATTTCTAATAGTTTTCCAATGGCTTCTTTAGGGTTTTCTATATATAAAATCATGTCGTTTCAAATAGTGAGAGTTTCACTTCTTCGTTGCTTATTTAGAGTCCTTTTATTCCTTTTTCTTGCCTAATTGATCTGGCCAAAACTTCCAGGACTGTGTTGAATAAGAGTGGTGAAAGTGGGCACCCTTGTCTTATTCCTGTTCTCAGAGGAATGGCTTTCAAATTTTCCCTGTTGAGTATGATGTTGGCTGTGGGTGTGTCATATATGGCTTTTATTATGTTGAGGTACTCTCCTTCTAACCCATTTTGTTGAGAGTTTTTATCAAAAATGGATGTTGGATCTTGTCAAATGCCTTCTCTGCATCGATTGAGATTATCATGTGGTTTTTTATTCTTCATTTTGTTAATGTGGCATATCATGTTGATTGATTTGCAGATCTTGAACCATCCCTGTGTCCCTGGTATAAATCCCACTTGTTCACAGTGTATGATCTTTTTGATGTATTGCGGTATTCGGTTTGCCAATCTTTTGTTGAGGACTTTCTTATCTATGTTCATTAGCTATATTGGCCTGTAGTTTTCCTTTTTTGTATTGTCCTTGTCTGGCTTTGGTATCAGAGTGATGTTGGTCTCATAGAATGTATTAGGAAGTATTCCATCTTTCTCTACTTTTTGGAAAAGTTTGAGAAGGATAGGTATTAAGTCTTCTTTGAATGTTTGGTAAAATTCTCCAGAGAAGCAATCTGGTCCTGTACTTTTATTTTGGGGGAGGTTTTTGATTACTGTTTCAATCTCTTTACTTGTAATTGGTCTATTCAGTTTCTCTATTTCTTCTTGATTCAGTTTTGGTAGGTTGTATGAATCTAAGACTTTATCCATTTCTTCTAGATTGTCCAATTTGTTGGCATATAGTTTTTCATAGTATTCTCTTACAATTCTTTGTATTTCTGTGGTATCTGTTGTAATCTCTCCTCTTTCATTTCTAATTTTATTTATTTGAGTCTTTTCTCTTTTTTTTCTTAGTGAGTCTAGCTAAGAGCTTGCCAATTTTGTTTATCTTCTCATAAAACCAAGTCTTTGTTTCATTGATACTTTCTACTGTTTTTTTGGTTTCCATTTCATTTATTTCTGCTGTAATTTTTATTATTTCCCTCCTTCTGCTGACTTTTGGACTTTGTTGTTCTTTCTCTAGTTCTGTTAGATGTAGTTTAAGATTGCTTATTTGGGATTTTTCTTGTTTCTTAATGAGGGCCTGTATTACTATGAGTGTCCCTCTCAGGACTGCTTTTGCTGCATCACATATGAGTTGGTATGGTGTATTTTCATTTTTGTTTGTCTCCAGATATTGTTTGATTTCTCCTTTAATTTCATCGATGATCCATTGGTTGTTCAGTAGCTTATTGTTTAGTCTCCACATCTTTGTCACTTTCCCAGTTTTTTCCTTGTAGTTGATTTCTAGTTTCATAGCCTTATATCTGAAGAAGATGCTTGTTACGATTTCAATCTTCTTAAATTTATAGAGGCTTGACTTGTTTCCCAACATATGGTCTGTCCTTGAGAATGTTCCATGTGCACTTGAACAGAATGTGTAATCTGCTGTTCTTGGGTGGAGTGCTCTGTATATACCTATTAAGTCTGTCTCGTTTAGCTTTTCATTTAAGTCCACTATTTCCTTCCTGACTTTTTGTCTGGATGATCTATCCATTGATGTGAGTGGGGTGAAGTTCCCCCACTTTTATTGTGTTGTTGTTAATATCTACTTTTAGGTTTGTTAACAGTTGCTTTATGTACTTTAGTGCTCCTGTGTTGGGTGCATATATATTTCTAAGTGATGTGTCTTCTTGGTGGAGTGTCCCTTTCATCATTATATATTGCCCCTCTTTGACTCTCATTACCCTTTTTATCTTGACGTCTACTTTGTCTGATATAAGTATGGCAACTCCTGCTTTCCTTTGTTTCCCATTGGCTTGGAGTATCATCTTCAATCCCTTCACTCTGAGCCTATGTTTGTCTTTAGAGCTGCGATGTATTTCCTAGAGGCAGCATATTGTTGGGTCTTGTTTTTTAATCCATCCTGCCACTCTGTGTCTTTTGATTGGAGAATTCAATCCATTTACATTTAGAGTGATTATTCATACATGAGGGCTTAGTGTTGCTACTTTATTGCTCACTTTCCAGATCTTTTGCATTTGCTTTGTTTCTTGTCCCATGTGTTTCGGACTACCAATTCAGTTTGGTAGTTCTGTATGATGGTTTTCTTAGTTTTCTCTTTATTTATCATATGTGTCTCTGTTCTGAATATTAGTTTAGTGGTTACCATGAGGTTTATATAAAAAATCTTGTAGATGAGATAGTCCATTTTCTGATGACCTTTTATTTCCTTTGACTAAGTCAATTCTGTCCCTTTCCTTTTCTCCTTCTAGGTTATTGTTGTCACAACTTATTCTGTCTTGTGTTGTGATTTTGTGTTTCAAGTGATGAGATTATATTTATTTTTGGTATTTTCCTTCCCTTGATCTTTAATGTTATAATTAAGTGTCTGCTAACCTATTCTGATAGAAAGATGCAATTTATCTGATTGTGTCTATCTATTTTCTCCTTGCTCAAAGCTTTGTATCCCCTGTCTCTCTCTCTCTCTCTTTTTTTTTTTTAATCAGGCATGAGGGACTTCTTAAGCATTTCTTGCAGTGGGGGTCTTGTGGCAATGAACTCCCTTAGCTTTTGTTTATCTGGGATAGTTATTATTTCTCTATCATATCTGAAGGACATTTTTGCTGGATAGAGTATTCTTGGCTGAAAGTTTTTATCTCTCAGAATTTTGAATATATCATTTCACTCTCTTCTAGCCTGTAGAGTTTCTGAAGAAAAATCTGCTGAGAACCTGACTGGAATTCCTTTATACATTATCTTTTTTTCTCTGGCTGCCCTTAATATTTTTTATTTGTCATTAACTATTGCCAGCCTAACAACTCTGTGCCTTGGAAATGGCCTTTTTTTGTTGATATGTTTAAGAGATAGGCTCATTTCATTCACTTGCATTTCCAGCTCCTTCCGCAGGTGTGGGAAGTTCTCAGCTATTATTTCTTTGAACATGCTCTCTGCTGCTTTTCCACTCTCTTCTCCCTCTGGAATACCTATAATCCTTATGTTGCATTTCTTAATTGAGTCAGATATTTCTCAGAGATTTTCTTCATTTCTTTTTATTCTTAGTTCTCTCTCCTCTTCCATCTGGAGCCTTTCTGCATTCCTATCCTCAATAACACTAATTCTTTCCCCCATATTGTCAGCTCTGCTCTTTAAAGATTCCAGATTTTTATCTCCTCCACTGCGCTTTTCATGTCCAACATTTCTGATTGGTTTTTCTTTATAGTTTCAACCTCTTTTGTGAAGAAGCTCCCAACTTCATTGAATTGTCTATTGTATAATCTTGTAATTCACTGAGCTTCTTTATGATAGCTATTTTGAATTCTCTGCCATTTAGGTTATAAATTTCTGTGCCTTCAGGATTGATTTCTGGATGCTTGTCATTTTCCTTCTGGTCTGGAGATATAATATATTTTTGCATTGTGCTTGAGGGCGTGGTTTTATTTTTCCTCATCCTGAAGATATCTGGTCACAGATTCCACTTTCAGCCACTAGATGAGGGTCAATAGCTGTGTATTCTGAGCCTGCTGAGATCTGTGGGCATTCTGGCTGGACTGAAGCATGGCTGAGCTGGGGTGCTGAGCTAGGGTGCCACACACAGCTGAGCTGGGGCACCGGCTGGGGCTCTGAGCACAGCTGGGATGGAGCACTGTGCACCACTGGGTTGGGTTGGGTTTGGGCACTGAGCTGGGACACCACGGGTGGGGCAGGGGCGCCCATCTTTGCCTCCCCAATCCCAGGGGCCCCTCGTTCTTCCCTAGCTATCTGCTCTCCTGGGGTGTTAGTTTGATGAGGACACCCCCACAACTGTTCCACTCCCTCCATATGGGAGCTCCCCATGGGCTGTGAGGGAACTTGGATAGTGAAGGTTCTCCCACAGAGGGTCGCCCCTCCCCTACCTTTCTGAGAGCTGCACAGTCTTGGTCTCAGGGTCACTGTCATTGGGGAAAGAGGGAAGCCCTCCTTACCTGCTTCCACTGCCTCTGTGGCTTCTAGCACCACTGCTGTTGGATGTAAGGCTGTGTGAGTCCTTCAGACATCTTATATGTAGTGTAAAAGACCTCTGTTGATATATGAATGACCGTTTTGTTGTATCTTAGTGGGGGAGAGTTTAGGGAAGAAGCTCACTCCACCATGATGCTGACCTTATATACTTTCTTGATTAAAGTGGCAACAATTCTTTACAACCAGGACTGGGCCTGAAGTTAATTCTGGAGGAGCACTCTGATACTCTGGAATACGTACTGGGTATAATAACAACAATTTGCCCTCAAGAAGATTGCTTTAGTTGCTGGAAATTATAGAGAGACTAAGGACAGAGGACCCTGAGAATTCTTTTTAGAAAGCAGTTCAATGTTATATTTTCCAGGAGAATTTATTCTATAGAGAAACAGATTGGTATAATAGAAAGAACACTGGAGTGAAAGTTAGAATTCTTAGTTGTTAGGATTATAAGAGTATTAAAGGGCCAAGACTGGGGGTGAGATAGTGGAGATAGAAAAGAAAAGAGAAACACTTTGTATGAAAACATGGCAGAATTTTGTAATATCCTTTGGGGGTCAGGAAGAGATAAAAGAGAGCTACTTGAATATTTCAGAACGTATATGCTGTGATAATGCTGATGTGATTACTGACTAGGGGCAGGGCAGCAGAAGGAAAAGCCAGTTTTCTAAAAATATGTAAGATGGCTTTATAGATAGTTTGTTTGAGCCAATGGTGAGATCTATAATAGAAATTTATTGTGTATACCAGAGACACAGGGCAAGCAGTTAGATGAGAGGGTGGAATAAGGGATAGAGATCTGAGGCATACTTGGAGAGAGGCATGGTTGGAGCCCTTAGCACTAAAAACACCTTCAGGGTTAGAAAAGCAGAGACCATTTTGGACCTAGAAGGAGGAGATGAAAGAAAGAGAAAAGCAATGCTCATAGATGTGGGAGGGGAACTGGGATTATACAGTTGGCCAAAGACATTTGTTTATCCTTTTGTGCCCTTTTGTCTGTTTTCTGACAAAACAGACATGATTTAGAGTAGATGTCTCATTGCCCGTCTCACATGGGATACTCAAGTTATTTCAGTTCACCAGAGGACACAGAACACAAATGTAGCACCAATAAGAGAAGTGATGATAGATTTGAACATTAATTCCCACAAGTTACAAGTAAATTTCCCTTTGAATCCAAATCATGGTGTCTGGTTACTGGAGAAGATTTACTGGCAGCAGTGTAAACCCCTGGAAGGTTACCGTCTTACTCAGCTAATAGCAGAAAGGCATGGACTGGATTCTTAGTTAGACATGCTGGATTTTAAAACCACAACAGCTAGTCCCCAAAAATTCCTAAAACTAAGTAAGACAAGAAATTTATTGTGTGACTGTTATGAAAAGAGAGTAGTCTTAACTAATTAAGCTCAAGTTATTTTACTCATAAAATTAACTCTCATTGTAATTATAATGAAGTAATTTTTATCAGAGAAGTGACTTTTTAGAATATTACACTTTAACTTGATCAGAAAAATACATAACTGTCTACATGTTTTGCTTTGACACTTTTCAAAAAATATAATTGCCAACTGATATCACCGAACTGCATCAGTGAAACAAATTGAGAGCCTAGGGTTCCAATAGTTTCTAAATTTGGGGCACATTTTCAGTCTCTATGTCCCTACACTCTTATGGACTAAGCTACCTTGGCAAAGCACCTCTACTCATGAAAATGTGCCATTTCACCACAATGGTTTCTATAACTAATGATGGAGAAATTCCCTCAACTTATTTATAATACTCACCAAAAAAGTACCATGTCTAAAAAAAAAAAAAAAAAAGTACTTGCAATTCAGCTCCTTAAGAAATCAACTCAAGGCATACTATATTCTACTAAAACTAATATTTAGATGGAGTTGGGAAATTATTATAGTCCAAACATACCTATGTCAAGTTAAAATATAGGTTCCTCAACCACTAAGATAGATAACCTTCTTGACTCAGGATAATAATTAAATGGTTAGAATTCCAAAAATTTCTATGAGATCGTGATGAATCTGATGATTATAATGTTAATGATCAGATAAATCTGGCCTTTATAAGCAACCTTTACAAATTATCAATTAGGCAGTTGGATCAGAATGCATATCCCTTTACCACCCTTTTAGTACACTGTGATACTCCATGACTCTTGTTGAATACAGACATTGAAAAAGACCAGTTTAGTCTCCTTTCTTAAATCTGTGTATTACTGGAGTTTTAATGCCTCTATGATGCTTAAGACGTTTCCTTTCACATAGTAATAGATATTCATGAAATGTTTGTTGAAAGCATCAATTAATTAGTGAATTTATATTCACTTAGATGTATGCTGGATGCAGAACTCTATGACTGTACATCTCAGGTACATAGTAAATACCGCAGATTGGATTAACGAATAAATAGGCATTGATAAGGGTAATTAATTCAAGGAACATAAACTGTAATTCAAGCTTGGTCCCAACTATGACCACATCATTTGTGATATGATAGCTTTGAGATTTTTTTTCTCTGCTGTTCCCTTTAACACTTTATTGTTAGATATACTAACAATGCAATACACATAGGAGCCAGCAATTTTTGAGTTGTACCAAATTAAATATAATTTTAAACAAGTTTAAACATTTCAAAAGGAGAAACATTTTCTTGAGAGTAAAAATTTAAAATTTTAAACGTTAGAAATGTGTCAAAGCATGGTTTTGAGAAGCTGCTCTTCATTAGGAAAAATCATAGTCATAGAAATAACTGTTTTTTTAAAGCTCTGATGATGCATTTTTTAACAGATTGTATTTAGTCCTAGTAAACCATTTACAATCACTCTCCACAAAGGGCACTCTTTATAGACAATTGAATCATTCCAAGGAAAATTTAGGGCAAACTCTCAATGCAATTCCATTAGGCCAACATTTGTACATATATGTGCTTATTGGGATTTATAAACAATAAAGGGAATCACTGAACTGCATCTCAAAAATCAACTGAATTGTTTTTGATTTTTTCAACCTTCAAGCAGTCCTGAACTTTCCCTTTCAAAAAGAATCATTAATAAGAAAGAAAGGAAGATATCAGCACAATTAAACATGCTCTTACAAGGGTATTCTAATTGTACTTGCCCATATATCAAAAATATCATTTATAACTTAATTCATGTAGGCTTATTTCACATTAAAGGTATAATTCAATTTGATGAGCTATGGTAAAGAATGAGTTATAATTCTCAAGTATTTATAAAAGACTGGTAATATAACGCCAGTTGTAACATTATAATGTAACATAAATAAAAACTATGTTAAAATTACATTAAATTTCTAATGGCAAATTTGTATTTAAGCAATTTAAGTAGCATGTGTGTTTAAGGAGTAAAAATTCAGCCTGACTGAAAAAAAGGACAGAATAGATTCTCCAGTCTAAGTTCTCAAATATTTAAAATGTTTCAGAGAAAGTTGAGAGATATGTACAATCTAAAGGGCAGCAAAAATTGGCATTCCATCCTCATTTTTTATAATTAAGTAGATTCAAGAAAACATTAAAAACAGATTTGCAATATTTTGGTGTGACTCAAAAGCCATCAAAACTAAATTTAATTTAAAATATAAGCAATCTAAGACATGAATCAGGAGAATCATATTTAACTTTTCCATTTGAGGTGTTCACATGAAGATAGTTTGAAATTCCATTATTTTTGGAGAGGTCTTTTATCAAAACAGGCTGGAGCATCAGACAAAGTAAACACGATTACACAGATAAAACTAAGATGCAGAAAAATGTCAGTCAGATAATTGCTATGTCTAATTCTCACAATCACTTTGAAATAGAATTTATCATGAAACTAAATGCAGTCTGCTGCTTGAATGGAATGAAAATAATCCCACCATAAGTTTTAAAAATGTATGGAAAATAATTAATGTTTTTGGATTATTTAAAATGTTTATTTTAAGAACTCCTTTCAGGCTTGCTCATCTAAAAGTGACCATCATATATATGTATGGTCTTCATTATAAAGCCTCAAATATTTAAAAGCCAGATTTGCAGTAACTTACTTTTTCCAAGCATGACAAGGAAGGACAGGAAGGAGGGAGCGAGGGAGGAAGGATTCTTAATTAATTAATTAAGAAAGAAAAAGAGAAAGGAAGGGAAGGGAGGGAGGGATTTTTATTAAAGCCCCGAATACAAACCAAAAGGGACCACCAAAGGGGAACATTAGTCCTCTCTAATAAAAAAAGGACATCAATGCTTCAAAACCCAAATTATCAATTTTAGCAGAAATGCCACCTCTTTGAACTTAACTGCCTTATAGATACATAACCATTCAAGTTCTGTGTGTATATATGTTTACAAGTTGTTCCTGTTAACTCCCTCCAAACTTAGTGGATTAACTACAAGCATTTTAGGATATCTCACCTCTGTGGGCCAGGAATTCAGTTAGGGTTCAGTTGAGTAATTCTTCTATTCGTGCGTTGTTGACAGAAGAATATATCCTCTGAAGACGCCTAGATAGCTTCACTTGCACGTCTGGTGCCTGGGAGAGATGGCAGGAAGGCTAAGGTTAGCTGGGGCCAGAGCACCAGAGCACTGGCTTTTTATATATGGCAGCTGAGGAATCCCAGAGAGAGTGTTCCAAGGGAGCCCAGGTGGAAGCTGCAAGGCATCTTATGATCTAACCTCAAGTGTCCGAGAATGTCACTTCTGAAGTCTTCTATGAGTCAAACCAGACACAAGAGGAGGAGACTTCGACATCATGTCTCAGTGGGAGAAGTAGCAAAGAATTTGTGGCCATTTGAAACCTTCCACACAAGTTCACATTGGAAGATATGTCAGGAAGATCCATATACAAAGATACACATTCTGTTGATGCTTTACCAATATTATTTTTGGAAAAAGAAAAGTTGTTTCTGGTTATATCTTCTTTAAAATTGTTTGTGTTAAAATTATTATAATCAGTTTTTATGACATGGAACTTTTAAAGCCTTAAGCTCTTTTTTTGGTTTTTTTTGTTGTTGTTTTTTTGTTTTTTTGCTGAGGAAGATTGGCCCTGAGCTAACATCTGTGCTCATTTTCTTCTATTTTGTATATGAGACACCACCACAGCATGGCTTAATGAGTGGTGCATAGGTCCACGCCCGGGATCTGAATCCACAAACCCCAGACCGCCAAAGTGGAGCATGAGCATGCGAACCTAACCACTAAACCACCAGGCCAGCCCTGCGGTTTTTGGTTATTTTTTTAAAAGAGAATTCTTTTCCCATTCCAAGGGGCCTACTTTAGCCAAATAATAGGCAGGTGTGAGATGGCTTTCTATTCAGGCACATTGCCTTGGTAGACCACTCCAATTTCAAAGGACAGTATTAGTCCTCCTAATGTGGCCAACTGTTAAGAATATGGCTGTGAAAATAACTAGTAACATAAAGTACCCACATTCCAGTTACTTCTTAGAGTATATAACTTTTACCTCACAGCCACTTACGACTTAGCAAAGACCAGCTGAAAGAAGTATTAATGACAGTGAACTGCCGAGATGCTGCAGTACTTGCAGTCCTCCAATCCTTATTTGCACTTGGATTTATCCAAGCCAGCAGAGTTTAACACCTCATTGTCTTAACACCCTATTGATAATCTTTTTCTCAGTTGAATTTTGACATTACATCATCACCTCACATTGATAGCCATTATAAGACATGCCTTTTAAAGCTCATTATCATATCTACTATTATGTGCAGGTGGGTGAAGCTGTGGCTCATGACACCATCTTGTCTCCCTTGGGAGAATCTGCAGGTAAAATTTCTCTCTGGTTGAGTACAAGAAATGGTGGAACTTCTCTGGAGCAACAAATTTGTCTTTATTTAGAGACCCTGAATCATGTAACTGGTTATGGTTTCCTCTTTGCCATGTCTGCTAAAAAGTCAAATTTGTTGCCTATCCTTGGCAACCAACAGAACATGAACTTGAGTGCTAACCTCATGCTGAAGTTCAACTCATTTTTCACAACCCTGCTTTCCCTTTTTCTTGAATAATTCATTTCTTTTCTTTATCTGCTTATTTTGTACATTTTTTGAAAGTTATCTTAAATCTTTTTTGGAAAAAGGTAAGCAGAAAATCATTAAATAAGAAAGAAATATCCAACAATTGTTCAATGAACACTCACTGTGCTACAAAGAGCTTACAAGTGGGATGCTATCTTACTAGGCCTTTGGATGCATGTTTTTCAGCTGTGGAAAACAGGAACATGCATCTAATGGGTGATCTCTGCTGAGTCTCATCAGATATTGGGTGTGTGAGACTGGATCTATACCTCCTTGAGTCCATCTGAATTGAAGGGCTGGAAGAATAATTCAGTGTTACTACTTGGGATTCAGACATTTTCAGGCCTGTATGGTAACCATAATTGGTGACAAAGGAATATTTCCAGGAGAAAATATTACCCTGAAGAAAAACTTTAACCTCTGTATTTAGCTTAAGCATTTGCTAATATTTTAAATGGTAATCTAAAATAACCCTAAATAGTAAATTATATATTTTAGTTCCCTAGACATGCATATTATAACTGTCATTTTAGGGGGCCCAGTATTTTGTAATTCATAATATATGAGGCTCAGCTCAAGCTGTTCTGAGGACTTTTTTTGGTTTTTGTCTTGTCTTGGAATACACATATTAAAACTTGCTCTAAAATATTTTCATATTAAAGCAGTGGTTCTCAACCAGGGGTGACGCCCAGAGATACTTTTGGTTGTCACAGCTGAGGGTGGTGGTAGTACTGGCATCTAATGCTACTACACATCCCACAGTGCACAGGACAGCCCCCACAACAAAGAATCATCCAGTCCAAATGTTGTTAGTGCGAGATTGAGACACCCGGGGTTAAAGTCACATGCTGTCATGTATAAATCTCAGTTCTTAACCAATAACTAGTGTAAGAGTTTAAAACAAGGTAAAACTTTATGGGAAAAGCAATTGTTGGCTTTCAATAATATTGGAGGCTCTTTGCAATTATGTCATATTTATGTCTGTACATCCAACATCTAGCATAAGGCCTGGCCCACAAAGTTTTGTTGAAAGAAGGAGTGAATGGATGATCAACAGCCGTTAGAAAAGGATGCTGCTGATTTCCACAATGAAGGGAGCTGGCCTTTTTTCTGAGCAACAGGTAATAATCTGGCTGTTCAAATTCCCCCAGAAAACATCCCTTTTCCTCTCTCTTACTTGGTTCTCATGCTAGTCAGCAATACAGAATATCTCTAGGTAAGGTATTTATGAAAGGATTTGCTTGCAAATTGAATGAAATCCAGCACCTGTGCAATCTTAAGACATCTGACATTTCAAAGAGACAGTCTAATGGATGTACTTGCTATCTCATCATCTAGATTGTCCCTCTTATTCTCCTCTTATTACGTAAGCTCAAGGAGCAAAATGCTTAGATGTAATGCCCTCTACTTGCTTGAAGTGTTAATATAAGGACTATTTGGTTGAACAGCATTTCTGGATCTCCTGTGACATCAGACTTAGAGCCATTGTCCAGAGTGTCACATAATATATTTTATGTAAACCCCAAGCTATTAATCCAGACTTGCGATTTGTTCCAGAAAAAAATGCCTCAGTATATTATTTCTCTTGTCAAAACCAAAAAACTATATATATAACCAACTATTTTTTTTTTCACCTGAGCTACAAGAAAAATAATCTGCCTGAAATCATTTGCTCTTTCTGAGGCTGTACCATGAGTGGTTAAAATGAAATACCCTGGAGCCAGGCTGCCTGGATGCAAGTCCTAGAGCCATCACTTACTAGCTGGTTGACTTCACTTGTCTGTGCCTCGGCTTCCTCAGAGTTAACATGAAGATAATAATTATGCTGACTTAAGGTTACTGTTAGGATTAAAATGATTAACTGTTAAGTACTTGAAACAGTGCCTAGTTCACAGGAAGCCCTTGAAAAGTATTATCTATTATTATTTCTGCTTTCTTCAGACAATTCCAAGTCCACTCTTTCTTCTAGTAGCCCTTTGACTTGTAAGCTTTACACAGCCAGAGCCGTTATGTAGGCTGCTCACCAATGAACTGCCACTCTCTAGCAGAATATCTAACGTGTAGCCCGTCTTTAAGAAAATGTGACCAGAATAAAAGAATAGAGGTTTGCACTTTACCAACAGACAAAATATACAAAGCTTGATTCTCAAATGGAGAATATGTCCAGAGAACAAACATGCACCTTGTAGGAGACTGAAAAGATCTAGACCACAAAAGTCAATGAAAGAATATTATCGCTTTCACATTTAAATGTTCCTTTCAGTTTAGAGTTAGATCAGAGGGGATTAAATGAGAAGATTTCATTTAACATTCAACTCAAAAAGTTACTTAAGAACAATTTTCACTGCAGGTGGTGCAGACTCTGACGCCAGAACAAAAATTTTTGCACTCTACATCATCGATGCAAAGAAAAGTCAGTCAAAAACACTTTCCTCCAGGAGTTTATAGGCCATTGTCTATGAGGAATGCAGATGTTTTAGATGCTGGGAATGTTTTACATGCTTTTTTATAATTGTGTGATAGATACACAATTGCTGGACATGTTCTTTTTCTCTAAGAATTTGCTAGTTTCAAGTTAGAAGCATTTTTATTTGAGCATAGGGTAGCATGTTTGAATTTTGCCTTTTTGATATAATCATGTCAGTGAGCACTGGAGTAAACCAATGGGATTTCTAAGGTACAAAGAAAAAGCTCACTACCTCAAACTGCACATTCTCTTAGAGATTTGACATGAGAATCGAATTGTCCAAAAATATTTAATTTTTTAAAAACTATTCTTCTATAATTATCCAGACCACATAAATTACATCTTGCCAAATGTTGGAAATAAAGTTTTTGATCCTGTCATAAATATGTCTAAGAAACTATAGTGTTTAATTAATAGAAAAACAAATCTCACCTGCTGCCAGTCTCTTAATCAACCAACAAGTGGAGAAATGTGCTTTGTTGCAGGCTTATTTGCAGAGGCGAATCCCTACCTAGTGGAAATGAGATGGTGAGTAAGGTAAAGCCATCTGAAAGGATTGCATGTCTCAAGTTAGCTCTCCAAACATACCAGCATATGAAGGAAGCCTCGTAGACAACAGGATGGACACTTTCAGCTCTGTGGTAAGAAGGCACTGCAGAAATTGAAATGATTCCAGTAATGTCTTTCTAACGATCTGTGACATTATGAAACTTGATGACTCACTGTGTTGTGTTACCATGCCCATGGTCTTATATTAATTTCCTTTCTCTCCATTTCTCTGTCCTGATCATTTCACAAAATTATAGGCCTGGAAGAGAAACTGATTTTCCACCACTTAATTTGACTCTGTTAGCATTTCCAATTATGATGTGATTTTGAGAATCATTCCAAAGTGACACACCCATTAACTGACAGCTTTAGATATCTAAAGTTTACAAAATGTATGATGTTTATAATTGTTTAAGATGTAATAAGAATAATTGATAGTCATTTGTGAATTGTTTTTTGAAGAGCTTCCTTTTCCTGTTCCCTTAGATGGTTAAGGGCAAAGTTTTCCTCCCTCTGTACCCTTTTTCTGGCTTTATTTGTTTTTCTCTAAAGAATCTGAAGATTGCTTTAATACATCTTGAGACTTAATAATAGGAGGAAGGGAGAGAACAGGGATAGGTATTAAGATTTGGTTGAATGTCAGGCACTGTGCTAGGTTCTTTGTAATATATTATGTCATCTAATTTCCACAACAACCTTCTGTGTTTTGTTTTATTATCTCTATTTTATAGATCAAGAAATAGAAGGCTCAGAAATATTAGTAACATTCAAAGTCATGCAACTAGCAAGTGGCAGAAGCAGCTTCCCTATCAAACCTAGATCTTCCAACTCTATGTCTAGTGGTTTTCCCACTACACCACATATGCACAAACAGGTCATCAGGAGAGCCTTGTCCTGACCTACATTATGCTAATCCAGCACTTACCACAGAGAAAATGGTCAGGATTCATCCCACTCTAATATGGTCACCATGCATAACTCTCGCTTACTTTGTCCTTGAGAGCATTCCAAGTGAGCTGACTAAAAGAGTTCATATAGGAAAACTGCTCCCAGAAAATAGAAGGCACATGGAAAATGATCACATATGAAAATTCTGTGATTGAGATCTACAATTAAAAAGGAAATGTAGTAGCACCTCTTAACTAAGAATGAAACCCAGAAGAATTAAGTATCTCACCACACATCTCGTTTTCAGGTTCAACTTGATCTATAGGCAGAGTGATTAAACATTATTTAATTTAATCCTTCTGAAAGGCATATGAGATAGATACTATGATCATCTGCATTTTTAGGATTATCTCAGGAAACCAATCTTTAAAATAATTAAGTGCCTTTTCCAAGGTCACACAGCTAAACCTCTGTACCATAACATTAAAATCTTCTGGTCAAGTTCTAGTCCTTTTCCTGGAGTTCCTGAAACATTTCTTCTTCCATCAGCTCATTTTCACACTGTCACTCCTATGGTCTCTTCATCACACTTTGCTACATGGCAGCAAACCTCCTCATCAACTCCACTTATTTAAATTCTATCTCCTGCTCTTAGATCTTCTCTCAGTCTGCTCAACGATTCCACAGAATGTTTCCTCTACCAGCACTGTCTAATTAAAGAGCTCCTCAAATCCTTCTCTTCCATAACCATTTTCCATGCACTTGAAATAGAAAGAGATATTCACTTATTTATTGTAATGTGCACATTTTGATTCATAGATAGTCTCATACTAATAGCCACACAAGATGACAATTATATCTTTATATATTAATCTAATAAGTCTCTTTAATATTTGAACACTTCAGTCACTTTGTTATTTTTGAGTTCACAGCTTCTAAAGGCCAATAATTGTGTCGGATAAGGCAATTTGGTACAAAGCCTATCATTAAGCCCCTCATATGAGCATGATAATAAATATGCCAAATGGCAAACTAGAGCACATTCATCTGACATGTGGAGTCACAATGACATTGATCTATTCATTAAACATACATTTATTTGGCACCCATTATGTTGAACATCCTGTGCTAAGTGCTCATGTGCTCTAAAGTGAAACATTAATTAAACATCACCTAACTTATTTGATTTGGGTCTTCCCTGAGTGTGAATGCAGGTGTGTCAGGTGGCCTCTCTGCCCCTCAATTTCTTCTTTCATAATGAGGTGATTCAATGATTCCCAAAGTCCCTTCCTGTTGTGTAGGTCTATGAATCAATGTGGTTGTATCACTCCCTAAATTGAGAAGTCATATTTCTTAGCTTTCTAAATTAGATATGGTTTAATCTCCATAGTTATATAACTTACAGAAAACCTCTTTTAAAATGATACATGAATGACAAGAACTATCTTGGATGTACTGTGTATTTCTCTTAGCAGTATTTTGATTTAAGTGTAAATGAATCATAAACATGAGGATTATATTTCTCCTAAAATAAACATGCCTAAAATCTCAGATGATATTTTCTTGGCAAAATGCACTTAGGATTTTATTAAACCCAAGACATTTGAAAATCAGATGATATACTGAGAACAAGATATTCACACAAGATCTATAGCTCTGAAATGAAGTAAATTGAGGCAATTTGTTGAATATTACAGCTAAGGAGCTCTGTTGCTTTTATTCCCCTGATATTATAGTAAAAGTAAATTTGAGACTTAATAGTCTATTTCAAGGCCCAAATCACAAAGACCTTACTATTCCCCACATCCATCCTATGGACTTCTTTCCGCAATAGTTAAACAAATTCCCCTACACCACTTGCCTCTATATTTATCATTTCTTTCAGGTTGGCTTAACTGGACACTGGCTCTTTCCGTAAGTTCTCTTTATCCTCTCAAGTGTAGAAGCCCTTTCTCCCACTCAGGTGTAGAAGCTCTTTCTCCCACACACCACATATTTCAGGGTTTCCAAACAACTTTCATCTCAGGACTCCCCCATCTTCATATCAATAAACAAAAGATAAATAAGTAAATATATCTGTTCCCTCAAAGCTCTTGCCAATTCACTATACATTACTTACCCATTTCTGAAATTATTTTCTATTATCCTTCTGGTCACTTTCCTTGATTCAATATAATCTTTGGCACCTGTTCAAATCATTTATTTCCTGCTATTCTGAATCATGTCATCACCTAACTGGACAATTCATCCAGACCTGAACATAATAAACTTGAATTTGTTATCTTCTCCTTTACTCCACTTGTTATCCTTCTCATGGAACCATCCAGAAATGCTCTACCTCTGAAATCAGAAATGCCCTCTCTCCACCCTGAGACCACAGTTTTCTATCCTTCCCATAAATCTCTTCAATTTCATTAGACTCAATTCACAGGTCTTTCTACTCTTCCTCTATTAGCCCCCGCTTCCTTCTTTCTCCTCTACATCTGTGATCCATCACTTCAAAACTTCTCATTCCTGAATATTATCCTTGCAAACATCTCAATCCTAAATGAAATCAGCTAGTTTGAGAATGCTGTTTAGTAAATCACACAAATGGGCATTGAATCAATAGTTGAGTTCTCTCTTCCCTTCCTTAACTGCTAATAAGAAGAGAAGCAATTCAGTTACATGGCACTATTAACCATTCCTTCTTCAAGTCATTCCTCTCTTACACCTCAACTGCTAATCTATTTTCTCAACAGAGAAAATACAATCCATCAAAGAGGCAGTCTCTCAATTTTTGGAGAAAGGATAGAAAGAAAGACTAGATGATCTTTTTTTTTTTTTTTTTGGTGAGGAAGATTGGCCTTAAGCTAACATCCATTGCAAATCTTCCTCTTTTTGCTGAGGAAGATTAGCCCTGAGCTAACATCTGTGCCCATCTTCCTCTATTTTGTATATGGGACTCCGCCACAGCATGACTTGATGAGCAGTGTGTAGGTCCGTGCCTGGGATCTGAACCTGCAAACGCCAGGCCACCGAAGCAGAGCGCACAAACTTAATCACTACGTCACCAGGCTGGCCCCAGATGATCTTTTCATACTTTATATAATATAAAGTATATGAATATATTTATATATATATTTTTATATATATGCTTTTATATACTTTATATATATATATATATATATATATATATATACTTTATATACTTTTTATACTTTACATCCTTGGAGTGGAGTTGGAGTCCCCTCTCTTCTACAGAGAGGTAAGGAGAGGCAGTTATCAATTATTACCCATCAATTTCCTCAGGAGCCTGTAATCCCTAAAAGGTGAAGGGCAAGACTCTCTTGTTCTACTTGTAAACTTAGTAACCCAGCACGACTAACGTATAGTAGGGGTTCAAACAATATTCACTGAATGCATGAATAAATTACTGGGTAATGATCAGGGAGTTTCTGACAAATATATCTGTAGCTTCTAACTTCCAGCTAATTGCTTCAGTTGCATCCTTGTTATATTTGGAGACCCAGCTTTTGTCTCAGCAAACTATCTCAAACCATTTTCATGTGTCTTTGTTTTCAATATAACTGAAAATACACTCTGCCAAGTATATTTCTCTATAGATTTTAAACACAAGATTCTTTCAGGGGGAATTTAATCCTAATGTTTCTGATTCATTTATACTTAAATCATCAAAACATCACTTACAAATCCCACTTGGCTATCTAATTTTGTGATTCCCTAACTGGACAATTGTTTGCACATTTAAGACAAAACTATTATTTGCTCTTAATTATTTAGATAATTATCTCAATTACACACTTTGTGTCTTGTGTGTAGACAAGCTATAATCAAAGTAAAATGCACTCTGATTTCGGGATACTTGTCTTCATATTTGGGGATAAAGTTTTTGTATAAAAGAATTTAAACAAGAAATGAGAAGTTAACAAGTGTTCTTTTAAATAAAGGCCTATTTAGCAATTAATGTATAATCCATATAAGTCATTCTTAATACAGAAAAATCTTTTGATCTGTTCAGCAGTTTTCACTATTCCTGGTCATTTTACAATAAATCAATTGTCAGTCTCAAGAAAAAAGGAGTTTAGCATTGCAAATAGAAAATCAAGTTGGGATGCTAAAAATGGTTTAAAAGGCCTTAAACAGACGGAGAACTAGAGGAAGAAATTAAAATTTCCTGGAATTTAGTTTTTCTTGTCTTTTTTAAAGTACTTTTCCACATCACTCTTACCTTGTGTCTTTCCTTTTTCCTTTTCACTCACTCTGCTCTAAGCAGTCTGGCCTTGACAATTCAAACTCATTCCTTTCGCAGGTCCTATGACTATTACATTCTATCTTCTGCAGGCTCTTCTTCCAGATAGTCACATGGCTCATTTCAATTAAGTTGCTCTTCTAAAGTCACCTCTTAACAGAGACCTTCCCTAATCACCTCAGACAAAGCAGCCGTTTCCTCCCACTTGGTCATTCTAGCCTTACCCTGCTTTACTCTTACCATAGTATTTATTACTAATGTCACTACCTGAATTTGTAAAACATACTTATTAATTTAACTATTTATGTCAGATCCCCCCAAAAAGGCAGGGACTATGGTTTCTTCACTACCACAATACCCAATATTTGTTGAATCGGTAAATGAATGTTCAGTGTTAGTATTTATATAGTTCTTTGCCATTTCACCTTACTGAGTTCTGTAACATGCCAAAGGAAAAACACAAACTTTGCAAACATTACTGATGAAAAAAGGAAGGGTAGTGCTATCTATAGCATTTACTCTGGTTCAAAGGTGGAGCTGATGCTTCTCAATTCTGGTTCATGTATGGTTTCAAAATATTCGAAGGCTTGGGATTAGACAAAGCAAGTGAAATTATTTTTTGTTGTTTCCATAGAGAAACAAGGGAAGGTCAATATTTGGGCTCCTGGCTATGTAGATAATGGAATGCTCTAATCTGGATATACCCTAAATACAAATGAAAACTGACTTCTTGCTAATTACATTCAACAATATAAATTGTGGTTTCACCAAAATAGTATTTTCACATTTTAGAGAAGAAAAAAAATATTCACTTCTAGAAAACACTATCTTGTTTTTCTAAATACTATGAAGATGATGTTAGAAACTGACTGGGAATGGGGTGGGGAGGGTATAAAGGCTACTTTAATGATTTTTTTCTTAAAATTTTATCTAATCCTTATTATCCAATTTTTATTAGCTTCTAAATAAAGGGAAAAATTATAATACCCATCACTCTTGAACATTTACTAGGTTCCATGGACTTTGTGTGCTAAGTGCTTTATGGATATTTATTATTTAACCCTCACAGCAAACAAGAAAATTAAGACTCAGAAAGTTTAACTAACTTGCTCAAGGTTACTCTGATTTGCTCTGAGGGAGACTGACTTCCTAACCATTCTGCAGTAATGAACATTTTACCAAACACAAATACTCCCTTAGGCATCAACACTCCATCTCAACACTGAGGGCATGGCACTAATGCCCTCAGACAATGTGGTCCAGTGTCTTAACTATTCAAAAAAAATTTTTTTAATGAAAGACACACATTTTATTAGTATATATAAGTAACTTAGGAAACTTCAAAAATTCTATTTCTGACCAGGGAACACCCAATTATTGTGATGACCAGAAAGATAAATAAATTTTAAAGCCAAATCTCCTTCCTTCACACAGCCAACATACAGCAGGAAGCACAGGGAGTAGACTGGGGCATTGATGGAGTCAGCTGTATACAGTAAGGTCTTCAACCTTGTGATCAGACCACAGTTTACATGCTCACTGTGGCTGTGATGGTTTCTGTAGAGATCTAGAAGCCACTTACGATGATTATCACATAAATTACCACATACACACCAAGGTGTGGCATTCATTATTCTGAATATATAGATAGGCATGGCTAGCCTGTGCTTTGGCCCAGTAAGTCGCCTTGGCTTCCAGGGTTATGACCCTGATTTCCAGCTTAAGAGATAATGGTCAGGTATCTCAGTGGACAATAAAGAGCCGATGTATTTTTCTCTTCTATTCCTTGGATAATTCCTGTGATCTGAACCTCAGAGGTCAAATTTCAGTATCTCCCATGCTAGCTTGTTATAACAACTAAGGTTGCAATGGAAGCAACCAATCCAAGACTTTGCCTGGTAACTGACATTAAACCAACAGTTGTAACTCCCATCCCCTCCTTGACTGCTAAAAAGAGAAGTAGTTGAGTCATATGGCCAAATAACCAAGGGATAAGTGACCAGAGGTCACTTTGAATAACAGTAAGCCCAGTCCTATAAACTATAAAAATGATCCACACAAAGAAGTCAGTGGTGTCAAGACTACAAAACTCTATATATCATTGGACTCTGATAGTTGTTTTTTGGCTATGCCACAGAGAAACCCAGACAATCCCCAAAAAGCTGAGAACTTACCTTATACTATTTCTCTTGTTACAACCATCCTTTGTTTAGAAGTCATGTACTTCTCATTTAATTAAGAGGCAGCTGGCAATACTGCTTTTGATTTCAGAATATCCATAAGGAAGGAAAACCCAGTCCACATGGTATGAAGGACAGAAAGATGAGATCAAATATTAAGACCAATTCCTTAACATCAGGCAGTACTCAGAAGAGACTTGAATTTGTCATCCACCATTTTTCCCTGCTTAGGTGGATACAGTCATGTTGCGGGAAACTCAGACTCACAAAGTGGCTTAAATTCTCCAGTCCAGAGCATTAGTTTTCTTGGCATATTTTTCTTCAGAAATACAATTTTTATGTGTGTGGTTCCGTAGAAACCCAAGCTTCTCTTTTCTTCAAAGTTGGGTCAGTTAATTTAGCACAGTGCCACACACACCCAGACAGGAGGCTCTGTTCTCAAGGATCATTTACATACTTCATTATTAGTAAAGGATGGTTGAAATTGGAGCTTTAAAAATAGACCTTTGCTGGTTATAATTTCATAATTAATCCCTTTGTCTCATTGCTCATTTAATTGAAATATCATAATTTCCCCCCAATATAATAAAAGTAGTATCAAGGGAGTTATCGGTCTATGAGAACTATATCATTATACAAGTGATCCTATTTGAGCAATATAGGGATTTCACAATTTCATTTTCAAAATTTTTCTCTCAATGAGTAACCATCATATATATCCTTTTTGTTTAATTGTTTTAGAGCCCATTTAGTATTTTCCAGATCTTTTGACTCAGACCTATGTTAGGTATCTCTAGCTAACATGCTTACCTGAATTCTAAATAATTATTTTATTCGATGTGTATATTAATAATGACGATCAGCATATGTGAGTACAGGACCTGAATAATTTTATAAAAATTTTATGTACTGACTGACTATATTTCCAACTTAACCAAGCTGCTATTATCTTACTCCACAAAAATAACAATTTCCTAGGTCTAACGTTATTTAAGGTTATCCCTTCTCCTTTTCTCTGCAGCTAGATGCCCTTTTACCTGACGCTGCCCATCAGAATGGAGACCAGCATATATTCCAATATTGAGAGGAGAAAGAATAAACCAATGTTCTTTCAGGTGAAGCTCTAGGGTAAAAGGGAAGCTGAAAAAATATGTATAAATTGTCTATGCCTTTAATATCTGACTCTCTCAGCACTACAGAATTGCTCTAATATGGGAATGCTAGGCACTAGATGGGCAGGCAGACTTTCTGGCTCTACTCCAATCAAATGCAGGCAGCTCCTTCTTGTCTACAGCAGAGTCCATATGAATTCAGATGGATGGTAACCACTGGAATGCCATTTTGAATCTGAGCAGACATGAGGATGGTGTTTTTTCTCTTTTTCTGCATCTTTAGCTCCTAATATTAGTTTCTTTCTTAATCTTGCCAAGATAATATACCTCAAAATATGAGTATAAAACATGTAGCATTAGAAAAATATATTGGCCTTGTAAGAACCTCCAAAAAATTCCTTTCCAGGTTCTGTTTGCGGGTTGAAGGGTTTAGGCCAGGATGGTGCATGTGCTGTAGATATCTCTTTTTAATCAAACAATTCTGAAGTGAGCTCAATCTTTTTTCCTTTCATCAAGTCTACACTTCCACTATTTCCCCTCAAATAAAAGAAAACAGCCAACCTCCTTCTTCTTCTCATCCTTCACTGTCCCTCTTTCCTACAGAAAGCAGTACGAGGCTCAAAAGCCCTGGAGGAGGAACCAGGGCTCTGGCAATAAGCAACAGTAATAAAAATGTCTAGTAGGGATCATGTGGTCTTGGACAAGTCATTTAAATGTTGATGTCTCTGTTATCTCATCTATCTAATCAATGTAACAAAACAAAACTCTTCTAATACCTTACATGTTTTTTAAAAAGGTTTTTAGGAAAATCAAATAAGGTATTCTATGAGTCTTCTTAAATCTTTTTAAATTGAAATATAATTTACACACAGTGAAATGCATAACTATCATATTTTGGATAAATTTTGACAAACGCATACACCCATGGAACCCATATCCATGTCAAATAGAGATCATTTCCATCATGCCAAAATGTTTCCTGATGCCCCTTCCTATTCAGTCCTGCCACATCACCACTCCCCAATCACCAACCTCATAGGCCATCATCATCCTAACTTCTTTCACCAGAGGTAGGTTTAGCTTGTCATAGAACTACATAAAAATAGATTCACAGAAGGTATTCTTTTGGTCTGGTTTCTTTTGCTCAGAATTATGTTTTTGAGATTCATCCATGTTGTTGTATGTATCAGCAGTTTGTTCCTTTTTCATTGCTCCTTAATATCTCATTCCTTATTCCTTAATTCCTATCGCTTATTCCTTCCTCTTGTTCCTTATTATTCCATTGTGAGAAATAGCACAATTTATTTATTTATTTTTCAGGTGGTTTATAGTTTTTGCCACTTATGAATAAAGCTACTATATACATTCTTGTATAAGTCTTTTTGAAAAAAATATGCTTTATTTTATCCTTAGAAATTTAGGAGTACAATTGCTGGGTCAGAGGATCAACATATGTTTGATTTTAAAAGAAACTGACAGTTTTCCAAAGTAAGTTGTGCCATTTTACATTTCCAACAACAATATATGAGAGCTCTGGCTCCTCTACATTCTTGCCAAATTTGGTGTTAGTCTTTTTAATTTTAGCAGTTCTAGTGGGTATGAACTGATATCCCATTATGATATTAATTTTCATTTTTCTAATGACTAATGAGGTTGAGGACTTTTGAATGAGATGGTTGGCTGTTTATTCATCTTCCTTTTTGAAGTGCCTGTTGAAGTATTTTTTCCATTTTTTTACTGGGTTGCATTTATTTCTATCTTTGAGTTATAGGAGATTATTTTTTACAAATTCTTAACACAAGACCTATATATTCATAATATAAATATGATATACACATACATATTTTTCTCAGTCTGTCACTTATCTATCTTCTTAATAGTGTCTTTTGATAAGCAGAAGTTTTATATATTGATGAAATCCAAGTTAACATTTTTTAATATGTAGTATTTTCTTTTTCTGAAGAAATCTTTGTCTACCCCAAGGTTACAATGATGTTCACCTTTGTTCTCTTCTAGAAGTCTTACAGTTTTAGCTTGTATGTTTAAATTTATGATCCATCTCAAATTTTGTTTGTTTCTGGATGGAATTAAGAATGAAGGTTAATTTTTTCCATACAGATACCAGTCGTGTCAGCTTATTTTGTAGAGAAAACATTCTTTCCCCATTGAATTGCTTTGGGAATTTTGTCAAGTATCAAATGACAATATCAGTGTAAGTCTATTTCTGCACCCTTGATCTATTTTTCTATCATTGTGCTGCCTCAACTACTGTATTTTCATAGTAAGTTTTAAAATCAAGATAGCATGAGTCCTCCAATTTTTTCTTTTTTGATATTACTTTGACTATTCTGGATCCTCTGCATTCTATAAAAATCAATTTTTTACAAAACTTCAGCCTGATTTTTTTTTCAGTGGGATTATATTGACTCTATACACTTCTTTCGGTGTGAATCTTTTTTGAAAAGTATTAAGGAAAATACTGATAAAAGACATTTCTGTTGATCTTATTTCAAGAATTAGAGGAATAAATTGGCATTTGGATTTTTAGTGTAAATTTGCAGAACACAATATAGATATAGGACCCAAGTGCTATGAAACATTCTAAAATGGAGACAGAGAAGATTCATTAATTTATTTGAGAGTCTTATTGAGTACTTCTGTCACAGCTAGCTAGTATCTCCAAATATAGGTGAGACTGCCTGGCACAGAGACAAAACTCAATGACTATTGAACGAGTAAATGAGAGAGACACATTCCTCAAAGAGATCGTGGTCTAATAAGGGAGACACAAAAAATGATTAAAAGTCAATATGAAAAGACCAAGGGGAGGACATAAAAGGGAGGTGCTAAATCTGAGGGTCCTCCAACTGCAGTAAATGCAGCATAAAATTGGTTTTGTATAAATGGAGTTTATAATCCTAAATTATTCTAATTGAATCCTAACAGGCACTTAAACAGGGCCAATTATCTGTTCTTTCTCTTTCTACTCATCCCTTCCCTGCTATTTAAAGAGAAAACAAATTTTTTAAATGCCACAGCTTTACAAGTCAAAATTTAGAATTATTAAAGATTATTTACATCACACTTATCTAAAAATAAATATATCACTTTATTTTTCGTGAAACTTGTGGTGGATGAAGAACAATAAATCTGTTCTCCTGTTTAAACATCTTAATGTAATTAAGAAAAGAGCAACGGGCTATGTTGTGTTTTTTTGTGACTCTGGTTCATTTAAACATTGGTTTCTGTGGCTTTGTATGAAAACATTCCCCTTATGTACATTCATACTCATTTACCCAATTGTCAACAAATATTTACTTATCACTTACTATGTGCCAGGAAAAAACATGATGAAATCTGTAGTTTTATATACAAGGTAAAATAAAGATACTCTCTGGCAAGTTTAACATATATAGATATTGTTTGAAATCATTCTTGGAGGATTTACTACATAAGTAAGAAAGATTAATCCAGGAAGAAGATATTGGGGAAATAAAGTGAATACAGAATTTAATGCCTTTTTTTTCTAATTAAATGATGATCTTTAAAACTTTATATCCTTAATAAACTTGCACTAAATTTTCACATGATACCAACATGGGAGGTAGATTTGGGTCTATTGTGCCTTCAGGGAAGGAGAGATTAGATGTTAAAAGTGCATTGTGGTACATGTTTTGTTTGGGGGAATACATAGAATACACAGAATTTGATAAATTTTAGACAATTAGGGAAATATGGCCTAATAAAAGATTTTGATAGATATAACTCCCAGAAGATATAAAATAGAAAAAAAATACATCCAATGTAAAATAATAAGGGAGAAAAAAAGAAATAAAATTAAGTATGGAAGTAGAAAACAAGAAATATTTAATAAATGGAAATAAGTTCTATCCATCACAGGAAATCATAATAGGAAATGGGATAAGTTCATTGATCAAGACATAGATATCTAGATTGAATTCAAAATAATCCAGTAACGTGACAAAAATGATAAGAACATTTGAAAGGATAGGTCTCTCCTCAAACCGCCCCCACTCCATGAGGCTATAATAAAGACAAAGACCCCATTTTTGGTATTTGATCATTGCTGATGGCTTTCAAGTCCCCAGCTTTCCTTTACACCTTTGCCCCACATCTGAACAGCAAGACCCCGAACCCCCATCCTGGCTCCATCCACTAACCACAATAAAAACCCAAAGCCACCAGTTTCTAAGACCCTTGTTTCCTATCTTATTGGTGCCTATGTGTCATTCCTCCCACTATTTATAAATGCCTGAGGAGAGGGGTGTTGACGGCAGCTGCCCAGCATCCACCAGGAGATTCTGGGTTCCCAAATAAAACAGAGGCCTTCTCAACGTTATCTAAAATGCCAACCTACTCCCGGCAATCCTGTTTCTCCTCCACTGCTTTATTTTTCAGTAGCACTTATCACTATCTGACATACAATATGTTTTTAATTTTAGTTTTTCTCAATCTATTATTATGTCTTTCCTACTAAAATATATATTCCTGACAAGAAATATGATCACATCTGTTTATTTCTTTATATCTAGGGCCTAGAAATATGGCTGAGAGCAAACATTCAATATTTGTTGAAAGCAATAATAAGAAAGATATACCAGGCCAACATAAACCAAAAGAAAGCCTTGGAAGCAACTTTAATACTAGGGGAAATAAATATTTAAGAAAAAAAATCATAAGAGACAAAATGGGAAGTTATGAACTGATAGAATGAAGGAGAGCTCAAGAAGATGTAACAATCATGATGTAATTATGCATCATGAAATAAATGACCTTGAAATATATCAATCAACAACTGTATGAATTGCTGAGATGAATGGACGATACTTTTAGTTAAAGATGGTAACATGTCTCTCTTTAAAACTAAGTTGAGCAGACGAAAAAACACAAGGGTATTGAAGTTTTGAATAATATGATAATTGATCTATATATTTGAGAGAGAGAGAGAAAAAAGAGAGAGAGAACATATTCAAACCCCAAAAATACAGAACACAAAAGTTTTTAAGCAGACTTGTAGAATTTATGAAGAAAAGCTGATTATAAACTAGGCATGAAGAAAGTCACAATAGATTCTAAGCAGCATCACACAGACATGTTTTTGATCAACATGTTTTTGATCCATGTTGCAAACTAGAAATCAATTACAAAATGATAGGAAAATAAAATCTCATATGCCTGGAAAACACTAACACATAATACAAAACAGTCCACGGGTTAGTGGAAAAATTGTAACTGAATACTTAGAGCTTAATTAAAATAATACATGTAAAAATATAAAATACAGGAAAGTAGTCTTTATAGGAAAATCACTTTGTACATATCTATTGAAAAACAATTGGGGCCGCCCAGTGGCGCAGCGGTTAAGTTATCGGTTGGCAGCCCGGGGTTCGTGGGTTCGGATCCCGGGCGCCTGCCGACACACTGCCTGTCAGCCCTGCCATGGTGGCGTCCCATATAAAGTAGAGAAAGATGGGCACAGATGTTAGCCCAGGGCCAGTCTTCCTCAGCAAAAAGAGGAGGATCGGCAGTGGATGTTAGCTCAGGGCTGGTCTTCCTCACAAAAAGAAAAAAAGAAAGAAAAAGAAAAATAAGGAACATTGAATATAAACGGGTTAAGTATTCAACTCAGTAAACTAGAAAAAAATGAACAGAGGAAACCCAAAGTATTTAGAAGAAACAAAATAATAAGGAAAGAATGAAATAACTAGAGAAAAACAATAACTTACAAATAACCGATAATCAATTAAAACTCAAGATAGTTATCTGAAAGTGTTGATATGTTAGACAAACAACTAGTATTACTGTTCAAAATAAAAGAGGGAATCATGATAAAATACACTATGTAAAAGAGAAAAACAATTGGAAAACATAAAAACTTAAAAGATAATTCAATACTATTGTAAAAATTGTATGACAATTTTAAAATGTGGATTAAATATATACATTTTTGGAAAATGCTGGCACAATGAAAAATAGAAAACTTGAATAGACTAATAATCACTAAGGAATTGAAAACTGTAAACAAAAGTCTGTCCTTTCTCCCATCTTCAAGCACAAGGACCACTAAGATGGTTTTACTGGTAAATTCCACCAAACTCTTAAGGAATAGATCATTTTTATTTCATATAAGATACTTCAAAAAATAAGAACAAGAAGGGAAGGCTGCCAGGCTAATGTTATTAAAATAGTTTCACCTCATATTGAAATCAGTTGAAGGCAATAGAAAAATCAAAATCATATTCCAATAATACTTACCTAAATGCACATTTTCTAAATAAACAAAATATCAGGTAATTGAATCCTTCTGCATGATTCTCAGGTAGAATTTAAACCAGAAATGCCAGAGTTCTTCAATAGTGGAATATTTATCAATGAGGTCATATATTTCATTAATGAATTACAAGAAAAAAGTAACATAGATTCAGGGGAAAAAAATAAAGGGAAATTGAACACCCAATTATGTTAACAATCTAGAAAAAAATTTTAAAAGGCAATTTCCTTAAACTAATAAAATACAGTTGCCAAATTTTACAGCAAACATTGTGCTTAATAGGGAAATTTCAGAAGCATTCTTTTTAACTTTGGAAATGGGTCAAGGATGATTATTATAACCACTACTGAGCAATATAACACTAAGGGTCATGGGCAAAGTAATCAAGCAAGAAAAAAAAATGAGTTCAGTAAAAGATAATATTGATATTTGCATGTTCTATAATTTACATAGAAAATCCTGGAGAATCAATAGACAAACTATTGGAAATATTATAAGAGGTCTATCATTTGGCTGATACAAGGTCAGCATATAAATATCAATAATATTCCTCTACTTCTACAATAAATTAAAAATGTAATAGAAAATACTGACGCAGTTTATAATAGCAAAAAATAGACTCTCAGAAATAGCCAGTTGTGTTAAAGGACAAAAAAGAGTGACTGATTAAATGGAAGGATATACCATGTTCATGGATAGTCTATCCTATCATTACAAAACTGTCAATTCTCTCCAAATAAATCTATACATTTAAATGCAATTTCAACTGAAATCTAAGCAGAATTTTTGGAGGAAACTTTGTAACTAATTCTAAAAATCTATGGAGGAATAAATATACAGAAATATCTAGGACAATTTGTGAAAGATTAAGACCCTACACTGCCCTCTTATTTTCATTAGTTCCATTTACTATGGTGTTGGTTTACACATTTGGACCTAGGTTCTATTTCAATTGCTATGTTGCCCAAAATTCTACCAGCTACCTAAACTCTCTTTTCATATTTCCAGGATTAGGTGCAGAAAAGGGAGAAGGTAGTCTATGCTTAGTTTACTATCTGATCCTCCCCTTTACAACACTGTTTAATAATATTAATTCATTCCCACACATCTAGATAGTTCTCATTCTATAATGTGGTGTGTCACTCTCAAGCCTTTTTCTTTTTTACAAAGTATGAAATTTAAAAACCTTCTCAGATATTTGTAAAGATAGATATATTCACTAAGTGGGTCCAACTGATAAGATCCTTGCCTCCACCTACAACAAACTTCTCTGAACAAGATTTCCTCCTATCTGAGGTTCTGAGAGCACAGCACGCAGCATTCTACTCTTGCAGCCTGAGTTCTTTGTGTGCCATCTGAAGTGCCACAGGGTAAGAAAAAAATCCTTGGTTTACCAACCAAAGCTCCCTATCACAAGATGCCTGCCTACTTCTCTCTCCTCGTCTTTTGCTCCCTAAATTTCACTTTATCTCACAGACATAAATACAATGCTGTTGTTACTTCCTGAATCTAGTCTATAAAATGAAAGAGTGTTACTATGTCATTTCACAGTTTCAAGCTTTTATAATCTGTATCATATCTGCATATGGAGAGCACATGAAAATCATGAGACAGATTTCTGTTTGATCTTCACACCAGGGTTTTTAGCTAGATATATGATCATGAAAAATTGTAAATAAAAATCATTTTATTGTGACTATAAATTTATATCCGCTAATTCTTCCCATTTTCATGTTTTGTTTCCCATCCAAACTAATTTCAAAGACCTTTTACAATGCCATTGTTACAGGACCAGAACATCAAAATACACAAACTAGTGAATAGCAAAGTATTTTAGCACAGCATTAATCTATAAATACATTCAGCATGTATTACATATTGTAGCATCTTCAATATACCTTGTAAACATTCAATCAAGGTTTTTATGAAAGACTTTCATTCTCCTTTAATAGTCTATCATCCAGACTTCCTTAACTTAAATTGTTATCACATCTTACTGTTCTTTCTACTTCTCTTAAAGTAGATTCCCATTTAAGGACTTAGTCTTTGAAGACAGTCACAATTAGTTTCACCATGGATATAATTTTTGTTCGGTTTTATTTTTAAAGCTTTGGTATTTAAATTTTGGAATAAATAGTTTTTGATAATACACTATACACAACTAAATAAAGAGGTGGTTTTTTAAGAGGGAGAAACAAGCAGAACCTCTCTTGCAGTTATACCAGTTCCCAAGTATATATGGACTTTTATTTAAAATTTAAAGCAATTAAAAGGAGAACTTAGATCATCCACTGGACTTTGAAAAATAACTCTGGATCATCACAGATGAAAAACCGTGCAGCCTCTTTTAATCCTCCATAGAAGTACAATTTAATTAAGAAGAAACGAATGCTAAATTTACAATAAAAATTCAGAGAAGTAAACCAAAGCAACATGGACTGATGTTTAAATTGTGCCTTCTTTAGTTACTGTTTTTTTATTGACAACAAAGTTTTTAAAAGGCATATGATCTTCAATTGCTAATTACTATTAACTTAGGTGGGGTTGGTAGTTCTGTGCAAATTTATTTGCATTTAGCTCGCAAAGCTTAAAATGACTTAGATATTCAGGATTTTTACAGTTATTTTCCTATTGCCATGTGCTTTGAATTAGAGAAGCTATGTTTTGTATTCATCTTGTAAAAATAATAGCTGCTTCAATCTTCCTAACAAGTTCTCAAATATCATCTGAGAGATTTATTTATTGGTAGGTTTCCCACTTTATACTACGGCTGCATAAAGCATGATTTTATTTCTCTCTTGTTCTTCCTAATAATTATTATTTTCTTAGAGGAAAAGAGAAATTGAAGATCGAATGATTAAGTTTGTTTAAAAGCAATTTTTGTTAATGAAAGAGAAATTAAATGTGAAAGTATGACAAAAAGCTAAAAATTAACTGATTTCTCTTCTACTATGTTAAATTTGTACATCCTTATTTCCTTGAATGTATCAGAGTAGCATGAGCTATTTTCTTTCCACTGATTCCCAAAATATTCCTAAAGAGAAAAATGAAAATTTAAAATCAACATTGTCATAATATTAGTCTAACTCTATGTCTATTTCATATCTTATTTCTTCTTTTTTCCCTCAAGCCTTGACCTACTTTTACCACTAATTTTTAGCTAACCATTTTTGTGATTTTCAAATGTTTATACATTTTCCTGTATTTTCATTTTGATGGATATTTACAAACAGAAGTAAATTATAATAATATGAAAGGATAACTGACTAGTGAGACACATTTTGAAGAAACTTATGAAAATTACTTTTCTGTAATACAAATGTTAGCATACAAAAATGTACTTAAATTTTGGTTTTACTGTGAAGTATATGAAAATCTTAAATACAGTTTTTGAAATAAAAATATAATAAGTATAATGTCAGGAGTTGAGAAGGAAAAATACTCCTCAGTGAAGAAAGCAGATTAGTGCAGTTCAAATAATGCTTTGAAAAAGAATGGGGTTCACAGTAACAATGTAAATAGAATTCTATGTGCTAATTGTCCTTTGCTGTTCATACATATGACCTTATTAATTGTAAATATCTTGACAATCTAACATGGTATAATTCTTGACGATGTAATTCTTTTCTAATCTTGACTAAATAATAAAGATGTTGAAGGTGTTCCTATATTTCTTGGGAGAAAATCCGTTTTAAGGTGATTGAAAGTATAGCTTTCAAAATTTCTAATCCTTATGGCATTTATAATGAATAAAACATGATCTTAAGTTAGAATGAGAATCTAGTACTGTAATCCACTCTACCCGATCAAGGCAACCCTAACACTGAGTCTACATTCTCCAAACAGCAACTGAAAAAGAAGCCATTTATTCAATTGGTGAGCATCTACATAACATTTAACATTCAGAATGTTTCCAGTATGTGTATAGTTTAAAATTTGTAGTAATGAAGATGTGTATGAAAACAACCCAAGTCAACATTTTATTTCATTTACTCCTTTGCATCATAACCATGCATATAAGAACATTCATGATAAGGAGCCTATTGAAAAATGCTGTATATATTTCCAAAAAGTTAGAAATGAATGGAAGAAAAACATATCTTTAAAGATAGAAACAAGAAAATAAAATAACTAGGAATAATCAAGAAATATGCAGGGAATATATAAAAATATTCTTTTTAAATATTGAGGGAAGATTCAATATTATAATCATGTCAACTTTTTCTAAATTAATCTATAAATTCAATTTAATATCAATAAAACCTCAAAACATAACTTTTTCCAAATATGACAAGCTTATTTAAAAATATATATTAAAAATAATTGTAATGATATCAAAGGATAGGTGAGGAATTCTGAAGAAGTAATATGGAATGGGGAACTTACTGTTCCAGATAGTAACATTTATTATAGTTATAGTATCTTACATAGTTTGGTACTGGACATAGACTAATCAGAAGGAACAGATAAGAATCCAGAAATATAGCCATATGTATATGAAAAAATAGTATAAGATAAAGTTGCTGCTTCAAACATTATTATGGTTGAAAAATGGATTTAATATACTTTCTCTATGTTTGAATTGTTTAGCTGAGTGTATTCATTTTTTGAAGCATGTGTATATAATTATTAGAAAATGTATTTACACGTATAACATATATAGACACATATAGACATATATAAAGACGTGTAATATATTAATATATACATGCATAAGAACTAAGTAGGATATGCATATGTGTGTTTGCATACATATATTTTGTGTATACATATTTGTACATACATGTGTATACATATGTGTGTATAGGTGCATATATGTATATATATATATATGTGTGTGTCAAAAAAGAATAAATAAAATGCTTAAACGTATATTAAATATGTTGTTTTGTGATAATATTTCCAGTTTGTGTTTCAGGTTTTTTATGTTTTTGCCTCAAGAAAATTATACATCATAATAATACAATCTTAAATTCAAGATTTGAATAGGAAAAATTTCAGAAAAAACAGCATTTGATCTTTTCTCATTTTCCACTGAAATTATAGAAATATAAGCATGTAAAAAATAGTTTCTGAAAAAAATCAATGAGAAAACTCTATATAAACTTTATTTAAAAATTTAGATCTCATTATTTAAATTCTAGAACTAATTTAATAATTTTAAAACATAAATTTTAAAATACACTTTCTGCAATGATGAGGTATTCTAAGAAAGCAAATAAAAATAAAAGAATTTTGATAATGATTTAAGGAGCACATCTAACAAAATGATTCTGATAGGACAATAATGTAATGATAATCCCTAACTAAACATATGTGGATGGACATGCCCCACCCAAAAAATAAGACATTAATAAAAATAAATGAAAAGCAAATAGATTGACAACTCTGACATAAAAAATACAAATAGGGAAAGAACGTACCCTAATTTCATGAAGTTCAATTTAGATCATTCCAAGTTCGTTTACTCTTGGAAAAACAAAGCTTTCTCTTTCAAGAGAAAAAGTCTTATTTTAAAGACAGAGGGAGAGTACTCTTATACCACAACATGCTAATGATTTCAGTATAAATGAATCAGAAATATATGGATTGAGTTTCCTTCCAAAAACACATGGCCTGTAAGTTACAGGAAAACCCCCACAGGCTACATGTTTTATCAAACCTAGAGCAAACTAAAATAATTTTAAGATGTAAAAAATAAACTACGGCCAAAAGTACCCATCCCTGAATTAAACAAAACACCATGGTCATAAAATTCTACTTATACTATTCAGAAGGGAATAACATGAGAAACTCCAACAATTACCAGAAGGTGAAATATACTTCTTTGGAATATTCTGAGCTTACCTATTCTTCCAAAAACATATTGTGTTTATAACATTTAAGAAAAAAGTTTCATCAAAGCGTCAAGAAATTTATGCACACAAAAAAGAATCACTCTGCCATGTGATATTCCAATTTAAAAGATCGTGATAACTTGGCCCTCTGCTTCATTAAGGTGCCTTTTTCTTTCATTAATACCTGTTTCCTACTCTCTCTATCCTAGACTCACATCACCACTTCCTTCCTAACACACACACACACACAATGTACATTTTTAGCTTCTTTAGAATATGTTAAACCATTTCAATTATTTTGACAGTGTGATGGATTTTTCCTATTGTGTCAAAATTTGGCTAAGGCCCAAATAAGACTAAATGTGCCAAGTACTCCACATTTTCTTTCTATAGGTTTTCCAATGATTAGAGCAAGCCACTTCCCTGAAGGGCCTCCTGAGAGCTGCCAGTTCAGAAATCTTGGCCAAAGCTTAACCCTCCCCTAGTTCCACCTTCAAATTAACTTAAGGGTGAGACTAGGAAAGAGGATATCAGAGGCATGTAGTGTTCAGCAAGAGTGGCTATACACACTTCACACCTTATGTGGGTGCTACCTTTCCTGGAAAACAAGAATGAAACCTCCAAAAGAATTACTTCAAATGATAGGGGGTGCCTGTAAGAAGGGGATGTCTACTCAGCCCACAGAAACAAGCTAACTTGCTAAAAAACAGCAAATATTTCAGATTATTAGACACTTTTCTCTAAAACCTATCCATCTAGTTCCTCATAAAATGTAAAGCCTGTTTCCACTTTGATAAATTTTGATAAATTTCAAGTCTGAGCTTCTTAGGCCAATGTTCTCTATGCGGACCAGCAGTTTAGGCACAGCTTTTGACCATTGTTACACTCTTTATCATCATGTTGATTAATCTATAGAAATTTATTTGCAGCTTTTATTGATTTTTTCTTGGTCTTTGACTCTGAAAACAGATAGATCTTAAGATAAGCTATGTAAGCCCAGAGTAATACCTATAGCTTAATATCAAAATGAAAACCAGAGCTGGCAGAACAGATTTTCCCTTCATGATGGTAAAATATGAATGTGCTCTGAACTCTCCTGTTTCTTTGTATATTGAAGACTTGAGATGATTCTAGTTGGCCTACTTTCTGCTTTACTAGAGAGGAGACAAAATTAGTATTTTCCCATATGCTGATGACAAGGTTTTTTTTTTTTTTATCATAATCAGGGTTGACTTAGTAGACAGGTGTTCCCTGAATCTAGCTAATCTGAGTACTTTCCAAACGAAAGCCTCAAATCTAGGCAAAATGATCCAAGCCATCATTTCGGAGAACCATTCCCAAATACTGATAAAAAAGAAGACTTTAAATGAGTTCATTTCCTTACTAAGGGGGCATATTTTACAAAAAGTTTACCATGGAGTGTCCTCAACTAAATTGTTGCATCAATTAAATTGCTTTTCTGAGAATTTTTGTGGTTGTACTAGGTATTTTGAAACATGTGTTTAAACAAATACAAGCTAAAATTATTTCTGCTATATGTTATGATGTAGAACTTTGAGGTCTCATCTCCATGATCCATTTTTTCCTGTGTTCACTGGGGCCAGAACTGTATGGTGAATAATTAATAGCCCTGACTAGGGTTCTCTGTTCTCAGGAAGGTGGCTTTCTATTGAGGGTCTGGTAAAAATTCTCAGTTTTCACTAGAAGATATTACCTGTTTCCTGTACAACGCAAAATTTTGGATCTGCCCTTCATCAACAGCAAAGTTGGCTGTAATTCCAGATATTAACAGAGAGCAAAGCCTAAATCTTTTTTGCCACTCAGTACTAATCAAAATATTCATTGAAATAAATCCTATTAATTGAGAGTTGCCTAGAGCCCATACAATTCATCTTTTTCTCTTTACATTCTTTTTTTTTAATTAGAAAAGAGTATCAGAGAGCTGCATATACAAACATTTTATCATCCAATCATCCACCTACATAAGGCATGTGTGGTAGGCTGAATAATCGACCCCCAAAGATGATCACATCCTAATTCCCGAATATGTTACCTTACATGCCAAAAGAAACTTATAGGTCTTGAGATGGGCAAATTATCCTGGATTATCCCAGTGAGTCCAATCTAATCACAACAGTCTTTATAAAACAGAGGCAGAAGGGTCAGAGTCAGAGAAAGAGATCTAATGACAGAAGCAGAGGTTGGAGTGATAATGGCCAAGAACTAAGGAAGGCTGGTAGACTCTGGAAGCTGGTAAATGCAAGGAATAGATTTTCCCCTAGAGAATCTAAAAAAATCACAGCTCTGCTAATACCTTGATTTTAGCACTGTCAGACCCATTTCAGACTCCTAACCTCCAGAACTGCGAGATAATAAATTTGTGTTGTTTTAAGCCACTAAGTTTGTGGTAATTTGTTACAGTAGCAATAAGAAACTAATATAGCATGCTAAAGGAAAATAATATGTAAAATTTTATATAGTTTCTACTGAACTAATATTGCTGAGTATGTGTTCACTCCACCACATTATATCTTCTTTTCAGAGCTGCTCAAGAGAAATATTTTTCTGTTGTCAATACACAAATAACTGTTCTCTTGAGCTACTAAAATCTATGGATTATGTCCCTGATTATTCTTTCTCATGTGGTCCTTACTACTAGGAAACTCCAATCCAATCCATTATTATGAGCACTAACTTTATCCCTGATTCACCTTTACTTTTATGTTTTTGTTTTCTCTTCACTCTTTTTCTCATTTATCTATTTTATATCTTCTTGACTTAGATGTGTTGTTATAAGCCACTTCAAATCATTTTTTGAAAATGAGTATAAATCAATCAATCATTAAACAAATAAATTCTTATAAAGCTTTTATTAAGAAAGATCTTCACGTTTAATTGAACTTCTCCCCATTGTAAATTAATCTCATTGAAAATCTGGCCTGCAAAGAGAGGAAAACTGGAAGAGAAGCATTTTGAAAAAGAAAGAGTTCAGAGTTTTCTTTTGTTTTCAACTTAGACTAACAAATGACATTTTCACTTCATAACTTGTTTTATAAGATCCATTGATGTAAAACCCATTACACAGCATCCATTCTAGAAGCAGAGTCATTGATTATATGATTTCTCAAATAATGTAACAAATAATTCTATTCCTTTTCTACATCTACATTTATAATTTTTCTTTTTCTTCATATTTGATAATGACAGGTTGATACTGGCTGTTTCTGAATAGGGATTTGGTTAAGATTGATAACTGTGTTTTAAAAAATTGTCCTTTGACTTTTGACAACAGCTGCTCACTTTGGCTAAACTTTCACAGTTTGTAACATTGGCCTCCCATGTTTGATGGGCTCTTATGTAAGGACGAAGAGCTGGCTTTCTCTGCTCTTCACCCAGTGATTCATGACATTGAAACAACCTAACTTTGTCTTTATTGTGACAGAAACGTTCTCATTTAATAGTTGTCACAGACCACAGCTCATTTGATGAGCTCCACTTAGCTGTAACTGTACAAATACATTTCCTATAATTGGTGCTGATACTGGGGAATTAACCTTTCATGCCTCTTCCCATTTGATCCTACCTGTTGACATTTGTATGCCAAAAAAAGACTATGTCAGTGGCATGAGAAAGAGTAGATATGAAGTTCCAAAGTGCTTGTCTGCCAAGTAGACAGGTTTAACTAAGGAAGGTGACTGGGAAAAGTGTGAAGATCATGCCAGACATTGGGATATATGTTTAGAAACAGGAAAAAAAAAAAAAAAAACCTGACTAGCAGGAAAAGCTGGTGGGAACAAAATCTCTGGGAAGTAAGCAGATGATGGCAGGTGACAAAGTGGACCACAAAGAGGTGAATAGAGGAGGACAATTTGCAGAGATGCATGCAGCACTCAACATGAAAACTGGGCAGACAGTCAAAGAGACATCAGCCTTGATTGGCTAAAAGCATATTTTGATTTGACTGTTCACGTCTTGTTGTTGAGTGAGAATTTCCTTGATCATGTGGGAAAGTACCAAAGATCAACACCCAAAACACTCATGGAGGCTCATGGAGAGAATGAGCGTGATAGAAAAATGGTGGATTGTGATTATAATACTACAGGGCCACATAACAAAATGCTCATTCTAGGTAATGAATATCTACACTTTTTATGAAAAGAATAGGGGAAAAAACACTTCGAAATCTACCTGTATATGATGACAGGTGCTTATATTCATCTTGCTCATTTATTTTCTAGTCTTTTATAATTACATTTCATTTCTTTGTTTTTGTTTAACAACTGTTTTCTTCAACAGGCTATAAGCTCCAAGGGGTAAGGAATCATATCTATTTTGTTTACTATTCAGTATCCAGCAGCAAGCACAATGCTTGTCAAACAGAAGGCACTGAATATATATTTACTGAATAAATAAATTAGTATATGAATAGCAAAACTCAGTTTACATGGATGCTTATTGGTGCGTGGCTAACTTGTAAAACTATGACCATCCGAAACTAGATTTGATTTCTATGTCAACAAAACATCAGTACCTTTGAAACTACTAAATGAGCATTTCTGTGTTTAATTACATATTTATCGTTTTCTAGAAACTGTATTAAAGAAATAGGACTTCGCAGTACTTTTAGTCTTTTCTAGTTCTGGATGAGTGAAAACAACCATAAATAGAACTAGAGTTATGCTTTGGTATTGAGCTTTTGTTTTTTAATTTCTGGAATGTATGGAAACCACTAAAAATACTAAATATTTAAAAGATGGAGAATTTAGATTAGTTTTAGGATTAAACAATAGGTTCAAACTTTGCTCCATTTGGTTGTCAATCTCTGTACTCATACTGAGATGTTCGAATCTATTTGTCACCCCTATCAGTTTACATTTAGCTTTGAAAACTAGGTAGCACTTGGGTCATATGACTCAATTTAGACATTGCCATATATATATATATTTTTTTTTTGTGAGGAAGACCAGCCCTGAGCTAACATCCGTTGCTAATCCTCCTCTTTTTGCTGAGGAAGACTAGCCCTGGGCTAACATCCGTGCTCATCTTCCTCTACTTTATATGGGACGCTGCCACAGCATGGCTGACAAGCAGTGCGTCGGCGGTCGCCTGGGATCCGAACCAGCGAACCCCGGGCTGCCAAGCGCGGACGAAACCGCTACGCCATCGGGCGGCCCCGACATTGCCATATTTTTAGGACACAGTGATATGTATATATTTCCCAGAGCTAGAACAACCTCAGTATGTCTAAGCTCTAACTTCTTTTCCTAGAGGAGAATCTAAACAAAACCCCTTTTGTGGTATTTTAGAAAGCGGCATGTATCTGTTTACCAACGATACTTACTGATAACATCTCAGGAAAAACAGGTGCATATGCATAAGGATCTCTTGAGCTCACAGGGTCCTGCTGAACCCTTTCCTTCTTGTTGATAATCCATATAGTTTCCATTGCAGGAGGGAGAGTTTGTGGAAGAATATCCATCTTCAAACCTAGGAGTAATAAAATATCAATGGCATGAATAGATGTAATTATACCCCCATGTGGAACAGTTAAGGAAAACAGAGAAAAGGGGTAACCATGCAGTCCCTGGCAACTCTACAGTTACTTTTTGGCAATCTTGTGCTGAAACTCTCACTATAATTTACTTTCAAGACCATGAAACTAGACTTCAATTCATTAAAGGCTGCATGAGGATCTTATTTTCAGAAATCCTCAATTGATTACAATCGATACATCTTGAAAAGAGTCTTGTCAAAGCCAAGATTCCTCTGCATAGATTATTACCTTGTGTGGTAGGAACAAAAGAAAGGAGCCTGCAGGAAAACATGTTCTTTCCTGAAGAAGCATGCCCTTGAGGACAATAACCAATTTAGGAATCAGATATTAAGATTTAGAAGGCATCTATTTTATTAGATAAGAGTGCCTGCTGGAAACTGATCTGCACTTCATTTATTCGTGGTTTTACTCTTTTTTTTTCCACCTATAAATGGTAAAAAGACTTAAATATGTAGATTGGAGAAGCAGCAACACAGAAAAAAAAAAAAAAGATTGTGCAGATTAGTGCAGTGCTGTAACATCTATTTGTAAATACTCTGGAAATACATAAATGTGAGATTAACCTCAGCCAAATAAGTGTTAATGTTGTTTTGTTTTATTGCCTGGAATATATAGGAAGTTTAAAATAAAGGCAAAGACAGACTTTACTATCTTCTTATCCTCCACTCCTCTTGCCCTGGTGTTGTAAGAGAAGTTTTGTTGTTAGAGGCTAAAGCAGAGGCACAGAATCCCCAACAACTTCTTATGTGGCTTGCTGAAAGCAGACTGGTACTTAAAATGCTCAGCTCCTAAGTCAAACTTACTAGAATTTGGGTTCCAGACCCACCAATTAATAGCTGCTTATGTGAGCAAGTTACTTAGCTTTTCTAAGCTTTATCTTAAAATGAGGACCCACTTGTCACATAATGTAAGTGTTTAAGGATGGCTGGCATGTGCCTAAGCATCAAAAATATTAGCCATTATTGTGATAAATATTACTCATTTCCTATGAATGAGTGTGTGTGTTTTAAAATTTGGCAGCAGAGTGTAAAGGAAGAGGTATATAATTCTGTTTTTGTTTTTGTCTTTTTAAATACACTTTATTTTTTAGATTAGGCTCAGAGTAAAACTGAGGGGAAGGTACAAAGAGTTGCCATATACTCTCTGCCCCCACACATGCACAGCCTTCTCCTTTATCAACATCCCACACCACAGTAGTACAGTTGTTATAGCTGATGAATCTACATTGACACTTCATTATCACCCAAAGTACACAGTTTACATTAGGGTTCACTTTTGCTGTTGTGCTTTCTATGGGCATTGATGTAAATGATTTTTTATTTCCAAAAATACTGACAAATAGTCTTTTACCAGTATATTTAATAATTCAGTGACTACTAGTGAAACAAATCTTATTGCATTAAAACTGTAGTTGACTGAGTTATAACAGAAGAGCACTAATAACAAATCTTTGACTGAAAGGATTTTACTGTCTTAATGGAATAATAAGTGACCCTATAATATAAAATTTTTACCCAAGTGCTTTTTTTTTGAGTGTCTATCTGCAAGGCAATATCTTAGGACCATTGCTATAGAGAAGACAGGGAGATTAAAATAATTTAGATGGATATTCTGCTTAATAAGCTTTTTATTCTACTATGCTTTAAGTTTAGTAAAATAAACAAGACATACATCTAAATAATTACAATTGAAAGATGAAAATAACAAAATGATGTGATCAAGAATTGTTGGAATATAAAGAATTGTTGGAACTCACAGAGGGGAGAGATTTATTCTGGCTAATCTGATATTGCTTAATGAGGGAGCTGGTTTATTAACAGGTCCTGAACAAAGGCTGAACCTTTATTTGGGGGAATAGAAGAGAGAAGCAAAGTTACAGAGTCAGGAAAATGTGGGAAAAGGCCATTTATTCATTCAGTCAATTCAGAGTATATTTTTTATCCAGTGCCTACCAGGAGCCAGCCACTGTTGGTTCTGGAGATACAGCAGTAAAGAAAACAGATAAAAATTCTGTCCTTGAAAAACTTACTCTCTGTGGCAGGGAAGCAAATTTTCAGTCTGGTAGAAACAAAAGAGACCAAAAATAAATAAATAAATAAGTTGGGGACGGGAGACAGACAATGTTTGGGAAGGTACAACAGGTCCAGGTCATAGACAGTTCTGGAGGTCAAGCCAGGAAGTCAGCCTTTTGTTGTTTAGATGAAGGTAAGCCATTCAAGTTTTTTGAGCAGTAAAATATCCTAGTTAGATCTGTACTTCAGGAAGATTAATTAGGTAGCTGATTGGTAAAATAAAGCTGAGAAAAGAGAAGTGGGTAGACATCATAGCAGTTCTGCAGAGAAATAACATGGACAAGCAGAACAAGGGAGAGATAGGTCAGGTGCTGGAAGAGGACATATTATGTGTCTCTAGATGTGAAATTAAGCTCTAAGGACACAAAAAGATTGTGTCTTCCCAATAAGGCAAGGCAGTGCCTGGCCAGTGCTGCATGATGCAGTTTTTCACAGGAGAGATTAAATTTTCCTCCGGCAATTTCTTCCACGCAGTCAATTAACTTGATCTTTATCCCTTTACAAGCGTTTCCTTCTTTTGCTGAAAGCAATGACTACTGAAGTAGAAATGCATGGGCTACAGATAATCGGAATGGACCTCCCATCATTAAATGTCCCCATTCTGAAAGGAACACTGAGGAATTGGGAGAAAGGGGCCTTTTTGTTCCAGTGTAATTCTATTGTCTTCCTTGCTACTCATCTGTTTAGCAAATGAAGAGAGAAATTAATGACGATGATGAATGAAAAGCTGAGGGAAATGTATAGGCATTGTAAAGTTTGGCCAATCCACCATTGTCTCCAAAATGAGCTTGATGCTTATTTTCCCAGTCTTTACACCCGGGCCTTTATTCTTGGTTTTTCTTTATTTTTCCAATATTCTCAAAAGCACCTATGTACAAAGTGAGTCTGTGGTCAGCTTGCAATGAAAGAAGTAAAGAGCTGTCTATTAAATTCCCAGCTCCAATCTGCAGGAATTGAGACTTTTTCAAATATTACCAACAGGATGGATTACAAGAGTGACAGAGAATATAAGTATCTCAAATCACCAGAATAAAACACAGAAGATTATCAGTACTCACAACAACCTTTTAGAGCACACAAGAAAAACGGAAAATGGGAAAACACATACACGTACACACACACAATATACTCCACTGAAGAATATTGAGAAATAAATAACTGGTGCCTAAATAATTTTTATATGATCCACCCCACCCTGCCTCCCTCACACACATTTTTTTCCATCCTTTGACAGCCTTGTCTTCTAAGAATAAAGAAATATAAAGCACAGGATCTCAAAACATGTGATCCTGGTTGCAAATTCATTTTCACCATTTATGTTCTACTTCCTTAGGCATTTTACTTATTAAACTTTCTGAATGTCAATTTTCTCATTTGTAAATGGCATTAATAATAATAATACCTATCTCGAGGTTCTAGTGTGTATTCAGTGAGATCATACAGATAAATGCTTACAATGTCAGGTAATTAACAAGCAATCAATAAATGTTAATCATTGTTTATTTTCTTGTCATTTTCATTATTATTAAATCTCTTAGATAAACGAAGCCACATAAGTAAAAGGCATAATACCTTGGACATATAATGCAGTAAAAAGTCCCAATGTGTGCCAGCAGGTCTTGACAGTGCAAACTCACTTAAAACCCAGGCATCCTGGTCGGCTGTATCACTTCTAAGAAGAGGGAGATACTTACAACTCCAAAACTTAAAATAGCTCTGAAGTGTTGGCAAAGATATCCTTGTTGTGAAGGTACAATAAGTGCCCTTTGTGAATTTCACTCCCCAAGTGTTAACTGACATAGAGCATGCAACACTTGACAGTCTCGGTCAAAAGCAGTTTAAAAGAAACTGCCTGAAATACAGAGAATTTGGCTGCTCGTTATAGACACCACTTTGGCAAACATCATGTTGAAGCATCAAAGCTTTTCAAACATTGGAAGACCTAACTCAGACTCAGATAAGCAAAGCTGATAAACAAATTGTCCCTGATTCCAGGGTATATCTGTTTAACATAATTGTTCTTACCAGCTGAAACACAGGCCTAGTATAAATTAATTTGAATTGTTCAAACAGGAAACTGTTTTTTAAATTTCTATGTGCTTTCTTTTATTCCTGACTTTTCTGGAGTAGCAAGCATAGGATGGCAAGTCTTCACCCACAGATCCTAACCCTTCTCTCACGTGAAACCCTCTCTCCCATTGATTTTAGTTTTCTTAAGGGTCCCTTAACTTCCCAGCCCATTTAAGAAGTCATCTCTAGTACTGCGATTAGACAAGGGCTCTCACTTCTCCCTGGAACTGTCCATGCTCTGTCTATACTACTAAAATAAAAACAAATTTTTAAAAGAAATTTAGAACTGTATGTAAGAAATGCCCTATAGTTGCTCGTACATATTGCAAATAGTGAATATATCAGTTGTGATACATTCAAAATCTAGTTGTAGAATGTGGATGATTTTATGAGTTGGGATGCTGTACCTTCCTATTTATAAGAGCTTAACATTTTGTCTATCAAGAGCATAAATGTCGTGCCCGGACCGAGACAGCTATTCAGGCTATCAATCAAACTATTCATTTACTTATGGCTGCTTTTTTTAGGATTAGTTTCAGGAAGGCCTTTCCTCCTTTATAAATAACCCAGTTACCTTTAGTTTGCAAACTTCTTGAGCACATCAATTTAGAAAACATTTCAGGAGCGTTGACTATGTACTGGCAGCACCATGTTGGGCCTCAGGACAAAATCATCACGAAAGTATAAATAGACTGTTTCATGCAGTGTGATAGGCGTCATAAAGATCAATGCGGATAGAGGCAGAATTAAGAGAGTAAAAGTGTCCAGATCCCAATGCCAATTCATGGTGGGGAGGGGTTTCCCCATAACTACCACCAAGCAATTTTCTAGATATCAACTGAGTGTCCTACAGTTCAACTCAATTCTGACACTATCTAAGTGGAAATTGCATCAGATTCCACAGGTTAAGGGCTTAGTCCTACAAGACTGCCTCCTCAACTACAGAAGCCATTCACAAATCCAAGTTGTTACCTGTACTTCTAACTGGCTATAAATCAGAGGTTCCCAAGAACCCCTCCTTAGGTTCAATTAATTTGCTAGAGCAGCTCACAGAACTCAGGAAACCCACTTACTCACTAGATTACTGGTTTATTATAAAAGGATATAACTCAGGAACAGCCAGCCAGGAGAGATGCATAGGATAAGGTATGTGGGAAGGGGCGTGGAGTTTCCATGCCCTCTCTAGGAGTGTCACTCTCCCAGAACCTCCACTTGTTCACCAACCCGGAAGCTCTCTGAACCCTGATTTTTTGGGGGGGCTTTTATGGATGCTTCATTACTTAGGCATAATTGGTTAAATCATTGGCCATTGGCAATTGAACTCCATCTCCAGCCCCTCTCACCTCCCTGGAGGGAGTTTCAACTCTGATTAGAGAAAGAGGTTTCTCTTGGAAACCAGCCCTCCATCCTTAGTTACTCAGGGGCTTTCCCAAAGTCACCTCATTAACATAACAAAAGACACCTTTTCTGCTCTTACCCAGGAAATTCCAAAGGTTTTAGGAGCAGGAATTGTGAAATAAAACTAAATATATATGATAAAAATATTTTAGTCATCTGAATGACCAAATATATATTTCTTATAAAACACATCACAGGGAGCAAAGAAGAGAGCGCTTATTTAGAGACAGGAAGGTATTGGGAAGGCTTCCTACAGGAATGAAACCTAAGTTGAGTGGGACTACTAGTTAGCCTGGCTGTGCTATGAGTGGAATTGGGGTTGAGGTAAGAGATGACATGAGAGAGAATGGGAAAGAAGGAACAACGTGAGGCAGAGAAAAGCAGGACTATTAGACAGAGAAAGCAAGTATTTATACAAGCCAACTCTGAGTAGTTTAGTGTTGGTGGAGAGAAGAGCATAAAGCATGGAATTCAGATTTGAGGAAGGAGAGCTGAATAAGATCTGATCTCAAGGGGCCTTAGAGGCAAGGCTGAGGACTTTAGATTTTATCCCAATTGCAGTGGGAAGCTGTATTAGTCTCCTATTGCTGCTAGAACAAATTACCAATAACTTAGTGGCTTAAAACAACACAAATTTATCATCTTTTAGTTCCCAAGTTCAGATGTCCAAAATGGGTTATTGTTACCCAGGGAAGTCCCTAAAACATTTTCCATATCTAATGCTCTGTTTTTAAATTGTCTTGTTTATAGGAACCAAGGCAGAATAATGCCAGGTGGTCAAACGGCAGAACCAGTCCCAACCAGAAAGGTCCAAAATGGCGGTGAGGTGCCTTGAGTAAAAGGAAACGTGCAAAAGATGCCGTGTGCAAGAAGGCAAGATCTGCGCATGCCCCAAATGCCTCCATCCCAACAATGACATGGAGACCCCTCCCCCTCCACATCCCATAAGAACCCTGCTCCCCTTCCCTTCAGGGAGAAGGTGGTTTAGAGCATGAACTCTGCCTCCTCCATTCACTGCTCAAAGAATAATGTTTCTGCTCTGCTCTTCCAAACCTGGTCTTGTTCTATTGGCACAAGCAGCTCCTGGCAAAAGGACCCTTCCAGAGGCTCTAGGAGAGAATCTGTTTCCTTTTGTTTTCCAGCTTCTAGAAACATTCACATTTCTTAGCACTTGGCCCCCTTATGGAAATTCCACCATTCCAGTGTCACATCTCCTCTCACTCTGACTGTTCTATCCCCTCTTTCACTTTTATAAAGTGATGACATTGGGCCCACCAGGATAATTTCCCCATCTCAAGATCCTTAATTTAATCACATCTATGAAGTCCCTTTTGCTATGCAAGGTAACACACTCACAGGATGTTGGCGTTAGGATGTGGACACCCTTGGAGAGCCATTATTCTGCCTACCACAGAAGCTATTTCACGTTTTTAAGCCAGTAGCCAAAAGATCTGAGTTAACATAAAGTTAACTGAGAATCAAGGACATTTTATAATTCATGAGTTTCCATATTTTAGCAACATCAGGCAATCATGTGAAAAATATCTCTTTCTTAAGTATCTTACTGTCATATATTGAGCATTTCTCCTTTCTTCTTCCTCAGCCAGGGGCATGTGTTCGTGTGTATGTGTGTGTAATTTATAGGGCCAATAACAAGCAAATAGAGATAATGTGGGAATGAGGGCTTCTTTATCTAAAAGAATTACTTATATTTAATAAATACATTTGGGTTCTTAGCCTGAATTCATAACTACGTGGCAATCAATGATTTATGGCCATGAGAAGTCAATAGCAGCCCACACCACAAAGACAGGCAGACCTGGATATAAGCCCTGGCTTTGCCACTTCACATGTATGTGTTCCTTAGACAAGCTGCCTGAGCTTTTTGTGACCCGTGTTCCTCAGCTATTAAAGGGGCACAACAATGCCTGCCCAGCGGTTCTGTTGTAAGAATCAAATAATATAATATTGGCAGTAACATTCTGATATTCATGGCATTAGGCTTTTATAATGGGGAAAGTACCATATACCCATGCACATGCCCTGCAGCAGCTTACTTCTCAAAATTAAGAAATTAGACATGAATAACATAGGCCAGATATTGCAAGGAATAAAAAAATACTAGATAGAATCTCTCATATTTAGTCTAACCTCATAAAACAGTGTTTAAAAATAACAGTAGTCAATATAACTATTATTATAATTACTCATCTGTTCAAAAACCAAAAAGAATTGTGAAATATTTTCATGGTGTATATTTCATAAAGTTGCCTCCAAATTAATATCTTTGTAGGAGCCACAGCTGGCCTGGAGCTCCCCAGTGTATTTCCTTGGGTCCAAGCTGGCAGCCTCATTCTTTTTCTTTATTATCATTACTTACAGCTGCTGAAGAATGGAAACTGGTAGCATTCATGCTCCCAGAGTTCCAAAGTAATTTCCAATCTTTCTTCTTTCTCCAAACTATAGTCACCACAAGGATGTGAGTGTACAAGATATTTAGAAATATGAAAAAGTCTTAAAATCACATTTTCTTTGAAACACTGAAATGGTCCTCAGGCCCCTTCAGCATTCAGTCTATCAGAGAATGTATATAAATTAACGCTAGGACAAGCAAAGGAAGGCTCAGACTAATGATATGTGTTTTTGGATGCTCATCTCAGCCAATATCAGGGCACAGATACAAATGAAGTGGCCTTCAAGTGACAGACATTGTATAATGTAAAACATACCGGACTTGAAGTCAGAAAGCCTTCATTTTAATCCCAGAGCTGAAAGGGCACGGACAAATCATTTATTCAAGCTCCCTCATGTTGTTGATTCATTCACTCAGAAAATATTTATCCAGGTCCTATCACGTGCAAGGCACTGTGCCAGGTACTAGGGATAAAAGGAACAAAGGAGACAGTGAAGCTAAGAAGGTACAGAAAGTGCAGGCCCGTGGAGACATTTGTGACACAGGAATTCTTTTCTCTTTTTTTATTAGAATCGTTCATTCCAAGGTTTGTGAAAGAATCTGCTTTTGGAAAATGACTTTAAGAGAAAGGCAAAACATTTGGAGAAGTGAATAATGATTAATAAATATTATTTGAGTGTTACTCTTTTGCTTTTATGCTTAAAAAGTCCTTGCTGATCCTGAATTCAATTAAATATTTATATACAACTTCTTCTTTTAACGTTTAATTTTTGACATTAAATCTTTAATCCATTTAAATGAACTCTGCTCAATGAGGAAAAAAAGTCCAGTACTGAACTATTCAATGAATAATCTGTAAATTAATAAATGATTCTCAATCTTTTAAAAAAATCACTGTTTAGTCTGTTTTAGCCCGTTGAGTCTAGTACCGTACTATGCTGTTATAATACTTCAACCTTTTAACAAATTTTCACTTGGTAAGATGAAATCTATTCTTTTGTTCTATTTTCCTGCATTTTTTAGCATTTAGAAGATATGTTGACCTTCCTAAGAGATTTTCAGATGGTAATTTTGATTACACACAATTTTCATTTTAAACGCTGATCTTAGAACCAAATGGCCACTCTTTCCTATAACGGTTATTTCTCACTATGTAAGAGCTCTTAAGCAGGAGTTCCAGAGAAATGACTAACTTTAGAGCCAACACAAGGTAGTAACAAAATGAGCCTAGAACATCTTATAGTGCCAAAAGGTGGTTTAAAAAAAAAAAGATGGGTGTTTCGTAAGGACACAGGAGTCAGACTGAAGAGCTTCCCATTGGCCAAATCTGAGACAATTTGAGCATGAAAATAATTAAGTTCTGTAATGAATTACAAACCATTGAAAAATAGGAATCCATACCAGTAATAATCAAATAAATAAATGGAGGAGAAGGAAGGGCTTTGCTTATAGGAGAATGACAAATGCTGACTGAAGAATATGGAGGGATCAGTGGAAATAGAAAAATCATTATTTTGCAACTATCTCAGTAAAGACTGATTCAGGAAAGAAATGTTAATGGATGCTAAATCCAGGGAAATATTTTGATGAGGAGAAGGATATTTGCATGATCTTAAAATGTCTTCCTGCAGAATCCTTATTACTTATAAGGGGAGAAAACAGTAATTACAAAGTAGAGAAATCATCTCCACAAGTGATCAAAATTAGTGTCAACAATGAGGGACAGGTGCATGTCAGGCGCCTCTAGATGCGAGAGTCTGTAAAGAACACAATGTCACCTATGTAGTATTCTGAGTGAGAATGCATAATCTGAATCTAACCATGAAGAAATATCAGACAAACTCAAAGTAAGGAATGTTCCATAAAAAAATGGGGAGGGGGGGAGCTGTAGTCTTCAAAAATGTCAATGTCATAAAAGACAAAGAAAAGCTGTGGAAATGTTCCAGGTTAAAAGAAGCCAAAGAGCCATGACAACTAAATGTACTATCTGATCCTAGGCTGGACCCTGTTCTGGAAATCAAAAGGAAAATGCTACATAGGACAGTATTAGTTCAGTTGACAAAATAGGAAAAGAAATGCTACTTTAGAATAAAACTGGTTCATCAATGTTAATTTTACTCAAGTTGATAACTGTACTGTGGTTATATAAGAGAATATTCTTCTTTCTGGGAAATACACACTCAACTATTTCGAGTTAAAGGCCCATGATGAATGTACCCTTAAATGACAGAAAAACAAATTATGTAGCAAATGGAAGTGAGGAAGGGAGGAAGGGAGGAAGGGAGGGAGGGAGGGAAGAAAGGAAGGAAGGGGAAAGAAACAAAGAGAGAGAGAAAGAATATAGATTTAGAGAACAAATGATAAAGAGAATGGTGTGAAATATTAGCATTATGCAAATCTGAGAAAGTGTATACAGGTGTTCTTTGCACTTATTTTTGTTTTTTTGTAAGTTGGAAAGTGGTCCAAATGAAAATTTTAAATAATACAAAATAAATATAAAATAATGAAACAATGGGAGGCAAAGTCAAAATCCTTTCCTCTAAACCATTCTATCAACGTAGATTTTCCCATTATTCTCTATTGCTTCATCCTTCTAATACCTTTTGTAGTACTAGTCAAATAGTTTGAATGATTTATTTATTCATTATTTGCTGATTGTCTGTCTCCCTATGAAACAATCCCTGAGCACAGGAACAATGTTTATTATTGTTTACCACTACCCCAGTATCTAGCTTAGTGGGTTGCACAATGCAGGCACTGAAAAAATATCTGTTGATTAGATGGAGAAAAAACTATTGATTTTCATATATTTATCTTAAGATCTAGGTACTTTCAACTTTACGTTTTGTTTCTAGTTTTTCATAATGGGACATGTGATACTTTCACATTGGGGGATTGAGTGGAGTAGAGAATGCATATATTGAATTTACTTATATAAGTTACTATGAAGAGTACAATTAGAGTATTATTATTAAAAGAATGTGATATCTGCATTCAAAGTGCTTAAAATTTAGTCAAGAATAAAGCAAATTATTTTATTTATTATAATCTCTAGAATTCAAAACTTTGGCCTAAAGATTATACAGTATTTATTAATCTCAATGAATGAAAATACTGAAGTAAAATAAAACTTGTGTGAATACTTCTGGCTTAGTATCTGTATCCATGTATGTGGATTTTGGAACACAGTCATATAATGAATCAATTATACAGCTAAGAACCTGGAAATCCTCATTTTTAGAATAAATATTGAAATTATGACAGCTCTTTAAACATTCAAGTGGAATAGCAAATTTGAAACTTTGGAAAGAGAAATAAACATTGAAAAAGCTATATTAATAATGACCTCACCTAATTAATAGTAACTTTAACATGTGGTTACTTTTGGCTATTCATCAGTTACTTCTGTCCTGCAAATATTATAAAATATCCTGAACATATATAAAAAATAAAATATATTTCTGCAGTGGTTTTATCTAGGAAAAATAATAAAATGTCTAACCACCTAGTTCTGGCATAAAGTTCTAGACAAACAAAAACAAAGTGGAAGAAAGAGTTGCTAAATATAAAATAGCCAACCTCTTAAATATTGAAATTAATTTAGAGAGAAAAATAACATAAAAATAAGTTGTTTCCAACTTCCAGCCTGATGGAAAACCAACTATATTGTTGGACAAAACTGTCAAAGATAATCATTTAGCTTTGCTGATGAATGGGCTCCTTTGACACGAAGTGTTGACAGTTAAAGTGGTGACTTTGGTGGCAAGCAAAGAGTGATAGCACCTCTGCTAGCCTGTGGTTACGGTCCTGTTTGAGGCAAGCAATGGACTGGTGAACTAGCCAGAGATTTAATAGGGAGTTTTAGAATGACAGGGGGCTTGAGTAATCAAAATTAACACCACCAATGAACAATATGAAAATGAAAGTAAGAAAACAATTACATACAGTAGTCCCCCTTTATCTACAGTTTGGCTTTCCATGGTTTCCCACAGTCGATCATGGTCTGAAAATATTAAATAGAAAATTCCAGAAATAATACATAAATTTTAAATGGCATGCCATTCTGAGTAGTGTGACAAAATCTTGTGTCATCCCACTCTGTCCCACTGGGAATGTGAATCATCCCTTTGTCCAGCGTATCTACACTGTACACAGCCCTCGCACCCATTAGTCACTTACTAGTTGTCTGGGTTACCAGATCGACTGTCGTGGTATCCAAGTGCTTGTGTTCAGGTAACCCTTATTTTACAAAATAATGGCCCCAAAGAGCAAGAATAGTGATGCTGGCAATTCAGATATGCCAAAGACAAGCCATAAAATTATCCCTTTAAGTGAAAAGATTAATGTTCTCAATTTAATAAAGAAAGAAAAAAAATTGTATGCTCAAGTTGCTAAGATCTACAGCAAGAACAAATCTTCTATTCATGAAATTGTGAAGGAGGAGAAAATTCATGGTAGTTTTGCTGTCACACCTCAAATATGTATGTATGGGGGAAAAAAAAAGAGTACATAGGGTTTGGTACCATCCATGGTTTCAGGCATCCACGGGGGGCCTTAGAACATATCCTCCACAGATAAAGAGGGACTACTGTATACAAAAGCAGCAAAAAAGAGTAAAATACTTAAGAATAAATTTAAAGAAAGAAATTCAAGCTTTGTAAATTGAGAACTATAAAACATTGTTGAGAGAAATTGAGAAATTTGAAATAGAGAGAAATCAATGTTCACAGATTGGAAGGCTCAATATTGTTAAGATTTCAAATTTCCCCAAATTGATCTATACAGATTCATCATAATCCTTGTCAAAATTCCAGCAATCTTTTCTGGAGAAATTGACAAGCTGATTTTAAAATTGATATAGAAATGTGAAGGATCTAGAATAGCTAAAACAATTTTGAAAAAGAAGAATAAATTTGGAGGACTTACATTACCTGATTTCAAACCTTACTATAAAGCTATAATGATTAAGATAGTGTGGTATTGGTGTAATTATAGGCAGATAGAATAGATCAATGGAACAAAATTGATAGTCCAGAAATAAATCTTCACATTTATGATCAATTGGTTTTCCATAAGGGTGCCACAAAGGCAATTCAATGGGGAAAGTATAGTCTTTAAAACAAATAGTAATGCTGGGATAACTGGAAATATTTGTAAATAATAAAATAAAAAATAAAAATAAATTTAGACCCTACATCATACCATCCACAAAAATTAAATCAAAATGGATCATAGACTGAAATATAAGAACTAAAACTATAAAATTTTTAGAAAAAATACATGAGAAAATCTTCATGACCTTGGGTTAGGTGAAGTATTCTTAGACATGACAACAGATGCGCAAGCCATTAAAAAAAAAAATACTGACAAATTGGACTTAATTGAAATTAAAAACTTTTGCTGTTCAAAGACACTACTAAGAAATCGAAAAGACAAGCCACAGCCTGGGAGAAAGTATTTAAAAACTATATATTTGATAAAAGACTTGCACCCAGAATATAAAAAGAAATCATACAACTCAGTAATAAAAAAAGACAACTCAATTAAAAGATGAGAAAAAGACTTGAGTAGATAATTCACCAAAGAAAACATATTACTGGCTAATAAGCAAATGAAAGATATTCAACATCATTAGTTATTAGGGAAATACACATTAAAAACACTATGACATATGACAACACACACACCAAAATGACTATAATTAAAAGACACACAATACCAAGTGTTTACAAGGATGTGAAGAAACTGGAACCCTCATACATGCTGGTGGGAATGTAAAATAGTACTGCCTCTTTGGGAAACCATCTGGCACTTTCTGAAAAGGTTAACCATGAATTTATCCTATGAACCAGCAAATCTATTCCTAGAAATCTATCCAAGAGAAATGAAAACTTACATCCACACAAAGACTCCTATGTGAATGTTCGTAGGAGTCTTATTGATTATAGCCCCAAACTGGAAACAATTCAAATGTCTATCAACTGGTCAATGGATAAACAAAAGGTGGTATATTCATAAAATGGAATACTGCATCCGTAAACTGCAATGAAGTACTGATCCTGCCAGGATTGACTTGAGATAGGCTTTTGAGAATTTATGGAGAATTATGGAAATGTTCTAAAACTGGATGGTGGCTATGGTTGCACAACTCTATAAATCTACTGAAAATTATTCAACTTACAATGAGTGAATTTTTTATATCTATATTATATCTCAATAAAGTTGTTAAAAAAGAATGCTATATGATGAACTAACAAAGTGATGAAAATGTCCTGAAATAATTTTTTAATAAATTCTAATGCATCCCCTTGCATACACCTATTACCCACATACCCATATAGTTCCATTTTATATTGTGGCTCTTCCCCATTAAATTATATCATGAGGCAGCCATTTCATCAGGATGGAGTTATTACAACCAAAGTGTTAATACAAAGAAATAAATTCTTGTCCTTTGAACTTCAAAATACATTTCTAAAACACCAGGAAGGGATAATAGCTGTGAGAATGTTCTCCCAAGAGGGACTTATACTCTGCATACTCCACCCCACTTTCTATCCCTAGGCTGAACCATGGGGTGGGTAGTGGTCACTTAAAGAAACCAGTAAAGTTTTGAGGAATCTGAGAGCATAGGAATACTTGGCCTCTGTATTTGGATAGAGTCCAAAACCTGAACAAAATCTCTAATTCCTCATGTTCAAAAAGAACAGAGCAAAACTATCTGGAGGGAGGATCTAGGCAGAAGGCCTCAGAGATCTATCAAGTTTTCTGCAGCTCTAGAGTAGCAAGAAAGCACAGCTTTGACCTGTGCACTAACTAGAGAGGTGTGTAGAAACATCTGAGAGAGAGGACCAACTCCACCGAGATCTTGGAATTCAAAAGAGAGTCAGTGCCCCCAAACCTTGTTATTACATGAGCTCCCCAACACACAGATATGATTCTGGGAATGGGGAAAGGAAGGGCAATAAAACAGTGAATTTCTCAAATTACATTTGTTCCTTCTGGCAGAATGACAGCATAAAATAAAAAACAAGTTTGCTTACAGAGAATAAGAAATTACATTTTTTCCATACTAAATCTGTAGACTGAGATTTATGCCTGCTACATAACACTATAAAGTAGTGTTTCTCAACCATTTTTGTATGATCACCCCCAAAGCAGCCTTCTTAGACATTTTTGTTTCTTAATTACCCTTCTCATAAAATCTTAACTCCACAGATATACTGTATATATATTTATGTGCTGTATCTATATATGTGTTTTATATATAAAAACAGTAGGATTTCTTTTACCTCCAAGAACCAGTTTTTGTCCACTTGGGAGCAATATCACCCTTGTAAAGAAAGCATGCTATAAAATTTCACTTAATGGGACATAGAAAAGAAATAGGTTAAATAATTGATGATATTAATTTATGACTAGCACTTTACCAAACACTTTCTTATACAACATTTCATTTGGCCTCTTCTACAAACTTGTGAAGTACTAGTTTCATCCTCATTTTCACAGATAATTAAATGACTACTCTGCTAATAAGTTGTTGAGCTAGAACTGGGACCCAGAAGTTCCAACTCAAATTCTACGCTCTTTGTCCTTGACACTTTGCATCAGAAAACATTTTCTATTAGAAATAGTAGCAACTCTCTCCTTTAAATCATGTAACTATGATAAGATGAATCAGTAGAAAATACACTATAGGGAATCACTCTATATGGGAGGGAAATTGACCAAATGACTATTGGCTTGTTCTCTCTAATTACTGGGATTTTGGTGGAAAAGCTAAAGAGATATTAGATATGCAAAATTCAATATAATTCAATTCAATATAAAAAAAGTAATGTGAAGATCACTAGGAATTTGCAATGGCTTTGTTTACCCTACTAGTGACATTGTCATATAACTCTAGATAAGTGTATTGGCATTTTAAACAGTGAGAGGCTGCCATAAAAACACATGCACAAGACTAATTCAAAAATTATTACTCAAAGGATATTAAAAATACGTTTACAAACACAAAGAGAAAAAGAGAGATTAACATATATTCAATACCATATATTAACATATATTCAAAGTCAAGACTGTCTTTTATTGTTGTTAACAAGCTATAGCCTGTCCCAAAGAACTGATTCCAAAACTAAATCCATATTTATTTATCAGCTATAAAGTTATGGAGTGAAATTTGTAAACACTATTTTATTATAACCATATTTACAATTCATATTCAGACTCTAGCCATATACACCAAGTATCTTGTCATAGATATAATTTAAATATTCCATGCCAAATTCTATGTCAATATTTATGAAGGAATCACTGCTGCACTGTTTCCCTAATCTAACAGGATCACAAAAGGATGCTACTCCATGGACTGGAATATATAATATAAGTTTATGATTGGTGGTTTTGAGGAGCCTTTCCTGGCAGTGACCATGTGAAAGAGCAACTCTCTTTTTTCAGTCTGTTCCCACTGAACACATTAGCTTCATCTTCTGGAAGAGTATTTAATATGCTGCTCACTGTAGAAAACAAAACTGAGGAGCAAACAAACAGCAGACAACCTGAAAAAAAATCTCTACATAAAACTAATCTAGATGTTTGTGCCACAAAGGAAGGAAGGACACATCAATGTTCCCAACTCTAGCATTCCAAAACCTCTAGATATGGTTTGGGGTGAATCTAATCCTAGTAATCACAGATGCATTGTATTGATCCTATGCTTCTGATGCAAAATGCAGGAATCAGCCAGAGCAAAGAGTTGGTGAAAGATCATCCCAAGAGAGGACCAGCAAAGGCCCCCATGGAAGAAAAGACTGTGGAATGTTTGTGGAACTGAGAGAATTCTAGTATGGGATTAAGTCCTCTTTTGGGTTTCGCAGGAATGTTCTTCATGTAAATCATTTGAAATGTTTTAGCATGCTTTAATTATTACATTATTCCTGTTTCTATTTGGAATAATAAATGCCTTGGAAGAACAATTTAATCAATAGATAAATGACAAGGATTAGAATAATTCAAGTAGTAACAAGCAGTGAAGAAAAGCATATAGGTTGTGCTAGGAGTGTTTGAATTATTATGTACATACAAAGTTGATACACCAAAACACCTCTAGATTCTAATTCCATAATCCATCATGACCTTTCAAATTCAGGAAATTCAGATACAAGCGTGGTTTTAATATAAGTATTTAAAACTCACTTGATTTTTAAAATAATATTTTTCTTTAATATCCTGAGAAAACATTTAGATTAGATTCTGTGACTCAACTCTTTCCAAAAATATATAGTGAAATGCACTGAATTTAAGGTGATGGCGTTGAAATATAGCAGTAAGTCAACTTGAGGACAATCCAACATTTTTATATACTATATTTTCCCTGAATGAAGGAAGATATCTATCTATCTACATCTATACTTATATATATATGTATAGAAACATTGATAATTTTGACTGAATTGAGAAATCAATTTAAGTCAATTGGCATGACAATCCATTCAAACAAACAGATTTTTTGAAAAACATAAAATTGATTATTGAATGCAGCTGTCAGACAAAGTCTGAAAAAAAATGCCTGAATTGAATGTAGGAAATCAATTTGATGATTTTATTGTAGTCTTTACACACCTTTTCTACCTTGCCAAAATGACTCATTGAGTAGAAGAGCTGCCTAGATTTGTACAGCAAGGAGAGTTCAAAAGCTAATGAACAGATATAGGAATCACGGAAAAATTATTGATAATTAGATAAAATTTCTTAAAATGTTAAAGAATAAATCACATCCACATCAAAATAATAAAAATAATAAACACAAGGTAACTAATAAAAACATAAAATAATAAAAAATAAATACAAAAATGTTATACTCAGGTGATAATGTCATAGATGAGTGGTTAGTGAGCTCTCTTAAGGCAAAGGTCCACCACATTTTTCTGTAAAGGGACTGATATTAAATATTTTAGATTTTGTTGGCCACAAAGAGTCTCTGTCACATAGTCTTTGTCTTTTATTTTTTTAACAACTTTTTAAAAACGTGAAAACCATTCTTGGCTCAAGAAAAGAACCAGGTTTTATTTTCATGTCCCCACAGAGTTAATGGATTACTAAATATAGATGGACTGAGAGATAGGCTTAATTTTCCACTTATCTGAGTTATGAAACTGTCAAATTCAAGAGTAGCTTTGCAAAAGATGAAAAAGATAAACACAGTTTCCAGAACTGTCTTTCAAGTATGCACAACTGCGTGAATTGATGCCTCAATTCTACATTTTTCTCAGAGCAGTATTTTATCAAACAAAAATCTTCATTTTATTAAGCTGACCATTATCCAGAATGTCAATATGCTTTGAAAAGGGGGCTAATAAAACCTCAGAGTTAAAGCTGTCTCTGATAACTGGATTTTACTGAGTGATAGATGTGGCTTCAATTTGAGCCATGTATTGACCACATCCTTGTACTTCCCTCCATCCCCTCTAAGGACCACCAATAAATGAGGATGGCTTGAACTACTTGGCTTGAAACCAGTTGACTGGCATAAGACTGGTGAAAATATGCAAACCTGAAAAGTTGGTGTCTTTCTCCAGCTTTAAAGAAGATCAACAGAGAGTGGAGGGGAATTGATAGAGTAATCTGTATTGCTTTAGCTGTTCCCTGGGTGATTACTGGGGGAAGGAGATGGTACCACAAAACAACTGCTTTCCCAGGAAATTGTGGAAAGGGCTCAGAATCTAGAAGACTAGCAACGACTTCTTGACTGGAGTTGCTTAACAGCAGAACCTGCAGATTCATTTGGGATACATTATAAATGATTGGGGCAAAGGCATGTCTAGGCTGGAAATGGCAAGGACCAATCACAGTTTTCTTTAAGTTAAATTTGGCATAGAAGAGAATCCTAAAATTTCTGTGGGCTTATAAGAGGCTACAGATGTTAGCTGGGCACATTACTCAATTCACTATCCCCCAGGTGGGACCCTGACATGAATTATGTGGAAGGGTCTCTGGGGTGAAAGTCAAAGGACCACTCACATCATGAGATTTTATGGAGGCCCAGCTGGGCACCCCAACTACCCAGTGTGATACACTATAGTGCCAGCATTGTGGTCACTGTGCTCTGAGGGCATTAACAGCAGCTAACCAAACCCACTGAGATTACTAGCAGCTGGAGCCAGCATAAAAGCTGTCCTAGACTATTTGGGTTACGACCCAACACTGACAAGTGGGCATTAATATACACAGACCCACTTTCCCCCTTCCACCAACACCTTATGGTTTCCAGCATCTTAAGAAATTAGAACCAGAAGGAAGGAATAGGAAAACCCTTGAAGGGAAAAGAAGTCTGATATGTAGAGTTTTCAAATAGACTATAATACTTAAATTTGTTTGAAGAAACTTCCGTATCAGTCTACTGGTCTAGAATAAGTTGTCTGAGTTAGATAAGGTAGGAAGTTTCTCTTTTAGAAAAGTTTGTATAGTTATAAAATCAGAGCTTCATTTTTGCGTCATTAACTTTTGTGAATTATCACAACCTTGAAGCACCCTATCAGATATACTGGAAAATAAAATGGTTTTTTCCTCAAATTGCACAAAATTAGAATACAGAAAGCTTTAAAATTCCATTAGAAATTACAGATATTTAGAAATGCAAGAGCCTAAAGGTAATTAAGAAATCTTAAGAGGAAATGGGAAAAATAACTACTGTTTTAAAATGGCTGTGGAAAAAACCCTAAATCTGAGGTTACCTCTGAATCTCTTATAGAATAAATTGCAGTTTATCTTAAAAAATAAATTTATAAGGTTCCCATGGAGATCAAATCAATTTTCCCCTCGTACCAAAACTGCAGAAACTGTAAGTTTTTAAGTACTGAAATGTAGAAAAGTTTCAGAAATACTTCAAACTGACAGATGAAAGATTAACAAATTAAGCTGAAACAACAAACAGCAAATATTGAGCTATACTTACCAGAAAAATATAGGATATATGATTGACAAGTTCAAATATGTTTCCACTGTATGATGAGGATGGCCTGAAGCAAATGAAAAATGATAATAAAAATGGGCTATAATTAAGACTACTATATCTAGAAGTTCATGGAGTGCTTCTAGAAAAGCCAATCAGGATTGTCATGGCACAACATAGTCATGCACTGCATAATGAAGTTTCGGTCAATCACGGACTGCATATACAACGGTGGTCCCATAAGATTAGTACCATGTAGCCTAGGTGTGTAGTAGACTATTCCATCTAGGTTTGTGTAAGTACACTCTGTGATGGTCGCACAATGACAAAATCACCTAGCAACAAATTTCTCAGAACGTATCCCCAGTGTTAAGTGACACATGACTGCAAATATGTGTAAGAATGAAAGAACCAAGAGTCTTTGGTCTGGAAAAGTTAAGATTTAATAGTAGACATGACATCTGACATTTATCTTCCAATAACTAAAGGGCTGTTGCATGGACACGCGAAAGAGAAAACAGGTTTATCCTACATGACTTCATAGGCATTTGAGAACAGAATTAATTATAGCTGGTGGTAGGTGACAGACATTTATGTAAAATGATAAAGTTCTAACAACAAAGACTGCTCAATAAAACTGTCCTGTGCAGTAAGGAGTTCCTCAACACTGCAAGTGCTTACTAAGAAGTCGTAATCAAATGTTAATGGTTGAGAGAATTCACACACTGGTTATAGAGGGTAAGGTTAGATGGCCTAGATCTCCTCCAATTCTATGAATCCTTCATTTCACTATACTGTATAGCCTCCATAGATAAATCATGGATGTGGAATGTTTGAAAATGATTTCTCAAGCCATTTTCTTCTGTCTAAAATTTTAAGACTTTGTTTTCAACTTTCTGAATTCTATGACCAAATTTACACCTGTAACAGAAAAGTTGACCAAGGATGAAATTACAAGGAAGGCAATGATCTGAATGGTTTCATTAAGGAAGGAGTCTCGAACTCAAAGGCCTGCAGGGGTCAGGTAGGCATTGTAAATTATTGATGTGAGCAGCTAATTCTGTCTTTCACTTCTGAAACACATCACTGTCTTGAATAATCTTTTGTTTTCCCAATTTTGGTAAAAGACATGGTATCTTACCTAAGTTAATGCTAGTTGGTGTCAAATAATTCCCAACATGATGGTCCACTGCATGTGTTTGTGCATAGGGGGTGCCTTTCTTCCACATGGAACTCAGTCACCCAGGCTCCTTCCATCCTGTGGCTCTGAAGATCCAGGATATTCTAATTCAGCCTTCAAAAGAGGGAAGAGGGGGGCCGCCCGGTGGCGTAGCGGTTTTGTCCGCGCTTGGCAGCCCGGGGTTCGCCAGTTCGGATCCCGGGCGCCCGCCGACGCACTGCATGTCAGCCACGCTGTGGCGGCGTCCCATATAAAGTGGAGGAAGATGGGCACGATGTTAGCCCAGGGCCAGTCTTCCTCAGCAAAAAGAGGAGGATTAGCAACGGATGTTAGCTCAGGGCTGGTCTTCCTCACCAAAAAAAAAAAAAAAAAAGAGGGAAGAGGAAGTGAAGAGACTACTTTTTTTCTTAAAAGTCCTCTCAAGAATGAAACCTATTACTTTTGCTCACATTCCATTGGTGAGAATTTTTCACATCACCTGGATAAAAAAAGGAGCTGTGAAATGTAATACCTGGTTAAGAAGCCACTTTCCAATGGGCAACTCTATGAAAGAGAGAGTACAATTATTGGACAGCTAGCTGTCTGCCATGTATTGATACAGAGACTTTTTTTTCTCCATTATGAGAAAATCAACTGTGCAAGAGTGATAATAAATAGCTACTGAGAGTAGGCTACAGTGAAGTGGTATAGACTGTGGCACACTGGAAAATATACAGCCACCACTCCAACTCTCAATGAGGATGGTACTTCAGAGTTCCAGGTAATTGCCTTTAGTGCCTGGCACATAGTAGGCACTCAGGAAATATGTGTTGACTCTATGAAAAAATGCAGGATGAAAGCGTCCTAAATTAGCAGAAACTTCTGAATGTTTTTAAGAGAGAACAGAAATATAAATTTTCATGTAAAATCTACAGGATTTTAAATTTTGGGCCAATTTAAAAAAAAAAAAACCCTTGCTAGATACACAAAACACTTTTATGACAAATTTGTACTGTGAGCAACTAATTTGCATTTGCAAACTCTGCATAACAGTTACCACCACCGAGCTTTTCAAAAGTGCTCCAAACATTTTCAACCTATTTGCTTTACTCAAGTGATAATATTTTATGTAAAGATTAGTGACAATAGCAGTTTGTTTAAAACATTGTTCCTAAGAACATACAATCGTCCTCATGGTTAGAATAGTTCAGAAAACTATCTTCTAGACATGAATATTTGCTAGGTATAATTTTAGATTCTGTTGAGGATGAAAAAATAAAATGTAAACCAGAAAATATTGCTTCCAGTTTAATTTTACGCTTGATTAAGGATGATGGAGGTATTGGAAAGATAGGGAAAACCAAATGAAATGGAAATGAGCAAGAGTCTGCAAAGTGTCCGTGGGCGATTTGACTTTGGCAGGGTTCCATGAGACCAGTTCACCAGCTCTTGTTTGTTTGTTTTACCAACGGGGAAGATTTCTGGTTTATGTCTGAACATTTTTCACAAGTTAAATGTGACATTTTCTTTCTCCTCTAACACTGCCTCATCATATTGTTTCTGTACCAGTGATATCCCTCAGGCTTTTTCCAAAAATGGAAGCTGTGAAACTAATTATTTTAAAAATCAGCCATGAGAGTTATTTCTTACTTTTCACCAAGATGGCTGGCCCTATGTGGTGCATTGAGCTTAGTATTAATTCTATCCTCACTGAGCATTCAAGTTTGGCCAGAATGCATCTAAACATTTAGTTTAGCTACTCCGAGAATCTTAACCAGGGTCTTGCTTTCTACAGAAAAAAAAGATCAGGTTGGATCTTTTCAATCATAAGGAAAAAACAAGCAACAAAAATCAGTTTCTTAACACAGAAAAAAATGCACTGTATCATCTAGTTTTGGAAGACCCAAGCTGCTTCTGCTAAAATACCTACCTACCTTTCCATTCTCCTAAATGCTTAAGTTGATCTGGACATCCAAGCAAGGTGATAATAAGTTCTGATTTACTACCTTTCAACATTCATTCAACTAGTACCAGTGAGGCTCTACTGATGTGCCAAGCACTGTTCTTGGTGAGTAGGCAAAACTCTGCACCCAACAGACACAATCCCTGCACGATGAAGTTTACAAGTCTCACAGAGATTACAGACACTGGCAGATATATCATAGCCTGATAATAACCATTATGGGAATCTGACAGCTCCTGGGAGCACCCAGAAGTACCATAGGAGTCCCACAGCCAACGAGTCTCCTTCTAAGTGGGAGGCCAGACAAACCTCTACATGAGGAGCATGTGGACAGGGACTGTGGCAGCTGCAACAAGCTTCCAGATCTACCAAGTAAGACTTCAAACTACTAATAGAGGAATTCCTAGTCTAGCCTAAACCATTCCTTTCGGAGAGAAAAAAAAACCAAGGACACTTTCTCCTGTTGACTAATATGCCTACCATATTTGTCATTTTCCACATCTTTCCTCAGTCCCCTGAACTCCCTAGCTAGAAATAATCATCCCCTCCTTCTAGAAATAATCATTCCCTCCTTTTGATTCCCATCGAATTTTGTTGGTACCGCTCTGATGAAATTTACTTTATTTTATGAAATCTAAGACATCATCTATTAAAACAATCCTGATCTCAGAGGTACTAAATTTGAGGCAGGGAGGGGGGATATACATTTTAGGATAGGTGAAATGTGGTATTACTTTCTGACTTGTGTTTGAGCTATATACATACTTGCCTTATCTCCACCAATAGATTTCAAGTTCTCAAGGGAAGACTATTCTAATCATTCTGTGTAGTCTAATGTAAAACTTCAGCACCTTGCTCTTTAAGGGAACCCAAAGCATATTTGAAAAAAAGAAATGAAAGAACAGGTTTATCAGGTGGACCTGATAGTAGCCAAGTTTGCCAATTCTCAATCTCATGCTCTTTCTACCAAATAATAACATCATCAATCCTAATAAGAGGAGGTCAATAGAAACTTTAATATGAAACAATAACCATAAAAATGCTAATAAGATCCTTATAAAGTACTACTGATGAGCCAGATTTGTTGTAAGTGCTATACTTATTTTTTAATGCCCACAATAACCTGATATCCTGGATACTGTTTATGCTCCTCGTATTCATCTTCTCAGCCACCTTCCTGCTCTGGTCATTGTGTGTTGGTGGAGCCCTCTGGATCTCACCTCAGCCACACTACCTCTCTCTTGCTTTTGACCAGACCTCTGCACCTCTACTGGTTAGGGTGCCTGGAGCATCTCCCTCAGCCACACTGGTGCCTGCACATACTTGGAAGTGTTACCCAGCCCACCAACCCCATAAGACATCCACAACCCTACTCAGAACAAGCCTAACATCTTATCTTTAGCTTGCGGGAAACCACAATGGAAGGAAGGAGAAGATGGCTGAACAAAACCAGTCAAAAACAGTGGAAGGCAACATGGCAGTCTGACCTGACCTAACATAGACCCTGCAGTTCATTATACGCTCATTGTAATACATTACCATATTATAGAACACACCCACTGAGGCCATAACAGTTTATAACTGCTATGGCAATGGCGGTATATAACCAAATAAGGAAAGAAAAGAGGTGGCACCCTTGCTCCCCAGAACAGCCTATCCATTTCCCTGAATAACTATGAATATTCCTCCCCTTCATTATCTAGACCCCTTATAACAGCTGCTTAATCACCCCAGGAGCTGAGAAGTTGATTTGTGAACTTAGTTCTCATTTCTCCATTCTTTGGCCATTGAATAAAGATTGTGCTGAGAACACTCAGCTTCAGTTTCATTTCAAATCTGCAACACCAAACAGGAAAGAACCCTCTGAAGAAGAGATGGATTTTGGGTACGAGGCCCACCCATGGGCTCCTCCTTGGAGCGCCTGCAAGTGTGGGTCAGAGTCCCACTGGAGTGAAGTGAAATTGGTAACAGAAATACGAGGAGGTTACATCGCCTGGGGCAACCCTTGACCAATGGAGCCAGGGAGCTAATCGATAAATATCCCCTCTTCTCAGGCAGATGATCCTGAGCTACCTTTTACAATTTCACAGGGAGGCCCCAACAGAATCTCAGACCACTTTTCACATCAGGGTCAAACTCAATCATGACCCCCTTGGACCAACCTCGCTTCCTTCCTGTTTTATTCCTTGACTCCCAGATTCTAGTGATCTAATGAATTCCTAGAATTACTTCCCAAAGTCAACTACCCACACATAATCCTTCTTAGACTCAATATCTTGGGGGAAGCCAAACTAAGATCCCTGTGAGGTAGCTGCACTATTAACAGCCTAGGTTTCAGATGAGGAAAGTGAAGCACAAAGAGGTTAAATCAAATGCCCAAGGTCCTACAGCCAGTAAGTGGTGGAGCTGGGATTCGAACCCAGGGAGTCTGATGCCAGAGTCAATATCTTTAACTATTTCACCTTCTCTTTCTTTACAGAAAATTAAACCTGATTTTTAAATAAACAAATCAAATATTTATCTGCCTAATTAATAATTTGTTACAATGTTGCATAATTGGTCCACTGTCGAATAGTGGAGAGAATTAATATTTATTAAGTACCTGCTCTATGCCAGCCAGGTACTTGAGTATATATTATCTCATTACTTCTCATAACACTTTTGAATGGTTAATATTTTAGAAATTCATTTTGCATACAAGAAAGAGGGACTTTAGAAAAGCTAAGTAACTTGCCAAAGTCACAGAGCTAGTAAGGGTTGGAACCAGGATTGCAACCCCCTCATTTATTTATTTGATTAACAAATATTTATTGAGCACCTGTGAAGTGCCAGGCACTGTTCTGGGAGCTAGGGATGCAGTGCAAGCCCCCCTCACGGAGCTTATATTCTGATAGAGGATCTGCACAATAATTCAAACGAATAAACGAGAATCACTGGGTAGTCATAATTTGCTTAAAGACAATAAAACAAGGAGGTGACAGAGTGACTAGATCTGTGAGAGAGCACCGATGCTAAGGGAACACCTAGAAGTCTCTCAACAGTGGCACTATTGACACTTTGGAACCGATATTCTTTGTTGTGGGCAATCATCCTTGCAGGATGTTTAGCAGCATCATTGGCCTCTACCCACTAGACGCCAGCAGTACTCCCCAAGTCCTGACAGCCAAAATGTCTCCAAACATTGCTAAATGTCTTCTGGGGGGCAAAATCACCCCTGATTGAGAACCACTGACCTAGAGTAAAGTTGTTCAGGTGGAGTCAGACTAGGGGTGTGTGAAAAGCAAAGCAAGTTCATATTGAGTAAGAAGCAGGAGATGAGGTTATTTTAGATAGGTGAAGGCCCCATCAGACAAGGACTACTAGGCCAGGGGAAAGAATTCTGATTTTCTTTTAGGCTGCTCCTGACTAGGCTGACTAGGAAATGCTGTGGTTGTTGTAGAATAGCCACTGATATTTTCTCCCTCTTTATTTTTCAAGAGCTCTTAACCCTCAAGCCTTGCCAGCCTCTACCCTGAGTTTCTCACCATCCAAATTCTCTGGGCCATCCTCATCTGTCCTGTGCTGCTTTCTCTTACAGGTTCCTGGGGTTTGGCACTTTGGTTGCACATGTGTCTTCTCTCTCCTTTGTGCCTTTTCCCTGTGGTTCTTTGCCTGGAACACAACATCCTGAACTTCCTGACTGGAAAACCCTTAGTCATGGTTCAAGAGCCCCTTCAAGTATTTGCCTCTCCAGGGTGTCTTCTCCAACTCCTTTCTGCAGGCAAATACTGTAGCATATATGCTAGTGCATTATCATTCTTTACATCTGAATCAAGTTCTCCACCCTCACTGCAACTTCTCCAAGGGTGTGAGCCAAATCTTGGTCATCTTGGATTCTCTGGTAACTACCCAGTGCCTGACACACACGCACATAGGTTTGTTCCTCCACCAAAATCTATGTTACTAGTCTGAGCCTTCTTCCAAATGTAAGAATGCTACCTAAGAAAAATTCTTGCTGTGCATCTATCATCTTTGAGAGATGCATTCTTCAACTTTTTCTTTAGTAAATACTGATTAATACATTTTAGCTGAATAAGATGTACAGATTTTGGCAGTATACACACACATACACATATGCTCACTCAAGTTTAGCTACTTAGAAAATATACCTTTAGAGTAATAGTTGTTGGCCATTCCTCCAAGAGAGCTACCTAGCACATAGGTACACTTTTAACTTTATGTTGGGTTGATCTAGATCAAGGGACAAAGCAATAAATGTGAGGATCACAGTCATTGAGAGGGAGCATGCACCCCAGTTGTGACCGATTAAGCATTAGGGTCCGTCCCACCCTGCAAGGATTAGGATCCAATCATCTGGAGTAAATAGGTCAAGGAGTTTATAAGCCACAGGTCTCATAAAACTTCCTCTCACAAATGCATTGTTTCCATAAATGTCTTCAAAGCCAATGGTGTTGATTTTATGATGTGTATTCAGATAGTCAATGAAAAGGCTGAGAAAAGAGAAAGCAGCAATAAAAACCCACCACTCGATGAGTCAAATTGTAAGCAATGTGCTGCTTTGTAAACTTGGCTGAGTGAAAGCAAAATACTGGACTAACGAAAAAGATGGTTACAAGATAAACTTTTGCATCCAAACGTGATCCAAATCAGAGCAAGGTTCTTATTTCACTTGGCACTGTGTTGTACACATAGTAGGCATTTAATAAATATCTGCTAAATGCATGAATATTTTTTGCCACTCACCGGTTTTCCTAATATTAAAGTATATGATAAATTTAATTATATCATTTTCACATGATTCACGCAGTTTGAACTTTGGCAAAAATACCAAATCTAAGTGGCAGTTTGAGTAATTCATTCTAGTGGAAAAAACGCAACCAAAGTGTGTGGTAAACTTAGCCTTGTAATGAAACCATTAAAAAGATTTCTCAATCTCCTTTTCCTTCATTCTTCTGCTTTAAGATACTGTGTGAACCAAGAATTCACATGAACAAGGAAGAGCTGGATGTGAACCCCTCTTTTGAAGTGTTTGCCAATGAGGATACAGAGCCAAAAGGAACCCAGAATGCTGTTCTATGTTCTCTCAGCTACTACTTATCACAGTCACCATCGTCATATACTATTTATTGCAGCTGGCCTTCAGACTGCCACAAGAAGTTCATTTTTCAAAATGATTCTAGCTGCCATTTCTTTTTCTAACAATTGACAAATTAACCTAAAACAAAGAGGTGATTCCACTGGGTCCATTTTGTATTATCAAACATGGAAGCATATAATTGACGATGGATTAAAGTTAAGTCAGGAAATTCTCTGTATTTATCCCTTAAAATAATAATAGTGAATTGGAAGGACTGGCTTCTTACTTTCTTAAAAATATATATATATGCTTTTCCTTTTAAAAGCAAAGACATCCAACTTTCAGTAATAGGTTTTAAATTTGGTTTTCTTCCTCTACTAACCTTACCAGTTGTTGGAGTTGACGGGTACATTCAGTCAAAGAATTTAATAGGATGAATGAGCAAAAACAACCTAAGTATCAAAGGTCTCCAAAAGCCTTTAGAAAACTATCAGCACCCTTCCAAAAGCATTATCCATGTCCAATCTAGGTACTAAAAAAAAGCAAATAAAACAATTACTCTCTAGGCTTTAGAATGATATATTAGAAACTATTTCTCCACAGACTTAGCTAACGATATTGTTTACCCAACCAAACATGGCTCGCATCCTGGTGAGTTTAAGACTTTACACCAGTGGAAGTTGTCTCACAAAGTAAAGTATATTTGCAGCAAATAGGAGGCCATGATCAATCATTTCCAAAGTCATGGCATCCCCAAACAAAGGGAAGCAGGAACTTTTATTTCAGTTGGGAAATGAATATTCAAAAGGGAGAGGTGGGTATTCGCCTGCACAGGCTGTTAGAGAACATGCGCCCACATAATGAGGACTAAGCTCTTCCTGGAGAGATCTTTGCATTAAAAATAAGGCAAAGGTCATGGGGGTAGCTCTTGTGGTGAGGCTTGGTCAGTTTCAGGATGATTGGTGTTTACATTTCCCATGAGTTCCTCACTTGGTTAGTTTCAGGATGGTGGTGGTTACATCTCCTTAACATACAAAAGGAAAAGAAACAACTTGAAAAAAGTTAATTGCTTCCAACCCACCTTTCAGTTTCTGGAGGCACCTAGTCGGTGACAATATTACTTTATTTTTAGTAATAATCTGAATAAGTTTACCTTTGAAGTTGCTTTTTTAAAGCGACCTTTGCCCTTCCTCCTTTACTTTTTTCCATTGCTCCCTTCCAGTTAGTCCCCAAGATTGTGGCAGACTGCCGTTTCCTAAAATGGGCACCACAATATCTCCTATCCCATATTTCTTCTGAAACCTTGCCACTCCCTCTACCAAGATATTAAGTCTATGTTCCCTTCCCTTGAATCTAAATTGGCCTTTGTGATTGTCGCAACCACTATAGCAGAAGTGACGCTAAGTAACTTACAGACTAGGTCATGAAAACGCAATGCACTTCTCTGTTCTCTTGGAATGCTTGTTCTTGGAACTCAGCCACCGTACTATACGGAAGCCCAAGCAGCCTGGGGAGACCTCATTTTAAGTGGAATCAGAGCTCTGGGCACCACCGGAAGCATCTGAGGAGAGCGGCAGCCACGGCGCGCCAGGCCTCACCACCAGGCGCCGCAACCAGAAGAAGCAAGATGGCGGCGCCCAGAGGCCTCGCCCCGTCCTTGGCTCGGAGAAGGAGAAGCCGCGGGAATACCTGACAGGCTTTCACAAGCGGAAGGCGGAGCGGGAGAAGGCAGCCGTCAGCGAGGCCAAGCAGCTCCTCAAAAGGAACAGAGGCAGCTCGGAAGGAGCGCCACCAGGAACACCTGAGGATGCTGACAGAGAAGAGGAGGCGCTGAGGAGGCGGACGAGCCGCGCCAGCCGTGAGGGCAGAGACGGCCGCGGTGCAGCAAGGCCACCCCAAGCACGCAGTGACCGGCTGCTCAGCCTGCCCCTGCCTGAGCAAGGGGTCGGACGCGGGTCCGAGGAGGAGGCGTCATCCGTGGAGAAGCCAGGAGGTCCACAGATCTGCTGTTGCAGTGATGTCGTCTCCTGCGGCATCGCTGCACACACACAGCCACAGAAAGGGCGAGAAGAAACATCCCCAACGGGCCCAGGATTCCACTAAGAAGCCCCCGAGTACCAGCAACACCCAGCACTGCCGGCTGACAAGCAAGCGTGACAGAGCAGGACGTGAGACCCGAGAACCAGGCCAGGTCCCAGACTAGGCTGCAGGACCTGTCCAGTCTCAGGGTAGCTGTCCCTGTAACCCAGCCTGCACGGAGGTAATGACTCCGCCGCCCAAGGTGGGGAAGCCGGGACCTCTCCGGCCTGGGGCTTGGACCCAGAAGGAGCAGGCAGCTGAGAGCTGGCTTCCCCCAGGAGGAGCGGAGGAGCCTTCAGAGCCAAGTTTGGGGCATCTTCCCAAGTGTATACCCCACCCGGCCATCATCAGAAACTAAACAAACAAAAAGCTCTCAGCCTCAACCCTTGCTGAGCTTCAGCATGACAGCCAACATCAACTTGACAGACACGTGAGTAACCTATCTTAAAAGTACTATTTCCTTCGGATATCCCACTGATACCACATGAAGCAGACAAGCCGTTCCCATTGAGCCCTAGCCAAATTGCAAATTTATGAGCAAAATAGATAATTGTTGCTGTTTTAAGCCACTAAATTTTGGGGTGGTTTGTTATGCAATGGTAGATAACTGATACATCCTCCCTAGTTGTCTGTATGACCTGTCTTTCCACTCCCAGCACCAATGTTCTAAATTCTAGGCAAGTTCTCATCACTTGCCTAGAGTATTGCAATAGCTGACTCTTTTTCCTTTCCTCCAGTCTCTCCCTGGTTGATTTTCACAATTCATCCTCTATCTTGTTAACGTACATCTTGTTTATATTATTCCCCAAAACACAGAAAAAGTTTAAACTGTGATCTGTGAAGTTTGCAACATCTGTCTGTGATTCTCATTTCTGGCTATTCGTTAGAATTACCCAAGGAATTTTTAAACCAATACCTGACCCTCAACTCAGAGATTCTTCTTCATTTGGTGTAAGGTGGGAACTATTCATTGGTGTTTTTTAAAACTCTCCAGATATTCTAATGGGCAGCCAAAGTGAGAACCACTGAAGCTGTTGGGGGCAGAAAAGAACATGCAAGGATGGGTATCATGAGAACAAGGTCAACACCAATATTCAAGGTATGAGTAAAAGATGAAGATAAAGAAGACTGATCCAGAGTTTTCCAATTAGAAGATAAAGCAGAGGATTAAAATATCAAGAAAAGAAAATGACTGAGGAGTAGAAATAGAAATGTCAGGAAGATAGTTCAAAATGTCCATGAATTTCTCTGTTATTGTTTTACTTTGTTTTGTTTATTATAATAAAATGATTAATGCAATCCTGACAGGCAAAGTTAATTCCAGAGTTGAAAGAAAACTTATATGAACCCATTAGGACGTGATTTCATTGCACATCGTAGCATATCCCCCAACCCTATCACAATTCACTTATTGGTTCAACAAATATATATGGAGTGCCTACAATTTGTCACACATTATGCTGGGGATATAGCGGTGAACAATACTAAGTCCTTGCCCTGCTTACATTCAAGTTAGGTGTGGCAGACAATTGAAAAATAAACAAGTGCATAATATGTCAGAGGTTGGTTAATAACATAAAGAAAAGTAAAGAAGAGAAGGGGGAAAGGGAACACTAGAGCAGGAATAGAGGATGGGATATGGGGAGTACTTTTTTAAAGGTATCAGAAAAGTCTTCACTGGTAAGGTTTCCTCTGAGCAGAGACCTGGAAGAAGTAAAGGAGCCAGTCATGTGAATGGATACCTGTGGGAGTAGTGCAAGAAGGACAAAGAGCAAGTGAAAACATGCTTGAGGCTCATAAGGTACCACAAGGAGGCCAGTGTGGTTAGGGTGCAGTAAAGAAGGTGTAAAGTAGTAGCAGATGAGGTCAAAGAGATAACAGGCAAAAAGAAGAGTTTCGGGAGTGAGGAGGAGAAGTTGTGACAGGCAGTGGTTTATTGAAAACCATTGCTATAATGATTTATATGGATTGTAGGTCACTGTAATTCTATAGATTTTGCTCTGAGAGATGAAAAGCTATTGAAGGGTTCTAATGAGAGAAGAAGCAGGATCAATATTTTAACTAGTTCACTCTAGCTGCTCTGTGGAGAATAGACTGTATGGGGCAAGGACAGATTCAGACCACCTATCTCTATGTTTAACATTTTCCATAATGAACACGTGTAGCTTTTGTATTAATAATATAAATCTCTCATTAAAAAACGTTTTAAAATAGATTGAAAGAATATCTGTTAATGAGAGGCAAAGCATTACATTCTCTATTATTAATCTATTCTTCCAGATGTGTTTCTTAAGGAAAGATTTTCATGATGGGCAATGGATTGTATATTATTTTGCTAGAGTTACCGTTACAAAGTTCCACAAACTGGTGGCTTAAAACGGCAGAAATATATTGTCTCACAATTCTACAGGCTAGAAGTTCCAAATCCAGGTGTCGTCAGAGCTATGCTCCCTCTGAGACTCTGGGTAGAATCCTTTGCCTCTCCCTAGCTTCTGGTGGTGGCCAGCAATCCTTGGCATTCCTTGGCCTACAGCTGCATCAGTCTAATCTCTGTTTCTCATCACATGGCCATTCTCACCTCATCTTTCCTCTCTGTGTGTCTTTTCCAAATTTCCCTTTTATAAGGACACCAGTTGAATTGTATTTGAGCCCACCCTAATTACTTCATCTTAATTTGGTTCAATCTGCAAAGACCCTATTTCCAAACAACATCACATTCTGAGGTATTGGAGATTAGGACTTCAACATATTTTGGCGGGGAGGAGCACAATTCAACCCATACAGATTGGTTCTCATGAAATCCTTAATAATATAGAATTTGTATCACATACCACCTTCTCTATCAAAGAAAAAATATACAAAGAAAAAGATAGAGCTATTCCTAAAAAGTTAAGAAAATTCTTGAATAAAGGATGATTGCCTGAGAAGGAGAATCTGTGGTATATTTTTTTGATCCACAGCAGGCATTTCCCAGAGAATAACTGAAAACTCTATGAAAAGACTTGGTTATTTTTGGTGACTTTCATTCATGGAACATGAATTTTAGGATCTTTTAGCCTTTATGGCCATATAACTCCTAACACAGGTTTATTGAAATTAGAGAGTCACCCACACCTTTCAAATTGGTTTCACAGTTCCAGGGGAGTGGGAATTAGAATCTTGGTTAACATTAATCTGAGAGGGAATGGACGTCAGCCCATAAATATGTTTAAAACCTGTCTAACTTGCAGAACAACTTAATTTTATCTAATGAAGGCTTTTGTTTTCAGCGGCAGAATAAAAATTGTTAGGCTGACAGATGAACTTTATAGGGTGGCTGAGTTTTGTTGAATGCTGGCTTCGAGAGCCAGTAACAAGCTCCATAAAGACAGATCAGAGCAACACATAATGCTTAGCCTCAAGATATCCCCCAGGCAAAGCAAATCCTTATCAAGGAGCCACTGGTGACCCAAGTAACGAAGTTGAGCTGCAATTAATGTGTTGGCACATGTGTTGTACAAGGAAAGTGAACATTCTGTCATGGGACAGAGAGCAAAAGAAGATGAAGAACAAACACCGAATTCTCGTTATATTGTCAAACATCATGTATGGAATTACTCTAATAGTGCACACAGTGAAGTATAAACTATGTTTGACCCATTTATTATCTGGAAGTTAAATATCTCCAAATTCATTTATTTGCACTAATCAGCTGCTACACATTTTTCCCCAGCTTCGGCCATCTGCTTTTAATTACCAAAACAATTGGCACTCCAAACTGAAATGATAAATAGTTAATCATTACAGGCTTTCAGCTTACAGGTGTAGTCAAACATAAACGAAATAAACATTTATTTAGTTTTAAAGAGAGTCGAATTTACATGAATCCAGAACATTGCCAAAATTACCTTATTTCTTTGACATTTTGAGAGTTCATAAACAAAATCTACTTTAACAACTATAAAAGAAACTTGGATTAACAAAATTAACAAATGAGTTATTTTGGCCAAGATAGTTGAAATAAATTTAAAAGACTCAAACAGATTTCATGGAGAAAAGTATAACGATGAAGAAAAGTAGTGCCCCCTGCAACAGCAATAACTAAAACTCTGAACACATGAAGTTAGACAACAAATGTTTCAATAGCTAATAAGGTAAGTTTACCTTCATATCATATTTGCGTCTATTTTTGGGAAAAGAAAATCAAATGCCTACTTTTCCTTTTCAAACAAGGGAAATCAAGGTAAGAAAGAGAAATCAAATTAACATTGCTGAGTAGCTACTATATTTTTGTATGTCACAAATACAGTCCTGTAAACAGTCCTATGGAAATTATTTCTCCTACTTTAAAGATAAGAAAACAGAGCCTGTGAGATAAAGTCAAGTTGAGAGTCAAATCCAGGGCAGTCTGTAATTGATGGGTACCTTCCACTGCCTGATTAACACATGATGAATAGCAAAAAATTTGATAAGAGAAAGTTTCACGGTATTTTTTTAAAGAACACTACTGGATCGACAGGTGTTGGTGTTCAAAAAAATAATTCATTTTCCATTACTACATGTCTCATCAAAGCTAAAGTCTGAATGATTATATATATTGTCTGAAATACTTAAGACAATTTTTTTTAACATTCTGGTGTTTTTCAGTTTTAATGTGTTGAGCTCTGAGCGGCTTAAAGGTGGTGTTTTGAGGCTCCCAAAGAGAAGCAAAAAATTATACAAATGTGCAAGAATTAATATTCTAGACTATAGTAAGAGGTTTTTAAGTTTATGGTTGAAATATATACATCTTACTTAGGAAAGAGCTGGTGCTTTTATATTTTTATATCTGCTTAGACTGGTTGTTTCTTAGGTATATATAGTTCGTGGAGCACTCATGTTGGAATAATCCTGATCCCAGGCATTATGCCAGGAATTCATCTTTTTAACAATTTCAAGATGATACAGTTGCTTCAACAGACTTCCTCCTTGTCTTAATCTTACAGGTGTCGAATGCTAACTCCCAAAAATGTCACCAAAATGACCTGTTCATAAGACAAAGCTGAGTTGATTATTTACCGTGTAATTTACCTCACAGAGCCTTTGTGGTCCTCAAAGGCCAAAGTTGGGGTGTTAATTGAGATTTTGAAGTTAGATTTAAGGTAGGTCTTTTAATGTAAGGGCTTGGCTAGGATTGGGTAAGGATCCTGATAAAATAGTTTAGCACTGGTGGGCATAGCAAAATAAGGATCTTGAGGAGAGAAGATCAATGAGTCTGGTAGTATAATCTGTCACCTGATGTTTTCTGTTGAAGAGTTGTTGGGTCCTTCAGGAAGTTTTTGAAATGAACAATAAAGTTATTTACATCTTTCTTCCAGCTGGTTGCTTTGAAAGAAACTATCTTTAGAGTTGGGAAGTAAAAGCTGAAATAGTAGAGTTACAGTTACCTGAGAGAAGTGTAAAAAATTGAGAGTAATTCCAGTCTTGGAGAAGGTTGCAGGTTGCAAATGGTCAGCAAACCACTTCATGGTCAGTTCCCCTGTAACAAAGCCAATGAGAGATATTGGAGTTTTTACTGGACCCTTGTCAATTCCATAATCTGAGACAGGAGCAGTTTCATACAGGTTCTCAAAGTAAGATTCAAGAGTAGCTGGTTTTTAAAGTGATAGGAAAAACTTTGTATTAAATTATAGGTTTATGCAATTCCCTCTTTTCAGCCCTCTAAGAAATGTGGCTCCTTCATGTTACTGAGCTATGTGACTGTTGAGGATACATTCTGAAGAAGACAAATGAGGAATAAATGGGATTGAAAAGGACAAGGATAGATGCAACCAGAGCAAAAGGAAAAGAGAGAATGCTGAAGTGAGTTGTCAAAAGGGAGGTGGGGAAGAGAAGATGAAAGCAATGGAAGGAAAGAAATGGGCAAAAGACTTTAGAGAAAGAGCAAGAATGCTTGAAGAGATATTTTAGGACGATTTTTCTGTGATGTCAAATAAAATCCTTTCCTCGATCTCCCTATAACATCATCAGTAAAAGTCCTTACTTTAAATGTGTCACTACAGACCACTTCTGCCAATACCCAATGCCAGGATTTTTTCCCTCTCAAGAACCAACCACAGGTTATTTGGCCAAGCATAAAATCCCAAAATGACAGCAGCAGTTGCTGCTTAGCACAGCCATCATGCAGAGAAGCCGCCACAAGACAACCAAAATCCCCCTTAGTATTCTCAGTAAGGGAGACATCGGGTGGAACCCAGAGACCAATCTACCCAGGAGGTGGCAGATCACTAACCTTATTTAACTGTAGTAATAAGAAGGTTAGTTGACTTGAGGAAGAATTTCTATGTACCTGAGTAGGATGCAGTCCTTTCCACCTTTCTTTCTGAAACACATGCTTGAAAGATACATGTAAAATGAACCAGAGGAGAACAAAATAAGCCTTCCTCAGTCTCACCCTACTTTCTTCTCCCTGGGACATGCCCATTATAGCAGTTTACTAAGAAACTAAGACAATAGGAGACAGGGGAAGAGAAGAGAGAGACAAACAAGTGTCCATTGCCTGGTATCATTTTTGTTCACAGACTCTGGCACTGTCCTATCCAGGGTGAATTCACTGTTGTCCCTTGGTTGAAAACACATTTGTTCAAACACGTGGAGGCACCCAATTAACAAGTATGATAGGACTTCTGACATTTGCTAAGTCAGCCAGCAACTTGCGTGGAGCCTTGGAATTCTCTGAACTCATCAGAGACTTAGAGTCTTTGTCTTTTACCCTTAAATTTGGGGTATGTAATATCAAAGATCATCTCAGGTATTGAATTCAGCGAAAAAACAGGCAGCCTGACTGGCTGGAATATAACAGAGAGAGCTTGGTGATACAAGAATAAAGTGATGAAATTTTCTTTGTTTAATAAAGAAAAGGGAAGTGGCTGCCTCCCCACTCTCTCATTTAGGGTGTCTCCTTAAAAACATAATAGTCCCAAGAAGAGGTCTGACCTTTTCATTTTACAATGTAAGGTCACGGGCCTTCTGAGCCTTGGAACTATAAACACGTATCTCCAAAATGAACACAGGAGTCAAGAGGTAGTAATCACTGGTGCATCATTTGTCTCTTGAGATAAGAGAAGTTACATGTTCTTTCTTCTGTTTTACTATATAAATTTGTGTGAAATTCTGTCCACATTTTGTAGTCACTTTCATACTATTTAAATGCAAATAAATCTGTTAATAGTTTTCCAATAATAAATTGTGTTCTCTCTCTTTTCTATATTGGTACAGAGGGGACTTTTGTTGTCAGGATTATTTCCCCAACAGTAACTACCAGAAAACAATAATACATTCACCCACAAGGCAAAAACGATAAATAATTTAATGGGATGAGGCTTGGACAGTTGGGTGGCTGATGATATCATTTACTGTGAACAGTCAAAAGAAGGAGCAGTCCTTTCACAGACAGCAGAACCTTAGTATTGGAGGAAAATTTAACTACCAAATCTCCATCTCATATTTTAATCTCCTCCAACACACCCTGGGTTTCTTCCAAATCCAATCAGTCAGAAGACCTGATTTTTCATCCATCCAAAATCTCTTTGAAATCCATCTGATTCTCTCCATTCACAGAGCCACTACGTCAGACCATATGGCCATCATCTTTCCCCTAACAAGTTTAATCACCTTCAGTTTTGCTGCCTCCCAAACTATTTATCCACACAGCTATGAGTCATATTTCTAAAACATAAGATTTCTATTTAAAAACATGGTGTGTAAGGATGTCCTTCATCTCACTCCTGCTTACTCCACCAGCTTGATTTCTCATGACTCCAAAATTCTCCCTGCTCCTTAAATGTGTGGTCCTGCCATACTGCATTTCTCAGTGTTACCTGAACATCCTTACTCTGGTCTCTAGGATTTTGCACAGGCTATTTTCTTAGTACCATTCGCAGCCATCACTTCCTCTATTCACCATTCTCTTCCTCCCAAATAATCACTACTTACTGTTCTTCATTTAGGACTCAACTAGAATGAATCACCTCCTTCTGAATTTCTTGTCTGACCCTTCCAAGGCATCTCTATTTTCTCCTATAGCAACTTGCTTTGACCTAATCTAATATTTATCACACTGTACTATATTTGCCAATTTGTTTTATCTTTTATACTATAAGATCTTGAATTCTTAATGAATGTTTAGCAATTAAGTCAAAAGGTTAATGTCCAGGAGTAGGGCTGGTTTGCATACCAACTTGGTCCAGGGCTTCAAACAAAGTCATCAGAACCCAGCTACTTTCCAGTCCTCAGCTTTGCTCTCTTGTATGTTGTCTTCACTCTCAAACTGCTCCTGGTGGCAAGCATGGCTGCCAACAGCTCAAGGTCTACATTCTCTCAAGCCTAGTGGAAAAGAGTGCCTTTCTCTCCCTGAAGTCCCAGCAGAATCCTCACTGAATACTATTAGCTCTGATTGAGCCACATCCCCATTCTCGAAGTAATCACTCTGGCCAGGAGGAATAAGATGCTCTGACTAACTGGGCCTGAATAACATGCTTATCCCTGGAGCCAGAGATAGAGTTCACACTAAGAGAGCCACATGGAATATAGGGAGTGGTTCTTCAGAAAGTAATAGAGTTACTGGTACCAAAAGAAGAATTAATGCAAGCTGGGAAGCAAAAACAAGACAAAACAGAAACAACTATCCACTACAGTAGATAAATTACATGGGTATGTAAATCAATATATTCTGTGGGAGGTTAAGAAATTATAGCTTTGCAGTTTAATCGAGCTACATTCACTTTAAATTTATTTTTATGTGATGATTTAGGTAATCTTTCTCTGTAAATTAGGTTTCTTTAGGAGCTGAATTGAAATTCATTCAGGTTTCTAGAATTCTGCATAATAAATGGAAACTCACTTCCAAGCTACATGCTGCAGCTTCCCAAAAGGATTTATAATTATATAGACTTTGACTTAAACTTTTAGTTTGAATATATCTTAAACTTGATTGAATTTCCTCAATAAGTTGGAAACATGGAAAACATTTTGGGAGAAATGGCTAATTCTGGGTAATAAAGGCAAGAAACAGCACTTTTTATATAATTGCAATTCTAAATGATTAATAAGGATTAAAACATAAAATAATTTGTTCATCATGTGTGTTTCAATTTAGAGTAAAAATATTAGGTTAACATGACAAACCAGAGCAGGAAAGGTGGAAAGAGCCAATTTATGTTCAGCAAGAAGGTTCCGGTTACTTCTTAACAACTGAGAAAAGCTTTAAACACACTTTTCCCCCACTGGGAATTTCAGTACAATTTAGCTGCTCAGAGAAAAATCTCCATCTCACAACACCTTTTTGTGATGAGAGCAGGCTGCGAAGAAAGCTCTCACAGATAGAAAGAAGTCTGAAGCATGTCTGTCTTGAGTCAGGTGTTATAATTAGTTTTGACACCACTTTCACAGTAAGACTCCTTAATCCTCCTGAAATGTTATAGAGGGATAAATCAAGCACCTGCTACATTATGTATATTATTCCAGGGGTGTCTTTAATCTCTCCTGTCCATACTTTAGGAGTTAGAGATATTTCAGTTATGTACACGAAGACTGCCTTAGAAGCATCAGGTAGATTCTTTTCCTGCTTAAAATAAACACTTTCTTAAATGAAAAGACCAGGTTCACAGTTTGCACAGCTATATGATGCAGAGATTCTGTCCCCAAAGGCAGCATGATAAATCAAAAAAAGCACTGAATTTGGAAGTCAGATGCTTTTAGCTAAAGTCCCAAGTCCTTGCCTTAAAACTTTTGTGACCTTTAAGAGTTTCTTCATCTCCATAGGGGAAAAAAGATATATCATAGAGTTATTGTTTGACTCAAAAGGAAATCAATAGGGGCCAGCCGGTGGTATAGTGGTTGAGTACAGGTGCTCTGCTTTGGCAGCCCGGGGTTCACAGATTCAGATCCTGGGGCACCGCTCATTGGGCCATGTTGTGGCGGCGTCCCACTTGCAAAGTAAAGGAGGATTGGCACAGATGTTAGCTCAGGGACAATCTTCCTCACCAAAAAAAAAAAAGAAAGAAAGAAAAAGGAAGTCAATAATATGCACAAAAGAGCTCTGCAAACTACCCAGTCATACAGTCTCGGCCTCGATACTTCCCTATAAGGAAGTGCTTGAAAATTGTAGGAACCACATATATTACAATGGAGTCAAGACAGATTTGTGATACATATATATATATCTTTTATATATATATATAAACTCTGCCAAATTGCAGTGCAATAATGCTAGCTAACATTGATTAAGCACTAATTATCTGCAAGGTACTTTGCATGGCTTTCATTTCTAGGCCTGGCAACAATCCCACGAGGTAGCTAATATTGCTATTCCTATTTTGTATGTAGGAAAACAAAGGCTGATATGGATTAAATAACTTCTCCAAGTCCACACAACTAGAAAGTGTGGAGCTGGGACTCAACATAGGCCACTTCACTCAAGGCCAATATTCTTAGCTCTACATAGCTCTACACAGTTTCTCTATCCACACAGATTCATGCAACAGAAGACATGGTCCTGAAATACTCCCTTATATAAATATGAAATTGATTCAAGATAAAGAAGCATCATAAACTAATGGGAAGTAATTGATCATTTAATAAAAAATTTCAGGAAATGACTTTTTTTGTTTTATCATAGTCTTATACCCCAGCACACATCAAAAATGAAATAGGCCAATCAATTTTTGAATAAGCCTTTTGTGTTTTCCATACAGGCTGCACGATTTTACATTCCCACCAACAATGCACAGAAGTTCCAATTTCTCCACATCCTTACCAACACTCATTAATTTCTGGGTTTTTTAAAATAATATCCTTGAATTTTATAATTTTTTTAGGATATGCATGTATAGTTTTCAAATTCCAGGAGGAAAGCCCTTCAAAACTATACAAGAAAATCAAGAATAACACAGTGAGGTTTTGTTGACTGTGAAAAGATTGAGAATTTCATGTCCTTAATTGTCATGGATTTAGGATCTCTGTCTTGAGACTTCCTTATAATGAAGTTCTTGAAGACTGTTGGAAAGCCTTTCTTCTTCCTATGTTATCCATCTCAGTTGATGAGACTGCCCTATCATTAATTGATATGCAGCCTCACCTTGGTCCTCCCCATTATACCTTATATCCATTTGGTAACTAGCTAATTGTCCTTACACATGTTTCTAAAATCACTTTTCTTTTCTTCATCACAACTGTCATTGCCTTGATGTGGCCCTCATCAATTCTAGTCTGGCCTGGGGTATTTTTCTCTTCTTTCTCTGCCCCTCCAAAATTACCAAAGAGGCAAATGTGATTATATCATTGCTTTGCCTCTTGCCCCACCAACATCTTCAGCTGAACTTCTCAAACACAGGGTACCTCGTCACAGATGAAATATGCAAATGATTCTAAAACATTGATTTTCTTGAGTGAGAAACAATTTAAAACAATAATTTACATATTAAAATAAGCACTACTGTATTATGTAATTGAAAGCAAACTTGCATAAATTTTAAACAAAACCATAGGCTTCAAAAATTTTTCCTACATGGAGACTTTGGACTATGTGGGCTATGGTGCCACAACCTCAGAGTTTATTTCTCTTTCCGTTTATAATGGTACATGAAGGGGAACCTTGAGAAGTACTAATTTACTGGATAAAATCTAGTCCCCTTAGCATATTGTATGAGATATCCTGTGAATTGGCACTTGCCTATATCTCTAGACTCACTTCCTGCCATCTCCCTCCACATCAGTGCCTTATGTTTCAGAAATGCCATATCATTTGTGGCTTCCAGAACATTAGCCTACTATTTCATGTATCCATGTATTTCATATGCTGTTCTCTCACTGAAGGAGGTTCCCCATCCTATCTCCCTACCCAAGCTGCTCTATGTGGTGAACTCTCTTTCCACCCTTCTATCTCCACCCAAATATCATTTCTTCTTTGAAGCCTCCCCAACTCTCTCCTCTACCCTCCACCCCTTCAGAGTGTTAATTTATGTCTTGATTATACTTTAATTATTGTTCATATCATATTATACTGTGCTATTAGTTTGCACATCTGTCTCTTACCTTAAAATGTCATTTTTTTGAGAGAGTACATGATTAAAGCATAGTTTCTAAAGGTAGTCTACATGAGTTTGAATCCCAGCACTACCATTTTCTACCTGTGTGACTTTAAGCAAGTTAACTGACTTCTCTGAACCTCGATGTTCTCTGTAAAATAGGGTCAATACTAGTGCTTATCTTACTGCATTGATGTTAGGCTTCTATGGGATAATACATGTACAGGGCTTAGAAGACCTCCTGGCAAACAATCAGCATTCATAAATGTCACTTACTTTTGTCTTATTCATTTTAGAATCTTCAGAACCTGCCACAGAGTAGGTGTTTGGTAAATGTTTATTAAAACAAATTAAATTTCCTTCTTACTGTTTATGTGTTTTTGGCCTTCAATTGCTTCTCTTTGGCCAAAAGAAAAACATACTTTTTAAAAAACTGAAAGAAATCTTGGTGACTGAGAAACCCCAAATGTACCGCTCACATCCCTAGTGTTTCAAATTATTTTGCGTGCCCTGCCCTAGAGTTGGTGGTGGTGATGTCATGTCACAATAACTAAATTGAAAGAGGAAGGAATTAAAACATTGATGATTTGAAACGGAGTTTGTTTTACATTCTGCTATCAGAAAATGGTCCAAACCTTCAGACAAGACTTGAAAAGAGAACCTATATTGGAGACCCATCTTTCAGAGTTATAAAAACCCATGACATATCTGTTGAAAGGAAAACGTTTGTGCACTTGGACAATAACTCCACATAGAGGGAGAAGACTGCCAGAACGCGTGTATAATTGCTTGGACTGCTAGAGGTTTTGTTCAGGGTCTTGAGACTAGTGATGGATGAGCCTAAAAGGACTGCTTTAAATAAACCAAACGTCTTGGATTAGTGTCGCTGGACTTAGAGCCCCCTGGGAAAGGCCTGTCTCCTGTGATTTCCAGTATACTCCACTTCCAGTGAGCTGGAAATACCACAAGAAAACCGCTGTTCTCACGGTATTTTTGCCTTTTCCATTTCTGGTTTTAGCTGAGGAAAAAAAAAATGGTATGTGCAGATCGAAAATGGCATGTGTACACGACAAAAATCAGAGCATCCAAATGTTTGATCTTTAAACTAAGTAGAATTCACTGTGCGTTTCAAATAAAATAACTTTGGGCACATTCTCATAAGTTTCACTTAAGCAGATTTATGCCTACAAGTGAGCCAGAAATTCTATTGCATATACATTGATTGAAAGCAAAGTGGCAGAATAACTAAAATGGGTTAATGTCTCTAAACTCTGGTTTAGGGACATTTGCTTAAACTGCTGCCAAAAATGTGCTATAAATAAGTAAGCATATTTAAATAAATATTTGGGTGTTTTTCTAAAACTGGTTGACTTTTGTCTATTTACAAATATGCTCGAAAGATTTAATTCCATGTTTAGATTATGCTTCAATAAAATGCAACAAATATGGATCACTGTATGCCAGGCAGAGTGCTACGAGCTTCTCAATGGCACTGTTGACATATGCTAATTCTTTTTAAATATGTGCAGTGAAGAATATTTAGATAAGGTAACCAAAGGAATGTGAAGGGAGAAGAGAAAGGGAAAAGATACAGTGTGAATCTTCGAAGAAAAATTTGAGTGTGATTTTCTTCAATGATGTGCTTAACGTTTTATCTATTGTTAGTAGCAGGAAAAAATGACTAAAAATTGAGCCAAAATTAATGGCTTTCTTTATCTTACAAAATCTTCATTTTTGCGTACAGTTAGTACTTAAATTTACTTATAGGGCTGGCCCAGGCTGGCCCTTAAATTTACCTATAGGGTGGCACAGAGGTTTAGTTTGCGCTTTAGCAGCCTGGGGTTCACAGGTTCGGGTCCCAGACGCCCGCCGACGCACTGCTTGTCAGCCATGCTGTGGCGGCGTCCCATATAAAGTAGAGGAAGATGGGCACAGATGTTAGACCAGGGCCAGTCTTCCTCAGCAAAAAGAGGACGATTGGCAACGGATGTTAGCTCAGGGCTGGTCTTCCTCACACACACAAAAAATTTACCTAAAAAGAAAAAAGACAATTGATGTTTAAATTTTCTGAGCGGCAAATATATTTTCTGAGTGGCAAATATTCACAAACCAATTAAGCAGATCCTGGAATCAAGGTGATAGGAAATGTTATTATTCATATATTACATGTTAATAGATATATTTAAATTAACTGAATCTATTAATTTTTTACATACATAATATGTACATTAGCATGCAGATACCATCTAATGGTTAAGAGCTCAAAAGATGGAATCATTCAGATATACTTTGGTCTGAATTTTTGTTCTACCTCTTCGTAGCTGTGTGACCATAATTGCTTAACTTCTCTGAGCTACAGAGTCCACACCTGTAAAATAAGAATTATAATAGTAACTACCTAATAAAGTTAATTGAGAGAATGAAGGAGTGATGCACATAAACTGTTTAACTGAGTGCTTAGTGAGAATGCAATAAATGTTTGCTTTAATTAGTAGTAGTAATACTAACAAGGTTAACAGAAATGGTGTTAATAAACTACAAACTTTGAATAAAATTGAGATTGGGGAAGTTGATGTTAAAATAAATAAGTTTAATAAGACCAGAAATCATAACAACTGTGAGTAATGAAACCATCCGAATATTTTATAGCTGTAATTCAATCATAATGTGATAGTAGCTGAATTTAATTAACACTGAACCCAGAATATATTCAAATCTGAGAGTTTCAATTGTCCATCTCCAAGGTATATTTCTCTGTAATTCAGTGAATGTGCCTAAGAATAACTAACATACAAGCACAGCTCAACTACCATCTCTCTGTTTCTCCGTTGTGAGCTCTGTAAGCTGTGAATAGCGTGGGATATCTGAGCTGCCACTGGAATTCCTGCTGTAAGTGTGGGACAGTATTTCCAGTCTTCAAATAATCCCCACTGCTGGCTTGTGTAGTAAATACAGTCTTCCTGTTACTCAAGAACATTAGGAAAACATGACTCTTCTTTAGAGCATCAATGACATCTTTGTTAGAGAATTTGTTTTCTCTTAGCTGGAGTAAATACTTTTCCTGCCTCAAAGAGAAATAGCAGGCTTATATAAAACAATGGCCTGAACCCTGGGGATGTGTTCGGATAGAAGGAGGAGGAAAATTAGCAGTTTTCAGGGGCCTCCTGGAGTCCACCACTGATAAGAAGGAAAGTGGACTAACCACTTGAGGATGCTACTCAGTCTCATCTGAGCCTGGTAAGTTAACTTCCCAGAGGACCTCCTCTATACACTGTGGGAAGAGAAGGAATATGCACTGGCCCAGGTAAAGTGAAGGATGAGGAGAGTATCTTGGCTCCATCCTTGGGCCCGTTATTGTCCTAGAGGCAAAAAGGCAGTACTCTGGTAGAGTTCTCCTCTTTATTGTGGTGATCTTTTTGCAATACGTACATATATCACATCATTGTGTTTACACTGGAAATTCATAGAATGTTTTACTCAATTAAACCTCAATTTAAAAAAAGGGGGCTATAAAACAGAAAAAAAGGAAAGATATTGATTTCTTCAAAGCTGTGTCTGAAGTACAGTCCAGGAAACCACTACTCTGGGACCATAACAGAGTGTTCTCACCATGGAAAATGATTTGCCACGACAAGGATCTCTTATGCACTGAATCTAAGGTTTAGATTGTGGAAACAGTGTTATAAAGGGTTCATAGTTGAGAGACAGATGAGTTAATTAGAGAAGTTTACATTAACGGGGAGTCATTGAGGATTAATTCTTTGTCATTATGCCCTCATGAAGGGCATTCACAGTTAATTTATCAGTAAAAGCGTCTCATGACATAAACCAATATTCACCATTTGTCAGGTTAGTACCTTTAGGAACTAGTTGTACCAGCTTAAAAGTAAAGTAGAATAATGTTTCTTGTTTGCCCACATAACTATTTTTGGTAAATAGTGTCCCGGATCTAGGATTAATGACCAAATAAAATACCTCTACCTTGTCAGAGACTTAGCAATTCCAAAACCTCACAAAAATATCTTGTTCCCATCCAGTCTCTGCCTCTACTGAGACAGCAAATAGCAACCAATTATATGTCTTTGCATGATCTGGGACATGCCTGTTAACAAATGACTCATCTCTCTTTATTTAATATACTTGTCAGATCTTAAAATCAATATCTAACTCCAAATAAAACTCTTAAGAAATCTGCTACATCCCTGCTCAGAAGTGCGTTATGCACTTTTCCATGGGGGAAAAAAAAGAGTCCTCCTGGTCAAGCAAGAGCCAGATGCCAGTGGTAGAAATAAAGAGGAGGAAGCCTCCCAGCTGTGCAGGGGAATCTCTTTAATAGCCACACAGTTGAGGAGGCTGTTGGGATTGTGACACGTAGTCTCTCTGGGCATGAGCTGGGAACCAAGATTAATTAGGATCATCTGGTAACTAGAAGCAACTAAGACCCTAGAGAAGATGGGGCACCACCACAGAAAAATAGACTTCTGATTATTTTGAGTCCTAGCTAAATTCCCAAGCTTAATTAGCCTGGGGAAGTACCCATGACATAAGTGACTCTGAATTCTCCAAATCAATGTTTTTCTGTAGTTAAAACAATTAGTGAGTACAGGAAAACATTAAAACAGATCATATTTCTCTTTCTGGGGAAAACCTGAGATTTGTTTGCTTTTGAATCATGAAAAAGATCGGAATACTTTCTTTCTACTCCTAGTAAGTCATTAATGCCTGTCATCTGAAATGTCGCTTTTGCCAAAGACTGTTTATAAATGAGCAATTAGAACTTACTGAAGTATTTTAGATGAAACATTTAATTGGTGAGTGAACTAATGCTATATATCTATCAAGTTATGATTTTTCTTCCTTAGCAGAAGCATAATGTGACATTAGGAGACATAGTGCAGAGCTTCTTTGTATCTATACAAATGTCGCGAGCCAGGGTTGAGACTATTTACCATGCAAACAAAATGGGGAATACTTTGGCAGATGTAAATAAAATCATAGCTATTTTATACTGATGGCAACAATTTAGCTATGTATTGTGTGTGTGTGTATATGTGTGTGTGTGTGTGTGAGACAGAGAGAGAGAGCCAAGCAGGATAATAGATGACATTTATTTGGAAAAAAGGTAGCACTATTTTGATCCCTAACAGTGGTTACCATAAACATGAAAATCACATTTCTTTATTGAATAAAATTCAGGAAATTAGCAGAGATAAAACGAAAAGAAAATTGGATGGAAAAAACTGCTTTTGAAGTCCAAATGATCAGGTTTTCTCTCCACCTACATAGCATGTAACATGGATTGTAATACAAGGATGGGAATTCAGCTTCTCCTCCACACTCCTATTCCTTAATTTGATACAAATTCATGTATCACAGTAATATTTATATTTTTCTCATTTGATCCTCAGGGGATGAAAATAGTCCACACACTTATCCTTGTATGATAAATATTACCAGAATCTCCAAACGTAAAGAGCATAGCTTCACAAGGGAAAATTCCAACTAACCCTCAATCAAAACATAGATTCTTTTCCTGTTTCTTATTAAAGCACTTTTTAGGATTAAAAACTTCCTTATAGAATATCAGTGCTGGGACATGATTAAGATAAAGCTGAAGTCAGATGGCTCAACACAGAGAAGCAATTTCTTAACAGATAAGCATCCTTCTCCAGAAGGAGCCGACTTGGAATCACTGATAACTCCTTCAGCAGAGCAAACTGCGTGAATGCTTTAGACACTGAAATTGGCAGGTTTTAAACCTTTATATCTTCTTGTCTCCTTTTAAAAAGAGTCCTGTGAAATGGAAATGCTATCTTCACGTGCAGAGGGAAAAGAAACATGCTCCTTCTTGGAAGTTCTCAATGAATGTAAAAGTGAGTGAGAGGTCTCCCCCAATGCCAAGGGAAAGCCTTGAGAGCAGGGGAATGTTTTTTTAAGATTAGCCCTTTCCCTTCTGGCGGGACAACCAAGGACAAATTCCTGTCTCTCTATTCTTTGCCATATCCTCTTTATTCAAGAATAAAATCACTTTAAAGTCATTCTGTGCTCTGTGGTATTGAGTACTCTACCTAGAGCTGAGGGAAAAGGAGAAAGAACCAGGACTCTGACTCCAAGGGAAATAGTATGAAGGGACACAGACACATGTGACCACCTAATATGACAGGAACTCATCATTCCCTGATTCTAAGAGGTGATGTGCTCCATAAACTATAGGAAACTCTTGTGGAGGGAAGGGGGGACAGTTATTCCATGCTCCTTGTGTTTCCACGTGGAAGGACTCTGCCTAGACGAACATTGTTTTCTCCCACCTCTTACTCACTCCTCCCCCAGGGGAATGAGAAATGAAATATCTGAATGGGGAGTTTCAAAAATGAACCTCGGATCTCAGCATACTCCATGGGACTCATTCCTCCTGAGATTTACCAGACGGCTGAGAGAGTGTTTTCTGCACAGCTCCATCTATGCACTTGGAGGTCTATTCCCGCGGGGGGGAGTCTCTTCTCTAGTTTGCCAGTACTGGGGGTAGGGGCTAACTTTAATTATAGGATAAAGGATTAACAAGCCCATTCCCCTGGAGACTTAAAGGCATATTCTAGAATCAGTTTTGTCAGTGTAACAAAACAAGTGATATTTTGAGCTGCGTTCTTCTGACTCCTGCACTTAGTTTTAAATGTGTTCCACACTTGGTTGAGAAAGGGGGGGTTTATTTACTAACTCCCTAAAATCCTAATAGCTTCCAGCTATGTAAATAAATTAACGCTCATCAATGAATAGCTGGCTTTCAAAGACATTTTCTTCCATTACCCTAAAAGTTCTTTATTAAGCAATAGAAAACAAGAAAAAAAAAATGACTAATGTAAATGGAGGGAAATCTGATGTCAATGCAAGTTGAAAAGGATCATGAATGTGACTGTATTTACAGCCTTAGAAGCCACCTCAGTACTTAGGGACCCATGAGTGTTAGGGCCTCTCAGTACTTCCCACAAGGGAGGGGCATGTAAATGCCTCCATTATTTGAAGGGCATTTTTGGCATGGTGACCTAGAAGGAAATTCCGGTAAAAGTCCATTGAAGGCCCTGATTAGTTTGCACTGTTTCATAGACATGATGATGGACTGTTTCATTTTTGGGTGGGAATGGGTTTGTGAGATGTAAGAAGAAAAATATTCAATATCCCGCCTACATTATTTCATTTAATTCTCACAACAACTGGGTAAAAGAGGTACTATTCTTTTCTCCATTTTCAGATGAAGAAACAAGGCTTTGACACACAAAGCTGTTTGCCCAAGACCTCAAAGACTAGAAATTACTGAGCCAGGGTTCAATCCCAGATCTGTCAAAATGGAAGCTCTTGCCACTCTGGCATTCTGCCTTATTCATCTGGGTACTGCCAATGTCAGTCACCTCAAAACCATTCAGTAAATGCTTGTTGAATTGAATAGAACTAAAAGTGGAGTTAAAAATAAGCATTAAAAACTGCCCTCTTCACTCAGTTTTTATGTTTATGGACGTTGCAATTAAGTCATATAGACCTAGAATAAGCTTAATATCAGAGAATCAGAATAACTATGAGGTTAAAAAATTGAAAGGACTAACTCAAGAAAAAAATCAAGAATCCTGAATATGAATTTTACCAAAGTTGTGACTAAAGGCATGATGATAGCCAGCAGATATTTGTCAAGTATAATAAACATGAATGGTAAGAGGATGAATTTAGGGGCCGGCTCAGTGGCGCAGCGGTTTCGTCCGCGCTTGGCAGCCCGGGGTTCGCGGGTTCGGATCCCGGGCGCCCGCGGACGCACTGCCTGTCAGCCATGCCGTGGCGGCGTCCCATATAAAGTAGAGGAAGATAGGCACGATGTTAGCCCAGGGCCAGTCTTCCTCAGCAAAAAGAGGAGGATTAGCAACAGATGTTAGCTCAGGGCTGGTCTTCCTCACCAAAAAAAAAGAGGATGAATTTAATTAAATGAATCAATTTGAGGAAATGGAAATTTAGGTCTGATTTAATGGAAAGCATTTTCACCATGAGAACTCAAATATCACAGAATAATCTCAAGGGAAGTAGAAGATCTTCTACTTTGGACATTTAAAAATAGACTGTATTTACCCAAGAGGAAAGAAAGAATATGTTCACACAAAGACTTGAACATAAATGTTTAGAGCAGCTTTATTTGTAATAGCCAAAAACTGAAAACAATCCAAACTGCATCAATAGCTAAATGAATAAATGGTGGTATATCCATACAATGGAATACTATTCATCAATAAAAAAGAATGAGCTATTAATACATGCAATAACATGGATGAATCTCAAAATAATGATGCTGAATGAAAGAAACAAGACCAAAATAGAATACATACTTTCTGATTCCATTTATATGTAAGTCTATAAAATGATCAGTGGTTTCAGGGTGGAGGAGAAGACAGGGAGAGAGGAATAAGAAAGAGGTATAAGAAAACTCCCGGGGCTGCCATATATGTTCATGAGGTAATTGTGGTGATGATTTCATGGGGGTATACATATGGCAAAACATATCAAATTGTACACTTTAAAATATGCAGTTTATTTTATATCAATTATACCTCCATAAAGCTGCTTGAAAAACAAATGAGCAAACATATTAAAAATTATAGACTGTAGAACATTCTAGGTGGTAAGGATGTGAGGTATTATACTGACAATCAAAAGGACAGAATGGCTACACCCTATCCATTCTTTCTCCACATTATGTCTCTTTACTAGCCACTTCTCCCTTGGTCAGTCTCTTTTCTTACATTCTTAATCCATGCAGTATACTGCTATTTGGAGCAAAGAATAAGGAAAACAAAAATCACACCCACAATCCCACCACACAGAGATAATGACTATTAACAACTGAGGATATTTCTTTCCAGTTTTTGAATATCAGGATCATACTATCAGTATTTGAATTTAGTTTTAATATTAGATTCATGCAGTTTATATTGTGTTTTATTCAAACTTTCTAACTCTCAAACTTTTCAAATATACAGTTTTACTCTCAAAAGAGTAAAACTCAGACACATAATCATCCCTTTAGTTTTTTGCTTTGAATTTCTTTCTTTTAAAGAAACAAACATTTTAAAGCCCTACTCTTCATTTCTACCCTCTTTCTTCCCAAAAGTAAGCAAAATCCTGAAATTGGTATATATTATTATTATTATATATGTATTTATATTTTATTATATATATATCTGCATAAACAAATATATACATTGTTTTGTGCTTTTAAAAATTCCATAAATTTTATCATAAGGAACATCATTTTACATCTTGCTTTTTCCATTCACTGTGTTTTTAAGATTTATCCATGTAGATGCATATCCATCCAATATATTTCTTTTGACTATGTCCCATTGTATGAATAAATCAGTTTAGCATTTCTATTTCACTTAATATTATATCATGATTGTTCTCCAAACTCTTGTGGTTTTCCCTCTCTTCCCCTAGCTCTTTCTGGCTAGCTTTTTCTCCTCCCTCAGGTCACAACTGAGAGAAGGTTCCCAGACTATACCATCTGAAGTATCTTCCATCCTTGCTCCCACCCAACAAATGGTTATTCTTTTTTTCACATCATCCTGTTAATTTCTTTTATAGTATTTACTTTTCATTTTCTCCATTTGTTTATTGTATGGTTCCTGTGAGAGATGGTAAGTCCCCTGAGGTCAGGGACCTTGTTTTTCTTGTCACCCTTGTATTTTAAAGAGACATGTCATATTAGCAAAATTCATGTCACATTAAAAGCACTCAACTAGTATTTACAGAAAGAATGAATAAATGGATAGATGGATGGATGATGGGTGGCAGGAGTGATAGACAGATGGTTGGATCCTGACTAAAAGATCGTTTCTGGTTCTAATTCTGTGAGGCCCCATTCTACCATCAACAAAAAGCAGAGGAGAACTTAAATTTCATATCTTATCTCTCAGCCACATGTGGACCAATCTACCCTGGATGACCAAGTAGCTAAGTCTACTGTAAAAATAATAAACTTTCTAAATGTTCTGGTTGCAGAGTTTGAAAGCTACAGTTCAGCCCCTTAAACTTCTCTTTTCAAATTATTAACTCACACAGAAACTAAAATTCTGGCCATTCAGCTAGATTATCAGAACACATCCTTTATTTTATTATCCTGAGAAGTATTCAGTAAGACCATAAATAATTCATAGTTTCATGAATTATTTATGATTTAAATAGCACATAGATGATTATTTTCATATGTAAACAGAAATGTTCTAAAGTTTTGGAAATTTGCAAAGATTTGTATACCTACATGTTTGTATAACTACTTTTTAAATTTTACAGAGTTGGCTTTGTAATATCATAATGAAAAATTGGAAATTTTAGACACTAATTTTCACTTTATGTAATATCTAGTGTTAAGAAACACACTTATATGCAAACATACATGCTTCTGAAATAGTATAAACATTGATATGATAGGTTTGCAAAATTGGCTTAGAATGATTTAAAAATGCATATAATTTTCCTGAATTAAAGTGATTATTTTTATTCTTTAGATATCACTTAGATTAAAAATATTATTTGTATTTGAAGATGCTTTAAAATGGTAAATATTTTGCAGATGTAATTATCTGTTTTATTAAAATACATAATAATACTAGTTAGCATTTATTGTGCACTTACCCTATGCAAGGCACAATACTAAGCACTTCTGTGTATATCTCATGGAGGCATCACAACAACTGTATAGGGTAGATACTACTTTCTCCATTTTACATGCAAGGAAAAGAGCATTAAAGAGGTTATTTAACTCAGTCAAGTAAGTGGTAGAACTAAGATGTAACTCTAAGCCCATAGTTTTAACCACTACACAGTAATGGAAATGAGGTGTAGTGTAAATAAGAAAATAAAAATCACCTTTCATCCCATAACCCAGAGATCATGATAGTTAATATTCCAGTTTATTTTTGTCCAATTTTTAGAACTTGGAGTTGCATTATATATATTCTGTATTCATCTTTCACTTAATCTCATGTCATAGATATTTCCCATGTGGTTAAATATTTTTTTACAATATTCCTTGTTATTGAGGTACGATGCTTTAACAATTCCCAATTCCCCTTCCCAAAACTGTTTGCAGCCTCCACAGTTCCTAACCCCTCATAACCCATGAATTAACTCAAGTGTGCTTGTTAAATCATTCTAAGAAAATAAAATATTAAGAAGGCCGAAGAGTACCCAAAAAGTATTAATCGGCCGATAGAAAGGAAAATGATCATGTTGATGTTTTTAAGAACTGACTGTTCTTGAATATTAAGATTCTTTAAATGGTTTTCAACAGAATATGAAGAAAGAAAATCTAAAGATTCTCCCCAAAGAATGGGCCTTGATACATATCTCATAAAGATGAGGCCAGCAGCACAGAAATGTTTCGTGCTGCTGATTTTATATGACTGAAACAGCATTGATAGCATAATATCAAAGGCAACAAAGCAATGAAATGCTGGGCTTGTGCATCACTGAAGGTCATCACCTTGATGGATCTGGCTGTCTCCACGTCCTACGGTCGTCTGCGCCCAGGCTCCAAGTCGCTGTAAATTTGATACAACTGAAGCTGCTCCAAGCTCAGATTTTCAAAGCCTCTCAGCAAAAAGATAAGACATTGGTATCCTGATCGTTTGAAGAAAGGGCACAGATAAACATATGCTAGTGAAACATTTTACTGACGTATTAAATGACACTACTTGAGTAAGATGTTTTAGATTGGCATCACTCAAAAGCCCCAGATTAAAATAAAAATATCCACCTACTGGTTCTTCATCTCAAAGATTTTGAAAAGCTGTCAATATAAGAGGTGCAAATTGAATTTCCTGGGAAAAAATTGTTAGGAGCAATTACTGACCGGCACATCCTATCGTGAAGACTACAGAAATGGTTTTCAATTTAAATAGCCACTTGAACATTTCCTCTGACATCAGAGAACTTATGCTGTGTGCATAATACAGGAGGTTTTTTTAATATCTCTGCAAAACACTTTTGTGTTGTGAGGAAAGTGGAAGAGATTAGTCTAGAAATTTTTGTACCCTATTTTTAAGCTATTTATGCTCAAAACAAATGTTCATGGCTATTCTAAAGACTATTTGCATTCAATTATTGTCTGACCTTACAAATGAGGCCTTAATTGTATAGTTTTATAACAAAACGGCCAAATGTGCAGAGTTTTTAGCTTATTTTCTTAATTTTTCATTAAAATAGAATTTTATTATTATTTAATGTATGAAATTATTTCTACAGTCATTTTTTTGTGCTGGTACAAGAGAGCTTTAAAAAGTAAATACCAATATTTAGAGAAATAAATATAAATCTGTTTAATATTATCTTCCTGTTATAACTAGTTTTGAAACTGGTTATAAGTATATAAATATCTTTTGTTTCTGGAATCCAATTTCCATTATAAGCGAAGCCTGAAAGATCTGGTTAACTTATTCAGTAAAGTAACATGCTATAGAGTATGTTGATCAAATGAATTATAACTGCTTCTTCAGGAATCAGAAATTTAGTCAAAAAGCTAACTTTCTTGTAGTTGGTAATTCACTATTGTGTATCCTTTTAATTGGCGATATTTCCATGTCACTAATGGAGAAAATACTCTCATCCTAACTATACAAATTGGATTTGGCTTTTTAAATGTAACTTACAGGCACACAACTCAAGAGTTCAGTCATTAGAATGAGGAATCAATATCGTACCAAGATTTTATAATTACTGAAGTAAATGCCTCATTTTATCCAAAATTTTGTCCAACTCCTCACTTACCCTTTATTTGCCTTAGATTCAAAGTATTCTTGCTTAATCTCGAACATGCTTAATGTTCTTGCATCACCTTTAAACATGAAAAATCCTCTGGCCTTCTGATGCCCTTTGATTTTAAGAATAAATTTCTTCTTAGTACAGAGTAAAATTTTCTATTTCATTTAGTGGGCCAGTGACAGTTTTTATTTGGTTAAACCAACCTAATTTTGTTACTCAAGTATATTGTGTAAACCTGAAATGAATAGGGAGGGGGAAAGCTTTACTTCATGAAAATGCTACCTGACTATGTATCCAAAGTCCTTAGGAAATCTTTCCCTCTTGGATTAATCAAGAGCAATGTAGAAGACATCTCACGCTCATGATAGGAGGCTGCTGGTTTCTGTGCAGACGAGGTCATTTCAATAACAAAATCTGAATCAGTGAAGAGAAACTCTGACCCAAGATAAGCATCTTTGTAATTGTTTATAGAGAACTCAGAGTAATTTATGTAAGAAAAAAAGGCTGGCAGTACAACCATTAGGAATGGCTATGACTAATCATTTCTATGCCAGAATTTTTATTTCTCGCTCCTTAAAAAAAAAAAGCACTCTTCAATAAATGTTGAGTTTAGACTGTCGGATTTAGGGTTTGGACAGTTTTCCCATCATATTTCTCTTTTTGTTCCTCCTGAATGAGCTCTACAGATGTACCCTGGGAATCTAAGTACCTCCTTATCTGATAATGCCTGAAATCATACAATAAGTGGGGCATAAATTGAATTTTTATGCATAATAACCAGAGACAATGTCAATATTGTGTTTCAGAAATTCCTCCTTTACTGCACAGGTTGAAACTGCACACTTGTTACACAGTTGAGTGCTTTCTCTGCTACTGACCTCATCCAGATGCTCCTTGAATAGGGAAATACAACTTCTTTCCCAGCTCAGTTTATCATTGTCAATTAAATAAAACAAACGAAATGTCAAGGAGTCTCAAGAAAGAAGTATCGAATGAGGCAACTTTGTTGTCTTTGGTTTAGCGTAAGGGTAATTTAAATTTCGCAACTGAAACATGCTAGGAAAGCTATAGAATCATAATGTTCTCCTGGACTACAGAAGGCACTTTGTGTCCTGCAATTGATTAATCTAATGGATCCCTAGTTTGTTTCAAGTAACTGAGTTTCTTTTCATAGCTACTGAATGGCCAGAAATTATGTGCTTTAATTCTGTTTCTACTTATTGTTGAAGTGAAAATCATTTTATGGTGAAGACCTTGGTTCTCAAAGTACCTCCTTGGGAGGTTCAAGTTACTTACCTGGGAATGGCTTTCAGGACAAGCAAAATCAGTATCAGCTACTGTAAAAAGGTACTGTAACAAATGACACTCCAGTGTCTGAAAGTCAGAAGTAGAGCCATTGGGGTCTGAACCAGTGCCCTTGACTCTTCCTCTCTGAGGATGACAGAGATGGCAGGGGATAAGGAGGAGTCTCTTCTTCATGTTGTGTTGCCTAACACTGTAAAAATTCAAAACTGGCAAGCTGATTGATGCCACTTATGTTGAGGAATTACATTCAGCGAGATTTTTGTATATTTTATTGATAGCTGCATCCTCTGGGCCTAGAATAGTGCCTACTACATAGAAGGTGTCTGCTACATAGAAGGTGTCCACTAAATATTTTGCAAATGAATCTTTCCAAAACCTGACGTCCCAATGCAAAAGCTGACTCTTCCTTGTGTGCATAAGCAGATAAGATCCACTATTGAATTATAGGATGCTGTCAACTGTTTTATATGTATCATCTAATTTAATCTTTTTAAAAACCCTTGGGAAAAAATTTCATTATCCTAATTAAAAAATAACAGCAGCAATAATTGTTTTAAAAGGAGAAAGCCTATTGATTGAATATGTTACCCCTAAATTCATGTTGAAATCCTACCATTACCAGACCAAACGTGGGTCCCTTCTTGAGAGTTTAATCAAACCGCACCAGAAGTAGTTGTTTCACAAAGTCAATTTTTTTTTTTTTTGGTGAGGAAGATTGGCTCTGAGCTAACGTCTGTACCAGTCTTCCTCTATTTTGTATGTGGGATGTCACCACAGCATGGCTTGATGAGCAGTGTGTTGGTCCACACCTGGGATCCGAACCTGAGAACCCTGGGGCTGCCGAAGTAGAGCATGCGAACTTAACCACTACGCCACCAAGCTGGCCCCACAAAGTCGAATTTTTTATTTGTGGCAAGCAGCAAAGAAAAAAGATGGAAACCATAGGGAATAATTTTACAAAGCTATGGCCCCCTGAGCATGGGGAGGTGGGTATCTTTATTCTGGGTAGGGGATGAATATTCAAAGGGCAAGTTTCATCATCACATGTGGAGGTAGGCATAAGCTTGCACATGCATGGTTTAAAATCATGCTTCTGCATACCTCTCATGACCTAAAAATGGCTGTTGTTGCCCCTCCCAGAGGAGGGGAATTTACGAAGTTAATGAAGGCAGGTTACTTTAGTACAACTCTTGGCCTATCTGTGCAGGTGCCAGTCTTGTGGTTGCAGTCTGGGCCAACATGGTCTGGTTCAGCACAGCTGGGTCCTTGGCAGTTGTCACTTAGAGCTTCTTCCTGGATCTTAAGCTGAAAACCACATAAGCTCAAGGCCCCAAGGTGTTAGACAAATGAACACCTGCACCTTTCAAGAAGACAAGAGAATTAGGTCAAACATAAAATTTAGATTTTTAAGCAGGACAAGAGAAGCAGGTTAGGGTCCATGTTTGGTGACACTATTCCCCAATATGATAGTGTTAGGAGGTGAGTCCTTTAGGAAGTAATGAGGATTAGATGAGGTCATGAGGGTGGAGCCCTCATGAATGGTATTAGTGCCCTTATAAGAATCACAAGAGAGCTTGCTTCCTCTCTCTGCTCTCAGCCATGTGAGGATACAAGGAGAAGCCAGCAGTCTGCAACCCGGGAGAGGGCCTTCACCAGAACTGTGAGAAATAAATGTCTGCTGTTTATAAGCCACCCAGTCTATGGTATTTTGTTAAAGCAGCCTGAACTAAGACAGCTAGGAAACTTACCCAGGTTTCACGGACTAAGTGGCAGAGTCAAAATGGTAAGTGATAAAGAGACTGTAGGAAAGACTCATGTCCTGCCATCAGCTTGGTCATTTTCTCCCTACTTTGTTTTCTCATGTGCAAAGTGAGGGCAATAATTCAGGCTCTAGAATGGAGCATATCTAAAATCAACTTAACCAGTCAAGATTTGCACAAACACAGGATTAATCCCTCATCACTGTTGATGAGCAAAAATATTTACGGAAAGCTTTTTATTCTAGATGTATAAAAATATTCATGTTTATAAAAAACACAACTTTGAAATTTAATTGTTGAATACATAATCCATTAACTTGATTAAAAGTTCACAAAGTATAAAATAATGCACTACTCTGTCAGCCACCCTGAGCATAAGAGTCATAAAGCATGAGTTTTCAGCTGTATTCAATAGGTCTAGTATGTAGTATTTTCATTATCATTCTTTTCTGTGTATTTTACAATTTATATTTGGATATTGTCTTGACTCATGAGTTTAAGATAAAGTTTTTGTATTTTCTTTTCTTTCTGGGTTGCTTTTTCCCTTCTTTTTTTCAGGTTTCTCGGGTTGTTATAATTTTTGGTTGTATTACACTGGGATCACAGAATGTTGTATGTGCTATTTCCACTTTTTAGGATTTATTTAGGTTTTCCTTATGGCCTGGTATATGGTTAATTTTTTTTTTTCTATTACAGAAGCACTTGGAAGTAGAATATGTTCTGTAGTGGTTGTGTGTGTATGAGTGTGTGAGTATGTGGTTACTTACGTACTCTAAATCATTTCCATTTTTATATCCAGTTAACTGTCACGAATTATGAAATAGTAATTAAAGTCCCTAGCTGCAAATCTCTTCTACTTTTCTTATATTTTCTATACTATCTTTTTGACTCTATGAATATTGATCCTATATTATTTTGTGCACAGGTATTCATAACTGTTATGAATTGTACATTTTAGCTTTAAAATTTACTCGTCTTTATTTAATTCTTTGAGATCTGAATTCAATCTGCCAGATAGTAAAATTACAACCCTTGCTTTCTTTTGTTTTCACTGGCCTGGTATATGTTTATCAACTCTTTTATTTGCAGCCTTTATGACTCATTTGTTTTAGGTGTGGCTCTTGTATACAGCATAATGTTGGGTTTTAATATGTGATCTGATCTGAAAGCCTTTCTCTTTTAATAAGTGAGTTTAGTCCTTATTGATATGACAATATGCTTAATTGTAGTCTGTCATTATTTATCCATTTACTTACCTAGTTTCTGTTAATTTCTTAGTGTACTCAATTCCCTTTCTTCTTCTTCCTTTTGCTCTCCTCCATCATCTGATTTTAATCAATTATATTATCTTTCTTAGTATTTAAATTTGTGGTCTTAAATATATTTGATCCTTATTAATTGATTTTTCCCTTTGACACCCCCCACTGCAGTTATTTAAAATGAGAGAAATAATTTACTCAAAATTCTTTCATCCTTCCACACCTAATATCTGCTGTAATTTTTTCTATACCATCAGGGTATATAACACTTACTCTCTTTTCTGTCATCTTAATCCCTACTCTTGTTTCAGTGTTTTAGATAGATCCAGTTAAAGATTCAGTGCTCATCAACAGTGCTTTTATATTCATTTCTCACTTCCCATTTGTCTAGTTGAAGTTCTTTCTTTGTGAGAATCTTCAAGAAATCTTACAGGAACAACCTTTCCTAAGAATCTGATGTTTAATGTATCAAAGTGGTGCCTTATACTGAACATCAGTTTGAGGAAGTATAAAATCCTTGGTCATGCTTTCTTTCTTTGACTTTTTTGTTGAAGTTCTTTCACTGTCTCTTAGCACTGACTCTCTCTGTGAAGAAGTCTGAGGACAGCCCGATGTTTCCCTCCCTTAGAGATGATTATACTTTGCTTCACTCCTCAAAGATTTCTTCATCTTCGAAGTTTGGTGTGCTTTCTTGGTTATAACTCTACATACTGTTTTCTGGCTCAGTTTTCTCGGGGACATCATGTGTACTTATGTAGACTCAAAGTTCTCTTATTTCAAGAAAGTGAATTATAAATATTTGCTCTGATCCATTATTTTGTTTTTCTCCATTGGGAATTGCAAAGTCTCTCTTTGCCTGCCCTCCATATCTACCCTTTTCTCTCTGATCCTTCTTTAATTTTTTCTTCATCACCATTTCATATTTTACACTTTATTGTGTTTTCAACAGTGTTCTCTTACAAACAAAAACAACAAAAAGATATAAAAGAAGATACAAAGGTGGGGGAGAGGAAGAAATACAAATAAAATACAAATACAGTACAATACAAATACAAATAATAGCAGATTTGTTTTTGTCTTTGGTGAGGAAGATTTGCCCTGAGCTAACATTCACTGCCAATCTTCCTCTTTTTTTTGCTTGAGAAAGATTAGCCCTGGGCGAACGTCAGTGCCAATCTTCCCCTATTTTGTATGTGGGATGCCTCCACAGCATGGCTGATGAGTGGAGTAGTTCCGTGCCATGGATCCAAACCCGCAAACCCAGGCAGCCAAAGTGGAGAGTGTGTAACTTGAACCACTTTGGCCAGGGGGCTGGCCCACAGATTTGTTTTTAATGGTCTCTCTTGTCTACTCTCCCTTGTTTTCCTTCTATTGTCATTATCGTTTCTCTGATACTTTTTTCTTCATGGTTCCTAAGCTTTGTCAGCTCACGTTTCATTTCTTTTCATTATCTCACCATCTCTTCCCTAAGCTCTTACATTTTTGTCCGGTGCTCTTGTCTCATGGAGGCAATTTCTTCATCATGTGTTTTTAATTCACTTTCCTTTTTTTTTTTTTCTTTTGAGACATCTAAATCTGCTATTTGTTTTTCCTGTCCCTCCTTCTCCTCTTCCCCTCTTTCTCCTTATTCTCCACCTCCTCCTTCTTCTCTCTCTCATGGTTTCTCCTGTCTCCACTCTTTGTATCTCCTTTTATATCTTTTTGTTGTTGTTTGATAAGGGGAACAAGACTGAATTGGTTAACATACTTCATCACTGATCCATGAAAGAACATCTTTTATTTTTGTTTATTTTTTCATCTTTTCATATCAATATAGAATAAACACCTACAAAACCACCACCCAATAGTATTAAAACTAGAATAGTGAATACATCAACTGTTTGCACCTCCCTCATTCTGTCTTCCATCCTCAGCCAAACTAATCACTATCCTGAAACTTACCTTCGTCATATTCCTGCCTTTCAAAAATAGAATTCTGTCACACATATGTTATATGTAGTACATATATATGTTATATATACGTTTTATAAGTATATATAAATACATACACACACATTCCTAACACATATGCTGTGTGACTTTGTTTTCAACTTTATAAAAGCCAATTAAACATATGACACATGATATATAAAGATATTTTCAAATTTATTATTGATCAGGAAAATAAAGATCAAAACTATAATGACATAAGGTTTTATACCCATTCTATTGGTAAAAATTAAGTGTGATAATATTAGGTTTCTGAAATCTCTTTTACATAAATATCCCTGCTCCTTTCCCTTTTTTTCCTCTGTTGTAGCAAATTTTTGTAGATTTATAGGCTGCTGTTCTCTTTTTAGCACTCACTTTTGAGGGAGGTGGGTTTTAATTCCTGAGATCAATTATTTACAGAAAAAAAATTAATATAGAGTGTGGGGTATGTTCCTAGATAGCTGAAATTTTTTTTTCATATGATTGGTTCTAGGGTTTTTTTTTAGGAAGATTGGCCCTGCGCTAATATCTGTTGTTGCCAATCTTCCTCTTTTTTTCTTTTTTTCTCACCCCAAAGCCCCAGTACATAGTTGTGTATCATAGTTGAAGAGTTGTAGCTCTTCTATATGGTATGCTGCCTCAGCATGGCTTGATGAGCGGTCAGTGGGTCTGCGCCCTGGATCTGAACCAGCAGATCCTGGGCTGCTGAAGTGGAATGCGTGAACCTAACCACAATGCCACCAGTCCAGCCCCCTAAAATTTTTTTGTAATCCAGGATTTTGGATGTGAGTTAGGTTAGCTCTTAATCTTTTCCTAAAAAATGAGTCTTGACTTAGATCTACCCCCTATATTTGGCACAATGAAACTAGGTCCAGGAAACTCCAGGCACTAGCTGGTGTATCTTGTTTCAATCCCACAGTAATTAACTAAGATTTTAGGGTTGCATTTCAGTTTATATCTCTCACCTTCAAAGATTATATTCTCAGTTTTAAAAATTTATCTATTTTTGAGGCCATAATGGAGCAATAGGGACTGGATTTATCCTCCATCTAAAATCACTTAAAATCCAGACAAACTATATGAAATATGGTTGTCAGATGCTGCTTCATGAAAGAGGGGAAACAAATGAGGTGAGCACTACAAACGTGTCAGTTTAATTTCTGAAGAAAGTTTCCAGGCTTCTGAGCAGAATGAAGGAAACAAGAAGAGCCCCACAATCTGTCTGAACTGAGGAGATGAAAATGAGCATCTAAGGATGCCAAAGTAGTTAGAGTTTACAGGGCAGAATACCAGAGAAGAGAAAGCTTCACAAAAGAAGAAGGAAAAACAAAGCTCTGTGTACACTTTGAATATTCTGCTGAGTACTAATCAATGTGTGTGTAAAGAAAGCTACTGGAGACCAGGTTAAAAAGAGAAAAGAAAAAAACCCAAACATCCAAAAGAGCAGGGAGAAAAATCCCTGGAGCTCAAACAGGGCCAGGAGCAGTCCCTGTCTCCACCAGCTAGAGTAGAAAAATCTTGCAATACGTAGGATACTAGGTAGAGTACTAAAGGGTATTTTCACAGTAGTAGAGAAAAATTAGTTTTAAAATAACTTCTATTCTGCTCCGCTAAACAAAGCTTAAAAGCAAGACTCAAAGAATCAACCCGTTTCCAATTTACCTACATCCATGAACAAAGTTGAAGAGGACTTTGAAAAATATGAGTAACCAACAGGAAAACTTAAAATATCTGGCATCCAATAGATAATTATCAGCCACACAGGGAAGCAAGCTCTAAGATCCATGGAGAGGAGAAAAAATTCTACCAATCAAAGCAATCTAGAATTGACTGATGATGAGATTAATATACAAGAATATCCAAACAGTTTTATAACTGTTTTGCACGTTTCAGAATATAGAATAAAATATGATTATGTTAAGAACATAATAGATATAATAAAGATCCAAAATGTAATTTTAGAGATGGAGAGTACAATGTTTGAGATAAAAATTATACTTGATGAGAGTAATGGCAGATTTGACACTGCATAATAAAAGGTTAATTTAAGACATTGTAATAGAAACTATCCAAATTGAAACACAGGGAAAAAAAGACTGAAAAAAAATTAAAAGTATATCAGTAAGTTCTGGAATAACTCTAAGTTTTATTTAAGTTTCATTGGAGCCTCAAAGAAGAAGAGAAAGGAGATAGGATAGAAAAATATTTGAAGAAATACTGGCTAAAACTTTCAACATTTGATGAGCACAATAAACCCACAGATCCCAAGAAGCTCTAAAAATCCCAAGCAAAAGAAACTTGAAGAAAACAAGACAAAGTCACGTTACAAACAATTACTTACAACAACTGATAAAGAGAAAAATCTTAAAAGACTCCAGGGTGAAAAGATACATTTTGTACAGCAGAGCAAAGATAAGAATAATAGCAGACTTCTCTTCAGATACCATACAAATCCAAAGACAGTAGAACAACATCTTTAAAGTACTAAAAGGAAAACACTGTCAATCTAAAAATCTAAATTCAGTCAAATACCTTTTTTTATATAAATACCCTGAAGTGGAATAGGTGGATAATATGGTAGTTCTATTGTTAATTTTTTGAGGAACTTCCATACTGTTTTCCATAGTGACTGTACCTGTTTACATTCCTAACAACAGTGTATGAGGGTTTCCTTTCCTCCACATCCTTTCCAACACTTGTTATTTCTTGTCTTTTTAATAGCCATTCTGACGGGTGTGAGATGATATCTCATTTTAATTTTGATTTACATTTCCCTAATAATTAGTGATGTTGAACATCTTTTCATGTGTCTATTGTCCATTTGTATATCTTCTTTGGAAAAATGTCTGTTCAGATCATTTGCCCATTTTTTAATTGGGTTGTTTGTTTCTTTGTTATTGAGTTGTATGAGTTCTTTATATATTTTTGATATTAACCCCTTATCAGATATATGATTTGCAACTATCTTCTCCCAATTGTTATGTTGTCTTTTCATTTTGTTGATGGTTTCCTTTGCTCTGCAGAAGCTTTTTAGTTTGATGTAGTCCCATTTGTTTATTTTTTCTTTTGTTTCCCTGGGGAGACATGATATTCAAAAAGACACTGCTAAGACCAATGTCAAAAAGCATACAGCATATGTTTTCTTCTAGGGGCTTTTATGGTTTCAGACTTGGAAACAACCTAAGGGCCCATCAATGGATGAATGAATAAAGAAGATGTAGTATATATATACAATGGAATACTACTTAGCCATAATAAAAGATGAAATCTTGCCGTTTGGGATGACATGGATGAAATTTGAGGGCATTATGCTAAGCAAAATAAGTCAGATGAAGAAAAGCAAATACCATATGATTTCACTCATATGTGGAAGATAAAAAAACAACAACAAACAAACACATAGATATAGAGAATAGATTGGTGGTTACCCGAGGGGAAAGGGGAAGCGGGGAGGGTGAAAGAGGTAAAAGGGCACATGTGTACAGTGATGGATGGTAATTAGACTTTGGGTGGTGAACATAATGTAGTCTACACAGAAATCAAAATATAATGACATACACCTGAAATTTATATAATGTTATAAACCAATCTTACCTCAATAAAAAAAAAAGAAGAAATACATCTTTTTTTAAAATGTAAGGAAATTTTTCCAGATGTTCTAAAGCTCGTGGAACCCATTACCAGCAGACATATACTACAAAAAATGTTAAAGGAAGTCATTCAGGGTGAAGGCAAATGATATCAGATGGAAATCTGGATCTTTACAAAGCAATGAAGAGCCCTAGAAATGGTAATTATCAAATAATTGTCTTTTATTTTTAAATTACATTAACTTATACTTGACTGTTTAAAGCAAAAATATTATAATGAATTTTGGGATTTATAATTACATATAGAAGTAAAATGTATGACATCAACAGTGTAAAGTCCAGCATTATGCTGACACCAAAATGAGAAAAATTTATTAGACACCTAGTTAACATCAAATTTCAAATAAATAATGAGCAATCATTTAGTATAAGTATGTTCCTTGCAATCAATATGGGACAAAAAACAAAAACAAAAATTTATTTTTAAAAAGGATATTAGAAGGAAAAAAATCTACAGACTAATATCCCTCATCAATATAGACACAAAACTCATTAAAAATATTTTAGAAATTCAAATTCAACAATACATGAAAAAATAATGTATCGTGGCCAACTGAGTTTTATCGCAAGATGTAAAGTATATTAAATTAATATTAATATTTTAAAAATATCAACTTAATGTTAATGTCAAATATTAATAATATTTTTAAAATAAATCAATATAATTCATTGTACAAGCTTAAAAGAAAAAGCTCTATGATCATCTCAATAAATGCAGGAAAAACATTATAAGAGCCAACATCCATTTGTGATTAAAACTCTCAGCAAACTAGAATAGAAATTCCTCAACCTCATGAGGGTTACCTATAAAAATCCTAGAGTTAGCACCATACCAATGGTGAATGACTGAATTTTTTCTCTTATGATTGAGAAAAAAAACCAAGGGTATTTCTTCTACTCACTTCTATTCAACATTGTACTGACAGGTCCAGCCAGTGCAATCAGGCAAGGGAAAAAGAAAGGCATACAGATTGGGAAGGAAGAATAAAACTATCTTTGTTCACAGAAGATATGATTGTCTATGTATAAAAGTCTAAGAAATCTACAGAAAAGCCTTTGGAACTAATAAGTGAGTTCAGCAGATTGCAGAAGATAAAGTCACTATACAAAATTTATTGAATCTATATATGAGCAACAAGAAATTTGAAACTGAAATTTTTAAAAATATAATTTATAATATAAAAAATATGAAACATAAATTTGATGAAAGATGTGCAAGACCTATACACTAAAACATGCAGAATGTTTCTGGGAAAAATTAAAGAAACTTCTTCACTAAATAAGTGATGGAATGTAGCATGTTCATGGGTTTGAGAACTCAATATTATTAACATGTTGATTTTTCCCAAATTAATTTTCAATGCAGTTCTAATTAAAATCTAAGTGAGCTTTTTTTTTTAGAAATTGACAAGTTGATTCTAAAATTGTATGGAAATGCCAAGGACCTTGAAAACTAAAATAACTGAAAAAGTTGGAGAACTTATACAAGCTGATATCAAGGCTCATAAAGCTATAGCAGTCAAGACAGTGTGGTATTTGATATCAACATGAAAAATAAATAAATAAATGTGCACCCTAACCTCACTCCATATACAAAAATTAACTCAAAATGAATCAGAGTTCTAAATCTAAGAGCTAATACTACAAAATTTCTAGGAGAAAATCTTAGTTCCCTTGAGTTTGGCCAACATTTCTTTAATAGGACACAAAGCATAAAGAATAAAAGAAAAAGTCAATAAATTGAACTTTATCAAAATTGGAAACTTTTGCTCTACAAAAAATACTTATGAAAGAGATAGGCAGGCCTCAGATTTGTAAGAAGTATTTGCAAAATATATATCTGACAAGTGAATTATAGCGAGGATATGGAAAGAACTATTACATTCCATTCATAATACAAACCATCCAATAAAAAGCAGGCAGAATATTTGAACACACAGCTTACCATATACAGATGTCAAATAAGGACAATGATGCTAAATATCCTTACTCATTAGGGAAATTCTATTTATAACATGACAATATTTTACTATACACTCAATAGAATGGCTAAAATTAAAACGACTGACCATATTAAGTGTTGGTGGGGATGTGGAACAACTGAAACTCTCATACATTGCTGGTTGAAATGTAAAACAACACAACCACCTTGGAAAACTGGTTGGCAGTGTCTTAAGATGTTAAACACACATTTACCATACTACCCAGCCCTTCTACTTCAAGGTATTTTCCCAAGAGAAATGAAAGTGTATTCCATACAAAGAGCTGTATATGAATGTTCATAGCTGCTTTATTTTTAAAACCCCAAAACTAAAACAAAACCTCAAATTTCTATCAACAGGTGAATGCATTAAAAAATGATGATATATCTATACCAGGGTATACAAGCTTTTTCTCTAAAGGGAGAAATAATACATATTTTCAGCTTTCTGGACTATATTGCTTCTACTCAGCTCTGCTGTTGTAATATGAAAGCAACCATAAACAATATATAAGCAGATGGGGGTGGTGAGATATGGCCAACAACAAGCTGCATTTGGCCAGCTGGATTGGCCTGCTGGATTTGCCAAAGCCTGATCTATGTACAGTGAACTACTACTCGGCATGTAATAACATTATTGATGCATGTAATAACATGGATGGATCTTAAAAAATAATTATGCTGAATAAAAAAACATACTGTATGAGTCCATTTATAAAATTGTAGAATTTACAAACCAACCTATGGTGACAGAAGGTTTATCAGTGGTATATTCAGCATGGTTATATAATTACATAGACATGGTACCTTTAGTTCCTTGAACATGTTTATAGTATTTGATTTAAAGTCTTTGTCTAGTAATCCAACATTTGGGCTTCACCAAGGACAGTTTCTGTTGACTGCTTTTTTTCCCTGTTGATGAGACATATTTTCCAGTTTATTTATATGACTCATGACTTTTTTGTTGAAAAGTAGATATTTTGGATAACAATGTGGCAACTCTGGAAATTAGATTCCCTCTCTCTAGAGTTTTTATTGTTGTTGCTGTTTGTTTAGTGAATTTTCTGGACTAATTCTTATTGTCTGTATTCTTTGTCACGTGCATCCACTGAAGTCTCTGCTTGATTAGCTTAGTGGTCAGCTAATGATTGGACAAAGATTTCCTTAAATTCCAATTCAAAAGAAGTGCCAAGGATGATTTCAATGGGCACAAGTAGAGTTCTGTGTCTATACCTGGAAAGGAGAGGCCTTCAATTGTTAGGTCTCACTACAACCACACAGGGAGAGGGGCAGTTTCTCCAAGATAGAAGGAAGAAAGGAAAACATAGCTGTCCATTCAGAAGCCACTCCCAGGTTATGCCATTATTTCCGTATATTTCTCGGCCCACTTTGTTGCAAAGCCAGCCTAATTACCATGCAAACTGTCTTTGAGTGACCCCTTCAAGACCAAGATTGCTTCCGGCCCAGATTTAACTACAGGGAGTGCTTCAAATAAGACATTTTCTCTATCCCCTAACTATTCATAGTATGATTTTGAAGTCTAATTTTTGAAAACCCTAGTCCAGGCCTAAATATCTCATCTCAGTCAAAATTAGTCAGACTTTTGGGTTTGGTGAATCAGTCTTCATTCAGTTCTCTTTCTTCATAAGGAGTCACATGGATTCATATACTTATGTAAAAACTTTTACTTCCATTGCTAGTTAAGGAAACGAAAAGTTTAAAGGCTGAATGCCAACCCAGAAAGAAGATAAGGATACTGCTTATCGGTTGAGTTTCGGATAGAAAATAAGAAGTTACAGGCCTCAACCAACATGCTCAACTGAAAGGAAAACGTGGCTAAGAGTAAACCTGTTACAAGTTAGTAGGTTTGTGTCTTTGACTTTGGTGTCTGTACAATAAAATGGTATGACCAGATTTCAGTTACAAATATTGAAAGGGTCATCCAATTGGACCTAATTTCCATTAATAGATGTTCAGAACTCATGTTGATATACAGCAATGAATGAACTAAATTGTCAGTGGAGCCCTATGTTGAATAACTCTTGTGACATAAAGACAATGAACTATTCTGTGGTACATTTTCTATATTTACAACTGTTTAATGAGTAGAAGTCCCTGGATGTAAAAAAAAAAAGATCTGTTTTTCAGAAGATCCTGGGAAGTATTCCAAAGAGAACCAGATTCTTAAAAAAAAAAAAAAAAGACCCATAGTTTATCATATATTTACCACATTGAGACAGTTAAACTTTAGGAAATTAAACAACACTAGCTGAAAAAACACAATTTCCTAAATAATAGCAGGTTAATCATGGTGAAAAAGTTTATCCAAACATACATACCCCAAAGGAATTATAGTAAATGCCTTTTGCTGTAAATTAAATCGTAAGTGGCTAAGATAGTCTTTTAACTTGTACTGTTTCAGTCACATCTATTCCCATCAGTCACATTAGATCTACATTAAAGAAAACTAATTGCACACACACATCTTCATGCTGAAAGCACAGCAGTTCCTTACGTAGACTCTTCTATTTTGCTTCTGCCTGATTTGTCTAGGTACCAAAGTGTATCAGTTTTCTGCATATAAATTTTAAAGGAAGATACAAACCAGCATTGTAATATACAAGTTAAAAACCTTCTTTCATCCTACACTTTTGTCAAAGACACTTTCTTTTTGTTAAGAACCCTGAATAATCTTCCTAGGAACTAGTATGTAACTCATCATATATCCCAACATTTAACAGGGAGTAGAATATATTTCTTCTTTGAAAACCCAAACCCATTCCTTGGGCTCTCATGTTTTATGGACAACTGCAGAGGAACAGTTAATGGTCATTGGTAAAATCTAATGGATATGTTTTTGTTACTCATGATGTTTTGTTACACATTTTAAAAATAAACCCTCTGGGGCATTTTGTTATTCTAAAATTCAAGGAATTTAAAACCATTGTTACAAAAGTTTAGAGCCATTCTACTGTTTCCTAAACAGTTATCCACAGTCTCAATGTCAAGATACCACATCAGTTTAAAAATAAACATAATTTTCCTATGCCATTTTTTAGCAATAATGTGGTGATAGAAGTAAAAAATACATTTGTAGTAGAAATTACAATGCATATGTGTAAAAGTCTGTATTAAGTGCCTACAACCATGCTTTTGGTGTTTACGTTTTACATGTCACATACATGTTTTATGCTAGAAAAGTCTCAAAAACATGAGATATTTTGAGAAATAGGAATTCTTTCAAATACATAGTTGGAAACTAATCCTTCTCCCTTCAAGCCATGAAGATGGTGCCTGTCATGCTCCCCACATCCAGGTTAAGCTGTAATCAGAGTAATGAAGGATAAGTCATCAAAATACTTATCCTCCAAAAACTAGAGCCCACTCAGACTTCTAAGTCAGAATTCAGGCCACAGTACCTGGTCTATAATTCCAGAAAACTATTCAGTTGTGTATCTCCTTTCCATATCATTTAAAAATGAATATACAGCAGAGCCTTTCATATCCTGGCTAAGAAAACGTTTGCATTCCCATGTCTACACTGGCTCAAATCCAGTTGTTCCAAGTACTCAAGGCCTCCTTACATTCCTCTGAGAAAATCTACTTGTACCAAACACATTTAGGAGACAGGAGATTTTAGTAAAGATATTGTAGAGGAGAAAAAAAGAAGATTTCATATCAACCTCTGCCACATACCCTGCAGCATATAATTTCATAAAAACCTATCCAATTTAGATCTTCTTCCTAGCCCTTCTGGCAGTGCTACTAACTGCCAACTCAGAAGGAAGGCAGTTTTCTTTTTCCTTCTCTTACCACGCAAAGCCTAGGTTTTGTCACCACAATGCAGGAAATTAATCAAAACTTTATATGTCAATCAGATTGGCTTTCATTGCAAAGGAAATCTCTTACTAACTGCAAAGAAGTTAAAAATATTTATATGATTATGTATTTACTATATATTCATTGCACTTAACAAAAGTCCTTTGCAAAGTGTGTAGTAATTCATGAGGGTCATTGGTTTTACATTGAAGACAACCCACTTTTTTGTCCCTCTATTCACCTAGAACTCAAACAGCTACCCATGGAAAATCTTATAAGCACCCTATTGGTAGCTGGGATTACCAAACTCCTCAAAAATGAAAAGGGCATTCATTTACTTAGCTTTCTTACTGAAACAATTAACATGAAATATATGATCTCCCCAATGTATTTAACAAATGATGAGAGGTAAGAGGACATCTAGTGTCACCCAACTATAAACTTGTATGGGTTGGCAATCCCTGCACCAGAAATATTTATCATGATTTTCCTCAAAAGGGGCCTACCAGAAAAAGGTCTTCTTGTTTCTGGGACATGTATGAGCTTCTCAAATTCTGTTTACTACATTCTTCAAGTAGGGAGTCATCCTGAGAAAATTCAGCCTCGAAGACATTTGGTGATTTGGAATGCTCCCCAAGCCATTCATTTCCAAGGGCCAAACCACACCTTCCAACTCATGCTTAAAGCTCCATAAATTCTTAGGTTACATATTGGCAGAGTGTTTCCCTCTACTCAATTCATTTGACAGTACTTATTGTGTAAATACCAATGGAGAACCTACTATGTTCCAGGCACTGTACTAGATACTGTACCATGGAAATGATTCCCACCTGCCCTGATTATTCTCTGTTTACACATCAAAATCCATCTCTGCCCCTCTCCACCCTTCCTTGAGGCTTGAGAGGCTGACCTCTAGTCAACAGAGCTAAGCCTGCCCTCTGGTTTCCTGTTGAGTTTGCCCAGTAGGAGGTACTGTCAGGAGTGAGTGGAGTGGTTAGGGTATTTACTCTTTCTGATCTGTATATCACAGGCTATAAATTGGCTGAGAGTGAATTCCTCTACCCATAGCCACAGTTACTGCTGCTTCAGCTCTCACCTCATTCTGGTAGCAGCTGATTTTTTTGCTCCTATAGGCAGTGGGTAATAATTGCTGCCCTCTCTTGGTAATCTCTGGGTGTTTCACCATCTCTTGTAAATTCCCGTAATCCTGTCCACACCTTTGTGAATAGTTCCCTCTTGAAACATTCTTTAAATACCCCTTTTTAATGCCATCTTTTTCCTGCTGAGGTCCTGACTTGTATACTACCCTCAAGAATGGTCTCATAGAGAGCCAGATATAGATGTAAATGATCTTTTGTATCTAGTATTATAATCAAGATAAATTAAAATACAATGGATGCATAGGTAGATATTCCTAATTGTCTACTCAAAATCTATTTTCCTTTTCTTCCTTACCTACAGAACCCTAAATTGTTGGATTAGTGCTGTGTTCAGTTAAAAATACTCAATCTTCCAGGTTCCCTGGCTGCTAGTTCAGCCGATGAAGATGTAGACAGGAGTCTCCCAGGTGGAGATCCCGGAAAAGAGGTTGTATTTCTCAGAAAAACTCACAGACTCAGCCAGTATAAAGACTTTCCTTTTATTTTTTATTTATTCCTGCCTGGAATGCAGATTCAATGTCTGGAAGCACAGTAGTCATCCTGAGACCACGTGAAGTTAAGCCCTTCACAAGATGTAATGGAACAGGAAGCTAGAAGGAGCTTTGATCCTTGGTAATTTCCAGAACTGGTTTTCTGGCCCTCAACTGCCTGTATCTCAACTTCTTATTATGGGGAAAAACAAATGCTATTTACTTAACTTACTGTAGTCTGTTCCTGATATATGCAGGTGATCAAACCCCAGCTGATACAAGTGAATTGAAAATGACTCTGTGTAAGGACATGAACCAGCATTGTGTACAAGGAAAAGAAGTTCTGAATTTCTGGACCTAAATGTAGTATGCATGGTACAGGAAAAGAGGCTAGTAGGAGAAAAAATGTGATTGGAAGATAGATAGCACCCGGATCATAAAGCATCTTACCTATGTGTCAAAGGTGTTTAGGTTTTATTCTGCCAATAAGAAGGAGTGTATCAATTTCAGTGCTCTCAACCTTAAGGAACAGAATACCCCATAAAGATGACTTAAGCAATACATGGATTTATTTGTACACATTTAATGACAGGCGCATATGTAGGGAGTTACAAGGTAGATTCAGAGACTCAATAATGTCGTCTGCTCAGAATCTTCTATGGTTGGTTTTTTTGTGATTCTCTTTGTTTTCCCATTACTGGGAGCATTTTAGCATTCGTGCTCCAGCCATCACATCCAAAAGACAAGAAAAAGGGGGCTGCTAACTAAGCATCTCTCTTCTCTCTCACATTTATTTTTTATCAAAGAGGAAGATCTTCCCTAGAAGCCCCCATCAGATTTTCTCACAGTCTTACTGGCAGAACTGGCTTATATATCCATAAATTCATCTTTGGCAAAGGGGAAGGATGTTATTGAAGGGGTTCAAAGGATGCCACCCAAAAATGTGCCACTCTAGCATATGGGTTATTTTGAACTGAAGGCAATTGAGAAAAAGCAGATTCAGGATGGCCTCCCCCAATAGATTCCTCTTGTGAGGGTGTGTCCCCCCTTCCCATACCAGGAAGGGGATAACAACCTTATCACCAGAGACATAACAAGATAGCACCTAGATGGACCTGCAACAACAAACCTTACTGAGTAACACTTATCTTCCGTTAGTTTCCCCGATAGGGTTACCTTCTCACAGTTTGCTGCCCCTAAAAGCCTAAACCCTTTTTTCTTTGTCTTGTCACCTCTCTATAAATTTGTTGTTCAGATGCTATATACCCCCCAAGTTCTAACCACACCTTTGAGTTACTCATTACTGAGTACGCTGTGTGCATGCACAATGCATAAGTTGCAGAGAATGTTGGTTTTTCCTCAGTGTGTTTTCCTGCCTTTCTGCTCATCTTCCCAGTGAGACTTCCAACTTTTGGCTGATTATTTGTTGACCTAGGTAAAGAGTATGTTTCCCAGCCTCCCTTTGAGACAAATTTTCACTCTGTGACTGAGTTCTCAACACTGGGTTGCAAACTGACAAATTAAGTGGAAACTTCTGGAAACCTTCTTAAAAGATACTGGGGATCTTCCTTTGCCCTTTTCTTCTTTATCCCTTTCTCTTTCCTGCTGGAAGGCAGGTGTGATAACTGCAGCTTGAGCAGATATTTGGGGCCATGAAATGACTTCAGAGATAGAATCTTCCCAGCGTAGGGCTATAAATAGAACAAGCTCCAGTCCCTGTGGCCTTTGTAAAGAAAGACCTACCAGATCAGCTCCAAACTGCCAACTTTTGGACATTACCATGAAAAAGAAATAACATTCTGTCATATTTAAATGGCTATTTTTTTGTCCTGTGTTATTTGCAGCCAAATCTAAAACTAACTAATGACTTGAACTGTTTACGATTTATTCCTCATGGTCAAGGAGTGGGATCCACTTTCCTTAAGCACATTGCTGACATATGCTTCAAAAAAAGAATTATTCTTTTAGCAAGAACGGAGAGAGTAGCTGTAAAATACACCACCAATAGTGTTTGCTAAAGGAAATAATCCAGTACCTGTCAGAAAAGATGGAGCATTACTATATTTGCATGTCTGAAATGTCATTCTGCAATGTATATAGGACAAACAGGAACTAGGAGGAATCGATTTAGAAGGTTGAGACCAGGGTCATGAGAACAGCCTTGGATAATGTCAGTAGGAATGCAGAAGCAGGGACAGCTGTGAGCTACTGATTGGATGGCAGGGGTGTTGGAGAGGGAGAAGTAGAAGACAAGAAGATACCAAGATTGCAATCACAGAAAAGTAAAGAAGATTTAGAAAACAACATTCTGCACTCTTGTGCTTTTTTACTGGAAGAAAAACATGTGTATTCAATCAATAAACATTTACTAAGCACTTACTACATGCCAACACAGGTCTTTGACCATATACTGAAGGTGGGTTAGCTTCAAAACTAAAGGAATTTGGTTGTAAATAGAAGTTAACCATCACTTTTGAGAATTCCTCCAGGCCCTAAGTGGAGGACAGAGATAATCACAGAATGAGCCCTGCCTACAAAGAGCTCTCTATCCAGTGGCGCTGAGGAGATGCAAACACCTGGCATGGAGCAGATGTTCAATATTGCTCTCGAGGATGAATGACCTGACCACAGAGTCATAAAATGGGACAGTAATGTGTGGTTTGGGGTTCAAATATTTTGGGGGCACAAAAGAGAGAAATGATAGTTCTATCTAAATAAACAATGAAGGCTCCGTGAAGGAGGTGACAGTTGACATTTTTGTAGCTTCACTCAGTTTATCTCTTGCCTTCATTATTTTTTTCTCTACTTATTTTGTTTCACTTCTTTAATCATTTCGAGCAGTCACAAGATAGACATTTTTTTTAAATTTAGATCTGAACTGTCAGTGAGCTGTATATTGATGATAAACTAAATTCATATTAAAATTTTTTTGCATAATATGGATTTATTCAATCAGCTACAGTTTATTATGCACCAGAATTTCAATAGTAGTTTTGTACCCAATATTTTATTTACCATTCCTAATAAACTATAAGGCAGGTATATTATCAAGATTAGGTTCAGCTATGAATAACAAAGTTCAGTAAGATAGAAATCTATTTCTTAATTACATAAAAGTCTGAAAACTGATATATTGACTCTGCTTCATAAAGTTGCCAAGGAACCAGGCTCCTTCTAGCTCACTGTTCTGCCATCCTTAAGATGTGGCCTTGTCCTCTTTGCCCAAGAGAGCAGCTGGAGCTCCAACCATCATACCCGCATTCTAGGCAGCAGGATAGGGAAAGATTTGAAGAATAAAGGAGGCAATGGGCTCACATCAGTCACTTTTTAAAGAAAGTTCCTTAAAGCTGACACATGACACTCCTAATTACGTTCAGAACTTAATCATATGGCCACACTATCTACAAGGGAGAATGGAAAGTGCTCCTTTACTTGGGACATTTTCCCAGCTGAAAATTGTGAGTTTTATTCCCATGGAAGACAGGAGTGGATATTGATGAATAATGGCAGTCTCTGCCACAATTATAATTCTCATTTTTACAGATGAGGAAATGAACACTCAGAGGGTGCCTTGTCCTTGATGACACATCTGGTACATGTCAAAGCCAGGATGTGAATCCCTTTCTTCTTGATCCAAATTCAGCACTGATTTCACTTGACAACCACAGCCTCCATCAGTTGAAATGTGAAATGGCTCCTTTCTCACAATGACTTTTTTTCCTCGGAACTGACACAGTATCACAATTATACACATAAAAAATTCTTTTGCAAGTCAATACAGTGACTATGTCACAACATCAACCATCATTCTAGTCCTTGATTTTCTGTCTTTGCCTTTCTGTAATGTATTAAAATCTGATATTAATTTCTAGTTTAGTCGTATTTTCTTCACTTTTTGGTCTTGCCTCTTTATCCTGATAGATACCAATGTAATTTTCTTTTGTTTCCTTTACCCTCCATAAAGTATACGTCGTATCTGCTGGTTCTCTTATAAAATTACACAGTTGTCCTGAAGCTTTCCTTAATGATTTCCTCCTGCATCATATTTTTTAGACAAAACCACCCACCATGTCAATTTTACATGACTCACATTTATTCTTTTTCTTCCTCCTCACCCCTGCTGAACTTTTTGAGACTTTCTTGTATTGCTCCAATGATCCTCTTCAGAGGCTCCCAAAATTCAGGTATTTGGTGCTTCTAAATCCTTATGAAAAATGCTAACTTGTTGCTTCAGATGTATGAAGACCTGGTTTCCCAACAATCCTAAGATCCATTTTAAATAACTTCCCTTCTTTTCAATATTCTCTACACTACAATCTCATTTATCTGCCACATCAAAGCCATAATGGTTTTCACCTTTCTCAGAGTATCTCATGCCTGAACTCCTTCTAAGGCCATCACATACTCTTGCCACTCTCCTTGTCACAGTCATCTTTGCTACAATTCCTCACATCTGGAACTATCCCCTGCAACTCCTGGACACTCCATCAGTCTTCCAGTCTCATAATAATAGTGAAAAAATCTTGCCTGCTAAATGACTACAGTATCTCTCCCTTCGTATTTGAAATGTTCTCTTATCTAATTATAAAAAATAATGTGTAATGCAAAACATCTATTCTATTGTTTAGTGATTTAATTTGTCAACTAGCAAGTACTCAGGTCTGAATGCAGGCATTCTTCCATGAATTGTTTTTGGGGTTTTTTGGGGGGTAGGTCCAGTATGGACCTCTTCTTGAATGAGTCCCACTAACATAGCAGTGTAAACTGATACCTACATATCTTTGCTATTATTAAAGAGAGAGGAATGAATACATCACAAATTTGGCATTGACTACACTTGACATGGAGAATAATGGAGCGTCTCCAAGCAAACAGGGAATTGTAACATACAAGAGGTGTTCTGCTGAAAATATAAAATATGAGATCACAGATGAAGTGGTTTATGAACAGCAGCAGGTCTCAAGAGACTATTTCCCCTATAGACATACATTAGTGGTTTAATGACAGTGCTTTTGACATTTTAAATCTTATAAATGACTTCATACAATTCACCTCCCTGGAAAAATACTTTCAGATACTAAAGATTGGATGAAGACATCTACTTAGTAGGAAGAGAACAAAATGATACAGTCATTTATTATGTTTTATTAAACCTATTGGAGCAAAATTTATTTTATTTTGGCAAGGTCACTGAAAATACTTCAATGGAAAATGATTGGAAAGAAGTTGTTGGGTTCTTTCCTCTAAATATTTTTATCTAAGATATTCCCTCTATGGTGTGGGAAAATAAGATTCAGGTTGGAGGATCTTTTAAAGGCTTGACAAAGCCTTCAAAAGTTGACTCTCAAAGCCACAGACATAATTAAGGTGACCTGGAAACTAGCTCTATTGTTAGTCTTCGCATGGATTTGTTGATTTTAAATACTTTTCTTATAACATCCAACAATTTAATTTTCTTCTAACTTTATCTCTTTATACAATTCTTTAAATTACTGGATACTCCTATGAGAAATGTAAGAATATTCTATCACAGTTTCTGTCCAAATGTTTAAATGTTTTATGATATCCTTGTTTTGTCTATCTAATAGCTTGCACAAAAGACAACCATTTTTTCTTTTAAATCCATTTTCTCCAATTTAACTATTTAAATTAGTTAACAAAGTAAAAAATTGAAAATAATTGCCAAAATGATGTCCCTAATCATCTTTTCATTTTAAGTGACTAGAATATATAACAATCTTGGCTTATAAACTATTATTTCCACAATGAATTAGGTCTCTAGTTTCATTTTAATACTGTTTTTATTTGAAGATATTCAATATATCCCTATTTATTTTTGTAACATAGAGGAAAATGCAAATGTTTTAAATGAAAATATACCTATTATTTCCTTTAACCCACAGTGTAATTCATGGTATTTGAAAATTTACACTGAAATTATTCTTGGCTAAATCTTAAAATCATTTCAGGCAAATAGTTATTAGTGCTGTTCACCAGATATTTCTATTTCTCTGCCTTCTGGCTCATGGTAAGATTGCACTTCCTTTTCCACTTGTTTTTGGGCCATGAGACTAGTTCTGGCCAGTGAGCTGTGAGTGGAATTAACTTGGGTCACATCCATGTTGAGCATTTAACTTCTGGTGAGATATTGTCCTGATCTCTTCTGTTTTGGCAAGGTGACCCATAAAGTTTGAGATGGTGGCCTCTCTGTCAATCCAGGCCCCTGAGAGGTCATGATGTGTTGAGCCCCCTGCTGACTCAAGATGGACATGTAATATGAGCCAGAAATAACCTTTATTATTATAAATCACAGAGTTCTGGAGGTAGATGTTCTTTCCCTTTTACCATAGCATAACCTCTCCTGACTAAAACAGATTCTTTAGTGTCTTTGAATTTAGGCTATTTTTTCAGCCTCTACACACATTTACTTAATCATGACACTTATCTTGATACACTTTAAGAAAAGTTAGTAAAGATATAAGAAAAAAATATAGAGAGATCAATGAACTAGAAGCTCAGAAAAAATATTTTTAAATATAACAATACAAGAAGCACAGAAATAGGTAGATTTCAAATTCTCTTTTCTTAGTTACTTCTCCATCAATTTTTTTTAATTATGAAAGAGGCACTGCTCATTAAAGAAATAAAATTATATAGAGAAATATTAATCACTCCCCAGACATGATTACATAATCATATTAACATTTCGATGTTCCCTGCCAACCTTTCCCTATGCATATTCAGTGTGTGCATGCATTTGCAAATTTAATAATGCACTATGTGAATTAAAGAATTAAAGTAATAAAACATAAGAACTAGAAGGAAATGCAATTAAATAGTCAACTGAGTTTATGGAAATGAAGGCTTTTCTTAGCATAAATATAAAGTGAAAACCACTGACAAAATTAATTGCATTAAACTTTAAACTCGTGAATATCAAAAACATCCTAAAAAGGTTATGTCAAAATGTACTTGTGTAGCCTAAAGTTGAAACTTGTGTTCACAAAAGACACCATGCAAGGAAAAAATGGGTATTTTTAATTTTGAAACTTATTTAATGTTTTACATTTTGTTATACTCAGAATATACACTCAATAAAAGTGTATCATTGAGGCTTCATAATCTAGTTTTCAAAAGGAAGTTAATTCACAGAAAGAGTAGCAGAGATCAATTGCATAATTAAGGGCTAAATTTTGTCATATAGACTGAAAATACTTTAAGAGTTCAAAGAAAGGAAATATATTGACAGAGTAATCAGAGAACACCTCTTAGAAAAATAGGAACTGAGCTTAGCTTTGAGTTTTCATAATAAAGTAAGTAGAATCCCTTATGTTTGGATGGATCATATATGAGCTCAGTCTGGAAGTTTGTTGTGATGGACCACACTATCAGAGAAAGAGCAGTAAGTGCACAGGGCTGAGCAGGTACAAAGGGCCTAGCTAGCTGTAGGCCTAGCCCTGGGGGGTGGGCTCAAGGTCTAAATCACAATGTCTAAATGGGTTGGCAAAGCTGGGTTCAATTCAGGCTGGTACTCAGACACAGGAAGTCTGCTCTCATGGATGGTTAACTGTCTTAGTTCGGGCTAGTATAACAGAATACCATAGACTAGGTGGCTTAAACAACAAACATTTATTTCACACAGTTTTGGGGGCTAGAAATCTTAGATCAGAGTGCCAGCATGTCAGGTTCTTGGTGAAGACCTTCTACATATTTGCAGATGTAACCCTTACATGGCAGATAAAAAGAGAGCTAGCTTTCTTCCTCTTCTTATAAGGGCACTAATCCCATCATGGGGGACCCACCCTTATGACCTAATTATCTCCCAAAGACCCCACCTCCATATACCATCATGTTAGGGCTTCAAATATGAATTTAGAGGGAACACAAACATTCAATCCATAGTAGTAAGTGTCATCGAAGGGCAGAAGCATGTCAGGGAGCTGTCATGATCTTAGGGATAGATGCGACAATTTAAAGCAGAATCCCAGCACTTGGTGAGCATCCAAGGACAGGGGCTGGCCCCTGGTAGAGGGGCTGGCAAGCACTGAGTAGGGTGCCAGGAAATGCTCTAAACCAAGTAGATTATTGTTTGGAGCAGGGTCAGATTTCTAACAATGACTTTGAATACCAAACAAGAAATAAGGCTGAAGCCAAGTAACAAGGAATGGGCCATCCTTGCAGGGAACTCTAAAAAGAAATGCAGGTGCCCAAGGAGTTTACCCTCAGCCCATTAGATAGAGAGCTTCAGTCAGCAAAGCTGACTCCAGATTCTCTCTACTGGTGTAGATAGGGTTTCTGAAATGAGGGCTCCAGATTAAGGAGAGCGGAGCTGAGAAATAGATTGTAGATCTTTGATACCTGCAAGTGAACAGAATTTGGAAAGTCAGAAGTTGACTTTCCCAATTTTGCAAATGTTTCCATATGCATCACCTTATTTGATCCTTCCAGAGCCTATAGACCTTTGAAGCAGGAAAAGCAGGTGTCATTTTCCTCACCTTGGAGGGGACACATGACATGCCCGGGTCCTAAGGTCTGTAAAAGAAGCGTTCTGTCTCCTGCTCAGAGTTCTTCCCTTTGAAGTTTGGGAAAACATAGGGCCTTCTATAATGGGATAATGACACAGAGAAAAGAGAAATTGTGATCACAATGAAAATAATGGTTTTGATTTACCCAGATGACTAAAACTCAAGTTATCTTTAGAAAAATATGGCTGTAAAACCACATGGAGCTTCTACATTATGAATGTTATATAAGTTTACTAGGCTGCCACGACAAAATGCCACAGACTGGGTAGCTTAAACAACAGGAATTTATTTTCTCACAGTTCTAGAGACTATAAGTCTGAGATCAAGGTGTTGGCGGAGTTGGTTTCTTCTGAGGCCTCTCTCCTTGGCTCGTAGATGGCTGTCTTCTCTCTTTGTCTTTACATGGTCTTCCCTCTGTGCAAATCTGTGTCCAAATTTCCTCTTCTTATAAGGACACAAGTATTATTGGTTAGGGCCCAACCTAATGACTTCATTTTAACTTAACTTCCTCTTCAAAGACCCTATCTCCAAATACAGTCACATTCTTAGGTACTGGGGATTAGGAGATCAACATGAAATTTGGAGGGACACAATTCAGCCCATAACAGATGGTTTTAAAATCACAGTTTGGGAGATAGGCATGACATAATAGCAAATAGGAAGCCAGTGAAAACTTTTGAAATGAATGGCAATGTTTAAGAAAGATTAGTTTGGCAGTAAAGTGGATCTGGGAAAAAATTAGAAACTAGAAGGCTGTTGAAATAGTCTAGAATGGGTATCATGAGAGTATGGTGATGTTTCCAAATACATGCAAATTTTAAAGTCTGATGGAACTCTCTTCTATTTTTTTTAAACTTTGAGTAGAAGTATGTCATAGAACACATTTCTGTAAATGGTGCCACAGCATTCTGGTTGATGCTATAATAGAGGGAAATAAACACATTAAAGGAGTTAAAAAAATGCCAACAAAGATGTTTTCTAGATGCTGCACTAATGTTATATAATATAATAATTATCATATAATATGCTACTATTATAGTAATTTTTGCCCATTCATTATGCATCTATTTAGCAAGCATGTATTGGGCAGTGACTATGTGCTCTGTACAGAAAGTCAAAGACATAATCCTCCCCTAGAGGAGCCTGCTATTCTTTATGTTCCCTAAAAGTGGGTGTATTAAATTTTTTCAAACAATTTAAATTTTTCATCATCTTTGCCAAAAAACCTCCTCCTCTAGGGCTTAAGCTCCATGAGCAATCACAAATTTACCCACCCAAAAAACCACTGAAAAGCCATCAAGCTCCTTTTTCATTGAGAATCATGGCATTTTCTTCATAAGGAGAGAGTCCTACTATAAACATGCCAGAGAACACCCTCGCATTCCCGCAGCCTCCACTAAGTGCCTTCAATCACCCTAATTCCCATTGACTTCAAAGGGAGCTCAGAAAAGATATGGCGGAGAAATGAGAAGTTGGCAGGAGTTGTACCAACACATCCTCAAACCACAGTGTGTTAAAAACACGAACCTTTCATGAAGCTAAGTGCCAACAAATGATACTTAGCATTTTCAAAGAGCTTCCCAATGGCCTAATTAAATGTTATGAGGTCAATCAGTATTATTAGCCTCATTGTGTAGATAAGAAAATGGAAACACAGAAAGGTTAAGTGATGTGCCCAGGCATCCACAATTGAACAGTGTTCACATTAGTGTTTGAACTCAGAGAGCCTGACAACCAAGGAATGCTTCAACTCATCTTCCACTTCCCCTCAAAAATACTCTAGCTCACTATAATTTATCAATTTTCATTTCTGAACATTCTTAATAGCTAGTAGAGGTTCGATTTAACTTCCAAAAGTGAGAGTACTAAATCCACACCAGAAATAACCAAAATTTCTCATCAGATATCTCCAAATTCAAAAAAGTGTAGTAGAGACAGGTAAAATTCTGCTGAATGTGGAATTTTCTTAATAGAGAACTCTATAAAATTATCCATAATTTATGTGTGCTAATATATGGGTTTTTTCCTGTATATCTTACTGATAAATGTGAGGTGATGAATTTTCCATTGTGATTAACTCAGTGAAAGTCTTTGAAGTTCTCATAAACTCTCATGAATTTTCTAGTACCCTGTCACTGCAAGAGGTCATTTAGAATGCTTATAATCAGGTCTGACACATTTAAATGACGCAACTGAAGTTGTAGTCTTAGAATAAATTGTTAAATAACCGCCACCACATTGAATGTTAAGTATTGGCTTAAACAGGATCCTCTTGATAGAGAGGTTGATATAATAAGGTACAATTTATGCTATTTCTTTACCTACTACTACTACTAACTTTATTGCAAGTTCATACAAGAACTCCATTAGTGGATTCAACTAATGACTATACATACTAAACCTTAAATCTCTGGCATATGCCTTTTCAAATAGGTTTTTTAATTAACAATTAATGTTTTTTGATTTTTAAAAAAAAAATCTAACTGCTTTCTCTTATCCCTACTTAAGTCAGAATCCATGTGTACGTTTTCCCCCACCTCAGTATTGCATAATAAATTGTTTCATGTTTCTAATTGTTTGAATAAGGCAATGTGTTGCTTATTGTGTTTTTAACACGTATGAATAAAATCAGTCTTTCTCTCATTATTGACCTTATGTTTCAATAATAATAATAATAATAATAACAGCAAAATTAAGTTTTCAATACGCCCTTATTTTGTTTTTTCTAGGAAATTTGAGCTTGAAGTGTGAAATATTAAAATTAGAGGTTTGCACCCTACCCCATTTCAGTGTGTCATGGGCAGTCCTTTGATGCTGGTTTAGAAGAGATGTGTAATATTAGTTAATGTAATGGATATACCTCCATTAGCCCAGAATCAGCTTTCTTTTTCTAAGGCAAATTATTCCCATCAATTTTTCTTCCTAGATCTTGGGGCATTTCTTTTTGACAGTCTATCCAAGTTATAATTAAAGTAGACATGGAAGAGGTGTAGAATAGTGGTTAGATTCTGGAGTTCTCCCTCCTTAGGTTTAAATCCTGACTTAGGCACAGTCCAAATGTGTAATCTTGGGCAAACTGCTTAACCTGTCTAAGCCTCAATTTCTTCGTATGTAAAACTGGAATAATAGAACTATATACTTCATAGGCTTGTCATATGAATCAAAGGAAATAGAGCAGATAAAGCACTTAATATAGTCCCTGGAATAAAACAAGTGCTCAATAAAGGTCAGTTATTATTGTTAGAATGAAAACAATGGAACTTTCAGATAGGTCAATTTACCCTCACTGATTTATTTTCAAATATCCACTGACCAAGCATTTTTGAGTGTCTACTCTGCATATGAACTAGGGATTCCACATAAAATTCTAGTTAGCGTATTGGATGAGAAAGAAAAAAGGAAGATTTTGTTCCTATTTGAGGCATTAAAAGTCTAGCGGAACACACAAAAACCTGCACACAGATGTTTTTAACAGTTTTATTCATAATTGCCAAAACTTAGAAGCAATTAAGATGTCCTTCAGTGGGTAAATGGATAAATAAACTGTGCTATAGTCCAGACAATGGAATATTATTCAGTGCTAAAAAGAAATGAGCTATCAAGCCATGAAAAGACATGGAGGAAACTTAAATGCTTATCACTAAGTAAAAGAGGCCAATCTGAGATGGCTACATACTGTATGATTCCAATTATATGACATTCTGGAAAAGGCAAAACTTTGGAGACAATAACAAGATCAGTGGTTGCCAGGGGATGGGGCCATGGGAAGTGATGAATAGGTGGAGCATGGAGGATTTTTAGGGTGGTGAAAATTCTCTATATGATATTATAATGATGGATAAATGTTATTACATATTTGTCCAAACCCATAGAATGTGCATACCAAAGTTGAACTCTAATGTAAACTATGGACTTAATGCTAAAAAAGTAGAATCCTCAGGGGAGGGTATTGTGATGGACAATTGTCATATTAGTGTACACTCAGCATATTTTGAGGATCTGTCTTACAAGAGAGAAGGCTGAATTGATTTTCCCATATTCCCTTGCACTTTGAGAAGGTCATATGTCCTTGGCTCCATCTGTTAGTTACCCATACAACAGTTCTGCTTAGAACCCACTTTCTGGCAAGGGCATATCAGAAGCACCTATTCTGGGAAGGCAACAGTGAAGAAGATGCTGGTGTCCAGCATCCAGCATCATCAGGGGCAGCTGTGGGTTTGCCTCCTGTCCCAGTAGAGGTGATGGTGCAATTCTCCATTTGAGAAGTCTCCTGTGGTTTGGGCACTGTTCCTGTCTTCAGAGCTTCCAAACTTGACTCTGGCCTTCCCAGAGCACCTGTGAGCTACCTACTGTCAACTAATGAAGTGTTTGACTGTTTAAACCATGCAGACTTTCCTTGTCTGAGATTCATTGTCTGAATCTCAAACTTTACAATGCCCTACATGACATATCTCTTAAGACAAATGTTTAAGAGTTGGGAAAAGCTTAAGGCACTGTGGCAGGTACAGCTCTGATATTCTCTGTCCCTTTCTTCCCTTGCTGAGGCTGTAATGGAAGTCCGTGCTGTTGGGAGGGAACAATGTTGAGCCACCAAAAGGAGTACAGCTGCTCCATAGAGTGGCCACGATCTGCAGAGGATTTTCATGGAAAAGAAGTAAACTGTTTAAGTCACTGAAATTTGGGGTCATTCATTACTGCAGCACAACTTATGCTATCCTGACTAGAACAGGCACATTAGGTTTGTAAAAGAGTTATATATACTCACATTATTTTGTAAGTAAATTAAAATGATGACTTAAGTCAACAATTAGGACTTTCATACAATCTGAACTGATTCTATAACAATATATCTGGAAATATTTAAATCCCATTAGATTTACTTCAAATTGTTATTTTATTATTTTTATTATATTTTTAATTTACACTTATGAACACTATGGTTTGGGGTCATTGTGGACTTTCTGAGCTCCTCAATGGTGTGATCTAACCCCAAGAAGGTATAATTAACCCCAAGTAGGTTTTGTGGCAATATAGAACTGTTTTATTGATAACCTACACATTTCTTACCTATTTTGCTGTTATTCAGGATATTTTCTGATAATGACGTTGAAATACTTGAAAAATGAAGTTGCCAAAAGGCAGAAAATATAAATACATGATAAAAAATTACTAGTCAGCAAGTAAAATGGTATCTACTTTAGAATCTGAGTATACTTATACCTGGGATGATAAAATAAGTTTCATCTAGTAGGCCCACGAGGATAGATTAGTAGTAACTGCTTGAAGACTGTGTAGAATAAGAAGTCTGAAGCTAAATTCAGATTCACTCAGAAAGAGAGCTACAGTTGACTTATAAATCTGCAGTGGGCATGGAAGAGACTATAAACATATATGTCACATATCAGCCCTCCCTGTTCTATACTATAATGCCTGCTCATATGTGTGATGTAAATTTACCCTGGGTTTGAAATACTAAACACTTCCATTCGATCTTAAAGCAAACAGAAAAGAGGGCCCTAAATGGAAATGTGTTATTTTAGACAGTCTATTGCACAACACCCCTGATCTTGCCAAAAATAACTCCATAATAAGATTAAAATTTCTGGTTACTCCTACTTCAACGAAGATATTTGATGAGATTACTACTAGGTCACGTCTCAAACACATTTCACTAACATTACTACTTAGGAAATTATATCATAATTAGTTAGATTGGAGACTCTTTTCACCTTTTTTCTACAAGATTGAGAAGTGTCTGAAAGTAAGGTGCATGGCTGATTCACCTTTATATCGCCAGGAGCAGTTCAGACCTTGATGTATGATAGTCTTTAACAAATGATTGTTGAATGTGAGCACTGCAAATGGAATCAACAGCATAACAAAGGCTTTGTTATTTATATTGCAGAGCTATAAGATCTTTCTCAATGCAGCAATTTTGTATATGTATTAGCTGGCCACAGGGTTGACTGTTTTCTTGGAGCACCTGGTAAAGTTCTCCAGTGACACCTCTAAATCAAACTGGGAATTTCTTATAAACCTAGGAGTAGTCCCACCTGGTAAAAATGCCTGAAGTTGCAAAAGTAAAACTAGATTAAATGGGCTGTTACAATCAATGGAACCACAACCATGGGGATATGACTTGGGCCATAAACAATGGCTGTACATCATCAATTTTGGTCTCAGTTTGGTCATCAGTTTAACCCTGGACATTTTCATTCTTGTCAATTCTTTCATCCTGGCCTGCTGCTGACTCTCCCCACATTTTCCCCAAAGGGCACTGGGGATGCTGAGATGCTGCATTAGTCAATGGGAGATGAGAGGTGTATGTGATGGCAAGTCCGTCAAGGGAATTGCTCTGCTCTGTTTGAGCTCTTGCTGTTTCATATGCTGCAGTGTCTCAGGGCAGGGCTGGCTCGGAGTAGCTTTTGAAGCAACAAAGTATTATTTCATGGAAAACTAGCTTCTCTCTTGCCTATTTTGCTGCTACCCAACTCAATAATTCAGTGGAAAGGAATGCTGCATACCAACAGTTTTCTCACATAAAATACCTTTGGATCTGAGGTCTTGTATAGCAGCATCTCTGAAAATGTGAGGGAAAATATATTGCCCTAGCTGAAGTCGGCTGTTCATGTTTCACAAAGGCTTAGTCTCTAAGCAGATTTTCATTGCAGTCTCCAATATATTTAGGAAAACAAAGTTGCCAGAAAACACCCTCTATTCTTTTAAACAGGCTCAAAGCCAGAGAAAATCTTAGCACAAAACAATAACTCAGTTATATTTATAATCTTAAACACCATCCAGAAGAGCATTTCAAAAATTATATGCTAGGAAAGATAAGATTCTACCCCATAATTTCAGGAACAACTGTATGTCAGGCTGCCAGATAAATATTTACAACACATTCAAATTTAGCTGAACTTATATGACTTCAATCAGTGAAACTGTTTCCAGACCCTGGGGTCACAAAAGCTGTTATCAGGTTTCCTGAGCCTGCCGCCACATTCATGTCCGAAATCAAACGCCACACACTCTTCACTTCCTCAAGTCCTGAGAAGCTGATGTGACAATAGTCTACTCCCTCCTCTTCCTGTCCATGGAAAATACCTTTTCACTCATTCTTTCCTCAGTGGTCAAATCATCTTTCTGAACAAGTGAAGGGGCTGGCCACCCCTCTGAGGCAACCACATCTTTCTGCCCCGGAATATAATTTGCAAAATGTTTAGGCTGGAATTTCAAGGGTATGAATTGAGGTGACTATTGAGGGCGGATGTAAAGACATCCCATAGTAGCAGGCTCCCAGCCAAATTTACAGTGTCAAGTTATCTGCCTAAAAAATGTTACAAGGGCCATGGAGGTGCCTAGAGTGGGAGCCTGCCAATTAGAAGGAGTGTGAACGAGACTTATGGGGCTGGCCAGGGTGACAGGGCCACAGTCATCATTTGGCAGGAGGCAATTTAAAGATAGGTGGCTGACAGCATAGCCAGGGTTCTTGGGAGCTTATGCACGGTTCTTGGAACTGCATTCTCTGTTATAAATTATTGTACTCAGATTAAAAGTGCCTACTGCTCACTCCAGTTGCTGAATTGTAACTTTCCTTAAGTAACCAGCACTTGCAAATCATAGTCAATGGTTTGGAGAGGGGTGGGATAGAGAAGCAGGGGGAAAAAAGCACCATATTTCCAGGCTTTTTACCTACTTAATGGGAGGAAAAACTGATAATAATTCAGAGAAAATCACAAAATAAGAAACAAAATCAATGCTATATTTAACTAGTGATAACCATTATGAATTATACTTTATTAACCTAAGGATTTGCAAAGTAGTATAGAATCTTTCCAAACCATTTTAACAGGATTAAGCTTCTCTAAAAAGGATGGTGAGATTGGTAGAATAGTGTGAAAAACATATTACAAATTAAAAGAGGAGAAATTGAACTCTATCTAAAGCAGTTTTCTTTGTGTAGAGTTATGAAATGGACACAAATATTGAATTAGTCACCCCCAAGTGATGAATTTGCAAGGTGTATTTCGACCAGGTATAATAGCTAAGTTGCAAACTGACACAGGTTTGAGATAAAACTATGGAAATATGCTATTTTCAGGGCTCTGGGCATACGCATCCTTCAAGGGAACATTGGCAAGAGTAGGCATTAGGAGAGTTAAAGGAAAACTTACAGGCCGTAAATGATCACCAAGGTAAAGGGGTAAAATAAAACAAATTCCATGATCAGCTTCAGTATTAACTTCAATATTCGGTTTTCTCAAGTATAAAATAACACATTTAGCTAAAATCAGGAGCTCTCAGTTCTGTGCTCACTATGTGTGCCAGTTTCAAAATGTTCTAAGTGCTTTCTACGTATTAACTCATTTACTCCTCAGAACCAACCCTGTGAGGTGGGTACTATTATTATTCTCATTTTACAGATGAGGAGATGGAGGAAGCAGAAGTTAGATAACTGGCCCAAGGTTATATACCGAGTTTAAGTGCTGAAAGCAGAACGCAAATCAAGTAGCCTGGCTTCAAGTCTGTGCTGAAGACACCCCCACGTATACAATCCCAAGATCAACATTATGGTTGGTCGTACACACATGGAACAGTTTGGATTTTCTCTGCCTGAGATGCGTTAGAGGGCAAAAGAGGAAAGTGAAGGAATATGGGCATACCTTTGAGCATCTTCTCTTCCATATTCCCTGCAGGAATAGAATTCAGAAACCTACGCCAATCAGGCTATATTAATGTCAAAAATATTTTCCAAGATCAGAAAATAATTATGTGTGCTCTAATTATTTACTATTCAAATATTTTAATAATTTAGATTTTAGTATTTATTTACTATCGCAAAACAACTGCTGTAGTAGCACCTGAATGTGGTAAGTTACATTTTTTGGTTGTCAGGTCCCAGGAAGACAACTGATAAACCAGGTCTGTTTTTATCAGAGTCCTCCACAGACAAGAAGTGATTGGAAGGTCTTACTTCTGGGTGGCCAAGCAATCCAGAGTGGTGTTAACAAAACGATAGCAGCTTCTTTAATAAAACAGAAAGATAATCATTGCTCCTGGATCATTAGATGTATTTTTAACACATGGGGGGAGTATCTTGAAGCTCATCCTTAGCATCTAGGCAACTGATTAGCTTCCTAAGACATTTGCTTCTCAGATATCTTTCCAGCTTAGCTACTTGAGAGAATTTCCAAAAGCAAAGTTTCTATTGCTCTTTGCATGGTTTTCCCTTTCTCCTTAAGATCCACGCTGATATTTGGCAATGTGTAGACACAGCTGCAATTCTATTAATTCTCAGTATGTCTGGTGCTTTGATTCGAACCCCAGGTCCTAGTTATATAAGCTTAAAATTCCAGTTCAACTCAAGAATTCAGCAGAAGCTCGCTGGGAGGAAGATAGCTTGCTGAGAATAAGAACTGGAAAATATAAGTGCTTTCCTATATGTGTCCTCATACTTTAGGCATTTCATTTCTTTAGATCACTCAATTCTTTATATCTCAATTTAAAAAATTGGAAATTAATCACTCTTCGCCTTTTCCTGACAAAGGAAAGAAGTCAAAGAAAGTCTTTAATTGCAGGATGGTCTCAATATATGTATGCCTGCCTTTCTACAAAGCACTGGAAGACCACCCTAGGTTTCTCCCTTTCATGCTGCTCTGAACTGCAAAAGGAGATTGAAAACAAAATGTAAATCATTAAAGAAGGAGAATCTACTGGTTCTTTATCCCTCTGGATCCTAGGCTATTCCAAATGTCAGGAAACATCAGAAATTTAAAGTTCAAGGATGATGTATTAGTTCTGATTCTGTGCTTAGGAAAACTGGCAGCTCTGAAGCAGGGAGAGCTGCGCCCAATCTGCTTTGGCAGAAGCTTTCTCTCTCTGTTTGGGAGGGGGAAGGTTGGGACAGCTCTGGGAATTTGGCTTTCTCCCTTGCTGTAGAGAAAAAGAGAAGTGAATAGCCAACGATGACTAGCCTTGGCTATGAATATCCAGCAATTATTAAATGCACTCAGGCTTTCAGTAAATTAAGAGAGTTGAAGACCCACAGGGCTTTGCAAACCATTTATGGTGCTGAAATACTTGAGAGTGAAGCTTGATTCTCCTATTAAGGTTTATGCATTACGATTGAGAGCACGTGTAAGAACAGAGATAGGGATTCAGAACACGTATTGACTGGAGACCATGTTTCTGACTTATGGAAATTCCAGTCTTGATGTAAATGCTGATTAAATATTACAGTCAATAAGGAGCAAGATTAATTGATTCTCCTCTGAAGGTAGCAGGCAGAACTACTGCAAGTCTTGTCTGCCCCAGATGTTTCCTAGCACACCATTCTCTGGGCTTAGAAATCCCCCAGCCCAAGCAGCCACCGAGCTGATGAAAGCACATTGTGTCTCCAAAAGGCCCAGTTAACATGCATGTGATGCCACCATTAGGAGGTTTCTGCTCCTGGGAGAAACCTCATTTGGTAAGCTATACTGACTTGAAAATGGTTCTATTTTGGATTTAATCTGATAGGCTACACTTGTTAGAGCAAAACAAAAACTGCTGAGTAAAACTGTTACCCTCTGTGTATTGAAAAGTAACAGAACTTTCAACGTGTATGCCCGAGTATCCAAAGCAGGTAATTGGCACCAATTATTTATTTGCTTGGTCTCCAGTATTTGGTTCATTCATTGTCTTTGTTTACTTTCTTCCAATGAAGATGAGAGACCTGTAAGTTGGAATCCTTCAAAACCTGAATAACTTATTTTTAGCAAGTCGGAATTTGCTGATGAGAGAGGACAGAGGCTGCTAGCCACTTCTCTGCCCAGTGGCCTTTGGAACTGACTCTTCCAGAACCTTGGGTGGGCCCCTCTTAGTAATGCATATGTAAGGTGAATAGTTCTATTTTGCTCTCCCAGGGCCCTTTTGTCATATTTCTCCAAAACCCTGAAGACAGGTGGGACAATTTTTCTAAGCACCCAGGAATACCAAGGTGATTTGGGAACAAGGACCAAGTATGTGAGGGCACATCTTCTGCAGCCCATGAAGACATTCATACCAGCAAGCACTGCAGGACAGCAGAGGATGAGAACAGGAATTGAAGCAACTCTTGTTATTGCAACTGCTGGAGTTTGTAGACCTTCTCTCTAGGACTCTGCCTCTAACATGATTCAGTATCCATTTTCCAGTCTCTGCCTTGCTCATTTGGAATCCTTGAAACAGAAAATTGTTTTGGTGCAACTGGGGCAGGTGTCCACATCTAGGCCACTCAGCTATGATCAGGAAGGTAGGTCAGCTTCCAGAAGGCTGTGAGGATTAAGGCAGGCAGCACTCTATAGAAGCTGGAGAAACACCTCAATAGGGGTTCACTATCCCAGCCAGCACTTCTCAACTTTACTGTGTATACAGATACCTGGGGATCTTGTTAAAATGCAGACTGTGATCCAGTAGGTTTGGGTGGAACCAGAGATTCTGCATCTCTAACAAGCTTACAGGTGATGTCAATGCTGCTGGTCCATGGACCACACATTCATTAAGTAGCAAGGCACTACACTACTATATGCTACAAATTTGTGTCTTAATGATAATAATAATAATAGCTTTTATAGAACATTTAACATGCACTAGGCCCTGCTTGAAGTGCATTACAGGTTTACTTCATTTAAGCCTTATAACAATCATGGAAGTGGATGCTCTGATCCCCCTTTTACCGATGAAGAAACTAAGACACAGAAATGTTAAGTAACCTGTCCAAGGTTTGAGCTTTTTATGCAAATTCCATGAAAATATTTCTTGCTACTCTGACCAAATGATTGAATCAGCCTCTGTCATTTCTCTCTGAACTCCAAGGACCTGTTCTGTATTTGGATACGGACCACTACGTAAGAGTTATGTTTGGCAAAATAGCATAAAAACTTTTCCAGATGGAATCAGCTTGGTAACTGTACTTTAGAATTCTCAGAATCACACTATTTAAATATGTCAAGCTCAACAATATATAGGAAAATCCAAATAGTAAGGTAACAAGTTCACTTCTCTGAATAGTCTACTCTGCCGCACCTAAGTATCATTCTTTCTTTTTCAGTCAGACACTATCTCTCGCCATAAAAATAAACACATAACGATTTGTTTTCAACAGTTGGTCTATATCCAGATTATTTTATCTTGTCAGCACCTTATAGATGTTACAGTAAGCAAAGGTATAAAATACTCATGAAATGTTCCTCCTGTGTCAAAAGCTATATGAGGTAGCAGTTCCAGCTAGTTAGGACCTAACTCTATTAAATGAATTCTTCCTTTGGTCTTAAAACTGCCCGTCTCCAGAGGCCACAAATGCCTAATGGAGAAAACTCCAGATACAACTTTCACATACTCAGTTTTGTCAAGTGGATGAGTAATTTTGTATGATCACCATCTACGGCTGGCTTGGATTTCTTCATTATTAAGAGTTTCTGTTATTTATTCTTCCTAAGTGTTTTTTAGGTTAAATTGTTGAAAATCTCTTGAATTAGAATACGAATTAGTAGTATAAATTTTGTGCTATAATAATATAGTAAGTAACTTTCTAGTATCTTGTTTTTTGGATGGTTCCATATGATTCAACTGAGTGTTTTTTCCTTCATCTCATAATTTTTGGCTAGTGGAAATTGATTGTACCTACGTAAGAAACTGCCATAATCTTTTCAAGAATGGCTTTACCATTTTATATTCCCACAGCAATGAGGAAGGATCTAGTTTCTCCACATCCTCACCAGCATTTGGTTTTATCACTTTTTTAATTTTGGCCATTCTGATAGGTGTGTTTTGATATCACATCATAGTTTCAATCTGCATTTCCCTAATGGCTAATGATGCTAAACATCTTTCTGTGCATTATTGTGTTTATATAGACAAACTCCTCAAAATGCCTCTTTAAGAGGAATTTAAATCCTGGCTAGTGCTTTTCAAGTTGAAACTTAACTTGCATTGTCTTAAAGACGTGATCAATGAATTCTGTCCTGTTACATTATTGGTAAAAATAGGATTTGGGGTGCTTATCAATGTGTGTAACAAGTGTCTATGGGAAATTTTGATTTCCAAACAACCATCTGGCAAATGAATACTTGGGGGAAAAACCCTAACTTTATTTACTAACTCATTCTTTATTTTTTTTCAATCCCCTAATAGAATTTCAGGCAGTTCAATTTGTTCATATATTAGGAATTGCCTATATGATATATATTTTTGCTCATTTCCTAGGAGTTTTATTTCTTTGTTTATTCAATCATTCAATGAGTATATGGTGAGTACCCGCTAATGTGCTAAAGTGCTAAGACCTGGGGATAAAAAGCCAAGTAAGGCAAACAAAATTTCTGCCCTCAAAGAGTTTACAGTTAGCAAAGTTTTTAAAATAGATAAAGGTAATCATTTCACAGTTTCTTAAGTGGTAGTTGCCTGCTCAGGTAAGTTTAATTTTAGGTTATTATTCATGTTAAATTTGTGACTAGCTAAAAAGTCAAATTGAGTGCTCATAGATTTCATGACACCTTTCCAGTTTCCTTTCTTCCTCTTCCCTTCTGCAGTGGACCATGGAGAAGAGAAGGTAAGGCCACAGGGCTCCTCTCTCCTGCCTTCAGATTTGCCTTCCCCTCCTACTGCTGGTCAGCTACCAGAGTACAATAAGCAGGAAAGGGCTCTTTCTCATCTGTCCCCTTCAAAACCCATCACATAGAACTTTGTCAAAAACTAGACCTCCTAAAACCTTTGAAATTAACAGGAGATGCTACTCCTAAAATATGAATTTTTAAAAAAATAGAAATAGCCAGTTCATTTTATAAATTGAGGTGCTAGGAAAAGCACTTTTCATCATAAGGAAATATTGCTTGCAATACAGTGCACTGTGAAGCATGCTATAGAATGGATTTAATGAACTTTTGTTCCACGTGTGTGCTATGGAACATACTATGTTATGTTTTACTATGTTATGCATACTGTCAAAGGTGCAGGAGATATAAGGTCAATCATTCACTATCCCTTTCCTCCAAGAGCTCACCTTCCAGTGGGAAATAGAAATGTAAATGAAGAATTAGAGTAAAATGTCCTAGATGCTTCTGAGTTGTCAAGGGGACAGAGGAAGAAGAAAATAACTCTGTAGCTGGTGACAGAGTGAGAGACTGGTGAGGAGAAACTTCCATTATGCCAATTTTAAGCTATAAATATTTAGAATATGGGTCAACCTTAAAGTATGGTGATTTTTCTGATGTTCCCTTCCACAGGTATCTTTGGGTGGTTTTCTTTGTTTTATTCTTTTAGAAAATTCCCTTCAATTTACCTCCATTTGCCTTGAATTTCAGTTTCTCCTCTTACGTACTGGGTTATTTTTCAAAATTTTATTTATCAGTTATTACACCTCATAAGAGACACTTGAGGTGCATGTTTACATACAGGCATTCCCCATTAGCTCTAACTTTTCTTTTTTTGTTAGGAAGATGAGCCCCGAGCTAACTTCCATTGCCAATCCTCCTCTTTTTGCTGAGGAAGACTGGCCCTGGGTTAACATCTGTGCCCATCTTCCTCTACTTTATATAGGATGCTGCCACAGCATGGTTTGACAAGTGGCGCATTGGTCTGCTCCGGGGATCCAAGCCTGCAAATCCTGGGCCGCTAAAGTGGAGTACATGAACTTAACCACTACGCCACCAAGTTGACCCCTATCTCTACCTTTTACTCATGTCTTTTAGCCAGTTCTACATTTAAAGCAAATATTGCCTTAATCCAATGGCCATCTGATTTTGTTTTGTTTTTATCAATCTTTGGTGTGGAACCTTGTCAAAAGCCTTATAAAAGTCTAAATAAATTAGGTACACTGATTTCCATAGTCGAAATGCATATTTACCCCTTCAAAGATCTTTGGTTGGGAAATATTGGCAAGAATTATGTTTCACTGCATAGTATATTCCATCACTGGCCTGTCTCCTTTCTATTCTTAGATTCGAGGGGAAAAAAAAGTCCCAAAGCTTTTCTTGGTCTATTTGTATCTTTCTTAATGGTGCATTATTTTAATGAGATAAAATCTAAAGCATGAGTATTTTTAACATCTCAATGTCTTACAACAAAGCATGTAATAGAATCTTGATAATGGTCTGAAGTTACCATCTTCCTTCCAAAATATGCTAATCCAACTCTACAAAAATGCCAAACCTCAGAGCACAATTAAGCATGTTTGTGTAGGCTTTTGCATTTGCAAATTAACATGTAGATTATCTGAAGGCATGCTGAGGTATTTAAGTTAATATAATATTAAGTCCTAGCTTTCAATCCAAAGTCATGAGCATAGATAAGACATTTAAAATATATAATTTTAAGTTTTAAAATACAATTAATTCAGATATGACATTATTTTATCATCCATGTGTCAATGGCATTTCTTTTCATATAAGATTGCCTGAGAATACATATATAAACCGATTCCATTGTTTTTTATTTTTAAAAAATCACATTTGTGTTTATGAGTGATTATTTTTGTTGTACTATTTTTAATGCTGTATTTTTATTATGGTAGGAAAAGTACATGCCTTGGTTTTTTTCTGACCAATATGTTTGCTATTACTCATGAAGAGTTTTATGTCTTGCTCTTTGGCTGTATTCTGCTTTCTGAGCATAAGTAAATTTATGAAATATACATGTTCAACCCCTTTTGTATTTCCTTTAATGAAACATTCTTTCCTATCTATGTTCCTCAATGTTTATCTGAAGTCACATCCCATTATGTAAAAGAGGGAACTATTTGGCTTATTTTCACAGAATTGTTTGACACTTAAAGGATTAGAGAAAATCTGATTTATGGTCTGTAACATGAACCCAAAGTACAGAAATGAACAATATTCTGAGATCTAAATTCAACTACCAATACAAGAATTCAGTTAATTTCCTTTGGTGATTTGAGATTCCTTGTCATCTAAAACAATCTGAAACTATTTTTATTTGTGTGATTTATAGATTATAATATCAATATTTAAAAAGTAAACAATATGTGATATCTTCTGACAAATATGTACCAAATGCCTATTTTGTCCCGTTTCCATGATGTTTTAATTATTGGCTTTATGTTTTCCTTGTGAAAACAAGAGTAGTATTTCCAACATAAAGAAATTAATAATGATCCAAAGACTTTAAAAATGTGTTTTTTGGGGGCCGCCCGGTGGCGCAGCGGTTTAGTCCGCGCTTAGCAGCCCGGGGTTCGCGGGTTCGGATCCCGAGCGCCCGCCGACGCACTGCCTGTCAGCCATGCTGTGGCGGCGTCCCATATAAAGTAGAGGAAGATGGGCACGATGTTAGCCCAGGGCCAGTCTCCCTCAGCAAAAAGGGGAGGATTGGCAACAGATGTTAGCTCAGGGCTGGTCTTCCCCACAAAAAAAAACAAAACAAAACAAAAAAAAATGTGTTTTTTGAAGAAAAAAATGGATGGATGAAATACACTGAATATTTTCTTTAAAATAAATATAGAAATGTCTGATGCCAAAAAACTGATAGCAAAGATTATATATCTTCTTAATGGTTATGTTTATGATGATGGTATAGTGATATTTGGGAATAATTCCAAGAGTAAATTATAAAATACTAGTTGATAGGAGATACTTAAATGATGGTGTTATTAGGCTTTTCCCTAAGAATATGCTTTCTTATCCTCACTAAATCATGTTTGAGCACGCAGTGGAGCTTACAGTTTGCTCATTTGCCCTAGACCATACATTAATATGATTCTGTTAAAAAGAGGGCTAAGGGAAAGTCAATGTAAAATTAAGACGACAAGATGGTAAATATGAAGCATCCGTAGTCCTGACACATAACCTCAGGCACACTTCCCAACTTTTTGTAATTTTCAAGAAAGACAACTAAAGAGTTTCTATTTCGTTGCCTTTGGGTGATAGATATATATTTACACCATTCAGAAAAAAAGTGTAACACATTTCTTTCTCTTAAAATTGTATTCATTCCCTCTTTAGTCAATAAAAAAATTAGTACAAATAATGAAATAACTAGTACTTACTGTTTACTTTGTGGCAAGTTTAAAGAGGTGAACTGACACCTCAAGATGAAATGTTGGGCTAAAATGAAACCTAGGCAGTCAGACTCCAGGGACAATATTCCAAATCTCATTATATTCACTAGAAAGATAAAGATTAACAGATTACCAAGAAACTGTTTCTTCCTTAAGGCATTCTCAGGGAAGTAAGTGGGACAGGCAGAAAAGCAAATAACTGCAGCTGCCTCATAAATGGTAGAATAGAGGTGGTATAAGGCTCTAGAGGAGTCGGGGAGAAAGCATCTGGCACCTGGAAAGATAACATCTGAATAAAGTCAGAGAGATGGAGTTCACCAAGTCAGCATGATTTGGAGAGGAAGAACTAGGGGAGAGAAGGTCATTCTAGGAAGAGAAATGCATAGCCAGAGCTAAAAAGAAGGAAACATGAGTGACATATTCGGGGAACATGTTCTAGCTGGAGTAGATGTTATGTTTGGGGTGAGTATGGAGAGGGGTTTGAAGAAGTAGACAGAGGCCCTGTGAGACTTCTTAATAGGGCTGAACTTTGGAAATTGAAGCCATTGAAGAAGTTAAAGAAAAGAATGAAATGGCCAGACTTTTAGGGGAAATCTGACAGCCGTGTATAGAGGATGGGTTAGATGGATTGGAAATCATAGGGAGGTTATTGTAGCAACAGAAGCCAAATAAAATAAAAGGCTCAACCAAAGCAATGAAATGATAATAGGCAAGGGGAGAGACTTGTAGGAGACTATAGAGGCCGAGTCACCAAAGTTATGATAGGAAAGGATGTCATGAAGAAAAAAGAATCAATAGGATAAGTTCCAGCCTTGAGAGAATAGATGGACGGTGGCATCAATAACAAAGATAGCAAACACAGGAGGAGGTACACGTTCTGGGGAGTCATTAAAGACTCAAGGTGAGGACATGTTGAGTTAGAAGTATCTGTGAAATATCCTAGTGTCAGTGAGGAAATGGATATTCAGGAAAGTGGCTTTAAGGAAATTTGAGCAGTTCAGTTTATTCCAATAAGAAAATGTGTGTGGAAAGTCAATTTATAAAGAGGAGGTGATTTGCAAGCATGAAATCAAGCAGGTCTATTTATATCTATACATTGTCACATGCTGAACTGTGTTCCCCCAAAATTCATACATTAAGTCCTAACCCCCAGTACCTCAGAATATGATTGTATGTGGAGATAGGGCCTCTTAATAGGTGATTAAGTTAAAAAGAGGCCATTAGGGTGAGCCCTAATTCAATCTGATGTGTGTCATCATAAGAAGAGGAAATTGGGACACACAGAGAGAAACCAGGGATGCATGTGCACAGAGGAAGGACCATGTGAAGACACACCGAGAAGGGAGCCATTTGCAAGCCAAGGAAAGAAGCCTCAGGAGAAACCAAACCTGCTGATACCTTGATCTTGGACTTCCAGCCTCCAGAACTGTGAAAAATCAATTTCTTTTGTTTTTACCTCTATTCTGTCCACCCTATAATTTCTACAGAGAACATCAATTAAAAATTAGCTTTCTTAGTCACATTTACATCCTAGATTCCTTCCTGAAGACTGCTTACAAGATACTTTTACTGAACTTGAGTGTTCAGAAAATGGCTGACTCCTGTTCTCTCTGAGGATGTATTATTCCTACACCTGACTAATCCCATTGCTATTTTATAGCTTCTTTATTAAAAGATAACGTATCTTCACAGAATTCCATAAAATTTCCCACCTCACCACCCACATTTACATCTGATGAGCTGGAACCCTGATTTCCACTCAGAAAAAGCACAGAGTTGTTCAAATCATTGGTGAGAAGAATTTTAGAGGCATAATTTAAAGGATCGAAATAAATCATCCAAAACTAATCACTTTTTAATTTCTGTAGATTTAAACTTCATGGCAAGTGCTATCATTTGAACATGAATATACGGATAAGCTTAAAAAAAACTTTCTCGAATAGACCATAGTTTTAAAGGCCTATTGGCCACTTTGAAGAAGATTCTATCCTTGTTTTAGGATTTATCATCACATATTACTAGACAATTTATTCATTCAATAAATAAATATTTATTAATCACCTACCCTGTGTCTGGGGTTAGAGACAAACATGGACTCCACCCACCCCTTGAACACTTCTAGCTGGAGTGAAAGTAAAGAGAATCATTAAAAGGTTTTAAGGAGATACTTGGCCTTATTTGCCTTAGTTCCATTTATTACCTTGTCAGAAATTGTGCCTAATTACAATATCTTTAATATACCCTCAAACACACAATGCAGAAAAAGCAGCTATTGGAAGGTAAAGTGCTCTTACAGCATGTGCTGGTGATTCCATTTGAAAAAGCTATTTTATACTGTAAGTTTTATCATTAGAGATTCAAAGCGTCAGTATTGGGAAATAAACATCTCTGGTGTTATGGGCTGAACTGTGTCCCCTCAACAGTCATAGTTTGAAGCCTTAACCCTCAGCACCTCAGAATGTGACTGTACCCAAAGATAAGGCCTTTAAAGAGGTGATTAAGTTAAAATGAGCACATGAGGGTGGGCTCTAATCCAATCTGATTGGTGCCCTTATAAGAAGAGAAGATTTGGAGGCACAGAGACACCACCCATTCACAGAGGGACAACAACATGAAGAGATAGCAAGAGGGCAGCCACCTGCAAGCCAAGAAGAGAGGCCTCAAAGGAAATCAATCCTGCCAGCACCTTGATCTTAGACTTTCAGCCTCCAGAACTGCAAGAAAATACATTCTGTTGTTTAAGCCACCCAGTCTATGGTGTTCTGTTATGGCAGCTGGAGCTGAGTAGGACAACACCTGAAGATAAGACAAGGCAAGATCCATAAAACAAAAACCAATTTGATAGTCCAGCCATTATGTAATTAATTTGGGCACTGCCATATGTAAGATATTCAGATAATTCAAACCAATCCATGGATTTTTTTTCACACTGCTAAATACAAATGAGCACAGCACACTTTCTTATAATTATGTTCTGCTGTTTAAACAATAACAACTTGTAAAGAGTGTAAAAATGTTTTCACGAGATGCTTTTATCAGTACAAAATCTGTAACATTGAATGTATCATTTCCTGTCACTGTGGCCCTTCATTTCAATACTTAACAAAGGTTTATTCAGCAGTATTCCCTTCAGTCTTCTCAATGAACCACAATCATCTCTGGCACATATGCAGAACAGAGCAAACTTTCTTGAATTAATAAAATTAAGTCTGTCAGATTTAGGCCAGTTGGGTATTAAATTCAAACTAGACCCACTACTAGCTGAACATAGATAGCTACAGCTTGTATAGATCAGATTTGGCATAAAATTCAGTTTGTGATGTAATGTAAATTATCAAAGTGATACTGCTTCATATTCATGTGGTTTATTTTAAAAGTGATATATATCATACAGAAAAATAAAGCTTAACTTAATGTGAAAATAACTACTTAGAAGAACAACGGAATGAGAATGTAAGTTGAGCATTCATTAAGAACTGGAATATGGCTCAGCGTAATAATCCAGGACTTCGTTGTTTCCATTTGGATTGAACAGGAAAAAAAAAGGCCCAATAAAATGCCACCTTCACTTTTCTCTTATGTGAGAATTAAAAAAAAAAAAATGTTCTTCCACTTTAGGAATAGGCACCTTTTACTCTCACAGGGGTAAGTGTAAAATTTCCACTGCATTATTTCTAATGGGAAAAAAAAAAACCTCATATGCCTGCCACAAGACTGACTATGTCAAAATAAGCACAATTAGCTTAACGTTGTTAAAATGTATATGCCTTTCTGTGACAAATTCAATGTTAGAGTTTTAAACATCAAATCCATGTCATAGCTACCTTTTCAATGAATTAAGATTCTTGTCAAAGTACCCTTTTGCCAAAACCAAAAAACTAAATTCCAAATGTTCCATAGGATGATTTTAAGATACATATTGTAAAGGGACACCTGAATGAGTAAAATATTTTTGGTCTTAAACCTCTAAATTAGAAAGTATAGGGAAAATATAGACTAACAATTCAACACAAATAGCTATTTTTCTAATTGCATCAGAAAGCTCACCGTTCTCATTTTTACCATTTTAATTAATATGCAATTTCCAAGTAAATTTATTTTCATAACGTTTCTTTAAGCATGGCATCAGACAATAAAAATCACGAATTTTGAGGCCTAATTAAAATAACAGAAACGTTTATGTAGTCAAATATATTAAACTCTTTCAAATTACCATACATTCATTCTTTCACTCAACAAATGATTTCAGCGTGCCTATTACCTGCTGGTTATAGTGGTTCACAAACAGGCATGGTCACTACCCACATAGAGCTGGTAGTATAATGCGAAAGATAAAGATTCCATAATTAAACACAAATACAGAATAGATAAAAACTTGCTGTGCCGGGGCAATATGCAAAATACTTAAATATATTATCTATTCAATCTTCATAATACCCGTGAGGTCTTTACTTTTTGGCCCCATTTTACTCATGAAGAAATGGAGGCCCAAGGTCATATAGCCTATAAGCGGGAGAGCTGGGATTCGAACCCATGCACTCTGGCTCCAGAGATTTATTCCTAACTGCTATACTGCACACACTTCTCAAATATAATATTGTAGGGGCCGCCCGGTGGCGCAGCGGTTTAGTCCGCGCTTGGCAGCCCAGGGTTCGCTGGTTCGGATCCCAGGCGCCCGCCGACGCACTGCCTGTCAGCCATGCCGTGGCGGCGTCCCATATAAAGTGGAGGAAGATGGGCACGGGTGTTAGCTCAGGGCCAGTCTTCCTCAGCAAAAAGAGGAGGATTAGCAACGGATGTTAGCTCAGGGCTGGTCTTCCTCACAAAAACCAAAAAATATATATATAATATTGTAAGTTGTGATTAATGATATTAAGAAAAATAGCATCTACGATGTATACACAAAATGTATACATAAAGCTACCTTTAACTTGAGGCTGTCAAGGGAAGCCCCACAAGAGCACTGAGTTTGAAGCAGAGACTTGAAGGACAACTGAAGATGGGGACAAGACAGTGTGGGGGAAGGGGTGGAGGAAGTGTTTCAACAGAATAAATAGCATGTCCCAAGACCCTGGTATTAAAAAAAACAATAGAGGTTACTTGATTATTTTTTCCCAATCTTTGTATTATAAGAGCCAAGATGAATTTTATATTTAACATTTCATTCAAAAAAAATGAGTTCAATTTTTTTAAGCAGAGGGAAAAAAAAGCTGAAAAAATTTTAAAAAGAACAATCAAAAATACTTAAAAACACAATAGGTTGCAAAATTTCTTTGCAGGGTACTAGGATTTCTGATATATGAAAAACTAGTGGCAAAAATGATCATTTTCAAATGCATTTCCTCCAAAAAGTTATCTTGAACCAAATTTTATCCCACCAAATTGTATGTTTTCAATTCTGTCTTTGGAGTCAGCAAAAGTTGCCAGGCAAAGGGATCAGGGTAGGCAAAAAATAAAGGAGTAAAATAGCAAGGCTTGTTCTCACAACTACAAAGAACTCAGATTTGGCTGAGGTGTATGGTGAGGTGTCAGGAGGAGATACTCTCAGGGAGAAAGATAAGATTGGACAGGGAAGTAAGAACCAGATTGCAGAGGAAATTATAAGTCATACTAACAGCTTTATCCTTTAGGTAATGGAAAACTATCAAAAAGTTTCAAGTGGAGATTTGCATTTTAGGAAGTTCTTTGTATGAGAGCTGGAAGTGGAGAGAAACATGAAAACCAGAGAAACTAAAACCAGACTGTCCAACATGCTAGCATTTAAAATTCTCTGTTAATTGATAAAGCAGTAATTCATAATGTTACTAATGGCAAAATGAAGTATGAGGAAAGATAAAAACGTGTATTGTAGTCTTGATATCAAGCATATTTTATTTATTCTAATTTTTTAAAGGTAATCAACATAGACTCTCTGCAGTGACATCAATGAACCTGACATGTGTAAAAACACCCAGCACACACCTGAAAGACAATAGATGCTCAATAAATGTTGTATCATTTCACTTGATAAGTTCCATTACCAGCCATCTTCCCAAAGTGTGGTATTATTTACGCTTTCTGTTTGGAGATACTCACCATTACAGGAGGTCAAAGCAATGAAGTCAAGGGGAAAACATTTTAATTTAAATTGTAATTTGAAATTTATAAGTATTCATGGCACTGATTAGTCATGTGTTTAGTGACAATAAATCAAGTCACCATTTAAAGCCATCTCTTAACCATTTTTTCTTTTCATTTATTACCAATTCACCCATACTCTGTTCTAGACCTCAAAATAATTACTGAATGTCATTTTTGAGAAAAGATTCCAACAATGGCATTCTCTGAACTGAATTCCTTTGTCTAAAAAATTAACTTCAGGATCCAAGGAAGACAAGTTGGAGCGGGAGGCAAAGGAAACATATGTTAAGTGTCAACCACTCTAACAGTTATTAAGGCCCCTTACCTCACTCCAGCAACATCCCTGTAAGTTATCCCTGTTTATGTCAATGGAGAACTAACACTCAAAGAGATTGTGTGATGCACTTCCCTCTGGAAGCAGGTAGAGTGAAAGAGCCGAGGCTGTGGGACCAGGCACCTCTTAGTTTCATCTATCCATTGTTTCCTCTATCTATACCATGTTTCCAGGAAGAAGACCTTATCCTAATCATCCTTTTATCTCCAGGATCTAGCAGATCAAATGATTCAGAAAAGCAGTTTCATATATTGAAGAAAAAGAGGGAAGAAAATTTCATAATGTAGCAACCTTGAGCTACATTATGAGTTCAGTACATAATCACTTATGAATTCCATACATAATTAGAAATTCATTTCTAGATGTCTCCTGGGGATAGGTTTAAGGAGGAACTATTGTTGATTAAAATGATCCAGAAAAAGAATGAAGTAAGTCAAACGAACAATGAAAACTGACCTTATACTTGCTATCAAAAAATAAAGAGAAATACTTTTGTGTGTGTGTGTGTGTGTGAGAAAGATTAGCCCTGGGCTAACATTTGTGCCCATCTTCCTCTACTTTATATGTAGGATGCCTGCCACAGCATGGCTTGATAAGCGGTGTGCAGGTCTGTGCCCGGAATCTGAACCCACGAACCCCAGGCCACTGAAGCAGAGCATGCTAACCTAACCACTATGCCACCGGGCCAGCCCCAAGAAATAATTTTTTACAAAGATAATGTGACAGCAACTGCTAGTTGTCCCCCGATATCTGTTTTCCCATTTTTTTTTTTTTATTACAACAGAACTTTCAAATTTTAGCTAGCCATGTGGCTACCTGGAACAGCAATCACAGTTCCCTGTTTTCCTCTTATCTAAGTGTAGTCACATGATTAGGTTCAGGCCAAGAGAATGTGAGGAAAAGTGATGTGTGCAACTTCTAGGATATGTCCTTAAAGGGAAGGAGTGTGGCCTTTCTCTCACTTTCTCCATCCTGCTTCCTGGACTGTAGATATGATGGAGTGCCATCTTGGATAATGAAGATGAGGGCAACCTATGCTATGGATGATAGAGCAACAAGACAGAAGGAGCCTGGGTCCAGTTCTGGAGCTAAGCAGCCATGCCAGTCCTATACCACTTACCTTGATAGGTAAACATAAGCTTCTGTCTTGCATTAGCCATTGTTATTCAGGGTCCCTGTTACGTGCCACTGAACCCAAATGCTCATTAATGATAATAACCAGTGGAACTCATGATGGCAGGATTCTTGTGGACTAGCTCATTTTCTCCTCCAGTCTCAGGATTTCCTTCCCTCTAATAATATGGAAGTCGGGAAAGCATTCACTGGGAATCAGAAATCAGCTTATGTCTCTAAATTGGCAAGACGACTGTTGGAAGTAGTTATAAGTTCGCTGAAACATTTCTCTTCAAAAACTGGAATACAATTTTAGCCAAATGGCTCTTTTTCTTCTCAGCATGACAAAAACAAAATATGCCAAAATATACATCACATCAGGCTCTTCTTATTTTGAAAATAATGAGATTAAAAGGCATAGCTATATCTATAAGCCTTTCTCTGTTTTTTTCTCTGTCTTTTAAGTCTGTGGAAGATTCATGACTTTGTGAACTAATTTGGCTAATGTCATATCAAATTTTAAGCCAGGAAAAAAGTTTTAAACAAGCCACTTTGCAGATGAGTAGGGGATAGGCTCATCCAATGTCCCACATCATAGAGGATTCTCTTTACATATTCTTTCAATTCTGCTCTAGCTTCTGCTCTAGGCCTTATGTATATTAAACATTTTAGTAGAAATAAAACTCAGTTGCATGCTGAAATTTCTGATTTTTGAGCTTTTTGCCTGCTATTTAAAAGGGTATGAATTTCCAAAAATTCAATAAAATAACTCCCAGTCATGTCTCTTTATTACAATATTGGAGCAGCCTGTGCACCGCAACCTAAGAGCTGTGTGACCTTGAGCAATTTACTTAACCTCACTAAACCTTGTTTTTATTCACCTATAAAGTAGAGATAGTAACTGTACTAGACTCAGGATTGTGACATGAAACACTGACCAAGCACTTAGCAGAGAACCTGGCACATTATAGGAGCTAGGTAAATATCAGCTATTATTCAAATTATTGTTGCAATTATTATTTGCCACACACATTTACAGTTTTTGCACTCTAAAAATTGATCCCCTTCCTATAGGAAGGTGTTATTCCTTGATCGTTATCTGCACACCATCTGCTCTAGTTATTTAGTACAGATGAGTTTATGCTGAGCAATCTATATATTTGCAAAGTGGCTGAACAGGGTGGAGAATTAGCCTACACTCATGAAATAGAATGAACTAATGGTACCTAGTAAACTTCTCAATTAGCTCTTTAATTTTAGCTACTTGAAATTCATACCAAATCCATGTGGGTCTTTTCATCTAAAAATAGTCAAATCAATACTCACTTGATTACTTATCTGTTTTGTTCATTAAGAAAGTACCTTTCATTATTAATAAAATATAATTACCACTCTTTTTACTTTGCATGATTCTAAAAGACCATACCATGGAATATTTTACATAATGGCAAAATTTACTAGAACTGTACTTTTTAAAGGCAGGTGTCAAATAAGAATAGAAGATTGTATAAGGCAGAAATACACATTTGTGAAACAGACGTGGTCACATAACACATTTAATAATTGCACACTTTTAAATCAACTCTAGGGTCAAAGAAGATCCCAAGTGTAAATTTAGGGGTTAGAAATTGTTTCCAACCAGACAATAATGATCCCTTCATCTTCATTTTGTGTTTATAAAAAAGTTGTATAGTATTTACTCTGCAGAGTATCCACATCCATTTAACACTCTCCAATTCCTCTCCCCCAACTCTTACAGCCCCTCCACCCCCATTCAAGGCAAACCAAGAAAAGAATAAATTCTCTTAATTGAAAAAAATAAAATAAAACTTAATCTTATGTCCTGATTGTTTCTTTTAAAGTACTGAACTACAGATATTTTGCTTAATTTCTTTTCAAATCATTTGTATTTGTGTGGCTAACATATGATACTTACAATATAAAAAGACTTAAAATACCAGATTTTAATAATCCTTAGGTGGCTCTATGCAAAGCAGATGTTCTATTATACTTTCCAGATGCTAGCTATAAGCACAATTAATTAAAGACAGTGCTTACATATCATTTTAGCACACTTCAGTACATAGTTAAAACTACGTTAGAGAAAAGGGAGAAGGAGCAAAAGCCAGCACTACTTAACTGCAAAGAGAATTGCCAAGAAAGATTAGGCTCACATATGTTATGGAACAAAAGGCAGAACTAAAAAGCAACTGTCACCAAACTTAGAAGTGCTTGTTGCTTAGTGACAACACTAAGAATGATAAAATACCAACTTTGTTCACAGCGTTGCATTCTGCACACCTTTGGTGAGGTTTCAACCCAGTTACTAGTTATTCCAGAAATCTTCAGACAACCTAAGATGCCAACCTACACTTTTGGAATACAACAACCTGATAAAACTCAGACTGAATAGTCTTTCTCCAATCTGCTAGAGAAGACAATTTTTACATTTTGAACAATACGAATTTTCTTCTATGTTCACTTCAGTTTTTCAGTATATAGCATGCTAATCAGTCTCTTTGATTGAGTGTTGCCTTCTCTTTTGTTTGCTCTCCAAATTCTAATATTTTACTTCAACTCAATGTGCACTGAGTACCCAGTATGTTCAAAGGCCTGTACTGGGGGAGATAAGGATAAACTAGTCAGGGTTCCCTGCTCAGAGGTAGTCTTCATTCAGAGACTATCAAAGCATCATCATCCAGTTCAGCTCCCAACTTACCAACAACTCTGGTTATATGACCTCAGCCAACTTTAGGTTGAATCCACTGTGCTGACTTTCCCTTAGTTGTCACAACTCCTATTACACTCGGAAGCCAGTAGAATTTTCCCAAGGCAGAGAACACAGTAAGTTGTTAATGCATAAAGAAAAAAGAACACTTCCTTCAGATCAGCTAAGGGATTTATATGAATCAGTCATTGTTTGCAAAGCATAGTGCTAGCTCCTTACAAACAAAACTGAGGTAAAAAAAAATGGAAAATCAAATATGAGAAATGACTCACTAACCACCTGTTCTGTGGATTTCACCCTTGAGACTCCCTAGGAATATGATACACTTACTCTCTAACTGCCGTAGAGGGAGAAGCCCATTCCTTTTTACTCTAAACACAACTTACAGAGATTTCAATTAGTTTTTTCTTTACTTGGTCAATTTCAAATGTGTCTGTCTATATAAAAATTGAGTAAAATTTGGGCAGGCCCAGCGGCATAGCAGTTAAGTTCACACACTCCACTTCAGCAGCCCGGGGCTCGCAGGTTCAGACCCCTGGCACAGACCCATGCACCACTTATCAAGCCGTGCTGTGGTAGCATCCCATATAAAGTAGAGGAAGATGGGCATGGATGTTAGCCCAGGGCCAATCTTCCTCAGCAAAAAGAGGAGGATTGGCAACAGATGTTAGCTCAGGGCTAATCTTCCTCACCCCCCAAAAAAAGTAAAATTGAAAACTTACCTTGGATTATCTGATTAATGTTGAATTTTATAAAACTGTGAGTATTAAAGTTTTTTTCTTTTTTCTGCTGAGGAAGAGTCACCCTGAGCTAACATCTGTGCCAATCTTCCTCTATTTTGTATGTGGGTCACTGCCACAGCATGGCTGATGAGTGGTGACTTGAACCCGGGCTACCAAAGCAGAGCATGCCAAACTTAACCACTACACCACCAGGCCAGCCCCAGTACTGAACAGTTTTTGACCTACAAAATGGCAATTTTACATAGTTCAACCTATAAAACTCCGCTTTGTAATTTGAACATACTGTTTCAAAAAACCAGTACCCTAAAAACTTTTACATTTAATTCAGTGGGATTTGAATATTCATGTAATTGATTTGATGACTTTAAATGACATTTCATTAAAAAAATAACAAGAGACAGAAAGACAGAAAATAACACATGAAAAATAAGGTTATCCACTCCTCTAAAGTGAAAGTAAACCTATGTGATGCATTCAAGAAAGCATCCTCTTTCTAAGACATAAGCTGATATTACTAAAGATTTGCTTTTTAATAGCCAACTTTCAGAAGAGGTTCCTTTTGTCCATGGTGCATGGCGGGGGTTGGGGGGAATACGATAGATATAAAGTGTTGTGTGCTGACCTGTCACCTCTTAGGGACCAAATTTTCATTGAGTCCACAGATTCATTCCCTCTTAACTCAATTACTGCTGAAAAGTCATGACACAAAAACATACAACAAAACAGTCACTTGGAGTTAACCAAAGCCTCAGAACTACATGGTCACAAAAATGAATTCACCTTTGCAGTTCACAAGACATCATCCTCCCACTGGGTCCCAAAGTGCATCTGACTAAAAGACTACCACATTACGCCCACCTGGCTGTCCCTGCAGTTTGAAGATAAACAGATAAACAGATGATGAATCAATCAGTCAGAAGAACAATAAAAACTCTCTCCAGAAAAGACAAGGCAGAAAAATTAGCATATTTTTCTGGCAAGAACATAGAGATGATTATGTTATTGATCAGGCTTCCTTAACTGACTAGGTTTTGCTTGGAGGCGGTAGTGGCTGCTCACAGGTACTGTTGAGAGAGCCCTGCTGAGTTCAGCATCTTCGCCTTTAACAAAAACAAAATCAAGTCGTTCTATTAGCGCACACACCTTGAGGTGCTTCCCGCCCTGTAAAGCACTTTGCAAAAATTGATTATTATTGCCCTTTAGTTCTCCAATTATAAAGAACTTATTCTAAGATTCTCCACAGCAATACAGCTGACATTTATGTAGCAAAATCAATGGTTTACAAGTGTAGAGTTGTCTCAGGATCAGCAAAATGAATCCTGAGGATTGGTTTAATCGCATTCTAAATCAAATCCTTTCAGCTAACCCATTAGCACTCATCACTACCAGGCTTTCTCTTGTTCGTTTGTTTATTTTACTTGTTTATTGTCTTTCTATCTCTCCTAAAAGGTAAACTCCATGATAGCCCCCTGGTCTGTCCCATTCATGGCTGGCTCTATCTCCAGTACCTAAATAATATCAGACACTTAGGAGAGCATATAGTAAATATGGCTGAATTAATTAATAAAGGAATGAAAATTATAGTGCTAACACTAGTAATACCATCCATCCACATGAAAACACTAAAACAAAAATTTCTTGTTTATACTTATTATTTGTTCCTTCTCAACACTCTTTCCACGAACTACAAATTTTGCAGATATTTGTCCCAACTTCTTAACAGCTGGGTTATGAGTAATAAGAAAACATTTATAAAGCACTTTGAATTTCTGCCATAAAGCATTATATGTAAATAAAGGAGGACCTGTCTGTCAAAATATGCACTTTGTATTCATTCATCTATAAATCAAACATTTACTGGGTCCCCATGAGGTAATACATACTTTCACACACATTATTATTATTAATCCTCATTAGATCCTGTAGTGGACAGCTTGCTTCTAGGTTTATAGGTTAGGGACAATGCTCATATTGGTTGAGTCTATTAAGTAGGTAGAATTTGAACCTAGTATCGTGTCATAATCTTGTTTTCTTGTTTTTATTTTTCTATTTTAGCAGACACTTCAGTGTTGTGTTATTTTCCTGTCTGCACAGGGAACGTGCGTTGGCAATGGAAAGGCTCATTCACATAGAGATCTACTCACTAGAGGCAGCAAAATATGATGGCTCTGGATATACACTGTTCACAGCTGTCTGTCACTCACAGGCGGAGTGACCTTGAGCTTAATGTCTCCATGCCTCAGTTTCCTCATCTGTAAAACAAGGATCACAAAGGATAAATGTTAACCATTTTTAACACAGAGTAGACCATTGTGGTTGCTATTAATGCACTATGCAACTTCTCCATTTCTTTCTTTTTCTGCAAAAAACATTGTTTCCATTTGGTGCACTGCTTGAGAGAGGGCTCCAGGGTGCTTAGAAAGCTGCCCAGTGGCTTCAGGGAGGGGCTCAGGCAGAAGCGCTGACACCACAGGGATGCCAGGGGGGCCCCTCAAAGGCTGCTGGGCTCTGGAGGCTCCCGGTGGTGCCTGAGGGTGAGCCTTTCGAAGAGATCCTCGTCCAGCCCGGCCTAGGGGCTGGCCCGGCTGGGAGGTTAGTCAGGTGGTCGCCCATCTTCTTGATGAGTGGCACCTCCTCCTCTAGGAAGTGGCTCTCCAGGAAGTCACAAAGATGGAGGTCTGTGCGGGCAGAACTTGGGACATGCAGATCCCAAAGGGCCGGTTCAGGTTCTTCCCAGGGCAATGGCAGCTTCCACCGCATCCAGGGTGTTACCCCCTCATCTTGGAAGGGCTTCTGCACGTCCTGGAAGAGGGTGCGGCCGCAGCGCTGGGTTTGCATCCTCAAGAGATCCTGGGAGCCCTCGTGCTTCTCCTTGGCCAACTCGTGGAAGAGGTGGCCCACGCCCTCCAGAGCCACATCTTTGCGGTGGACATAGAAGCCCAGAGAGAGATAGGTGTAGGAGGCTCACAGATGCAGGTTGACCAGGCGGTTGACCGCAGCCTCCACCTCGGTGGAATAATCGTAGAATAATCTGGGAGCTCATGGTTGGTCAGCAGTAAGGAGCTAACCACAAAAAAACGGTGTTAGCTGGCCCCGGAGGAAGGGAAGGCCGAGATGATCCCAGAGATTGCCACTGGAAAGGAGGTTGGAGGGTGGTGGGAGGCTGGAAGAACAGGGCCGGGTCTGTTCCGTCGAGAAACTGTTGAACCAAGAGACAGATCCGCAGGACCGCTGGGGGCGCTACCTCCGTTTCTTTAGCAGGCTTTAAAACATGTCACCAAGCCTTCCATCTTAAGTGAGAAACCAGTTTCAGAAGAACTCCCTTTCCTGGATTGGAAAATGGTTTGGAATTTAAAAATAAAATATTCCCAGAAATAGAGCAGGATTTAGATGTATACTTCGGATACATCTGTGAAAAGAGAAATCAAGGAGAATTTTGAGTTTTTCATAGATTTTCATGACCTCAAGCTTCCCTTTATGTTCTATAAGTTATAGGTCATGGAGACAAATCTACTAGTATCTGTCAAAATACTGAAATTTCTTTCATCTGTAGCACTCTAGTCTTTATCATATGAGATTGTTTATAATAACAGCTTTGTTGAGATATATTTCACACACCCTATAACTCACTCGTGTAAAGTGTACAATTCAATCGTTTTTAGTATATTCACACAATTGTGGAACTACCACCACAATCAATTTTAGAATATTTTCATCACCCCCAAAAGAAACTTGTATCCATCATCACTCTCCATTTTCCTCCCAACTCCCCTAGCCCTCTGCTATCACCATTTTACTGTCTGTATGAGACTTTCTTAAAATGATGGATTCTAAAGTTAAATCAATGAATGACTTAAAATTACACAACTAAATTATACAAAAGTTTTATAAGTAAAATTTGAATCATTCCTTGAGTACTCAGAAATAAAGTGTTAAAGATGCATAAGAAATAAATGTTGTATTCAACACACATGTATGTATCTTCTGCTACAGTGCTGAGAATATGAAGGAGGGTAACATGCTGTCTATTCACAATGAATTTGAGAAAATAGGACATGGATAATGAAGGAGCACAGGACAGGTGAAGTGTCAGATGGAAATACCAGGCCGTGAGTTCTATGGGCATCAGAGAAGGAAGGGGTCTCTGGTGAGTGAGCCAGGCAAGGAAGGGAAATTCACACCAGGCAGTAAGGGGTGGGCAGGACTGAGATCAGCAAAGAGAAAAGGAGCAGGAATTTTAATTTTAAGCCACAGGTGAAGCCTGTGCTTTCTTTATAACGCAAAGATTCCAAAAGAAATCACCCAAAACACTCTATCAATTTCCGATATATTTAAATGAGTATTAAATGGATCCATCCTCCAAGTTTTCTTAAAATATTCCACAAAATGCATTTTTTAAAGTAAAAAGTTGTGTGAACAGCTTGTTTTTTCTCATTATACAATGTCTAACTTTGCAGTAAGGATCAGGTTGCTATTTCTGAGATCAAAAAAAGTAAATATAGGGGCTGGCCCCATGGCCTAGTGGTTAAGTTCAGCACAGTCTGCTTTGGTGGCCCCGGCTTCAGTTCCCAGGTGTGGACCTACACCACTTGTCAGTGGCCATGCTGTGGTGGCGACCTACATACCAAAAAATAGAGGAAGATTGTCAACAGATGTTAGCTCAGGGTGAATCTTCCTCACCAAAAAAAAAAAAAAAATTAAATATGAAAAACTGCTGAAAGAAACAAAAAAGACAACTTTTTATATTGCAAAGAGACAGACGGGTTCTTTAGAGATAGTAATAGTATTAAGACTGTGAGATTTACACTGTTTTCAACTCCAACTTCATTTAAATCCATCTCCTCTGCTAGAACCTGAACTTCATTAGGGTCTTCAAGGCGGTCCACTAAACATAATCCCTCTTCCCTGCCTGGATTCTGAATCCGCTGAAAAGTAAGACAGGGAATAGGGTTGATAAAATCCATAATATTACCTTTATTACTAAGAGAGCTGGTTTGGAAGATGTGGCATATGTCTGCAGGCAAAAGCGATACTGAACTCTAGAATCAAAATCCCCACATGGGCAGGAAGGGCCTGTGTTAGAGAAGCAGCTGAGAAGTGCTGCTCCCTGCCTGCAGCTCATTCAGTAATAGGAAGAAAGGACCTGAGTGAAGCATGCCCCGTTCTTTCATCCAGTGCATCAGGGAAATTAACCTACCTGCCCAGGGGCAGTGATTTGGGTGTCAATTGCCCAACAGAATCACCTGGAGAGCTTGTTAAAACACAGATTGCTGGGCTCCATGCACAGCATTATTGATTTGCATTTCTAACAAGCATCCAGATGATGCTGATGCTGCTAGTTTGAGGGGAGGGAGAGCATGCCACACTTTGAGAACCGCTGGCATAGAAAGTAGTCAAGGGCATCCCGTCCCATCAGGGTGTGTTCCCTGCAAGAAGTGTCTGCCACAACAACTTCTACGATGGTGGTTGCTTATCCTGGTCATAGTCTGTTCCCTTCTTCCATCAGTGAAGGGCACGGGGGCTGGAACACAGTGACAATAAGTTGTTTGCTGGATTGAATTGAATATTAATGTTGCTTGATTTCTGTTCCAACTTGCATGTGAAAACAATTTTTTTCTTAAATATAAAATGTCCATCTTGAACTTTCACCCATTTTTAAAACTAAACTTTATATCATCTTCATTTGATGTTCCTGATTCTGATACTTAACTGATTCACTACTTCCTGGGGGCAGACTGGATATGAATTAGGAGTGACTCGAGGCTACGATGCTGCAAACATGCCTATTTCTGTACAATTTTCTTCTGAGAGTACCAGAAATTCTCCCCAGAGGGCATTTCCATCCCTCTGTTTCTCAGGGGGATTTGTTAGTTTGAGTAACTGGGAAATTAAAACCAAGAGTTTGACTTTTCTGATTTGACTCTAAACATTACAAGTTTTACTTATCTTTCCTTATCTCCTTCTATTTATGCTCCCTCACACTCTAGATAAATCCTTCATTCAACATTTCTAAATTATATTCAGACTTTTCACAGATACAGAAAAAATTTTCATTCTGTTTTGCAGTGAGTCTTTTAAAAACCAATTTAGGCCACATTAAATTAAAGATGATCTAGTTAATAATACTTCACAAATTCCAGATCCTGAGTAACTTAAAGGAAATCAACACTTTGTAAGAAGAAAATTGTTATAACTATAACACAAATCCAGAACCCAGAAATGATATAATAAATGCATAGGATTTTATAGAGTCACAGAAGCTTACTGGAAGGAATTCTTCAAGGACTGTGTAAAGAGCCTGCATTAGTTGAATTCTATGAGCCACTCTTTGACTGCCCCCTACTGGCTAAATTTCAGAGTGCTGATCTGAGTATATACTTGGTCTTAAGATTTTACCAAAAACATTTGCCATGAGATTTTTATGAGTTTTCAGATTTTATAGAAGGCTTGTGTGGTACTTATTTTCTATATCTGTATACAACACAAAGTGATTTCTTTATCTTTAATCCTCGCTGATACATATCTTGATTTTTCATTTGTGCTAGTCACTTTGTCAGAGGGATTTTTAATAATGATGGTAAAAGCATCCCACTCAGGGGTGACCACAAACAAGGAATTCAGTGTATTGCATCTTCAGTGAGAGTCTTCTCTTCTTATAATTTAGTGAAATACGTGATTTGCTGAATGCAGGGGCTGTCACAGGGGCTGTCGAGTTGAGTTTTGTAACTAATGCTTTGTATATCATTTTATACCTCAGCTTCTCTACACTTATTGATAGTAACCAAGTAGAGACATATGGAGTTTTTCTATTGGAAATGGATAAGTTGCTTTTTTAAGGTTTCAAGGGATATCACTGAGATGATAAGTCTTAAAAATTTGGGGGGGGCAGTTGTGGGAGTTAAGTTTAGATAGTTAATATAGGGTTAATTTTTAAAGCTCTTAAGTGGGAAACTGTAATCCTCATATCCTGAGTTTCTTGGCCTGTGAACTAAGATTGTGGGTGGGGACAGATTAGGTATAAATAATATCTTGTAAGCCAGGCCAATTTGTCTCCCCTGTTCACTTGTCACACGAATTAAAGTAGAAGGGCTAATGCCCCATGGGCACTTAATGGCTGGTAGGGGTATCTATTCTTTTAGTGGCCACTCCAGGGAAGTGAGCTCCAGTTGTATGAGGGAGGGATGAAAAATATCTCTATTTTTCATCAAGAGAGGAAGTTACTGGGACAAAATGCAACCCTACCCATTATGGGACAAGGTGTTTCTGCAGAATAAAAATCCAAGATTGTGCAAAGGATAGAACTACAAACTTGAGGGTATAAAATAGTCATTTAACTTTATTTTCTCTGTATCTAAATAAATCTGAGCCTGAGCACACATCACATTGACTTATCAACACATTCGGTTTCAGTCTTGATCATTCTGAGGCTTCCCTTACTCTAGGTTCCCTTACTTCTAGATCCCCTAGGATCTAGATGAAGATCCCAGCAAACTTGTGCAGAACAAAATATTGGGAATGGCATCTCCAGTTATGCATCCTCCATTGCCCTGACACCCATCCAACACCCAAGTCCACATGTTCTGCCTTCACCCAGCCACATTATGGAGAGGAAACTGCAGATCCCCACTGCTCCTAGAACCTGCAGCCCTCCTCCACCCCGGTGTTGGTGAGTCGCCACTCTTTATACCTTCTAATCACCTTTCCCCTACTGTTTCTGGGTCACCCACCCTAATCTCCTTGGCGAGTTTGGGTTTTCATTACCACCAGGATGAAGGATTATCTTGAAACAACTTCTGCTGGAAGGCGAAGGCTTGCCAAAGGACCTGCTGGAGGAAGACAAGCCACAAGGCAGGAAAAACAATGCAGAGAAGGAATAAAACTTGGTTTCCATCCTTTCTGATTCTTCCTCAACAGTCAAATTCAAACTCGTGTTGCTACATCAATAAATTATTTTGTCATATTTGCCAAATCAGGGAGACTGGAATGAAATGAGAAAGATATGAGTTTGGGAAACTAGCAGATTTAGATAAAGGGCATCATTTCTCTGGATCTTTTGTAATTCACTGTTTAACTTCTTTATTTATTTCTGCTGCCACCTGCTGGTGCTCAGGGATTCATAGTGTGCTGAGCCAGAGGGAGAAAACTCATGCTTTAACTCACTGCAGCCTGTTCAGATCTGTAAGGTTCAGGGATAAGCCCCTTCGGGGAATCATAAAAGGTTAACAGTAGAATACTGACAATGCTTTAAATACAAATAAAACTGTAATGTACTGGGGGAGAGGTCTATAGAAAGAGAAAAGAGGAGAGGAAGTAGATGTTACACAACACCAGAGGTCAGTAGGTTGGAGCTAGAATGCTGCTCAAAGCTGGGAAATGTTATTAATGCTGTGGATGCAGTGCTTCAGTATTTGTAATAAGGTCTTCTGGGCTTCTGTAGTTATTCGTGCAGTGACAGAAGATAAAGTAATCCCAGAATATATTTGAATTGCTGAATACAGAATACTGAAGGCTTGCTCATCTCTTGCCCATTTTACTGTTTATCTAAAAAAGCATCATCCACAGTTGGCATAATCTTTTTTTTTTTTTAAGCTGGACAACAGTAGGCAGTGTAAAGACCACTCTTAAATGCCACCAGGGAACAAATTAACACATTCTACAGTCTGAAAATTCAGCAGACTCCGTGCTACACATGATCACTTTAATGCTCAAGGATTGGTGTGATGTCAATCAGTGTGTAGTCTGGAGTTAATATAGTAGGAAGTTTTCATTTAAATCAAAACAAAGAAACAAAGGATCTTGCACAGAAACATGTTGTGTATTTTCTTGACCATTTATGGAGTCAAAATCTTGGCTATAAAAAGATTTTTCGTGATCCTGGAATCAGCAAGGGCTAAAATATTTACTGACAGGATGGCATTATGGAAACCCAACTGCCCATGAGCACCAGCTGTCACTCTTGAGAGATTTCAATTCCACGAGACGAATCAGCTGCTCCTGAAGACACTGCTGCTTGTCTTCCAGGTTTAGGCAACTGTCTCAACATCACAAATTGAGAAATTTCTAAGATCATGATGGAGTTGTTGTAGATTTGGAGTTCATGATAGACTCATTCCACCTTGCTTCTTGAGTGAACTGAACGTAATATTTAGAGAATAGAGCCAATGGACTAAGGATTAGTCAACACTTTTATTCACAAATGACTCCCAACTTGAACTAGCTTAGATAAAATGGGAATTTGATGGTTAACAGAATTCAACTGAAGTTCATATAGCCAAATCACAGGAAGAGCAGGGATCTGGCTGGGCCTTAAAAATAGCTAAAATAGGGATTTGGGGTGCTTCCAATGTTCTTCAGCTGTGCTTCTCAATGCATAACAGCTTCATCTCTAGTACAGAAAGTCTTCTTTCACAAGAAGGCGTCATGCCCTCTAACAGCTTCATTGCTTCCCATCCCCACCACTCCTGCCATTTAAATTTCTTAGAAAAGATTATTGATTAGCTTGAATCAGGGGCCCATGCCTGGGCCAACCAACTGAGGCCAGAGGTAATTGGAGTAATGGTTTAGAACAGGAACTCTGAATCCTGACTGCCCTGGTATGATTCTGATACTTTTCTCCATGACCTTGGACAATCTACTCAACTTCTCTGTGTATCAGTTTCCTCATCTGTCAAGTAGGGATATAATAGTACCTAGTTCAGAAGTTTATTGTGGGATTAAAAGAGATACTATATGTAAAGTGCTTAAAACTATGCCTGACACAGAATAAGCAGCATTTAAGTGGTTATTATTCCACTAGAGCAGCGGTTCTCAATCTTCATCATACATTAGACTCATTCAGGAAACTTTAAAAAATACTTGATGCCTTGGTCTCATTCCCAGATAATTGGTTTGGGGGTATAGCCCAGCATCATGATTTTTAATGTCCTTCTCAGAAAATTTTATGTGCATCCAGGATTGAGAACCACGGCAACAGATCATAAGCTCCATATGATGGAGGAATTGTCTTTGTGTCCACTATTCAATCTTCAGTGTCTAAAACCATGCCTGGCACACAAAAGTTTCTCAAAAACATTTGTTGAATGAGATAATGAAGCAGTTATAGGAGCTTCTGTATCTAGTTAAATGAGAGCAGATTGTGTCTCTGTGTGTGTGTGTGTGTGTACGGTCTGGCCCATAACATTTGTGGGGCCACAGTAAGAGTACAGTTGAAGGTCCCCATAGCATATTTGTAAGTATTTGTTATAAACCAAGCTAATAAATGACTGAGTAAAATATTTTGTATCCTCCTACCATGAAAAATAAATCTCTATTACTACTTAGAGGTCCAGATATAAACTTGGAATTTTAGGACTCCTCCAGTTTCCTCTCTAGAACATGGCAGGCTGAAGAGAGCCATTCACTGGCTTCTGACCCCAGCCTATGACCACCCCCTTCACTTCCCAAGTCCAGCTCTGTCTCTCACTGCAGGGGCCCTTGAACATTATACATACAGATCTCACATGGAACCTCTCTCTCTCCACACCTCCCGTGATACCCCTCAGGCCTGGGGTGCACACACCATCAGCCCTGCCAGCACCTAGGTGGAGGAACCAGAGGAAGAGGAAGTGAGCTTGGGTCCATTTTGAAAATTTAGGTGCTGTAAGCAAAGGTAGATGGGGCAATTGCATGGGCTCCAGGTGGGTACTTTCCCCCACAGGCTGGTAAGCCTATAAAGAGGGGAACAGCTGGAGTAAGTCCAGGGTGGGGGCCTCTAAAGCATAGGGCCTGTGGTAGAGTCCCCTATTTTGTCCAGGATTAAGGGTAGGCAGCACTCTGTGTGTGTGTGCGTGTGCACACACACTCACTACTGTTAGAAAGAATACTGGGCCCACTACAAATTGCAATACTCTACATAACAGAACTTTAAGGAGCAGCTTCTAATCTAAATGCTACTCAAAACCTGAAGGCAGATAACTCTTGCCTCATGTCATCAAAATGGGCACAAACATGCACATGCATGCTATGCAGCATGTCTTCTTCTTTAAACCTTTCAGGGACTTCCTATTGCATTTAGAAAAAAAAGGTTACAGGCAGTTTTCATTAGTCCCAGTAATTATGTTCTATAAAGTCACCGGGAACAATGAATTAGTGAGTACCGAACTATTCTTCCTAGGTGATATATAGCGTTAGGTTCCTATGAGCCTCTGGTCACAACATTTTCCTCAACCAATCAACACACAACCTGGTTCTATGTGTGATTCTGTTTAAAAATATCTTATTTTGTTGATTTATTAACATTGAACTCACAGTCAACATCACTGCGACTGACACCGGAACAGAGCTTACGTAACACGTATTGTCTCTGTAAGGCACATCATAGCTTTCTTGCCTGTAGGAACACTAGACAGCACTTCATCACTACTCTTGGGGCAATTTTAAACAGTGAATCACCACCAAAATGTACAAAAATGTGAGAAACATGGTACTAAATATACTCTGAAAAAGCTCCTGGTTTAGTCTGACAGCTGAAACAAAGGCAAGAGTATTGCCTGGGAACACGCACATCAGGTGACTCAAATTTTTCGCCCCTCTGTGCACGTCCCATTATGACTGTGAAAGCACCGTGAGTATTGATTTTGGGGTTACAAATAAATTTGAGCTAGGAGGCAATTCTCAAATACAGAATCCATGAATAGTAAGGATCAACTGTCTTGAACATGATAAAATCTGAAATCCTTATCCTGGAATTCAAATCTCCCCATGAGCTGGCTACGCTTTGTTTTTGCAGCCTTAATCTCAGTCCTCCCCCATTCTCCCCTCCCCTCCTCGTTCACTGTCCATTCCTCTTTCGGGCTGAAACAACCTTTCCCTGTTACCCCGCACAGCCACACATTCTTCTCTCCCCTGTTTCTGTTGACTTAAGCCACGATTTACTGGAAACATGAATGTCTCAGAAACTGCATGGGGTGGAAGAGAAAGGCCCTTCTCAGATTATATATATATTGAGATATTTCACACTCCCAAACCTTTTTATATTAATTACCTGCATTAAAAGCACCTTACTCTGATGAATTCAGTGACAAATTAATCAAACTAAAGGGGTCTGTGTGGGTGGAGACAGTAGAGAGAATGTTATTATGTGGCAAAGTGGCCAAAGAGCATCAAATGCTGTGACCAGGCCACATTGGATAGGAATAAGTTTACCATGGCTTTGGAAAGTTCACGGTCAAATACTTCTCCACTTCCCATGAGATAAGCTCATGGTCGAGAATAACAATTTTGAATTATTCCTTTTCTCTATGAAATAAACTGTAGGCTAGAGTTACATAGAAGTTGCATGATAAAATTCAATTCCGAGGATTGATTTCCAACATTCTCAAAAAGCAAAACATGCAGAGGAGTCTACTTTAAATGACATTATTGCTCTGATGGCTTGGTCATGCTTCACATAACTTGGCCATATATATTTGAGATATAAGTGTGTATATATAAATATAAGCATATATATAAATATGTGTACATATATAAAAATATATATATTTTATAGTTTTTAAGGCTAGTTATATTGCCCCATAATGTGAATCATTTACAAATTGAAGCAAACTAAAACTAAAACAAAGGACCTGTAGTCTATATGTGTGTGTCTTTACAATTTTAAGAAATGCAAACAATGAGTCTGGCTTTTACTTTCTTCAGTAAGCTATTTGGATATAAAATTGTGTGCTTTACTCATGAAGCCCTTATCTTCTATTTTGGAATCTGCTGCCAGGAAATAGATTTCTAATTACCTTTGTGACCAATAAAGAAAGATTTAGAAAGCCAGATGTTAATCTAGGAATTAATTTCAGCACAAAGAACACAAATAGAAAGATAGATTTTCCCAACTTTTTTACCTAGTCCATATTAAAATAAACTCATTCAAATTTTTCTTCAATAAGTGTGTACTTTGGGTGGTGAGGAAAGCACTACATTAATCATTCCTACTCTGAGATGACATAGCAGGCTGCCATATTCCAAAAGTCCTTGATTGACCCCAAATAAATACTTCACTATCTACTTTTACCCTATGTTCTTCTTAATTTAGTTCTCAACATTAGGAAACAAAATAGGAGATCATGCCATCAGAGAGTGTCTACCAACATGTCCCTATGGTATCTGAGTTAGTCCACTCTCCTATTCTAGATCTCAAAGACAGCCTAAGATCAAGAGCTCATAAAAGGTGGGAGCTTGATCTCACTCCTTTTCAGCAGGATTGAACAAAAGAGATACTATGACAGAAGGCTGGAGGGATGTGGAAGAGGCTGCAGTGCATCTCTGTTCTTGTCCTTGGTGTAGATCTTGAGCCACCCAAATTCACAGGTACTTGAGGAATAAGTTTATCCCTAAATCCTCATTAGACTAACAGCCAAGTACTTTGGTCCAGTAGTTGGGCTCATCGTCCACTGGAGTAGTCTAAAAGCAATCAGTTAAAAAGCTCTTCACTGGCAAAAGAGTTCACTGAGATGGCCCATCAGGAGATCCACCCCAACCAGTATCTGACCAATTGCCTTCTGTTGACATTTCATCTCTGCTTTCAGGTGTGCTTTATCTGTCCTCAGTGGTTAAAGGAGAGTGAGCAGGAGACCTGGAGTTATGTGCCGTGGTGGGTGAAAGTCCTGGGGTGAGGTCGATGCTGATGATATCAAAATAAAACCAAGAAATGTAAGATTGAAATTTAAGAATTAGAAAACATAGACATGACTCCTGAGCAATAAAACCAAAACTTAATTTCCTGAAGAAAGTAATGAATAGATAGTGGGTTGGCAAGTATAATCAAGAAAAAAAAAAGAGAGAAAAAGTCCGCACACAAAAGAACATTAAGAACAAGATAGGAAGCATATTTACGGATATGAATGAGACATTTGGGAATCATTGTTCAGTCATCTACACATGCTTCTTGAGTGGCTTCTTAATGGCAAGACCTATTCTGTCCACTTGGGATAGAACAGAAAATATGACTTAGCCCCTGTACTCAGGGATCATACAGTCAACAGAGAGGAGTCAGGCAAACCCAAGAGAAATAGTCAATTAGTTTTAGCTAATGTAAGTACACGCAGATGATAAATAGACTTAATGTAAGAGAGAGGCTCCTCAGGGCTGCTTTAGTTAGGATGGCAGTGAAGGCCTTTCTGAGGAGTGACATTTGAACTGAGACCTGAATAATATAGGAAGAGTCACACAGACAGCTACCTGTGGGAAGAGCCTTCTGAGCAGACAAAAGAGCAAGGGCAAAGTCCCTAAGCTTGGAGCAGGACTCATGTGTTTAAGGGACAAAGGAGGCCAGTGTGTCTAGAGCATGTGAACAAGGGGGAGAGTGGAGCGAGCTGACATTGGAGAGGAAGCAGTGGCCAGATCAGGTTGGGCTGTCTAGACCACAGTAAGGAGTCTGAATGTCACTATAGACCTAGTGGAAAGCCACTGAAATTAGATGATTTGACTTACTCTTTAGAGAGACTCTGGATTGTTCTCTGGAGGTCAGCCTGAGGAGGCACAAGAGAGCAAGTAAGATGATCTCTTAAGACTGTGGAGCAGTAGTCCTTGCAAGAGAAGGTGGTGGCTATTCCAGGCCTGTATTAATGGACACAGAGAGAGGGATATGTACAGACCCAGAGCAATTGGAGAACTAGATAAGTTGGACAGTTTCTAAAAGAAGACAAAGGAGAAGGAGAAGGAGGAGGAGGAAAAAAAAAAAACACACATGTATTAAGCACTAATTGTGTGCCCAGAACTGTTAGGTTCTGAGAAAGAAACAAACCAAAAAAAAAAAAAAAAAAGAAATTAAGTCAAGTTCTGCCCTCCAAATGCTTACAGTCTGGTTAGTTACAAACTAACTAATGCCTGTGGAATAAGGTGATATGTGATGGGGAGGCTATCTTTCCTTCCGTCCAGGAATCAGCGACCAGAGCCACAACTGTGAAAAGAGAGGGAGAGAAGGAAGGAGAGAGGAAGAGAAGGAGGGAGGAAGGAAGGAATGGAGGAGGGAGGGAAAGAGAAAGAAATTAAAACCCCACACTGTCCCCCACGGAAATCTGAGCCTGACACTTACCCGGAGGGAACTGTCTCTGAAACCTCCTCCTCCCCTTCCACTGCCTCCCAGTCTATATAAAAGTGGGTTGAGGAGGGTCACCAGCTGGATTCTCTGGAAGCAGATGCTCAGATGGAATTTGGGGAGCAAGATGTTTCTTAGGAAAAAAAAAACCTGTGAAAGGATGAAAGGATGAGGAGGAAGCAGGCTCAGGCAGAGGGAGAAGTTGAACTGTGATGCAGGATAGGCAGATCCTCAACCAACCTGACAGGGCACCCTAGAGTGAGCAATACTCACTCCAGAGTGCCCCACATGGGGCAGAAATGGCCCTTCTTTAGTCACCAGAGCAGATACGAGTTGTCCTGAGAAGGGTGTGATCCTGGAAGGGGCAGCTTTCTGCAGCTGAGACAGTCCCTGAAGGAGCTGACTGCTAGAGCAGAAAGTGCTGCATCTGGGCCATGAATCTCATATCCCTGTGTAGGGGGATAGTAGGGGGAGGCGGATAAGAAGTTCTGTTCTGAAGAAACCATTGTGGGGGAAGCAATCATCCCTTCTCCTCCATTTCCTCTCCTCAATCTGTTCTCCCTTTCCTATGAGAATGAGAGTACCTACAGTTATTGTCTTTCCGCCAAGTTAGATACAGGTGGTTTTCTCTGAAATTTGCTGAGCTCTGAACTGGCCTGATGCTGAAGTAAAGAGAGATGTCAGACCTAAGAAAGGGACTGTGCCAGAGGTCACTCAGTTTCCACTATTTGGCTTTCCCAAATGGGTCAAGAAGAGTTCCCCAATTGGTCAAGAAGGGTTCCTCTTGGGTCAGGAAGTAGAGACTTGGAATGGTGCCTGAGTTCTAAGCATTCTAATTGGTCCAGAGAGGGCTACTTGCTTGGTGAAGGGTCCTGACAACAGGAGTGTGAGCTGGCCCACCTTTGGTCATTGCTGAGGTGAGGAGGAAGCCTCAGCTGAACTTTCTGCACAATGAGATTTTATAGGGCCTGTAGGGCCCTCCAAAGAACTGACGAAAGTGCCCACATGAGTAAGCTAGTGTCGGGATGACTTCTACAATGAAGATTTCACATTTTAGGAGTGCAGTGATTGTGGTCCTGATGACTTCAAGAAAAGATGTTGAATGAAGGTGAATTGTCCTGTTCACACTGTAAAATTTCAAACGATAAATTTAACATAGCAGAAAACAAATTATTGGTCACATTTTCCTGCCCATGCTGGATAAAACTTGCATATGTTCTCATCAACAAAGCAAAGTAACAACCTTTGAGAGAGTTTGGAAGCCACTGTCCACAGAATAATGCAGCCTCGTGAATAATCATCCAAGCAGCATTAAGTATATGGTGTTAGGGAACTGCAAAGGCAAGCAGCTGATACTGTCTCTATAAAAACAAGTTCCAAGGAGCCATGACGTTGTGAATAATAACAGCATTGTTACCTTTATCTCACAGTGGGAGATATGAAATTAGCTGGGAACAGCACATTTGACAATAAAGAGAACGTAGAGATGGTTCCTGGACCTCAACAGTAAGACATGGACACTCTGAAGAAGGTTCACTTGCACTGATTAGACACTAAACAAAATATGTAAACACCTCTTCTCTAGCCATTATTTTAAATCTCCATTGGTAAATCACTATACCTTATATGAGTCCATGAATTTTATAGTATATTTTTAATCAAATTGCTAGGGGTAATGTGCAAACTATATTTGCCCAGGATCCTGCACACCTTAGGGACAGCCCTTAATGTGATTTTTTGACCAACAAAAGAAGGGGACTCCACTGTTCCTCAAGCAGTCACCTAAGGAAATATCATTTGTCCTCTGCCTCCTCCCCAGTGCAGCACTAGAAGAGTAGGCATTCAGAGAGAAAAGGAGAAGGAGAGAGAAAGGTAACACACCAGACCCTCTTCCACACCTTTTGAGCCCTGGATCTACAGATTCAACGTGAGTCAACGTGACTGGGAAGTTATGGAATTCAACTAGGATGAAGTTAAAGGAGATTGCTACCATGGGGGAGAAAATGCTAGAAATTACTGGAAAATTAAATCACATAATTAAATCTCAATTCTAGCCTCTGCAGTCTCAGAGGAGATTCCTTGAAATTGCAGATTCCTTTCTTTTTTTATTCCACAAACTATCTAATTTTATGAATAGCCAACATCATGTTGGTTGATTTATCCAAATTAAATGTAGAGTTTGTTTTGGACCTCCAAAGATAATTCCCTTTTAGCCCCCACAAAAAAATATTAAATAAAACAGATGTGTAGCTAGAGGGACACATGAGAGCTAAAAACACCTGTTTGACTGAATAAAACTGTAAAGAACAACTGAAATCTTAAGGGAATTATGAAATATATGATTAATGTAATCCTTTTTATGACTTATCTTTGTATTTCTCACTTATACTTGGCATAATTAAGGAAATGCTGAAGACTGTTGCACTCGATGGCTTATAAACATGAATATTTAAAAGAGTTTAATACCAGTATTCCTCATAACTTATTACATCATTCTTTTAATGTGTAGAGTGCTGGTGATTCAGAATAAAATGTCAATTATAATAGACCTGAGTATTTCAGGTCTAGAAAGATTTCTTCCATTCCATTGTGTCTATAAGTGCACTTACAAGAAACAATTCAGAAAAGCCACTAAAGTGAAAATAGTTTTCTTCTTCTGTAAAAACACGTCAAAATTTTGATTAATTGTGACATGTATACCAACCCAGACCTAAAATATGATGATTTAAGTATTAAATCTGAGACTGAGAAGAAGTGAGTCTAACTAAAAGCAGACTATAAATGCTGAATATCTCTACGTCTATCTATCTGTCTATCTATCTATCTGTCTATCATCTATCCATCTATTGCCATTAAATATTTAGCTATTCTTATTTGTTGTAATGTATTTATGCTCTCTACATTATCTAAGAAATCTGTAAACTCTTTGATACCAAACACACTTTTAACTCTTCTTTCCTATCAATCAGTGTATGCTAAGGAAATTAGCTAATTAATTTCTTCTTTCATTTGACACATATTAACATGAGCGAAGCCCTGTTCTGGGTGTGGTGGATAAGACAGTATCAGAGAGCTTACATTCTAAGAGAGAAACAGACATCAAACAAGTATTTACAAAAGGCCCTGTAAACCTAGCAGCCAGAATACACACTTAGAAATCCCATTGCCGGGATCAAATCCTGGCACTCTACAAGCAATAAGCTTTGTAATAAAGAAGTGCGTAATAACAGAACCTCCTAAAGTTGTTTCAGGGATTAAGTGAACTGTACTTACAAGAGTGCCTTCTATGTGGTAAGATTCATTATATGTTGGCTATTATTATTAACAAGCATGATAACTGCCATGAGAGGAGAGATACAGGATGCCATATAATTTTAATATCAACCCATATAGAGTATAAAAAACAAATCCAACTTAAAAAATAATATTCTATATAACATTCTATCGTCAAAATTGAGTATGTCTGTACTACTTTTATTCATCTAGACCACTACTCATACTTCATTCATTCATTCACTCATTTAGTAAGTACTTATTGAGGTTCTGCCATGTGACCAGCCTGTGCTAGTCAGGCTGTGCGGGTGAGAACAGATCCTGCATCCATGGATCTTATAGTCTATCTTGGGGAATAACCAGAGGTGACTCACTGCCCCACAGACCCAGTGGACACTTGACTGTAGATGGCAAACCAGAGGAGAACTCAGAAACTTTATGAGCAAATAAAACTTATTTTTTCAGGATGTAGGAATCTACCTCAAATTCACATGTCACGTAGAACTGGTCAGATTGCTTACTTCGAAATGCAATCTTTCATCTCACTTCTCCCACTCTCTTGCTACTTATGAGCTCACTATTAAATTTTTATAAGATTTTAAATCTTGAAAGCTAGGTACCATAGACGTACCATTAAAAATTCATAAATCTTGTACAAAATGTGTCATAATTAGACAGCTTATTTACCATCCTACAGAGATAATGCCATTTCAGAGTGGCCAAGTTCCAACTTCTTATTCCATAAGGGATGTTAGTGTATGAACTATGGAATAAAGAGAGAGGGTAATGTAGTGTAGTTGCAAAAATTCTTGTGTTAGATTTTGAAGGCCTTGTTTTTTTCACTCATTTAAGCAAATATTTATTAAATATTTCTGTGGTGGACCTCTCTGCTATTTCAACCTGTTCAGTATCTTCTTGCCTTCCTAGGAAGATCACCTCCTTTTCCCTTAGGAAATGGAGATCAGCTGACCCCATCCCTAATTTCAGTGTAGCCATGTAACTCAGGTCAGCCATATGAGCATGTCCCATCTCAACGGTCATGGTGATTGGTTCAAGGACATGATGCCAAGTGATTCCACGAGACCCAGCCCTGCTGCTTTGAGGAAGCTGTTGGCAAAGGGGTTCTTCCTTTTCCCTTGAGTTGCCAGTTGGTTACACGTGTGTCTGAGGCTTCCTGCAGCCATTGCCAGCCCAGAGCCCACCTGATAATAAAGCCAACCAAGAGGAAAACAGGAGCCAGAGGTGGAGCATGACTGTAAAGAAAGAGAGGGAAAGAGAAAGTCTGAGTGCCGATGATTCTTCTCTATAGAGTGAGTACAAACACAGGGGGACAAAAATGTACTCTTCTTCCCATAAGTAAATGTAATTCCTATCTTAATCTCTCCTTTCACCTGGTGGCAAAACAGTGAATATGAGACAACTCAGTGTGTCAGTCAGCTGAGAGCCTGTGCTCTCCCCTTCTCTTGAGGTTGATTCAAAGTGCCACAGCATCAAGTGTGAGGGTCCATCAGCTGCTGAATCTCCCTCTGGCTGGTGCCTTCTGAGAAGTCTGTGACTCTACTGGGTCCCTGCTCTCTGTCTACTCAGATCTCTCTCTGTCCTTGTCTCCACCGTGTGGTCCCTCCAGATCATCCAGCTCTCTCTTGACAACCCCTAAGTCCTCCAGAAAAACTCTGTATATTTCTGACCCAACACACCAAACAACCTTTCTATTATTTACACACCATGGTGTCGCAGAGTGCCTCCTGGGGTTTAGATGGACATAATTTCACAGGACATAATTTCTTCTTCAGCCCCCACACCCCCAAATGTGGAGTTTTCTAACATCTCTCCACCCCACGACTCACCCAGGGCCAGAACGCAGCCCTTGGGATTCATGGGCATCTACGCTCACTTGTCCCCTCTCTAAGTGCCTCTCTCTTCTGAAAACTGGGATAGGAAAATTGACTTTTACATTAAGATCTATTCTTCCCAGATCTATTCCTTTACATAAACTTTGTCTTTTGAACCTAAAAAACTTTGCTTCTGGTGAGAGTTTCTAAAGACTACTTTGAAGTTTGAAATCTAATAATCTACTCTATCGGTCTGTGAATGCTCCATTTCCTGAGGCGGTGAGTCTGGGTTACCTCAACGCATGCCTGAAATCAAGGGGAAAAAGGAAATTGCTGACAAAGAAAAACACAGTAGGTTGTCTGAGATTTGCTTTAAATTAATCCAGCAAAGGGTACTGGGGTGGATGAAACGAGATTAGCCGTAATTGTTGAAACTAGGTGGCAGCCCACCTATCACACTGTTCTGTCCACTATCTTACTACTATTTTCTCTTATGTTTTGATTGTTGGAATACTTTCATATTGTAGAGTTTTCTTAAATTAAAGTGAAAGAAAAAGATCAGTTAACGTCAGAGTATTCCTCAATTATGCAGTGATGTTCAGGGTTTATGTAATAGAGAACTATTAAAGAAAATTATCAAACTGAAAAATAACTTGATCAGATTTCTAATTTTGAGAAGTTACTCTGGCTGTTGTATGGTGGAGAGTGGCTCAAGGCAGAAAACTAAAGGAGACCAGTGCCTTGATCTAGATCAACAGAGTCAAGAGGCAGCAGAACTGGAGGGGAGGGTCCAGGCAAAGACAGCGTCTTGTACAGGGTGGCTAGTGGGATAATGGCCTCAGTGTTCCCGCTGGGTTTCTGCTTGGGTTCTGGGGAGAATGGCAGGGCTGTCGACCAACATGGAGAGTTTAGAAGTAGAATCAGAGTTGAGGAGGGAATATTTGGCTCAAGCCTTGACTTTGCTGTGAAATTTTTGAGGAATCCTAGGAGAGTCGGCTAATCCTGTGTTTTTGTACAGGTGAAATTGTGCAAATAAGATAAAGTAATTTGAAATATTTTAAACTGTAAGTCATTATTAAATATAATTATTGTTTTCTAAAAATGTATAACATGTAGTATGACCCCAGTAAATAACCAATGATGAAACAAAGAATATTTAACAGTCTTGATCTCTAACCCCTGTTCTGAAAGGTCCTCAGATCAGTTTAAAAAGATGAATTTTTCAGGAGAAAAACTAATTTTCCTTTACATCAACAGATTCAAGAGAAAGAAGATTTATACAAATGTAGATGATAGTAACACACTTGAAAATGAACATTTAGAGAGAATACAGTTCAAAATGCAATCAGTAGAAACTCTTTGACTTAGCTTATCAAAGAAAGTATATAGATTTATTTTAGTAATGTATCAAGTTCAAACAGCTAGGAAGAAACAAGATGAGTATTGAAATTTGAATGAACAAAGGACTGTTGATTTTAGCCTAATAAGATCGAAAATAAAATGCCTTCACTCAAGATATACAGTATTTATGCAGATACCAGCAAAGGAAATACCCATCTCCTTGCAAAGGAGAAGGTGGAAACTAAGAAAATAATTTCCAAGCCAGGAAGTATTTAGTGCTTAATATTGAAAGCTGACTTTAACATCTACATTTTTTCTTTTTTAATTTGTACTTCAGGGTTAAATCTTAAAATCATTCCATTTCCTTCTGGTAATCCTTTTAGGTATCAGTCCTCAAAGCTTTTCTTAAGACAAGAGTCCTGTGGCCCAACTTGCACAAGTTTTATTATAAGAACTCCTTTTGTCTTCCCTTCAAGAAAGTCATGACTGTTTTTCATAAAGAAACATTGATAATTTATTCCTAGAATTACAAAGCATTTTCTGGCACTGCAAAGAAGGGAGACTCCTTTAGGTATACTCTGATGTGCTTACGTTGATTTAAATTTCCAGCATTCTGTTTAAGTCTGACCTCTGTCCGATGTGGCCTTTATTTCTCTCATCTAAGGGGTTCCTGCAGGGGTCTGGAATGCCACTACTGAGAGAGCGTGTCAGCAGCATCTCTTAGCAAAACACTGCCAGAAATACAGAAAATAAACATCTTTGAAAAATAGCTGAGTTGAAGTGCTTCCAGATTCAACTCTGAATAGCTAAACTCCCTTAAAGCCTGTTAAATGTTATAAAAATCAGGTCATTAACTGTAATTCAGCTTGCAGATTGCAACATAACTTAGAACCACTGAGAAATAAAAGGCCAGTTTTATAACAGCACTATCGGTGCTCAGACGGGACAATCTCCTACTGATTCAGGGGTGGGGAAGAGGGAAGAGGCTGAGAACTCAGTACTGAGAAGCTCCCAGGGGGATGTGATGTCTAATTTGGGTTGCTGAGGACCGATAAAGAGCTCAGCACCTAATTAAAGCTGCTTTGCAAACAGCTCCCAAAGCAGAATCAGTCTCAATTTGGAATCAGTGATCTCTCTCTGGGGAGTCATCATCAGCCAAAAATGATAACTTGGCCTTTTGGAAAATCTTCACCCTAAAAGATGGTAACCCAAAGAGTGATGAAAATCACAAGTTCTATATTGGAGTCCTGGAACAAGGTCCATTTCTCTTATCTGTACAAGGAAATCTTGCTCAACTATCAGGCTAGGAATAAATAAAGCCTGGAAAATGCTCAAGCTCTGGGGAGAAAGTAATCAGCCTCTCGCATGGTGGATAAGAGTAGTTCATCCATGAAAACACGTGTCCTAAGCAATAACAATGCTCCATCGATACAGGCCTCTCTGAAGATGCTTCCAAGGCCATCAGCGCTGAAAGGGAGAACATTCTATGCCTCTCTACGGGCATGTGAGTGTGAATTTTTAACCACCGCTTGGGAGTATAAGGAATATTTTATTACTTTACTACCTTTAAGTCATATTGAGACATCCAGCTCTAAGATTTCATGCAGCCTGAATGGCAGGGAATTATATCTCCATCTTTATTTACTCTCTCACTAATTTACTGGCCTCTAAGTGATGCAGAAGTCTTCAGTTTCTTTTGCAGAGCAAAGCATCCAGAGAGGACCACGCTGGTTACAGCTGATATGCCCAGCGGTATCCTGAAAGTCAGCCATTTCTGCTACTGTGGGGCCACCCTGGGCACACAATGCTCTGCAGAGAGTCTGGACCTGGGTGAGCACGCCTCCAAGGTGCACACAAAGCACCACCCCAGAGGGCTTCTTCCCAGGTGTGCACACTCAGTTCCCATACCTTTCCGTGCCTGAGCCTTCCCTTGCTCTCTGCTCCTCCTCTCTCCTCAGAGACGTTGGAGTCAACTCTAAACAAACCAAGCCTTCCAGGAAAGATTGAAAGAGAGGTTGTCTTCCAGAAGCTCCCTGTTTGGGCTCCCTAAGGAGAGGACACACAATGGCCTCCATTACCTTTCCCAACAATAAAGGAGATCTCTCTCAATCTTCCTCTCTCCCTCCCTGTCTCTTTCTCTCTCATTCTTTCACATACTCACACAGACATACTTCAGTTAAAAAAAAACGTTAACATTAGTGTTACCATTCCATTTAACAAATTAAGAAATCAAAGCTCAGAAATGTTTAGTACCTTCCCCAGGTGACAATGGTGTGTGACTCGTGAAGGAGGCATCTGGATCCAAAGCCTGGTCTGTCTGAATGCAAAGTCCATGCTTCTAAAACTTCATTTGTTAGAAGCAGAAAAAAGTCAATATTTCAGAAGATGACTTGTAGGAAGGTAATCATTATTTAATAAAAAAAAAGAAATTAGGTGCTTAGGAAAGTAACATTTTAACAGGCAGATGCTGCTGCTGATGGTAAGATGAACTGGCTACGGAGCTTTTGTTCTTTGTCTTTCTTCTTTTTCCAAAGTCAGATACAGAGCACACTTTAAGCCAAAGGAGAAAGGAAGGCACCAGAATGTCAGTTTATTGACATTTTATTCATTGTCTATTCCTGAGTAACAAATTGCTCCAAAACTTGGTGGCTTAAAGTAACAAATCTTGAGATCTCACAGTGTCTGTGGGTCAGGAATCAAGTGTGATGTAGCCGGGCACCTCTTGCTCAATGTCTCTCATGAGGATGTAGTCAACTTGAGACTGAGGCTGAAGGATCTACTTGCTAGTTCAATCACATGCGTGTGGTGGCCACATGCAGCTCCTGGCAGGTTGCTGGGCTGAGGGCCTCAGTGGTTTGTCATGCCTTGTAAGCCTCTCCACAGTGCAGCTCACAACCAGGCACCTGGCTTCTGACCAGTGAGCAAGAGAGAGAGTAAGAGCAAGAGAGAGATGCAGGAGAATGAGCAGGATAGAAGCCAGAGTCTTTTTGTAACCTGTCTTAATCTATTTGGGCTGCTATAACAAAACACGAGAGACTGAGTAGCTTATAAACAGAAATGTATTGGTCACAGTTCTGGAGGCTGGAAGTCTGAGATAGGGTGCCAGCATGGTTGGGCAAGGGCCGTCCTCTGGGTTGGAGACTTCTCACTGTATCCTTACATGGCAGAAGAGGCAAAGGATCTCTCTGGAGCCTCTTTCATTAGACATTAATCCCATTCACGAGGTCTCCACTCTCATGATTTAAGCACCTCCCAGAGGTCCCACCTACTCATACCATCATCTTTGGGGGTTAGGATTTCAACATATGAATTTGAGGGGGACACAAACATTCAGACCAATAGCATAACCTGATCTTGGAAGTAATGTCCCATTATTTTTGCTGTATTCTACTCACTAGGAGCAAGTCTCTAGGCCCAGCCCACAGGCAAGGGGAGGGAATTAGAAAAGGCGTGAATACAGGGAGGAGGGGATTATTGGGGGCATCTTAGATGCTGCCTACCACATGTGTTGATGTGATTGATTGCGGGCAGAGCAGTTAGACTACTTGAGTTCAAATCTTAGCCTTATTACTTGCCACCTTTGTGACCCTCAGTTTCTTCATCTGTAAAATGGATTTATTAATGGTACCTACTGATCTCAAAGAGTCAACATGGATTAAATGAATAATTAACAACAAAACCTAGATTAATGCCTGGCACATAGTAGGCACTCAGTGAATTGTAGCTAGCATTATATTAATAACTATATCAGCTATAAAGTAGCTTTTCTAGCTAATAATGTATACTTAAAAGAGGAGGCTTTTATATTCAGCCTATGAAAATAATGTGACATAAATGAAGTGGTCACAAAGGAAGCCAAAGCCACAACCATTCTTGGAAAAATTTAAAAGCTTCAGCTGTTGGCACTGAGGATTATTCTCTATGTGGAATTTCAAACAATTCAAACATAATCTAAGAAAGTGGTGTACTTTATTACTGTATCACTCTCAGTCTACCTCTTATCCTGATTTCATAAATGTATTACTGCCTAAATGAGAATATTTACTGTCCACTGAGGAATGGAGTGCACTCATTTGGCTAGTGTTTCTCTGTCATTTGACTCTCAGGTATGAACCCTTCCTCATCCTTCCTTCATTGCAGACCCCGCCAGCCCTACACACAGACCCACTCACGGACATGCAGACAATCTGATTCACACATAGACACAGACTCAGACTCAAATCTTGGGTATAAATATTAGTTACATTCAAAACTAACAGGAATTTCATGGAAATGTTTACCAGTAAATATGTTCAATTAATGAGGTGTTACCCAAAACTCCTCCTATATTCCCCAGCTTGGTAAATGGCATCCATCATCTCTATCCACAGAGATACTCAAACCAAAACTGGGAATCCACCCTGGTTCTGTCTCTCTGTCATTTCCCCATCCTTCACCTTCTCTGTCCAGTCCTCCTTGATCACATCTTTCTACCCCAAGCGCAGCAGCTCTCATTTAAGCCCTCATCAACACCCCAAAGCCACGCTGGCTTCCTTTCGGAGAAGAAGACTGTCCCTCTCTTCAGTTCTTCATCCCACTTTGCCACCTGGGCTCAGCAACCCTTTGGGTAAATATCTCCATAATTCACAAAGTTCTTCATGAAAATTGCCTGCAGCCCCCACCTCTATCGGGTCAGATTTAGTCCCTGGAGCCAGACTGGGCCAGAGACTATGCAGCCCTCCCCATCTCCCCTTTCTCTCTCTCTGCTGAGACTAGCCCAAAACTTTCCTCTTCAGGGGAAATTTCTAATTGCTTCATGCAAAGAGATTGCTCGTAGTGGGGTGAGGGAAGGGTCAGCCATTCACTGTTTTACCATTTGCAGCTAAACTATGAATTTCAGTTAAGATTCAGCTGGAATTCCTTCTGGCAAAGAAACATCTTACTATGAAAAAATACTACCCTGGGAAGGGTAAGATATCAAAAAAAAAAAGCTATTGTCTATTTAACACAGAGAATAACTGGTAGACAGCAAAGTCCTTACCCACTGGGACTTGAGATAAGATTTATAGGAGTAGGGGATCCACGAACCCCTAATTCAGGTAGCAGTGTTCAAAGAAGGCATTGACGGGTTGAACCTCAAAGTGAGAGGTTCTGGGCTGCACAGGAGTAAAATGAGGACTTGGGGTGCTTGATTCCAATTATTTCTGGAATTGTAAGGAAGATGACAGTGTTCTCTCAGTAGTCCACACAGGGGTACCTCCAGAGCCAGGCTCTGCAGCTGGGTCACATCCCCCACCTCTTACCCATTCTGGTGTCAGGTCAGGTCCAACTTTCCTCTCCCCTTCCCTAACACCTGTCCTGCATCTGCCATGAACAGATTCTTTTGCCTTCATCCCAAGACACCAGATATGACAGGATCTTCCTAAAAGATGGATCAGAACAGGTGAAGACGAAGGAATGACTTTCACTCTATCGTAGAACATAGAGCCAGACATTCTTAGAAGTCAGGCAATTCAACTTTTGGCCAGTTATGAAAACCTTGAACACTATTGACAACAGGAATCTCCTGTTTTTGTCTTTTCAGCATCCTTTTCTCTTGTCTTTTGTTAACTACTCTCTTATTTTAGTTTGGGGAACCACCCCTCCCACAATTTCATTTTGTGTTGTTCCAGTGAGGCTGATTCTACCTCTGCCATCAGTGATAGGTGTGATGTAGCACCAGTCCCAGAAATAGCAACTGAAAGGACTGTGTCTAGTCCCCATGCCTTAGTGATTGGCTGAGGGTGGACATGTGGCCCAAGCCAAACTAAACAAAGTTAATCCTGGGACTATGGCTGGAATTTTTAGGAAATAGCAACTCTTTCTTCTAGGGTTCCTAATCAGGCAGGATATAATCCTAAAACTTCCGGAGGCTACCATTGCTTCCTCTTGGAGACAATCTGCCATAGAATGAGGTCAAGATTGGGAGAAGCAGAGGTTGTAGTTGGAACAAATAATGTTCCTACAGACATTATTTAATTACATGGATTCAGCCATGCTGGAACTTCTCAGTTAAATAAACCAGGATATTCTGCTTTGGTCTGAAGGCAATTTATGATTAGTTTCTGTCCCATACAACTCAAAGCAACCAATTCACTTCTACAAGTTCACTGGCGGGAGGTTATTAGCCCTCACTTTAATCATTCCAGATGGACAAACCTCCATTTTCTGCCAGAGCTCTAGATTTTGGGCTCAGATTCCTAGTTCTTTTTTTTTTTTTTTTTTTTTTTCCCCTGACACCTGGCACCTTATTAGTGAGAAACCGTGGTCTGGGGGAGAGGAGGCTGGGAATAGACAGGACCAGCGCCCATCTCGAGGGATTTTCCTGGACATCAGGCATTCCTTATGCAGGTTTAGAGGGAACACCATTATGGATGAAATCCCCAGAGGACAGCGGTGTAACTGCCAAGCAGCCGGGGTAGAGGGGGTGCCCTAACACAGCTGGGCCCCTGGGTCAACAGGGCTTGGAGGTCGGGCTCGACGTCAGTGCTCGGAAAGCGGTGGCTGTACCTGCGCACAGGCACACAGTCCGGGCCCACCAAGAACTTCTCGAAGTTCCAGGCGATGTTGTTATGGGACACTGGAGACCAGCTGATGAACTTGGGGTTGGTCATGGGCGCAGGCAGAGCCTCCCGCAGGAAGGCGAAGAGCGGGTGCGCCCGCGCGCCATTCGCCTGGCGCTTCTCCAAGAGGGTGAAGCTGGGCTCGAACCCGCCGCCCGGCTGGACGTACTGGAGCGGATTCAGATCTCCTCGTTCTCGGCGTTCTCCTGACGCCCGAACTGGTTGCACGGCAGCCGAGCAGGATCAGGCCGCGGGGCCCACGGCGCCGCTGCAGCTCGTTCATCGGGGGGTAGTCGGCCCCATTGAGCCTCAGAGGGACGCCACATTCTCAGGGAGCAGCACCTTGCGCGTAGCTCCCCGCCGGGCAGCGGGCGCGCGGATGGGGCGGACCCCGAGCGCGGGGCAGCAGGCGCAGCTGAGAGGCACAGGTGGCCTGGGGGTCGGAGAAAGGAAGGTCGAGCGTCAGACTAGGAGAGCCTCAGTTCTTCCTTGTATTGATCAAAATCTGCTGTCTTGAACCTAATCCCACTACTGTTTCATGTATGTGTTAAGTTAGGGAACAGTAAACTGTAAGGATCCTGCAGCGGGTTCAAATTTTGTGTGCGGGAACACCAAAATGTAATGTGTCTGGACCCTAGTGAGGGAGGGGCATAGCGGTACATATGCTGTCAGATGGGGTGAAGGTGGGAAAATTGGATTTCATTGTAAGAACAGTGACAAGCCTGGGAGTGTTTTTAACACATGGGAAAAACGTGATTTGAGTTACAGTGTTTCAAAGATCTTAAATTCTATCCATGGAAGCACTGGAGGACTTTATGCCGCCTGACAGGCCTTCAGACAGTTGAAGTCACTGGTGTTCCTCCAAATTTTCATATCTTCTAGCATAAATACCTCCTTTAACCATGTTTCGTGTGACAAGGTTCCCAAGCTTCTCTGGACTCATGCTAGTTTGTCAATGTGCCTCCTCAAGTATAATTTTCAGACTGACCACACAAACTCCAGATAGTGCCGAAAGAGTGAATTGCAGCGAGATCATTATCTTCTCTATCCCATCCGTCTACCTGTCTTGGTGCAGTTTAAGCCTGCAGTCCCATTTTAGGCTGCCATGTCACCTTATTAACATTTTTATTTATGTATTATTTTATTTATGTTGCCATATAACATTGTATTAAAGTGTACAACATAATGATTTTATATATGTATATATTGCAAAATGATTACCACAATAAGTTTAGTTAACATCCATCACTGCACATAGTTACAATTTTTTGTGTGTGATGAGAACTTTTAAGATTTAATCTCTTACCAACTTTCAAATAAACAACGCAGCATTGTTAACTATAGTCAACATGCTGTATGTTACATCCCCAGAACTTATAACTAGAAGTTTGCACCTTTTGATCACCTTCACCCATTTTGCCCCCCCCACCCCCATCCCTTGTATCTAGCAACCAGCAATCTGTTCTGTTTCTGAGTTCAGTTTTTTAGTGGGGGAGATTGGCTATGAGCTAACATCCATTGCCAGTCTTCCTCTTTTTCCTGAGGAAGATTGGCCCTGAGCTAACATCCGTGCCCATCTTCCTCCATTTTTTGTATATGGAATGCTGCCACAGCATGGCTTGATGAGCAGTGCACAGGTCCACACCCAGGATCTGAACCCGTGAACCCCGGGCTGCTGAAGCAGAGTGTTCAAACTTAACCTCTGTACCACTGGGCCAGCCCTGAGTTCAGTTTTTTTAGATATATGTGAGATCATACAGTACAGGCATACCTCAGAGATACTGCAGGTTCAGTTCCAGACCACCACAATAAGCAAATATCACAATAAAGTGAATGTCGCAATGAAGTGAGTTATACAAATTTTTTGGCTTTCCAATGCATATAAAAGTTGTTTACACTATACTGTAGTCTATTAGGTGTGCAATGGCGTTATGTCTAAAAAAATGATATAGGGCCAGCCTGGTGGCATCATGGTTAAGTCTGCACACTCTGCTTCAGTGGCCCGCAGTTTGTGGGTTCGGATCCTGGGTGCAGACCTATGCACCGTTCATCCAGCCACGTTGTGGCAGCATCCCATATATAAAATAGAGGAAGATGGGCACAGATGTTAGCTCAGTGACAATCTTCCTCAAGCAAAAAGAGGAGGTTTGGCAACAGATGTTAGCTCAGGGCCAATCTTCCCTCACACACACACAAAATAATAATAATAAATAATAACAACAATAATAAGACAATGTATATGCCTTAATTAAAAAATACTTTATTGCTAAAAAATGCTAACCATCATCTGAGCCTTCAGCAAGTCATAATCTTTTTGCTGGTGGGGGGGGTCTTGCCTTGATGTTGATGGCTGCTGACTGATGGTGGTGATTGCTGAAGGTTGGAGCGACTGTGGCAATTTCTTAAAATAAGATAACAATGAAGTTTTATGCATTGATCGACTCTTCCTTTCATGAACGATTTCCATATAGCACGTGATGCTGTTTGATAACATTTTACCCACAGTAGAACTTCTTTCAAAATGGAAGTCAGTCCTCTCAAACCCTGCCACTGCTTTATCAACTAAGTTTATGTAATATTCTGAATCCTTTGTTGTCATTTCAACAATCTTTACAGCATCTTCACCAGGAGTAGACTCCATCTCAAGGATCTACTTTCTTTGCTCATGCATAAAAAGCAACTCCTCATCCATTAAAGTTTTATCATGAGATTGCAGAAATTCGGTCATATCTTCTCTTGCTATTTCTACTACATCTGCAGTTACTTCCTCCACTGAAATCTTGAACCCCTCAAAGTTGTCCTTGAGGATTAGAATCAACTTCTTCTAAACTCCTGTTAATGTTGTTATTTTGACCTCTTCCCATGAATCACAAATGTTCTTAATGGCATCTAGAATGGTGAATCCTTTCCAGAAAATTTTCAATTAATTTTGCCTGGATCCATCAGAGGAATCACTATCCATGGCAGCTGAAGTCTTCTGAAATGTATTTCTTAAATGATAAGACTTGAAAGTCGAAATTACTTCTTGATCCATGGATGAAAACATTAATCTTGTACATCTCCATTGGAGCTCTTGGATGACCAGGTGGATTGTCAATGAGCAGTAATATTCTGAAAGGAATCTTTTTTTCTGAGCAGTATTTCTCAACAATGGGCTTATAATATTTGGTGAACAATGTTGTAAACAGATGTGCTGTCATCCAGGCTTTGTTGTTCCATTTACAGAGCACAGGCAGAGTAGATTTAGTGTAATTCTTAAGGGCCGTAAGATTTGCAGAATGATAAATGAGCACTGGCTTCAACGTAAAGTCACCAGCTGCATTAGCCCCTAACGAGAGAGTCAAACTGTTCTTTGAAGTCAGGCATTGACTTCTCCTCTCTAGCTATGAAAGTCCTAGATGACATCTTCTTCCAGTATAAAGCTGTTTCACCTACATGGAAAAATCTGTTGTTTGCTGTAGCCACCTTCATTAATTATCTTAGCTAGATAGTCTAGATAACTTGCTGCAGCTTCTACATCAGCATTTGCTGATTCAACTTGCACTTTTATGTTATGGAGGTGGCTTCTTTCCTTAAACCTCGTGAACCACCCTCTGCTAGTTTCAAAATTTTCTTCTGCAGCTTCCTTATCTCTCTCAGCCTTCATAGAACTAAAGAGAGTGAGGGCCTTGCTCTGAATTAGGCTTTGGCTTAAGGGAATGTTATGGCTGGTTGGTCTTCTATCCAGACCACTAAAACCTTCTCCATATCAGCAATAAGCCTGTTTTGCTTTCTTATCATTCATATGCTCACTGCAGTAGCATTTTTAATTACCTTCAAGAACTTTTCTTTTGTATTCCCAACTTGGCTAACTGTTTGGCACAAGAGGCCAGCTTTTGGCCTATCTCAGCTTTCGACATGCCTTCCTCCCTAATTCAGTCATTTCTAGCTTTTGATTTAAAGTGAGAGACATGTGACACTTCCTTTCACTTGAACACTTAGAGACCATTGTATGGTTATTAATTGGCCTAATTTCAATATTGTTGTGTCTCAGGGAATAGGGAGGAGACAGAAAGAGACTGGGTAACAGCTGGTCAGTGGAACAGTCAAAATACACACATTCATTAAATTCTCCATCTTAAATTCTCCATCTGGGCACAGTTCATGGTGGCCCAGAACAATTACAGTAGTAATGTCAAACATAAGTGATCACAGATCACCATAACAAATATAATAATAATGAGAAAGTCTGAAATATTGTGAGAATTATCAAAATGTGACACAGAGACACAAAGTGAGCAAATGCTGTTGGAAAAATGGTGCCAACAGACCTGGTTGATGCAGGGTTGCCACAAATCTTCAATTTGTAAAAAACACAATATCTGGGAAGTGCAATTAAACAAGGTGTGTGTATCGGTTATTGTAAATAATGCTGAAATGAACATGGAGGTACAGATGTCTTTTCAAGATAATAATTTCATTTTCTTTGAATATAAACTCAGAAATGGAATTGCTGGATCATATGGTAGTTCTATTTTTAATTTTTTGAGGAAAGTCCACACTGTTTTCCATAGTGGCTGCACCAACTTACATTTCCACCAGCAGTGCAGGAAGGTTCCCTTTTCTCTATATCCTTGCAAGCAGTTATTTTTTATCTTTTTGATAACAGCCATTCTAACTGGTATGAAATGATATCTCATTGTAGTTTTGATTTGCATTTCCCTGATGATTAGTGATGCTGAGCACCTTTTCATGTACCTGTTGGCCATTTGTATGTCTTCTCTGGAAAAATGTCTGTTCAATTGGATAACCCTATTAACTCAATTAGTTAATTTAATCAATCAGTACTAGTTGAGGAAATACTATATTTAAAAATTTTTTATATGTTTATTTATTTATTTTGCTGAGCAAGATTCACCCTGAGATAACATGTATTGCCAATCTTCCTCTTTTTGTATGTGAGCTACCGCTACAGCATGGTCACTGACAGACAAGTGGTGTATGTCCATGCCTGGGAACCGAACCTGGGCCTCTGAAGTGGAGCATGCCGAACTTAACCACTAGGCCACCCAGGCTGGCCTAGGCTTATTTTTAATTAAGCCAATTTCTAGTTAAATGTTGTTTTGTTAGAGAAATATACAGACACTTATTTCTGAGTGGATTAAAGACTCTTGGAAGGTTTTTACATGACAGTCAAAGAGGTGCATAAAGATTGATCTCATCCGACTTTTGTACAAATGAAATGAGGTAAGAAAAACCAGGATTTAGCTTGAACAAATGACCAGATTTTATCTCGAATCATCAGTCTAGTAGGGGGTAGTCATTGTGTGGCCTCCATGGAGAGAGGCCTTTAAGCAATATATATTTAAAGCCGCCTGCAACCACTTTAACAAGATAAGCCCCAGGAAATATTTGGTTTTTTAAATTCCTGATTTAAAAAAAATCAGAATGAGATTTAAATGGTATGTTACTCATAGTTGGACAGAACTATGGAAAAACCATGGTCAATTTAAGCAGATCAATAGCAGTTAAAGATTTCTTTGGGAAGTTACCAAATTGTCCCTGGATATTTGTTTCCAATAATAATGAGATCATTAAAACTATCTACTTCATTCTTTAGTGTTTATGCTCAACTGTTTCAGTAAAGAGCATGTTAATATTTTTAGAATCATCAGTAAGTGCAAATGTATGCTCATGTCTCCTATAGAAGCCCAGCTGCTCCATGGACCAAGATACCACAGCCCACCTGGTGAAAGGTGCCCTGACTACAGACAGAGCTTCTAGTGAGAAGCTTTTTCATAATAGCCTTGCAAACTCTAGTTTCATAATGTAAGACTAAATTCCACATCTGGTTGGTGAAAATAAAAGGATGTTTTTTAAAAGCAGTAATTAGTTATTCTGAACAAATTTTCAGAGATTTCACTTCAGAGGAAATTGTTTTCCCTATATCAGCAGCTACAGTCAGGGCTTACTGCCAGTTCAAATGCAAGTCAGCAAAAAGACATCCTTTCCTTTTAATTGACATAAGTCCACACTAGGCTTCCTGGCTTGACAAGAGCCTCTTTTCACTCTTGATTAGTTACCTGTTGCCTGAATAATACCGAGTAACAAACCACACTAAAACTTAGTGGCTTAAAATAATAGCCATTTATTACTTCTTATGAATCTATGAGTTCCCTGGCCAGTTCTGATATGGGCCATTCATTTGCAGTCAGCACTAGATCAGCTGAGGGCTGGCTGGTCTAGAATTACCTTGCCTGGATCAATTTGTCTCTGCTCTGTATGGTCTCTCAACCTCCAGTAGACCAGCCTAGGCTTGTTCTCTGCAGAAGAAGGTGTCCGATAGAGCAGAAGGTGCAAGTCCTCTTGAGGTCTGTACTCAAAAAAGACACACCATCTTTTCTGCCACATTCTGTTAGCCACAGCAAGTTACAAAGCCAGCCTAGACTCAAGGGGTAGGGAATAGATTCCAACTCTTGATGGGAGAAGCTTCAAAATCACATTGCGATGGACGTGGATGTGAGGTGGAGAATTGGGGCGACTCTTGTAATCAGTCTACCATATATCCCTTCAGTGAGGCACCTGTGCAGTTGGCTACAGTCCACAAAACTTTACTTTGCTAGACACCTGGCTAGGTGAAATAATAGCTGACAATTTTGTTGTTGTTGTTTTTGCCAGATTGGTTTCTTTTTTTCCCCCCATTTTTATTAAGAAATAATTGCCATACATCACTATATAAGTTTAAGGTATACAACATATGGTTTGATTTACATATATTGTGAAATGATGACCACAACAGGTTTAGTTAATACCCATCATCTCATACAGACACAATAAAAAGAAAAGAAAAAATAATTTCTCCTTGTGATGAGAACTCTTAGGATTTACTCTCTTAAGAATTCTCCTTTCTATCATACAGCCGTGTTAACTGTAGTCATCATGTTGTCCGTCACATCCCTAGGACTTTTTTATCTTATAACTGGAAGTTTGTACTTTTGACCGCCTACCTCCAATTCCCCTTCCCTCCACTTCCTGCTTCTGGTAACCACAAATCTGGTCTCTTTTTCTATGAGTCTGGTGTTTTTGTTTATTTGTTTGTTTTTTAGATTTCACATATAAGTGAAATCATGCAGTATTTGTCTTTCTCTGTCTGACTTATTTCACTTAACATAATGCCTTTAAGGTCTATCCATGTTGTTGCAAATGGTAGGATTTCCTTGTTTTTTAATGGTTGAATAATATTCCATGATAGATAGATAGATACATAGATAGATAGATAGATAGATAGATATCACAATTTCTTTATCCACTCATCCATCAATGGACACTTAGGTTGTTTCATGTCTTGGCTATTGTAAATAATGCTGCTATGAATGTGGGGGTACCGATAAGGCTGATGCTTTATTTGCCTTAATTGATTCAACAAATATTTTTGGAACAAATATAATATGCTCTGGGATTACAATGGTGAGCAAAAATAGACAGGATTCCAGTTTTCAGAGAGCCTACATTCTAAAGCCTTTGTGTTCTCCCATTGCCATTTTGGTAGTATACAAGCAAACATGGTATTTTCACTTCAAATTTCAAAAGGTCTTACATAAAATCCATTTACCTCTTTCAAAGCTATAAGAATTGCCAGAAGATCCATGACTAGAAAAGATCACTTATCAATTCAAGCTTATTCAAATTTGAAATAAGGATGAGTCATATTAAAGTGAATATTTGGTACATGGTCAATTTCTTTCCGAGCATCAGCAATTGTGTCAATCTGAGTCCTTAATCCTTTTTAATTTGTTCATTGCTTCAAGTCTGTGGATTTCAAAAATCATGATATCTGACCCAACTCTATTATTAAAATCAATTTTAAAGCATCACAAAAGGCATTTGCTCCAGAATTAGAAACATCTTTAACAATATCATTAAATTTTAAAGTTTGAAGTATCCTTAGGAATCGTTTGACCCAAGGTCTTTATTTTTCAGATGAAGAAGCCAATACCAGAGACGCAGAGACATGCCTGAATTCACTCATCCAGGCAGTGAGAGAGCCAGACAGAACTTAGAACTCCTCTCTTCCATCTCAGCACTCTGCCCGTCATAACACGTGCCTCCTTTCTTCAGCTTTGACAGTGTGCTTCAACGTTTTCATTTCCCAGAGGTCTGTTATTGATAATGAAGGAATTGGAGGAGAACAGGAGTGGATGTGGAGAAAGCAATCTGAAAGGTTGTTGCAGTGATTCAGGCAAGTCCAGTGTCCTGAAATAGGGGTGTGGTAGAGGAGGTGGAGAAAGCTGCACACATTCCAAATACAGTTAGGAGTTAGAAAGGACAGAATTCCTAGAATGAAGAAAAGAGAAGAAACAAGGATGAAAAGGGGATTCTGACATGAACACTGGGGTGGTTAGTAGCACCATTCATGGAACTAGGCTATAGGGGTGGAAATCAAGAGATTGGTTTTGCCCACCGATTTTGTGCAGCCTTCCACGCGTCCAGTTGGGCCTCTTCTTGGGGCAGTTATAGATACAGTTCTAGGTTTCAAGGTGGATAAATGCAATGTGTGCACTGGCTCACTCTTTCAGCAAATAAGAGGCGAATACCTAAGCATCCAGAGAATGCAGTGAGTCGAGACAGGTTGGTACCTGCTGTCATGAAGTTTCCACAGTTGTAGGACAGTGTGATCTTCTGAGCATTCCTGGTTGCGTAATTCCTTGTAGACGTCAAAGGTACAGCACAGTGTACTGTGATTTGCCTCTAAAGGCCACAATATTCCCTGTAGATGTCAAAAGAACAGACTCCATGGTGCTCAATGATTTGCCTCAAATTAAGCTAGCTGGAAATGCTAGAATGGGAGCTCTAATCTGCCTTTCAGTGGCTCATTTGCTGTCAGACTGCTCCCCACTTCTCATCTCCTGCACCGTCTGGAGAGGAGCTTCTTTATTGTTATAAACCAGGTGGCCCTTATTCATGTTTTGAGTCTCCCTGTTCCAGCTCAAAGTTTCACAAGTACAGAAAACACGTTTCAAAGATTTAAACATGGGTTTCCTCCCTTCCTCATGCACTATGCTGGCCTCGGCACAGTCCCCTTGACACAGCCAGGCCTATAGTGCTGGAATGAATGAGGCCCATGACTTTGACTTGTCTCCTTTTTGACACTCTTTCCTGTCTGGTTTGAAGTAAAATATCTTTGACCATCATATGCAAATCATTCCTCAGGCGTCAGTGCTTATAGTGGAGGCTGCCCCAAAGAGGATCTCACAGTTACAGGATAAGCCAAAATTTACATTATAAAAGGTTATTTAGGCAGAATTAGAAATTAATGGCAAAACATAGATTGTCTGCCAGTCATTATCAGCATAACTACCATTTACTGAATGCTTACTATGCGCCAGACATTGTGCTAAGACTGAGCTATATGTAAAATATTTTATTTAGTCCTTACAATTTCCTTATTTGATAGATAAAGGAACTGAAGCTTAAAAAGGTTGAGTAGCTTAAACAAGGAACCATGGCTGGGAAGTATCAGAACTGGAAGCATGAATCTGTCAGTTCCCTCCAAAGCAGACTCTTAACCACTAAACTAAACTAAATTCCTGTGTATTCAACGTTTTCTCCAAATGTGGTTTTGAAGTATGCTGTGCTTCTCTCAGACCACCATGTAAACTGTTCATTACAAGGGCTTCCTCCTCCGTGTGTTTGACCATCGGCATACGCTGAATGTTGAATGTGGAGTGTCGTTCACACGTTCCCTGTGGTACAAACATTGCATTCAGCAGTCCTAAAGGGACTTGATGCTGGATAGAACAAAGAATTCATATTTCCAGAATATTTTATTTAAATTATAAGCTAATTTGATAAGAATCAGTGTCACATCTCGCTTGAAGCAACAGGAAGTTGAACCACAGATTGTTTTTAATAATGCAAAGATGTCGAGTGATATCTCCTTCACAAACAAGGGACTCAAAGGGAACAGAAAAGCTGGACAAAGGATGGGGAAAATGATCTACACCATTTGATTTAACTGAATCAGAGTTATGTTGGTGTTCACATACAATAATAAAATGAACCAACCAGAATGACTCGATTGGAGAAACCGATTGGATTTCAGTTTATATAAACTTTGAGTGGAAGAGAAATACCAAAAAGGTCATGTTTTTAATACTAAGAAAAATAGTGAGTGAAAATTTATTTATAATTTTGTTTGATTTTATGTTCTCAAACTTGCTCAGCCCTTTCATGACCTAAAATTTCAAGCCCAAAGCTTACCCACCATGTATTCTCTTTGGAACAAGAGAGCATGTAAAGCAAACAAATAGAATCTCCAACATTTTGCAAAGTTGAATGCTTCACGTTTTCAACAAAACATCCAGCAAGTATGGGTTTGAGTGGGTTTTGCCTTATACCACAATCAGCCACTAGATGGCGAAATATGACATGATATGGAGGCTGCGGACAAAGTTTCAAGTCTGACTTGGAGGGAAAGTAGAGGAATTTTGAGTTAGTGAAAATCTATAACTGGACTATATTTATAAAGAGATATAGTCATTCTTAAGGTGTGGACATTACTTCTAATCAAAAACGTTTACTGATTCATTCAAATTCTTGCTAGAAGTCCTAAGGCTAACACCCAGTATACTGCAAGGCTTGTTCCTGAGCCCCACTTCTCTCTCTGCTAGTCTCCCTCTCAGGGAGTCACTGCTTAACCACGTTTCTCAGTGCCGACCACCTAATTATAATTATCTTCTGTCACGTTCTCCATCATTCTTCTTGGCCTCTCTTCAGCATCCTTTACTACTTCATCCTTACGTATTTGCTTGAACTAAGCCAGCTGTGGTCACTCTTTTTGACTCTTTTTGGGCCTAATGAACCCATTTCTCAGCAGCACACCTAGTGGGATGCTCTATTTCCAGGTCCTCGCCTGAATCAAAATGAGCCTCAAGATGTGAGAGGAATGTTTCTTAAAAAACAGACCACATAAATGTTACAAGAAGGCTGATGGAGAGGAATGAAGAGTGGAAACTCAGACCAGTTAAGCAGCTTATTCAAAGTTTCTTGTCAATAATTGCTAAAAATAGAATCAGATACTCCTGACGCCTGATTTGGCCCTCTATTTGGTCAATAGTCTCTTTCTTTGATTGTTAAATAAAAGAACAGAGTAGCAATTTGGGGAAAAACCTGCCAAGTAGACTTAATAATCTTTTTCGAGTACTATCAGTGAAACCAGTAACAGAAGAAAAGTTTTCTACTAGCCTTTCCACTGTTCTGGACTTAATAATTTCTAGAATATTCTACACTCTGAAATTGAATCATGTTGCTAGAACCTCTTGTTGGAGATTAACAAAGTGAAAGTTTACACTGAAATTTCCCGAAGCGAGTGGTCTTTGTGAGAAATCTCCTGTACAATCCATACCATATGTCATTTTTTTACACAGATCTTTTATAAAATGTTAAAATAGCCAAGGAGCATTCTTCATGAAATCTTCCCTGACCAAATGTACCTAACTTAAACCAACCTCATTTCCCTTGTGCCTGGTGTATAACAGATGCTCAGTTTGCACAAAGAAGGAAGGGAGGAAGGAAGGAAGAAATGGAGAGGAAGAAGAAGGGAAATGAGAGAAAAGATGTGTCTATTGAAAAGATATAAACAAATGTTTGTAAAATCACCAGGAAGCATACTTTCTTTGTCCAGCTGAGATGAAGAAATGTCAGCTCTTTTCTCAGTATAAGCTAATGTTTTAGGCTTGGCGATCATAAAAAATATCCCCTAATCACCTCTCTTCTAGACTAAACAATCCCAGCTCCTAAAACTTTCCCTCAGGACTTTCATTAATTGTTTTTGTGCTTATCTATACCAATTTTGATTTCTCTCTTAAAAGTCAAAGTTATTTGAGATTATATTCCATTGCTTTTCATTATCCTTTCAAATGTTATCCTCTTTTGAGGAGATATTTATAGTTAAAAGAGAAACCAGATGACTACGTTTTTAGGGGATAGCATATTTTGAAACCCATGGAAAAGTAATTTATCTAAACAACTACTTTTTTACATACAAACCAATTTTATTAGAAATTTGCTTTTTTTAAATGATAAAACAAATTAATTATTGCATCTAGATTTCTCAATCCCCCAACACAACATACACACACACACACTTCCTATGCTATGAAAAATTAGTCAAGGGGCTGGCCCGGTGGGATAGTGGTTAAGTTTGCATGCTCCGTTTTGGTGACCTTTGGTTTGAGGGTTCAGATCCCAGGTGCAGACCTACATGCCACTCATCAAGCCATGCTGTGGTGGCATCCCAGGTACAAAATAGAGGAGGATGGGCAGAGATGTTAGCTCAGAGACAATCTTCCTCAAGCAAAAAGAGGAAGATTGGCAATAGATGTTAGCTCAGGGCCAATCTTCCTCACCAAAAAAAAAGAAAGAAAGAAAGAAAAATTATTCAAACATACTACTTACTTTTTCCATAATAATAATATTTAATGAAATAAACTAATAAAGATTTTTTACCCTGAATTCATGAAACAAAGAATCTGTTACAACATATGAAAACTCAGAAATCCTGTTGGGAATATTCAGATACATTTTCCAGTTTAAGCACTTCTCGGTTTCTAAATCAAACTGTTGTCTATGAACCACCTTCATCAACATCACTTTGCAGAAAAGTACTTCAGCAGGACTTCTCAAAGATGCTGATTCCTGGTCTCCATTCCAACCATACAGAATTAGAATCTCTAGAGGCGGGGTCCAGAAAATTGGTATACTCCTTAGATAATTCTTATGAGTATTTCAGTTTCAAGGGGGTACTTATATCAAACTTTGGTCTTTTCACTTGGTGGAGCAGTCGTCTTTTTTTTTTCCCTAGAAGTACAGAGATTTTTTTTTCTTGAGTTAGTACTTAAAGAGTGATGCTAAAAATGTAAGAGATATGCTTCCTATCCAGGAAACACCCTGGATCTGGTTAGCAACCTGATTATTGTAGAGAGAGAATTTAATTGTATTGCTAGAGATCTATAAGGTGCTTTTACCTCCCAGAGACTAGCTTTATTTTTGGATGTTGATGTAAGACAAATCCCACAGTCTCTTTTATAATTCACTTATTTGGCCAAGTTTGCACCTTGCATCGCAGTGAGTTTGAGTTCCTCCTTGTAGTGAGATCCAATGTAAGACATTGTCTTTTCAATAAAGAAATGGAAATTATTTTTGGTTAGCCACCATCTGCCAGGGAGTTGAAAAGAAGAGAAAATAACGCTAAGAGTCAGTGGTTGGAGTCTAAGAAATGGGACTCCAAGAAGTGGGACTATGGTGCCGGTATTCTTAGTGTTCCAGTTTCTACCACTTAGGTCACCTCAAGTTTATTTGCTATAAAGTTGACCTAGTGCAATTATGTGATGGCTTAGAATTTACATGACAGCCATCATGTGATAGTTTAGAATGTTGCCCATGTTTATGCTAAAACCTATAAATAAAGTTATTCTCTAAAATAAATCTGCTTCACCACTTTTTAATGTATTTTCTCATAAAATGATACATTTTGAAAGCTCTATGGCTGTGACTTACTAGATATTTCTCTATGATAGTTTTCCTTTGATTTTACTGACTTTCACTTTATATTCTGTAAAAGGTTGATATTCAGTTTTGGTATAGGTATACACTTTATCAAAAACTTTCAGATCCAATTGATTCTCACAGCCACTCAAAATATAGCAGGTAATGTATTGTCTATAATAAATGTTATAGTCATCAATATGAATTTTATCATTAGTAAAACATTAACATGTTTTATAAAACATGTTATATACGTATAACATTAAAACATGTTAAAGCATGTTTTGTATAAAGTTAAATTAACATGGAAAATATATTTTATCTTGTGTTAATGCAGGATGAGAGAGGAACCTATGATGAAAAACTTCTCCAAATTGCATGAATCAAATTTCTTTTCATTCAGTGTGATACAAGGACAAAGCTTCAGGCTTCCCAGGCTTATGATATCATCTCTGTCATTAACACGACACGTTGGGCAAGTTTGACTGTGAGTAGGGTCTGTGTCTCAGTGTGCCCCACATCGCCCCATTTTACACCTGTAGCTCCAGCACTCCAAGAGTATTCATATTGAACAATAAACTAGATGACCACTCCAATTATGAGTTCCTGGGCCACAATTTGATCAAATATAATATGAGGCAGTTTGACTACATGACTTAATGATAACTTCCAATCCTAAGACTCAGTGGAAGAAACTCCTGTGTTGACTCATTTCATCTTATTTAATATCTATATTACTTGTCTCATAAGAGTGTTATATTGTTGATGAGGAAAATACAGGAAGTTAGGCTAAATAGGTACAATGGTCGCCAATTCGCAAATAGGTTGTGTGGTAGCAATACCATTTCAAGTTGATTGCTTCGAAACTGGAACATACTTTCCCCTACAAACAATGTTATATATTGTTATTAAATTCCAAAGTTAATTTAAAAGATATGTGGGGGGGGCTGCCCGGTGGCGCAGCGGTTTAGTCCGCGCTTGGCAGCCCGGGGTTCGCCGGTTCGGATCCCAGGCGCCCGACGACGCACTGCTTGTCAGCCATGCCGTGGCGGCGTCCCATATAAAGTAGAGGAAGATGGGCACGGATGTTAGCCCAGGGCCAGTCTTCCTCAGCAAAAGAGAGGAGGATTGGCGACAGATGTTAGCTCAGGGCTGGTCTTCCTCACACACAAAAAAGAAAAAGGTATGTAGGGGGGATACCCCGATAAAAATGAGAAGTGGCTATAGTAAGCCAGCCTCCAGAGAAGGGTTGTATAGTGATAACTGTACATTTAGGCAACTGCAAGTCAGTCACAGGTTATGGCCACAAAAAATGGACAAAAAAAGGCAAACCAGAGTCTCCGATGCAGGAAGAGGCCTTTGATTTCTCGACAGCATAATGATGCAGCATGAGCCAATTTCCCTTGAGAATGATAACCAGATGCGTTTCAGAGTGTTGGACATAAACCCCTTGTGAGATATGATTGATAAGTTTATTCCACCGCCAAAGAAGATAATGAAGTGGGGTAACTTTCAGCCCTCCCCTCACCCCCTACCCAACTCCTCTCAAGTTTTCCCAATCACAGTTCTTCTCCTTTTGGACAGCTGTATCTCTCCACTAGCAAATTGCAAAAAAAAAAAAAAAAAAAAAAAAAAAACCATAATAATAATAATAATAAAAGAAAGAAATATCTTCAAAAGTAGTCCCTTCTATCCAAGCTCTACAATGGGAAAGAAACTTGATTTTGATCCGAATCTCTTCATTTGGCCAAATGAAGATTGTTGCTGTGTGGTCCCTGTGGCTTCTTCTAGTAAGTGGAGTGCCTCCTCTCTCCTCCCCTCAAGGGTTTCCTCCAATCAGAATAGAGCACAATGATCCAGCAAAAGTTCCACCATCTCTAAGGAACCACTCCCCCTTATTTGTAGAAGAGGATTATTTATAAACCTGATGTTTTAAATCAAGGGATACTTGAACTATGCTAGTTTCAAAACATAGCAGGAAGATGATTCTCATGAGGTGGTGGCTGTACGCGTTTATGTGTGTGTTCACTTGACAAATCTCTGCTATGAATTTTTCTTGTGATTTGCCTCACTTCTAGGAAGAATTAAAATTTGAATGCAGAGATTCTGGTTGTCTGTTTCAGATCCCTAGACTGTTTTATTTAATCAAACTTGTACCAAGCCAATTAATCAAAGTTATAAATTGAGAGATGACATCCCTGAGGTGTGATTTATCATGTCGTGGGCTGATATCACTCTTCTTTACTGTCACTAGCACCATCCTCATCCAGAAATACGTTCTAGGAGTGTTGAATGAGCCGACCTGAAGGGAGCATTGAGCAGATCTAAAGTTTGTCTTTTAAACAGTTCCAGTACCTAGAACAATCCTGGAAGAAGGAATAATCAATAATTTTTTTCTTAATGAATTCTGCTATGCATGTTTCTCCATAATGATTAAAACAATGTACAGCGTCTGCTGCTCAGATCTATAAGATGAATTTAATTAAAGCAAGAAAACAAACAAAAAATAAAATTCTCTTTAAGCTCCTAGGAGATAGGAGACCATGCCAGTTTGATTTGGGAGTACTTAGCACGTTTGAGAAGGTAAACACATCTTTCTGTTATGATGCCCCTATTTAAAATAAATATTTTTCTGGAAACAAATTGTCTCTAATTTGAATCAGGAATTAAAGTGAGATGATGTCACTAAACTAGTTTTATTGGGTAGGATACTGGCCTTTTATTAAAATGATTGTCCTTGCTAATATTTCCACTTGAACATCTCGCATGCCCCTTCAAATGGAATCCATTGCATTTTTCCTGTGCACTCCTGACAGCTCAAGATCTGTTCCTCCCGATGTTCCTTGTTTCAGTCAGTGACACTGGCAGCCACCCAAGTGCTCAGCAAGAAACTTTGTAGTCATCTTCAACCTCTCTGTCTTAATTAGGAAAGCCTGGTGACAAGAAGAGTCGTGTTGCTTACTTACCACCATGAACAAGTCATTGTTGATAAATGTTCAAGGGATTTTGTGATTATTCATCTGTATGTCCTTAGCCGAGATATTCAACCTTTCTAAACTCCAGTTTCTTCATCAATAAATTCGTAGACGTGGACTATGAAAATAACTCTGAGGTTTTCTAATATGGTGCTGCAACTATATTCATACAAAGCCTTGTCAGCAAAAGGTCGATAATCAATTAGTTGTCAACACTTTTTACATGTAGTTTTCCTATGGATTGGTTTCCTGTCCCATATACCTTCCAAAATGTCCTGGATTTGATTCTATCACAGTATTTATCATTCTCACATACAACTTTCTGTTTATTATCTATCCTTCTAGTAGACACTGAGATTCCTGAAAATTAAAATTCACACATACAGACTATGGTCTTTATCACCTTGTCTCCCCTTCCTAGCATAGCACTTATCATATAGAGTGCCCAAAACAGATTTGAAAGCGTTTGAATCTCTCCATTCACACTGGCCACCCTAGTCTAAGCTGTCCTCATTCCTCCCCAGGGTGACTGAAAAAGCCTCTTTAGCTGTCGGCCCTCCTTCTATTCCACAGAGCAGTCAGAGTGACCTGCCTAAAACCCTTCCTTAGTTTCCCATTGCAATTTTTTTTCTTGGCTAAGGAAGATTCGCCCTGAGCTAACATCTGTTGCCAATCTTCCTCTTTTTTTGCTTGAGGAATATTGTCCGTGAGCTAACATCTGTGCCAGTCTTTCTCTATTTTGTATGTCAGTTGCTGCCACAGCGTGGCTGCCAATGAGTGGTGTAGGTCTGCACCTGGGAACTGAACCTGGGCTGCCAAAGCAGAGCATGCCAAACTTAACCACTAGGCCATGGGGCTGGCCCCCCATTGCATTCTTAAAACGCTCTGAAGGCCTACTCATGACTTTACACTGCTACCTTTACAATCTCAGCTCTACCTTTCTGGCCTTCTCTCATCTGCTGCAAACACACCAGGCTCTTTTCAGTTCCTTCTCCCTGTCTCAGGACCTTTGATTGTGCTGTCCTATCTGCCTAGAATCCATGGGAATTAGCTCCCAGAAAGAGATATATGATATATCTTGAGTACTATTGCATGAAATTGTCTTCAGAAGTAGCCCATTAACCCTTTCTTAAGATAATCTACCCAGAGTTGCTTTTCTAAAAAGGATAAGAACTTAGTAATATTTTGCACTTCAGGAGTATATTTGTCTGTAGTTAGCGAAGTGGAATGTCAAAAATCTTTTAAGTCTAGAGCAAAATTATCATCCTTTTCTGAAATGCAACCACTTGTGGTCATCATAGTGCTTAAACATTTTATTACCCTATGCACTGGGATTATAATTATCCATAAAGACCACCCAAAGGTTGTCACTTGTTAGTGCTATTCTCTGTAGAAATCATGAAATATCCTTCTTGCCCTTTATTCAGCTCACAAGATCTTCTTATACTCCTAATAGCAGACTATTTGGCAACATACTGCCTCGTTACCAAAAGGTAGAGCGTTCACACCCCATAAAGCTGTATGACATTCATAGGGAAATTCCTCAGTGATTATTTCAAATATTTCCAAGAAGATAACGTCTCAAGGAAAAGAAATGGTGATGTTTTTAGATTTGAAGATTTCAAGAAGATATAATAAGTCATATAGCTTTAATAAGTGCCATTCCACTGCCAGTAAAATCATATGTTGGTTTTTTTCACTTGCTTAGAAAACCTAGTAATAGCATATGCCATACTGTCAGTTTATTTATATTTAAAGTCAAGTCTTCTTTCATGAGACTTAATGCTATCCTTTACCAAAGCATTCTTCAATTTGAGGAAAGTTATATGAGTTAAAGGCTATGAGAGGCTTATTTTCAGGTATTGGTCCTCTGTGTTTTGTAAGTACTGTTGCCAGAGGGATTCTCTTGCAATCACTAAATAATGGGGACTCACATGTGCATGAACAGAGGCCACCACCCGAACACGAATCATCAGAAGCTTCCGAACCTGATGTGAATTGTTCTAAACTCATTATTTAGGAACTGAAATAACAAAGACATTGACTTTTAAAGTACCTGGGAAAGTGGTATACCTCCTACTGGTCACTTGGAGCCTCTGTGCGCTCTGCCCTACAAACGCAATCGTGTTTACATAAGGATTAGTTCTCCTGACAACTATCTGGGTTTTGATTTAGGAACTGAATAGGACTCCACCACAAGAGCCACTGGATCACAGACAGTGTGTTCTTTTAATTTACTTCCATAAACAGGCAAAAATTGAAGTCAGCTGTCAGCAAAGACCAAATTAAAGGGCTGAGTGTCAGAGCCACAGTTGAATCAAGATCAGTTTTTGAGGTGGGGCTGGTGGGAGCCTGGATTTTTCAGCTTCCAAAGAAGATGTGTTGTTAGGTACAAAGCTAAGACTTTCACTTTAACTGTGGCTTAGATGTACGGTGCATTGTTTACTTTTCAAAAATCACATTTAGACTGAAACTAATATCATTCCTAAAAAAACTTTCTTTACTTAAATGATGTACATGATCTCAAAGTAAAATGCAATAAATGTGCAAACCATAACCATCCCTAATATAATTATAGCAAATATAGCTCAGTCTGCGGGCTGTGAATCTCCTTGATATGGCTCATCACAAACTCCTAATGCTTCTTTTAGTGATTTTAATGATTGCTCTAATTCTGTCCTGGTATTTTTTTGCTTCTCTTATTATCTCACAGTGACCTTGCTTTTATGCCAGACTGCTGTGATGGAACATTGCAATTGTGATCGGGGAAGGAAAGTAAGCAAAATCTCAAGCCTGGAACTTCTGATAATTCAATAAGTAGTATGTACACTTATCATGTCTATTAAGTGCAGACATCTGTGGCTATGTGCAATGCATTAAAATTTAGTTAACATAGTATAAATGTAATTGGGGGCAAAATTGCTGACTGGTTTAAGTACACTGGCTGTGGATTCAGATTTGGGTCTGATTGGCAACTTGGCCATTTAATAGCAAATTGGTCCATTTCTTTGCATTTTAATTTTCTCATTTGTAAATTAAGGAAAACAATATTTCATAATGTTTTAAAAATGAAATATGATAACGTAGATAATATGTTTCTATAAAGCCAGGCACATAGAAAGCGCTCAATAAAATAGTCATTCTCATTATTTTATTATCAGCTCAATTCAGTAAATAGATTTTTAGGGCCTGCTATGTGTCCAGCACTGTGGGATACACAAAAGAAGTATGAAATAGTGTTCCTGATCCAAAAAAGCTTATAATCTAGTTGTTAGTTTTAATTATGGAAATAAGCTATAATGCCTGGAAAAAAGTAACGTGTTACTTTATGGGGAAGTGTCTAAATTAGAGTGGGGGGATGAAAACAAGAGCTACGAGGGATCCAAGAAAGAAGAGGTCAGTATGAGTTGCAAGGGTGGAGAAACACTGCATGGAAGACGGAATTATGATGAATCTTGAAGACTGAGCCTTCCACACATCTAAAGGTGATAGAAATGAACATGACTTATTTGAGGAATAAGCAGCTTCACCAAAGCAGTGACTGTGCTGGGAATAAGGGAGGATCAGGTTACAAAGGGGTAGCATTTTCCAAAATGTGTTCTAAGAAAGGGTAGTTTAGCAGGATAATCAAAGGTCTCTCTTTCTCTCTCTCTCTTTCTCTCTCTTTCTCTCTCATACACACACACACAGAAGAGTTTATTTCTTGGACAAATGTTGGGCCAAACAAAGTGAAACACACATCTTCCTTAGAAATAGGAATGTAACTAACTGTAGTGTTTATGTGTAAAACATCTATTGTGGCCTAAGTGTCATAATTCCCATCAGTGATGAAATGCGTGGTATATGCTTCTCTCTTCCCTTTGAAGGAGCTTGTAGTGAGGGAGGAAAGGTGAGACTCAGAATAGAAGAACAAAAGTTATGGACTGCAGAAATGAGTCCGATATGTAGAGGGAAGTCCTGATTTGAATTTAGTGGCAAGGATTGGAGAGGGCTGGATTCCTCTGCACTCAAAGATGCAAGGACTTTGGAGAAAAGGAGGATTGGAGCACTGCCTCCTGAGAAGGAGAAGTTGGTGGGAGTGGAGGTGATGAACAGTCAGCATAGCAAAGTTTAAGAAAAGGGATCCTCTTAAGTTGTTTGAGTTAATGTGATGTGTAAAATTCATCTCCCCTAAAAGTTGAGTGAGATCTGTCCTACACAAAGCCCTCATGCTTTTTCAGTTAGCTTTGTCCATTTACCTATGGATTAGTCAGTTGCTAGGTCGGCTGGGGCTGGTTGGTCCAGGATGGCTTCAACTAGGATGGCTCACCTCTGCTGCGTGTGGTCTCTTATTCTCCAGCAGACTAGACCAGGCTTGTTCATTCATGGTATTGGCAAGGCTCCAAGAGAGAAAGAGCAGAAGCACTCAATGTCTCTTGAAGCCTAATGTTGAACTGGCAAACTATCCCTTACCAACATTCTGTTGGCCAAAGCAAGCCACAAATGGAGCACAGATTCAAGGGGTAGAGAAATTATTCCCACTTTTGATGGGAAGAGCTGCACATTGTGAAGGGGTAAAGATACAGAGAGGGAAATAATTGTGGCCATTTGTACAAACAATTTACAACATCTTACTTTAGTAATTTTCTCATAGAAATGTGAAAAGGCTTGGTTTAATGCTATGTAGAACAGTATAATGCCAAGAACAGCATGCTCAGAAAGCCGAACCTACTCAATAGAATAAGAACCTCTGAGCCAAGAGTGACCATGAGAATATGAGCCTCTTGTTTAGTCACCGAAGATCTGGAGGGAGCATTAAACTTTCTATAAGTCATGGAATGGGGTGCTGAGCCAATATTACCTAGGTCTTGAAGGGACACTCTGACACCAAATGGGAGATGGGTATTGTGAATATCCAAAAAGTTACTATGGGATAGGGTGTGCTCCTGGTTTATTTTACCTTGGAAAAATTCTCTCCCTCCCCTCCCCTCTCTTTATTCCTCCCCTTCCCTCCCTTCCCATCTCTTCTCCTCTCCTTTCCTTTCCTCTCCTCTTTTCTGCTCCCTTTCCATCTCTTCTCCCTGCCTCCCCTTCTCACAGGACTAAGAAGTGTAAATAGTATGGGAAAGGGCTTAGAATATAAGGATGAAGCATTTGACCCAAGCTTGCAGACAGTGGCTAGTCTTTGGAAGATTGGGGGCACAAAGTTTTTGATTGAATTTGAAAGGATTCATCTTTTGACAGCATCATTTGGTGGATCAGAAGGAAGCCTCGTTTTTGAGAGCGGAAAGTGAGTTACACTAACAGCTTCTAAAAGAATCAAGACAGATACAAAACAAAGATATACCTGCCTTCTGGTACCCGAACACCCAAGACATTCAACAAATGTTTGTTGATTGACTGCTCTGGTGACATCCATGTGGACTAGCATGATTTTCAAAGAGACTCAGCCAATAGGAGGACTTGATCAGGCTTCATTTTGTAAGAGATGTTGCCCGTATGTTATTTCCTCTCTAGGCATCAGAAGCATGGATTCAAATGTCAGGTCAAATTGATTCAAGTATATTTTTTAACGACAGATGAGAGACTCTTATAACTCCAGACTTCACAAAGATAACAAAAGAAAGTAGGTAAGAATGATTGAACCCTCCCTGTGGAATGAACTATACACATTTAAGTGAATAGTTAACATGAACACACATACACACTCATAATAATAAGCAATTGTGACTGCAGTAGAATTCCATTACAAATTCCAGTCACCCTTTGTTAAGATATCAATGGCTTTAAGAACCAGTCCTAATCCTTTCTAAAGTAATTTCTTTGATTGCTGTATTTGTGTCCTTCATTTGTCTTAGTTGGCACCCATCATTGGTAATTCTGACGCTGATGATTACCCATACTGGTCCATAAAAAAATCTTTTACTTTCTTGTATGAGAGCTGTACATAGGCAAGAATATATGAAAGAATTCTTGGTTGCTTTGTCTACAACTCTTTGAACAAATAGAATCTATATCAACTATTTTTTGTAGTACTCACTATTTCTGTTCCTATATTGCTATTGTACAGATATGTGCTGGAAACTCAAGTCCCATTCATTCTGCAAATTATACCTGTTATCTGATCAACTGCTCTGAACTGTCCTGCTACAGATGTCTTCACTTTAAAAAGAGAAGGTTTATAGACTTTCCTGCACTTAGGCTGCAAGTGCCCAAAAATAGATTCTATTGGGAGTGCTGACTTGAAAACTTCCTGTCACCTCATTTTCCTCTACGTAATATTTAGAATTCAGTTTCTTCATAGTTGTTTCCTTTATGACACTCTAAAACATATCCCTAACCTCTCCCCAAGCAGCCGTGGTTTCAGGTTTAAAATGTGAGTACATTGTTAGAGGATTGTTTTTTAACCATTTGATGTTCATTCTAGGTAGCACAGGCACATTCATATATACAATCAATAAGAACCAGCCATTGATAATAGCAAACATTTATTGAAAGTCTACTGTGTGCCAGGCACTATTTAAGAGCTTTATGATTAGCATTATAATCATACACGTTAGCTAATTAGCATTAGCTAATTTATTGTATACACCAAACCTAAAGTTTATCCTTCGCTCACTATCTAGAGTCATCTTTTAAAAGTGTAAATCTGATCAATTAACCTGCTTAAAATATTTTTTAGAGTAAAATCTAGCTTCTTTACCATGGCCTACAAAGTCCTCCGTAATCTCTCCTTTGTCCATCTCCCCAGCTTTATCGTTTCCCTTGATCAAACTAGCTTTCTTTCCCATCAACTCCAACCTCATTCCCAATTCACTGCCTTTGCACCTGGCCTTCCATCATCCTGGAACTCTCTTCCCCAGACTTTCTCACAAGACTCCCTCCTTTGCACCATTTAGGTTTTAGCTCAAGTGTCATCTCTCTAGACAGGTCTTCTTGGAACATGCTAACTAAATTATTATGCTATCTCCCTGCTCCTCAGTCATCATCTATCCAATCACTCTGCTTTATGTCCTTCATAGAACATAGCATTGTATGAATTTATCTTTTGTATTTATTTGTTTACATGCTTCTGTCTGTCTATCCCTGCTCAAATGTTAGTCGCAGTGAAGGCAGGGTTTGTATCTCTTTTCTTCATAGCTCTGTCTTCTGTACCTAGAACAGTAAATATGTTTGACTGAACGAACACTTAGTGATGGCAGTGGTATTAGTTTTATCCCAAATCATGGAGGCATGTTTATGCTAAGTAACTTATCCACAGTCACACAGATGATGAGTTTGATCTTGGACAAGTCACTTAGCCCTAAGAAGAACTCAGGACTTCTCAAGTCCAATCCCATGCCTTTAAAACCTATTCCACTCCGTGTGAAGTTGTAATACCTCTATTATGTATAAAAACTGAATAATTCTACCCCACTCTCCTCTCAGCAATAATTGACTGGATAAATTGGTACAAAAGGAAGATATTTTACTCCCATATTTTATTCTGGGTCTGAAGAGAAGAGGACCCAAATATTCTGGATTGTCAGAGAACTTTGCTTTTATTAAGGAGAACCTGCCAAGGAAGGCAGTGAGAAGAGGAAAGAAAAAGAACTAAGACATTTTGAACCCTTGCCATTCGTGAGGTATGTTGTAAGTGTCATGATGATTGACACCTACACTGTTTGTGACAAACACCACTGTACAGATGAAGAAATGGAGATTCAGGGAGGTAAGATATATACACAACTTGGTAATAGAATATGAATGCCATTCTGGTGTAAATCCAAGTCCACAAATTTTCCATGGCACCACTGGCTTAGTGAGTGGCAGCACTGTAGTAAAATGTGAAGATTTTTACTGTTAACACCACCTACATTTCTTCTTTTTCACTGACATTTGAATATTCCCGGAATATAATGTGATATTTCTTATCAAAAACCTGACTTCCCTCTTGTTCAGCAATAACAAAAAGTTATGCCAAATTAAATAAAGCCACATTACTTAAACAGGCTTAGCAAAAACAAGCCAAAAAGGCTGGACAGTGCTCAGCAGTGGATACAATTTTGAATGTCCCAGGCAATTAAGGAATTTATTTTTCCCTGAGGCAATATAAAACATGAGCGGTCTTCTCTTTTATAAAATGAATCAAGCCAGATCTGTGTGGCAATTTTACCTAGAACTCAACAACTGGTCCCAAATCAGTCAAGTTTCTTTTTAACTAAAGCCCAGGTTTGAAGCTCCTCCTACTTTCATGGAATATGGACCAAAGAACTACACATGTATGTCAAACGACTGGCCTAGAATCATCAAAACCTGAAATCAACATGGAGGAAAATTTTACTTGAGGAAATACCCATTTTCCTAGTTTCTCAGGATCCTTGATGAAGGTTTACCTGAATTTAAAGATAACTGAGCACAATTTGGCCTTAGCAGTGCTCGAGCTCCCCATGGACCAGGGGTCGCAGACAGTGGCAAGGTGAAAGTTGTTTCAATGCGCTTCCTCAGAATTGTTATCCTTAGAAACGGGGTCGTATGAAAGGAATCTGCTTGCAGTTGATGGCATCTCTCCCTGTCAGCAACTTCTCATTTCCTGACGAAGCATCCATTCTCCCATCCTCATGGGAGCAAAGCTCTTACTTCATCCACAATGTCTATCTTTTGGCAAGCTGCACACCCTGGACTTAAACTCGTTTGAAGCTATTTCCCTTCTTCCTCAGATTTCCAAACGAAACTACTTCTCTGCAAGTGCTCTCCTGGCAGCCTTTCTCTCTTACTTTAGAAGACACTTTTAGACACTCTGTTCCAGCCAGAAGGTCACCCGTGACAATAAGCAGCAAACGAAACTCGGATTTGAAGGCATGGAGGAGTGAGGGAACATGACGTCATTGGCTGCCGCCCTGCCAGAGCCAGCTGTTCCCTCCGCACAATCCACGTCTGTGCTGATAGCCAACAGAGAACTCTCCAGAGCACTCTGCCTAAAGCCCAGCTCCAGAGTCGTCTGGTGCCGTGGAGCACCCATCACACTTCCGTTCATGTAGGATGGCTGTAAAAACAAAAAGCTATCATATGCTGTCTGCTCCTTTCAATGTGATATTCTTCTTTTTGAGGTTTCTGAACAAAAAAATGCTACAGCTGAGCTCTTAAAGATCTTACCTAATAGAAAAACTCAGGGTTTTGGTGTCTGGAGAAGTGACACTGTGCTCCTGGTGCATCTATAAGATCTAGTCTTGATTTTGCTTATAAAGCACAGAATCATTTTGATCATAGTTTAGAAGAAAATCCCACGGTACTTCACCCCTTTATTATCATCCTTTCCTGGCTATGAACTGAAAACTGTCCTCTGGGATGCTGGTCCTGACCTCCAAACCACTTGAAAAGAACCTGGATCCTTTCTTGATGAACAACCAACCTGTGTGAAACTATCACATCCCTCCCTCTGTCTTTAATTCAAATGTACCCTCCACTCCTTCCTTGGCTTTATTAAAAGGCGTTGGCCCATTCTTGACTCATTCTCTTAGGAGCAGGCCAAGGCTTCAGGTTGACCCAGCCACTCTGGCCTCTGGCACAGCTCATCTCCAGACACATTACCGTTTCTGTTTTCTTCTGCAGTTTTCTGAATTTAGAATCTAGTATGTTGGTAAACTAGATTATCCAGATCTATGCAGTTGTTGAAAAGAATGTGTTCGGTCAACAGTATGGGTGCTAATGCAGAAAGATGCCTGAGATATATTAAGTTAAATAATAAAAGGAAGTTGAAGAAAAAGGAAATGGCTTATATTACATTTTTATCTAATTTATGATCAAAATATACATTTTTAATTATAAAAATAGTACATATTCATGAAAAAAAATTTTAAAGCATACTCTTCCATGGCCATGGGTGGGAGGGAAAATTTTACTTTTCACTTTATACAATTTGGTTTCTTTGAATTTGTACCATAAACATGCACTTTTTTTTAAGAATTAGCTGTAATAATAATAAATTGGTGGGGATTGTCAGATATCATAGTGAAGTTGCATATAGACTAAAGGAATTTTGGCTTTGTTTTTTCCTGAGTCAGTAGTTGCATTTACTCTCAAAGTAGCCCCTTGTTTATAAATGCTGACCGATGTGTCTCCTTGATCTACTGTGCACTTATATAAACCACAAAGCTTCTTTTCCCCTTCAAATTCCGGGATTCAGCAGTCATTCTGCACTAAAGATGTTGGCATACTACCTTTTCTCTGGCCGGTTTGTGCAATTTTCCCTCCCTTTATGCCATAAAGATGGACTTTGCAAGTCAGTCCCTATCAACATCCCACTATTGATCACGAGCCCATTCAGGGGGTGAGAAAGCAGGAGCTTTTTCTTCTTGCCTGTCCTAATGTGTCAGAAAGACCACTCGGAGGCTGATGAGCTAGACTCTCTAAAACCAGGCACCCAGAGTCTCAGCCATCAGAGGTAGGCTGCAGCTTGAGGACTGATCCCAGTAGAGTGAAAGCAGGGACTGCTGATCGGAGTAAGCAAACAGACCAGGTGATCCAGAGACTCTGGTGACAGTGGACAGCTTGGGTTTCAAAGTAGGGTGAGTGGTGCCAGGAAGTCAGAATCGTGGAAGGTTGGGAGCAGATGCTGCAGACATGGGATGCAGAGGCAGAAAAATAGGGCTATGGGCCCAGAAGAAGTACCATTTTGGCTGATTATTAAGAAAAAGATGGAGCTGAGGCCCAGTTATCAGAAGTAGAGCACAAGCTGAGAGAGGCACTAGTAATAGAGCTGACTCACACTGAGTGGCTAAACTCAGGCATCTTTTAATCCCTCTAACCGAGGAAGGATGGGTTGGTCCCACTGCCTGAAACAAGACTCATTTTGTAGGTCAAGTGGGCTAAATTGTGAGAGAGCAGAAATTTGGAAGACAGGTTAGTCAATATATTGTATCAACTGGAGTGGAGGATAGGGGCCAGTTCATAGCCATATAGCACAAGTCACAGTGAGGCCAATGTCATCAATTAAGAAATTTAGAAAAAAAAAATCTATTCATTTCACCTGTCTTCTGCACATTCTTTGGATATGGAAAGTGGAATCCAATGCATGTCCTGAAAGTCTCAAGCTATGAAGCAAAACGAACAAACGAAAAATACAAGTAACCAAACAAACGAAAACACTGGGATGACATTCTGCAGCCTCTGATGAGAAATGCGATGACTTGTGTGGAGCCCACCGTGAAGCCCATCCACAGCGTTTAACCCTACTTGCAGTTTTCTCTCTGTGTCTGGGTTAGAGGAACACACTCATTTTCCCTAAATCACATTTAATTCGTTTCTTGGAAATTCTAACACATTCCAAGAGAGCAACTTTCCCATTGCCAAAAATCTCCTCTTGGCCTGATCTTTCTCGTCTCAGGTTTTGAGGCATTGACCATTTCACATCTCACACAACGTTACTCACATCGTCACCAGATGGCCTGGAGAAGTTGCAACATTTTTCTGTTTCAGGACTGAACTGTTACAGCAGGGTGATTGTTGGAAAGGGTGAAAGAGTAGGGTGTGGGCAAGAGGTACTTAGACTATTCCATTATTTCCTTTTGCTGCCAATAAAGACAGTTCAACAGGGTCCTGTTAGAACAGTTTCACTCTGGGACCACACCAAATGGAGCTCAAACTGTTGGTAATATTTATTTCAGAGATACAAATTGCAGGTGGAGAAACACAAAAAGCAGTTTTGGGCAAATTTAGCAAGCCATTTCTTGAGGTATTTGTAAATGGAACACCCAGTGAATCAAAATGCCTCCAAATCTAGCCCATATTGGAATCTGAAATAAAACTACATCCACTTAGTAAGAGCGCCTAGTACTGAAAGCCAATCTGCAGTCCTGTTCAAAATCTGGCCAAATTCATATAGGGCTCTCAGTCCTAAGGTGTCATTGGTCAAAATACTATTCTGACATTACCTCCCAGGACTTTCATAAATGTATATTAAGAGCTCTGCATGCAGTTAGAATGATGGTACTTGGAGCAGCGAAGACCTAGATGAAAAAGGTCAGAGAATTTTGTACAAGATAATCACAATAAATATTTGTTGAGTCAATAATTATAGGGAGATGAATGTACTGATTTCACTGGTGGGGCAAAATGAAAATGATCAGCTCTATTTGAATGGGTAAAGGAAGTTTTTAGAGATAAGATGCTTAAAAGTCTTGAAGGATGTGTGTGTTTCACAAACCTACTGGGAAGGTGTTATGGACTGAATGTTTGTGTTTTCCCAAAATTTATATGTTGAAGCCCTAGCATTACCCCAGTGTGATGGTGTTTGGAAGAGGTGAAACTGGTAAACAGTTAGCCATTGATGATTCGGTAGCTAGTAACTAAATTTTTTTTTTTCTCAATTACTAATTATAGCTTTTAGCTGTTCACCCACCCATTGTTAACTGTGCTGAGTAGGCAATATACTAGCTGACTCCCACTATGTTCCTATAGATAACATCTCCCTGGTGCCTGGGTCACCATGGTAACGGATGTTTGAACTGTTTTTCGGGAATTAGAACCCGTTGTCCAGTTCAGGCCAGTTGAGACCACCAACCCATCAACTGGGCCTGAGCACATGCTCAGCAAGTAACCTTCGGACATCAAGGAGATAAAACTCCACCCTTAGATCATGAGGCCACCACCATTTTGTGAACATGCTTCCTATGAGGAAGCATGAAGCTTGACCATGCTTGTGCAGATCATCAATTACCTCACTTCTCCTCACCTCCAATCATCTATCCCCACATTTCAGACCACCTTGCCCCCTACATCATAAATATCCCCGAGTCCCCATTTTCAGGGGGGCATATCTGAGATTGATTCTCCCACCTTACTTGGCTGCCTTGTGATTAAATCTTTGCAAACTCATCGTCTCAGTGATTGGTTTAATCATGCAGCGGGCAAAACAAACCCGGTTCAGTAACAGTGGGAACTTCGAGAAGTAATTAGGTTTAGATGAGGTCATGAGAGTGGGTGGGGCTCCCCTGAGGGGTTTAGTGTCCTTCTAAGAAGAGGAAGAGAAACCAGAGCACTCTCTCTTTCTCTCATTGCCACGTGAGGACACAGCAAGAAGGTGGCAGGCTGCAAGCAAGGAAGATGGCTCTCACTAGGGACTAAATCTGATGGCACCTTGATCTTGGACTTCCCAGCCTCCAGAAATATGAGAATTAAGATTCTGTTGTTGAAGCCATACATTAAGGCATTTCATTATGGCAGCCAGAGCAGACTGAGACGAAACCTTAAGGGAATAGCATTCTCAGCAGAGGGAACAGTTCAGCATTTCAAGGTGCAGTGATTCATAATGGTGCCACTGCACTGAGTAACTGAAGTCCTTAATGCTGTTGCATCATAGAGGGGTATGGGACGTCAAGCACACCCTCCTCCCCCAATTCAACATACGCCATCCCAGGGGAAGCACAACCTTCTGCCTCCCCCAGCCACAGTTAATTTTGGGAACTTATGGGAGTGTTGTTGTAGACTTCAGATATTTTAAGGTGATTAATAAAAGTAAAAACATTGCTTTACACTTTAAAAGCAGTGCCTACACATTAGCTCGTTTGATTTGCTGCTGCAGCCCTGTGTGGTAAATGGAGTTATCCCCATTTTTACAAATGAGAAAACTGAAGAGTTAAGTGGTTTGCCCCAGGCCACGGCAGTTAGTCACTTCCTCCTCCTTCCTCTCCTCACCGTGTATGAGGAATTCTGCTACATGCTTTCCACGGTGGTTTAGAATTCTTTCTTCATAAAGAAAAGGCTCTGCCCCGCATGAAGGTGAGAAACATTTCTTGTGCCCCTTTTTATCACCAGTACTGAGCTCTGTGACAGGCTCATAATAAGTTGCTTAGTAAATAATTGAGAAAGGAAGACTAAATCCTTTCATGTCAAATCTCATGTTTTTGCAGCTGATTCCCCACAGTGATATCACACCTTAAGTCAGGGCCACTCACTTGACTGCTTCCTGTTCTATGCACATGCTCTTTCAAATGCACCTAATAGAATCACCGTTTTCCATCACCAGTTCATTCATTCTCTCATAGTTAGCACAGCAACGAACTAACAAGTACTTACTATAAAATTAACTTAACTTTTCATGATTTAATGACTAGAAGATAATAACCCAAGCCTAAAACAGTGACTTGTATAGATTTCAAGTGTGCTGCCTGTGTGCTGTATGACAACACCACTTGGAGAGTGTCACTGGGACCTTAGATACCAAGACAATGTGATTTTCATGACTTGCTGTGTCCACACCCAGGAGAAATGTAGAGGTCAGCTCTCCTGGTTCTGAAATTCCGCATGTATTCCATATTTCCATAACAGTACTCAAATGCCACTTAACATTTTATCATCTTCTCTCTTTCAATGCTCTTGATCATTCAAATCCATCTCACTCTACATAATAGGTACATTTTTGAAAATGTGTATGTAAACCAAATCTAAACTATTTTATGCTCTAGGAGAGAATACTTGGTTTTAAGCCATGATCCAATAGATCTAACATAAAAATTGCTGGATTTAATTTTTCTTACCTATGAATTACTGCTTGTGAGAGTGAACATGTTATTTAAATAGGAAATATTTTCAATAGACTAAAATACATGTGTTGAATATTAGATTAAATATGTTAAAATAAATTTCAAAAGAGGAAATTTAGTAATTTTTATCTTACATCTTTTGGATAAAAAGTAAAGTTCTAGAAGGGAAATAGGACATTATCTTTGGATAAAAAGCTGTTTTTCCTGGGGTGAGAGTCTTAGAAACTTTTCCAAAAAGCTGTTTCTTTCTACCCAGATTATGTAGAGAGGATAAAAAAGGCCCACCACATATCTTTAGCAGGCTTAAAATTTAACATACAGATGATCAAAGTATGCAAATAACTTCTTTATTTTCTTTAATTAATTTCCTCTTGCTGATGACAGAAAAAAACTCAGACTTGCCACTTAAAGGCCACTCTCCCAGTTTAAAACAGTCTCTCCATTTAATTCTAGTTTAGTTTTATAAATATCCAAATTTCAAACTCCTTATAGGAGCTTAACTATTGTTCGTTCACAAGGCTGGGGCCAATTTTAATTATGCGTAAAGAATAAAAACAACATAGGGAACATTTTGAGTCACGCTGTGTGAAAGTGGCTGCTTCCCAGTACTGGGACTCTCCCATATGGTCATACTTCCTCATCCCAAGTCAAATGGGACTTCCCAAAAGTCACTTCCATGTTCTTCTACTTCCTTGGCACTGGGCTGTGGATCCAGACTTCCTGGGTTCAAGTCCTTCTGACTTATAGATCTGACCAATGGGGCAGCCTTAAGCAAATTATTTCAATCCTCAGCTTCCTCGGTTGTAAAATGGCCAACTGTTTTATAGGAATTCGTGGCAAGGATTAAATTAGATAACACCTATAAGGGGCTTTGATGCCACTGCCTATAAAACCATCTATGGTGAAGAGCTAGTTTGGGAGGATTTTAAAATCTCCAAACAGTTGTGGAAGATACTTTAAAAAAATGCAGTAAAATAAATTATTAGAAATTATATATGTATTATATATATAAAGGCAATATATATACAACATTTTTCTCTTAACTTTTAAAATATATATGTATAAATCAAGGCAAATATATACACAATAGAAGCTCACATTACTACAAAATCTTCTAGCCACTTTAATTTTTGTACATAGCTCGTCACTACCCGTAACAATTTGCATGCTCTGGTCCACTGGCCACACTTTGAGTAACTTTGCCTGACACAATGCCTAGCACAAACACTCAATAAATGTTAGCTATTATTATGTTTATTAAGTCCCAGTAGAAGAGCAGACAGAGCGTATAGTATGCACATTAACTCAAGTTCAGAGTCATCAGTTAATAAGTATTCATTAAAGATGGAATAAAAGTGAAAACTTCCAAACCGTGACCAAACATATAACACTTATCCATTTATCTTAACAAAGTAAAATCAAATACTTTAGGAATCATTTCATTTTATAAATGAGAAAACCGAGACCCGGGACTGGTAAAGGACTTGCCAAAGCTCGTACAGCTCAGTGGTTCTCAAGCCTGGCTACATAGTAGACTCACCTGGGAGAGCTTTTAAAACCTGCCGCTGCCCAGGAGCCACTCCGGACTAGTTAAATCAGAGGCTCTGGTGCTGGGACACGGGCATGGAGATTTTTTAAAAGCTGCCCATATAATTCTAATGTGCAGGGCTTGGTTAAGATTTTCTGATGGAACCGATTACTGGATGAGGCAGGGCTCTTGTGTCCCAACCTACTATCCACAGCACTGCATCACAGTTACATTGGAGAGCTCACTGCAGGGGAAACATTTGTCTTTGGAGAATTTAGATGAATAAACTTTGTGAAAATTGAATTTAGAGTAGAGGGAGGTCTATATTAAACAGCTGACTAATGAACCTAGCTCATGACCCATACAAAGGCACCTAACTTGGTCTCTCTAAATGTCTGCCTGGGTATTTCATGCACCACTAGGAGGACACATTGATAAGCCCGATTAGAAGGGTGACAGGGTGTACTCTGCATAACCTTTTAGATTCAGTTGGGAATTCAAGGCACAATTTTTTAAAAATAAAATATCCTATTTCATCCCTATTTCCAGAATTGTAATCAGAACTCTGGCTTTTATGATGTATTATTTTTCTCATTTGGTTTCCCTTGGAAGAGAATGGAAACTCTGAGTCTTGGCCACTCTTCCTTCACATTCTGATTTCCCCATTTAGTGGGCCAGAGTGCTTCGTGTACTTTCTTTAATATCAATGGAATTAAAATGCATTCTGTGGAAAATGTACAATGGAGATTTATAGACTTCAAAAATATAATAAAATTAAGCTAAATGTTGAAGTTTTGTTAAAGGTAGAGTTGTTACATTTGATGCACTTGCCAATGTTTAGTATGGGGAAAAAGAATTTAAACTTTCCAAGGCTTCCTTTATTTTGTTTGTATTCAAAATATTGATTCTTAGACCTCCTCTCTGTGTAGAACCCACTCTGAGCTAGTTGGGAAAGTCTTAGGGAGATACAATAGTGAGTGGGGTGAATTTGATCATGTCACAAGCAAAATCTTTTGAATAATCTACTAATGCAGAAGATGATAGAGTGAGGGAGAAAAAATTCTCCGGAGAATTTTGCTGCCCATTTCTTGTTTTGCCTACCTCAGAATTCTCATTCAATCCTGCCTGAAATCTCACTGTCTTTGGGGGCTCTTCAGTAATTTCCCAAATTGCTTTGGATCTCTGTGCTATGTTATGGGTTTTTAAACAAACCTATTCTCCTGCCTGGTGCTTATCACAGTTGTGTTTGCTTAATGTCTTTTCCCTGCTAGATTGTAAGTTCCATGTCTATCTTGTTCTATTTCTAGCACCCTGGTACCTAACACAGTGCCTGGCATGGTACTGTTCAATACGTTTTGCTGAATGAATGATGATGCCTCTTACCGCCAACACCCCTCACACACCCCCCCCCACACACACGCACACACTGTTTTATTGATTTTAAGTATTTGCCAAAAGAGTAGGAGGGAATATACTCGTATTAAAACCTTTGTGAAGTCTGTAAATTCTTCTTTACAAAACCCACAGACTACCCAGACTTTATGCCATCGCTACAAAAATCAGAAACGACTTTTTAAGATGGTTATAGATGGGTTGAAACCTTACACTTGGAGTCAGACTTGGGCTCAAATCTCCAGCCTGCCACTTGCTAGCAATTTACCGAATTTCACAAAGCCTCAGTTTTCACATACATAAAATGGCAAGCAGTAAGAACAATAATGAATAACATGCCACAGACCATGGTTGTAAGGATGAAATAAGATAATATATAATTTAAAAGCTAGCAGAGTTTCTGGCACAAAGTAGGTCCTCAGTTGATGCTTGTTGAATCTGAATTTGAAAGAGAAAAAAAAAAGCAACAATGGCAATTTGGGATGGAAGGTTTCCAGGTGGAGCAGCCCGTCTAAAGGTGGAGAAGGCTCAGATGGCCATTTGTAGTGACTGCTCCCCTGGGCTCCTGAGCCACAGTTCCTCAGCCCTATCCTTTATTCCACCTGTGGTTTCTGGAGACACATCAGAGGTTTGGGGTAATTTGAATTACTATTCCCTCCATAACAATATCAGGTAATCTGAAACTCCTATTACCCCTAGTTTTGTCCTGGCTACTTTTTAAAAAATCAGACTCATAATTATTCTAGAAACTACTGTATAAAATAAGATATTGCTATACTGACTGATTATGAAGTTAGTCCTAAAAAGTTTACCTAATATTACACTCAAGAACTCACAAACTTTGTTTTACTTTGATCTCCTTGATTTATTTTGAAGCATACTTTGTACCTACTTTTTTTCTATTGAGTCTTGCCCTTATCCAAAACCAGTAACGTTTGGAACTGTTAACAGCTTATAAAGTTGTGACTTTGAGTAAATTACTTAACCTCTTTGTGCCTTAGTTTCCTTAACTATTAATGGAAGTAATAAGAATACTTATCGTATAGGGTTGTTTGAGCATCAAATATGCTCATTCATATGAAGCACGTTGAAAGTGTCTGATACTTCATAATAACTTAATAAACATTTGCTACTTTAATAGTGTTGAGTGGATGGGTCACATACACACACACACAAGAAACTATCTATAAAAAAATAATTTTTTTAAAAACCTGAAAAAGGAACCAATCTAGGGACATAAATAGTAATTATTACTTATAATGACTTTGAAAATATTACTATATTAGTTCATTGTTCTCAGATTGTATATTAAACAGGTATTTTCTTTATCTTTCTTCTTCTTTTTTTGTGGTGAGGAAGATTGGCCTAAGCTAATGTCTGTTGACAATCTTCCTCTTTTTGCTTGAGGAAGATTGGCCTTGAGCTAACATCTGTGCCAGTCTTCCTCCACTTTGTATGTGGGTCACTGCCACAGCTTGGCTTGAAGAGTGGTGTCATTCTGTGCCCGGAATCCAAACTCATGGGCCGCTGAAGTGGAGCGTGCAAACTTAACCACTACACCACTGGGGCAGCCTCTTAAACAGGTATTTTCAAATTTCACATAATTGAGGGCCAGCACATACTGAGTCTTTAAAAATCTCATTCATGCACAGAAATATTTCTGACTACAGAACAGAGTTTCTCCAGTTGTAGTGCACTGACCATCCACATCAAAATACCTCTGGTGCTTTTAAAGACGCAGATGCCTGGGCCCCACTCAGTCTTTTTTTTTTTTTTTTTTTTGTGAGGAAGACCAGCCCTGAGCTAACATCCGTCGCCAATCTTCCTCTTTTTGCTGAGGAAGACTGGCCCTGGGCTAACATCCGTGCCCATCTTCCTCTACTTTATATGGGACGCCGCCATGGCATGGCTGACAGGCAGTGCATCGGCGGGCACCCGGGATCCGAACCTGCGAACCTCGGGCTGCCAAGCGCGGACTAAACCGCTGTGCCACGGGGTGGCCCCACCACTCAGTCTTATTGAATGAGAATCTGTGGGTATGGAGCCAGGGAATATACATTTTAAGCAAATTCATTAAGCAATCTCTATACACGCTGAAATTTGAAAATAGCTACAGTAGATTGAATTTGTTATTTTTGTATCATCATGACTTGTTCACCAAAATGTCATAATACCTTACTGTAGTAATTAACACAGAAAAATGCAACTTAGTCCAATTCGTAGAAACCAAGGTCAATAAACAATTACTGAGTGCTTCTTTGTGTCAAACACTAAGTGCTGAATATTTAAAGATGTAAAAGGCCTGGTTTCTTCCCTGGAGGAGCTTACATCTAATGCAGTTGCTTATAGTCTAGTCTCAGAAACTACTTCTTCTTGAAATAGTCTTAAAAGTCTGTGTCATGTAACTGAGATTCAGATAGTAATAGCTGTTGGCCAAATCTAATGATTCCATTATGTAGGAATGGAATTCTTTAATAAATACACAAACAGTGGAAGAGAAATTCATCAGTTAACCAACAATCATGTATAATATGCTTGGCAGACAGATCACACAGCAGTATGTTGACAAACTTTGAGGCAAGAAGAAAAATAAAATCTCTCTGACGTGGAGCCAAGGTTAACAACGCCATATAAGCCACTCGTGCAATATACCAGGACTCTGACCTACCAAAAAGGCAAGCACACAGTTCTAGAGGAAGCTGTGTTATCCTACTGCAAACACACAGTTTTCCCTGGGGTTGGGGGTGTTCCTGGGTAAGGGTTGTGAAGCCTGTGTGCCTAACATTTTTCAGGGCTTCCTGCAGCCGGTTCTATTAAATTGTAGCTAACACCCAACAGTAAGTTGGAGAGAACTCAGGTCTAATGGGAATATCTCACTTAAATGTTCAAAACACTTACATTCCTCTGGACCCTGGGCAATGCTACTGGAGGCCCTGGGCAACCTGGTTTTCCACCCACCGATGCCTCCCAAAGTTCAACAAAGCCCTGAATCAGTCAATCAGAGGTTTGTCCAGAACAGCCTGCAAGAAGAGCTGCAAAAGAAAGCTATAACTAAAAGAATAGAAAACCAGTCAGGTAGGCACAAGAGCTTGAAATAATAATCTTCCATGCTAAGTTATCCTAGGAAATCACAAAATTCAAACACAACAGAATACACACATTTTTAGAATCCAAATATTGAATAGCTTGACTCTAATGGTGAATAATCTCTGGTATTTCACTCTTTCTCCTATCGCTAACAAAAAGAAGAGATTTCCTTCTTACGTTAAAGGTATTTGTTCTTATCCGAATTATCTATGATTTGTTTAATTTAAATATTCAGAGGGGCAAGCAAGTGGATAGAAAAATAAGAGACATGCTGAGCTTTCTTCAATTCCTGAAATTTCTCTACATTTGAGTTAAAAAAAAATAGGAGGCACATTTCATTTGCATTTTTCACTCTTAATTGAAGAACCAGTTTCTAATGGAAGGTCATAAAGCTGAAAAGGCGCCAATGAAATAGCTGGGTTTCATGGCCGTGGGACTGCTTTCTCAGTACAAACAGCATTTGTGGTTTCAAACAGGGAGTCTTGAGTCTCTGTGGCTGGGTTTAGTGAACAGCAACTCAAACCAAACTTCGTGTAGCTGTTCTGACAAGCAGGAAATGTGTAAACATTTTCAAAACCACCAAAGACGGCCAGGTAGGGGGCTTGCCAGGCTTCTGTTTTGCCACAGAGTGTCCCCTTCTTCATTCCTTGCTCACCTGGCCAGTTTCTTCAGTTCAGAATGTGGTCATCTTTCATCGTAGAACCAACCTTCATTTGACATTTTTTGCAAACCATAATAAATCACACACACACAAAAACTATTAGGCAGCCCCATCCCTAATTGGGGCTATTGTTTTGCCTTTGAGCTCACTGAAAAGTCTTTTAAAAAAAGAAAGAAGAAAAGAGCAGAAAGAGGAAAGAAAGGGAGAGAGGGGGAAAGGAAGGAAGGAAAGAAGGAAGAAGAGAAAGGAGAGAGGGAGGAAGGGAGAAGAAAAGATAAGAAAAAGAAAGGAATCTTCAATGGGATGATAAGGAGAATTATTAAGCTACCCTATAGAATACCCCTCTAAGCGCCTCTAGAAGTAAAGGGTGCTCTTTGTATTAAAGGCAGATTAATGCAGAGACTAAAACAAACCTGAAACTCAGATTCCCAGGTCTCAGCTTTGAGGCCTGTCCTGTTGCTAACCATCTCCCATAGGCCAGAGAGAAGAGGGAAAGTGTTTATTTATTGCTCTATTATGACTGACACCAGCATTATTTGGCACTTGCTCTTCAAAAAGTTTGTCAAAACTTCAATTTCATAAAACAACGGGTTTGGTCAAGGCCAAAATGCTCTAAGACTTAACTTTTTTTCTCATGGTATTTCCATTGCTGGTGCTAGCCAAAACCCAAACTACATACCCAGATGAAAATAAACATAAATCAAAAAACCTCAGAAATAGCCTGAGCTTAGTGTGAACAGTGAATGAATGATGACTTAGGGTAGCTCGTATTTTATCTGAATTAGATCCTTGGTTTTCTTTTCTGAGCTGGTTAGATCAGGATTTCGTTTTATTCCTTGTTGGTTTAGAGCCTTGATTTTTATAAAAATGAAATTGTTACTGTAGTGGTAAAATAAAAACCCCCCAAACAAGAAATATTCAGAAATTTAGCCTACTGCATTAAATGTTAAGCAAATTCCAGTAAGTGATGATGTATTCCAGTTATTTCCTCAGTTATTCCTGGTCAGGGGTCCAACTAGGGATTGAGCTTTCTTTATAAAATATAACAATAAAACCCCTTCAGTCTTTAACACCCCAAATCACTCATCCTTGGGGAAAATATAGTAGCACCTTTCTGTGAGTTGTACCTTAATGTTAGAAATAACCAAGTCAGAAATTCTCTGGGTTATTACCATTTTATTTGTTTGTGGACTTAGTGGCCTTTTTTTTTGTTTTTCTAACATGGACAGGATGAAGCACATAAAAGCATTTATTAAAGGACATATTTTTGCCTGAAAACAAGCCCTGTTTCTGCCCCCACAGGATGTTGGTGCTCTCCACAGACCTCGTGTTGATTACCCTCTGTGGGAAGTAGTGGTCAACTCTAATTAACTAATTTACTTTCAACAAGTGCTTAATTAGGGCCCTTGCCCATATGTTGTGCTCTTTTGAAGATTTTGCACCATGTAGGAACTTTAAAATAAAAAGAATTAATCTGGTTCTCTGACATAAGAGACCTTTGATCATGTAGAAATAATATGAATCAGTTGACAAGTATTAAACTCAATAAATATATATCAAACAACTTAGAAAGGGCATTGAGCCAGCCTCCATGGGGACACAATACTGTGCCTTTAGGGACTAGAATTGAAGATGAGTACACAAAAACCAAAGTGCAATATTCTAAAGAGGCAACATTATCATCACTGATGGTGGATTGAGAATGATAATATTTTTTGACTATTCACTGTGTGTCAGATACTTTCTGTGCTCTACCTCATGTAGTGCTCACAAGAATTCTACAATCTAAATTATCCTCATTTTGCAGGTGAGGCAACTGAGACAGAGAGGTATTAAATAGCTGGCCAAGGTTACAGCTGGCAGGTTGCAGACTTGGAGTGAAACCCAGAAAGTCTTAGGAAATCACAGAGGTACCATAAGGAGGTGCTTCCCAAATTTTGATATCCATAGTAATCACCTGGGGAATCTGGTTAAACCACAGATTCTAATTCAATGGGTCAAGGGTGGGGTCTGAGATTCTGCTTTTTTTTCTTAAGAGCTTTATTGAAATGTAACTGACATATAATAAACTGCATGTGTTTAAGGTATACAATTTAATAAGTTTTGACACATGGATACACTCATGAAACCATCAGCACAGTCAAGATAATGAACTTAGCCAGCACACCTAAATGTTTCCCTCCCACCCACCCTACGTGCTGCCCTCTCCAGTCTGTACTGGGTAATGCTCACACGGCTGACCCTCCAACCACACTTTGAAAAGCAAGGACTTAAAGGGACAATGATTTCAACAAAGTAAAATGTGGTAGAGAACATGCCAGAGGCGACTGAGAATCAGAGTGGGTCAGCAAAGTAATCAGTCACAGGGAGCTAATAAAATTGTGGAGGCAGTTCTCAAACTCAGGTCCCAGGACCAGGCTCTGCGACTCTAAATCCTTTACTCTTTTTCCCCTCAGCACTAAGGCTATATGATTATGAAATGTGGGTATAGAGGAAGTCATGGTCAGAATTGGAGTTGAACAAGTAAATGCCTCTTCTTGGAGTCATGGTCCTATTCCAGGTAAAACTGGTGCTGTGTTGATTGCCACGCTGAAGACGGGAGCACAGGAAGTGGAGTGCAACTTTTAAACCCTGCATTTGTAAAAACACTATCATGATAATAGGTAAGAATGGAGGCATCACTGAGAGAAGCTGACCTGCTCTTTCCCCAGAGGAGGCAGAATGTGCAGAAGTGCAGAGTCGAGTTCTCTGGTTTGAATCCCAGCATCACCCACTAGCTGTTTGACCTTGGTCGAATTACTTAACTCTTCTCTGCCTGTTTATCTGCAAAATGAGGATAATAATAGCACCTAACTCTGAAGATTTCTCCAAGAATTAAATGTGATAGCATTGAAAAGTGCTTGAAACAGTTCCTAACATGTAATAAAGGTTATGTATATCTATTAGTCAATCTAAATTTGTTCTGACTTGCTGAACATAGATGAGCTCTGACACACCAGTGGAGAAGTAGCAATGGTAAAAATAAACCACATTAGGGTAGAGAAAAAGTCATTAAAGCTTGGCTCTGCCACTAATTTGCTAATCTTAGACAATTCACTGGATTTCTCTGAGCCTCCGTTTCCTCTCCTATAAAAGAGTGTTGAGTGAACTGGATAATTTTGAACATTTGTCCCAGATATACTAAAGTAAGAATCTAGGATTCTATTAAGAAATGGGAAAGGAGAGGAGGGACATGGGAACAAGAATTATTTGCAGAGCTTTCAATAAGGCTGTTTGATGCCAGTCCCCAGATTCCTAGGCTCCCCTACCAATTTAGTAACTATAAAGGGAAACGTAAAAATTTGCATTTTAACAAGTACCTCATGTAATTCTGATGTATGTGGTCCCCACCCTTTGAGAAACACCGTCCTAGGTAATAGAGAAAAAATCCAGTCTAGAATTGCAGTTTGTGCAAATAATCCTTATATATGTGATCCAGATACAGATAAATGAAAGATAAAATCCAAAGTAATGACAGCTCCTATTTACTGAGTGCATACCTGATGCCACACGTGCAGTAAATTTTAGATATTCTAGATGTATGTTTATGTGTATAAAATATCTAGTTTTCACAACATCCCTGCTGATGCTTTTGAGTTGTACTTCAGGTTATGTAAGCCTATTAATTTCCTTTTTATTTAAGCCAAGTTGAGTTCGGATTTTGGTTCCTTGTAGCCAAAAATACCCTAACTAATTCACATATTCTATTCCAGTCATTGTGGATTTAAAATGAGCTTCCCCCAACAGCTCAGTGACTCATGGTAGGGGGAAAAGGTGTCAGACAAGTGAAGTTGTGATAAGTTTCAAAACAGACTTATTTGAGATGCTATGGAAACACTAGGCAGGGTTAGCAAAGCTTTAGGAGAAAAGAGCCTGGACTAGTTCTTGAAGAATAAGCAAACAAAATGGGTGGAGAGAACACTGCAGGAAAGGAACTGGCTCTCGAAAAACCCAGATAGACGCGAGAACATGAAACGTGGGGCTCTGCGGGAAGCTGGTCTTATCTTCCAGGCTCGATAGTATAGATTATCAGCAGGTCTGTTCAGGCAACAAAGAACAATTTTGTCTTCTCTGTGCACCACGTGGAAGAACTATCTGGGATGGTAGTACGTTGAATCAGACAGACTTGGGTTCATATCTCAACTGCCCTTTATGAGCTGTGTGATCCTGAGTAAGTTACTTAACCTCTTCAAGCCTCCATTTCTTTGTCTGAAAAGTGGGGTTAATGATGTCTAAGTTGCAAGTTGTTTAAAGTTGAAAGATAATGAGTCTAAAGTGCTTGGCATGTAATTTTTTTATTACTTTAATTGTGACTACTATCTATGCGCTAAGAATACAAAAAGACATCATCCCTGCACTTGAGATGCATTTGCATTTAGTTGACAAGGATAATATGCAAGCAAATAGATTTCTGAGAATGAGAATGCACAGGATAGTCTGAGGCACACCTTTTAAAACTTATTTCAATAATAAATTATTAATTATTTGAAAGTGATTATGAACAGATGATCAAGTTTTCATTTAAGATCATGGTTTCCACAGCTGCATGGAGAATTGATTGTAACTAGAAGCAGCAGATTGGCTAAGAGACTGTGATGGTGGGAGGTATAGAGAAGGTGAGCTAGGAGGTAGCAGCTGGATAAAGAAAACTAGATAAATTTGTGAGATATTTAGGAGTAGAATGGACTGAGTTTGGATTTCATGCCTCAGCTACAACTCTAGGATGATGCTCACATTTCTAGTTTAGGAATGTTCAATATTCATGTCATTATCCAGAATCTGGAATACGGGAGGTAGAGCTAGAATCATCATAGCGTTCCCATTCTCATTTTCCTCACCTGATCTACCCAATGCTTGGCCAACAATTAATTATTCCTTCCCCTGCAATCTGTGTTAGCAATATGCAACTTTGAGCATGCTGCATTATACCCTGCCACTTGTGTCTAAACTTTTCTCTATTCAGCGGTTCTCAAAGTTCAGTCCTTAAACTAGCAACATCAGCATTATATGGGAACTTGTTAGAAATGCACATCCTTGGGCCCCATTCCAGACCAACTGAATCAGAAATTCTGAAGCTGGGTGCAGCAGGCTGATCAACAGCCCACCAGGTGATGCTGATGCATGCTGGATTTTGTAGACTCACAAGTCTACAGTAACCTTCAGTGCACCAGGTGATTTGTAACATCCTGGCCTGCACGAGAGGAAACAGCTCTGACAACATTCTGCCAGTCCCCAGGGAGAAGAACCATGGCTTCCCATGAGGGCAGTGGGGCCCTGGAGGATGGAACAACTTAACGGCCCTCACCACAAATACAGGTAAGGTCCAACAGGGAGAATTACAGTGGGGCAGCTCTGTAACTGATTTGGCACAACTTGGGTCTTCTTCCCAAGGCAAATGGCAACACTCCGAGTAGCCCTGATATATTTTGCAAAAGTGTCTCGAGATTAGTCTAGTATCAAAGCTCTCAACCCCACTAGGAGAAAAATCAGGGCCCAGTGGAATATGTGAGAGGTAATCAAAAGGAAAAGTGTCCCTCCAACTTGCTCCTCCTGCACACTGGGCCATACCACTATCCTTATAGACAAGGCCTCTCAGACTCCAAGAGACAAATATAATAGCCCATCATGCCAGGTCAGTAGGTAGAATTTCAAGGGTCAACAAGCCATGGTCTTAAAGGCTCCAATTACAATTAGGCCACCAGACAGATGCCTAATTGTCTACTTGTCTCTGTGGCATAATTCCATGCTTCTAGGGGAGAAGGGGGAGGGTCCCTGGGCTCTTTCTCAGGGAAAGGGAATTAATCCTATCATGACCCCTAGGTCTCAGCTTCCAACTGCCCATTAACTGGGTGTCCCTGGGTGGGCTGTAAAGTTTAAGAATTGCTATGAATTCCCTTCCTTTCAGTTTTCAGAATGAAATCCTATGTGCAGAACTATTTTCTTTCTCATTAAATCATTTATTTTCTCATCCAGTAAGCTCTTTTGTTGAAATATTTAAACTGTCTCATCCCTGATTATACAAAAACTATGGTTCCAAGATCTCCTCTCTCTAATGACAAGAGGCTGTGTTGGACTATCTAGCTAAATATCTGCAGCTGTTGACCATCAGCGCTACTTAGTTTCTTACAGTTCATCTCCTTCCTGACCCTCTAAGCTAATTACACTCCCAGCCCCACTCCCAGTTAGACATCCATGGGCAGGATCTAGGCACGTAGGACTACCCGAAGGTCAAATGGAAGAACTTTTCATCTGTTTATTTTTCTCCACTCTTAATAGGAATTACTAAGTGCACGTAGCCAGATAGAAAGGGACTAACAACCTCAGCTAATTCTGACCCAGTCCTTTGGGATATCCACAACATTTTCCTCTACTCCACTGTCTTCAGTTCAGCACCGTTGCCATCAAAACCTCTGGACTCTCAGAACACGTTAGGCTCTGAGTTACCTTGGGCAAGATTTTAATCTATGCAATCCTCACTTTCAACACCTATAAATTACATCTAGGGCACTGCCCCATGGCCTGATGGTTGGATTTGATGTGCTCCTGGAGGCCTGGGTTTGCAGGTTCAGATCCTGGGCATGGACCTGTACTGCTCATCAGTTGTGCTGTGATGGTGACCCATATACAAAATAGAGGAAGACTGGCATGGATGTTGGCTCAGGGCTAATCTTGCTCACCAAAAAAAAAAAAAAAAAATGCTTCTAAACTTAGTGTTGGACCTAATACATGGTGCTGAATAAATGTTAGCACTGAGATGATGATGATGATGATGACAATGACGATTGTAGTGGACAACTTTCATGCTCTCACCAGATCCCCTAGGATCACTTTATACCATTTCTCTGTGCTTTCCCCTAGAAGCTTTTAACTATGACTGTTGGGTGTAGGAATATGAAACCTCCAAGAGCCATTGGGAGCACAAGGATGATCTGGAACCAAAGAAACAAAGGACGTCACAAAAAATGAGGGAAAGGGATTTTCCTTTCTTTAACAGATGGCTTTGGCACAGTTTTATGTTGATACATCTTGACACTGTAGTCATTAGCAGTGCCAGTGCTTACACCAAAGCTGCCAGCACCAGTCTGAGTGCCAGCTTAACCTGATGGAGGAAGCTGTAACCTTATGAGCAGGCCAGAAGCTTCAGGAGCTCTGTGGGGGCAATAGTAGGGGCAAATTATTGGCAGCCACAAGTAGCAGTGTGGACAGTTGGTAGAAGCTCAGAGGACTTTATTGGTGAACTCTTCTGTAGCTTCTCCCAGAATAACTAGGGGGTCTTTCAGGTGAGCTAAAAGTCCATTAATAGTAAGTAAAAAAATAGACCAGAAAAATGTGACATACTACTGAATCAGTATGAATTTTCTCCATAACCTCAAGGTACAAGAATGGCATCTATAGAGCTTCTTACCCCACAGGACCACAGATGAGGAAGCAGGAGGAAGGGCTAGGAGTCGTAGGTGGGCTGGCCAAAGGAGAACTGTAGGTTCTTAACTTGGCCCGGATCTTTCCTGTTCAATGTAACTTGGCTGACCAAGAACTAGTCCCAACAGCCTACAGTATGAAGTCTGCCTCTCAGCTGCCTCTCTTCACATCTGACACTTTCATCACTCTCTCTCTCTGTCCCCTAGTCTCCTCATAGCAGAATACTCCTGTTTGAATTATCAAGCCAACTAGTGTATGATATTAGAGAGTTTGCAATAAATTATTTATGCTAATAATTCCTTTGTTTTTCTAAATCAATTTAATCTAGCTCAGTCCTGCACAACTCATGGGAAATCTAATTGCAGTCATTTTTTATGAACCGTGTCCCCTTTCTATGGTTGTACAAGAGTCCTGGGCACTGCCTGGTGAAAAAGGTCTCCAAACCTATGGTTTCTATTCTGCCATTTCTGATCGACCAGGCCCTTGTGGCTCACTTGAGAGCACTTTCCTGTAGCAAACCTGGCCTCCGCGACCTTCAGCCAGGCACCCAAAGCCATGGTACTCAATGCCACAGTTCTTAATACCAGTCCCCAAATACATGCTCACCTCATCTGAATTCCTGTCACCTTCAGGGTCCCATGTCCTGCCCCTCTTTCCTCCAAGTGTCAAGAAATTTCATTCACCCTTCAAATAGAACCATTCCTCTTTTGGTCAAATTTCAAGACCACCCGACATAAAAAAATCCAGGTCTAAGATTTTATTATAATATTAATAATAATAATAGCAACAGTTTACATTTAGTGAACACTGATTTTATCTCCAGTACCGTGGTGAAAACTAAATTTACAACAGAGACTAAGGCATCAAAGAACTTACTATTTAATTTAAAAAACAGGTAAATATGTGGAGAACTATAATACATGGTGCTAAGTTCTGTGATGGTAAATTAATATAACAAAAGACCAATAATGTCCATTTGTTGAGAATGTATGTCCTATGTACTCTGTCAATCATATACATATATTCAATATATACCTTCTTTCATTTATTCCTCATAACAAACCATTTTAGGTGCATTTTGAGGCATAAGTGGCACAGAGATTAAGTAACTTGTACAATGTCGCCAAATAATAAGTGACAGGGCTGAGATGTGAGTCCAGATCTACTGACAAAGCCTGGTACATCTTATCCCCTTTCTCACCCCACCATGGGCATATAATGAGGGATATCTAATTCAGTCCTGGGGCCTGGGAAGGTCTTCCTAACAGAGACGATGGAAATTATATTTAAGAGGATACCAAAAGAATATCTAGGAGTTAGCAAGGCAAAATGACAGGCTTGTGTCTATGTGTGTGTGTGAGCATTGGCAGTGGAGGGAAGAGAGATAAAAGGTTCCCAATAGAGCGATCAGCAAGTGCAAGAGCCCAGAGACAACAAAGCACATCCGCATCACTCATTACTAGTTCTGTCTGTTGGTACATTGGAGATGCGAAAAATAAGGAAGTTTAAGGAAGTTAAAAAGTTAAGGGGTTTAAACTTTGCCCTGAGGGTGGTAGAGAGCCATTGATAGTTTTTTTGTTTTGTTTTGGTGAGGAAGATTGGCCCTGAGCTAACACCTGTTGCCAATCTTCCCCTTTTTGCTTGAGGAAGAGTGGCCCTGAGCTAACATCTGTGCCCCTCTTCCTCCGTTTTGTATGTGGCACGCCTCCACAGCATGGCTTGATGAGGTGTCGGTCCACGCTGGGATCCGAACCTGTGAACCCCAGGCCACTGAAGTGGAGCACACTGAACTTAACCATCATGCCACTGGGCTGGCCCCATGGATAGATTTTTAACAAGGAATTAACAAAATAAAATTTACATTTTAGAAAGATTATGTTGTCTACACCATGGGGCATGGACTGTAGCTGGGCACATCTGGAAGTGGGGAGTTCTTTCTGAGTCTTCCCCTCAAATGTGTATGTGTCTTATATATTTTTTAGTGTCTAACTATGGTAATATACGATATTTGTGTTCTATATTTTGTACTGAATTCATTTGTTCAACAAATATTTAGAGACTGCTACTAGGCAAGGGCATTATAAGAAATGAGGATTATAGACCAATATCCCTCATGAAAATAGATGTAAAAATATTTAGCAATATATTAGCAAATTAAACTTAGCAATGTGTGAAAGAATAAGACATCAGGATCAAAAGATGTTTATTCCAAGTACTTAAGATTTGGTTTGCATTAAAAAAACTGGAAAGTAATTTACCACCTTATCAGAAAAAAAGGAGGAAATCATATGATTATCTCAATAGATGCATAAAAGTACTGAAAGAATTTCCTACCCACTCAGAAAAATAAATTAGCAAACTGGAAATAGAAGAAAATTTCCTCAACCTTCTAAGGACACATTTGAAAATCCTATTGCTAGCTAATATTGTACTTAAGAAAAAGACTGAACCTTTTTTCTCTAAGATTAGGAACAAGGCAAGGATGTACACTCTCACCACTGCTATTCAACATGGTATGGATGTCTTAGCCAGCCCAATGAGGCAAGGAAAACACAGCAAAAGACACACATAATAGAAGATAGAATTAAAGTGGGAAAGTCCAGTTGCCACTGCTGGTTTGGGTATTTCTGCTGGCACAAATCAACCCCACCCCTGGTTTCTGGGAAGGAGTTATAGCAAAAGCTTTCTTTCTAGCTCAACAAACAGGAAATACCAAAGCAATTTGCTTTCACTTGTCAGAGATAGCAGTAGCCTTTCCTATTTTGCCTAGAATTAGTCACCTCTCCAACTCTGACTTTCTCAGGAAACTTGACTGTCTTAGCAACCTACCTAGGCTACCCCATTGATCCTCTACATTTATGATACAATTTTGATAGGACCTAGAGAGCAGGAAGTAGCACGCATTATAGATGTTTTGGTAGGACAGAAGGTGGGAAGTAAATCCCACAAAAATACAGAGATTTGCTACCTTGGTTAAGTTTCTGGGGATCCAGTGGTTTGGAATGTGCAGCGATTTTCTCTCCAAAGTAAAAGATAAGCTGCTGTACCTACCACCCTATATGCTGACATTACTGACATCATTTTGTTAGACCTCTTTGGACTTTTGAGATGACGTATAACATATTTTGGTTTAGTATTCTGACCAAATTTATTAAGCAGCCCAAAGGCTGCTAGTTTTGAGTAGAACCTGAGGCCAGAGAAGGCTCTCCAGCTTGTCCAGGTATAGGCCAATGGAACTCAGTAGAACCAATTGTGATTAAAGTACCTGCAGATGATCAGGATGTTGTCTGAAGTCTCTGGTAAGCCCCAGTAAGAGAATCACAGTAGAGGTTCTGAAGGAAGAAGTGTGTGTTTCTACAACCAACTATTCCCCTTTTGGAGAAACAGCTCTTGGCTTGCAATTGGGCCCTGGTAGAGACCGACTGTGGAAAACAAGGTATTCATGCAACCTGAGCTACCCATCAAGAATTAGGTGCTATCTGTTACATCGGTAGATAAAGTTGGTTATGTCCACACCATTCCATCATTAAGTGGAAGTGCAAATTCCACAGAGCAGACCTTTGAAATCATAAATTGCTTGAACAGGTAACTTCCATTTCCATTGAAACTACTCCTGTGGCATTGCTATCTCCATATGGCCTTGTGGGGAATTCTTTACGACGGAAGATCAAGAAGGGGAGAAAAACTGAGCTTGTTTTAAATACTGGTCTGCTTTATATGCTGGCATCAGCTTGAAATGAACAGGAGTATCTCTGGATGAAACATGGAAATGGATATCCTCCTTGGAGGCAAAATCTTCCCATATGTTTCTCTTTGCACAGCAGTTTGGGAGTGTAAAAATGACCTGCAAGCTGAAACATTAAAGCAGTCTTAATATTCAGTGGGAAAACTATAGTTGTTCTGTGACCATTAAAATTTTTAATCAAACAGTAAAAACTCTTTTATTGCCAATTATAAATGTATAAAGAAATTAAAAACTTGTAAAACTAATATTTATTTAATACACTGTAATTTAAAAGATGAGCAGCATTGAGAATTAAAGTATTTTATTTCTTTGTTAAAAAAAAAAAAAAACCCTAAGAGTAGTTTGAACAGTGATTGCCTCCTTCTTATATAACTTACAATATGGAGAGAGCATCTTTTCTATGCCTTGGTGAATTGCCATATTCCTTTTTAAGTTTGGATCAGCTTCTAACATTTTATCCTTTGCACTTAGGATGTTATGAAGTATCTCTGAGAGGTTCTTTAATGAGATGATTTTTCTTGTCAGCATCACTTCCTCTGGAATATCTTCAACTTTTATCACAACCACTTTCCTCATTTATGTCCATAAGTTTGTGTTCATTAAATTCCTCTGGCTACATATCTAGAGACTCTGAGATGGCAAAAATGTCAGCGTTTCCAGGATCAGCCATTTCTTCTATAACTCCATTCACCCCTGATTTGAATTTCACTTCTAGCATTATCAGTTTTTGGTTTTTTACTTTATGCTCATCTTTGTGGGCCAATTCCCTTTTACATGTATCCATTTTTGTAGAAGTCACATGGCTTTGTCATTGGGAGACAAGGAGGCAACAAATACACACTTTGCTGTGTGTGAACTGAATGACAGATGAGCAGTGAGCAATCACTAATAGACTTTGAAAGAAGTGACACGATCGGTCACTGATCATTGTGTACATCTGTGGTTTACATAGCGATTTGTGGACTGAAGCGCTGGCAGTGAAGTTTGTGCTGTATGTAGTCGCTCATAGTTAACATACCATGATAACTGAAATTTGAACTTTGTTGTTGAAGGACTGTTGTCATTTAACTAAACAATGATAACTGAAATTTGTACATATCAGAGCCGTGCAAAATGAGGACTGCTGGTATGTTTGTTTACTTTCCCTTGAAGGACAGATAGTCTAAGGTATGGGTCTATACTGAATTTTAGGCGTGATTTGGCCATTTGGTCAGAGAAATGAAAGGAAGAATTTTTGCAAATTAGTGACAAGCAGGTTTCGGAAAGGGTCATGTGAATGATCTCCTCAGAATGGGCCCCGAGTGTGAGAATAGTTATATCATGTGTGAATGTTCACTAATGGTCCCCTTTGTGAAAGAGGCTCTTAATAATAATATGAACAAGATGATACGCCCTGTGTATATCAAGACAACCTCATTCCCAGGCCCCCTAATGTTTGATCCGTGAGCTCATGAACAATATGCCGTGATAGCAGGGATGTATTTTATGCAAGATCAACAATGTAGACTGCTCTCACCGAGCCTGGTCAGATTACCCCCACTTCTAAGGACCCTGATACTGAGTCCCTGGAGAACCAGGCAGCTATTTGGTGAAATACTGATTATATTGCAGCCCTGCCATCATCATCTTAGTTCATTCAGGTTGCTGTAACAAAATACCCCAAACTGGGTGGCTTATAAACAACAAAAATTTATTTCTCACAGTTCTGGAAGCTGCAAGTTCGAAATCAGGGTACCATCATGCTTGGGTGAGGGCCGTCTTCCAGGTCACAGACTTCTTGCCATGTCCTCACGTGGTGGAAAGGTCTAGGGAGCTCTGTGCGACTCTTTTATGAGAGATGTCTTCACCTCCCAAAAATCCGACCTCCTGATACCATGACCTTGGGAATCAGGATTTCAATATATGAATTTTGGGGGCACACAGATTCAGACCACAGCAATCATGGATGAGACAGTGATTTGTATTGATGAAATAGATACTTCTGGATTGGAGTTTGCCTCCCCTACCTACTATGCTTCTGCTAAAAATAACATCCACAACTTCTTTGTTAGTTTTCCACATGGCATAGCTTGACCAATAAACCGATTTTTCAGCCAAAGTGAGCCAATGGGCTGATCTTCATGGAGCTCACTAGTCTTACAATCTACCTCATTATTCATATAAAATATGGTTTATCAAAGATTCAATTACAGCACCAGTTGGCAGTTAAGACCTTGCAGGTTGGGATGCCGCTCTGAGCCAGTGATTGATGTGAGGTGCTTTCTCTCCCACAGTTAGAATACATAGATCTGGAAACCAAGAGGTGGATGTAGGCATGACACCACCTATTATTCTATCTTATTATCCACTTGCAAAAAATTTTCTCCCTGTCCCCCAAACTCTGGGCTTTGCTGATTAGAGAATTTAGTGCCCAAGAGAGAATGCTTCCACGATGTGGCATAGCAACTGTTGCATTGAATTGGAAGCTGAGACTAACCCTTTGCCATTTGGGGCTTTTTCTGCTATTTGACAAACTGGGAGAAAAAGGTACCCCGGTGCAGCCTGGTTAATTGGTCCAGATCAAGGGTCTGCAAACTTTTTCCTTAAAGGGACAGATGATAATTCTTTTGGACTCTGTGGGCCATATGTTCTCTGTTACAGGTACTCAGCCTAGCTGTTGTGGGGTGGAAGTAGCCACAGTCAGTACTTAAATGAATGGGCATGGCCATATCAGATAGGATCAAGGAACAGAACCAAAAAATGAAAGGGTCTCTTTCTTCTCCTGAGTCACCTGCATTCGATACATATAAGTTTAAGAGCAAAAATTCCTGCGCGGGCCAGTAAAACTGGAATTCCTTCCCTCTGAGAAGTATTGGGAAGAAATATTCTACCATTTCTTTACCCATTTTTTATTCATACCTCTCCTGAGGCTTGAAGAATGACTGAGCACTATCTATGTGTATGTTAGCCTCTTCTGGGCTCTTTCTTTCTTTGGGGGCATTTCATACATATTTATTCCTCCATGTATACTCTTTACTGCTCTGGTCTCCTCTCTGTAGTAAGTGTAGCAGGGAGGTCGGACCTTACAAGGGCAGGTAGTTGTGAAACTGGGAAGTCTGCAGTTTTCCCGCTGCTTTTGTCTGTAACTGGTGGGTAAGCTTAGCTCTTCTTTAATATCCTTATCCTTGTCCTTTTCCTTGTGTAATATCCCAGTCCTTGTGTAAGCATCAATGTTTTATTCACTGATTTTTCTCTTTTAAATCTCTGCTACATTCCAGGATACCCAAGAACAAATTTAAGACTTCTTCTCAAATGACAATTTTTTGTAATATCTAGTGTCTTGCTATTCTGAATCATAAGTGTTTATATGATCCCTAAATCTCGATCATGAGTATCCCTTAGAGTGAGGATGGGAAAATATAAATTTCTCATGTAATAGGAAGGTCAGAGATTCTGGAAGGCCAGAAGCCTGATAACAATTTTTTTTTTTATTGTTCTAGCCATTGAGCTAGGCACTTTAGATATATTCCTTTATTTGATTAACAACCATTTAAAACTTACAACCACCTAAATATTATATCTCCACTTTAGATGAAAAATGGGTACCCAGAGATGTTAAGTAATTTCGTATTCCTTACACACACCAGTAAGCAACAAAACCAGAATTTAAACACAAATCTCTTTGACTCCCAAATCCACACTCTCAGTCGCTGTGCTATATTAGCGATTAGTGGAGAGGAAACTAAAACAATAAGCTGTGATCTTTTGTCAACGACCTCTGCCAAGACAGGAGATAATTCTGAGTGGCAGAATCTACCCAAGAAAGAGAGGTATCGGTGGCTATTGCTAAGTGAGGATTAAACATTCCATTAATCAAACATCTTCCTGCTTATAGAAACCTAAACCTGGATGTAATCTAAGTCGTGATTCTCCACCAGAGATGCAGTTGGGGTAAATGGCCTTACCCAGTACAGTGATCCATACATGGCTAAGACAACCCATTGATGGCCTAACAGGATAAAAGAACAAGTAGGATTCTGATATGAAGAAACCCAAGGAGGGAGAATTTTCGTGGTGCAATATGTTCATGTCACATTTTACATTGGCTCTACTTTGTCTGCTTAACTAGGCAATATTCTCACTGTCCCTTTTCTCCAAAATTCCCACAATGACATGTTTATATATATCCATATATATATCCATATATATCCATATATATCCATAAATATATAATTTATTTGGTGTTCCACAATCTTTCTATATATATATATCTTTTGCTGGTTCTTAAGTACCATCCTCTACAGCAACTATACAAAACTTTCAATCTCTTCAAATATTTCCGCTCAAAAACTCCACCTACTTTTTTTGAGAAGGAAGCCATATGATGTATTTCCTCATTTATCTCCCTCAAAGTGTCTCTGTCTCGATATCATATCATCAGAGGATTTTCTTCGTAAATCCAGAATATTTACTTTAGAAAATAAAAAGACAAGTGGGGGTACACAACAGACAATTATGAAGATGTACGTTACTTTGGTTTGTATAGCTAAAAATTCATGTAACTGTTCAGCCATCTGGCTTACAGATGGAAGAGAGTAGACTTACTGAATTGGCTGAGAACATAAGGAGAACCATCTGGTCATCTAACAAACGTTGCTTGAGCGCCTACTCTGTGCCAGGAGCTGTAACCAAGGTCAATGATAATAGTTTGGTCATATGCGGCTCAACACAAGAAAGACTTTTTCCAGCTTGAATTCTCAAACAATGGAATAGGCTATCTTGAAAACCTATAAATACGCCATATGTCAACCAAATACCTACTGACCACATCAGATATTGTAAAAAGATTTTTTCCCCACTACAGAAGAGATTAAAATAATTGAGTTACTTTTAACTCAGTGCTTCTATGAAATGACAATTCTAGATCCTTTCCCAGTATTCGTTTTCTACTAAGCATTGGTTTTATTTCCACATTCCTTTAAAAATGTGTTTACCCTCAGATTCACCTTTTTGCTGATGACTCATAAGTAGTTCCTCTAGTCCTGATGACTCCTCTAAGCACCTGTCATGCCTGACTACTGGACATTTCCCATTGGATGTCTTGCTGTCTGTCCAAAGTTAAAGTGTTTAATTAAACTTGTCCTTAACTCAAAACTAAGTACTCTTCCTGAAACTTACATTTCTATCAGTAGCACCATGTTATTCTTTCAGTAATTTTGGCACAAAATCTGGTAGTCACCATTGACATACTATGTCTCTTAGACCTTAGAAATGATCTATCATTGATAGTGTTGGCTCGATATTTCTAAGGTTCTCTTATCCACTTGAAAAAAAAATGTTCCACCCACCTTTCCTAGTTCATGACTCTGTTCCTTAGACTGTTTAAGGAGTAGAATACAGTATCCCTAAATCTCTGTCTTCCTTGCCATTTCTCCAAATAAGCACACGCACCCATTTTAAAGTTTTGTTGCCTATTAATTCTAGTCTTTACCAAAATGTAAATGGATTTAGACCATATTTCTCTACAACTATGTGATTGAAACTCATTCATTTTCCTCCATTTCAGGTAGCACTAAATATTGAGTAGATAGTTTGTACAATGGAAAAATGGAAGTACATCACTAAAATACTTGAGTCATTTGCAGTTCAGAAACATTCTAGATAGGTGTGTCCTATTTTATTGCTTCTTGTTTTTACCCATGACAGGTCAAATTAGAACAATCTCTACAACATTATTCCACCTGTGGGATTCCTTTAAATGCTCTGGCTCTGCAGAGGATGGGCCATAGACTTACCCGGGTGTACAGTCCCCACATCCAGGATTTGTAGTAGATTGACATGTGGCAAGTAGTAATTCCATTTCCCTGCATGGATCAATGATAGCTCTTCATTATATGAAACTGTAAGCACCTGAAGTCAGGGACCTTATTTTTAAGTAGACATCTGAATTCTTAGATCCTAGCAAAGGGTGTTGCATTTAGTAAATCTGTTCAATATAGAAACCCTGAATTTTTGCTCTTCAGAGACATTGTCAAAAGAATGAAAGGATGCCTCAGACTGGGGGAAAAGAGTGGCAAATGAAATATCTCATAAAGCAATTGTATTCAGAAAATATAAAGAACTCCTAAAACTTACTAATAGGAAAAATAAACAATCCAATATTTTTAAATGGGCAAAATATTTGGCCAGACACTTTGCCAAAGAAGATATAGTGATAGCAAATAAGTACATGAAAATATGCTAACAGCATATAAATTAAAATATAATATACTACTACACACATATTAGAATGTCTAAAATGAAAAAGATTGACCATATCAAATATTGGTAAGGCTGTGAATCAACTGGATCTCATACACTTCCAGTGGGAATGTAAAATGGTACAATCGCTTTGGAAAAGAGTTGGTCAGTTTTTAAAAATTTTAAACTACACCTACCATATGACCCAGTCATTCCACTCCTAGGAATCCACTCAGGGGAGAAGAAAGCATATGTTCTCACAAAGACTTGCACAAATATGTTCATGGCAGCTTTTTTTTTTTGGTGAGGAATATTCACCCTGAGCTAACATCTGTGCCCATCTTCCTCTATTTTGTGTGTGGGTCACAGCCACAGTGTGGCCATCAACTAGTCGTGTAGGTCTGAGCTCAGGAACTGAACCCGGGCTGCTGAAGCAGAGCATGCCAAATTCAACCACCAGGCCACGGGGCCGGCCCCCATGGCAACTTTTTTGTAATAGCCAAAAACTGGAAATGACTCAGATGCCCATTAACTGGTGAATGGATAAACAAATTGTGTTATATTCATACAATGAAATACTACTCAGCAATAAAAAGGGATAAACCAATACAACATATGTGAGTCTCAAAATAATTATGCTGGGAGAGTAAAGACTGTATTATTCCATTTATATAAAATTCTAGAGAATTTAAATTAATATATAGTGACAAAAAGCAGGTCATTTGTTGCCTCAGGACAGAAGAGAGCGGATGGAGTTTACAAAGGGGCACAAGAAACTTTTGGAGGTGATGGATATGTCCACGATCCTGATTGTAGTGATGATTTCGTGGGTGTTGACATATGTAAAACCTTACCATTTGTACACTTCAAACACAATTCTTTGTTGATTATACCTCAATAAATCTGTAAAAAAGAAAAAAAATGAAACTCTTGATGTTCACCATATTTAAAGACACCAATCATATGGATAAACACAATCACAGAGGAAGGAATTGCATTTTTTAAATGAAAATCTAGCTAAGGATTACTGCTGCAAATGTAAGATGGGCTCAATTGTTCATTCATTCATTCATTTTACGTATATTTATTTGGGGCTTATTATCTTCCAGGCAGCATTCTGGGCACCAAGGATATATCCATGAACAATGCAGACAAAGTTTCCACCCTCTCAGAGATGACATTTTATAGTTTAGAGAGGATGAAATACTTAACACAGAGACAAATAGAGTCTATGTCATTGCCAGGAAGAGTGAAGTAGAGGAAGGAGATAGACAGGAATAATGGCGGAGGGGGTTGCTATTTTAGTTTGAATAGTCAGAGAAGGTCTGACAAGTGACATTTGAGCAGAAAAGTATTTTCACAATATTAATGCTTTTAATTCATAAATTTTCATAATTTCATATTTTATATTGTTGGTATTGATTTCATATTTTATATATTTCATAATTTATTTCATATTTTTATATGTTTTTTGAATAGCAGAATAATGTTCTGGATAGTAACTTGTAATTCTTTGACCCTTTATGTGACTCACCTCCTCAATCTTAAAGAATGTTGGGGCTTTGTTGGCGGTAGGGATGAGTTACAGAGAGTTAAACAAAATGTATATAAATTAAAGGCCTGTGAGATTTCTAAAAGCCAAACGCCGGTTAGGAAGCCAGTTGCAGATCAGAGTCACCCCCTTAATTACCACTTTGAGGGAATTGCCTTGGCCCCCATAATAGAACATGTAGCTCCCTTTCATTCTGCAGCTGAGCCTGAGGATTCTGTTTTCCATTTAGTTTTTCTTGTCTGGACTGAGTTTTATGTGTTGAAATCAATACACTCGTAGCAATGAATGATGAGATCACATTGCCCATCTTTGTTACTGTCTATCATTCACCCATCCACCCAGCATGTACTAAGCAACCACTATGCTCTGTGCGCTGACTGCAGCGTGTGCTATGGCAATGAATCAGGCATGGACCTTGAACTTGAATAGTTTATTGTCTACTGGGGTAGACACATGTAAATCAATGAGAACGGAAACTGTCAGAGGTGTTGACTTACAAGATACAGCAGAAGGAGGAAGGCAGCTTGTCAGGCCTGCTATGATGGGGTGTCCTCGGTGATTCTGTGAGCTTTCCCCGTCTCCCTACAATGTATCAAGTTATTTGGCTCCAGCTAGACTTGGTCAAATTTCTGTTATGTCCCTAAATATCTTTCAAGTACTTAAACCTCCTCCAGCTATTCACCTGTAAAATGGGAGAGATAACAATAAGGATTAAAGATATAACAAATATAAAGTGTCTAACAGATTAAATGTCTGGCTAATATTAGTTCCTTTCCCCCATGTTTTGGTCATCTTAAAAATTGTCTGATTTTATACTTTATAGATTTTAAAAATTTATTCTGAAATATTTCAGATACAAAAGGATTTAAGGAATAAATTAATAAATTCAGCTTCAGAAACAAAACATTATCAATACAATTGACATCTCCTGTGTACTTCTTTCATCTCCGTCCCAGCAATAGCCCCTTCCAAAAGAAGTAACTTCTATCCTGAATTTGCTATCAACCCCCTGCATTTCTTTATATTTTTACTATATATATATATATATATATATATATATATATATATATATATATATATATTCTACCTATGTATACAATGTTGCTTTGTGTTTTTAAACTTTATATAAATGACATCATACTCTAGGTATTCTGAAAACCAGATTTTCCTTCAAATATGTTTGTAAGATTCATCCTTACTGATACCTATAGGGCTAGTTTAGTCACTTCCCTGTTCATACTCTTCCATGTGAATGTTCCATGATTTATTTACTTTTTCTCTGGTTGGTAGACTTTTAACAATACTGCCTCAACAACGCTGCCATAAACATTCCTATACAAGGTGCCATGTGCAAAAGTGTGAGAGTTTCTCAGGGGTATACTTGGAAGTGAAATTGTTGGATCATTGAATATGCAGTTTCCAATATATGGATGTTACCAAATCACTCCCAAAATGTTGTAGTAATGTAACTCCCACCAGGAGTATGAGCATTCCTAGTTTTCCACATTCTCATTAATTCCTGACATAGCCATATATAAAAATGTTTTCAAATGAAAGGGTGTGAAATGGTATTTCAATACAGTTTCAATTTATGTTTTCCTTTCTACCAGTGGAGTTGAGCATCTTTTGACATGGTTAGTGGTCATCTGAGTACTTCTTCTATGAATAACTTTTGCCCATTTCCTCAAAGCATCTTCATAGCAGAGTAACTCGTATTTTATCTTCTCCAATTTTAAATTTATTAAAGTTATCATAGAATACATTTAAATCTTTTGGAATATTAAAAAATAAATAGGGGGCCACCCGGTGGTGCAGTGGTTTAGTCCATGCTTGGCAGCCTGGGGTTCGCAGGTTTGGATCCTCGGCGCCCGCTGATTCACTGCTCGTCAGCCATGCCATGGCAGCATCCTATATAAAGTAGAGGAAAGACGGGCACAGATGTTAGCCCAGGGAGAATCTTCCTCAGCAAAAATAAATAAATAAGATTCTCCTTACCACCCTTGTCCCCAACCTCTCAGTTTTCCTCTTTGTAAATAACTTTTCTTCAAATTCGAAATCTAGATGCAGTGCATAGAGAGTACTGTTTCCTTAATTCTGTATGTGCATTGAGGAGAAGAAGTACAGTAAGTAGAGTAAAATTTAGGGTCCTGTGGCAATTTTTAAAGGACTGGGGGAGACCAGAACAGTCAAGAGGCTTTTATTTCCCATGAGCAGAGAGACAGGATGAAGATAAAGGAGTTTGATCATTGATGTTTGAAGGTCTCAGAAAATTGAGAATGGAAGTTCTCACACCAATGGGGGGCCCAGCTAGGACTGCCCTTCAATACAGCAGTCTCGGGAGTCATTGGCTTGTGTGTGAACCTGACTGCCCTCATACAGAGTAAAGAACACTGAGTTGTGTAGAGATGAAGGAGTCAGCACCTGCTAACCAAAGGTTGTTTATGAAGCCTGTTGAGTGATGCATAATGCTGGATGTTTCTTCAAGGTTCTCTGACATTATAATGAATAATATGCCTATGACTTGTATTTATTAAGTGTTTGCTTATAGGAAATACTTTCCACAGTAGCTCATTGGATTTCTCAACACTCCTAACAGGTTGTTAAGCCATTTCACAGATGAGCAATCTGAGGTTCATACTGGGGAATAGGTTACCCATAGTCACAGCTGATATGTTACTGATCATAGATATTGCTTGCCTTGTGATGAAGTCTGTAGATTTACTTGAAATTGATGGGAAAGAGAGTTTAGTTATGTAATTCTCAAGTTCAAATTATATAATCACTTATCTGGAAGTAAGAATTTCCAATTTATTGGAAAACGTCCAGGTTATTTCACACCAGGGCTCATGGTATTTCTTTACAACGAAGTTATCATGTGTCCAGAGTATATAAATCTCTAACAGGTGGATGCCAGATCACTACTGAGAAAGATCTGACTGGAAATCCAAACAGTTGGACATTTCTGAACACACAGCACCTCTTCCCTAGTGCTGTCATCCTCAACCATCTTCCCGTGGATATTGGTAGGGAGAATAAGTCACATAGCAACCCTCTGGGTTTATCATAAAAATGATAAAGCCTCAGATTTAGGCAATTTGTGAATAATTTCCATTTCTGCAAGGGAAAAAAAAAAAGCTAGCTTTAGGATCCCAGGCTTTCATATGCTAGCCAACATGAACACCTCCAGGATTTTCTTCCAGAGCTCCCTAAAACATTCCCAACTTTCCCAAGATCTCCACTCTGACAGGCCACAAGAAGTAGTCTAATACAAACTGGAGGAGTCTAACTGCCAGTACTAGAAGGTAAATTGCTGCTTAAAGAAGTTTCCCAGAAGAAAAACTAAATGTCTTTCATAAAGAAGTTAAACATTTGTTTCAAAAAGTGATACGTTCCTCCTGAAACTCTTGGTGCTTTCAGCGGAATGAGTACAAGCCAACTTTGGGGGTTTTATTCAACCTTAAAACTCTCGTGGCCACTAATCCACAGAAGCTGTTTACTCCTTTGAAGTTTCCTTTCACTCCGAGCTGACAGGGTTTTAGCCAAGTCTGGTTTGAGGAGACCTTCGAGATTGTTCTCTTCCCAGGTTGTGACCTCTCTGTGTGGTGGTTGAGGCCTTGGCTTAAATTTCACGAAGAGGACCAAGTTGCTCAAGTCTGAGGCAGAATGAATAAATGTTTCCAGCACAGGGAGAGGTTTGTGAGAGGTGTGGCTGTGTGTCTGTGGGGCCAGGGGGTGGGTGTTGCCAAAATGAACCCATGAGATGTATCCGGTATTGAAAAGTTAAATTGTACTCACTGTGTTCTAAACATTTACATTTATCAGATGTTGAAATAACTTTGTTTCGAAATGGTAATGACTATACAATGGTTATTCTCTCTCTATCATTATTTTCCCATGTAATTATTAGCTAACTTGAGATAATGATGAAATAATCTTGGTAAATGGTCTAATAAAAATAGTGTCATGCCAAATTGACCGTGAGCAGCAATGAAAAAGTAGCACATGAAAGTGTTTAAGTGTATTACCCAAAGTTCCCATTACTGTATTCAGCCATCTCTCCTTATGATGCACTGATATTTCTCTTAAATAGGGTCATGGATCATTAATTCCCTGGCCTTGAAATCTCTTATTATTAAAAGTGTTCCTTAGCAACTTTTAGACATTGAAGTTAATCCAAATAAGAAAAGCCAAAAGGTCTGTTGGTCTGTTAACTCTTATTGTAAAAAACGATTGATGTTCTGTGCTGGAAGATTTTTCATTTGCTTTCTGAGAATTATATTGTCTTGACTGGGTTAGGAAAAAAACAGTAAAACGTGAGTTTCCTTGGCTCCCATAGATCAGGAAACAAAATCACAAACATATTTGGTGTTCATCTCATATGTCCACCTCCCTATACTTCGTACGTGAAAATGACTCTCTTCTCTCCTCCATATGTCGGATTCAGTCTTTAAACAACAATACATGCTGTCTAATACTGACTTAGTGGATGCAGCAGGCCCAAATATGTCTATTTCTTTTTCTGCAGGTTTGCTTCATTGCCTCCTTTTTTTGCGGAAAGCAGTCAGGTTGATCTTGATTACTAATTGGTGGAGCCACTAGAACTATCCAGAATGAGAGCACAACTTCCATTGTGTTCCTTTTATACTTCAATATACGCTTCCATTTAGGCACTTACCATCTTGGGCCATACACTTATGCTTATAGCCAGGACTGACTTCATGGGTGTGTGACCTATACACTCATGCAGGGCCCCATTCATGGTCTAATGCTGCACTGTGGCTCTCTTGAAATTTTTAATTTTTGACGAAGAGGCTCTGCATTTTCATTTTGTGCTGGGCTCCACATATTATGTAGCTGATCCTGCTTACATGTCTATCTTCTCTACTGGAGACCAGCTATTTGAGGGAGGGAACGGTATTTCCTGGTCCAATTCAATGCATCTTCCATGGATTAAGCTTCATGGAAAGCATAAAGCTTTGATTTCTCATAATTCAACCTGATAATACATTATTACTTTGTTTCAAGCTTTGGACAGAAACTTTTTTCAAGTTGGAGTTTGTGTCTACATGATTCAGTCAGCATATTTTAAGAATGTCGTTTATATTCCTAGAAAGCTTTGGGTACTAAGGCATGAAAAATTAAGGATCAAAGAAACAGTTGTTTTCAAGAAGGAGCTTAGAGTTAAGTGTGATAATAAAACTAACACTTGAGAGTAGAAAACGTCTTATTAAATTTTGTAAATCTTATACAGATAGTTATTAAATTAACATAATTCTTAATGGAGTGATGGAGTCACCTAGGAAACAGTGACCATTAGTTACCATCACTCTTCTCTGTGTTCTACTTATAAATCATGTTTGTTAATTTTTTTCCTTTCAATTAGATCTCAAAGTATTTGTTTAGGGCATTTTCATGTCCTACTGGTGGGAATAGAAATTACAATAAATTTATATGAGGTAATTTGGAATCATAATAAAAAATCTTTAAAATATGCAAACCTATTGACCCAGCATTTCCATTCATTTTCTCCTGAAGCCCATTGCATCTATAACAGTAAAACATTAGAACAAGTGTCTAATAAATAATTTTAAAATTATATATTAAATATTCACATCACTTTAATGATAGAAAAATGACTGATATAATAGATTTTTAAAATAATTATAAAATCATACTTAAATCAATATGACTTCAATATTTTTAATGTATAAATGCATTAAGAAGTGGAAATAAACACATCAAAGGGTTACAAGTGATGTTCTTTTGGAAAAATGGATTATAGATCATTTTTATTTTCTTTTTTACATTTCTACATCTTAAAGTGATTTTTAAAAGTTTTAAAATATCATTTTTAATGTTTGAGAATACCTCCATCTCTGTTAAAGACAATAATCTAAAATTGTATGCATGTATATCAAAGATTGTATTTAGACTATAAAAACCTTCAAGTTGCATTTGAATTTTCCAAGAAGATATGTAACTCTCAATGAATCTTTAAAATGATGATGTTAAACATGAGAAGTGCTCCCTTCTACCAGTCTTTCAAAAAGTGTCACTTGGGAATCAGCATTGTGGGCAGACACCAACCATCCAACGTCACAAATTCCACTGTACCACCTTGGGATGCAGGAAAACAACATATCTTCCCTGGATTTGGGGGAGGACTTTAGAGTGGCAGATCCTGAAATAAATATTTTAGACTGGGAGTATTGATAATCACTGGAAATGGTGGCAGAATCTTTCTTGTTTTAGAAGACTATTTTGTTTGTAGCTCAATTTTAGCACATCGTATTCAAAGTGCCCGAGTGTCTTTTGCAGCTCTGTTTCCAGTACTAAATTTCATGCTGCTTGAGGGCATGGATCATATATATTTCATGCGTCCTCTCTCCCAATGCATAGTACAGGGCCTGGCATATAGTAAGACACTATAAGTGTTTTGAGAATGAATGAGGGATGTGCAAAGTCAGGTCTTATTTATCTTAACATGGGTCATAATGCTTCACATTTAATATTAAGGATGCTTTATAAATGCTTTTGATGAAATTATTGGAATTAAACAGAACCAAGTTTTGGTATCAAAACTTTGAATAAGATGGTAGAAACATGGCTTCAATTTAGTTATGATAGCCATTTAGTCCTGGAGGAAATACCATTTTCATAAACCATTTGGCTGCCAATTTCAGATTCAATTATTGCTGAACAAATATTAGTTGATAGCTGGTATAAAAAGAACCGTGGGACTTGAATAAATTCACTCATTCAGCCTCTTTCATGTGTCAAATGAGAATACCACTACTTGCTTGTCATACCTCACAATTTTTGTAGGAGCTTATATTACACACTGTAAATCACTGCAGAAATGTTAGTTATCGTATGCAAAGCACTATGCTAACTGATCAGGAAAAGGAGTTGTGTAAACCTAAGAGCCCTGTCTTCACGGAACTTATAATCTAATTACCACTATAATTTTTCAGTCTAGTAATAGAAGTAACCAATGGTTGTTTGGATCACAGAGCACAAGCACCACCCATCACGGCTTCCCCTTCCTATTGTAGAGTTTATGAACCTGCACTTCTAGCTGCTCTGACTTTCATACAGTTTTGAACCTTAATTTTGGTAATTTTTCACATTTAAAACAGTGACAAGAGGCAAGGATTCTTATTTTTCCTTTTGAGTTTGTTCTGCTTTGAATAACATATAATTTCCAACAAAAATCATGGACCATAACTTTCTCTAAATTGCATTTGTCAAGTTGACACAGATTATGGGAAAACAGAGAGGGGCAAAAGGGAGAAAGAAAGAGAGAGAGACAGAAACAGACAGACAGAAAGGGAGAGAATACGAGGGGCAGGGAGGGAAGGAGGGAAGCTGGGAGGGAGAGAGGATAGAATCAAGACCCTCTGGAAAGTCTTCACTGGCGTCTTATCTTCCCTTTGTCTCCTAGGCTGGTGAAAATATTTGCTATTTGACATATTTTCTGGGTAAAGACACTGGTTAAAGATTTTAGTATCTGTACAGAAGGTTAAAAAAAAGTTGTAATAAACTCTCCCAAAATCATCATCACCACCACCACCAAAATAAAAGAGAGATTGTATTTAAGTGCATACAGTAGTATAGAATTGGCATTCCCAAGAAATTCTGCCACTTTGGGGAAACTTGAGCATGTCCAAGAGGTAAATCAAATCCACCTTGAACTTGAACAGTCTGAGTTTTACCTGGAAGAACACAGAAGGAATTTCTCAGGTAATAATAGCCCCGAGATTTATGCAGAGCAGATGTGGGATGTGATGGGGGGAGTTAACCACTCCCATCTCTCTTTTATCTGGGTCCCGATTTCCTGTAACTCCATTGTCTAGGGAGTCTAGACCAAGTTCTGGACTTGCTATAAACTTTACCCAAACTTCAACTACACTCATTTTTATGCAGTTTTATACTAAATCATCCAAGGCCACTCACAGAATCATAGGGTGAGTTTGTGGTAGCTTTTTCCCCCAAATTCTTCTGGGATGTGTTTGGATTGGCACTTGAGCACCAATTTTATCTGTCTCGAAGTGTAAATCAAAGAAATAATCATTTCTGGATAGATTCAAATCCAAATATCTCCAGTACAGCCCCAGTATATATGCAGCCAGTAGAATGTTATATATTTTAGTTCATTTTTATAAAATACTACTTGTTTGTACATCAAGGAAATGTTTTAAAACAAATCATGTCAGCACTAAACTCAATCGGTACTGTGGAATTAAAAAAATCATATAATCTGAGAAAATATATTTAATAATTGGTGCCAATTTTTAGGTGGTGGTCTTTTGAATTTTCTAAATTTCCTAATTAGGGTGTAGCAAATTTAATGACAAAGGGCTGCACACAAGCAGCTAATTACAGTGGAGCACCACTGATATTGAGGAGCTAAAGAAAGGGTAACTAACATACCATCCACTTTGCCTGTTGCTATTCCACAAAACACATCAGAGTTCAAAACTCAAAGATGAAACACATTCAGCCAGCCTATTTTCAAAAGCTCAACAGTCTGTGTTTTTGAAATGCACTAATTTAAATTTAAAGACACATATTTAATGTTTCCCCTTTGTAGGTTTTCAGCAGCAAACACACATGGAGTCGCCATCTGTTTTCAGCCTGGTTCATTACCAATTCATCCCCTGCTCCGTATTATCAGATCAAGAGGGTGGACATAAATTTGGCCACCTGGGCACTGGTGTCATTAACGTGAGCCCCAGCCACACACTCATAAAGTGGTTTTGCTTGGAGCTGTAACTTCGTGGTGCTTCCTTTTTCCACTTGATCAATGTTGAATTTTGCTCAGTAAGCTCTTAATAATGTAATTTCAGAACAACCTAGAGAACACCAAGAACTTTTAGGAGTATTTTACCTACAGATCCAGGAGAAAATGCTTTGTTTTTTCAGGGACAGACACAGATTGACAGAACCAAGCTGGCCGGAGTAGAGTCAGAGAGAAGAGAAAGGCAGAAAGAGACACATAAAGACACAAACAGAGGCAGAGAAATACATTCAAGGTCCTGTCATTTTTATTTTAATGAAGACATGTATGTAAGAGCTCAGACTGTTTCAATATAATTCTGAGTATGGCTCATGATTGAAAATTGGTGAGCCAAATTTTTCCCTTTGTTCTAAAGGAAACACACAGCTTTTCATCCCAAATCACTTAGTTCATCATAAAATAAAGATGTCACATTTAAAACACATGTTTTACTTCCCTAATTAAAACTTTAACTAAGTGTCACTTTGCAAACTACATTGAATTGAGAACTTATCTGATAAATTATGAAGTCAATTAAAACAGATAAATTGCCCTGGTTCCTTTTTTCTGCTCCTTTTAAACATTGAGCAAAATCACAGAAACACGTTTATCTTAGAAATATGATAGGAAGTAATTTATAGTATAACAATCACACTTTTTAGAGAAATTTAATATTATAATTGAAAAATCTTACAAATAATATAAAAATTCTCACCACTGACTCTCACAAAAACTTTCTTCTTGGGATTCTGGGCTGATTCAGATTTTAATAATCAAAAAAATCATAAACAAAATACTGGACCATTAATAGAATCCTTTACTGAATAGCTACTATATGTGCAATTTTGAGGAATAAAAAGATGGAATACAGAGCATGGCCTCTCATCTCAAGGGATTTACAATCCAGTTGGTGGGATAAAAATAATCATTCAATGTTGAAAAAAGTAAAGCATTTTATTTAAAAGTATTGTTAAGTCTCAAATTATATTCACTGTAGAAATTCAGAGAAGGAAATTATCAATGATAAGTCAGGGAAATAAGGCTACATAGAGGAGGCAATGGCCAAAGGGAACCTTGTAAACGATAGTGTATTAGTTGTATTAGTCTTCAGGGCTGCCATAACAAAATACCATAGACTGGGTGGCTTACACAACAGAAATTTATTCCTCACAGTTCTGAAGGCTGAAAGTCTAAGATCAAGATGTTGGAAGGTTTGGTTTCTCCTGAGGCCTCGCTCCTTGGTTTGCAGATGGCCGTCTTCTCGCTGTATCCTCGCATGGCCTTTCCTCTGTGTGTGCACACTCCTAGTGTCTCTTCCTCTTCTCATAAGGACACTAGTCCGATGGGATTAGGGCCCACTCTTATGACCTCATTTAACCTTAATTACCTCCTTAAAGGCCCTATCTCCAAATACAGTCATATTGGAGGTTGGGGCTTCAAAATATGGATTTTGAGGAGACATAATTCAGTCCATAACAACGGGATTTGGATGGGGATATGTTTTGTGGGGAGGGTGGTCAGTGATGTGAAGTATGATATGACATGATAGTCAAAGATAAGACTCATTAACAAAGAATAATTATAAGCCATCATTAATAGCATTCTTTTTGTCTTGTTTTCTCATCTTTATTGAAGTATAATTGACAAATAAAATTATAAGATATTTAAAGTGTACCACACGGTGATTTGATATATGTATAGATTGTGAAAGGATTCCCCCACCACAGAGTTAATTAACACATCCATAACCTCATATATTCACCACCCCCCCTTTTTTTTGGTGAGGACATTTAAGTTCTACTCTCTTAGGAAATTTTAATTATACAATACACTGTTATCAACTATAGTCACCATGATATACATTAGATCCTCAGATCTCAGACATCTTATAACTGAAAGTTTGTACCTTTTTACCAATCACTCCCTATTTCCCCCACCCCACAATGCTTGGTAACCACTTTTCTACTCTGTTTCTATGAATTCAACTTTTTCTTTGATTCCACATATAAGTGATACTGTTCAATATTCGTCTTTCTCTATCTGGTTTATTTCACTTAGCATAATGCCCTCTAGTTTTGTCCACATTGTTGCTAAAGACAGAATTTCCTTCCTGTTTAAGGCTGAGTAATATTCCATTGTGTATACATACTGCATTTTCTTGGTCTGTTTATCCATTGACAGACACTTAGACTATTGTGAATAATGCTGCAAAGAACATGGGAGTACAGATATCTCTTTGAGATAATGATTTTCTTTCCTTTGGATATATACCCAGAAGTGGGGTTGCTGGATCATATGGTAGTTCTATTTTTAATTTTTTGAGGAACCTCCATATGGCCTTCCATAGTGGTTGTACCAATTTACATTCCCACCAACAGTGTGCAAGAGTTTCCTTTTCTTCACATCCTCACCGGCATTTGTTATCTTTTGTCTGTTTTAATAATAGCCATCCAAACAGGTGTGAGGTGATAGCTCATTGTGGTTTTGATTTGCATTTCCCTGACAATTAGAGATGTTATGCACCTTTTCATGTACCTGTTAGCCATTTGTATGTCTTCTTTGGAAAGATATTCAGGTTCTTTGCCCATTTTTGAACTACATTTTTTTTTTTTTTTGCTATTGAGTTGCATGAGTTTTTTATACGTTTTGAATATTAACCCCTTATCAGATATGTGGTTTGCAAATATTTTGTATCATTCCATAGGTTGTCTTTTCATTTTGTTGATGGTTTCCTTTGCTGTGCAGAACTTTTTAATTTGATGTATCTCACTTGTTTATTTTTGCTTTTGTTGTCTCTGCTTTTGATGTCACATCTAAAAAGATTCTTGCCAAGACTGATGTCAAGGTGCTTACCCTGTATGTTTTCTTTTAGGAGTTTTATGGTTTCACGTCTTACATTCAAGTCTTTAATACATTTTGAGTTGATTTTTGTGTATGGTGTAGGATACGGGTCCAGTTTCATTCTTTTGCATGTGGCAATACACTGTCCCAATAACATTTATTGAAGAGATTATCCTTTCCCCATTGTATATTCTTGAGTCCTTTGCAGTAAATTAACTGATCATATATCAATTGCATGAGTTTATTTCTGGGCTCTCTATTCTGTTCCATTGATATGTGTGTCAGTTTTTATGCCAATACTATGCTCTTCTGATTACTATAGCTTTGTAATGTAGTTTGAAATCAGGAAGTGTGATGCCACCAGCTTTGTTCTTCTCTCTCAAGATTACTTTGGCTATTCAGGGTCTTTTGTGGTTCCATAAAAATTTTAGGATTGTTTACTCTATTTCTCTGAAAAATGCCCTTAGAATTTTGATAGGGGTTGCATTGAATATAAAGATGGCTTTGGGTAGTATGTACATGTTAACAATATTGATTCTTCCAATCCATGAGCATGGACTATCTTTCCATTTATTTGTATCTTCAGTTTCTTTCATCAATGTCTTAGAGTTTTCAGTATATAGATCTTTAAACTCCTTTGTAAAATTTATCCCTATTTTTTCTTTAATAAATGATATTTTATTAATTTCTTGTTCTGGTATTTTGTTGTTAGTGTATAGAAATGCAGCTGACTTTTGTAGGTTGATTTTTGTATTCTGCCACTTTACTGAATTTGTTTATTAGTTCTAACAGTTTTTTGGTGGGGTCTTTAGGATTTTCCTATATGTAATATCATGTCATCTGCAAACAAAGACAATTTTACTTTTTCCTTTCTGATATGGATGCCTTTTATTTATTTTTCTTGCCTAATTGCTCTGGCTAGGACTTCCAGTACTGTGTTGTATAGCAGTGGTGAGAGTGGGCATCTTTGTCTTATTCCTGATCTTAGAGGAAAAGCTTATAGCTTTTCACTGTTGAGTATGATGTTAATTGTGGGCTTGTCATATTTGGCCTTTGTTATGTTGAGGCACATTCCCTCTATACCCACTTTTTTGAGAGTTTTTTAAATTATGAAAGGATATTGAATTTTGTCAAATGCTTTTTCTGCATCTATTGAGATCATATGTTGAACCATCCTTACATCTCTGGAATAAATTCCACTTGATCATGGTGGATGATCCTTTTAATGTGCTGTTGAATTCCATTTGCTAATATTTTGTTGCGGATCTTTGCATCACTATGTTCATCAGGAATATAGGCCAATAATTTTCTTTTCTCATCAGGGTAATCCTGGCCTTGTGTAATGAGTTTGGAAGTGCTCCTTCTTCTTCTATTTTTAAGAAGAGTTTGAGAAGGATTGGTATTCTTTATATGTTTGATAGAATTCACCAGTGAAACCATCTGGTCCTGGACTTTCCTTTATTGGGCGGTTTTTGATTATTGTCAATCTTCTTACTAGTAATTGCTTTGTTCAGATTTTCTATTTCTTCATGATTTAGTCCTGGTAGGTTGTAATTTTCTTTTAGGTTGTCCAATCTGTAGGTGTATAATTGTTCATAGTAGTATCTTAGAATCCTTTGTGTAGTATCATTTGTAATGTGTCTTCCTGTATTTACAATTTCATTTATTTGAGTCCTCTGGGTTTTTTTTTCTGGTAAGTGTAGCTAAAGTTTTCTGCCTTTTGTTTATTTTTTCAAAATCCAGCTCTTGGTTTCATTGATCTTTTCTATTGTCTTTTTAGTCTCTATTTCATTTATTTCTGCTATGCTCTTGGTTATTTTCCTCCTTCTGCTAACTTTGAGCTTAGTTTGTTCTTCTTTTTCTAGTTCCTTGAAGTGTAAAGTTAAGTTGTTTATTTGAACTCTTTCTTTTTTCTTAATGTAGGCATTTATTGCCATAAACGTCTCTCTTAGAATTGCTTTTGCTACATCCCATAAGTTTTGGTATGTTGTATTTCCATTTTCATTTGTCTCAAGATATTTTTTGATTTCTCTTTTAATTCTTCTTTGACCCATTGGTTGTTCAGGAGCATATTTAATTTCTATGAATTTGTGAAATTTCCAGGTTTTTTCTTATAATTGATTTCTAATTTTATAACATTGTGTTTGGAGAAGATGCTTGATATGATTTCAATCTTCTTAAATTTATTGATACTTGTTTTGTGGCCTAACATATGATCTGTTCTGCAGAGTACTTGAGAGGAATGTATATTTAGCTGCTGTTGGATAGAATATTCTGTAAATGTTAGTTAGGTCCATCTGATTTAACATGCAATTTAAGTCCAAAGTTTTCTTATTGATTTTCTGTCTGGATGATCTATCCATTCTTGAAAGAGAGGTATTGAAGTTCCCTACTATTATCGTGTTGGTGTCTAAATTTCTTCTTTCAGATCTGTTAATATTTGCTTTATATATTTAGGTGCTCCTATGTTGGGTGCATAAATATTTACTAATGTAAATATTGTCCCCTTTATCACTATATAATGATCTTCTTTGTCTTTTATTACAGTCTTTGGCTTAAAGTCTGTTTTGTCTGATATAAATATAGCTAATCCTGCTTTCTTTGCTTTCCATTTGCATGGAATATCTTTTTCCATTCCTTCACTTTCAGTCTATGTGTGTCCCTAAAGCTGAAGTGAGTCTCTTAAGGTAAGCAGCTATAGTAGGGTCTTGTTTTTTCATTCATTCAGCCATTCTCTGTCTTTTGATTGGAGAATTTACTCCCTTTACATTTAAAGTATTATTGATAGGTATGGACTTACTATTGCCATTTTGTTAATTGTTTTCCGGTTGTTTTGTAATTTCTTTGTTCCTTTCATCCTCTCTTTTGCTCTCTTCCTTTGTGATTTGATGATTTTCTGTAGTGGTATGCTTTGATTCCTTTCTCTTTATCTTTTGTGTCTACTATGAGTTTTTTCTTTTTAGTTACCATGAAGCTTACATAAAACACCTTATATTTATGATAGTCTATTTTAAGCTTATAACAACTTATCTTTGAACACATACAAAAGCTCTACATTTTTAAAGCTCCCCACTCCCCACGTTTTATGTTTTTGATGTCCTAATTGACATCTTTTTACATTGTATATCCAGTAATAAATTATTGTAGTTATAGTAATTTTTAATACACTTATCTTTTAATCTTCATGCTAGAGTTATAAGTGGTTTACCTTTCACAATTACAACATGATAGTATTCTGAATTTAACTATATATTTACATTTATCAGTGAGTTTTAAACTTTCATATGTTTTCCTGTTACTAATTAGCATCTTTTCATTTCAGCTTGAAGAACTCCTTTCAACATTTCTTGTAAGGCCATTCTAGTGATGATGAACTCCTTTAGCATTTGTTTGTCTCAAAAACTGTTTATCTCTCCTTCAATTCTGAAGGACAACTTTGCTGAGTAGAGTACTCTTGGTTGGCAGTTTTTTCTTTTAGTACGTTGAATATATCATCCCCTCCCTCTGGCCTGCAACGTTTCTGCTGAAAAATCTACAGATAGTCTATGGGTGTTCCCTTGCACTTAACAAGTTACTTTTCTCTTGCTGCTTTTAAGATTCTCTCCTTGACTTAACTTTTGACAATTTAGTTATAATATGTCTCAGTGTGAGTCTCTTTAAATTTATCTTGTTTGGTACTCTTTGGGCTTCCTGGATCTGGATTTCTTTTTTTTCCAGAGGTTAGGGAAGTTTTCACCTATTACTTCTTTGAATAAACTTTCTGCCCCTTTCTCTCTCTCATTTCCTTTTGAGACCCCTATAATATGTATATTGGTCCTCTTAATGATGTCCAACAAGTCCCTTAAGCTATCATCACACTTTTTCATTCTTTTTTCTTTTTGCCCCTATGGTTGGGTTAATTCTACTGCCCTGTCTTCAAGTTTGCTGATCCTTTCTTTCATTTGATCTAATCTGATTTTGAATCCCTCTATTGAATTTTCCATTGCAGTTATTGTATTCTTCAGCTCTGTGATTTCTGTTTGATATGTTTTATATTTTCTGTCTCTTTGTTGAAATTCTCACATTGTGATGCATTGCTCTCCTGTCCTCAGTATCTTTATGACCATTTTTTTTGAAGTCTCTCTCAGGTAAATTACTTGTCTTGAAATTGGCAAACAGTCAGCCATTGATGATTAAACAGCTAGTAACTAGGGGGGATTGGAATTGGCTACCTCAAAATATGTGTCTGCCTGAAAGACACTTTGACCCCCATCCCCACTAACTGACCAAAAGAGTTTGGGATGGGAGTCCTGCCCCCAGAACAGGCCATCACTGTAGACATCTCCAGGTATCTGGGAGGGTCCTTGCTGAGCCCATTCTTAGTTCTTATTACCCTATGTAAGAGACATTTACATTTGTAAAGGAAATCTGCATTTGTGAACATATCTTCTTCCCTGTACTAGGAAGAAGCAGGGGGATGGCCTTACCTAGAAACTTGTCAGAACAGAAGGCAAGGACTTAAATCTGCATGATAAACTTACCCATTGCTAATTGTGCTGTTCAGGCAATATAGATAACATCTCCCTGCAGCTGGGGTCAACATGGTAATGGGTGTTTGAGCTATTTTTTTCGGGAATTAGAACACCTTGCCCACTTCAGGCCAGTTGAGACCACTAACTGATAAACTGGGCCCATGCAGACATATGTCCAGTAAGCGACCTTTTGACATAAGAGGTTAAAACTCCACCCTTGGGGCATGCTAACACCACCATTCTGTCAACATGCATCCTGCAAGGAGACATGAAGCCTGATTATGCTTGCGCAGATCATCAATTACCTCATCTCTCCTCACCTCCAATCATTTCAGACCACCTTGCCTCCTACCCCATAAATATCCCTGAGTCCCTATTTTCAGGGAAGAAGATTTGAGATTCAGTCTCTCCCATTTCCTCACTTGGGTGCCTTGTGATTAAACTCTCTCTCTGCTGTGATCTCGTTGTCTCGGTGTTTGGCTTTCTGGGTGGCAGGCATAAAACGGACCAGGTGCGGTAACCATTTCTTGATCCAAAGAAAAAGCAAACTGAAAAACAGCATTACAGAGTAAGGCCAGGCTATGCTAAGGTAACAAATAACCCCAGAATCTCAGTGGCTTGATATAATAAAGGTTTACTTCTTGCTCATGCAAAGTCTAATTTAGGCTGGGCAACTGCCCAAGGTAACTCTTTTCCAGCCAGGGACTCAGAGATCCAGGCTGCTGTCACCTTGTGGCTCTACCTTTGTGGTCCCAGCCAAAGGGGAAAAGAAATTGTGCAGAATGTACACTTGCTTTTAAGTGCCCCAGCCCTGAAGTTTTACACATAATTCTCAGCCAAATCCCTTTGATTAAAATCAATCACAAGGCCCCACCTAAGTATGTTTCTTGGTGGTCAAAAAGGAGAGAACTGGATGTGAGTAAGCACTAGAGGTTTCTGCCACATTGAGTTTTTCCAGGTAGTATATGCAGGAAAGAGTAAACTTGGGAGAAGCATGTGTGATGGGGAAAAAGATTAAGAACATATTTATTTAATTTAAAAATGTAATGCAGGTACTTAAGACTTTAGTTATCCTATTTTACACAGGCAACACTGAAAAAAGTACTTTTAACAGTTATCTTGCTTTCCAGTTAAATATCATGATTGTGTATGTGTGTGTAATACCTAACTCTGTTCAAACATGTATGCTCTTACCTCAGAGAGCTGTTTCCAAAGTATCTCAATAATTACAAGTTTAAAAATTCCTCATTGTTGAAAATTACAAACCCAAAAACCTGTAATTCACAGAATGCTTGTTCTGTTGTTCACTTGATGTATTTGATCAAATTTGAAAGAAATAAATGAAAATTCTTTGTAGGGTCATTGAGATAATTATCTCATCATAAATGTAGATGAAATTGTAGGTAATATGGTAACCTGAAATTAAGGATAATTATCACATTTATGTGAAGAGTAGTTTCTGAAGTTTTTAAGCATGGACTTTTTTTAAGTTCTTTCTACATTGAAAGCATTTTCAAAAAGATTATAAACTATTGGTAAGTTCTCTCTTGGAGTGTACAATGAGGAAAAAAGTTTGAGAAGACCAAACTCCTCAATTATTACAAATTTTTCCTAATTGCCCTTCACTGTTTCTGATGTTTTTATTCTAAACAAGGGGTAAGGGAACTATGTAAGCCTTGAACCCCAGCTCTTAGTCACTCTTAATTGACTACCTGCTCCTGGTTTTCCTCCCTGGACACTTTGTCACAGTCTCTTTACTGGTCCCTCCTTCTCTGGTTGACATCTAAGGGATAAGTGCCTCTAAGTCTCTTTTCTCCCTCTTGTACATTCTGTCTCTGATCCAGCCCATAAAGTTCTTTGGTGCTAAGTGCCATTTATACACCCATATATCCCACAATTATATCTCTAGCCCTGACCTTTTTCCTAAACTCCAGATTTATATCCAGTTGCCTACTTGATATCTCCACATAGATATCTAACAGGCACCTCAAACTTAGCATGTGAAAATGGATTTATTTACGCTCCAATTTCCCCCATCTTCCCTATATGTCCTGTTGCTTAGGGAAAGAAATGTAGGAGACATGTTTGTCTCCCTTTTTCCCTCCACCACTACCCACTTCATCCAACTCATCAGCAATTCTTTGGGCTCTTCTGCCAAACTGTGTCCTGAACCCAACCACTTCTCTCCTTCTTTACTGCCACCCACCAGCCCAAGTCATAGTGAATCTCATCTGATTACTGCAATAACCTGGTCTCTGCTTTCACTCTGAAAATCCACCCTCCACACAGCAGCCCACATAAATAGGGCAAGGGAACCAGATCACATCGCTCCTCTGCTTAAATCCTCCAATGATTTTCCAAGCACTTAGACTAAAATCCACACTTTCACCACAGCCCTCATGGCCCTTAATGACCTTGCCTTTGAATACTCCTGATCTCATGTTGGTCGCATGGTCCTGCCCATACTCTAGCAGCTCTTCCCCTTTGTGTGTGTACTCTGATCATACTGACCCTGTTTGTACCTCAGGACCTTTATACTGGTTGTTTCCAGTGTCTGGGCTACTTCTTTCCCAGATCTTCATATACCTATCATTCAGGCTTTATACCAAAGGCCACCTCCCCAGAGATGCCTTCCTTGACACTCCTGCCATTATCACATAACCTGTTCTACTACCTCCAGAGTGGAGGGGCCAAAGATGATATAAAACATTGGTCTAAAAATTCCCTAACAACCAAAATGAACAAGCCAGAGAACAAGGGCACTGCAATCATTGTCTACAAGGTTTTACTTTTAGAAGACATTCAATGCTTACTCAATTTTCATAGACTAAGAGAGGAAATGGGGGCCAAACTCCAATAAAAGGAAAAGATACTAAGATAATGGGGGACATGAGGAATTATGGATCCCAGAAGTACAGTAAAGAAGCCAATAAGTGCAATCAAATAATTGTTTTAAAAAAGAATATTCTTGGCTGTGTTTAAAATGAGTCCACTGCATTAATTTATGTAGATTGGGGCCTTAAGAAAAACAGAAGAGTACACCACTGACCCACATTACTGAAAAAGGATGGAGAGGTCTTGATGTTGAAGACATAGAAGATAAAGTGTAAGATTCTCTGATTAGAATGCAGGGGCCCTGATATGCTAGAAGATAGTGGTGCTACTTAGCACAATGAAGAAGTTAGAAAGGAGAGAAATTATGCAGGAAAAATAATTTTGCTTTTTGAGTTTTTGCTATTTCACTTTTAGGTTTGAGCAAGAAATAAATATAATATCCTATGGCAAATAAGAGAAATTATAATTGGAGTGAGATATTAAGAGTGGAAATATAAATTTGGGACTTATCTCCATACATAGGGTGGTTTTAAAATGACATATATGTTCAATACATTTATTGGACTCCTCCAGAGGCTGAGTGTGTACAGCTGAGGCAGAGTTAGAGGCAGACTCTCACATAGTTTGCAAAGATAGTCCACGAATCAACAAATTACCTTCTATATCAGGGATCAACAAACCCAGCCTATGGACTAAATTCAAACTGCCACCTATTTTTGTATAGCTGGCAAGCTAACAATTTTACCTTTTTAAAATGGTTGAAAAAAATCAAACGAAGAATAATATAACATGACACATGAAAACTATGAAATTCACATTTAAGAGTCCATAAATAGAGTTTCATTGCCATATAGTCACACCCATTCATTTACATACTGCCTATGGGTGCTTTTGTGCTACAATGGCAGAGTTGAGTAGTTGTGACCAGGATCATGTGGCCTGTAAAGCCTAAAATATTTACTCTCTGGCCCTTGACAAAAGAAGTTTGCTAACCCCTCTTTTCAAAAACAGACCTAGGGAAGAAATCTTGTGACTGAGTCTTGTAATTAAACTAGCAAGAGGAAAAAAGGGAGCTAGTAGAAGAGAATCAAATTAAAGTTGGGTGTGCACCCAGACAGCATACTGCCGTGGGAGCTGAGGTTATAAAGCCCAAGGAGGAGCAAGTTGGCTAAGCCATTAGAGAACTTCAGAGCACTAGCAAAGGACTACTGTTGAACTTCTTAAGTGGGATATGCCTTTCTCCAAGCAAAGTGACTATGCACCAAGGAGTATATGAAGTCACAGGACCAAATAAGCATGGAACATCTTTCTGGAATATGACTTCACTTCCAGGTTTTGAGGGGGATGCTAAAGGCTGGGGGAATCATTTGCATTTAAAAATAAACAGCTATTTTACTAGGTAGAATGCAAAATTTGCATGATTTTTACATTAAAATTGAGGATAAAGACATATCAAATTTGAAATAAGGCTGCTTCAGGTTATAATCCCAAATTTATAAGTTCCCTTTTCTCTATTTTTAAGAGTAGTTTGGTGGAAAGGTTTGAAAAATATTGCATGGAATACTCCAAAGAGTGTTTCTGAGAGAAGACAGTTGTCACCATCGAGAGCATTCAATTGACCTGGGAATCAAAAAGGAGGAGAGTTCGTTCTCTCCTGGGAATCATTCAACAGGAGAGTTGAATCTCCTGTCAAGTCCAATCTATTGGTAGTGTTTCCTTGGAACACCTTTCTTGGGAAGGATTCTGGGACTTGTGTTTAGTGATTAGCAATGTTTTCTAATGCTGGGGGAGGTGGCATGTGGCAATTTGCTGTAATGATTCATCATAGATTAACATGGGGATCTGCCTAGATCTTTGATACATTTTTCAGATTGTTAAACCTCTCAGTTTTAATATGTTTACTATATACTTTCAAAGCCATAGTTGCCCTTACTTCTCTGCCTTCATGATCCAAGGGGTATCAGCTAATATGTTTACCATAAAGGAACCCTTGAAGATTTTATAATGATCTTTCCAGTCCATTCAGTCTTTTCTTGATTCCTTCAAGATACATAGGTGAAGAGGAAATTAAAAAGGCACTGTATTCCATGTGAAATTTTTAAATATTTTATTCTATAAAGAACAGTATGGTATTTAAACAAGAGAATAGTGGAACAGATATATTAATAGAAAAATTGTAGAAATACAAATGAAAAATTGAACTGAGTGAAGCTAGGGGCAAGAATATTTAGGATAATAATTGAACAGTTCAGAAGAGTGACAAAGAGGACCAAACATGCTTAGGACAAAGAAAGTGAAGGGGTGGGGAGAAATTCAAGAGATGTTTCTGAGATAGACTCACGGGGCTCTAGTAAGAGTTTACATGTAGGGAACAATGGGAGTAAATGATTAATGCAAGAGTCTTTGCTTAACCAACTAGGTTGGTATATTATTAACTATTAAATGGGGAAGGCAGGAGGAGGAATTGTTTGGGGGACAGACGTCAGTGATGACGCAGATCATTTGCTTGTTTGCTCTTGAATCTACTCTGTCCTTCCCCTGCGTTCCTCACCATCACAAAGAACTACATTACCCAGACTTCCTAGTTTCCAGGCAGGTTTGGGCAATGGCAGATGCTGGTGGAAGACTGGAGGTTGGAAGGTAGGGAGAAGTCGGAGTATTTCTTCCTCTCTCACTTTGCCTCAGGAAACATTTCTCAGGGTGACCAGATCTTTTCTGAGATTTCAGCTCCCATCAGACAAGCTTTCTGTCCTTGGTTCCAACTTCCTCAGTGGTCATAGCTCTAGCCTCAGGTATAGTTCTAGCTGGGTGGCTTTGCCTTCTGAATTCTGGAAACTCCACCTCTTCCTGTTATCCCGCTTGCTCTAGGGATGATAGTGGCTTCCTACTGTTGCTAATCTCTGGGTTGTCTTGCCATCCCCATGTTAGCTTCTTGTCTCATTTATCACCTGTGTAACTCGTTCCCAGTGTTAAATTCTCTGATAAATTCTTGACTGGATCCTGATGGATACAGTAATAAATTCAGTTTTAGATACATTGAGCTTGAGATAAAAGTGTGGGGCTCCCTGGTCAAGATATTTAAGAGAGGCCTGGAAATAGTTACTGAAGCCCTAGAGACAGAGATGAGTGTGGAAGTCAGCAGCATGGCAGGTGGAATTTGAAGACATAAGGTTAGATTTCCCAGGTGGAATGAGGAGATGAAGAGATTAAATCAAAAAGATTAAATAGTAGCCTAACCCCTGAAATGTCAATGTTCTTAGTTTAAGCCAAGAAAGAACTTGAAGAGAAGACTGAAAAAGAGTAGCCAGAGAAGTAGAAAACCCAGGTTAGGAATGTCACAGGAATGAAATGAGTAATGAGTTTTCTAAAGAAAAGAGAACAGTAGAGTCAAACTTGGTGGAAATAGCAGATAGGACACATACAAAAGGATCCAGGCAAAGAAGACAAACATTTTCCTTGTATTTAGCCAGGTGAATGTCATTGCTACTCGTCAGAACAATTACAGTGCAGTCGGGGGGGAAGAAACAAGATTATGATGAGTTAAGACACAGATGAAAATGGGAGAAGCCATCGATGGATGTAAGTTACTTTTTCATGAAATTGGACAATGAAGACCTTGAAAGAAGAGTACCTTAAGTAGGAGGGAGAGGAAGGGCTGAAGAAATGAAAGGAGTGGATGCTGAAGATCCCACAAAAGGAAATAGGATCGAATGTATAGGTGGAATGGTCATCCCTTCTGGAAGAAAAGGGAAGATGATGAGGTTGATCAAGATAAAGATACGTTTTACAAGGTTACTAATTCTGCCTTTTCTAACTTGGTATTATCAAGTAGTATCCACTGTGCACAAACTTCTCTACAATGAACAGAAGTATTATTCACTTTTCTTTCTCCTACTCACAATTCCCCTTTAAAGCAAAAAAAAAAAAAAAAAATGAAGTTGGAGGAGAAATCACACATCAACTTTATATGAATCACACATGAGGCTGTTTTAACTTTTCTCCAAATGTCTCTAGAAAAACATGAAAATTCTATGTTTATAATGACTGATATTAGCATCTTGAAAAGAACAAAGAAATTCATAAAATTGGCTTTTCCTGAGTGATCTGTCAAATTTTTTTCTTGTGATGAGGACATTTAAGATTTATTCTCTTAGCAACTTTCAAATGTGCAACTATAGTCACTATGCTGTACATTACATCCCCAAGACTTATTTATAACGAAGTCTGTACCTTTTGACCCCCTTCACCCATTTCACCCACCTACCCCCACTCAAACTTCTTAACTAAGTTGTAGTCCCATTTTTTTACTTTTCCAGATACTAAGCTACCTGAAAATATTAAGAAAACCAGTTTCATATATTCTATTTATATACCTGGTATGAAGTATTGGAATGGTATAACTATTTGTGGAAAACCATCAGATATTTGTATACTCACCCTGAAGCTGTAAATTACACTGTAGTATGTGTCTTTGTTGTGTATTTTCTTTTAACTAGGAGGCTTAGAAATCAAGTAGCTGTAAAATCAGTTCCCATAAGGATAAAATAATGTCCAGGCATCAAGCAATAGATTGAAGGAAACTGATGCTTTCATAATTCTATTTTGTTGATAAGGAGAAATAGTTTTGAAAAGTTTAAATAACTAAGGACAGAGGTAATTAATAACAGGTAACAACTTGTGTAGTGCCTCGTATATACCATGCTGTGCTGACCATACTTTACACATTTACCTAATTTAATTCTTAAAACACAACCCTATATGTTTTTACTTAATTTGGTCCTTATAACACAGCCCTATAGGTAGAAAATATTGTTACTTCCATTTCACAGATGAAGAAACAGACCTAGAGAGATACAGTCTGGCTCTAAAATCCCCACTCATAACCACCACACTATAGTGTAAATTATAGCTAAACTAGTTAGTGTCCCAGGTGTAGTTACCAACATAGGTTTAAAAAAATATATAAGTTTAAAAAAAATTTGTTTTAAACCTATAGGTTTAAACCAACATAGGTTTAAAAAAATTTTTTAGGACTATTATTTGAGGGTAGAGTTATTGTTTTCCTTAAATGTATTGCTAAAAAAAGAATTTCCACAAAAAAATAATTTTGAAGTTTTTTAATGCGTGAAAAGAACATCCCAGAAACAGGAGTTGACTTATTAATGATGAAGCACTATATAAAGAAGCACCCTCCCCACTTAGTAAATAGGAATATAATGTAAATAGATGTGAAAGGAGGTGATCACTTTAGGATTAAATGCAAACCCCAAAGTTGTATACAACATTCATATATGGCTTATTATCTCATAGCAATATTTTCATAACAATGTATATGACATGTATACTTATTGGTAAGATGCTTCTGACTTGAAAGTTAAACAGAAGTGCTAAAGAGGTAGTTTTGCCAATGCAAGGTGAGAAAAAGGCTTTACCTTGCTTTGGCTTTTTTCCTCAAAAATCTGTAACCATTTCTTTTTGTTCTAATTTTCTTCTGGATCAGCCAGGAAGATAACGATGCTTTTAGAAGAAGCCAATTCAAAACCCTCTAAGAACTGAGTCCCCCAAGTGGACAAGGATGGTTTTAAAACTGCTCTTAAGTGTCCTTAGAAGGCTCCATGGTGTTCCTCTCTCAGTTTTGGATAGATTCTGGCTCAAAGCAGACCTGTTAAGATCTGACCAGAAAACTTCATCCTGTTTTCTCCTCAAATTCTATGCATGGTCCGATGATGGTAACTTCTACAGTGACCCAAGAATATTGGTAGGAACTCTGTCATTGTAAGTCAGGGACTGCTTTAAATAAAATATATATATATATATATAAATTGAAGTTTGAAATAAAAATTTGAAAAATTCTCTAGCTGGCCTGTGAAATTGCATGATGAGTACTACAAGCAACCGCATGTAATTCCTCAGGTTTTCAGCTGTGTTTCATAAAGTCATCACATCTTAGATTCTAAGGGAGTTTTGGCTTCTGACTGCCAGATGTCACGTGCTGCTTTATCTGTGCGAGGAGGGGCGGAGCAGGGAAGGTCTCCTGATATTCAAATTCTTTGATACAGGTCATTTGACCCTATGTACAAACTAGCTTATCCTACCCTTACAATGAGAAATAAGCCCACAAAGAAAAGTTTCAAGAGGCAACAAAACATTTGTCAATTCACAAAACTATGTTCTAGTCATTTACCAGACAATGGTTAGGAACCACTGAAACAAAGTGACATAATATTAATCAGGTATGACTTGTTACACATAAGAAAGCATAAATATACAGTAAATAAGAGGTGTATATGTAGCCCCAGCAGAATATTTACACATTAGAGCTCCCGTGAAACCAAGCAGAGATTCCTGTAGCACATCCCCAGCTAAAAGGAGTTTCATCACACAACAGTTTGAAGGTAACAGATGTTGAGAACAACAGGTGGTAACACTAGGCAGATATCCACATAGATTTATCCTTAAAAATGCACAATGTGAGAACTAAAGGTCACAAGTGAAACAGCACTTTGCCTGCTGAGCGTCTTCTTTCCATAAATATGCACAAGTCCGTTCTCCAACGGCGGTCTGCGGCCTGGCACCTCTCGCCTCTCCACGGTGCCAGGACCTCTCGGCACGTACCGAGCCAAGTCACATGCTGTACACTTCCTCCTGCTTCCACTGATTCAGGTCAGGAGCCCCTGCCTTCACAGTTTCAGATGCAAATCAAAGCATAAATAACAGAGACCACGCTCGTGACTCCTCCTTCCACAATGTTACTGGGAACAGACACTGGTTCGAGCAGCACAAACGCCGCACACCAGTGTCCGGAAGTGGAGAGCAGCTTCGTGCACTTTTGCAAAAACAAACCCCCGTCCCCAAATCCACCCGACGTGTCTTTTATTTTACTGGTTAGCCCTGTCTGTAGCTAGGAAGACACTGTGTTGCTCCTGGGCTCTTTCTATCAGCTTCCTCTTCTTTTTCTTGTTCTTCTCCTTTGCCTTGGGTGTCCTCTTCCCTACAATGGAGGAAAGAGAAAGAAATGAGGACGTCAGAAAAGGCTCTTTCTCTAGGAAAGAAAACACAAAACATTAACAGTTTTACACAAAGCCCATCTGGAAAACATCACCTATGGAAAAAGCAGCCTCAAAGAGAAAATTGTTCACATTAATTTTGACGGAATAATAATAATTTACTAAATTGGATATGCTGTCTAAAACAGAGACTGATCTTCCTGCTACAGGGAACTGGCATATTTAAAAACCTCCCAGCGGCCTGATCAGTCTTGCAAATATCATCCTGCCACAAAAATTCCATTTGTCCCCTCCAACTTTTAACAATGCTACCCTTTACTAGACATCTTTACATCTTTCTACTGCTCCACATGTCAGTGGGTCAAAAGAAAATAAGCATTTATCTACAGTAAATATACCAGAAGTTTCAAGCTCCCCTCTCCCTGTCCCATGAGAGAAAAAAATGTCTTGCTTTTAACATTATTCCCTCCATGTTCTCCAAAGGCCAATATACAAAATGACATGTGTGGAATACTTCTTTATTTTCTATAAAAATTCATAAGGGCTTCATTCATTATGTGGCTTATGGCTTCTTATCCAAATCCCCTAGACAAGTTGTTCTTATTAATTGAGAGCGAGAAAAAATGCTTGTTTGTTTCTGAAGAACTGGTGGTATGGGTCTTACTACCAGGAAATCACACCACGTTATCCTATTTCTCCTCTTTGCCTTAGCCACTAGGAAGCCCAGACCACAAGCTAAACAGTTGAGGTTTTCCTCCATCAGGAGTTTTTGGATACAGTTTTCCCATTGCCTCTGTTGTACTTTACTTCTTCCATCTTGTGGTTATGGTTTATAGTCTTTATAAAGTCTCAACATTTCTTTGCAATTATTTATACATAAGATTGTGAGAAAACAAGAATAAGGAACATAGGCATTTGCTTTAGGTCCATTGCCCTCTTTGAGTTTTAAACACATAGGAATCATGGGATTTTTAGAACAGGAAAGAGCTTTAAAGGTCACCCGCATTTTACAGACAGTCATCACCATACACCTTCAGTACAGGAAGGTTCTTCCCCACACTAGAAAGAATCCTACTGTCAGCTATTCTTCCTCTCCTACCTGCCCTACTTCCAATTTTATCATGTAGTTTTACAGAACTTCATTTTCTCTTCTTATGAGGTATAGCTATTAGACACTGTAGTAATCAGTACCACAAATAGAACTCTCAGTGCTAATCCATGCTTTCCAACCTTCCCACACCCAAGAAACTCAACATCCCAGACCCTTTCATTACAGAGACATCGATGGCCAGCTTTTCAATCCAGACAGTGGAGAAGCTGGCTGATGTAAGAAATAAAAAAGAAACAGATAGATAAATGCCTTTGGAAACCAGTCATACTAGATTAAGAGAGGCTATGAGATTTCTAAAGGGAGGTATTTCTCATTTCCACTCTTTCTGATCAGAAAGGGTCCGTTTTGAGGACTGAAAACAGTCTCACTCATAAGACTGTAGCACGTGGTTGGCACATAGTTGATTTTCAAGAAGGGTTTGCTAAGTAAAGCTTTATCGCAAGAAAAAGATAAAAATAACTTATTTTTAATAGGACACTACAGTAAAATAATCAGAATGTGATCATGCTCTCATATTAAGTTATGAAGTTCCTTTAAGTTAACAACTGGTTCTTGTTAAATTCTGGCATTAATGTTATAATGGCATTTTACCATCTTTAAACATAGGTGATCTTACTCAATGAAACCTTAGTTCAAGCCATCACTAATCAAAGAAGCTGTAAACTTACAACTATTTAGTAACATTATATCGAATGATGAGACACACCTAATGAGGGAAGAGGAACAAAATACTTTACAAAAAAATTGCATATTTAAAAAGAAGCTTCAATTATTATTCAATTATGAAGAAAGTTTCTTAGTTCTGTATTTTCTCTAAACAAAAAATCCTTAAAATCATTACTGACTACATTGTAAAAATTAATTCGGTTTATGTTTAATTTACTTAAAGCCTGAAGTTTCTTTTAAGAGCAAATCAAAATTAAGTGAATGGGAAAATAATGTTAATGTTACTAAATTTTAGAATGTATTAGGATAAAAAATATACTGAATATATGTTTATTTTTCTGTGTGTGTGTGTGTGTGTGTGTGTGTGTGTGTGTGTGTGTGTGTGGAAGACTAGCCCTGAGCTAACATCCGTTGCCAATCCTCCTCCTTTTTGCTGAGAAAGACTGGCCTCAGGCTAACATCTGTGCCCATCTTCCTCCACTTTATACGGGACGCCGCCACAGCATGGCTTGACAAGCGGTGCGTCTGTCCGCACCCGGGATCCGAACCTGCGAAACCCCAGGCCGCTGAAGCGAGTGTGCTACCCCACTGGGCCAGCCCCTGAATATACAGTATTTAAAGAAAGCTCGTCACATGCACCATTTCAATTCTTCATACAAATTATGTACTTGACAGTTAAACATACACTACTCTCACTAACAGCAAATCTATGCTAAATGACTGGAAACTCATTTTAAGAGGGTCACTTTTATGTCATTTACCTATTATTCTGATATAATTGTCAATGTCAAACAGTCTTTGGGTTTGCTGGCTGGTAATATTGTGTGATAGGGAAGTTACTCAATATTTGCATAAAGTAGTTCATATTGTGGCCAAAAATGCAGCAATGCTTCTGAAAACTGACTTATATAAGTTTTCAAATTGTATGATTATTCCATTTGGCAATAAGTTATATGTTACTCGTTCCAGCTAAAGATGTCTTGGGAGACCTAATTACAACCCTAAAAATTTTCCTCAGAAGTCTCTTTTGAATGACATCTCTGTGCTATTGCTTCATTGCTTGGTTTTGTCTTTGGTCAGCCCCATTTCTCATGTAGGATATATTGCAAATACCAAAGAATTAAGATGGTTAGCCAAGATTTGACCACGGATAGGCCTAAATTAACTGAAAATATTTTGTGGTCCATAGTAGGTTGTTTTGACTTTAAGCCCAACTCAAAGTAGTAAAAGAATATTAAAACATAACCTAACAGAAGGTATAAAAAAAGTCTTGCACATACTTTCTTCTGAATTCTAAGATTTTTCAAACCTAAGAGATCTAACAAAAAAACAGGATATCCTTGTTTTTATCCATGTATTTGAAAAGAAGTTATATTGGACATACAAGCATGCTAATTTACACTTCCACTTAACTTCTTTTACATCTGTGGATCTATGATCAGACTTGGAGAATGACTTCTAGACTTTTACCTTATACAGGAAGCATTTAAATGCAAGTATGATGCCAGCCACCCAAAGAGTAATTCAGTTCATGGATTTAACTTTCTTGCTTTTTAGTTCACAAGAGAATACTTGGAAAATATAGTGCCCAAGATCAGCAGAAAAGGTTTGAATTTAATGACAAATTCTGCATATCTTTGTCCTGAGTGCTTTAAGAATGCAGTGGCTGTGACGAATCACTACTGAGTGAATCTCTTCAAGATCAGGCAGAATCTGATCTATAGAGCAAATCTTTTCAGCACTGTTTTGTGGATGCAAGAAGAAGACTGGCCCAGATATTAGAATTGTTAAGGAAAGCAATGTGGTTTAACAGAGAAGGGCCTGCTGTGGGAGGAAGGAAAGCTGGTAGGTAGGCACAGTCTTGTAACTGAGATGTCTGGTAAGGCATTATGCTTGTGACTCTGTTTTACATTTATAGAATGAAGATGCTACAATCATCTTTCACCAGAAAGTTATGAAACACCGTTGAAAAAGTTGTGTTCCTAGGATGAAAGATGTGTGAAACATCACCGGCAAGACAAGATTATCATCAAAATGAACAAAGTTAGAAAGATACTATCAAAGCCGCACTGTAACCAACATAATTACATTGACTTGCACACATGTGGAAATGGTCCAACAGGATAACCTATCAACTCTTCTATGGAGAAAGGTGAATAGTCCCTTATGGAAATACTCCTACCATATGCCGCTGTAGATTACTGCTATTAGACTTAAAATAGGAGAGATTATTTTGAACTAAGATATCAGGCAGACTCACAAATTACATGAAGCTGTGAAAATACTGACTCCACTGCCAGTCAGACATGAATTTCATTCTTTCATAAGCTCCCCAATTCAAGGAAAGTCTTCAAATGGTTTTTACTCTTACTAGGTTTGTGTAAGAGTCTCGTCATCATTGGAACAACGGTTCTTGTACATCCATCAGTAAGGCACAAAGGTTGTCTAGGGTTTTCCTAATGATTACTAAGTATTTTGAGGAAGACTTTCTAATGGTAAATACAATGAATGGAAATTTAAAAAAAAAATCAGTAGCTGTGACTATCACAGAAAAGCTTCTCTCTCCCCTTCCCTCCCTCCACACACAGTGGGGAAAGTAAACCACAATTATGACAAATGTAATTAACTGTAATAACCATTGTTATAGCCACAACTATGACGACAAAGGTAATCACCTGAAACCAGGACCCATTTCTATTAAATTTTAATGATAAGTGTGTGATGCTAACTTGAAACCTGGGCTTCGCTGTATTTATGAAATTCACCATGGAGACTTGGGGATCCACCTCAAAGAGACTCAGACATCCTTTAAAGCAGCTAAAACTGAGGGACAAGAAGCCTGTGTAACCACCAACCGGATGAATCTTACCATACTTCAGAGGACATGCTGGAGGCAGAACATGAAAGGTTGCTTCCACATCTAAAGTCACAAAGACTCAGTTGTAGACATTGAATAGCAATTGGGCTATTTCTTTTTCTCATATGGGCAACTTGAGTTTGCCCAAGAATGAGTAGCAACAGAGATTTATTTATTTAAGAGTGATTGATGATTCTCTGGAAAAATGCCAGCTGGTTCCTAAAATATTTTAAAAGCTCATATAAAAATAGACAAAAGACCTAAATACAATTCATAAGGGAAATAAAAATAGCTAATAAATATATTATACAATCAAGTCTCACTTACAATTAAAACTGCCAAATAAAATGAGTTGCTATTGCAAAGATCCTTAAAAGTGAAAATACCTAAAGCTAGTGAGAATGCAGTAAGAGAGGCATCAGGATGTATTATGAGAACATAAAATTGATACAGTCTTTTTGAAAAGCCATCTGGCAATGTGTACAAAAGCATTAAAAATATTCGTAACTTTTGACTCAGATCTAGAAATCTATCCTAGGAAAATAAACTTGGACAGAGATTTATGCATAGAGATGTTTACTATAATTCTGAAAAAAAAATGTAAATTACCTAAATGTCCTACTACAATTTTTCATGATCTTTTTTTTTGATTACTGAAACAATCAAGTATTTTGTATTTTTGTGTGTGTGTGTGAGGAATATTAACCCTGAGCTAACATCGGTTGCCAATCCTCCTCTTTTTGCTGAGGAAGATTAGCCCTGGGCTAACATCCACTACTTTATATGGGACGCCGCCACAGCCTGGCTTGACAAGTGGTGTGTCTGTCCGCGCCCGGGATCTGAACCCGTGAACCCCGGGCCACTGAAGTGGAGCGTGCGAACTTAACTGCTATGCCACCAGGCCAGCCCCTGAAGTATTTTGTATTTTAAGGCCACAGTAATTAAATTTATTATTGCATGTCCCTAAAACTTATCATAAATAGATGTGAGAAAAAGTCTGTAATACAAAAGCATTCCTACTGTGGTGGTAAGCAGATCCTTTAGTGTCGTGGTCAATCATTTACTGGATCTAAGATATAACAGCCCATGAACTACTGAACTACCTAAACACTTCAGACATTAATGGATTAGTTCATGAAGCTTCTTTAATCTAGCAGGGAGTCCAAGGAGGCAAATATGATGAACACTATGGGATATACCATAGCATACTCTACATAGTCTAAGATAAAAATCTTCCCATTGTCCATAACAGTTCATAATAACATATTGATGGTTATTTATCTACATGAGCCGGAAATGAAAGTAGAGAGTTAGTTAGAATGAGTAAAGCAAAGGAATCCATTTTGGCTTATTATTTATAGTACAAAGTTCATAACTGGCGTTTTTAGTAACATTTACTTGGTTTTTTTTTTAGAAATAGATAGATGTCTTTGGAAAGGACTGGGAAATCCTCCAATGGTTGTTTGATGACTGTGATCAAATTTTGAGAAAAAAATAATAATCTAGAGTCAAACTAATAAATTTTCAAGTGTTGAAAAATAATAAGCCACCTACTAAGGGGACTTTACTTGGCATCTTGAATTTCAAGTCATAACTTGAAAAACTTCCAAGTGGTCACTTAGTCATCTCATCTTTATAAAAGAGCATGCACTAGATACAGAGAACAGATTGGTGGTTACCAGAGGGGAAGGGGGTGGAGGGAGGGCAAAAGGGGTAAAGGGGCACATGTGTATGGTGACAGATGGAAACTAGACTTTTGGTGGTGAACACGATGCAGTTTATACAGAAGTCGAAGTATAATGATGTACACCTGAAATTTATATAATGTTACAAACCAATGTGACCTCAATAAAGAAAAAAAAGAGCATGTGCTTCAAAAATCTGTATACAATCTGGAGATAAGTTACAAGTAGTTGTTCATCTTACAAACCTATTGGTGGCAAGTGACAACCAGCCAAAATCAAAAATAACTGACAAAATGGACTTCTCTAAACATGAAAATCATTTAGAATTCAGAATACTTACCACTTAAGCATATTTATGCAAATTTGTAAAAACTAATTCAATGAGCCAATTCTGGTTATGTGTTACTGTTCTTCTATTTGTAAAAGTTTACCATATTTTTAATAGTAAAAGGAATATGAAATGGCTTCCTTTGTCTTTAATACCCCTCAACTCTTCCTATATAAGGCATTTTATTAGGCGTGAAGTCTGTTATCTATTTTGCTGAAAGGAAGTCCTGTTTGGTTTTAAAATTTTGTTTCATGTTCAAAATGATGAAAAAGGATGAAAAGCTAATCCTGAAGATCACCTGAACCTTTACAAATTATTGTCACCACTAAGAGTTCCTATACGTGGTATTTCAAAATTTCCTAATTTTATAGTTCTGAAGAAAATCCTTGTTCTTCAGGTGTATAATACGACTTCTAAAGAGGCAATAAGATATTCCCAAGCCCGTACCTACCAACTCAGTGATAAGGACTACAGAAAAGTAATTCGAATGAGATCTGGGTTTGTTCCACATAAGGGTGGTCACTCCAGTTGATTTAACTTAAGCTCTTAGATACCTGGTACTTCAAACCAAAAAAAAAAAACGAAATCAGTTCAAAGACAGGATTCTATTGAGTTTAAGATAGATCAGAATAAATAAACAAGGAGAGATGGTTTCAAAAATATCTAAAGTTCTTTTCATAAATACTTTAGGTTTATTATAACGACAAAGAGTTTCAGAGTAGTGGAGGCTAAAACTTTCCACAATTTCACTTGTATGAATACAAATACAAAATTCTACCACAAGGGGGCAATAATTCACTTTCACTATAAGAGTATCTCTGGTTTAAAAAAATGTACAGGGGAGCTTGTGGGCTCTAATTTCTTAAATATTTTCTTTTAACCCCAATTAGAGGACCTTTCTTTTTCCCCTTTCTAGCTAAGGTGAGCCCTGTAGTGGACTAAAGAATAGGCAGCAAGAACCAAGTGCAATACCAGAAGAAATATAATCGCACTGCTGCCAAAAAGATGTTTGAGGGTAAAGGAGAGTAAAGAGAGAAGAAAAGTAAGATGAATTTGCTATTCAGTGAGTCAGGGAAAAAAGCATTCTTCACAAACCCGGGTTTGCCATTTTCTTATAGGGAAGTTAACATAAACCACCTGCAAACTCAGGTCTTTTGGCGGGGTTCTCTTATTTATAAGAATAGAGCTGTAAAACTAAAAATGATCTTCACTCTTTTCCGGTCCAGGGAGTGCACATAGATTTAATATCAAGTACAAAAGCTGACAGTTAGGTGGTGATTCCTGACAAAGGTCTCAATCAAGTTGGCCATGTTAAGGAGGGTGGAGAGGCAGCGAGTACACCAGAACTTTACTATCCCTTCTCTAGTCCAGCTCTACTGAATGACTTAGATATGAAGCAAGTGAGGCACAGAGAAACCAGGGAGACCTACCCAAGTTCCTATAGCTAATTATCAGCAGAGCCAGACTTGGAACTAGGTTTCAATGTCTCTCTTACATATTTTTACAGTTTAGTTATAGAGTTCTTTTTCAAGAAAGACAGAAAAGCGTTAGACAACTAATATTACTCTGACCTAGTTTTATGAGAAGAGTCATTGGCCTCATCATAACTGTGAAAACCCTTTATGAACTGCATAAATAACAATTTATCTGTAACCTAGACGTTCTGTAAATTGACACTGCATTGATTCATGGCTTATTCTTTTTCTTACCTTTTAACACAGCAATCTATAAAGTTTCCTACATAGGGTAAATGAGATGGTGGACATTCCTAATATGTACCATGCACTGTAAGTGCTTTATACGCATTCTCATTTAAATGAGTACCGTGAAAAAATTTAAATACTCAAACTGTTCTGCCAGAATGTTGTGCAGCTACACACCCTAAATTGACTCAAAATAAATAAAATTTGCAGAAAACTATCAGGCTCATTTGGCACTCCTAAATTAAGTCAGAAAAACATCAGGTCTTGTAGAGAAAATGATACAACTGATTTCATTTGATTAGGAGTGATGGGATAACCAGAGTAGAATTTCAAGTTCCCCCATAGCTGACTTCATACTATAACGGAAGGTACCTTTCAAGATAATTCCATTAGAATAAGAGGATTTAATCCCTTCTTCTTGGCCTTCAATCAATAACCATTAACTAACTGAAGAAAAAAGTCCAAGAAATGATATTTAGGACTATCGTCATATGGCAAGCATTTATTTAATTTTGATTCAACACAATTTCTATGGAACTTGAAGACACACCTACAAGTGAAAAGAAAGTTAGTAATGGTTTCAACGTGTTAGCCATGTCAGAGCATGAGTTATCAGTCCAAGCCTGCAGCTCACCTAAGTGGCAGGCCTGACATGAAGACAGTTAACACGGGATAACATGAGGGGGTGCACGATCCATGAAGGACCATAAATGCATTCCCTCCTCTGCACCCTTGCAGCACTTTGGACCTCCCTCATTAAAACATTTACCATCTTCTATTGCAATTTTATGTTTGCTTATGTATGATGGCTACTAGTCTGTGAATAATTACAAATAGCTACAATTTAATGCCAGTATGTGCCATCAAGTAGTGGTTCAAGTCTTTCCAGAAATCATGTTACAGATATTTACTCAAACTTACCTCAGTGAATAAGGGGAGTTAGAGCAAAGATATATGGACTAGATTTAAACACTGAATGTAGTCAGCAACCAAAGCTATATGGTCTTTGTCATCCATGATGGAACGAAGTCTCTTGCTCTTCCTGGGCTCCTACACGGCTTCTGCCCTCAACTTTAGCTTATACATGGTCTATGAAGGTGACCTTTCAGCTTACCTCCCTCTTAAAACAGCCCCAGTTTCTTTTGCCTTAATTGCATATTCCCAAGAGAGGAATTCAACATGCCTTTCTCCCGCTATGAGTTAAACCACAGAGTCATGAATGCCTGGCCAGCCCATGGCTAGGTCACTCCCAGATCTTGCCTAGAGGGGTGGGAGGAGTCACGTGACACTAGACTGGGCAGGCATCTAGGATACATGGTTAGAACACGGGTTTGGGGGTCAGACAGCCCTAGATTCAAAGCACAACTCTTCCTCTTGTAAGCTACTGATCTTGGATCCATTACTTTTTCTAAAACTTAGTTTTCTCATTTCCAAACTGATATCAATGGCACCCATCTCAGCATTGCTGTGAAGGGTAAAGAAAATGTGTGTAAAGTTCCAGATACTATACCCGGGACATAAATGCTAAATAAATTATAGCACCATATGAGGTGCCTCACGTGTGTTATTTCTAATCCTTACAACAACCCACAAGGTAAGCATTATTTCCATTTTTGCCGATGAGGAAATAGGTTTAGCGAAGTTAAGTAAATAGCTCAAAATCACATAGCTCGGCAGTGATTCAAACCAACATCTGGCAGATTCTGAAACCTGTACTCTTTCCACTATACTCTTTGGATCCCTTGTGCCCAGCAAAATGTCTTTGATCTCATAATCATTTAAACGGCTGCTGAACAAACAAATTAATAAGTAAATGCTAGGCTGAAGAAAGGCATCGACCTCCCCACCCAGTCCCCCACAATATCAGGGTTCCCTTGGGCCACATTCGCTCCCCAGTGGGCCTGGCCTACAACCTATTAATTATTCCCTGGGGGTTGAGGCATTCAAAGGCTCAGTTTCTTGGGGTCAAGCAACACATTTAGCATTTCCAACTCAACAGTGTGCCCATGGAAAAACCCAAGGGAAGAAAACATATTTCTTTTTCAGCTGGGAGTTAGAAGAAGTTTAGACCTGTAGTTCCAAAAGCCAGTTCATGGGGCACAGATAGTAGAATCTTCCAGGGAGCATTTTTTTAACCTAGGTTCCCTAGCCATACACTGACTCTTGAATGAAACCCTTAGGAGAGAAAATTTAGAATGTGTTTTAAGCTTCAGAGGTGATTCAGCGCAAAGTTAAGACTACATGCAAGTCTAGAGCATAAAGCTCTGCTGAAAAGTGTGTGGGCAGGTGAGAGAACGGACTTCGGATCAGGATAAAGAAGGAAATGCTGTGTGAGAGGGCTTCAAAATAAATGTCAACCTCCTTCCCAGTTGAGCTGAGACTCTAGCTTCCAAACTGTGAAACGAAGCAAACCTCTTTCTGCCTGGATGTCCTTCCCTGGGTTCTGTCTGTGGTGATGCCCCAAGAAGAAAGCAGCAGAGATCAAGCTGCCTCTGTGTCAAGAGGAAGGTACACCAGGGAGCGTCCAGGAAAAGGACCCCTTATCTCTATGCTCAAGCCAAGGTGTTGTAGATCACTCCTGTTAAAGCAGATTCATTTCTCACATGGTTATATTCCAGAAACTTGCTTTACTCTATCTACAGAATCTCTCAATTCATTCAATTAACAGATTCTATTGTAAAAGACAATCTACTTGCTTTGCAGAAATTCTAAAGAGTTGTACAGAAAAAGAAGACAGAATCGTAGTTGAAAAAACTTAAACTATTATCAAGTTTGGAGCTTCTTCCTAACTGGGATACAGAGTTGGCACTTCAAAAATTGGAAAGACAAGAAAAGTACCCCCAGACCAGGGGACACAAATACCAGAGGTATTAAAAATGTTATTTATTTTACTACAGAAAGAAGAAAGCATATTCCAATTCTTTTTTCTTCTTTCAGAAAGGTGCTATCTATGAGTTTCTTCTAAACTATTAATCATCACCATCATCACGTAGATGTCAGATGTGTGCAGGCACTAAGTGTTTTACAAATGTTAATGCATTTCATGCTAAAAATATCCCTATGAAATAGATACTATCTTTAGTCCCACTTTATGAAGAGGAAACAGGATCAGAGAGGTAAGTTAACATAAGATGACAGTAAGTGGTAGAGTTGGGATTTGAACTCAGGCAGTCTGGTCCCAAAACTTACCCTCTTAACCATCGTGCTATGCTTTCTCTTACCACCTTTGTGGGATAATAAATGTGATCTCCTGAGAGGAAGGAGGAGGTCAGTGTTACATTCTTCCCTTTAATCATGGACTTCCACAAACCCCATGAACAGGTCATTCAGTTAAATGGCTGGACTATTAAATTAATAAAATGGTGGCCAGGACCGTTATTGGTTTGATATAAGACTGGGATGATCAAGGGCATATTTTCTTTGTTATTCTTACAGGACAAGGAAAGTAAAAAAATATTTGCCAAAAATAAATAGTCTATCTACAAGACCAGATAAATGTTTTGGTCACTGTAGAATCTTTGTCTCCTACCCAAGTAGCAGCAATGGATTTCAACTAGAGGAAAAATATTCGACAAAGAACTGTAACTAACATGTTCAACATACCTACTGATGATTAGAAACATCACATTTCTAATGTTTCAAAAAGTCTACAACCTTTCTGGATTTTCTTGAATCCTAATATCTTTGTCTGTGATTATCAGATAGTAAAAAAGCAGAACATGGCTAATTATTATTTTTGTAATAAACATCCTAATATTTAATAAAATGGGTTTATTAACTCTCAACTGAAAATGGTATTCTGCCATGCAGAAAAAATATAGACTGTTAAACATATAATATAAACTAAAATCAAAGGAAACTACTACACAGTACACACACACACATACACACACAATAAAAATCTGTAGTATTTCCCCAGCATTGCTTATTCTCATGGTTATATCACTATGTTCTAATCAGTTTTATTTAACTTAGGTGTTAAAGGAAAACATGAGACCAAAAGTTTACAACTAACAGGAAAAAATTTAAGACACAATGGAAATGAATTAAAATGAATCATCACTGAATCAGATGTCTAAGAGGATATTCACATTCCAAACTTGTATAATTTCAGTGAAGACATCACCTGGAGTTTGACAGGAAAAACTAAGTAAAGAATATTAGTGAGCTACTCTATGTTATAAAAGACAAACTTCTCAGGATCTTAGCAGGGCAGGTTCAAGGACCTGAGCTGAAACTTGAGTTAAATGGGTCAGTGAAGTCAAGGTAAAAGTTATAAATGCCTGCTAACAGTGGGTAGAAGGTCAGGGACACTGAAGCTGGAGTAAGGTGTGCAAAGCACTGCATGTTTACTCTGCTTGAATACTGCATCCTGCATCCTACTTGGCTTTCAACAATTTAAGCCAGCATATCCAAATGAGGGTACCAAAAGAAAATATTTACAAAAAAAAAAAAGAACTTTGAGGAAAGACTACAGAGATACTTTGCAAGAAACAAAAAAAGATGTCAACGCTCACGGGGTATATAAAAAAAATATCTTTTAAAAAATAGAACTTTTTTACCTTTCACTATGTTGCTAATCAAAACTGGATAAAATTACAGCTACAAAGCTCTAACAGAGCCATAACTCTTTTATCTGTTAGGGAAGTCAGAGACTGAATTACTGAGAACAGATGTGAAAAACCTTTCCTGCTTTACCATTTTCAAGAATTAGGTAACCATTTTTCTGACAGTAGCTTAAACAGAACTCAGTCAGAAGACAAGGAATGAATTAAAAAACTTATGGAAATTGTTTCCAATCAGTTTGATTCTAATACAAAACAGACTAAATACGTGGATGATAAATGTCAAAGAAGATTAATACTTATACTTTGGTGCTTTTTTTAATGAAGTGATAAATATATTTTTAAACTGCCTTAAGTGTTTTGCAAATCCTCCTACAGAAACATTTAAAATTCCACCAAAATAATGCCCAAGGCTCATTATTCTAAATGTTTTATTAAAATCTAAATGGATCCTAACATAAATCAAGTCTTTCTGTGAAAGACAACTGCAGCTATGTTTTAATGACCCTTCATTTAATCTTAAATTCTGAATCACTGACAGTTTCAGTAGCAATAAAATAGGCCACTCTAAAAATTACCATGCACAATTTCTCTGAGATATATGTGTGTGTGTATTCATAAGTGCATGTATATGTAAAATATACCTCTCCATAGACTACATCTGGGCAGATTGGTTTAGAGGACAGTTTACTTCTATGTAAATGTTATGTGTGTTCATCTCATAGCATAAAATTATACTTTTTAGGATTATGACCAACAAATTACAAGTTTCTTTAAAAATAAGACTAAAAATTCTGGGGAATTAAAATTGTAAGCTCTACAAGAGTTGCAAAATTCCTATAAAAGTTTACAGCTTGGAGTTATAACTAATCAATGCTATTTTTCTGGCTCTGACAAAGAACATTTTGCACTGAACAGCAAAGTTTCTTTAAGGGCCAGTTTTCACGCCATAAAATAAGGGGAAATAATTCCTATTAACTAAGGGCAGAGCATGACTTAAGATCTGTCTCCCAGTTCCTGTATTTATAAACAAAATATTGAAACAATCAAAAATCTGCATGAGGGGAGTTGTATGGTGGGAGGGAGGAGGGGAGGAAGGGAGGGAGAAATCATTAATTATTATGGCTACCACTCAACTCAAATACAAATTGGTCTAGGGGACCTTTTCATAAATATCTCCTTATTTAGAAATCAGACAGTCAGGTCACCCAAATGACAGTTAAACATTTTATTCATGATAGATTTTTTTTGAAGCCTTACTGTAACACTACTTGGTAGAGCCTATAAGCTGGTATAAAGAAGACTTGGTCATAGATCCTATCCTAAGGGTTTCCGTTATAGAAACACCAAAGAGACTAAATCATAAGGAGGCTATAAAAACAGGATTCTCCAGGGAAGTCCATAATGGAGATGTTATAAGAACAAATGGTAACATTTGGGTCACGTGCCATATTGTTCTAAGCATTAAAGTTAAGGTTGCAAGACAGGATGACTATAGTTAGTAATACTGCACTGAATACTGGAAATTTGCTAAGAGAGTAGATCTGAGGTGCTCTCATCACACACACACACACACACACACACACACACACAAAGGTAACTGTGAGAAGATATGTTAATTAGCTTGACTGTAGTAATCATTTCATTATATATATGTATATCAAATCATGTTGTACACCTTAAATACATAACTTTTATTTAAAAACTAAAATAAAAAAAAGAAAATGGCCATTTGATTTGGTTACTAGGATGTCATCAATGACCTTAAAGAGAGAGGTTCAGCAATGCCGAGAGCGCAGAACCCAGACTGGCAGGAGCAAGTCAGAGGCCACGAGGGAGTGAAGATGGAGCGAAGGCTCCACTCGAGACTGCAGTTCTGAGAGAGAGACGGAAGGGAAGGCAGGAGTTATTTAGGATGGGGAAATCAGAGCTTATTGAAGGCTGAGGAAAAGAACCAAATAGAGAGTGGGAGATGGTTTCCACTATGGTTAAAATGTGTCTGGCCACATTCACATTACCAAAGGGATGAAGAAAAAAAGCAAGGAGAAGGGATTCTCTTAACACAAAAATGTATTAACTACTTATCTGCTGACATTAGATTTGAGCGATATAAACTATTTAATTTCTGTTTAACTCATTCTGTATCTAGAGTGCATGGAAACCCAGAAGCTGTGAACATGTGTAATAACCTTCCTTGACTTCTAATTCCTTTCTTATATTGTCTTTCCTAGATTTTTATAAGGAAAAGCCAAAAAGATTAATTATATTTCCCACAGGAAAAATTGAATAAATGTATTCTCTGTGCCAAACCTGTTAATAAAAAATAAATAAAACAAAAAGAAAAGTAATATTTGAGCATAAATCCTTTTCCAAATTCATTCCACATAACTCCACAAGTTGTACATTTCAGATGTTGATACTGAAATACTGTGGCTTTTCCACTGAGTAATGAATGTTCCCCAGTGCCAGCAAGATTTTATTTTAGAGGTAGAAATTAGATCAGTCCCCATTAAGGGTTATACGAATGCATAATGTCATGCAGGTAAAGAGTTCCTTCCCCAAGCGCTACTCCACAGGAATTTTATATACTATCAACTACAATTAGTATACACCTGCATATATATACACATTCAAAATTAAGTGCAATAAGTTAAAATATGAAGTAGATGAAAAAATAATGAAGTATTTACATATATGTCTGGTGTAAAGTGGTACAACTTTTCTGAAAGAAACTTTCTCCATGTTTTCTTCTAGGAATTTTATGGTTTCAGGTCTTATGTTTCAGTCTCTAATCCATTTTGAGTTAATTTTTGGTGGTGTAAGATAGGGGCCCAAATTCATTCTTTTGCATGTGGATATTCAGTTTTCCTAACGCTATTTATTGAAGAGACTATCCTTTCCCCAACTGAGTATTCTTGGCTCCCTTGTCAAATATTAGTTGACCACACACGTGTGGGTTTATCTCTGGGCTCTTGATTCTGTTCTGTTGGTTTATGTGTCTGTTTTTATGCCATATCATACTGTTTTGATTACTACAGCTTTGTAATATAGTTTGAAATCATGAAGTGTGATGCCTCCAGCTTTGTTCTTTCTCAATGTTGTTTGGCTATTCAGAGTCTTTTATGGTTCCACAAAATTTTAGGATTGTTTTTCCTATTTCTGTGAAAAATGCCATTGGAATTTTGATAGAAAAGATTGCATTGAATCTATAGATGGCTTTGGGTAGTATAGATATTTTAACAGTATTAACTCTTCTGATCCCTGAACATGAGATCTCTTTCCATTTATTTGTGTCTCCTTCAATTTCTTTTATCAATGTCTTATAGTTTTTGGTGGATAGACTGTTCACTTCCTTGGTTAAATTTATTCCTAAGTATTTTATTGTTTTTGATGCTATTATACATAGGATTGTTTTCTTTCTTTGTTTTTCCAATAGGTCATTGTTAGTGTACAGAAACACAACTGATTTTTCTATGTTGATTTTATATTCTGAAACTTTACTGAATTTGTTTATTAGATACAAGAGTTTTTTGGTGGACTCTTTAGGATTTTCTATAAATAAGATCATATCAGCAAAGACAATTTTACTTCTTCCTTTGCAATTTGGATGCCTTTTATTTCTTTTTCTTGTCTAACTGCTCTGGCTAGGACTTCCAGTACTATGTTGAATAGCAGTGGTGAGAGTGGGCACCCTTTCAGCTCAACAACTGCATGGTCCTTGGTGAGTGCTGTGGGGGGCCTTCAGAGGCTGCAAGGGCTGTTGGGATCCTCACTGGTGACTCTAGGTTCAGAGGCTAGGGACCAGGGCAGGCAGCAGTGGTGGCTGGAGCCAGGGGTGTGCATACACTCAGGTGCAGGGAGCCAGCTGCAGGCGCCTGGGTAGTGGCAGGGGCCAGCTGCAAACACACACATATTGGTGGCAGCCAGGGCAAGCAGCAAGGGCTGGGGCCAACTTCCAGGTCACTGGTTGTCAGTGTGAACTACCATTGCTACTGGACCTGGTCACGGTCACTGGTGCACAGCAGTGGAGGCCAGTGTCAGGAGTCAGGCTAGGCGTGTGAGTACACAGCTGGAGGGGTTAACTGCAGGTAACCACGGTGGTTCAGGCCAGGCACCAGAGACAGGGCCAGATCCAGGTCCACAAGCAGCTGTGGGGGCCTTGGCTATCGGCACCCACTTCCATGGCTGTAAGATCTTTTCACGGGTGCACACACAGCAATGGAGGCCGGTGATGGGCATCAGACGAGCAGCATGCAAGTGCACAGCTATAGGGGCTAGCCCTAAGACACACACAGCAGTAAGGGTCAGCTGTGGGGGTCTAGGCTGGTGTCCTGTAGCCACAGAGGCCTGGACTGGCTGCCTGTGTGGGTCCTGGGCTTCTAAGGGGGGGATGGGAGCAGGGAGTAGGGAGGGACTCAGGGGGCAGTTTATACTGTATATATAAACTATATGTACTTTTTGGTAGGTATATTTCTCTAAAAATTATAAAATCACTGTAAAATATTCCTCGAAAACCCCAGAAAACCCCCCAGAAGTAACCATTGTTTACCAAAGATATACATCTTCTAAACAAAAATATTACCATATCATAAATGCTAATCAGCTACTTAGTTTCTTCTTTAAGATATTTTGCAAAGTTTTTTTCAAGAAATGAATACACGGGTGTTACACTTTGTAATTGTTGTATATTTAAGTATCTTTCTTTTCTTTCACTACAGGAACCTTCATTATCTGAATCTAATCTGTTCCTAAAAACATGTTGGATAGTAAATTTTTGGATAGTGGAGGCCTGTCTTCCATTTTTTAAATGGAAAAATTTATTTCCAGTTTATGAAAATATCCCAACTAATTTCCCAGAATGTCACTAAAATTCTTGAAACATCTATGTAACAATTTAACCAAGGATTTCTGAATAAAAAATGTTTATAGCCTAATTGCCCATTTAATAAAACTTAAACTCTTTGATAGGTGTGTTTGTGTTAACCAATGATACTATAAAGTATTGGAAAACTTCTACATTTGGAAATAAAGTTAGCAGTGAGGAACGCTGAAGTAGCATGACCCCAGGATAGCTGTCATCATTTTCTTCCTTCCTTGTACACATAAGCCCTTCTCTCATGCAGAGGTGGAGTCTGTTCCTTCACTCCCTTTGAATCTGGGCTGGCCTTAGCAATCTGCATGAGAGAGGTAACATTCTAGGACTTCTTTCATAAGAATCCTTGCAGCTTCATCTGGGCCCACCATATTGTGAGGAAACCCAAGCTAACCACACGGAGAAACTACGTGGATAGAGAGATGCTCAACCAACACCAGCTATTCCAGCCATACCAGCCCAGGAGACAAACATGGGATTAAGAAGCCTTCAGATGGGGGGCACGGCCCAGTGGCACATGGGTTTAGTTTGCGCTTGGCAGCCCAGGTCGGATGCCGGGCACCTGCCAACGCACTGCTTGTCAGCCATGCCGTGGTGGCGTCCCATATAAAGTAGAAGATGGGCACGCATGTTAGCCCAGGGCCAGTCTTCCTCAGCAAAAAGAGGAGGATTAGCAACGGATGTTAGCTCAGGGCTGGTCTTCCTCACAAAAAAAAAGAAGCCTTCAGATGGATGCATTTTCAGCAGTCAACTGACAAGAGAATGAGTGCCCCCAAGTGAGAGTCTCCCAGCTACAGCCTGTCCACTCCCAGATCCATGTGTAATGATAAAATTCTTGATTTTGAGCTAAGTTTTGGAATGTTTGTCATGTGGCAATAGATAACCAGAACATACACTATCCTATTGGGAGGACTACTGAGGTAAGATTGAAATGCACTGCACATGCTTCTTGCTTGGACTCACATCCTACTTAAAAGTTTTGCTGGCAAGTGCATGTGAACCGATTATGGCAGGGTTTGATTCATAAATTTGGAGTAAAATATTTGCAAGTTGTTATAGCAAATATTGCAATAGCGACAATTAGGTAGCAATGGTACATCAGTAAAGATAATTCGACTAGGTTACAAGATTATAGAATTGCATTCTTCATCTTCCAAAACTTAGATGCTATTTCATTACCTGTTTTTAAAATTTTTTTGACATTGAAACTAGAAGTTGAGGACAGCATGATTGATTTTTGTCCATTGGACATAAAGAACTTTCCTTATGGATGCTTGTAGAATTTTTTCTTTAACCTTTTTACTCAAATGTTTTTGCCAGGCTGTGTCTATACGTAGATTTCTCTTTCACATATTGAGTTCTTTGGATCCATAAACCCAGGCCATTTTTCAACTCAAGTTTCTTATTATTAATATCTATCATCTTTTTTCCATCATCGTTTTCATCAATTTGTCCTTATCTTCTAAAATTCCACTAGTTTCCCAAGTTTTTCCTCCATCTCTTTATTCTGTTTTTCCAAATGATCAATTCTGTACTCGACACTCCCCAGTGAACATTTTAATTTGATTATACTCTAGGTTGCCTTCAATCTTTTACCTCACCTGACCTCTCTTTTAATCTGATCCTGTGCCTTTATCTTAGCCTATTCATCACTGCCTTCTAACCTACTTTATGAGTAATACGTAGTCCTTGCATCCTATTGAGGACAAACTTCTTTCCTAAATTTTTCTTCTGTTCTTAGAATGCAACAACATCAGGAGTCTGAACTTTGCTAAGTTTTAAAGTGATTTCCCTCTTATTCTACAATAATTATTCCATAAATTCATTTTTTCCTCCCAAAAGGGAAAGTCTGCTCAGATCTAAGAGATGAATTGCAGGGACTACCTTTAGACCCTCTCTTTTCCCATTTCTGTTTTCATTCCAACACATGAAAAGGACTTGATTTGCCCATCCCCCACCCTAATCCAATGTTTAGGTAACAGTTCTCTGCTGTGACTATGCTGAACTAAAAATGGAATGTTCTCACAGCTACTGTCTGGATTTCTAACACACTGAAGGGAAATACGTTAAATTATAATCTTTAACAGTCACTCCCTTCAGGGTTCTTTCTGTCATCCCACTAACTTATAGCGCTTAAGAAAATCACATTTTCCAGGACACAATGTGCCACCCATTTCTTATGCATTTGTTTTCTGGGAGTTGGTGAATATTTGTAAGAAGAGCAATACCAAAAATCTTTAGAAAGAAAGATGTAAGCAAGAGGAATCTGGCTTCATTGACAGTTTGTCCTTGTCATTAGGAGCACAAGCCCTGAAGCCAGACAGTCTGGATTCAAATCCCGGCTCCATTACTTAATGTGCTCAAACCACACAGCTAATATCCATCATCTCTGTACCTCTATTTCCTCATCTGGAAATCAAAAATAATAGCACCCACCCTACACAATTATTGCAGTAATTAAATGAGTTAATATACTTAACACAACATCTCAAGTATAAGTATTCACTATTAGTTATAATTATCATTCTGTTGTTACAAAGCAGAGGCCATGCAACAAGAGGACGTCTGTCTAGTTTTCTAATTGATACAGAACTTTCATCTCTGACCCAGGCTGCAATGGTCGGGACTGGGAAAGCCATTTCTAGCTTTCAGGTAGGCAGTCATCAGTAGCACGATGTAAATGACCCTCGGCTTATGTTTTCAATTCAGTCCTTTCAGTTTTTAGTTATTGGAACTTCCTTCCGGATTCTGATGACAGGGTGCCTGTTGGTTTTAGCTTGCAGTGTTATCCTTTGCATCCATATGAGTATTTTAGGGAGAAGTCAGGAGAGGTGACGGCAAGGGCAAATCCATCTAGATACCATTCTAAAGCGGATACCATTAACCAGCGACCGTTAATCCCAAGTGTGTTCAAATACTTTACATTAAATAAAAAATGTGCGACTAAAGTTTACATGACTGAGAACAGCTCCCAAGTTCAATTCTGTTTTGTTTACACCAATGGCAAATGCTGAAAATCTCCTGACTAATCAGAATCCTTAAAGGCAGACTAAAAAACAAAATCACAGTGCTAGACAGGGCTTTGAGAGCTCATCGACTCCATCTATCTGCCTTAAAATATGTCTACATCCTTTTATCCTGGAAAAAGTATTCTAGAGACCCGAGAGAATATTAGGTATTCTTAATAACTTAAGTACCAAGGAGCTCTTGATTATTTGAACTTCAAACCCTCTTCTGTGGTTATTTAAGTACACTTTCTCAGAGAGAAAAATAGTTGGCCACCAGGTTCCATATAATCTTGGTTCTTTAAACCTTATTAGATCATCCTTTACTATGCTTTTTTAAGGTATATAGTTAACAGATGTACTGCTTAGCTGACAAAGTTTGCATAAATAATTAGCCTTATATAAACACATACTGCCTATTCCTCTTTTGAAATGTCATATTTATCTTAAACAAGAAACTAAAAATTGAGTCTTGCCAAATTATGTAAAGATTTCTCCAACACTGCTTCTAACCTAACCTTTTGAGCCCCTTTACTAAAGGCACTTACATTATATAAAAGTAACAGAACTGGGAGAAATGCCATTCCAAATCTTTATGTATGGAACATTTAAAAGTGGTGAGTTCCTCAAGTGGATATTTTCCAACAACCATCTTAGTTCAGGAAAGCAATATAGCATAGAGGTTAATAACATGCTCTTTGGAGGCTAAAAGCCTTGGTATAAACCTTAGCTCTGCCACTTTAACTTACCCAAAGCTTCATAGCTGGTATCTTCTCTAAGCCTCAGTTTCTCATCTGTAAAATGTGAGAAATAGTAGTTCCCACCAGATAAAGTTGGTGTTATGATTAAATAAGAAAATGGAGTAAAGTTTTAGCCTAGTTCATAACACATAGTAAGCACTGAATATACGTTTTGGTGGTGGTGGTGGTAGAAATGGTGGTGGCAGTGATAACGATGATAACAAAAACGACTGTCAATGAGACCGAGAGCAAGAATAGATCTTCTTAGGCTTCCTTAAACCAACCACACGAAACACTCTAACTCAGAGCCAAATCACAGGGAAGGTTTGACCACATGCCCTGATGCTGTTGTAAGCCCATGTCGTGGCTGTGCCATCCCAGCTCAGTCACACCACAGACTCTGTTTTCTGACTTGTATTAGAAGTTGCTCTTTCCGGCTCGGATGGATGGAAACTGCTGGTTTGGATGGGATTTACTTTACATCCTCTGACTTGAACGGCTTCTCAAAAGTAATTTTTTGTTGTTTTGAGAGGATAAGTAACACTACAGAAGTACTCATGTCCAACAAAGTGAGGATCGTGCAGCAAAAGGAAAACACCCAGAGGAAAACAAATGTGTAGAGGAGATAAATTCATTTCAAGATGGATGTTTACCAAAAAGAAATTACATCCACAGTTCTCTCAGTTGGGGACCAATGGCAAGTTACATGCCCCCTGTTTAGCAGCTGAAAGTCAGCCAGATCCTGTGGCTTGGCTCCTTCACAAGCTTTAAATACACGAACTTGCAGAACAGCACCCAAGTAAGCAAATAATGTGCAAACTGCTCTCGGCTAAGAATAGAGAGAAGACAAATTTTTCAATAACTGCAAGCTTGAAGAGATTATACAGATAAATGGGTTCAGCTTTGCTAAGGTAGAAAACATTCAGTTAAGTTTTCAAAATCTCTGAAGGACACTTTAAAACACTTTCTCTCTCTCTCTCAACCCTCTCACCCTCTCTCATCTTACAACTCTCTAGAATGGGTTGTAGGAAACTTAGAACAGATACAAATTCCATCTTTTCAATAGCTGCTTTTCTTTTTCTTCCATTTTTCCACCTACCAAATAGGTTTCCCACTATGAAGAGAAATGCCAAGCAATTATGTCTATACTATTAACACTCACTTGTAAAGAAGCTGTAAGGCAAAATATCTGCTGGAGAGGAAAAATGTTGCTGGTGGGGATTACAAGGCCCAATTCAGCTATACTATTCATAGGCAGATTCTATCTTCCTACCTATTTTAAGCCTTCTGGGTGATTATGATGCTGTCTTTGGTTTGGGATCTACTTCTCTAGATCAGCACCATTATGATTGTTTTATCTACATTCTTAAAGTGGACTGATGTTTCAACATCATTATAAGTTATATATGCCCAGAAAGCATGCCAAGCATTTCATATGTACTGACCCATTTAGTATTCATTACAACTTTTGAGGTAGGTATTATCATTTCAGAAATGGGGACACCAAGGGTTGGTGAAGTTAAGTAACTACAAAGATCACAAAACTACTAAGTAAAGGAGCCAGGATAGGCATATGAACTCTAGAGCTTTCACTCTTAAATAATGTATTGCCTGGTTATGTAAGACCTCCAAGATTTAGAAATAAAGTAGGAGTGAAGGATAGGAAACTAGGTTTGAAAGAAGAATGAAGATAAAAAAAAAGGATTTAAACTCTACAGACTCTATTAGCCAGGTCTCTGTCACTCTAATTGCAGTACTTTCCCACTGCCCCCCAATTCTAAAGCAGCAAGGCTCCTTCAACTGCTAAATAACTGATGACGAACATTGTAGGTCCACTCAGATATCTGACCTAATAAACGTCTTTCAGTACACCGTGTTGGCACTAGGATTTTTCATGGTATCCAGATATATTCTGAACCACAAAGCTGAATAACAAACGCCAGTGTACTAACATGATATAGTCTTGGTTTTGCAATGATTTCGAAGTATGTTGATTCATCCCTAAGTAAGTCATCTAACTCACGATGGGTACTCAATAAAGTCATATTAAATATACGACTATGATCTCACGCTTGGAGAAACTGGATTATTGTCAGCACATATACCATCCCCTAGATCAACAGCAGAGCCAGGCATTGAGGTTGGTCTTATTACCAGATACTTGGCTTGACCATCATGTGTCATTTTCCATCCCATGACTGTATGACATCGTTCAAATCCTTACTTAACTAACTGGCGTGCTAGACTATCAAACAGCATTTTATAATCCAATTTGTTTCTCATCATTTAGGCAGCTGTTTTAACCAAACTGTGCTAATTTGTTTCAGGGTATACATAAAATCCAACATTCCTCTACCCAGGCAGGAAACAAAATAGCACTTTGCCAGTGAATAAAAAAGTTTAGATGACTCCCATAAAAACCTGTGACACGAAATTAAGCTAATTACAAGACACAAATGTAAGGTTTAAACTACTTAATAATTCTTATTAATCTTGCACTAAAAATTGAAACCAACAATGGACAAGCGTTACTTTGTCTCGGCTAACTCTCTTCAAATTAATGCCATTTCCTTTATAGTAAAAGAAATGTTAATATAAAGTGGGTCTTTATTCCTCACATATCCTCCAAGTCATAGCTTTGCAGTACTTACAGCTCCAAGGTAGCCAAAGTCCAGTAGTGCCCTTGGTAATTTGAGATCCACAGTACAGTTTTGACACAAGCCTCCTTTATTTTCCCTTTAAATGTTGTCAAAACACATGAATGTTATCACTCTGCTTTACTTTATGTTTGGATGCTTGGCAGTCACAAAATTAACTGAATCATTTGTCTGTATCAAGTCACAGAAATAAACATTGTACTAAAAATAGAAAAGTAAAATAGACTAACATTTGCAGAAGTCCAGTTATACAAAACTAAGAACAACTAACATGAAATAAGCAGTTGGCTGAGAATTTAAAGTGAGGTGACCACTCTGACAAAAAACGTGTATTTTTTTAAAAAAAGGGCTGTATCACTAAATAACAGCTAACCTAGAAATTTCAGTAACACTTAATAAAGGTTCATATTGTTTATTTCAAGGTAATATCTAGATGAAATAAAATATTCTAGTTTTACATACTAAACAGGTAGTCTTCTAGAGTTGATCTTGTAAAAGAAAAAAAAAAAAAGACCAGTCAAGAGACCACTAAAATAGTAAAAGTGGGCAAAGAGAAGAAAGAGTAGGACTGAGTAAAGAGAGGGGGCAGGCAACAAGGTGTTAAGGGGGCAGGATCAAGTGGAATCAATGGCCAAATGGATATGGGAAATAAGGCTAATTGAGGAGTTTTGGATGATTTCCAGGTTGTGACTGAAGTGAATCGAGAGGTGATGCCAGCCTCTAAAATAGGGCATAGTAGGTCTAAAAGCCTATTTGAAAGGAGAATTAGAAGTTATTTTAGATATTTTTAATTTGAAGTACCTGTGGGATAACCAGATGGAAATGTGAAGGTCAGGGGCTAGGGTAATGAAGGGACTAAGAGCTGGTAGAGAAGAGGAGGAAAATAGAATAAATAAGGGCCTCCTAGGGAAGGGCTAAGAGCCAGGAATACCAGGGTAGCCTTGAAAGAAGAAGGCTTGTCTCTTCCATGAGGAAATACAAGTAGAGTAGGTACAGTGTTTGGAGACACACAGATAGGAAGAAAGGTGAGGTAGTTTACTTCAACTGTCTGCCATAAAAGAAGACAACATCATTTTCTGAGAACAGTCAAGGTTAGGAATAACTACTGTGCTGAATGAGAAAGAGAGCTGAGAGAGAGAGAGAGATGGGTAACAGGATCCTCAAGCTGGGCTGAGGAATGCTAGGATTGTGAGGACATCTGTCCACATGGTCTGTGATTTCCTCAACCTTAGACTGAATCAGGTTTGGAGGATTTTGAAGTACTAGAAGAGGAGGCTAAGTTCCAGCCTATCTTCCTGGGCCTGTGTATGTTGTTCCATCATAGAAAGACTAATAGCCATGATGCAACCTCCTCATGAACACTGCCTAGTGGAGTCCTCACTTATGCACACATACACCTCTCCGATCTGATGCTGAGTTTAAATGAACCATGTCACTATCAATATGAAAAATCAAATGGCATAGTTTTTCCAGTATTACAACCCAGTTCATGCACATGTTGAGCCTGCTACAAAAGAAAACGTGAGCTCACATAAAATAGTCAACTTTTGAAAAGAAGTTGGCCAAAGAGATTGCATATATATTCATATGAAATATACGTGTATTTAAATCATCCATTCTCTTTCATTTACTTCTATGCTCATAAAAATGCTGGTCTCAAATTTATCACCCATACAAAAAATACATATTTATGTAAAAAAACGTTTTGAGTACCACCACCTTAACAACTCTGAAAAATGTTGAAACCCATGAACAGATTTCTGAGGGAGCCCGTATGCCAAGTTTTACCTCTAAGGAATATTTTAAAATTCATTTTCATAAAAACAATTTTTCAAAAAGAAGCAAACGGGCCCTTAATTCTATTTCTCTTAGCCAGCACCACTAAAAACTTAGAAAGCTTAGAAGACAAGAACAGAAGCTAAAACTATCATTGTACAACACACTATAAATTCAGCATTTTTAGTACAACTTGGTACTCATTTCAATCCATCTGAAAATTAATGACCTTGTACTTGGACCTGACAATCTAGTCATAAGTATCCAACTGTGATAATTTCAAAACTCTCTGCCATTGTGGAAGTCTTGGACCCTCATCTTAAAAAATAAAATTACCACATAATTTTTTATATTCCTTTTTTCTAAGCTTTTAAAGGAATGCACATGCTCTTTCCCAACATGGGCAAAGTTTCCAAAGATAATTCACAAAAAAGGGAATGCAACTGGTAAACAAAGACATGGAAAAGGGATCCCCCTCATTAATAAATAAATATAATTGAAAACAGATGAAGTATTTTAAAATAGTCCTGGCAAGGTGTGGTCAGGTTGACACTCACACTTGCTGGTAGCACAATAATATAGACAAGTCCTTTGGAAAGCCATTAGGCAATGTGAATGTTGGCAAAAGAAAATCATGTTCTTTTATACAGTAATTCTACTACTCGCGCTGTTCTAAGAAAATAATCCAAAATACAGAACATCGTATTCATCATGATAATCACAAAAATATTTTCTTATAAAATAACTCCAGGTTTTTTTTCCTGATTAAAGACGATGTTAATTGTAAAAAATTTTTAAATTGCAACAAGTATAAAGGAAGAACATTTTTACACATCCACATTCATTTAGATCTTTACTGACTACCTACTTGAATGCAAGGAACTATTCAGCACTGAAGATTGAGTAGTGGGTGTGACAGTCCTTCCCATCATAAACCATAATTCCCCTACAAAGAAAGAACCACTATTACTATCTTGGTGACTTCCAGTTTCTTTTTCTGTTCAAATACATTTATTACATTTTTTAATTGGCTGATACTTATGACTGGGAATACTGTTGATTTTTCTATCCTGATCTTTTTTTGTTCAATAACCACACTGACAAAAGGAAACAATTCTCAAATGCAGGAAAATCTTAAGCGCTAATCTTTACAATTTAGGTAGAGTAAAAAAGATCACAGGCTTTTACACGCAAAGCATCTTCTTATTTCTAGAAAATGATTATATATATAATATGTAAATATATATTATATATAAAATATATTAAATTATATATGCAATTTAATATATATTTTATACAATACTCAGACTTGTATAAGAAATGTCCAAATACACAAAAATTATATACTTTAAATATAGATCTTTAAATAATTTTAAAATTTGTTTCAGAAAATATATATTAATAATACAAAAGATACCCATTATGAGATAAGGCTCAAAATGGATATAATCTAAATATTCACCTTTGAGTTTTGGAATCTTGTGGCTTCCTACTGGGTCCTGGATTTGTGAGAAGTTCTTATCCCCCTGGGAGGATTGTCAAGATTTGGGGAAACCATGACCAGGTCTCCAGATACCGAAATTAGAGAAAAGTGCCCAAACCAGTGGGGACAGTAACCCAAGCAGGTGAGAGAATCAGAAGACACACAGGTATAGGACTGATGTACCAGGGCCACAGAACAGGGCTCTATTGAATGGCAGAACGGTACCCTTCATACCTCATGAATAAAGGACCTAGGTTTATGTGTCTGACAGAAGGAGCTAGGAATCTGGAACACTGCTACTACTCTCTGGAACCTGAAGAGCCCTAGTGTCCTAGGCAAGCCACCCAGGGTCAACTGAAGGAGTTAGCACACTGACACTAATATAGCCATAAGCACCCAGGAAATGTTGGCCATGCACAGACACTGTGCATTCTCCTTTAAACCTCACATGCTTGAAAAGTAGATTCCATCTTCTGTCCCTACTTTACAGAAAAGAAACACAGTATCGGAGATGTGTCCAAGGTCAAATAGTTAATGAGTGGCAGCCCTGGGAAGACAATCTCAGAACTGTCCAATTGCAAAGCCTTTGCTCTCTTTACTCCTTTGCTATTCTGCCTCCCATAATTTGAGGGCTGAAAAAAATAGAAACCGATAGAGCAGGTGACCAGCATTGAAGACCCCATTGAAGGGGTCACCAGTCGTGGTGGCATCGAGGTTAGAACATGTTGACATCAACTGGAGATGCCAGGTCATCAAGGAACTAAAGGCAATTAGCACACAAGACAGCAAAATATTTACCCCTAGATGTCTAAACTTGCAATTCTACATTATGACTCTTCTGTAATGTTATTCTCACCAAGCCTTTTAGTAACTGGGTATTTCACTAAACAGATTTGATCCATATTTCAGGGAGAGCTCCTTCTCCATATTTTCAGCAGACCAATTTTGGTCATGCATACACATATAGAAGGAATATGAATGAAGAAGTATATAAAGACTGATATTTCTTGTATATCTGCTTAAAACCCTGAACCTGTCCACAATAGGATCCTTGAAATGAAATTGCAGTATGGTAGTGCTATACCAGACAACATTATTGTAACAAAAATTTAGTGTCCTTTAGAGTTTAAACTTCAAGTTAGAAGAGACAAAACCTTTAATAAACTCAGAAGTTTTATTGCCACAGTTAAAAATTTTAGTTTTGTTACATTTCCTGGAATGTTTATTAAATCAAATATTTTGCTTCTGTTTAAAGTCTTCATGAATTCAGAGCTTGAAAATATTAAGAAATTATAATTAACCCAGAAATGTTCAAGTAATTTCATCCTTGTGACAGTTTACAACCACCCACTGTTTTCCTAGGGGAATGCTCTAGGAACCCTCCTTAAAATACATTATCTTAAACCTTTCATTTACAAATTCCTGCAGAATTACTTAACATATTGAAATGAAAGGTTTTCTTTTCAAAATACACAGTCTCTCTGCCCACAACACTATCGGCACAAAAGGTCATTTATTAAAGCTATAATATCCCACCCACTTAGTGAAAATAAATAAATACAATAAAACAGACCATTACTCCCCAGCCCATCAACCAAATGGATTAAAAATTGGGTGGCTCACCTGATTGTGGCTATAGAAATGTGAAAAGTATTTGGAAGCTAAACACAAAGCATAGGTTCAGGAAAAAGGAGTCCCTCCCAAGAGGCAAATATCCTGTGAGGAGATAGGTGACAGATGTGCCTATGGACCAAAATAAAATAAAGATCTGGCCAACCAAGCTGGGAAGGAATTTAAACACAACAAGATCTCATGTTAGCACATGCTGGTGCCAAATGTATCCTGCAATCGTTGAGTAAAGCATTTTGATGAACTGAGAAGTAAGTTGTGGAATTGAAATGAAAAGCTTCTAAGCATCTACCTCTGTCTGCCTACCACAAATGCTGCCCACATTTTGCCACAGCACACGCCAATGTTGTGCTGGTGCAAAAGATTTGAGATTTTGCTGTTATTGTGTTTTTAATGAGTGGTAGGAATCAAAACAAAGCCTTGAATCAGCACAAAATACTAACTGAACATCTCTCTAAGAGTAAAGCCAAGTCTCAGGAAAGCCCAACCTGTCTACAGAAGACGAGGAAAGGGATCCTGGAAAAAGGAAACATGTTTGTGAGCAAAAATAAGATTATAACTCTTGTTATTAACTCTGGCCAAGCCTAAACAAACATTTGTTTTTCTTCCAGTTATTATTGAGTCATACAGCCACCGGCAGGAACTGTTATCACTTCATTTTCTGCAGAATGTTTCAGAAACTTGAAACCTCCCACACTTGCCCCATGTGAATACTCTGGATTTTTAAACAACCATGAGTGTTTGCTTCTAAAATTGAATACATTTGATGGCCTGGTAGTACAGCTGATCCATCACAAACTGTTTAGCAGGGAGAGTCGGGGGGAAAATGGAAAAAGTTACTTAACTAAAGGGCTCGATGATTAAAAGTTATTATGGGACAGTTATACAAAACAGTAATTTAAATTAATTAAATTAGCATTAGCATTAAGGCTGTCTCTATCGTGCCTTTGCCTATTTTGCTTTTGGTTTGCTTTTTGAGTGATTTTGTCAATCACTCAAAATGGAGAACATTTGCAAGAACACAGCCTGAATTGCTGAAAGTAAAGAATAATCTTCGAGTTACTGAACCCATGAAGCACCTGTTCAATGGTACAGGAACATGAAGCGAAAGATGCCAAGTAAGTTAACTGCCAAGTATTTTGTCCACATTCTATTAATATAATGAGAATAAAAAACCCATCTAGAATCTCCAAGTCCAGTGTGTGCTACAAGCTTGGGAGTAAAATTAATTCTTGATTTTTCTGTGGCTGTTTTCCAAAAACAAAAAAAATTCCTATTTTAGGTAAGTGTTTTTCTCTAAACTGTATCTCTCCTAAAAAACAATTGCTTAATATCATCTTTGAACCAGAGATAACTTTAAGGACATCTCTAATACCAACAGATCTAAACTGACCTCCTATATGTCAACATAGTAGAACACAACTTCCTCAATGTTATAGCTTGTAGCCGCTCTAGAACCTTTTGATTTGCTATTGTATCATCATCTTCAACTTCACCTACAAACAATTTGAGAGGAGTCCTGCCTTTTGCCACTGAACTGGCTAATGAAAAGCTTTGTCCTGAATGGATTTCCTCTGATGCCAGTCTACTCCTTCCTGTGCTTAGGGCTTGTTCTTAGATTTTCACAGAGGTGGTCCATTTCTGCTTAGCAGGTAATGCGTTGGATTGTGCCTAAAATTAACTTGAAATGTAAAACACCAGGTCTCACAGCTCCAGCCAAGTTAAGTATGTGTGTTTTATAACAGATGCTAGCCAGAAATGCAAATGATTTCTACAAAGTTCTAATCCTGTTATCAGTCCCTGGAGACACACCCTCTTACCCTTCATCTCTCCCCTGGCTATGGTTCTACATTTTTATTGCATGTTTTAAAAAAGAAAAACACTAGTAAAGATACCCTAGATTCTGGTTTAGGAGTCCCAGGAGATGACACTGAGGTGTGGACTTGAGCGGTTTTCTAATTAAAAAGTCAGATGGTCTGTTTCTCTTAGAAAAGCTTCAACTCCCAGTGTCTGCACAGTAGATGTTTTGCTCATAGCTTCTTGGCCCAAGGCCATTTAGGATTTGCCTCAACAAACCCCTTCCTGAAGTAGAGTCTAGCAAGCAATGAAGAAAAGAAGAAAAGGACTTATACATCTTAAATATGTACAATTTGTACTAAAAATAAACTTTAAAAATAAAAATAAATTCTAAAGGGACTTGGAAACCTGAAAAACACAAGCATAATTTTGAAAGAAAATTCATTATAGCAATTTGAAAAAGCAATTTGAAATATTTTAACAAATAGATGAATAAGAATCAAATACACTGAACTGTTTTAGCCATTGATGAAAACACCAATCACAGCTCCCTTCTGATAGTTTTTTTTTTTCTTTAAGTAATATACCCCCCTTTATGAACTTCTCAAGCAATTGGCATCAACATTTTTCTATGGTATCTGTGTTCCTGCTTTCAGCATTTGGTTCTTGCTTTAATTTCAGTTGTAGCAGCCTTTAAACTTTTCAAATCTTGAATCGCCTCATCATCACAGCTCATAGTTTATTAAATACCTATTATAATGAAAAGCTATGCCTCTTACCAGAAAAAAAAAAATGACATTTTATCAATTTCTTTCAAGCTTGTGGATCAGGGAACTCTTATACTAAGAAGACAGCAATTATATCCAGACTCTGGAGTAACTATTTGCGATTCATCTGGGGCTGCGACAGAGATCGCAATCAGAATCCAAAAAGGAAGCTGAAAACAGAGCTGTTAGAAGTCACTCTCCTACATTCTTTATCTAGAGATTATCTCTGCAGCAGCCTCACTCTAAATCAAACTGCTTCGAAGTCTAGGAACTTGGTACACAAAAGCCTCACCAGATCCTTGGTGTAGAAGATGATGATGATAATAACAGCTACAACAGCCTAAGGAGTGAGTGCAAAAAAGAAAAATCACTATAATGAGTAGATTCTGAAGTCATTTATGGAGAGGTAATTTCTGAACACTATACATAATAAATGTGGACTGTTTTTTATTTTGTGTTTTGGGGCTTCATCCGAAAAATTCATTAAGATAGCCCTTGCCAGACATTTCACGGATTAAAATATAATATGCAATGAAATTTACATCACTGTAAGATACCACTCTGATAAACGTTCATTTCCATTGGACAAGGAAGTCAGTCAGACCATGAGTAAACTTAAAACTAAACCAGTGAGGAGTCGGCCATTTGCTGATTCCATTGTGTTCTCACATAAAGCTGCGTGGAGTCACAGTTGGCAGAATCCAGTAATGTTACAATTCTCAAGTAGACCTTGATTGAACACTCTATACACAACGTAGTAAAAGTAAGAAGTGAACTCTTTATAGTTAGTGATTAATAAATCAGCTAAGTTATGCCCACTGAAAACTGACCAAGGAAAAAACACGGAAAAGGAAAGATATTTGAATTAAGTTATGCAAAGGCACAAAAACACACAATTTTGAAGAAATATAACACACATAACTTTCTCCCAGGGCCATAGAACTGCCTTCAGTTATCTGCCACCAATTACCTGCCTTCAATTAATCTGCCACCATCTGTACGAGTTTTAGAGTACGGATGTTTTGTGCCACACTTTGGAGGTCAAAATTCTGTAGTAACTTTAGAGAATCACCTCAAACCAGAAAACTGAGATAAACAGAGAATAAGCTCTAAGTATGCAGAGAACAGCCCCGGTTTCCCCGAGAACCCTGGAGGGCAGCTGGGCTGCCCATGGTTACTGACTAAAAGCAGGATCTCTCTTCTGATTGCAGATCCAGTGCACATTAGATTTGGAAGCCCCGGGGACAGCAGAGGGTTGCTGGCCTCCTATATTAAGGGGGAAAATTGTACTGGCTGAAGAGCTAGATGTCTTATTGCAGACTATGTGAACATTCTGAAAACTCTATTGGAGCACCATGATCTAGCACCCAACCTCTTGAAATTCTGGCATCATAATACTCTCCTAAGAGATAAAACAAGGTCACTACATAATTTAATTATATAAGATCTCAGCAAGTTTAATTGCTTCTACATCATAAGTATCAGAAATTGAGATCTAAATTTAGGGGTCTTTTGACTCCAAAATTCCTTGACTCCTTTACAGTACTAGCTTTGTAGCCTGAAATATCACTAGAAAGTACAATTTTAAAACTCATCTTTTCCTTTGCCGATAAAATGAAATAAAATCTTGCATTTAAAATACTAAAATCCACCCCCCCCCCCGAAAAATCCAGATAATAGGACACCAAAGCTTTTTTCTGGTCAACAGGAAATATATATTTTCTTTCTCTAGTTCATGAGTGAGGGTAGTTTTGGCTAATGGCTAATTCTGATTTTGTTGTTAAAAGGAACAGATGCCAAAACATTTTTTAAAAAGTTTAAATGCGTGGACAAGCTAGTTTTGAAACAAAGGTATAAAATGAACTTAAATTTTACTTGCTTTTTGTATTTGCGCTATCTTTGTTTCTTACTGGGCTTCTCTCTCCAGTAGCGGACAAATGCACTAATTTTCTCAGTATGGAAAATGCCAGCATTAAAGCCAAATAAAGTCGAGTTTAAGATAATTACACTAGATTTCATCAAAGCAACTTGGGACTCATCAAAATTCAATCCCAGTTGGCTGATGAGATTTCATCAGGCTGCTTAAGAAGCAGGGAAATAAACAAAGCGGAGAGACAATGAAAACAATGTGACAACTGTCAAACAAAATGCCGAGCACAACATTGAACATTTCCCAAGTGCAGGGCTGAAACCACTAATTCTCATCTTCCCCCACCTCCACACACAAATGTACAAGAATAAATGACCACATATCTTGAATTTTCAATCATCTTTAATTGTGCATTCATTTGTTTCTAGGTGCTAAAAGTTGCATAAAAGATGAAAATTTGAGGGTTGTATGGTTAAAAAAAATTTGAAATATGGGTGCTTAAGAGGTCACCACCCTTGTTTGAACTCCTTTAAGCAAGTCCTTAATAAATGTAAGCTATTATGAAAGGAATGGTTCAAATTAGGCTGCTACCGATGTTATAGTTCTGCAAGTAGATATGCTCACATGTCATCCACCTGGTGGAAAATTTCACATAGTGGTTCCTGGGATACACAGGTCTTATGTTTCTGATAAAGTAGAAGAAGACTGGTAATGGCAAAACAGAGCACACTGCTTCAAACAGCACTACAGAAGCCAGCCAAATAGCTCTTAATTCAAAGCAAACTTGCTGACTGTATCAGGTCGATCTGCACACTTAGAGTTGACAATTATACCAAATAGAGGAAGATCTGCAATGCAACAGACACTTGATATTTGAGGCAGAAATTACTTTAAATTACTCAAGTTAGCAATACCACTTCAACATGAAAATACAAGAATACTACAAGAAATCTTTGCACACATGCAAGACAGAGGCTTGTGGCTTCTTTCTATAGGTTTTGACATCAGATGAAAAGAGAGAGAGAAAGGGATGGGAGTCTACAAAATACACATCTTCCAGGGATTAGCATTCAGTCGCTTTTTACCATTTCATTTCATCAGAGGTTCATTTCCTTTAGAATTTTCAAGAAAGAGGTAGTTTGGAAAATAGACTCTTCATATCAGCCCAAGTCCATTGTAAATTTTCTATTTATAAGTCCAAGATGATAATCAAAGGCAGTACTAATTCAAGTTTCTAGTTTTGGTTATTATCTTGGATTAGACATTCTAAAAATTAAGACTGTATCAATGACTAAAAGTGACCATAGACCTGTATCACCAAAAAGCGAGCAGAAAAGATATGAGATCTGCCAGAATTTTCTCCCAGGAACAAGGGAAAATAATACATACTGAATAAAATGCTAAAGAGGTAGCTCAGGATGAAATAAAGTTGTTTGGAGCACATCATGTGCTTGCCCACTTTATATCATATTGAACTGCATATAATTTGTATTTCCAAATGGAAAACTGTAAACTAGTTAAAGGGAAGATTTTTTTTATTGGTCCATCATAGAATCTTGCAGAGTCCACTGTAAAACGTAGATACATTACTGAATTCAGTCCGTGCTAAGTTTCATACCACTGTTTTGAGAGAAAACACTGCAAAAATAAAAGGCCAGTCACCATAGAGGGTATATGTGAACAATCCCATCTGTATTACCCCTGAGGAATTCCCAGGAATTACCATGGGTTGAAAGACAAAGAGGCCATATAGGAGAAAGAGCTCTAGGTTTGATGTCTAAGCAAGAAGCAAGTTTATCCGCACCTTAGTTTTCAACATGTAAAGGAAGGGATGTAAATGAATGCAACTTAAAGTTTTGTTTTATAGGAAGACATGCTTTTTTCCAAAGGAAAACTCATGCAGAACCCCCAAAATGTATAAGAGAAAAAATAAAGCTACTGTCATTCAACCAGGGAGAGACGACCAGATCCTTACCTGCCAGGCCTCCCCAGAAGCCGTGAGAAAACCCATATACCATGGTATCCTTCATAGAATCCAGTTTGACTGCTCCTGAATCTAGGTCTATCGCTTCCTGCCCTTCTATATATCCTACACTCTCCTCAAGACTAAATTATTGATATATAATGGGTTTAAGAAATTGAATTTCCATAGCAAAAAAAAAATGTCTTTAGGTACAGTGAAGCAAAACACATTACTGAATTCGTTATATTTCTAGACCCATATTCCTAATTTCAGGCTCATTACTTTCTTATGACATAGATGGCTAGTTCACTCGTCATAAACTATGTATCATATGCTATACCCATGCCATAACTTCATTTCAAATATTCACATACCCAAGCTTGCGGTTTACAAATGAATTACCACAAATGGGCAGAGACCTCCTCATCCCTGTGGCAATTCTTCAGTCAGTCTCAAATTTTTTGGCACTGGTCCATCCATGAGGCTCAATTTGGTAACCAATTCTTACTGATTTTGAAGCGTTTGCTGAGTTCATTCCTTCTCCTTATTTCTACACCTTTTACCTGAATTTTTCCCCTTTTGATTCCTGATACACGTGTTGTTTCAAACAGATTCTCCATGTATACATAAATTGTTAACCTATACACATCCTATTTTTTCACACTTTTGTTCATTTGATCTTCACCCTTCACCCTCTACTCATTTTCACTTATTCAAATCCTCCCATGATTCCAGGTCTATATTCTGAAGTCTCACCTCTTCAGCCACCATTAACCTCCCCTAGGCATCCTGCAACCTTCATCCCTTTCAACATTTGAGGCTTACTCTGTACTGGGCCCTATGCTAGTCAGGATACTCAATGGCTGATCCAGCCATTTTTAGAACTTAGTGTTTCAATTTTACCACCTAGACTACACTGTAAGTGAAGTGAAATGAGTTCAACTTTGAACATGCTGACACCTCTGTTAGCTGGAATGCAAATTAACTTGTATTCCCTCTGGCTACTAAGGGCTATTGCAATCTTCCAGGTAAAGAGAATAAAAAGCCTTCAAGTCAAGTAGAGACCATAGAAATAAAGATGAATGGACAGTGGAGAAACGGGACTTGGTGGGTGGTTACTTAAAAACATAAAATAACCACCACCACCCACATTTTCTGATCCTTGACTCTGTGCAAGGCAAGGTATAAATGAAGTTATATAATCCTTATTACAATCCTATGAAGCAGGAATCTGTTATTATCCCCATAATACAGACGCTGACACTGAAGCTTACAGAGATTAAGTAAACTTCTCAAGTTTGCATACTTTTAGATGGTTGAGCAAAGATCTGAATCCTATTTTGTCTGAATGTGAGGAAAAGATTCAAACATAGATCCGAGAGCCTGGGTAACTGGGGGGCTCATGATGGCTTTAAAAAGGATACCTATTCCCGGGAGATATAAGGTTCTGAAAGGACAGCAAGGTATGTTTCAGCTATGCTTGGTTTGACATGCCGGCAGGATATCTAGGGAAGATACCCATCAACAGCCAGATCTGTGGGATTGGGGCTCAGGCGGAAGGAATGATCGCTGAAGCCATGAGGTGGGTGGAAATCAAAGGAGAGCAAAGAGGCAAGAGTAATCCAGCCATGGGAAGAATGGAAAATAGAGCAGAATTAACAACAGAACTACAACAAATAGCAGAATAATAAAAACTCACCTATTTGCACATACGTTCATTTACTCCTCACAACAACCCTGTGACATATTACTCCCATTTCACATATAACTAAGCTTTGGGAGATTAAATAATTTGATCAATGTCATTCAACCAGTAAGCGACCAAGGCCAGAATGGACCAAATTTACAACTTGTTCCACCATTTTCCAGTATGCAATCATTCACCATTAATGAAGGTATAAAACAGAAGCTAGATGACCATTTGTCAAAGACATCCAAGTGTGTCGGGGGGTTGGAGGGAAGGCAGGAGAAAGAGTCATGAACAGAATGGGTTAAAGGATTAGAATTAGGGGGAACAAATACATGATACATTCCTTTCCACCCCATGCCACAAACACCACAAATTGATAACTATCCAGTTTTCTCCTGAACCCAGCATTTAACTCAAAATCCTTCTCAACCCAACGTTCCAGGCAGCTGCTAGTAAACGACATGATAGATAAAACCACCTTAGATTATTAAATTGAAATTGGACCTTGTAGGAACATTTTCATGTTCTGAATAATCTGAATAATATTTAATTTGTATGCTTTAAATTTTCAGAATATTCCAAGCTGGCCTAAGGGAAATCCATTAGAAAGTTAACATCATAAGCTAGAAAATAGGGAATAAAACATCCAAAGATCTTGGTAAATGGCAAATGGAAGTAGCAGTTAGAAAGCAAAAATGGTTCAGTTAGGGTGAATCCAAAATGTGCCTAAATCAAAAAAATAAATAAATAAACCTCACTAATACAAACTGGGAATGGCTTGGTTTAGAAAGTTGGCAGAAGAAGACACAAGGGTCACAGTGGACTGCAAGTCAAGGCAAAATCCTGCACTCTAGAAAAGCAAGCATAACAGAAAAATGCATAAACATGAGAACCCATAAGTATTCTCTGGTAAATCTCCCAAACTCAGACTCTGCTTAATGCTCTGCCCCAAATCTGGGATGTGCAGTTTTTCCTCTTACTTACACCTTCCCAACACAACCTCAGTCACTTCCATCTTCAATCAGCATTCTACTAAAATATCTCCATGCTCAAAATTCCCTATGGCTTGCCACCATGCACAAAGTAAGTTCATAATCCTGTCCTCTCCATAGAGGCACTTCATCATCAGTATGCAACTTATATTTTTGCTGTGAGCTTCTGTGACTGCCATTCACAAACCCTGAGCTCCAACCAGGCTCGCTCTTCTGCTTTACTCTCCCTTGGACACAAGAGGCACACTTTGGTGTCTACATCTTTCCCCACAATGTTCTCTCTGCCTAAAATGATCTCCTCCTTTTTTTAACATGTTTTTTCCACCCACCCCCTCCTAATATAATTTAATAAAAGAATTTTTGCTCTTCAGGAGGCATTCCCTGGCCACAACAGCTAAAAATGATACTTTTCCCTATAACATCAGAGCCTGTAACAATACTTAAATTTACAATTTCAACTTTGCTTCTTCTTATTTTGTAAAGTGCCTTTTCTTCTTCCCTAACTAGACTATAAACTTTTTTGTTTTAGTCCTTGTTCCAATTTGCTCATTTCTTTAGAAGATAGGAATTAATAGATGTTTAAATAGTTTACTTGATGAACCTACAGACATGGCAATGGAAAAATCATGGACTGCGTTGGAAACTCAGCTCCAATACTTACCACCTGAATTATATTGGGGAAATGGGTTCAAAAGAGGAATTAAAAGGCACCTTGTAACATATTTTAATAAAGTCAATTTAACTCAGTAAGCATTTACTCAAAATCCACGTGGTTCTCTCACATCAGTTTTGACAGATTAAAATCAGTGAAGACCCACCTTGGAGAAGAAACAAAAATCACAAAAGATTATTTAAAATATTAGTGCAGGGCTTGAGCTAATCACCAGAAATGCTCTGCATCTAAATATGCAACTCCTGATCTTACTTAAGAACCTCTTACTATGTAGGAAAGATGCCATGCTTTTTGACAAGTTCAAAAGGGTAACTGTGAAGTTCTAAATGTATTCAATACTCACTGAAAGAACCTAGTGGATGATTCCATCCAAATATAAATGGTAAGTCAAAAAGTCCTGATTCCATATTACCCGCGCACCTATCAGGTCACATTTCATGATTATACCTTCAGCTTTCATTGAGGGATAAACACTCCCAAGCTGTCTTCTGCCTTCTGGAAACAAATGTTTGTGATATGGATGTTGTTGAAGACATTGTCCACCATATTACTCATTGTTCTGGATGTTTAGTGTTTGTCTCCTTATGAAAATAGAATATTTTCTTTACTGTGAGAATTATCATTAATTTCCTCAATTCTATGATGTAAGTCCCACCTCTCCCATACACACATGCACACACTTAAATGCATCTGAAATTGGAATGAGTATTCATACATGTGTGCATTGTGTATATATGTGTATACGTAGATACATAAATATATATTCATAAACACAAACATGTTGTATATATATATGTATATATGTGGTGATTTTCCCTCCAAAAGCTGTTATTAAATTGATATTGTAATTTATAATTAATGATTTATTTTAAATTAAGATAGAAAGAACCACACCCACTTTTTCCCTTTCGTGGTAGGAAACCTAAGGCTGAATTTTTGGCTCAACCAACACAAATTTACATGGTCTATTTTCTTTGTCAGTCCCGAGCTCTTATTCTAATTTAAGTTTTTCCTAGTTCTGATCTTTTAAATTTGTTTTGTTTAAGCATGTTATCATTTTACATTAAGTTATCATTAAATCCTTTAAGTAATGGGCAGGCTATAAGAGCATAAAGTCAATTATTAAATGTCTCCTGACTATACAAATTCAAATATTTTACTCCTAGTTTCCAAAGTCCTCAAATACAAGAAAATAATACTTACACACAGAAATATTAAGTCCCAGTATTATGTACACAAGTCAGTTGTAAAGCAAAATCTACTGCCTCTACATTTTTAGTTTACATTAATTGTAATAACATTTGCCACCTGAAGCTTTTTGCCCCCCTCTGTTGCACAAAGTAATTTTATCATCCTAACCACTTCTGTATGATGACATGAATCATGCTGGGATTTTAGTAAAACTCTGTCATTATTTCCATTAAAATGTTTTCTTTCTGCCCCCTGATCCTGGAGGATATCCATAAGTACAACTCTAGGTCAATCCAGTAGCTGGAGAAGTATTTACAGGAAATTTCAATGAGAAAACCGCCTGCGCTCTTTTTATCACCACCATTGAAAGATCCCAGAGAGGTGTCCGATGAGGAAAATAAGTTGTTCTAAGAAACCGTTTGGGGATTTATACTTGAGACTCTCTTATCTCATATGGAAAAAAAAAAGTCCCCAGTAAGGGGAGAAAAAAACTCTACTACTGACACCATATGTGTCCTATTAAAGTTGTTTTTATTTTAGAGTGTTGTAAAAATTGTTTTATATATTTTACATTAAGATCAGAGTAGCTTACTGCTGTGTAAAATTCATAAAAGAAAGGCCCCTTTGGAATTTTCCTGTCCTTGCCTTGTTACATAGAACATCGGGCCTTCGGTGGCATATGTAGTTGAGAAATCCTTTTTACAAGGACCCATAAAAGAGACTAGTACATGTTGCTCCCGACGATAATTAAATGGGGGCTCATAGAGATTCCAGATGGGAAGCTGTAGAGAGTGACACAAAGGTGTGGCTCTTTCACCCGCTCACTCCCTGGCCCCTTAGGCGAGCAAGACTGGCACCAGGACAGACTCAAAAGGAAACTGGGAGAAGAGGTCGTCTTTCATCTCCTCCCTCAGCCTCCATTTAATGGGTGCTTTGCATGTCCTTGGATTCCTTTGTCTAAGTCCAAGACTGCGCTCCTTTTTGCCCTCTCTGGGCTTTTCATGATCTCCCACGCACACCACTTTGGAGCCCACTTTTCTGCTCCTCCATTTCCTCACACCTTTACCCTATGAAATGTGAGAATTAGCAAACCTGCAAGAAATCATTGCTAAAAAACAAAGACAAAAACCACCACCACCAACAGGTGCCAATGGTTGTCCCCTACCTACTTTCCAGGAAACAAGTGAAAAAATAAAGTGGTGAGGGGCGCAGAGAGTGTGGGGATACTTCCCAAGACACTGACTAAAGGCTCATTGTTCAGATCACTGGAGGAGGAATTTCAGACATTTTAGCTCCTGAGAGAACTGTCTGGGGGCAGGTGGATCTTTGTTAAACATCAGTTTTATATGATAATTATACTTTAATATTTAAAATGTGGCTGCTTATGTGTGACTGTCCCAGTGTATAATCACTATAAAATAAATATCATAATTAGCTGCCATGTGTCCAGAATGCCTGGGAAATAGTACAATTTGCTTAAAGTGATTAAAGTAACATAAATCACTGATTTGAAAAGAAATACAATAAAGTACTCAGCACAGCAAACAGAGGAGCAACAAGAATTCCTTTTTAGATGCTCTCTTCTTCATATAAAAACTTCAGTATCTACATTCCTGACAACTCTGAAAGTTTCAAAAGAAAAGAGGTTTTTCTCTTATCCTCTCTCTTCCAAACTACTTGAGGTTGGCATGTACAAAACAGACCACATAAATTGCAACTCAAATGTAAACAAAATGTAGAGAAATAAAGAACATATGTCTAAAGCATATTTTCTTGACCCAATCCTACTGAAAATGTGCTTATTTCCTGCTCTCAATTTAATCCATCACAATCTACAACCATCTTTAGTCATATTATCTAATACCTAGTCCACATGTTGCTGTCAGTTTATATACAGAAAACAAAGATTAGAGAGGTTTTATTACTGTTGCCTTTTAAAAAGTGGATGTTTGCAGTGACTCAGGTTCTAAGTTGCTAAATAATATTTTCTTTTATTTCCTACCTTTAAGTTAAAAGCCACTTAAAAAAAGTTGATAGTGGTCAAGTAATGTCTCATAAGAGGAATGAGTTATTTTCAAGTTGAAATAGTATGTAGATTTGCAACAACATGGATGGACCTAGAGGGTATTATGTTAAGTGAAATAAGCCAGAGAGAGAAGGACAAACACTGCATGATTTCACTCATATGTGGACTATAAACTAACACATGGACAGAGAAAACTGGTTGGTGGTTACCAGGGGGGTCGGGGTGGGCACAAGGGGTAAAGGGATGCATCCATATGGTGACGGACAAATAATAATGTACAACTAAAACCCCACAATGTTATAAACTATTAAGACATTAATAAAAATTAAAAATAAAGAAATAGTATGTAGTAGCAGACTCCATATTTAAATTTTAGCATAGGTCTGAGTAAATACAACTCCGGCTTCAAGAATTGCACCATATGTTACCAGTAACTGTGGTATGGGAAGTTGAGGCAGCCACAAGCAAAAGAGACAGAAAGCTATCTTAGCACGTCAAAGCATTGCCTAAATTACTTTAACAGTCTGATTGTTTAAATGTGTCAGAAAGAAAAAAGCCATGCTGGGCACAGAGCCACTTGATGTGCGGATGGGGCCCAGCTCCCAGTGCTTCTGTGCAGGCCAGGGAGCAAGCAGGTAGAGACGAGTGCTAGGTGTGGCTTGACACAGGCAGCCTCAGCTGGAGGGCGACTTTGAAAAATTAAGGATGAAAAGAGCAGTCTTGAAGTTCCACTTTTTTTTTTTTTTTCCCAACACACTGAGGACCAATGACAGTAAAATTAAAGACGAGGTCTTAGTAGGGACAGCTGAATCAAAGCAAAACCAGTGGCTCAACACTTTGGCATTTACGAAATGACCTTTGGGGTATGTTTCACTAACTATTTCAAATTGGAAGACGTTGGAAGCGGGTGATGATGGCAGTGTGTCATGTTTTTAAAAAGTATCTGTAAAGCAAAAGTAAAATGATGCATCAGGATGAAGGGAGAAATAGTTTTAAATTGGCTACTTCGATGTTGGACAACCATGGCTTTATCTTTGATTTTTATTATAAGGAATAAGGAAAAGGCACAGGAAAACTTGAGTTTCCTAGGCAACAAGACACTGGGCCTACTCTTGGCTCTACCACTAGAAACTTGCTATGTATCAACTCTGGACCAGTCAGAGCCTTCCTGGATCTCAGTTCCTTCCTCTTCCTTAATAAATAGTGGAAGAATCAAGAATATTCACAAAACACAGCCATTGAGTCAGTAGCCAAAAAATGTTCCCTTAGGTCTTCAGAAGATCTTCATTCAGATCTCTGATCAATTGTTACTCCCTCAATTTCCCTGAACACCCTACATGAAATAATACACTCCCAACCCAATCTTTCACTAGCTCCTTATCCTGCTATTTTTCTTCACAGCCCCATCTCCACATGAAATTATGCACTCATCCACTCACTTCTTTATTGCCATGATTCCGGCTAGGAAAACTTCTGTAAGGACTCTTTGAGTAATGTCATGCCTAGACCAATGATTGGTACGTAATAGTACTCAATAAATGTGTGATGAATAAATTAAAATTAGTTGTCACAGGTGTCCCATACAGATGGGACAGAATATTTCAGGTTGAGGTTATGTTGACCAATCCTGTGAAAGAGTGGAAGATTACGGCCACCTCCAAATGACAACATTTTCCTCTGTATTTGTACCTCAGCAACCATGATTTTGTTCTTCTCTTTGTCATTTAAATATGATAATAGTATGTTTATATTTTTCTATTACTATATTGCCTAATGTACAACATGGTCCAGACTTGAAATTCCTTCCATTTAAAGCTGCAGGTTATATATACATACTTTTGTTTCTTTTTGTTTTTTTTAATTTATTTTTTATTGCAGTAACATTGGTTTATAACATTGCATAAATTTCTGGTGTACAACATTATTCGTCTATTTCTGCATAGATTACATCATGTTCACTGCCCAAATACTAATTACAATGCAGTTTAAAGCTGCAGGTTATATATTAATAGAATAAATTAGTTCCAACAGGATGAGTTCTACTAATTAGCATGCTCAGGGTGGGACAAAGGGAAGTGGACAACTACATCTGTAATAAGTAAGTCCTTCATTTTTAAGTAGTCCATTCTTTTTATCCCTTGTTTTCTACACTCATTGTTCAATTTTTTTTTTTCCCTCTCACTCATTGTCCATCTTTCTTTTTTTCCCCATGGTCTTTTATGGTCCCCTATCTTTTCTCTTTCTCCATCCTCCTGCTGTCTTGGTACCCAAACCATAAGTCACATGCAGATTTAAAAAGAGTCCTGCTTAGTCTTTGAGGGTTGACTACCTATGAGAAGGAAGGAAGAGGGTGCAAGTTGCCAGATGTGAAAGGCTTGGCAAATGCACAGTTCAGCTACTAGAAAAGTGTTCAGGTCTTTAGTTGTGAAACAATGCTTTGGACTTAACAAGTCTCTTCCTCACCCTTCACATGACAACCACAGAACTTGCCCATATCTTTTGGCAATTAGTCTCAGAATCATCAGATTTTAGAACTGGACTGGATCTTAGAGATCACCTACCCCAATACCCTCAATTCACAAATGAGAAAATAGAGGCCAAGAGAGGTTAAGTGACTTGCCAAGGGTCACAGAATTAATGAGCTGACAGGGTGCAGAGACCCAGATCTCCTGACCACCAGGCCAGAATCCTGAAGACTGCGTGTCAAAAAAGCCCAAGACACATATATATATGTGGTGATGAATAAAAATTAGACTATTGGTGGTGAGCACAATGCAGTCTATACAGAAACTGATAAATAATAATGTACACCTGAAATTACACAATATTATAAACGGTTGTGACCGCAATAAAAAAAATTGGAAAAAAAAAGCCCAAGAAACTCTACAGGTTACATAATCAGAAATCGAATGAACACTGAGTAGATTCATGTGTAAATCAATCCACAACTTAAGATATTTCCAGATATTCCTTCATTTTTAAAAAGCAAATAAGCATATGATAATTAAGGAAAAAATAGGCTAAAGCATTACACTGTTGTGTGTTTGTTTAAACTCACAGCCATTTATTTTCTCATTATTAATAGTTTTCAGTGTAATATCTTATACACTTAGTGACTATTCCATTTCGCTGACCTCTAACTTAACGCTTTCCAGTAATCGAAAGCAGCTGATTGTAATGTGCCCATGCTTTAGTGTGAAGGAGGTTACGGCTGCATTTGTGTGCAATCAGGTTAAGACTGGCTCCAACAGGAGAAAAATCCATACACATGTTGAAAAGATCTGGAAAATGCCTGTATTCCCAACCTGATTACGACTTACATTTTTGCATGGTTTGTCAAAGCAGATCACTGAAATCAAGTCAAGATGTAAAATGGGATAAAGTGGTTTTCTTCTCCAGTCTTCCATTAATCACCGTGACCTATGGAAGAAAGGAAGTTTTCCCTCTCGCACCTGAGGCAAGGTGGGATACTCCACTGGAAGTTATGCCAATTTTTGCCAATTGGTGCTCAAATTTCAAAATTAATTTTCTAGTTTTCATTTCTTATGTTTGTAAATAGAGGTTATTTTATTGTAGAGTAATTTTCCATTTCTGTCAACAATTCTATTTTAGTTCTTTTTATAAGAAAAACAATAAATTCCAACGTAACTTTTTAAACTTACTAACTTTTTATATTTTAAAGTTTACATAAAAATTGAATTCATTAAACCGAAAATGTAGATACAGAGATTGGAGCGATAGCTGGTCTCTCCTAATAAATAATACTTGGTAAAACCTAAATACAAATTAAATCCGAGTTCATCACTGGTTCACTTGTCAAAAAGAGAATATTAGCAGATGATACATAAGTTTTTGTTTTGACATAATTTAAATTGCTGACAGTGTCACGTTATAGTCTATGAAGACACTATATTGTTGGAAGCATGCAGAATAAAAAATGAAATAAACATTATAGGTTAACAATCTAACTGTTATCTACAAAATTCTCAAGCAAGAATGAAGCTAGGTCAAAATAGTTTCAGAGGGGAGGGGAATGTGCTGGCTCTTGTTACACATAAGCATGTTTGTTATAGGAGCATTTTCAAGTTAATTTTTGCTATTAACGTAAACCACAATTGGGGGACCACGTTGCTGGAAGAGGAATGGGGGGGGGTTGTTACATAAACAATATACAACAAAGAAAGTCTTTATTTCTATTACCTGAATACATCAGGTTTGTTTTTAGGCACAAGGTTGCAGGTTAAACGCTCTCAGCTATTCAAGAAGTGGCTTATTAGTTTTGTAAGAAAATATTTTCTTATATTTTGACTGAAAAATACCCAGTTTAACTGAACAAAACCATCCTTGTTAGTGAAAAGCAGACCTAAAAAAACTTTGTTTCAAAGACCCAGCAAAAAAAAAAGCAAAACTAATTCAAGAGGAAAAGCTGCCTTCCTAATAGTAGCTTCTGAATCTGGATCTAATAGTTCTCAAAGGCTGACTGGAGTCTTCAAGTCTTAAAAGTTTTATCTTCCTCCATGGATCATAGACATTCTCTATGAGGCAGCATAATACAGATATAAATCCATTTTAAGCAGATATATATTCTCTCTCTGGGCTCTAGCCACAAAGCTGAAAAGCTATGCACCAACAGCAAGAATGAGGCAAACAAAAGTGTTGATTATTTTACAGGGCGATTTTCCACACGCAACTTTCTTTTTTGCTTTTCTATTTTGTGCGCTAGAAAAATCCCAACTTCATCTCTGGCAATTTAACATCCGCTAGTGATAAAATAAACGGTAACAAGCGATTATGCTTTAAGAACCACAGTGACAGCGCTGAGAACTGCATTTCAACATACTGACTCAGCCTCAGCCAGCACCTGAGCTATGTATGCTTCTCCTAATTTGTAAATGGGCCTAATCCTGTTATTACAGAATAATTGCTGCAAATCAGCACAATTACTACAAAGACATGAATAAACACACACATACCAGTAGCTGTTTTCTACAAATTATTATCAAAACAAAGAGAACCGGCTAATTGTGGTAACATTAAGACAACATTTATTCTTCCCAGTGTTTGGGCAAGTTTATTTTAAGTTGTCATCTTCAACTAGTAACGATGCAGATGATTTTACAGATTCCATAAACCTTTTAATCTAAACTCTTTTCAACTGAAAGTTGGCGCTTCCCTCAGAGCAACATCTGCAAAGGCCTGATTTCATAAGAACCGCTTTTATGGTACATTAGCAAAAAAAAAAACAACTGACACACACACACACACTTTAAGAAATCTCATTTTAGAAAGTTCATTTGTAATGTACTCTTCTAAATTATTTTCCAGATATCATGAAAGTAAATGAAATATTCACTTTATATTCTTTACAATTTAAGCATTCATCTCTAAGTACAATGTGGAATTTTGCCCTCTCACCAATGTTATTATCAAGTTTCCTTTGTGGATAAATACTCTTTATTGGGAAGGTAGGTGGTTAGGGAGGAGGAGAATTCAGACAGCATGCAGCCCATAACAGTGATTATCCAAACTTACCTCCTGGACAATGCCTCATGGCCATCTTACATCTCCTGGATTCAGCGATGGTTGGACATGGTATCGTGTCTTTTGCGGGCTTTTTAACAATTTGCCGTGTTCTGGTTTCCAGACCCCATTTAAATCCACATGTGCGATTATTTCTGCTACAAGTTCCCCATTCACTCCAATGACCAACTTCACACCCTTCTAATAAAGATTAAAAAAAAAAATACAAACACAGATGACAATTTGGTATCCATTTGCTCCAATGTCATCCAAATTCCATAGCAGCGTTTCTCCACTCCCCCCACCTTCAGATACCAAAAATTAAGTTGTACAGCCCACAAAGACTTATATTTGCCTTTCAGGAACTGTAATTCTTTGGACCATAGGGTTACTTTCATCTACAACAAACAACTGTCACACAAGTAATTTAAAAACTATTACTTTCTGTTTGTCTTAGTTCATTTTTTGAAAGGATGCTACTACTGGTCCATTCTAAAGACACTGAAATATATAATCTTTAAAGATTCAACAGCTAAAACCTACAGTAGAAGATATTATTTTCATACCACGACAGAAGAAAAAATTTTACAGGTTAATTCTGAATGCCTCCACTGAAATTCACAAGTGTGTTAGTTTTATTTTGGAAGTAAGTACTTGGTGAAAAGGATAGGGAGTTTGTTTCTCGTTTTCTGATTATCTCAATTCTCTCAATAGAAACCACAGTATGTATTTCTTATTCCCTAAGTTGGTGCTGTACATTACTATAGTTTGAAGATTAAACAAATATGATATTTGAAAATGTGTTTTTCCTAGATAAATAAAAGCTTTTAGCATTCCCTTTTGTAAGTTCATATATATAAAAGCTTTTAGCATTCCCTTTTGTAAGTTCATATGCTACCCTTCAACTCCCTGGGGTTGGGGGAGGGAATAAAAGGATAAAAATATGCAAAGTTAAACATCCTCATCAAGTTCACTGCTAAACATCCCTTCACACTAGCAGATGAGGACTCAGGCCGAGTCCACACACAATTAATATTTCAGCGTTCCCGATCTCAGCAGGCTTCAGGGTTACTCTTAGATTTTTCAAAGCTATTTAAGATTCTTATTCAAGAGAATGCATAGAACTCTATTTGTAATTTGTTTATATTTAAGGGTTTCATAAGTGTTTCCATTGAACATTTGTAATGGGTGTGGGTTTTGCCTCTCAAAAGCAAATTCAACATTCTCAATATGTTCTTCTAGTGACTTTCTGATTTTTTAATAGGGTGGCGCCTGTGTGAATGTATTAACTCACACATAAATAGGAACATAAGTACACATTTCTTCAAAAACCTCTCCTTTAAATGTGTTCTCTGCAAGCTTTCAAATATATAATTACAGACTATTTCAGAAATACTTCTGCAGAAAAGAGAGTTCTCAATTTTCTTTTAAACCTCCATTTTAAGGAGATGGAAAGTCTCATTATAGCTCTGTTGTACACATCAGATGCATTACAAGTCATATGCAATTCAGGGGGGTCAGGGAGCAGGTTGAGTGGTGAAGATGCCATTACACCTAAGATTAGATTCAGACATTGACCAAAATGTAGGTCCTGACATCCTTACCTTTTAATCAGTGGTATAAAAATAACCAAGTGTTTTTCAAACACTCAAAAAATATAAAATTTATAAAATATGTATTCCTAATTATTATTCACAAATAGTATATATTAAATTTTACATTCTAGAGATCTAAATTTAGCAAAAGTAAGCTTAACGCACATTGCAATAGGCAATCAACAAAATATATTTGGCACAAAAAATTTCTTTCCAATTGATTTTCCTTTTTTCTTTCCTTTTTTTCCCCCACAAATGGTTAAGCAAGCAGCTGCACAATTAATATACATAACAAAAGTGATAGAATAGTTAACCACATGGTACTGCTTGAAAATTTTGTTTTTCTTCTCAACAAAAATGTTTTTCTCTAACAGTTACTAATAATTTAAGATAATTAAGAAATGAATGTATTCACACAGATGACAGAAATACTATTATCTTCATTTAAATAGTTTCACCTATTAAATGTACAACTCGGAAATTTTGTAGCACAATGTAACATATCAGACTACCTAACGTCATGATGCCTAAAGAATTCAGAAAGTCAGCGAAGAAATTAAATAATTTTCAGTTCCAATTAACAACAAGAGAACCAATTTGTTTTTAGGTTGGCTATATCCAGCATGTTTTCAAGAAACAGGTGTTAAAATAAAAGTTGAAGTTTGAAAGTTACATGAAAAACTACTCACCCACACATTCCATGGTTTCATCTAATGGTGCAAAACCATCTGGACATTCATCAAAGCAACGGCCTCTATGCAAATAAAAGCCTACTTTGCACTTGGTACAAAAGTCTTTGCTAAAGCAAGAATCACAGTTTTCTATTCTGCATCCTAAAAACAATTTTAAAGAGAAAAAGAAAATTCAGTCAAAGCTGCTTACTTGTTTTGCAAATAAAACTTCCACAAACTCACCGGTTAGTTCAATCGAAATTCAGAGAAATATGTGGTCAACTCATTTGTTTCCTAATATTAGCCATCTCATTCTAAATAACTCCTACTGCTTCCAGCAGTTCACCACATCAATAGGCTAAGACAAAAGTGCAGCCCAAGGCCCTGGGCAGCTTGAGACCCTTCAGAAATTTTTGCAACTCCAAATGGGATTAAAACAAAGAATTAAAAAGAAAAAGAAAACATCTCTACAAATTACATTGCTGCTGGGATTGAAATCTGTTCTGCTATTCAAAAGATTTACAATGATAAACACAGTGGGAATACTCTAATCAGTATTTTCTGTTTCAGGACAGAAAAATAAAATTCTGTTTAATACTAGCCAATGCTGGCATTTACTATCATCAGAAGGTGTCTTAACTTGGAGGGGTGGTTTAGATCATTTTTTCTGAAAGCCTTCAATGTGCCAAAGGCTTTACATGCATCTCCATTTAGTCGTCAGAAAAATCCTACAAGGTGGGCAGTAGTATCCCTATTTTTCAAATAAGGAACTTGAGACTAAGGGAGATTAAGTCAAATAGCTAGTAGTGGCTGAGTTGGTTCTGAAAGTCCCTAAACTGATTGCCTTCTAAATCTGTTCTCTTTTCTCTATAATGCACTGAGTTTCGCTAGGAGCCGTTTGTGAAACAGAAGTGCTTTCAGGTCTGGGTTTGAATCCCAGCTCTGTCCTTACCAGCTCTGTGACTCTGGACCTACATGTCTCTCTCAGCCTCTACTTCCTTCTGCATGAAACAGGGATGTTACTGACTTTACAAAGGTCTTGAGAGGAGTCGTAATAACACATGTAAAACGAGTGGCTCATAATAGTTACTCTGCACTTAGAAGCAACAGTGGATTAGAAACATGTATTCTTCCATTAAACCACACACATTACAACAAGGTGTAAAAAGATGCAATAACTTAGAGGCTTGTATTCTGGGTCAGATTCCTTGGTATGTCCATAACATCTGGGCCAGAGATGATTGGCTTGCACAGGTGAAAATAAATTTACTCCACTACTCTTCAAGGAGAAAAAAAGGAGTTTGGAGGACTGGTTAATTGAAAGGTCAGGTTTTCAACACATTAGAGTACATTATTACTTGTAACAGATTTAATTGATGGCAATTAACAGCACGTAAAGCTCTATGAAAACTCCATGGCAGCGCTTTTATTCATGTAACAAGTCTCTGAGTGCCAGTACTGTATTTGGTGCTTTAATGATTCAGAAAAGCTTTACAATTTATAGTTCTTGCAAGCAAAGAGATAATGGAAGAGAAAATGAAACCAAGACATGAAATCACTGAACACTAAAATTTTCCAAATTGAGCAAATAAAGCCAGAAAGTAGAATTTAAAGGCTAAAAAAAATTTTGTTAAATAAATTTCATTATAAATAATGACAGTTTCTAGACCTATAAAGAGAAAATGGCAACAGTTCACCTTTCAATTTTGAGTCTAAACAGGTCTTCAGGTATTAAATGACCACCATGAAGCAGCTAATTCAGCTTCTAAAATGTTACCAAATTTACAATTGGAAAGCCGACTAAGTGTGGGTGAAAATCCATAGTCAAATTACACTATTGCTCTTTTGGGGGACGATGGTGGGTACAGAAGAACAGTTTATCACTCCATAAAAGGTTCATTTGTAGTCTTAAGTACTGTAACCTGTATTTTAATAAAACAGTGGTCTCTAGCTGGTCAGCAGTTTCTTAATCATGGTCAAAATACATGACCGTCATGTCCACAAATTGTTGGTTTTCTTACTGCATTTTTTTAAAAAGCAAGCAGCCCTTCTTGTTAGCAGAATTATTTTCCAAGAAATAATGATAAACATTCCAAAGGACAAAACAGAACTAAAGGGTGAAGAGAATAAAGCACTTATATTTTTTTAAAAAAAGAGGACTATACACTTCATAAATCAACTGTTATCTACAAGGTCTGATTTTTCTTTAAAACATAGCCTGCACCAATAAGCCTTTTGGCCGAAAAGTTATACAATAAGCATTTGGAAATAATTTTACAAAGTCCTTTGCTGATCTTTCTTGTTACTTGTAGCTCTCTTTCCTCATTTCGTTCCATGCTCCTAATACTAGTTCATAGAAAGTGGAATTTCTGAAATACCTATCATTCTCTGTCAAGTCTCTTAGGACTTCTTCAGGCATAAATCCTGCTAGAAGAAAGCTTAATTATTTGTCCTTAAATTTAAGGAGTAAAAATCTGATGCATTCAAACTGTAAAAAACTACAACCATGAAGAACCACGAGATGAATTATAAGCAATGACTGAAAACGAGCTCTAAGACCTACCATTAAGTAGAAAGGGCAAGTTGCAGGATATACAGAATAGGATGCAATAAAACCGCATAAGTGAGTGTGTATGAAGTAGCTTAGAGAAGTTAATTTGGGAAGGGGGTGGTGGGACTTTGAAATATGTTAAAAATTACATATTTCTGAATCATATGAATTCTTTATAATTGTAATGCATTTACATATTAAAAGTAAAACAGAAAAAGTTATTTCAACATACATTTGTGACCTACTTAAATTTACAGAAAATACCACTATATTAACATTCTGAATTCAATTCTTTTGATTTTAACAGGCAAGAATGAGTAAAAGAATATTACCCATCCCCCAATTTCTCAGGTTTGGGTGCATGAAATTATCTTCCTTATATGATAATGCTGAACCTGCCTTAGCCTTCAAAATACACAATCATTTGACCATCTCTTGCCAGAATCCTTTGTTTCCATATGTTCAATGGCGCTTTTCCTTCATTCAAATCATTAGATAAAAACCCTCAATATATTTTATTCAACAAAGCATTTAAACAAAAGCTTTGATTGGTGCCAAGTCCTAACATCATCCGAAGCTCCGCTGACCTTCCTGGTCTCAGTCGCTCTTTGCCGCAACATAAAACCAACACGGGCGGCCCATATGCCCAGCAGCCTGAACTGACACAGCTCATCTAATCACAAACACCTGTGAACCGAAAGCTTTTTCAAGCTAGCAACCGCATAAACCACCCACCCTGGAAATCTGCATCTTGACATGCTTCAGCATCTGAAAACCTTTCCTCACTGGCTCCGGGTCCGTCCACAACCCCCGGCCCTGTTCAGCCACTTCTCCTGGAACTAACTCTTCCGCTTTGGAGAGAATCACTGTGTCGGGCCTCATAGTTGTATACTTTTCCCCTTACTCAGCCTGTAGCTACTCTCTCAAAACCTTCTTAAGCTTGTTATCCTTAAATAATTGGGATTCATATCAACTCTATTAACTCCTTTTTTTATATATAAAAGTAAAACATTCTCATTATAAATAAAAATTCAAAATAGTGCAGAAGGTTTAAATGAAAATACAGAAATACTCTTCCTCATCTGAATGGCACATCAGCCCACTATCCAAAAGTAGCCACTATATTAACAGTCCAGGAAAATCTAGATGTACATTTTATAAATAAATGAGTTTTAAAACACCAATGGGATCAAACAGTAGATTGTTAAACCTTAGAAAACTTTATACTGCATAAGAAAACAGGTACATCAAAGATCTACAAAATGTGGGTCTTTTCTATAAAAATCTGGGCTTTAAGTCCTTGTTCAGAAATATAAGACCCTGGTTTAGCCAACTTACATGCTTCTAAATTATAGTGCCTCCTCAAAAATGTAATCCACCAAATGAGGACTGCCAATATCGGTTTAAGAAAAATTACTGTCCAAGTGAAACTGTGCTCAAATGCAGTCTGACAGGGCTGTCATTTGGCAAGAGGGGCTTGTTCTGGACAAGAGACAGAAAAACAGGCTGGGTACCCCTTCTCCTGCCCTCCCACAGTACCCATACAGGCTCCATTATAACATTTTTCAAATTATACTGTAGTTCAGTTCAACAGTTCACTTCAAACATTCTCCAAAAATGGAGTCCATGCCAGGTATTGTACCAGATGCTGAAAACATAAAACTATAATACCCATTCCTTGTCCTGGAGGTGCGAAAGCCAAAGAAAGGGCTACATAGCACTCATGCGGCATTGCAATACAGCAAAGTAGATATTAGAGGCACGTGCTGAGCATATTAGAGGCAGAGAAAATGGATTTCTGTTTTGCCATTCCAGTTTTCTTTATTTTTCTTCAATCTGTGAATTCTTTGTTTCTAACACAGTGCCGGACACATGGTGGAGTTTTAATGCCTGCCAAGTGAACTAACATGAATGCCATGTAAAAACTCAATTCCTTTATATTTAAAAACTCATTTGAATGCTAAGTATGAGATTGCTTGCACGTGCATTGTAAGTATCTAATATAAAAGGAAAAGCTATGGTTGCTGTAAAGGACTGCAGATCTTATTGGAGGAACAAATAGTCCAACACGTGAAAACAATTATAATAGAGAATGTAAGTATTGAAGTGTGGCAGGTAATATGTGCTATGAAGTTGGAACCTCAGCTAAGCAGGTTTTAGAGAGACAGAGGGAAGACTCAAGTCCCAGCAAGGGCGATTCTGTTCATAATAAGGCAATGGAGAAAATCCACATGGCACGTGACAGGCCCAATAAAGAGTGGCTTCAATGAACTAGACAGTAGGTGGAGGGATGGTTACTCAGGTTTAGATTACTGTGGATGAGGAGTTCACTTATTACTTTAGTTAGTTTCAAAAAAGGAGGTAAATTATAAATTACTTGTACTTTGGGGGGTTTTAAATATTTAACTAACAATTAAAATTAATAAAAATGAAGCTAGGTTCCAGATTACGGCTTGGTCTGACTAGCAGTGAGAGGTTCCCATAGATTCTTGAGCACAAGAGCAACATGACCAGGATGGTACCCGGTTTGTTCCCTCATTTCAACATATAAAAGCCCCTAGGGGCCAGGCCTCATGATTGACAGCTACAGGCACAGATGACATGATTGACAGCTAGAGGCACAGATGAAAAAGGTTCCTGTACTTCAGGATCTTCGGTCTACTAAAAGGAAAGGTACACAGGTAGGCAATGAGATGCTAATAACGTGGCTATACACATTATATACTCTGAAGTATATACAGAGTGAGCTGAGGAGTGCATACTTTTAGGAAATAAAGCTTCCTGAAAGAAGGAAGAGAGTGAAGGTAAGGAAAACTGCTGAGAGGCTCAATACTCTTAAGAGGTAGCAGTCATGAGAAAAGTAGTTAGGATGAATCAATAGAACTGACAAACTGGGTGGAAGAGAAGATGAAAACTACAAGGAGCCAAAGATACACAATTACCCCCTCTTCCCTCAGTGCCACATCTCTCTCAGGGACTTGGCACAATGAGAGTTAGTTTTGTTTATCTCCCCAGCAAAATCTTGATGACAAGAACCATCTCAATTGACTATCTCAGGATGGCCAATCATATCAACAAAAAAAATTAAAACCTTAAATTAAAAACAGAGAAAAACCAAACTTTGTTAAACCCAACTGTGAAACTGTAGCTCTATAGGTTACAATGAGTTATTAGAGAAAGGGAAGCAATCAATGAGGTAGAGAGGATCTCAGACCCACACTGAGGAATCTGTTTGTTATTTCTTGATCTTTGGGGCTGTGGATTTCAGGCTGCCTTAGCACACTATGCAAACCTGACTGCTTATTGTTCTTCAACTGCCATTTTATTGTCTAACCACCAGCATCTCCCTTCAGAATGTGGCCGACACTGACACCAACTAGGGGCATTTAGTCTTCAGACTGCAGTTGCAAGGCTCAAAACAGCATCAAGCTAACCCCTGGGAAACACTAGAGGTTGCTCTGCTCAGTGTATGCTAAAATTTGAATAGAAATTAAAGGGACAGGTTGTTCCAAAAGACATTTGAAATCAGACTTTTAGCAAGTTTTCACATAGAAAGTACTAGACTGTGCAACTTAATATGAGGTTTCTTAAAATTGTTTAAATATTTTTAAGCTTCTCTAACAATTTCAAATACTGCTGTTTAACCTTCCTTCTCAAAGCTTACAATGGTTTATAAGTACCCCTAAATAAAGTTTTTAAGCTTTACATTGCCAAAATCATGCATTTCTAATATGTACTATTGCAGTAATCCCGTTAGAGTAGGGACTGATGAAAACTATGACCTAAAATAAGATTATATTTTTTTGTAGTATGGTTTAGTTACATGCAGCTCATTAAAGCTTCATTATATTTCAACCTAAAGAAAATAAAGGCCAGATTCAGAGATTTCAGGAATCAATGTTCATACTTACGACTGAACTATTTGAGTGATGTCACAGAAAACCAGAGTTACTAAGTTAATAGAAGACCCAGGGTGGAAGTCTGTGTATAACCCATTGGAATGGGTTTAAGTCAAGATTGCCTTTACTAGCTAGGAGAGTTAGCATAGGATGAAATTCAACTATGTCAAGGGCAGAATATGAGACTTAGAACAAGAGTCAAGGCAGAAAATAAGAACTATGTTGAGAAGATAGTGGCCTCTCAAATAATATAGTGGTTAGCGGATTTGAGGTTAAAATCTTGGCTCGCTTACTGTTATGTGACCATGGGCAAGTCAGTAATGCTCTCTTTGCCTCAGTATTCTCATCTATAAGAAAGAGGTAACATCAGTCCCTATCTCAGGGCTCTTGAGAGGATTCAGAGACTTAATAAAGGCAAATATTTCAGCACAGTATCAACTGTGTAATTAGTGATCAAAGAATGTGAGCAATTACGAGTGTAAAAATCTACCAACTGTGACAGTCCAAGATGGCAGATGGAAGCTCAAGCAAAATACCAGGATACTCCATGCAGAGTGGATATATATGTGTATATGTAAATGTAACGATTTTAATAATTATATATATAAATAGATATATATGTACTACTCAAATAAAAGGCATTATCCAAACACAACTACCTGTAATAAACATAGTGGCTTTACCTTCGTTTAGGTCATGCAGCTGAACAAACTGACTATAATCATTTATTGAGTACCTACATGGAAAGTCATCTGTTTCAAACATTAGGAACCAAGACTTAGGAAAACTGAGATCTAAATGTAATTCTGACCTTAGTGGGGGAAAACTAACATCCTCTCTGTGCCCTACTCCCTTCACCATCAATAGGAAGGGAAAATACCCAACCTACCTATATCAGATGATTATTTGGGGTATCAAATTTAAGATGAGAACAAAAAGGTGAAAGGTACCACATAAAAAATTGTATCACTCCCTAGAGCCAAATAAGCCTACCCTTCAATGGATATTGCTTGAAACGTGTAGGGCCCCTTTCTAAGAACAATGAAGATGTTCAACTTATGAAGTGTGCTAAAGATGGTCTATCACGGCCATTGGGGCAGTGACCACGAGGATAGTAAAATCCTGGCCTTGGCAGTAATTTTAATCCTCAAGTTGCTGTTAGGTAGGATGAACAGGCTCCAATCAGAAATTCATATACTGTTTTTCAGATAGAGAGTTCTATCTTATATGCCAAATTTCTATTATTCTTTTATTATTTCAACTTCTGAGGATATATATGCTGTCAAAAGTAATTTTTTTCTCCTAACTCATTTTAACCTAAAGTGTCATGACAATTCATTAAAAAAAAGAAAAACTCAAAACTCAAATTTGTGAAACATGTTGCTGGTAGATTTCACTGTAATATCTGAATGTTTAAAAATGTTGTTTTTCTCACTCACCCCAAAAAATCTGAAGAAACATCGAAGCTTGTGTAAAATCATGTGGTCCAATAACGAGAAACTATAAAAATGTTGGCTTCATTCCCCGTATATTCAAGTGATGCATATTTGAAATCATTCTCAAAACAACTGAAAGTAAAACATGGACAGATTTGCTGGGAATACAAAGCTAGGTGTTTAAAGGGATTTTTTTTTTTTTTTTTCATTTAAAGGGGGTAAGAGAGGAGGACAACTGTCTCAAAATAAAATAGGAAGGGAATATAACAATGAAAACAGTTTTTAAAATTATAAATCAAATTAATATCTTTTCTTAGATGTTAAATTCCTGCCAGTAGCAGATCTCTCATCTGGGTTACTCCTTGTGCATTTCCTTTTTTGTAACTTGTCACCCTTTCATATTAAGGTGGAAGCAGAGCAGTTTAATATACTACAGACCTGAGTCTTAGTTGAATTTTTCCATGTGTTGGAAAATGCAGATCTCTCCGCCTAACTAAACAGAAAAGCATATGTAAGGTAATACATGTCTTGTACCTCCACTCAACCCCCATCCAAGGAAAATAAGATGAATCTCTTAATCCCATCACACTCCAAATAGGCTAGAGCAGGAATCGGCAAACTTTTCCTATAAAGGGCCAGAGAGTAAATATTTTAGGCTTTGTGGGCCATGTGCTCTCTGTCTAAACTACTCAACTCTGCTGTAGAACAAAAGCAGCCATAGACAATATGTAGATGACTAGGCACGGCTGTTTTCCAATAAAACTTTATTTATGAACACTGAAAATTTAAGTTAATTTTTGTGTATCACAAAATATTGTTCTTTTGATTTTTTTCCAACCACTTAAAAATCTAAAAGCTATTCTTAGCTCAAGGGCTCCACAAAAAAAGGTGGCAAACCAGATTTTGCCCATGGGTCATAGTTTACTGACCCCTGGGCTAGAGAATGATAGAAATCCATGGGGTGCATTGAAGGAAAAAGGAAAAAAGAAGAGTTTCATTATTAAACCACCAAATGGTAGCATTTAAGTGTAGGAAGGCATAGTAATATCTTATATACACACTTATATATGCACAGTAAGAATATATACACTTGTGCCTAAGACAAACATCAAATGAATATGAAGATGCTGAAATTTAGTTATCTCAACATGGGAACACTTTTACTTCTATAAGTGTTTTACTTTTACTTCTCTTCACACTATATTGATAATCAAGAAAGATGACTCCTTATCAGTTATCAATAGGTCAAAATTCATCCTATTTTAATAAGCTTTTAATTTGTTGATTACATATAGCATTGACTTGTCAGTGAAGAGGTTGCTTGGAGAGAAAGAAGGGAGAATAATTTTACAAAACAATGCATATAGCCTGAATCTGCATAACATTTATGTCTAGTCCTATGTCTGATATCTTGACCCAGCTCTGTGAAGGTAGCTTTGTCGTGTCTGCCTACCTAGTTTGATGATAAAAGTAGGTACAGTTTCGGCCATGCCATGTAGTAGGCAGCCAACCCTCAGCTTATCAGTGGACTCCTCAGAACTTCTGTTACCTGCTCTGTAAATGGGGATACTAATACTTCCCTCATAGAATTGCCAGGAGCAAACGAAAGGATGGATGTGAAAGCACTTTAAAAACTAAAATGCTAAGTAGATGCCTTACTTGCACAAAGGAAAACAGAGCACAAGGTAGCATCTGCCTTTAAAATAGAATGATATGGTCAAACTTGGGTCTAAACTGAAATAATAGGCTCATTCAAGAGAACTACCAAACCCACAAGAAAATTAAATGTAAGCTTGGGAAATGAGATTTCCTCTATTAAATAGCAGGACAGGCTTTTAACTTTCCAACCATTAGTATCATAATTAAAAATTTTAAAAATCTTTTGAAAAGAGCATTGAAAATTACATAGCCATGTTTGCCACAGAGAAGAAAATATTTACTCTAGCTCTTAGGATATCTATTTGATATAATTTGGCTTCCAGATCAAATAGAGAGAAACAGTGCCCTTTGAGTTTTCTACACAGGGGTATATAATACAATTAAAGCAAGGTCTATCTCACAACAAACAGTTATGGTATTGCTACCATGGACTAGCTTATTAAACCATCTGCAGCGTGCAGGTGAAGAACCGTTATTGAAGTCGTGAATAGCATCTCTGATCTGGCCTACTTCTTAAATCTTTGATGGTTCAGCCATACCGGTGCTACAGATCACAATGATCAAACTAAGACTACTCTGCTGCAGCTACCTGAGAAACACTGGGATCTTTCAAAAGCTCAAGTTAGTCATGTCATTTCCTCACTTTAAAATCTTTCAGTGGCTTCCCTTCACTTCCAGAATCAATTCAAACCATTGATTTTAAAACACAAGATCCTTCTTGCAGACATATTCATCTACTTCCTCAGCCTCGTTGCCATGTGCACCTTCTACCCTCACCATGCTGAAGTTTCCTAAAAGCGTCCCATGACCTCCCAGCACCCAGATACCTGTGACAAGTCTCTCATAGTTGTTGGAATGTTCATTATAATCCCCCCACTAAACGGAAACCCCATGAAGAAAACAGAGCATGTCTTATTCTATTCTGAATTCACAGGGCCTAGCATGGGTGTTTGACATGACAGACGATGATAGATGTATGTACCAAATGACTGACACATTTAAAATTAAATTTCTGTCAGTTTAGAGTAAGCAGGAAAACAGTGTCTACCTTGTATATTTTAATGCAATAGCATGATTTTGGTACAAATACTTTAGATTATAAAGAACTCCATTTCCAAATTAGGCACCAATTGATTATATACTACGTTGAAGCTCTTATGTCTCATTTTTTGTCTAAGAAACAAAAAGTATGCATATTCCTTAACTGTAAACCAAGTAGAGATGAGGGTTGGAGGGAGAGATTGAACACTGCAGAAACTAGACTTAAAATACATGTAAAGTCACAAAGGAATCAATATTAAAAAGGTAACTGCCAACAGCAGATATTACTCTCATTGAGATATTTTTATAGACTCATAAGAGTTGTTAGAACGAGAGGCTGTTACTCCAGGCTGTGTTAGGTAATTGTGTAAGCTTGCAAAGCAAGTTACCGTCAGAGCTCAAATCAGAGCCCAGAGTTCCTTCCAATCCAGTGTTCAAGATGTGATTTACCACAAATCGATGTCTCTCTTTAGAAGATAAAATCTAATGTCTTGAAATCCTTAATGGGACTTAAAACACTTAAACTGACCATTCATTTAAGAAAAAGTAGTCCAAGAAACTTTGCAATTTTTCTCATACTCAGGTTTGTAATTGTGCGTGAGTTTTGTCTATATCACACGCCTTATTTTTTAAGGAATAAAATAGTGAGAAGAATATTCCATTGGAGTCAGTATATCTCAGACACTGAGGTCACCCCGCTACTGACTAATTGTGTGACTTTGGGGAAGTACTTACTTTATAAGCCTCAATATGCACATTTATTGGGGGTGGGGGAGAGAGAGAGACAGAGAGAGGGAATAGACTCAATTAGGTCTCTTCCAGACCTATGTGTATAATTTTTAATTAGTTTAACAGAAGTTCTACATATCTGACAGAGGCCTTGTGGGGTTGTGAACACACACACATAAGTTGGTCAACGAAAGTGTTTATTAATTGAACAAAACATCGCCTCCTTTAAGAACTGTTTGAAATATGCTGTTATTACTTGCTTTCCTCAGCACAATGCAATAAACTACTGCTTATCTTGATGTGAACTGTGTCTACAGTATGAAGAGTTTGGCTATATTGTGTACTATTTCCTATTTAAATTAATAGAAAAGAATCACCTCCTCATCATTGATGCTAGCCCAATAAAAGAATAATAAAGACATTGTAAAGAGCTGTCACACAATAGTGGCCTACGCGGTTGCTCCATTGTACCACTACCTTCCTAGATAATCATATTTAGTGTCTTATCAAGAAATTAGTTGCTTTATCTTTATATGATTTTAAATGCCAAAAACAGTTAACAGGAATGTCTTCATTAAATGTAACAATAGTTTCCATTTTTATCCTATCTGTTCCACAAATTTATAAAGCAATCCTTCTTTACAGCAAACTGAAAAGCATTTCAGGAAACTTACAGTCCAGTAACAAACAACATGGGATGTCATCAGTCAGACACACGTTCTAGTATCAACTCTGCTCCAAACTAGCTGGTGACTTTGAACAATCTATTTAACTTTTCTAGGCCTCAGTTTACCTGCCTCTAATAGTCATGGATCTACTGCATAAGCTGTTGAAAGGATTTAGCCAAAAAGAAAGTGCTAAGTGTTTGTTATTAGTAATAAGCCCATGTGTCTTTCACAGAAGAGCAGCTAATATAACTGAGCCCTCCACTCCTGCTCTAAGACTCCTAGCCATCTGAGACATCTCAATCATTCAGTTCATATGGACTGAGCAACTATCAGACACCAAGCCCTTGACTGGCTAACCTCAGTCAATTAAACTGTGACCCTGGTGAGACCAAGCTTGGATACAATCCCCTGAAACTAAAATCAATCGCCAAATGTTTTGTTTTAGCCCAGTCATAGGTGCATTAAAATATAGCCAGCTCTCTCACAGAGATGAGATTTCTTGAGAAGAAAGCATAAGAATCAAGAGACTTAGCAAGTAATGACATCTCAATTATCTTCTGATAAGGGGACAGCAGGGCCATTCGTATGGTCCCTCTAAGGAACTATTTCCTAACTTTATGAAGTTACAGCCAGGTTATTAACTGGTTGGTAGCAGCTCTTTTGTAATTACGTGAAGCCACTTTAGGAAAATGAGCTTTCTCCAGCTGGCAGTAACCTGTTAACCAAGTGCGTGCCTTCTGCGGAATGGCCTGGATCCCACTCTTAGCTGTGCTTCATACTGTGTGTCCTTGGGGTAGGTTTTTGAATCTCTCTGAGCTTGTGTTTTCAATGGTAAAATGTAAATGCTTACCTACATCATAGGGTAAAATGTAAATGTTTACGTCTATCATAGGGTTGCTGAGAGAGCATTAGAATAGCCATTCCCACCTGGAATTTGAGTTCGAGGAGAGGAGCTGGTCTGGAATAGCAAAAGGCAGTAATTTCTGGAGGCATTCATAGAATCACAGAATATTAGAGCAATGACCTCAGAGTCTCCCCTAGCTTTTACAGATGAAGACACTGGGACTCAGAATATGATGTCCACCCGTCATCCAAGAGTAAGTTAGGACACCTCACCCAGGAGCCGGCTGTGGACAGAACCAGAAGAAGGACCTCTCTGCCTGAGTAGTCACCATGAAATCTCTCTCCTGCCCATAAACCTTACCCTGCTCTGCCTTTCAAAATATGGCCCCAAATAATGGTTTATAATGCTTCTACTCATGTGGAAGCTATGTTTCAATCAGAATCTTTTGTCAGAACCTTTATCAACAAAAAAGAGAATAAATTAGATTCTAAGATATCAAGACACAACTATAAATTAGAATACTATATGTGCCAGAATACATAAAGTAATGGGAATCTCAGAGAAGAAGGAAGAGTAAGCTATAAGAGAGTAGGGAGGCAAAGAAGGGAGTTGGAGGAGTGGAGATTCAGGAGCATTGGAAGCCTGGCCTGAAAGCCAGTGCATTCTACTGTGATTGGCTCAGCAGAGTCCAAAACCAGAAACATGATTATTGATTACAATACTGATGATTAATGAAAGATGTGGGAAGGACACACATTTCCTCAAAATATCCTCATATGCTTAGGGGGTACTAAAATTTGTCTTTTGCTAAATACAAAGTCTTCTAGTCCATAATCAGTGACAGGTGGAGACAACATAATTATTACATTGTAGCAGTGATTCTCAAGGTCTCTGAGCCAGCCAAGTTCCGCATCACCTGGGAACTTGTTGAAAGTACAAGTTCTTGGGCACCATCTCAGATCTACCAAATCAGAAACTCTAGAGGGACCCAGCAGTCAGTACTTTAACAGGTATTAAACACCAGAATACTCCCTAACTCTTCACTATCTAGCCACCCAGGCTAGGGCTAGATGGTGAAGGACGGAGAGAATATAGCTAAGTCACACAATTTCCTAGCCTTTCATGACTGTTTTTGCCTAACCACTATCTTCTCCCTTCTCTGATCCCTGTTATAATCATGTGACACAGCCACCCTATTTCTCTGTGGTGCTTTAGCAGCACTTTTGATAATGGTGCTGTCTAAGTATAATACTGTTGTCTAACTCTGTGTCAGTTTCACATGCAACCCAATTGTGTCTTCAGTCCATTTGTAAGTACCTTCTAAACAAAGACATTCTTGATTTTTAAATTTTATTTTACTTCTCCTGTAATCCCACAAATACTGAGGTATTTTATTAGAGGTCTGCCTCTTTACAAATCTTTAGACACACATTATGTAGACATTATGGTACTCAGTAACTATATAGGCCCTTCACTTATAGTCCACAATTGTCCAGATTTGATTAAAAACATTTTAAACATATTTCTGTTGATTTTAAGTCCCTATACCTTTTCCCAAATGCATCATTAAACTGCATGATTCAAGAATGGCAGGTGTTTCTAAAAGCACTCAAACTTGACATGTTGTAATTCTTTAAAAACACCTCAACACTGGTCTTGGAGTTCACAAATTAAGGGATGGTTATATTTAACTGTGAATTTTCTTCTATGTTCAAAATTACTAGTTTTAAACCTATGTCATTTCAAAAACATAACTAGAGCATTCTCTGAGCCCAAAACATACATTCATGAAGTGCCAAAACAAGGGCATCATAAAATATGGCAGGAAGAGTTAAAAGTAGCAAATTCATTGGATACAGAATTACAAAATATCTCATTTCTGTAATTGTTTATCTACAAATGTTTTTTGAAAATATACTGCCTCTAGCAACAAAGGATACGTACTATTTTCTTATACATAAAAAATGTACTAGTCCTTTTTCCTTCACTTCAGCATATTTCTGATACTCTTCCTGGTACATTAATAAAACAAAACCTTGACTGACATGAGACAGAAGCTTTATAGATTGATGATTAAACAAATGTTTGGTCCAAGGCTAATTTCCCCACTTGGATTTTGGATCCTATGTTCTTCTGTCTCTTCAGTGATCTTGTTTCCTTAATCATCCCTGTCTTTCCCCAGCTCATCTGGCTCTTTCCTGCTCAAGTCTCCTTCTCTCTCTCTCTCTCTCTCTCTCTCTCTCAAACACACACACACACACACACACACACACACACACAATGATTTCATAATCCATGAGCCTTCTAGCTGTCATTAGGTGCTTTTTCAACTAGCTTAGCAGGAAAGGGAAAGAAGAGAAGGAGTGTTGACCATCACCGTGGATGCTTCCCTAAGTCTCCACGTACTCCCTCAAACCGTAGCAATCAGGAGAGTGGCCCAACAATAACAACAAAACAACTCCCATTAAGGTCAACAGATCTATTGTTTAAACAGTGCAGTTTTGACAGTGACCACTTGCTACTTCTCAAGCCTATCTACTTCTGCTTCTGGGACTTCATTCTCTGATTTTCTTTCTATTCTCCTGGTGACTCAGTCACAGCCTCCTCCACAGGCTTTTCTTTGCTTGCTCTTAAACGTCAACATTTTGGGCTTTAGTCCTCAGAATTCTTTTCCCCCCTCAGTTGATATTCTCTTCTTCCCGCCAACGATTCAATTCAGACCTCACTTAAGGGCTCTGGACCCTTACATCTCACTGCTTGGGTACCTTCCCCAGGATGCCTCCTACCACCTTAAGCTCAACATGTCCCAAATCAACCATTCTCCACAATAATAACCTTTCTCCCCAGCAAATATGCTGTTTCTCCTATATTCTATACCTTGATAAATTCCACTCCCCAGCTCTCAAACCAATACCATAAGAGTAATCTCAATTTCCCTTCATCCAACTGATTATGAAGTCCTATTGACTCTTCCTCAATCTCTCTCTCCATTCCCCCATCTTCACTATAAATACCTTCATTCATTTATTCATTCAAACATCTATTAAGCACCCACTATGTGTCAGACACTATTGTAGATATCAAGAGCCTAAACAAAACAGATCAAAATTCCTTCCCTCTTAGAGCTTACATTCTAGTGGGAGAGGTGAATAAAACAGATAAGTAAAATATACAGTATGTTAGTTACTCATAAGTCCTAAGGAAAGAAGAGAGGGAAAGAGTGAGTGAAAGAGGGAGGGATAAAGAAGAGAAGGAAGAAAGGAAATATTAGGATAGGGAAGGTTAAAATTTTAGATAGATTGGCCAGGGAAGGTCTAATGAAGAGATACCTCTTCTCATTTCTTTTTCTTTACCTAGACTATTGATCTTGCTGCCTTCATTGCTGACTTCACTCTAACTCATATTTGATGTTGTCAAAATAAATATATTTCCAAAAACCATAACCTTATCATTCCCTTACTTCAAATCTTTCATTGACTACTTGTGGCTTTCGGGAAGATGTTTATAGTGCCTAAATTTAGCACATAAGGCCTGTCATAATCTAGTCCCCACCAACCTAACTAGCATCATTTCTTGTTATACAGTGGAACTGTACTCAGTAATCAACTGTACTAAAATCATCTGCATTTTACTTAATAGATGATTTTTTGTGTCTCCATTCCTTCACATTTTTCTACCTATAATACTTAATCCTAATTCTGAAAATGCCCACAATCTTCATAAATGTCATCTCCTTCATTGCTGAAATCTAGCCCAGCATTTAGAGAGTATATTTGACCCAGTTTAGATAACTTCATCCATAAAATAGGAATACCATAACATACTTTGCACATTCGTTTGAAAAATAAAATGAGAAAAAGTATATGTAATAGAGTAGTTGGCACAGAATGGAAGCTAAATAATTAGCAGCCTTTACCATGTGATACACTGAATTAATTGTCTGTCTTTCCCACCAGATCAGGCTTTCTCAACCTCAACATTACTGACATTTTTGGCCAGATAATTGTTTCAGGGGGCTGCCCTGTGCACTGCAGAATGTTTGGCAGTATCCATGCCCTCTGTCCACTAGATATCAGTAGCACCTCTCCAGTTGTAATAACCAAAAATGTCTCCAAACATTACTAAATGTGCTCTAAGGGGCAAAATCACCCTGGTAGAGAATCACTGCACTAAACCATAAGCAAATCAGGGGTTAAAACCAATTATTACTCCTTGTTGCATCTCCAGGTATCTAGTACCAAAGCCAGCACATAGTAGGTATTTAATAAATGCACATAAGAACCACAATCCTGCCTTCTAGCACCATAGATTAATTTTCTCTATTTTTGAAATGTATGTAAATATATATAATTTTTTGGCTTCTTTCACTCAGTATTAACTTATGAGATTCATTTATGTTGCTGCATGTTGCAGTAGTTCATTCATTCATTTCTACTTCTGCATATTTCTTTTTTTAATATACTCTACTTTTTTAGATATTCTATTATTTGGACATTGGTTTGTTTCCAATTTGTAGCTAGTATGACTAGTGTTGTCATGAATAATCTTTTATATGTGTTTTGGTTACAAGTCAGGACAGTAGTTTTGTTGGAGGAGGAGGGTGTGGTATGATTGGGAAGGGATACAATGAGGGTTCTTGGGGTGCTGCTAACATTCCTTCTTGACCCGAGTGGTAGTTACATATGTGCGTCTACTTTGTGATAATTCATTAAACTCTTGTTTATGATCTGTGAACACAGAATTCTATGTGATACTTCATGTAAAGTTTTTCTTTTATATTAACTAAGAACAAGACAGTTGTGCAAATAGAAAAAAAAAAAAAAGGCCAGGGATTCCATAAGTATCCTACAATGCCAACATTCATGTGAAAAATAAATGTTTAGCTTCAATTATATCAAAGAAAAGCATATTAAAACAAAAAAATGCATTTTTATAGTATTTGTCAATAATACCCAGTGTTGATAAGATGAAAGGGAAAATGTTTGCTATTAGTGAAAATATGAACGGGTACAACTTTCCTAGAAGGCCATTTGCGATATACGTCAGAAGTCTTTAAAATATTATGTCATATATATCAATTATATTTCAATAAAGCTATAAAAATGTATTACGTTTAAAAGTTTATCTTATGAAAATAAATCAGACAAATGTGTAAAACTATGTGTGTGTGTGTATTAGAGAAAGAATCTATATATAAGGATATTCTTCATATAACTGCTTATAATGATGAAAAACTAAAAGCAAATTTTCGAAAGGTAATTAGCTAAATATATTATGGTATATCCATTCAGTAGAATGCATGCAGCCATATTTAACGACATGAAAAAAAGTTCATAATTCGTTGTTAAAACAAGTTACAGAACAAAGCAATGACATTTGTAAGGAGAGAAGGACATAAATATGCATAGAAACAAAATGTCGAGGATAGAAGCCAAAATGTACTTTCTAAGCTTTCTACAAGAAATATGTATAACAATTTTCAAAATTAAGCTTTTTCATGTAAATTGGTTTATCAATGAATGTTAAAAAGAAAATGAGAGTAATATCACCTAATAATATCACAGCCAATGGCAGCTCTTAGTGTCCATTAGTGTATATGTGTGTATGTGTGTAGAGATGTTTTTTCATAGTATGCCTGGGATGAATTGGTTTTTACAAGTATGTTTGAATTGTATAAGCTCCATACTTTGTGGACCAAGAAGCCAACCCCAGCTAACATGTCATACAGCAAGTCTTCCTTTGGAAGAAAGATACTGCTTTATAATTGGAATCCTACTCTAGTGATTAGGAAACAGAAGAGAAAGTTTCACTTATAGGATTTTTTTAAGCTACTGTTGCTTAAAATCTAATTTTCTTCTCTACTGTCAAGCAATAATCTCTTAAGAAAAAGTGGATATGATTTCAAATTCTAAGTCTATAACAGTTTTTCTAATTTAAATCTGTTTCATCCTCTGAATAGATACAAATAACAATGCAATATATGCCAAGTATCTATGAAAAAAAAGCAAATAATTAGTATGAAAGAACTATGGTCATCCAAAGTTGTATACTGAGAATTAAGAAATAATTTTCCACTTTCACTTTGCTTCATAGGAGTCTTGTTAACAAGCACTTCCCGATTGTATCAGATAAGTAATGATTTCTTCTAGGTCAGTAAACGGCAACATTGATTGCATTCAGTTACAATAACAGTAACCATAGCAAACCCATTTTCACATGTAGATTCTCTTTCCAAGGCTGATTTACAGTCACTGATATCCTCTCCATTTCTGAGAAAAGGGATAAACTAAACCAAAATGTGCACGTTAACCCGTGCCTGGGATTATCTCTCTAAGTAAGACCCTGCTAGTACACTCTGAGGTATTGCTGAGTGGCCATCTATATCAGTTTGCCTGGGACAGTCCTGATTTACACCCAATGTCCCTGCATAGTTATTAATAGCAGCCCCTTTCACTTCCTAATGTCCCAGGTTGAGTAACATGTTATATGGTCACCCTATTATCCATACACGGTATGTATAACGCTTAGCCTAGAACTTGGAATAAATGCCTGGAGCCATCTACATCTTGCCTCATCTTCCTTGTGCACTGATAGTCTGGAATGAAAAATGCACAGAACATTCATAGACTCAAATCCCCCCCATTGGTGGTCTAAAGCAATCTGAACAGGAATCTGTTTCACAATGGACTCATCCTCCTATGGAAGTTCAAAAACTATGAGAGACCAATTACTAGGTAGCCCAAATCATAAACCTTAAGGATAAGGGATATATGTGCAAAAATTGGCCAGTCTCTTAATATTTGTTGGGAGTCGTGTCCCTCTATTAATCCAAACAATTCCATCAAATGGAAGTAGGTCCAAATTTCCTCTATTTTTGTCTGTGCTAATGGCAAAACCATTCACCCAATCACCTTAGCTAGAAACTTTAGGATCAAACTTGATTCTCTCTCTTCACTCTGTGAAATTAGTTACTAAGTCCCATTGATTCTATTTTAAAAGTCTCTGGAATTCATAACCCACAAACCTTTCATCAGGGCATGACTTCTAATCTGTGATTGTTATAGTAGCCTTTCTCTACTTTCTATCCTTCTCCAGTTCATTTCCCTCACCTCTGCTAGAATTTTCTTAAATAAAGCAATCTCTTTAGCCCACTGCCTGCTCAAAACCCTCTAGATAATATCTAGACTTAGCATGGCATTCAAGACTTTATTGATTGCACTCAGGCCTCCCTTCTCCACCCTCAGTTCCAACCACGCCTCCCACTAAGCACATACTATTCAATGGTTCTCATCTGGGGATGGTACTGCTCCCCTAGGAGGTCCTTGGAAATGTTTGGGGACATTTTTGCTTATCACTGTGATTTGAGGGCACAAAGGACATTTGATGGACAGGGACTAAGGACACTAAACATCCAGCAATGTAGGATAAGTTGCCTTGCCAAAATGCCATTGGGACCTCAAATGAGATTTGTTCCTCGAACACATTATTTTTACACGTGTGGTTCCTTCTTTCTAGAATCTACTTAACCTCCCTCCACTAGTTCGGCCTCCTTCCAAAATAATATTGTCCTTGGATGATACAATTCAAACTCTTCTCATCTAAAGACCTCAACTGATTAAAAGTCATGTACACAGTACGTGAATAGGAGATAATGAAATCACTCCCATAACACACTGGTTGCCTGCCGATATAGAGCTTTGTGTATTGAATTGTGATTCAACTTCTTACCCATTTGTCATTTCACTCCATGTTCCCCTTTTCCTTATCTCCTCTATTCTCTAAAATTTGAGCTTCTTAAAGGAATATTCCTTTACATCTCATTCTATTTTTTGAACTCCAATTTCTACTGTTTACCTAGAAATTGAGAATCATTCTATAAATGATTTTTGGATTAAAAGATGAAAAATTGTACCTGTATCCCTATGTACAGAATGCCATTCCTTAAAACCCTTCTTTGTAGTTGTTAAACCTAGAACTAAGAATACTTTGATGTAAAACTACGTATTTTAGTTACATCTTTTATCAGTAATGGTGCTTTACAGAACTAAAGTGCACATATTAAATTGCAAATTAGACTATATCAGGTATTAAAAATTCAGGTATAAGAGGAAAAAGCAGCAGACACTGTGGTAAATAGGAGAGACTGTTCCTCAGTATAAAGTTATTTCGATTCCTTTTTTTCCCCTAAGTGCTAAGTATACCTTACAATGATCTGCCTAACGAGCTTGTGTTTGAGATGCTTGTTATGAAAACATACCTAGGTAATCTTAAAAAAAAAATGTGTGCATATACTTCTATACAAAAGATAAAGTATCTCTTTTAATATCCTTTTTCTATCTCACTCCACTCAATTTTTTTAAGTTTAAGCTTAGACTATTTCTGTAGCATATTAAAAATATACCTTTTTTCAGTCAACATTTTCAACTTAATTCCCCCTAAGTTGCATCAACAGTAAAACAGAGTAGACAAAAGTCAGCTGCTCACTTGCACATCTATTCATATCTGGGGCTCGGTGTCCATAGTACCCCGATGGGCAGGAATGCAGGCACTCTCCATACTGGCGCATGCCTTCTCTTCGAAGAAAGAAGAACAACTTTTGTTGACATCGGCTGCATCCATTGTCCTTAGAACAAGACAAGCAACCCTTGCAAATGGGATTTGATACATAACTAGCTGTAAAAGATACAAAACAAAAAACGTATTTAAATATGAATGTGATCAGACTTCTGGTCAATACAACATGCTGAGAAGACAAGTGTCTCTTGTTCTTTTACTTTAATTACATAAAAATGCTAAACTAAATATCCTTTGCCACCCCCCTAAAAATGGTTAATACACAACCAAGCTTAGAAACCAAGAAGAAACTCAGAGGCAGAGTTGAGGCTGGAAAGTCAAACTGAATGGCTTAAGGAGATTTTAGACTAGACAGAGGCAGACCTCACAGCAGGGTCCAGAATCCAGACCAAGACATATGCATTTAAAGAGATGACACTTGGCTTTCTTCATGTCGACTAGAGTCATGAGGGCTCTTTGTCCATAAAACAGGCACTAGAAGCCCCCATATTCCAACTGGCTAGAGAAGAGGATTCCAACCCTAGATTAGGCTCATAGAGGGAATGAGCACAGGAGAGAGAAAACATAACCCATGAGAATTAAGAACCCCAAGTCTGCAGGGCATCCAAGTTTGGGATCCAAGTTCAAATTATCTAGGTAGTATGGAGTCCCTAAGTCAAGAAGTTAGCATAAAAACTTGTCCAGATCTAAGAAAACCTACAAAGAAAAAAATATTCAACTACCCTATAGAAATTTTCTATAATCCTAAAACCGGGGACTTGCATGGAAAACCACTTTAATATCAAAATGAACTGATCAAATGTACAAGCAAACCTCCAGGAAGAAGAGTCATCCGATTCAGCAAGAGAAAGACTTCATAAATAATCAGAAATAACAATCTGAAAGAGACTTTAAAATGAGTATCTTTAGAGTTTTTGAAGAAATAAAATAAGGACTAGAAATGACATGGGAAGAAGCAATATCATATCAAGAATGTGCAAAATAGAAAAATGAAAATTCTAAAACTGCAAAAAATTCTATGGACAAGTTGAACGGTAGACTAGGAGAGGGACTTAACTGGGAAACAGGTTTAAAGAACTATAGCATAAAGCAAGATGAAAATGTGTAAAAGCATGTAAGAAAAAAATGAAAATGTTACAATACATGCTTATTAGGTGTTACAGAATCAAAGAATAGAGAAAATGAGTAAGATGCAATATTCAAAGAGATCATTGCTAATTAGTTTTCAGAATTAAAGATGTGAGTTCTGAGATGCAAATTCAGAGATCTGAGCGTATCAGTAAAAACAAGTCTGCATCTGAACACAGCATCTTTATACTAAAGAACGAAGTCAAACCAGAGATCAACAGCAGATTACCTGCAAAGGAATAAAAATTTGACTCCCAGCAGACTTATTAGAAACAATAAGTATTAGATACCGGAATACTTTCAACATGCTGAGGTAAAATTAAACCCTAATTCCATAGGCAATTAAATGAGAGTTTAAGAATAAGGGAAAAATAAAGATATTTTCAACCAAAATAAAGGCAAGGCTGAGCCAGCCCTGATGGCCTAGTGGTTCAAGTTTGGTGCACACTGCTTCAGTGGCCCGGGATCGGTTCCCGGGCATGGAACCACACCACTCATCTGTCAGTAGCCATGCTGTGGCAGCGGCTCACATAGAAGAACTAGAAGGACTTACAACTAGACTATATAACTAGGCACTGGGGCTTTGGGGAGGAAAAGAAAAAGAGAGGAAGATTGGCAACAGATGTGAGCTCAGAGCGAATCTTTCCCAGCGAAAAGAACCAAAATAAAGGCAAGGAACTTATCAAAAACACACACTAAAAGAACTAATAAACTGTATATATTGGAGAAAATAAAATGGAATCCAAAAGGAAGTAGAATATAATAAGCAATAGTGGTCAAACCAATTGAGAAATACGTTGGTATATTATTAAAAATATCAATTCAAGAAAATAATGATTAATTTCCAGGATTTATAAATACATATTTTATCTTCAACAGTAATAACTTGGAAGACTTGAGAAGGGAAGCCAAAGTTAAAGATTCAAAGTTTCTGTATTGTGAGTGAGGAAGACCAATATAAATTAAACTTTGTTAAGTTAAATGTATTTGCTAAAACCCTAGGTGGCAACCAGAAAAACAGTAATATATAACTTCTAAACCAGTGACAGCTACACACGGATGAAATAAATGTGTAAAATATAGGTAGGAAGTAACAATCCAAATGTCCATGAACAGGAGAATGGAGAAATTGTGGTGTATTCATACTATGAATTTTAATGATAAAAATGATTAAACTACTAATACAGACACAAACATGAAGGAAACTTAGATACATTATGCTGAGCAAAAGAAGCCAGACCAGAAAAAAAAAAAGAGTTTGTTCTGTATAATTCTATCCATATTGATGTCAAGGACACATAAAGCTAACCTGTGGTGATAGAAATTAGAACACTAAATGCCTGAGGGTTGGGACTGATTGGAAAGGGTCACAATGGAATCTTTGGTGGGTATATTAGTTTCCTAGGGCTGACAACAAATTACCACAATGTGGTGGCTTAAATAACAGGAATTTATTCTCTCAGTTCTGTAGACTAGAAGTCTGAAATCAAGATGTCGGCAGGGCCATGCTTCCTCTGAAATTCCTGAGGAAGAATCCTTCCTTGCCTCTTCTGGTAGCCCCAGGCATCCCTTGGCTTGTTGGCAGCATAACTCCAATCTCTGACTCCTTCTTCACCTGGCCTTCTTCTCTATGTATCTCTGTGTGTCCTTTTCTCTTATAAAGACACTCTCGTTGGATATAGGGCCCACCTTAATCCAGTAGGATCTCATATCCATCCTTACCTTAATTATATTTGCAAAGCCCCTATTTTCAAATAAGGTCACATTCTGGGGTTCCAGGTGGACATGAATTTGGTGAGGGGAGGACACTGTTTAACACACTACAGCACGTGACGGAAATGTTCTAATCTTGATTGTATATTGGTTATACAAATGTATATATTTGTAAAATTCAAACTATGCATTTAGGACCTGTGTTTTTTTTTTTTTTTATAAGTAACGGGCACAATTTATAAGCAAATCATACCTCAATTTTTTTAAAGAAAAAAGGGATAGGAAGGCCATACACTAACTTTAGGATAATGTAGTTACTTATAATTACACTTCTTTTAAAGATTCTATAAATTATATTGAATACTAACCTATAAGATTCTTTGCTTTTATGAGTTATTTTTTTAAACAGAAATATCCTATTCCAAGGACAAAGGAGGGTAGTACTAAGTAAACGTTGGAATAGCATCTGAAAATTAATCCATGAACCTTAAGAAGTTCACTATGTCTAGTGATAAAAAGAGTAATTTAAAAGAAAAGAAACAAAATACTGTTTCTAGCCCTGGTATCAAATTTAGAAATGATACAATCTGAAATCCCAGTGGAAGTTTTAAAATATGAAAAATGCATGTAACTTTTGGTTATCACTACACCAAGCAAGGTCATAAATATAACAAGATATATAAGGTCACACTGACTTCATTTTATTGGATTAACCCACAAAAGAAAGAAGTAAGAGAAGAAATACAAAACTCATCAATTATTGAAACTTTTACAGCTTTGAGGCTACATCCTCTTTGCCCTATATATTATCTTTATTGCATATAAAACTAATATCAAATAATAAGTATTCAGACTAGCAGATCTGCAACAAAGTACATTGTACACCACACCCTTCCTTTACTTATAATGATTCAACATCCAATATACTTACAGCTACTTGTAGCAGATCTATATAGGTTTTAGTTCCACAAGATACTCTCCCCGCTTCTCCTGGGCTCCCATGGCCCTGATTTGCTCTTACAGCCTCTCTTCCAGAGAGATCCCCAAACAAGGGCTTAGTCTACCTTTCAGAGGAAGGGCCGGAGAAGAACCAAGGTACGCAGGACTGGGAATCAGGGCCAAGAGAGCTCTTTGAATTGGCCATTAAGATCTACTTCCTCCCACCTATTCCAGGTCTTTGTTCTAACAACTGTTCAACTGTCTTTATTTGCATATTGAATCTATTTCCTGGGCATCCTCCTGCTTGCAAACCTATAATGGGCAAGAAAATTCTTGCTTGCAAACCTATCTATGCTTCCTAAGTAATTTCTCATTTACTACCTTATTTTCTTAAATCAGCAATTACGGAGGAAAAAAGTATGAAAAATCGCCTCCCCCGATATCATTCCTAATAACATTTTGGCAAACAACTTTCCAGATGTCTCTTTATATATATATGCATATGTGAATGAAATATGTAATTTGTATTTTTCATAACTGTGATCATACTTTACATGTAGTACCATAACTTGCTCCATTTCACTCAACTTGTGAGCATCTTTTCATGGCAATGAACCAGACCAACATCACTCTCATAATTCCTGGAAGTGTCAGTGTTATCTGCTGCCTTTACTTACCACTACCACCCATTCAGTTATCCCCAACACTACTTTTATGCAGACTACAACCAGTTTTTAATACTCAATTCATGACCTCATTCTCAGTTTCTGGTCCTCACAACTCCTGCAGCCTGGGTCATTGCTGGAAGCTTTCTTCCTCCTCTAGCTTCCACATCTCCTTCCATGTCCCCTCCTACAGATTTAATTCCAACCCTCACTCTTATGATTTCCACTAATTTCTCATAACTCAAGCCATTATTACTTCTCACTTAGACAGTTACGGTGCCCCCAACCCCATGTCCACCTTTCTGTACTTTACTTTCTATTGTTAGGTCAATTTTCCTGCTTTTATGCTCATCATAGGATTTCTGTTATACCTTATTTTGACAAGATAATTATGATTTATAAAGCATTTTCACATAGCTGACTGAAAATAAGCCTATACTATCTGTAATTTGCCCAGCTGCCTTCTGAAGAGGTTTTATTCTGATATTGTCGGTAGTGTTCTGAGCAGGGTGTAAGGAGTGAGTATGTAAGTTTCAAAAACTGGGATATAGCTCAACTTCTCTGCGTAATAAAGCGGTAAAAATTGGGGATGGGGTGGGTAGGGTGCAGAAAGCTGAGTGAGAGGAACAGAATTGAGAATATTCAGCAGCTACACGATGAATGCAATGGCTTTGGCAGAGGAAGTGGTGACTGGGGAGAACCCAATTTATTTTAATTTTCAAGGTTGTCTAACAACATGCCATAGGGTCTTAAGCACAGAGATCCTATGGCATGATATTTGGAGAAGTAATTTATGATTTTTGTGAAAGAGAAAGTCCTTAAATAGGAGGAACTAGGAGACTAAGGCAAAGTCAGGAATTGCTGACTGGAGCTAAGTCAAAGGCAGCCCCACACTGCAGAGCCCTCAGCAACTGTCTGAGAGTGGCTCGCTGACTGCCTTTTACTTGGTAATTTAACTACAGATTTGAAAAGGCAATATCAAGGTTATCCAAATCCCAAACTTAGCTTTATAAGTAAAGAGAGAATTTGGAGGATTTACATACATAGCAGAATGGTTTAAGGAGAAGGCTCTTTGGACCACAGTCATCACAAACTAAAGCTGAAGCTATACTTACTTTCAGTTCAAAAGTTAAACCAAGAGCTCTTTATCACCATAAATCACACTCCATAGCAAGAAGTATGGAGAAAAGAGAATTACAGAACCAAGAGAATTGACATAAATTAAAGGCTTTTTGTTTTGTTTTGTTTTTATGTATCAGAAGCCAACTTTCATCTTGACCACAAAGATTTTAGAGTCAACAAATTGTGCTCTACATTTTTTTAAAGGTATTCTTAAAATCATTAAAAGCATTGCTTTATTTACTTGAACCTTGACTGACTTAATGAAAATGAATTAGGGAATCCTGACCTGAGTCCATATCTTTACAACCGTACACATGAGGAATTCTCTCTAAGCAAAAGTGATGTGAGCCACACCCAACTGAAGTGCTCTCTTCTCTTCCCCCAGACTTCTTTAAGTCATTAATAGTGCTCCTCAATGCTGAAGGACAAGAGCACATGTAATATTTGCAATTTGAAGCTTCGTGCTCCAAACCTCAAAAAGACTTTTCAGTTTAATTAACCATTGTCCAATGTCAACTATCCTAGTGGCCTCTATGTTGTAAATCAATAGCTTAACAATTCAACAAGAACTTCCTTCATCCTTTATATGGTGAGTACATCAATCTCTCTATCTAAAACCCATGCAAAAATACTCTAGTCATGTTTAAAGGTTAATTTATTTTGTCAGGATCTTCATAAGTCAAATGGCTCTGCCTATTGCTATGAGATTTAATTCAAGTATGCAGGTGAATAAACAGATCATAATTCCTGGCTTTGATGACCATGTTTATTTGCTCTCTCTGTAAGCTCCAACTTTTCCAACTCTAAAGCCTGCTGAGATCCAGAGCCTCATCATTCCAACCAAAATACTTTTCTAAATCTAGACCCACCCAAAATTCTAAAGATGAAATATATCACATAAAACATTAAAAATCCTCAAAAAAGTGTTAGACAGTGGTGTTAACACAAATCTATAGACATCTCCTTGACAGGGAAAGGAATACGTGGACACAGAAAACAAGGAAAATCATGTTGCAGAAACCAGGTAACAATACCTATATCACAAACAGCATATCAAGAGAGAAAAACAGTGTTAAGTAGAACTCTTTACTTTTAATTCTAATTATTTGATTTGTGTTCTTCTTAAATTGCAAAGTTAGCTTGGTTTTTTTATGAATCATGGTATTGTAAGCTTGATGCTTTGTTAAATCAAATCCAGTTATTCACATTTTATCCCATAGAACATTTTAGGTAGGTGTTGAATGCCCACCTGTTTCTACTATACTCCTAACACTTTTTTAAAGTGCTCCCTTGTTTCTGTAGTCCTTGCCAAACAAGAAGAAACCTAAATTCCATCCATTCCTGACAAAGGGTACAGATTTCTAATTCTGAAAATAATAGGACTGAACAGTGAGCCGTTGGCATCTTAACCTCAACTCTATATATTTGCTGGTTAAATAATGTTACAAGTTCAATAGTTTCTTTAAATGAACAATTACTATTAACTTCATCATTCAAGATTATAAAATTGCTAATATTAGTCTCTGTGCAATCCGAAATTCAACACATATATTAAAAAACAAATACCCTATCTCTGGCACCAGTAACACGGAACTTGCACATCAGATCCTGTACAAATCAAGTTGGGCACAGATCCTCCCTCTAGAGCTTGGCAACATTGGGATAAAAATTCTGTGATTATGTGTACTTCCAAGCTCAAACTCAACTAAGCAATCAAGGTCATGAATTAAGGAGCCACACAAGATTTGACCAAAATGAGAAATGCCTATCTTAGGATACTTTGTTTAGTTTACGTTAATATCATCACAAAACACATAATCTGATCTTTGATGCATTCTAGACATTCACCATTATAATCATGGCCTAGACAGAAAACAGATGTTAAAATTAAAGTGTTAGTAAAGCTTAGAGATAAATTTCTAAACGTCCATTAAAGTTTTAGAGAGGCTAAATTAACATGAATTAGAATAATAAAGGGCAAACTTGTACAAAAATTCCAAAATGTTAGAACCTCTCGAATTAAACCATATTTCCTCAGAATCTCTTTTTATCTTTTGTCATGAGTTCTTCCATAGGTAATATTTTTGGGTAAAAGACATAAAACTTTGACTTCTCAAAGAAGCACTAGCTTTGAGATAACCTTATTAATTGCCTGCCTGAAAATGTTATTATTTGATAATTAATAATACCATTTTATCTACCTAAAATACATCAATTAGAAATAAAAAAACTGGATATACCACAAGGTGACAGACAAACAAAAATGTACAACTAAAACCCCACAGTGTTATAAACTAAGACATCAATAAAAAAAAAAATGGAAAGAAAAAAAAAACTGGATATATCCTTATCTTGAAGTATTCCTTAGGAATATTTCTAAATATTTATAAGCTCCCCAAAATATGTAAATCATCTCTAGAGATGAATATTCTTCATGACATCAGGATTAAAGGTCTTTAAGCAGATGATTTTGGTTCTCCTACCAAAGTATGTATCTTACTGTGCAAAAACTCAAAGCTACTAGGAAATTTTAAAATACAACGGGAGAAAGAGTTAGATATATTTTAACACATGAAGTGTTAATATCTTCAAAAAAAAAAAAACCAAGAATATTACCCCAGTTATAAGTTCCTAATTACTCTCCAGTGCCAGCACCATTTGAACCATAATCCTCAGAGATTGGCACCTCACAAGTACATTTACAGTCATAACTAACTATGGCCATAGTGTGGTCCACTGGACAGGATACTTGAAGCAGAAAGCCCCTATGAGACACATGTCACACATGCTTCAAGTCTGTCTGTCACATGGAAGCCCAGAATCCTCAGTAACTGCAGGCCAAGAAAAGACAATGAACCAAGATATGGTTATTAAATAAATGTGGATGGAGTCTTACATTTGAGGGCACAGCAGACTTATCCAGAACACGATAAACACACTCTCCTTCTAACTTAACAAGTCACAGACATCATTAATATTCAAGCCAGTCTGCCAAAACTGGAAGAGATTGAAAAGATGTACCAAAGCAAACCATCACTGCAGGAAAAATAACTTTGGTTCAGCACATGTTACCCTGAGACAAAGCAGTATCCCTTCAACATATTTCACCCAAAACATAAGCACTAAAGCAGACGTGGGTTGCACATCTGGTGGTGGGAGCCAGAGATTTCTCAGAAGAGCTTCTGAATGCACGTCGATCACAATGCAAGGAACTTAGTGCTTTTTTTTTATCAGCACCCATCAGGTCCTGATTCTCAAGGCTCAGCAACACAGAGAGAAGCTCAAGGAAAGCTAAAATTAAAACTTGGACATTCTAGTTCTACACCCTGATCAACTGAGAGTCAGCCATACTCCAGCCTATGCCAGAGTGAGCTCAAGTAGAACTTAAGAATTTGAATGAATTAAATGGGATTTAGAAATTCTCCTAAAACATATTTCCAAAACAGTCATTAATACCCAAAGTGAGGTGAAAAGACAAGACACAAGAAAAGATAAAAATTGCTATGTATAAACTGATAAAAAATTAAAATCATGAACCCTCAGCTTAGCATATCCAGTTCCCTAAATGAAGTATTTTCCATAATTAACATTCACTTTGGAAGCCAAGCTCTGTAAGAATTATTCCTTTTATCCCACCTACAAACTCTTTGACACAATAAATGTAATGCATATCCCTACACTAGATATTAATTCTGACATTTAATGGAAAAGGATCATAACATGCTCATCACAAAACTAAGCTATTAAAGTAGGCAAAATACACCACCAGAATCATAAGCTCTTCGGCTTCAACAATTGCTAACACCAACAACAATTAGTTGATCAAGTTAGAGAAAAATATAAGCTGATTTGGGATTGTTCATTTTCCTAAAAATATGACATTTTTGAAACAAAGGGAGAGTCATATCTTATGTTGCATAAAATAAGCCACCTGCTTGAATCCATGAGAGAAAAAAATTTACTCCATAAGACTGTTCTAATGCTAAAAGACAAGTAAGTTTAAAGTTAGAATGTGTGTGATCCTATAAACCATGCTAGAAACTGCTGTGTAATACATATTACTTGTGCCAAGCATTGGCTTGGACTTTCACAACATACATACAAGACCCCATGGAAATGCTGACAGACTGTTGGTGCTAATGGTAACTCCAACATGAGCAGATCTAAATATATACATTTATGAAGATTGTGAAACCACCACTCTCACGTGGTTCCACATTTACACAAGGATAATCCAACTATTTAAATAGAAAAAAAACAAACTGCTCACAGAGCCAGACTTTTATTCCATAAAGTACTCAAATACTTCTTAAACTAACACTCTTTCAAAATAGTTTTGCATACTTCCTAAGAACTGTAACATAAGTGCCATAGTGCCTGACCTACCCAACTTCCTGTAGGAAAAATCTCCCCCGCTGCCTATTCAAAGATTAAATTGTCTTTTAAAAAGGGGACAAAGGGTAGGATGGAGTCTATTCAATGTATGTTCCCATCATGTACAAGTTATTCAACCACCTCATATACCACCTGCTTCCTAGACTAGAAACTAGTTTGCTAACTCCTGTTTATTCCACTAATTTTAAAACAATAAATGGAATGCAAACTGGATGGCTTAGTTGGTGTCATAAACACAGCCCTCAAGAAGAATCAGCGTCATAACTAACCAGATTAAAGACTCCGTGTGTTTCAGATGTGGAAATGTCCATGGGTCATACCATACTGTTTAAAACCGAGAATGAACACTCAGTGTCCTAGGGAAAGCTTTCTTCAGACAAAGATAATAAAATTGTTTTAAGTTGCCTTAATGAATAACACACAAACAAACTCTTCGAGTTGACAAATATTATGCAACAATTATTCAGGAATACACTGAGATGCAAAAAAAGTGAAAGCTTTATTATATTCAGTGTAGATCACTGTTGGTAAAATATAACATACGTTAATAAAAATCAGAATGATTCACTACTAAGTCTCCAGACCTACCCAGAACTTAGTTCCTGGTAATTTTTTAAATCAATTGTCTGCCTTTAACATTTTTAAACAGTTTGTTTTAACATGCTTTGTCGATTTGCTAACTTCACAGAAATCCAAACCTTAGACATAGTTTGAAATCTAGCTGCTTAACTATTCTCCTTCTAAGAAGGTTCTGTCTATTTGAAACAAGAAGAAATGAAAAAGAGAAAAGTCAAAACCAAAATGAGGAGAAAAAAGAAAAACTTTGGGGAACATGCTACATGACAAATTGCAGGTTACATGCTTTCCTACTTTTTGAAAGTAATGCTTACTACTCGTCATTTCTGTTTATCAAAGTGAATAAACAGATCAGAGTTTAAGAAACCTTTCCAAGGTCAGACAGTTTTCTAGTGACAAATTTGAATCCAGCTCTGACCTGATTTCAAAAGCCATGCTTTTTTTTCCCCATTAAGAGATATACGTACAGCACCTATGGAAAAAAAGTGCATTATACCATGATTAAAACTGTGAGAACTTTCCTTCAAATTAGGCTGTGCCCTTGTAATTTGCTCACTGCTCCTTTGGTCTGTTTTTAGCTACTGCAAAATAAAGTTCCTTTTGATGATTAGTTATGAAGAGTACTATACTAATTCTTTCCTAACATAACTAGGACTGTATTAAGTCTCATAAACCAACAAAATTAAGATGTCACCCACAAAACACTTCACAGTAAAACTGCTGATACATCAAAAAGGAAAATGGGGGAAACTGAGTTACAGGTTCCTTCTGGCAGAGGTTAAAGAGAAGTCTTCAGAATTGTAAATGGAAAGTCTTTAACTGTTTGGGCATACAGCAAATGGCCAGCACTTTTTAAAAAGGGATCTCAACTTGACAAGTTCAAAGAAAAAACAAAAAATCACCCCCAAACCATGCAATTTCCTGCAAATGGGCCACTCTCCTCATCGTCTTTGAAGACAGATCCTATCCTGGCCAAAGGGCCTTTGAAGTAACACAGCAAGCATACCTATGTAATTAGAAAGGCTGGTACACCACTCAAATGATCAAAACTAGACTTTAAAGATTCATGAAAGAGGGGAGGGATGGACTGACAGACTGACACAAAGAGGAGAAAGCTCTGTTCTGGACAGATCTGGAAAGACTTTTGCCACTGCTCACTGACCATAATTCTCCCCCACTCCCTCCAAGCCTTGGGAGCCAAAGCATATACATTAATGGAAAACTGTAAATGGTGTTGGGTCACTCTCGAAAAGTGGCAAAACTATATGCGTGTGTATTTACAGACATAGATGTGTATATAGACATAGATATATACACACATACCTACATCTGTGTGTGTAAATATACAAATGTATACATATACTATTTTTCTGAATCATTTGAGTGAAAGTTATGGACATTATGCTCTTTTATCTCTAAATTTTTCAGTGATCAGTATGTATTTCTCAAAAACAAAGACATTGTCTCACATCAGCCATATTGATACAGTACTATTTTCTAACCCACAGTCCATGTTCAATTATTCTAATAACGTCCTTTGTATCTATTTTTTCCTTAGACTAGAATCCCATACAAGATTATGCATTGCATTAGGTTGTCATGTCTCTTTAATCTGGAACAGTTCCTCTTTCATGAGCTTGACCTTTTGGAAGAGAACAGGCCAGTTCTTTACAGAATGTCTATTTGGGTTTGTCTGATTTTTCCCTTGTGATTGGTCATGCATTTTTGGGATAATGTATGAAGTGATGTTATGTCCTTTTCTTGTGCATGTCAAGAAGCACATGATGAATTTGGTTGCATTATTGACAGTGTTAGCTTTGATCCCTTGGTTGAGATGGTGCCTAACAGGTTTCTACACTGTAGTCACTATGTTTCCCTTTGTAATTAATAAGTTGTTTTTCAGGAGATACAGTAAGACTGTATAAATATCCCATTCTTCAAACTTGCACACAGTAGTTTTGGCATCCATTGATGATTCTTGCCTCAATTAACTATTATTCTGACGGTTATCAAAGGTGATTTTCATTCTTTCTCCATTTATTAGTGGGCATTCTAGTGTTACGAAGAGCTTTTCCTCATTTTTTTCTCCCTCGTTTGTTTGTCTGCTTGTTTGTTTATATTGGTAGGGAATCACAGATTTTATTCAGTGGAATGTAATCTGTTGCTGTATTTAATGCTCAACTTACCCTAGATTTGTTCAGTGAGAGCCCTTCAAGGTGCTGTGGTTTTTAAATTGCATTTTATGTGTATATTACCAATGCTTGGTGGGTAGAGAGGAAGGGGATCTAATTTATCCTGGAAGAGCTAAGTAGTAGTGATATGAATTGGGTCTTGACGAGAAAGCAGGAGTTTGCCAATTGGAAAAGGCTATCCCAAGGAGAGGGATATATGCACAGATGTATGCACAGGGCTGGAGAATGCAAGGACAAAAAGTTCAGTACGTCTGATAAATCTTGGCTTATTCATTGACGATTTATCTTTCAGACAACAGCAAAAACAACAAAGGAGCCACTCAATACTTAACCTGGATACAAGGAAGAATTTGTTGAGAATATGGAAATTATGATGTTACCATGGGGTTTATAAAAGTAGAATACAGAAACTGTGACCCTAGAAGTATAATCGAAGACTTTAAGACTGTATATTTTTAAAAGTTTGGAAGGAAACAGGTTTGGGTTCACAGCCAATGTTTCTAAATTAGAATGGGAGTTAAGAAGATATTTTCAAAATAAGAATCTACTTACGTAATACCAAAGGGAAAAAAGATAAGTGACATTCTATAGAATTCAATATGGTTTCATAGGAAGTTCTCTGAGAATTCAAACATTTTAAGCAACATGTACAAAAGGATACATTCAGGGAAAAAAATGAATACAGTAATAAAAGAAATGTGAAGCAGGCTGAAGTTTCCTAAGGTTTATGGAAAAATTTTTAGAGCAAAATTAACAAAAAGTTAAGCCTAACTATTAAGATATAAGGTAATATTAGCTAAAGGAATAGAAAGACTTATTTTCTGCTTTTATGTTTGTATTTACTAAAAATAAAGACCTTCAAAGTAAAAAAGGAAAATCAAGCATGGATTAAGAATATTGAAATATAAGATAGGCAAGAAGACCCCAATGAATTACATGTTTATATATTTTTAAAAATATTGAGAAATTGGTTCCTGAAAACATGGAAGAGGAATTTAGAGAAGGGAGATGGACAAACATCTGATTTTTCAATAAATCGGGGAAACTGAACTTCAAAAACTCCAATTTCTAGAATAGACTTTAGGACACAAGGATTGTAAGCATTTATAGTTTAAAACAATTGTTATAAACACCTATCCTCGTGTTTGTAAGTCACTAAGAATAAGTCATATCAAAACTAACTTCATTATTTTAAAAAATCATAATTTCCCCTGCTTTCTCTCCTTATCTGTATATCAGTATCTATGTCTATCTATAGACAGATTTATAGATAAAGATATGGAAATATATACACATACATTTTTGGCAAACTATCTGAAAGTAAGTTGTAGATATCACAACACTTCAAGGAAAATTCTTCAGCATGCTCCTTCTGAGAATAAGAACATTGTCTTACATAATCACATAACATTTTCAGACCTCAGAAATTTAACATGGGTATTATTAATATGCTGTCTACATTCACATCCCAAAAATGTTCTGATTTTCCACCTATCCAGAAACCAATCAAGGACTGTGCATTGCATTTGGTTTGTTTGTTTCGTCCTTTTAATTTGAAACACTTCTCTCACTATTTTGTGTCTTTCTCGACATGGAGATTTTTGGAGTCCAGGCCAATTGTCTTGTAGAATATCCTATAATCTGCATTTGAATGACTGTGGCCACATAATTAGATTCACCATTTCGCCATCATTAATGTGATAATTCAGGCAGGATCATCACCATCCTAACACCATTAGGAAAAAGTTTATTGGGAAAAAATATCACCCAAGAGATTTCTTATTAATTCCAAAGGGGGAAGTTGCCGTGATGATGGCAAGATTTGGCCAAATCCACATTAACCAAGAGATCAAACTGAGCATCACTAAAAATGGGACAAACTACAACATGTGCTTCCTGCTGTGTGTACTCCCCGTTTCATCACCTGTACAGAATTCCTGTCAATAGACACATTCTTGTAATTACTTCGTAATCACTAAGTCTGCAATTTCATTTTCAGGGATCCTGAACTTGACATTGTGGAAACGTGTTTCTTCCTGTTTATTCTTTTCATTTTTACTCTTCATTAGTACTCTGAGAACAAGGTATTTCTAAAAGGAGTATAGCAAAAGAGGAAAATAAAGAGGCAGTAGACAGATTACAAGGCGTTTTGTTTCTGCTCAATATAAGAGCCAATCAGTAGGCTCATATACATAGGCATGCATGTATGCACACACACATGCATGCATGTATGCACACACACATGCATGCATGTATATACACCCCAAGGGAGTGGAGTAATAGGGGAAATGAGCTACTTTCTGAGAAAACCAGTTCACTGTGGAATATAGCATTTCTAGGGCCACCACGTATTCTTATGCACCACACAGCTGTAGAGGGCACCATTCACATAGAGCAGTTCTGCCTAGACCAAATATAAAGCAGAGGTTCCTGACTGTTTATCAGGAGTCCTAATGCAATCTTATAGAAGTATTTTGTTTTATCCACATATTTTTCCCTCTAAAAATTTTTTTATGGAAATCCAGATTTCTGGCTTTTTAAAAAAAATAGTCAGATGGTATGGCTCACATTCCTGTCTGATAACCATTGACCTGGGCTGTACAGCAGCTGCCCCCATTAAACAAGCCTGTACTCTATTTCAGTTCCTCACTCTCCACGGTCTAGCATGTGACCTACCTCACCCACAGAAGTAGCCACCTGGCCTCAGAGGAGCACCTTCTACAAAGGAGACAAGACACTCGAGTTCATGTTGTTATGGACATTTACCTAACACCCAATTCATTCACTAACTGGGAGGTTTAAGTCGTCTTACAGATCGATGCAACCTTTCTTGCTGTGAATTAATAATCATGGGATGACAGGTTTTTCTCCGTAGCCTAGTAGAGACCAGTTTGGCACAAAGAGAAATGACGTTATCATAAGTAATATCAGTGAAAAACAAAATTAGATTCAAGTAGTAAACCATTATAAATACATTTAAATACACTCAAATTTCATACACACATAATACAAAAATCACTTTGTAAAATGGTTTGCCCATTTTAAAGTCTATGCTCATAGAGCAATTAAAAAGAATCTCCTGAAAGGCTGTGTAACAAAGTCAGAAACTGCAAAAAAAATACTTATTGAAGAAACAAACTGGAAAAACTATAGCAACATACAACAAAGGGTAGATTTTTTTAATAATGAATACTTGCAAATAAACATGGAGAAAGGTCCTTCTAGAAGAGGAAGTAGGGAATATAAACAATCTACTAAAAAAAATGACAAGAGAAATGGAAAGATGTACATGAAAATATGTTCAACCTCATGAGTGACAAAAAAAAAGGCAAATTAAAATAAGGATCCAACCTCACCATATATTAAGGTTTAGGAGATTGATGATTAAAAACTATCAGTAAGCATTTAGGGAACGGGAATCTCACACACTGCTGGTGGTAATGTAAATTAGCACAAATCTTCTAGAGGATAATTTATCAATATTGTACTTTTCCTTTGACCCAGTAATGTCACTTTTAGAAATCCTGCAGAAAGAACTGGACAAATACATAAACATATACAATTTATATCACAGCATAGGTTTTAATAGTGAAAAGATAGTAAATAGCCAATAGAATATTAAATAATTTATATTAATCTAAAGTATTGACTTTAAAGATCATTTATTATACACAGCAATATTAGTTAACATGTAAAGAAGGCTCTTTCCATACAGAACAATGTGGGAAGGAAAGCAGATTATTAAAACAACATAATATTCTATTTTTATTTAAAAACACATACATATTATGTGTAATGGTATAATATTGTGGAGTGTTAACTGATTTTCTTTTAAATTTATTTTGAACCCTCAGCTTTATCTTCATTCAGATATACAAGTGGAATTCCCTGGTTCAGCGAAGGATTCTCAAAGAAGGAAGTGCAAATGCTCAAATTTTGAGTTTCCACAAAGAATTTTAAAACTCTTGGAAGAGACAAAAACCTTCCCTTTCCTTTAATTTTACTGCATTTCGAGTATCAAAAAACCAAAGACACAAAAGACACAGAACAAAAAAAGATTCTGTCCTAAATAAGTGTGGAAGACTACACAATCGATCAGGGCCAATTATCTGCTTTGATAAGATAAAGACCCCATGAATGGTGGGAGAGAAGAGAACACTCAGTTTAGGTTGAGTGGGTCTCTACAAAGGGACCCGTGCCCTACCCCTAGGGGAATAGTGGGACAAAAGCATATTCAAATCCTGTCCTGATGAGTTGAGGAATCAGACCAGAAGATACCTACAAAGCCTAAGAAAGTAAGAGCATCCAGGTGTGCCCTCCAGCCCAGAGTCTTACAGCAGCAGGTGGGGAGACACAGGAGGGAGGCATTAGGGCAGAGAGGGTCTGAGAAGTCCTGTCAAGCCCAAAGCAGTTTAGGAGACCATCCAAAATGCCCTCACATCACAATAGACCATATATTAGGAAACAAGGCAAACTTCTATAAATTTAAGAAGATTGAAATCATTACAAGCATCTTTTCTGATCATAATGCAGTGAAACTAGAAATCAACTGCAAGGAAAAAACTAGGAAAGGGACAAAGATGTGGAGACTAAACAACATGCTACTGAACAACCAATGGGTCATTGATGAAATTAAAGGAGAAATCAAAAGCTATCTGGAGACAAATGAAAAGGAAAATACACCATACCAACTCATATGGGATGCCGCAAAAGCAGTCCTGAGAGGGAAATTCATAGCAATACAAGCTCACCTTAACAAACAAGAAAAATCCCAAATAAATAACCTGAAATTGCACCTAACAGAATTAGAAAAAGAACAGACAAAGCCCCAAATCAGCAGAAGGAGGGAAATAATAAAAATCAGAGCAGAAATAAATGAAATTGAAACAAACAAACAAAAAACAGTAGAAAGGATCAATGAAACAAAGAGCTGGTTCTTTGAGAAGATAAATAAAATTGACAAACCCTTAGCCAGACTCACTAAGAAAAAAAGGGAGAAGACTCAAATAAATAAAATTAGAAATGAAAGAGGAGAAATTACAACAGATACCACAGAAATACAAGGGATTATTAGGGAATACTATGAAAAACTTTACGCCAACAAATTGGACAACCTAAAGGAAATGGACAAATTCTTGGAAGTGTACAACCTCCCAAAACTGAATCAAGAAGAAATAGAGAATCTGAACAGACCAATCACAAGTAAAGAGATTGAAACAGTAATCAAAAACCTCCCAAAAAATAAAAGCCCAGGACCAAATGGCTTCCCTGGAGAATTTTACCAAACATTCAAAGAAGATTTAGCACCTATCCTTCTCAAACTATTCAAAAAATAGAGGAAGATGGAATACTTCCCAACACATTCTATGAGGCCAACATCATCCTGATACCAAAGCCAGACAAGGACAATACAAAGAAGGAAAACTACAGGCCAATATCACTGATGAACATAGACGCAAAAATCCTCAACAAAATATTGGCAAACTGAATACAGCAATACATCAAAAAGATCATACACCATGATCAAGTGGGATTTATACCAGGGACACAGGGATGGTTCAACATCCACAAATCAATGTGATACACCACATTAACAAAATGAAGAATAAAAACCACATGATCATCTCAATCGATGCAGAGAAGGCATTCGACAAGATCCAGCCTCCATTTATGATAAAAACTCTCAACAAAATGGGTATAGAAGGAAAGTACCTCAACATAATAAGGGCCATATATGACAAACCTACAGCAAACATCCTACTCAATGGGGAAAAACTGAAAGCCATTCCTTTGAGGACAGGAACAAGACAAGGGTGCCCACTCTCACTGCTCTTATTCAACATAGTACTGGAAGTGCTGGCCAGAGCAATTAGGCAAGAGAAAGGAATAAAAGGACTCCAAATAGGCAGTGAAGAAGTGAAACTCTCACTATTTGCAGACAACATGATCTTATACATAGAAAACCCAAAAAATTCCATTGGAAAACTACTAGAAATAATCAACAACTACAGTAAAGTGGCAGGGTATAAAATCAACTTACAAAAATCAATTGCATTTCTATACACTAACGATGAACCAACAGAAAGAGAACTCAAAAAGACAATCCCACTTACAATTGCAACAAAAAGAATAAAATATCTGGAAATAAATTTAACCAAGCAGGTAAAAGACCTATACAATGAAAACTATAAGACACTATTGAAAGAAATCGAGGAAGACATAAAGAAATGGAAAAATATTCCATGCACATGGATTGGAAGAATAAATATAGTTAAAATGTCCATTCTACCTATAGCAATCTACAAATTCAATGCAATCCCAATCAGAATCCCAATGTCATTCTTCACGGTAATAGAACAAAAACTAGTGAAATTCGTATGGGGCAACAAAAGACCCCGAATAGCTAAAGCAATTCTGAAAAAAAAGAACAAAGCTGGAGGCATCACAATCCCTGATTTCAAAATATACTATAAAGCTATAGTAATCAAAACAGCATGGTACTGGTACAAGAATAGACACACAGATCAATGGAATAGAATTGAAAGCCCAGAAATAAAACCACACACCTATGGACAGCTAATCTTCGACAAAGGAGCAAAGAACATACAATGGAGAGAGGCAAGTCTCTTCAATAAATGGTGCTGGGAAAATTGGACAGCAACATGCAAAAGAATGAAAGTAGACCATCTCCTATCGCTATATACAAAAATCAATTCAAAATGGATCAAGGACCTGAAAGTGAGACCTGAAACTGTAAAACTCCTGGAAGAAAATATAGGCAGTACACTAATTGAGATTGGATATAAAGGGATCCTTTCAGATTCCATGTCTACTCGGACAAGGGAAACAAAAGAAAAATAAACAAGTGGGACCTCATCAGACTAAAGAGCTTCTACAAGGCAAATGAAACCAGGATCAAAATGAATAAACAACCCACCAGCTGGGAGAAAATATTTGCAATCGTTTGTCCGACAAGGGATTAATCTCAGTAATATATAAAGATCTCATACAACTGAGCAACAAAAATCAAACCCGATCAAAAAATGGGCAGAGGATATGAACAGCCATTTTTCCAAGGAAGAGAGACAGATGGCCAATAGACACATGAAAAGATGTTCAACATCACTAATCATCAGGGAAATGCAAATCAAAACGACACTAAGATATCACCTTACACCCATTAGAATGGCTATAATCACAAAGACAAATAACAACAAATGCTGGAGAGGTTGTGGAGAAACGGGGACCCTCATTCACTGCTGGTGGGAATGCAAACTGGTGCAGCCTCTATGGAAAACAGTATGGAGAGTCCTCAAAAAATTAAAAATAGAAATACCTTATGATCCAGCAATCCCACTCTTGGGCATCTACCCAATGGACATGAAATCAACCATCACAAGAGGCATATGCACCCCTATGTTCATTGCAGCATTATTCACTATAGCCAAGAAGTGGAAGCAACCCAAGTGTCCCTCGACCGATGATTGGTTAAAGAAGATGTGGTATATACATGCAATGGAATACTACTCAGCCATAAGAAAAGACACAGTTGTCCCATTTGCAACAACATGGATGGACCTAGAGGGTCTTATGTTAAGTGAAATAAGCCAGAGAGAGAAGGACAGACACTGCATGAACTCACTCATATATGGAATATAAATGAACACACGGACAGAGAGAACTGATTGGTGGTTACCAAGGGGAAGGGGCGTGGGGGGTGGGCACAAGGGGTGAAGGGTTACATCCACAAGGTGACGGACAAACAAAAATGTACAACTAAAACCCCACAGTGTTATAAACTATTAAGACATCAATAAAAAAAAAAAGGTAAAAAAAAAAAAAAACTATGAACGAATTCTCAGACAATCCAGATCCAAACTGTTGTTAAGTGTGAAAGCCACAGGGAAACATCCTTTGGTTTTCACTATAATCATTTCCTTCTCTTATCTCCCTGCTTTCGCCTTCCTCCAGTTGGATAGGTAGATGTTCCCAGGCTCAAATCCACTCTAAGTCAGAAACATCCTAACAAGGGTAGGCAATAAACAAGAAACCCCAGAATCTCATCCGGATGCAACTGGAATAAGTTTTACTACCAATAGATCTATAATCTTGGGAAACAAATTTGAGCCATACATACCTCTGTAAAATCAAAGTTACAATATTTTCTACCTATCTTCTTTTCCTTCTTCTATATGGGCTTTTTACTATATACAGAATGTAATTCTTATACCACAAAACAAGCAAGCAATAAATGTTCGCTTATTTTATTTTCTTTAAATTAAATCTGGGCTCCAAGCTCCCAGCCCTCTGAGACAGAAAGAAATCAAACTTCAGCCATTACTGCATTCCTTCAAACATCCAAGACTGTGCAAAAGTCCTGGGATGTCTTATCCAGAAGAACATATTAGGCAAGGGCCATCCACTTATTAGGCCAAATTGATTAGCACTAAGATATGCATCTACCCAGCCTACATGGTCATTTTGAGTTCATTACTTGTGCTTCTTCCATGTCTTGTTTGGGGACAGGAAACTTTTCTGAAGCTGGAAAACCTGGTGTCTTAGATCCATCTTCTCCATATGAATCGTGTGAAGCCTGTCACCTCCTTATGGTACCTCAAAGAGTACGGGCAAAGGTTCTCACGATTTTTCTAACTCCAGATTTCTATTTGTCCCCTCTCTAGGTCTGAGAAATTTCTTTTTTCCCTCTTTTTCCATTACTTCTTGCCTTGGTCTGAATGTTTGTGTCTCCTCCCAATTCACATATTGAAATCTTAGCCCTCAAGGTGATGGTATTAGGAGGTGGGTACTTTGGGAAGTGATTAGGTCATAAGGTGGAGCCCTCATGAATGGGATTGGTGCTCTTATAAAAAAGGTTGAGAGAGCTCCCTTGTCCCTTGTGCCACATGAGGTTGCAGCAAAAAGATGGCCATCTATGAAACAGGAGTGGACCCTTCCCAGATACTGAATCTGCTGGCAACTTCATCTTGGATGTCCCAACCTCCAGAACTGTGAGAAATAAATTCCGGTTGTTTACAAAAAAAAAAAAAAAAAAAAAAAACCCTCACATCCCGAGAAGAGCTCAGAAGAGGCTGAGAGAGAACAGAGACCAGGGACTCCCAGTAGGGGCAGAGGACGCAGAGCCCATGGACACACGAAGAGACCCCTCATGAATGAGTGCCACGGCAGGGGACGGGCAGGCCTCGACACAGGAAAGGTCAACAATAACAGCACACAGTAACGGGAAGTGGCATCAGGATGACAGAGCCCCTGCATCACTTTCCCTCCCCTGACAAACCTGATGCAAACTTTGCTAAGAAGGGGGTGGAGGCAGAAGAAGAAAAGGGCAGAGCTCATTTGGAGAAGAAAATGGAAAAAACATTTAATTGACCGAGCGCATGAATTTACCAGGATTAATTTTCCACTACCAAGAGGAACTAAGGCCTCAAGATAGATGCTAAATTCAAGTTTAGAAAATGACTTTGTTGCACTCCTGGGTGTGTGTCTTAGGAAATTTCTACCTTCTACATACACACAGAAAAGTGTCTTAGAAAGATAGATGCACAAAGGTTAATAGTGGTTAATGCAAGGAGGCAGAACGGGTTGGGATTTTCCTTTCTACAGTTTGGCACTTCATAAACATCTTGCGATGAACTCATTACTTTTTAAATAGAAAACAAAGCTATTTTGGAAATTAAAGGTAAATCACAATTATTTTTGCCTTCAAAATGTTTTAAAGAAATTTAAAGAAGTTGGTTTTTAAAGTAATTTTGGTACCAAAGTACCATGGACCATTTCTCTCCATTTCTGAGTTTTTACTTTAAGTTATCCAGAGTTTCACATACAAAATTGGGGGGAAAAAACCTCCTTAACTTACATCAGTGATTTACCTGAAAGAACCAAGGAAAACACGTGCCGTTTGAAGCGTCTGCACTAAGGAAACGTGCTCGTCCGTGCAGAGGGACTAATTGGGCAGAGTGACTGTCGCTTTAAAAAACACATAAAATCCTAATTTGCTTAAACTATGCACAGAAACCCAAAGGCCTTAATAACCTTAATTACAATTTCCTCCAAGTAGAACATTCATAAGCCTTAAATCCCTTTACTGAGTTTTATTGCCAGTAATTAGGCAAAGTACACAGAACTGAAAGAGTGTGTGTGTATTTAAATTTAATAGAATCAAGAAACATTTGTGTCCTTTAGTCCCCCACTTTTCAATACAGAATGGAAGTATTTAACAAGGAAAAGGAAGAGAGACGAGAAGAACTCAGCATAGGTGGAAAAGAAGGAATTTTTAGATTAGTTCAACATCCAAATAAATATAGTATTTGGCTCTTGTTCATATACACAATTTGTTTTAATTATTCCTTACACTTTTGAAAAGCATGGTTAGTGGGAAAGCTGAAACTGAGATTGGTTTTTAAAAACTACAGGGCCACGTGAGCAAGCGATGCCTTGTTCTCCAGCATGTGGTCCTCAGCCCTGAGCAGCAGCATCACCTGGAAGCAGAATCTTAGGCCTCACTCCACACCTAGTGGATCCAAATCCATGTTAAAACAGCATCCCCAGCTGATTCCTACACATCGCTTTAAGGCATTCAGATCAAAGTTTTAAATGCACCTTCCCCCACAAAAAAGTTACTAAGAAAAATAAATCTCTGTACCTGAAAACACTAAAATTACCTTTGTGCCTCCCTATACATAAAAATCGATTCAAAAGGGAATTTATACATCTTCTATCAGAAAAAAACAAAAAGTCATCATTGAAATAGGATCTATTTAATTCTCTCAATCTTAAACTGCAAATTGGTTGATGTGCAAGAGAAATTCCAAGGGTAGATTTATTTTGCAGGATTATTAGCTGGCCCTATTCAACCTACAGTATAAGAAACTACCAGGTCACAAAGTAACATCATAGTCAAGTACAGGCTACATAATAAAGAGATTTTCCAAAAGTTGAAAAATGAGCTTTAACAGTACACTCTATAAAGGAGAATTAACAAAGATTAAGAAATAGGAAAGGTTTTCAAGTGTTCATTCATTGAAATTATAACCTTCATACTGGAATTTACCCTAATGTTACAACCCACACAGATCTGACACAGATGAGGGTTTAACGGGTCTTGCCACATTGGATCCAACTCATGATCCTTCCTGTCCAGGATCCTGGTGATGGCACCAAGGGACATGCTGTGGGAAGAATGCGTGCTCTTTGATGTCAACCTCAAAGGTTAGGAGTGTACTGAAAACATCCAAGTTCCCTGTAATAACCCATTATGGATCTGTCATCCACAAATTTAGTTAAATCATTTTTGAGGTTATTTATATTTTCCACCCCTATTTCCTCTTAAAGTCATCAGTTCCATAAGTTTATAACTACTTGGGTAAGGTGATACTTTCTAGTTCCACTGCTCACTAAATCTTGGAATAAGGCAGTGTTCTTACGATCAAGACTATTCATATCATCTATGACATCAAAAAAAAAAAAAAAAAAAACCATGGCCATATCTCCTCACAGCACTTGTGTCTATAGATTCCTGTTGTTTTTCTTTTCTCCCCATGGGCAGGCACCTCCTCTCAACCATTTTAGAAGCCTGGTATCTTCTCCAATTTCATTATATATCTTTTGGGGGGATTATCAGTCTATTACAAGGAGTGGGTATACTATTAATTTGTTCAAAGATAAGAGAATCTACTCTATTTGATTTCAAAATTCATTTCCTGATGAATTAAGACCTCAGTCAAAATCTTCTGGGGTCCTGTAACCCCTTACCAGTCCTAATAACTTAAACTAGAAATTTAACTTCCCATACCTATAATTTACCTTGTTTCTTTTTTGTTTGGTTTTGGGGGATTTTTTGCTTTCACCCTTATACCTGTCCACCATTGTGAATATAAATCCATCTGCCTGTTTCTATTTCTGCACATTCAGGTAAGCTCAAGAACTTGCCCTAAAATTTCTCCTCATTGGCTCAGCATTCTACTACCAGTGGAGATTAGTATTGACAGCCAAAAGTAGAACTGTATACTCCAAAATAGTAAATTAACTTAAGACTACATTGATCATCAATCTTTAAGATGCCCAGTTTGATACATATTTCCTTTGTAGAAAAATGCCCCCACCTTACACCTGTGATTCCTAGGCCTTGGTTCGTTAACCATAATAGAAGCACATAAGTACACTCCCCACTTATATGGTGACAAAGTGTTTTAGATGTAAAGTTATATCACTTTCTTCTGATATACATACCTATTTGGATTAAATTCTTCAATGTAGCTAATAACTGAGCATGATTAGCCTTAGAAAAAAAATTATTCTCCCCAGGTTATTTAGATATCTGTGGTACTATCCTTTACTGTACATTCTAATAATATGTCACAAAAAAATAAGTGACACCACTCATGAGAAGTATTATAAGGACTACCTTGAGAATTTTTTACTCTCTAATACCTGAACCTGTGTGGTAAAGTCACAAGAACTTCAACCATAACAAAGATTCTCCCCTTGACCAAACTTTGACTCCTAAAGCAGTCAGCCTTCTCTGAATTCTTGACTAGGCCTTGACCTTGGACCTATCCTTGCTGTGCCTCATAGCCCAGTGGTAGCTAGAATCCTGCTAAATCAGTTTACAAAGAATTTCTCACCCTTGATATCTGATCACATTCCTCATCCCCTACCCTTGATGTCTGATCACCTTGGCCTGCCTTCAGCAAGAATCCTTTAAGTTAGTTTAGCAAGAATCCCCCTAGCCTTGATATCTCCTTTTACTAATTTTGCATCCACCGACCCCCTCCCCCACCCTAATCCTTGACTGTAAATCTCCATTTTTCCTTGTTATTCGGAATTGAGCCCAGTTCTATACTGAGGTCTCTTTTCTCCTATTGCAATAGTTCCTGAATAAAATCTGCTTTTACCACTTTAACTACTGTCTAGCTCTAGTTCTCTTTGACAATCACAAAGAAAAATAAGATGCCAACTATCAGCACCTATGATAACTTTTCAAGGTGAAGGTGAGGATGCAGAGAAGGGCAAGACATCCTCCTAGAAAGGCACATGCTCCTAACTTCCACCACCCACTTGGGGGCTGGAGAGGAAATTAAGCAAGTGAGATGCAGTGAATGCTATAGGAGGGCCCATCCTGAGGCTAAAAAATCTAGCAGTGAGGAGATAGCTATAGAAAACCTCCAGAAAGTATCTAGGACCACACAAAATAGTCAACTGCCAAAGCAGAATAAAGACATTTTCTGACATGTAGGGTCTCAAAACTATATATCCCATGTACCCTTTCTCAGGAAGTTACTGAAGGATATGCTCCACCAAAACAGGGGAACAAACCAAGAGAAAAAAAGGTAAAAAATATAAAATACGGAATCCAGGAAACAGGGTGTCAAACGTAAGTTAGAGATAGAAGCAATCCCCAAGATGACAGTGAAGGGAAATCCCAAGATGATACCTGTAAAGCAGCCAATTAACAACCAGTCTAGATGACTCTGAAAGAAGTTTCTTCAAAAGGATAAAAGAGTAACTGTATTCTAACATACTAGAAAGAGATTTAGGAAAAACGAAAAGTTTAGAGTTAAATTAGAGATGTGTATATAGAGGGAAAACCATCTCCACAGAAAAAAAAGTTATGCAAGATAGGAAATATAATAAATATATATACACACTCTGTGGCTCAGCTCTGTTTGCACAGTTATAAGAATATAAACACCAGCGATTCATCTTCCAAAATTATAACTATCCTGGGATGATGGGGCGGAGAAGCAGGCTTGTGTGTAGTGAGGAAGGAAGTGTGAAAATAGCCAAATCCTTATCTCCCATAGCAGCAAGTCAATAGATAATGCCCCAAACTACAAAGAAGGCCAGGAGCAGTAAAAGCATGTTATGAATTATGAACATAAATACCCAAAAAATTCTAAAGGAGTTGAAAATATTTGGGAGAGAGGTCGCAAGAGGAAATTGGGATAAGGACAGTAGTTTTTCATAACAACCCTGGTAGAACTATTCGATTCTAAACTATGTGTGTGCGTAGTTTAGAGAAAAACAAAATTTTAAAACAAAGAATGTACTTATTTCCTCATATTAGTAATGAATCATTCATCTATACTTAGGAAAATTTCAGTTTTATGGGATTAAATTAGAAGAAATTCCAAACTAAAGATTCAATTACAAAGTACTTACAAAGTCAAAGGGGGAGAAATACACAGCTGAAAGTTAATATTCTGTGGGCTGTCAGCAGTTAATATCACAATATTCAAATTCCAGATTTCTTCCAATTGCTACCAATTAGAAAAGTAACAAAAAGCCTTTAGACTTTGAAGTCTCATTTTTACAGTATCTTACTTCATTCAGCAATTGAACAAAACTAATTTATTTGATGTAGAGAAAAATAAAACATTATTTGCCATAATGTTTTTATTTACTTAATTGTGGATAAAATTATATCCTTAATTCATATTTATATTTCCCTACTAAAAGGGGACTTCACTTAAATCTTGGCAGAAAGCTAGCATCTCAAGACAGACTCACAGCTCACCTCATTCTATGGTGAACCCTTTGGGGAGGTCTCTTACTCGGGGGAAAATGAGGAAATTAATCCAAGTTATTGGGATGCATTCTTATATAAAATATTGGGTTTACAAGAAAAGAATGTCTGTATTAATGATAAACGGCATTTGTAATAAATCCTTCTCACACTGTGGTATATTAACCAATATTTCCCAAACCTCCCTTAGGTCAACACAAGAGACCTCAGGCAGCCAACCAGATTAACTAGGACCACATCAAGTAAAACCAGGCCACACAGAAGTCCTTTCCTACATAAGAGACAAAACAATACATGTATGATTTCAATAGTTTCTCAAGCTGTTCCAGGGTTGGCTAGAACTTACATCTTTCCAGACTTAGCAAAAATACAGACATTATCCAGGCCTAGGAGTTTCATATTCAGTAAGAATTAAGTCTCTTTGTTCCTCTTTGCCAAGATGTCTCAACGTCTTAAATAGGAATGGAAAGGGGGTAGGGATGTGATAGAAAATCCATATAAAATATTAAAAACAAATGCATGTGTCACCAAATGTGAAGATTTTTTCTGTAAAACATGAGGAATCTAAAAGTGCCAGTACTTTAAATTCCAGGCCTTCAGGATCTTTTAGTGAATTTGACATTTATATTTCATAATTCTTACTTTAAGAAAACAGATTTCATGCCAGGTCAATAATTGCACATATGTTATTGCATATATGTTTAAAATAGTTTTTGAAAACTGAGGTATGGTGGTATATTTAAGTGTAGCCAATACAATATAGATTGTTTTAAATATAAATACAAAAGAGACATATATAAAAGCAAACTTGACAGAAGATTTATTATTTTATTTCTGGTCTGTGGACCTCATAGTCGCTAATATTCTTAAGCCTAACAAAATGAACTCAACTCAAAATGTTACAGTGAACTGCCCAACACTGATTCTTATTACAAAACAAAAAACCTTTCTCGTTTAATTCTTTACCGCATCTTCGGCAAAGCTGACCCACATTCCGCAGTAGCCTTTCCCTTTTGTGGACTTCCCTCAGCCTTTTAGTCTGAGTCACATTATAGTCACATATTTACATGCTGCTTTTAAAAACTTTCCTTTGATGCTTTCTATTTTTTTTTTTACTTTTCTCTCAAATCAAGCTGAGTAAGAAAGACCACAATCACCTCTTTTCTTTTTCTCACTAATACAGTAATCCCCCATTGGTATATGATGTTTTTCTCAAAATTGTTCTTATAAAGAATAGACTTGGTGCTCTTTGTTTAATACTAGTGGTAGTAAGACTAACAGGTGACTTACCATGTGTCAGAAAATACTAGTTGTCCACCCTTCTTTCATGATCCCAATTCTCTTCAGGGAGGCAATATGCTTGGCTAAAGAACTGATTTTCCAGACCCTCTGGTAGTTAGGAGGCATCACAGCATGGCTCTCTAAGCAGGGACAAGGGTAGATGCCAGCTGGGTCTCTCTCATTTTTTCTAAGAAACCAACAGCTTTTCAAGAAGCCCTATCCAAAAGACTTCTGCTTATATCTCAGAGACCAAAACTTTACCTCCATTCTAGACTCCCATCCCCTCACCGCAGTTACCTACTCCCACCAATCTTCACTACTCCAGTGCATCCTTCACTCTTATCATTCTTCTGCATCTCTATTATCACATTTCTCACTGCAGAACTTGGACTATTCCACCAGCCTACACACTTTCATGCTTCCAACTCTTACCTCCATCTAATCCATTCTCCACTAAATTGTCAGAGGGATTTATTTTAAAATTAAATAAAAATCTTATCACTTTCCCTGTTTAAAAGTCCACTATGGTCTCCACTACCTAAAAAACCAAGCCCATTCTTATCTCTGAGCTATGTCTGATCCCTACACAAAACACAACCCCAAACTCTTGAGGTTCTGGCTCTGCTCCTCACCATCCATCCCAAGAATACCTTCACTCCATCTGCCCTTATTTTTCTAGTTACTTTACATTTATAATTCAAGGCTCACATCAGGCTCTATTGCATTCATTCAACAAACATTCATGATTATTCCCTATGTCCTACAGTCTAGGAACACAATGATAAGTAAGATGATATAGGATTTCCTAACTTAAAAAGGAACATGCAATTCCCTCCAAGAAGCCTTCTCGTATACTGTAACCAGTTTTAAGGGCTTCAGTATGCCCCTGTGACATGCTGGACTGTCTCCTGTTACTAAACTTATCACATTATGATGAAATTACCCAGCAGTCTTTATTCCTTCCCTAGTAGACAGTAAGCTCTTCAAAGGCAGGTATCACCTCCTGTACATTTTGATACGCCCAGAGTCCACCTCATTGCTTCACATCTAGTATAGATGTTTGCTATTATGCAAGAATATATTGCTAAAATGCAGTGCCTTTCAATTAACAAGTTTTAGCGTACTCACCTTTTACTAGGCTTGTTAGAAAATAAAATAAGGTTCCTGGTCTCCAGGAACATACAGTCTAATTTAACAAGATATGTATGCATAACATGCCAAATTTAGTGCAACATTAAAGGGAAAAATCTCTAAGATTTGGTCTCAATCATTTTGAACAACCTTATGACGATGTTTTATATATCATGGATTTGAAAGGCAAATTTATCATATCTGTTTGCCAAACAAACATTAACCAATTTACTAAGACAATTTTACTCACTGGAATATATAAATAAACTGTTTTTCCCCCAAACCTGGCCCCTCTTCTGCTACCCTGAACCCCCACTTTCCAGTTGGGTATCAGTTCCCTAAGTATACTGAGCAGATTCCATCAATGAAAGCAAGTCAAAATTCATTATACTAGTTCTTCTTGCATATTTAAGGCCCATTCCTTTTTTATTTAAAACATCCATTTAAATTGAATATAAAGCCTTTCCTCTCCTCCCCACACACAGGCAGGAGAAGTCTAATCCCCCAACAGCTGGGAGTACATGGAGGTTGAATGCATTAATCTCCAGTGTGCTACAGAGGATAAAGGGCTATGTCTTCCACTTAAAGGATGAGGTTTTATCCTTCTCCTTGGTTGGCCTTAATGGTTTCATGGCCAATGGTCTCAGGAAGAAAAAGCGATGACTTCATCACCTTCATCATCAAAAGGAACCTTGCCAGGGAGGAGCTAACACCCATACCAACTTCCCTAGGCTTTGGTGGTTACTTCACCAATCTCACCACACCTTCCAGGTAACACCAAGCTAGTAGTGTTCACACTGTATCTCCCTGATACAAGCTTTAGCTAGCCTCCTCCCCACCATGCTACAAGGGTCCTGTCAGGACCGTAATTCCTAATCTCATCCATCCTGTAGTCAAACATGCAGGCTCCATCTTTGGTGTCTTCTAGAGGCGGTTTTCATCTCACAGTCTCCTTTCTCTTCTTCAGATAGCACAGAAGGAGCAGCAGTTTACTGTTGAGGCATTTCCAACAATAGAAGGAAAGGCCATTCTCCCCTTCCTGTCAGTAGCACCAAAATTTAAGAATTATTTTAAGTCCCCACCCTGCCTTTGGGGAGGAGAAACACTTCCCCTTCATCCCTAAGTTCCCAAACATGTATGTGAGTTTGTGTGTGTGAGGGGTGTAAACACATAGAAAACATCAGAAATTGACATCAAATAATAAAAATTGCATCTAGAGAAGGGTAATGAAAGAGAACACGGGAGACACGCTTTTTCCTTTTTTATTTTTCTTAATGAGGATATTTGTGTCACAAGTGTAACTAAAATGAGAAGAGGAGAAAAACAGGGAAAGAGGAAAGGAGGGAGGTCTATTGATTGTGATTCCTTATAATGAAATGATTCAATCAAGTTTTCAAATTAAATTCCCTTAGTATTCATATTACTATTTATTAATTTACTTTTCAGAAACAGTGAGAAAAACTCCTCCTCATGGTTACTGCAAAGGAATAAAATTATATCACTTTAATCAAATGCAGCAAATCCAAAATTGAGAAAAATGTCATAGTCCTTAGGCATCCCTGAGGAACACGCCACATTACCCCCAGACCCCATTCGAGAATGAAGTTTAGAAAGCACCAGCTTCTGGTTAATGTCAATCAACCCAGAACAACAGAGTCTTTGTCAAGGAAACCCGAGTTCAAGTGCATGAGGATCAGATAAAACACAACACATGGCATCTGAACTAAAATGATATGCTTTGATTTTCGCTTAAAAGTTAAGAAACCAGCAGAATGTGAACAGTTAAGAGAAAGGATGTACAAATAAAATTAAGATTGGCTTCCTCTTAGGTGCTGACAGTTGAACAGAAAAGTGGCGATAGGAAACATGTGTCAGAGCAGCCCTATAAACCTCTTTATTTGTAAATCCATTATATATATGTTTCTATTTAATAGGACATTGTGTTACGATCACAGATAATAGATATTAGATAACCAAGTGTTTAGAAAATACATTGTTTAGGAGACTACTGATAATAAAAGAACAACCATTAATTCGGAAAAGCACATGGCCCTGCTTGTGGTCTTTAAGGCCTATATCCTGTACAGGGAGGAGGAAGTGGTGGATGGAAGGAGTTATGCAGAGCTGTGTCTCAATTACGGCTATAAAACCAGTTACCCAAATTCTTTTAGAACCTCTCGTTAGAAGCTACTCAGATTACCTAAGATAATAAAAAGTCAGGAAGCATAAGGGCTCTTTTGACCACACATTAAACATGAATTAAATTACTGAAATTTCATGGTGTGTAGTCCCAATATGGTGTGTTTCTGTGTTTAAAAGTAGGAGAATTTAAAATTTTATATGCTGAGAGATACTTCCAAACGAAGAAAAACAGGTTAACACATACATAACTCCAAATTCTCTCCATAAAAGACAACTTCGAGAAAACAGATGAAGTTGCTTCAATGAAATAAAAATTACATTAATCTGAAAATACATTTGCACCAGGTTATTCTTTGCAGCACTGTTCGTCCCTGCAAAATATTGGAAGCAACCTAAATGCCAATATACAGGAGACTAAGTGGATAAATTATGGTACATCCACACAGAAGGGTACAAGGCAGCCATAAAAAAGAATTAGAACGATCTCTAAACTGATATGGAGTCATTTCCAGGATATACTCTTAAGTTAAAAAAAAAAACAAACAACTGCAAAAGGATTTCTAGTGTATGTCACTTTTGATGTCAGGAGAAAAGGGGGAAATAAGAAAATATTCATGTCTGCTCATTAGTGCAATAAGATGAATAAACCAGAAACTAGTGCGATAGTTACCTGCAGTAGGCAGGTGAGACAGAGTGGAAAAGTTAGGGGAATGTGAACAGGATAGAAGGGATAGGGTACAGGAAGTACCTACACCCCTTCTGTATTGTTCTGACCTTCAGAATCATGTAATATTTGACATACTCAAAAAATAAATGAACATAATAAGGATGGGGAAGAGGGAACCCAAAATAGAAAAAAAAAACCCAGAATCAATCTAACTGAATTTCAAATGAATAACAACCACACTGAAGTGGGAGGGGAACTGACCTAAGTAACTTGAACACAATATTTTGACTACATACCCTTCAGCTGAACACAAAGAGAACTGAAAACAGATACTGATTCTTAGTAGCTTGTTTTTTCCAGTGGTGTGGGTTAGCATTTCTAGAAGTATTCTATGTATATTCCAGAACTGAGCAAATAGGTAGATATATTGTGGGTGAGAGTTAGGTTTCTCATTGTCAGAAAAGAGAGTTAAAAATATGGAAAGAGAGAACACTAGAATGAACCCCACAGTGCTAGAATGGAATTGGAGGCCACACCAGCATGAACTCATTATTTTTAATATGTACATATAGATGGGTTATATCTGTATATATATGTCTAAATGAATGTATATATACACAGACGCATATATTTCCTAGCTTTGTTTGCTGAGAAGGTCTAGAAGTAATGACATCCCAATAGCAATGAGCATACCTTCCATCCAGATTTTGTTTTCTAAATATCATTCTCAACTAAAAGGAGCCACAGCTCCTTGGAGAAATAACGCCAATTCAAAGACTAGGTCAGGGAAAGTACAAAATCAGCCTGAGACATCTTGTGCCAGAAAGCAGAGAAATCTTCAAAGAATGATGGAAACATGTCAAAAAGAAGTTTAAAGGAGCTCCCAGTGGCCCAATCTGGGTCAATCTGAGCAACAGAATAAATAATGACAGTAAAAGATTATAATCCTTAAAAGAAAATAACCATGAGTGTATACTGCTATGAATGAATGGGGGAGAAGAAAGCTCTTCTTTGCAGTAGAACTCCAACTAATGAACACAGAATAAATGAGGAATTAGGAGATCCCCACTGGAAATCATGACAGTAATAATTGTTTCAGACACTAGCTAAAGCTATCGAGTAAAAGCTATTGAGTAAATGTATGATGAGAAACAAGATTTTACACAGTATCAAAGGATTTCCCACAAGATACTATATTTCCCTTTGAAATAAGTAACATTACAGACAAGATACCTTAATTTAGTGATCAAAATTAATATCACAAATCAATATCATGTGCTTCCCGTTATAAGGCACTGAAAAAAAAAACATCATTTCTGTCACATTGCTAAAAAAATGCAGAACTTCAATATAATCATGAGGAAACATCAGACAAACTCAAATCGAAGAACATTATAGAGGATAACTGCCCAGTACTCTTCAAAAATGTCAAGGTCATGAAAGACAAAGGCTGAAGAATTGGTCCAGATTAAAGGAGAATAAAATAAACATGACAACTAAAGCAATGTATGATCTTAGATTGGATCTGAAACAGATTTTTTTTTTTTTTTACTATATAACACATTAGTGGGACAACTGGGGACATCTGAACACGTTCTATAGACTAGATAACAGTATTATATCAGTCTTATATCAGTGTTAGTTTCCTTATTTTAATAAATGTATTGTGGTTATAAATTAGAAGGTTTTTGTTTTTAGGAAATACACACTGATGTTTTTAAGGAGCATCATGTCTCCAATTTACTCATAAAATTTCAGGAAAAATAGATAGTATGACATAGCAAGTATGAAGTGTGGTCAGATACTAACGCTTGAGGAATCTAGGTAAAGAGTACATAAAAATTCTTTGTACAAATTTTTTACTTTTCTGTAAGTCTGAAATTATTTCAAAACAAAAAGTTAAACACTGTAACAATCTAAGTTTAATCAGAAGCAGCAATAAACCAATCCATTTCAAAATAATTAACATAATTACCTATAAAAAACTACAGCAATTAATACAAAGTAATTTTGTGAAACTACTCTTGGTTTTTCCAAGGAACCAGATTTGTACATCCCTTCTATATTTCCTGGAGCTTTTGAGTAAATCATGAAAACAATCTCTGATATTTCTTAGATAATAAGACTCATTACTTAAAAAACCGACATGCCCAAACACATTGCATTTTCCTCTTAGGTTTCTCAGGAGAGAAAATTATCTAACTGATTAACAGATAGTCATTGAATGAAAGACACTGTCCAGATGCTTAAACAGATAACATCTACATCTGATTCATCCAGTTTATCAGTTCAGTGCCAACAACAAACCACCATACAAGCTTGACCCAATGGGCTTTGCCAAATGAATTACCAGTCTGGTCAATCTGGTAACATTACCATATGCAGGCAGAACATTCGTATCATCATAGTAATGAAAACAATTCTTGAATAATAATTTCAAGGAACTTACTGGAAATGCATCCTTCATTATAAAAGCATTTTTATCTGAGAAAATACAAGAGTAGAGAGTTTGCATTTAAAAAAAAATCAAACAATCCATGAGTTCAATTATAAGAATTCATTCCAAATCACCATTATCCATTAGATTCCTTCTTTTTTGAGATATAATTGACATATAACATTGTGTCAGTTTAATGTTTACAACATGATTCGATACATTTATTATTGCAATATGATTAACACCGTAGCATTAGCTAACACCCCAATCACATAGCATCACATCACATAAACCATCATCCATTAGAATGGACAGATCAAGATGGATGTAGTTCTGGGGACTGAATTCTAAGTAGCTCTTTTCAGAGCCTAACAGCAACAATAAAAAGGGATCATATTTCCTTCTTTTAGGATTTCATCCTTCTCAAAAACAAAACCCTCCTTGATGTTTCAGCTTACCCCCTAACACATTCTCATCTGGTTTTATATTCAACAGTCCACAAGCTTCTTTCTACACATTTACATACTCCAAGATTCAGTGTAACCCTCACACCCTTGAAAAATTCTTCAATTGTTCCCAATGTCTACTGATAGCCTTTGGCCTCTCACTCTTTATTTCCAGCCTAGTGACTTACCTGAGGAAGTAATTGTATATACCAAAAGTCTAGTGACCTGCCATACTTGTAGCCATTCTATATATTCTACCATCCAACAAATTCAAGTTTCAAGTTCCTAGCCTGACACTCAAGAGACCAGCCATCCAGTTTGTCCAGGACTGAAGGGTTTCCCAGATGTGAGACTTTCAGTGCTGAAACCCAGAGAGTCTCAGGCAAGTCAGGACATTTGGTCACCCCAGCTCTGTGACCTAGCAAATGACCTCTTCACCTCCCAAATGCACCTTTGCTTCTGATATTCACTTTCTCTAGCTCATCCTGCCCTTATCATCATCACATATCCAAGTGAAGGTTGTTCAAGAACTTGTCCAAACGCCACTTTCTCTGTCAAAGGTTTTCCTTTCTCCAATCCTGGAAGTGATTTCTCTTCACTGTAAATTCCAAAGCAACTCAATTTTTCTCTCCCTTATGCCACTTGTTCTATGGTTGGGCAGGAAGACAGGGGACACTTACTGTCTTTCTTCACGAGAGATATCTATTCAACATAATACTATGCACATTCTCCTCTCTCTCACTAATTCTTCCCCAAGGGAAAGGGGAAAGGAATTCTTTGTATGGGGAATTTGGGACAAGGAACTAGGCATTGTAGACCAGCACTCTCCTCTATCTTTTCCTCTTTGGAATTTGCTTGCATTCTCAAAGTGTTACAGAAGCAGGCCTCCACATGGAGCCCTCTACATTGTCTGTGCCTGACTGGATGGGCCTGTCTGAATCCAAGGTATGGCATAGGAAGCTCACTTTTGCTGTACATCAAAGCCATGTTCTCTATTATTAGCTTTACCAGTAACAAAAATGTTTGTCATCTGAAAACACTGATTTCTTGTTATTATTCACAACTAGGGTAGGTAAAAGGAATGCTATTTATTGACTACCACCCCTTCTGAACTGTAGGGTCCTGTAACTGGGCCTGTATCATCTCCGTAGCACACTGTACAGTGCCTTGCAGGTAGCAGACACTCCTGAGTGAGCAGATACAAATATCTTACTATTGATTTTTTTCCTCCAAATCATGACTGAGTGGAATCAGTTCAAATCCTGGGACTGGTACTTACTAGCAAGTTAATCTTGGGTAAGTCTCTTAACATCGGAGTTCCAATTTTTTCCCAATTGATGAGTTGCTACAGAGACTTATGGCCTACAAAGCTTAAAATATTTACTGTCTGGCTCTTTACAGATCAAGTTTGCCAACTCTTCTTCTAAGGATTGTTGTGTGGATTACAGATCAGATGTTCTTCATTGCTAATGCCTAGCATATTTTTGGCTGTTATCAATTTAAATACCATGGTAATATTTAAAGTAATATTGGTAAAAGAAAATTTCTGTGGGCATACAAAATTAACAGCCAAAAACATATTATATTCAAATATTCTAAAAGAGGGAAAAAGGCCACAAGAATCATCATTTTTAATTTGCGACAAATTTAGAGGCTCGGGAAGCGTTACCTACTACAAAACTCTTACACTGCAAAGCATCCACAAGACATTTATCTCAGTGTTCCCAAGAACAATGACGACTCAAGAGAAATAAAAGATATACTAAACATTTTTTCCACTAAAAGGAATCTTGAAGTAGAACTTGAGCAACAAGAATATTTACATATTTAATATCCTTTAATGGATGACAAGCAGAGGGTACTGATGGGAGTTATTCCAGCTTGAAATAAGTTGTAAAAACTACTAAGTCTGACAAAGACATTGCAATAATTCTTCCTCCAATTAACTTTGACTCCTTTAACATTGTGTTAAGTGCTAGGGATCCAAGATAAAGACAGTCCCTGCCCTTGTAGAGTTCAGAGTCCAGGGAGGAACACACACATGCATTTAACAGGGTTATCTGAATTCTTCTAGCAGCAGTTCAAACATGTTTGGCAAAAAAGACCCATCTTCCCTTTTCTGAGCTCCATGTCAGTTGTTTGGCACCAGGGATGAAGGGAAGAGTTTTGTGATGGAGGGTCCTAGGATAGATAAAAAGACAGCTAAGGTTGTGATGCTGGCCAGCCCCTTGGACTGGATTTCAGTTCCAGGAGTTGGAAGGGTAATGAGTTGTAGCTAGATAAGGTGGTTGAGGAGACTCTGTGGAGAGACCCAAGTAGTATTCATTCATATGACCAAAGTACATACAGTTTAGAGTTTGGGAGTTGCCAGTGTCTCCACTTTTGCATGGAAGCCAGCATGGCTCTGGTACTGTCAAGTCTGGCAACTTGAAAAGTTTCAGAAGCAAGAGTCTTTGGACCTGCCTGGTACCTGCACTGTCATGAGCAGTGGCCATGGTGAGGCTCCCTGAAATGACTTCCTGAGCCACAGACACTGACTACTGGCTGTCGAAGCAAGGGAGGAAAGCCCTCATGAATGCCGTATGGTGACTGCATGTGGCGCCCAGAAATAACTGGGGAAATTGACTGGGAGTAGAACCCACAATCCTTTCATCATTTCTCTGCTGGCTTAAATATGCCCTACTCATTTAGGATACATATGAAAGTAAAACCAATACATTATGATAAGTGCTATGACATAGGTGCGTACAAGCCTCTATGGGCATCCAGAGGAGGGGCTCCAAATCCAGCCAGTTGAGGCAAGTCAGAAAGAACTCTGAGGAAGACCAGTTATGTTTTTAAGAATGTTACAAGGAAAGCCATTTCTTGGTATAAAATGGTTGTTGTTTTTTTTTTACATTTCTGTCAGCTCTTCAGTTTTCCTCCTTCTGATGATATAGCATAACCATGGGATACATTTCATCAAGTGTATCTAACATTCTTTGAAACCATTGCATAGGGTCCCTGAAGAATTGGCAAGCACTTTGCTACTGATGACTATACTCTTGTGTTAATATTCTTTAAGGATCAAGATGACTTTTTATGCTGCCAGAGAGTGAATTAGTGTCTCCCACTTATTGAGTTCTTTCAGGCTCAACCAATTCCATTGTCAAATTATTCTTATATCAGGGTTAGCCCAGCGGTGTAGCAGTTAAATTCAGTACACTCTACTTCAGTGGCCTGGATTCGCAGGTTCAGATTCTGGGCATGGACCTACACTACTCATCAAGCCATGCTGTGGTAGTGACCCACAAACAAAGTAGAAGAAGACTGGCAGAGATGTTAGCTCAGGGCCACTCTTCCTCAAGCAAAAAGAGGAAGATTAGCAACAGATGTTAGCTCAGGGCTAATCTCCCTCACTGCCCCCCCCCCAAATTCTTCTTATATCTCACAGGATATGCATCTAAGTTACATTTTCAATCTGGAACAAGCAAAACTTGACCCAGTCTATTTATAAGTCATGGTATTATAGGCTTGAACCTCCCACCAGATTAATCTGTCTTCAAATAATGGCTATAAAGAGGTACTTAAGAGATCCTCAAGATCTTGCATCACTAATGGATCACCATTACATGGTGCAGAAAACTTGACTCGGGAAGTTATAAGAGTAAACAGATGGAGTCCATTATACGTTTTTCTTTCTTGTAGTGTAACTAAATGGCCTTATTAGGCTACCAACTTAAAAAAAATAAATTGTAATGTTTATTACTGATTATGAAAAACACTATGCATCCCATGCACTTTGAAAAATACAGAGTAGATTGTCAATCCATTTTAAAAGAAGAGACCAAATCTTTTATGTTTGCAAAAGCCCTTTCAAAACAAGAGGAATATAAGTATCGTCACCTGGGTGAGAATAAGAAATGATATAAAAATTAGAGAACAAAAGACCAGGATTTTTTACATTGAAAATTCAAGATTGACCATGAAGGAAACTGTAAAAACAATATTTACTGACAGTGAGAAAGCTAAAGATTGAAGCTTTGATTAGTAGGCTTTGTTTCAGTTCTCTCCCTCTCTCTCTCTCTGTAAGTGGAAGAGGAAAAAAAAAAAAAGTGAACTTGAACTAGGAGATCCATCAAACTGCCAAAGTTATCTGCAATCTTTTGGAGACGGTGACTAGCTACCCCCACCTCTGGCACAAGCAGAAAAGAAGAGAAGAAGAAAGGTGATGGAATAAAATAAGATTGGTGTCCCACACCTCACTCATAACACAATTGGCCCAGCAGCTACAATGGTGGCTTAGATTGGTAGAGAACAGTGAGGGGGAGAGCACAGCAGGGAGGTTGTCACCCCATACACCAACACACAGCTCATGCAGGTTGTTGCCTTCACCCAGGAACTATGACTAGATCACAGGCATATAGAGCAAATACAAGTTTTGACCCCGGTCCTGCCTCTTCAACTCAACAATTTCAGTAAATCTCCTTGCAAACTCTTGTCCTAATTCTAAAATTAAGATTTTTTTTAAAAAAGGAAAACAATAGAAAAGGAAGGAAGAGGAGGTTACAGAAAAACACATCTATTTGTTTTACCAAATATAGCCCTAACTATAATCATAAACATTTAATAACATACACAGTTAACATATGGTCCATCCCTCTGAGACTCATTCATCTTCATTCCCACTAAATGATGAACTCCCTGAGGGCAGACACTCTTAAATTTTTATCCACTGGCACCTTAATACAGTTTCTAGTATAGGGGGGTTGATATAGTTTATATAGATGAATAAATGGCTTCATCTTTCAAATCAGTAGTTCCCATTTCTATCCTGTGTCCTGGCCACATATCCTAGATATTTAGTCAACATTTCCCCTTGGCTGCCTATGATTCAAAGTGAGGATACTGAAATTTAAAAAAATCAACCTCTCCCTATCGATTTTCATCTTTCTTTTCAAAAACATAAATATTTTTATTGTGTACTGTGGCACAAATTCTTAGTCACCACATTCCTTTCATTCCCCAGATTCAGTAAGTCACCTACTTGAGAGGCTACTTCCAAAGCTTTCTAGTGTCTCTTGTAGCCCAATGCTAGGACCCTAGTCCAGCTGCTAATTAACCTGTGCTGGAATTACTGCAAGAACTTCTAGGTGGCCTCCCTGATTCCACCTTCTGCCCCTTCAGATCACTTATCTTCCCCATGTCCCACTTCCAACTGCCACCCCCCCAGCCCCCGAAGACAGGTATGCCTCAAAGGCTGGTGCCAAGTCTTATTCAACTCAGAGTGTCTTTTCACATGTTTGCAATAAAAATATTCAATTACCTCATGGACTGAGGTGCCACAGGAACACCTATTTGTGTTCAAAATTAGACCTCTTTGGACCCTCTGGGTTACTTTCTTTAAATATAGCCTTATGAATATTTGTAGTCACAAGGGAATGGATAGCTTACTTAAGAAGCAGCTCTTGCTATGGAGTTTTACAATTCACCTGTATACTCTCCTCCTACACCTTGTTAATCTTTAAAAGAATAATAAGATGAAGAAAAGGAGGCTGGGTGCACTTGGTGCTGGTGGTAGAGTGTGGAAAGAAAGGCATGGGGAGCAGAAAAATGCAACACCAAATTGTCCATTCTTTATGCAATTCCATCATAATTGGAAAGCAAAAAACTACAACCCGCTGGCAACACCCTTCGCTGAGTCACTGTATTCTTTGTGTGCATTTTTGTAAGAGCAATCAAAACAGTAATTGCAGGACTAACTTTAGAACATGAAATCACTGTATCTGCATTGACATGGAATGCAATGTGAAAAGTAATCTCTCATTAAACCAGAAACTGTGGTTTGCATTGTTTAAAAAGTGCATCGGATCGCTCATTCTCAGGGGATAGATCATAGTGCTCCTTAAGGACAGAAAATTGAGAGAAAGTATTAGTTCCTTCCACAAAATACTTAAGAAATCCCATGAGGTTCTGGGGTTTTCTCCCACTTGTTCTAATTACATCAGGAATAAAGTGTTCTTTAAGTGTCTTTAGCACCATCGTTAAAAATGTCCTTTTCCCAAACTAGGATCCCAGTTCAAATAAATAAAGTATAAAACCCATTTTTGAGACAATCTGAGAAATTTGGTTGTGACAGGTATTAAATGATGCTAAGGAATTATTTTAAATTTTGTTAAGTGTGGTAATGGCATTGTGGTTATAAAAACCTCTTTATAGATATATAATGACATATGTTAAGGTAAACATGATATCTGAGATTCACATTAAAATACTTTAGCAAGGACAAAAAAAGGACAGAGAAAGCATACGTAGAATTTATATATTTTTAATAAACATTGGCTCTAAGTGATGGATCTAAAGGGGTATCATCTATTTGTGGTGTAATTCAAAATGTTCATAATAAAAAAAAGTTCTTAACATCTCCTTTTTCCCCTTCATGCAAAACTCAGAATAATGACTGCAGAGGCCCACCCAAGAAGGTGTTGGGGCACCCTTTCTCAAAGTAGAGAAAGTTTTGCTGTGACCATGCTATGGCCAAAGGTATGTGAAAACCAGTCTGGGAAGTGTCATAAATATAAGGTCTAGAAAAGATGTGCGTGTGTACACAGAACACTTCATAGTCATGTGATAACCTCACATAATGAGGCAGACTCCTACACAGAAGCTAAGTTGTGCTTTCTTCATGTTTTGACTAAAATTACCAACTATTTCCCCTAAGCGTTGTTATGCTTTTACTCCCCACCATAACACATACATGTTTTACATTAAATAATTGAAACCTATTGGAAACTCCCTCCAGGTAAACACACCTTCCAAGTTTCGACTATTTCTCAGTAGGGAGAGAAAAAAAGGAGTTGGGAACAAGAAGATTGGATTCTTTTCCAAGAAAACAATATAACGGAGACAAAAGACCGAATGACTACCTGAGTATCTAGCACGAGCAATAGAACTTAGAAATCTAAATATCTTTTCTGAATTATATCATCTTCGTATTATTGCCTCTTGTTGCTGCTTCTTAGGGCAAGTAGGTAACAGATAAGTACAAGTCAAAGATTTAGCGATAGTTCCGATTGAGTTCCAACTCACTTTGTGTTTTCTTACTGTGTTTCATCTAGCTTTTGAGTTTGAATTTGTATCACAGACACAATGAGTAGTTTCCACATTAACAGCACAAGCTTACAGTGAGCACTGGTTTCTCCTGCAGTTCTTAAACATCTGTAATTCCTGGACACAGAGTCTGAGCTTCCCCTCGGAGAGTCTGTTTCAGTTTATCTGGATTGGGGCCCAGGCTTCCACATCATTAAATGCTCCCCAGGTTATTCCCACCATTATCAGGGTTAGGAACCACAGGCAAAATCTAGCCATGTATCATCTAACGTAAACATTTTTCTTGATTTTGTTAAATATATTACAAAGATAGACACACAAAGGCATCCTGTGAATCTGTGCATACTGCCCTCGAATTATTGAAAAGCAACTTTAAAAACAATTGTATTAAAATCCAAAATATTTTATTGAAAAAAAGGGTACAATTAGCATTCCCTTCATACCAAGTAAACCACCACTGGCCCTTTGCTATCCTCACAGACCTTAGTAAAGCAAACAAAACAACCCACCTCACATTATTAAAATGTGCTAAAATCTCTAGCAAAAGATACGCTCTGTCCCTGCTGTAAAAGTCTGATTATCTTGCACAAATCAGCTCCTATGACACCCTTTCCAAACCAGATCTCACCCATTTCCCAGGCAGAGAAGCCTGCAGCACGTTGTATGTACTTGCGTCGATAGCACTTTTCATCATTGAGTTGTAGTTATTTACCAGTTTACCCTACAAATTTGAGCACCCCCAAAACAATAACCATGAGTTATTCATTCTTCATATTACCAGCATCAAGGAAGTATTTGATAAATGCTTTGCTCAGTGTCTACTAGGTACCACATAAATAAGTAATCATCCATATTCTTGAATGGCTTAAGTAATTAAGTCAGTTGCTCATTCCCTTAGTGTATATGACAACTAAACAAATATAAGGCTAGATTCCTTAATTTTCCCTGACATTTCCATTCATTCTCTCTTTCACCATGCTCCATATTTTAAGAGTTTCTAGATCCGAACGGTTCTTGTCCTGATGTATTAAAATCATAGCACTTTAATAATTTGGCAAGTAAATTAGAAACAAGTTCTAATATCTTCCCTTTTTTTTGTAGCAATTCCTCTTTGCTTTTGTTGTTGTTAGTGCCACTGAGTCCATTTCGACTCCTAGCAATGCTGTGTCCGGCAGAGCTGAACCCTGCCTGGTCTTTTTGCACCATCCTCTCATCTTCCGGCGCTCTATCAGACAATGCTCCGCTATTATTCATAGGGTTTTCATGGCCAATATTTTTCAGAAGTGGGTGGCCAGGTCTTTCTTCCTAGTCTGTCTTAGTTTGGAAGTTCTGCTGAAACCTGTCCACCATGGGCGACCCTGCTGGTATTTGAAATACTGGTGGCATAGCTTTCAGCATCATATCAACATGCAGCCATCACAGAATGAGAACCAACAGATAGGTGGTGTGGTTCCCTGACCAGGAAAAGAACCTGGGCCAAAGCGCCAAATCTTAACCACTAGACCACCAGGGTTGGCCTTCCTCGTTGCCTAATCTACTAATATTAATTGCCATCATTTGAGAACGCACTATATGCCACAGTGTTTAATATGCTTTACATGTATTAACCCATTTTTTATTAAAACCTTATGAGGTATTATTATTATTCCAATTATATAGAGAGTGAAAGTGAGGCACAGAGGGTTATGCATCTTGCCCAAGATCATTCAGCTACTAAGTGACAAAGCCTGACTTCAAACCCAGGTAGTCTGGCTTTAGTGCTTAGAACAAAAGAATGCTTCAAGTGTGTTTTCCTGTATATTTAAGAACAAAAAAATAAAATAAATGTTTGAAAGATGGTTGATCATAAGGTTCATTTCAAAAGGAAAAAAAATAGCTGGGTCCTGAAGAGGTATGAGCTCATCCATCCAACCTCCATGCTAGGCTGGCTCAGCCCCTTTCCCCTCCCATCAACCTGAAGAGAGTCCCAGGGACTACAGAGCTGCCAAGCACATTTACCCTTTCTCACTGTTGGCCAAACAATAAGTAGTATAAGCAAGGGATTAATCAAGAAAATAATACTGAGCACCTGTTGTTAGAAGGCTCTAAGGAATAGGAAAATAGAAGACATGATCGAAGTCCTTGAAAAGCATCCAATCGAAGGGCTGTATGAACAGGCATTAGAAGACTGACATGAACAGAGAGGCTAAATGTTGTAAATATACATTTATGAAATTTCCTGCTTTAACCCTCTAACTTCTCAACTGGGGTGATCACTGAAGGCATCTAAACTGAGTCTTATGGGCTAGACATCAATCAGAAGGAATGTAAAGGGAAGTAAAGGCATTTTAGACAGAAAAGAAACGCATGTGAGCAAAAGCACGGGAACAGTAAGTACTGGAGTCGAGCTGGTGCAGAGGAGACGCTTGATGGTCTCAGACAATGGCTGAAAAGGTAGGTCGGGTCCAGACCAAACAGAACATGGAATACCATACTAAGGAAGAAAACTACCCTCCAGGCACTGAGAAGTTCCAAAATATCTGAGCAGGAGAATGACATGACCAAAGAGTACAATAGGAATACTCATCTGGTTTGATGTGTCAAACTCATGGAGGGAGAAGGGTGATTAACAGAGAGAAAAATCAGTTAAGAGACTTTTGCAATAATCACAACTGAAATATTGCTCTGGGCCAGAGCATTGGCACGAGGAAATTTGACAAACGTCAAAGGGAGTATTTGATTCATCACGAACCCAAAATGAACAGGGGTTGATGCCAGATCGAGTATGGGGAGAGGATATTTGAAGATGTGGTCAAAATTTCCAACCTGGTGAAGAGAACTGAGGTATCACTAAAATCAACAACAAAGTCAATGGCAAGCAAGATGGCAGTGTAGAGTTATGGGTTCATTTCATTTTGGCTGGGAAGGGGGGACAGAGAATTCACTTTTAGGACAAGCTACGTTGGCAACAAAAATGAAGATCTCCAGCATGCAAATGAAAACACAGAGCTTGTCTACAGCGAGATTTTAAAGTCATCAAAAAACTCAGGAGCAAAGCCCCAAAGCATGAACTGAAATCAGTTTCTTTTCCTTGCAACATTTAAAATGAGTTAAAGAATGAATGTGTGGCAAGAAAGAAGAGTCCTATGGGGATTGCAAGTGATTTTTTTTTCCAAGAAGTTGAACAATAAAAGGAATTGCAAGAGCAAAAATGGTACATTTTAAGGGTTGCAGAGTCAAAGGATATTTTTATCTTACATATAATATGAGGATATCTAAAAACTTTTGAAAGGAAAGGGGGACAGTGCCAAGGAATGAGAGGTGGAAAATACAAATCAAACAGATATCTGAGCAAAGCCCAGAAAAGGAGATGGGACCAAAAGTACAGGTAGAAGCAACAAGCCCCACTTCATCTGAAATAGGAGGAAAAATAAATTTAAAAGAATGGGTGACTAAAGAAGTTTTTAAGAAGAGTAGAGTATGGTAACAGGAAAATATAGTGTAGTGAGAATGAGAGAAAAGATTACTGAGCTCCAAGTGGTTAGCTTTGGTTTTCTCAGTAAATTAAGTGGCAAGGATGTTATCTGAGTGATGAGAGAGAGCATGGAATAAAGACCAAGACTGCAGAAAAACATTTGGAAGAGTCACTGTGGGGGGAATCAATAAAGAGTCCCAAATCAACGATGAAAAGGTTTTCATGGAGTAGTGAATCCCACTTGTGGACAAAGAGCACACCCACACATCCCTTAGCAGCATAAGATTAGTGTCACAGGGGGTCGCTCGGTGGCACAGTGGTTTAGTCCGCGCTTGGCAGCCCGGGGTTCGCAGGTTCGAATCCTGGTCGCCTGCTGATGCACTGCTTGTCAGCCACCCCGTGGCGGCGTCCCATATAAAGTAGAGGAAGATGGGCACGGATGTTAGCCCAGGGCCAGTCTTCCTCAGCAAAAAGAGGAGGATTGGCGACGGATGTTAGCTCAGGGCTGGTCTTCCTCACACACACACACAAAAAAAAGATTAGTGTCACAAAAGATCAGAGGGGAAAGCATTAGGATAACAAAGATGGCGACCTGGAAGAGGATGGTCATGGACTGAATGTTTGTGTCCCCCAAGTTCATATGTTGAAACTCTAATCCCAGTGGATGGTATTTGGAGGTGGGGCCTTTGGGAGGTAACTAGGTCATGAAGGTGGGGCCCTCAAGAATAGGATTAGTGTCCTTATAAGACGAGACCAGAGAGGGAGCTTGCCCTCTCTCCACCATGTGAGGATACAAGAAAATGGCTGTCTGCAACATGGAAGAGGGCCCTCACCAGAACTCAGTTGTGCTGGCACCCAGATTTCAGACTTTCAGCCTCCAGAACCATGAGAAATAATTTTGTTGTTTATAAGCCACCCAGTCAATGATATTCCATTTATAGCAGCTCAAATGGACTAAGACAATGACCATAGGTCCAGTCAGAATCCTGAGTCTATCAATATGCTGTTAAAAAAAAAGAATGAAATTTAGGGACCTATGGTTACAAAAAAAGTCAAAGAACAAGTTCAATTAAGTGATGATAAGGAAAGGTTGAGCCATATAAATTGTATTCGAGAGAAGACAACACAAATTTGAGAACTGCGAATTAGAAGGGTGTCAAGATATAGTCACTTCAACAGGTATTGAGGAGAAAATGAGATCAAGGACAAGGGCTCTAATGGGTCACCAGCATGATACCTATTGATGTTCCAGTAGGATTTAGAGGAACCCTATGACCCATGTGTGAAGCTAATGGAGAATAGTGAAGGAAGATCCTGAATGCCTGCAGATGTGCTAATAGTGTAGGAAGGCAGCAGAAACGAATGTAGTTGACCACAAAGAAGGAGATTGTTAAATAACAGTGGTGGGAAATAATGGCTAAGATGGGGCACAGAGAAATGGGAAGCAGTCATTCCTTTTCTAAGGAAATCTGGAGAAATGAGAGGAAGGGGTCTCCACAAGAGAAAGATTCCAGAAAAGAGGCATCATGGCCTGCAACCTAGATTTCATTATTGCTCAATGCTAGTGCTCATTAAATGTTGAGTTAATGAGTGGCAAAAAGATGGAAGAAGTAATTGTAAAGAACTAGAAGCAACTGTGTCATTAACATAGCTTTCTCCTGACCTAGGGAACCTAAGTGACAGCGTGGGGTGCATGGGGAAGTAAGGAGCTGAGTTCTTAAAGATGATTACTAGACTAGCAGTAGGTAGTCTAGGGCTTTGCATCTCGGGCAAGAAAGATGGGTAGCAGATGAAGGAAGTGTGAAACTGGCAGACTGGGAGGCAGCACAAAACTGGGGAATTGGGGGTCAAAGGCTTTGTTTGGAGTCAGGCCCAGCTTTAGATCCTGACTCTATCACCTGCTAGCTGGAAGAGCTTCTCACCTCACCTCTTCACTCCCTTAAAGTCTTCACCTATGAGCTTTCAAATCCATTCCAACTACATATGGCTGTTGCAAGGAGTAAATGAAATAATGAATATTTGTAAAGCACAAGGCTGAAACATACTAAGTATACAAAAACAACAAAAACAAATGATAGTTATCATTACTTGAAGGGAGGAGGCACTGAATAGTCTCAGACAAAGGCTGTGAAAAGTGAAGGCAGCCTGTGGGTGAGGGAGAGAGAAAGACAAGAACAACTGTATAACAGCAAGTGCCTTGATATATGAGGCTTTCAAACCTTAAGTGTAAGTGTACTCACTTTGTAGTGGGAAGTTTGTTTGGATTAAAATGCTTGCTCTGTTCACATGTAGTGCTAATGCTTTGTCACTCGAAAATTCTGCACTTTAAAATCCTTCTTGTCTAAGCCTTAGATACAGGCAGGAGGCGTAGTGGAAAGCACTGGCCTACCCATAGGGAGCCCTGCACTGTGGTTTCTCTTGCTCTGGCTAGGTACGGATGATGTTTCATCTGCTTTGTTTGTCTAATGGTGACAGGTAAGTCATATTTCATTCCTAATAAGGAACAAAGGAAAACAAATTATTTCTAAAGTTGTGTCTAACACATATTACACTTTTTGCTAAATTGCTACAGGAGAATGGTTATTTTACTGTGGTTATGCTTTTTACTAATATACTTTGAAAAAAAAGTTGTCTCTTGGAAAAGTTCCAAAAGATAGTCTTAGCACCTCTCGCCCTGAAGCATGCCAACATTCTCTCATTCCACGTTTAATTTGAAAGGAAATTAAAGAGATACCCATGACAACTTGGCTGAACTTTATAATTGTGATAGCGAGTCAAGAAGCCAAGGAATGTGAAAGCCGTGCAGCTTGGTCAGGGCTGTCCAGGCAGGAACGAGGAAAGGAAAGGAGTCTGTGAGGGGCAAGAATGCTCCAGAGAAAAGTGAAATGAAAGAGTCACTTGTGCAAAACACTGTTTTAATGACCAGAAATCTTAAGGGACGTTACATGGCTAGAACTACATTTGAATTGTTAACAATAGCAACTTTAGAGAAAAGTGCTCAGTATTTCACTAAAAATGTTAATACGAAAGCAATGTTTTTACTGTCTTATAAATAACAATCACTTCTAACATGATGCCTGACACCAAGTAGGAACTCAAGAGATCCTTTGCTCAATGACTCCATGTCCCGTGAAGAGCTGAGATGTCCCAATGATCAAACCACAACTCTAAAGTGGGCTTATGAACAGTCATAAATTGCCAGTAATTCTGCGATCCAGAAAGCAAGCTATGAATATTTAGGAAGTGATCAAGAAGGGGAAAATTCTCTGATTTTAGACGTCAAGAAATAAAACTAATATGTATTCTTCTAATTCCTCATAAAGCTGTTTGTTAGAAGGTAAATTTAATTTCAAACACAAAAGTTTCTCTCTTGATGACAAAGCCCATGTAGACACCTGGATTCAACATCCAAATGCTGTCCGAACATTAATTCCTTTCTACCTTTATTATATAATGTGATACATTCAAGATTGTAAGAAGTATGTTTCAATCACTATTCACAAATACCAAAACTCACAAGTATTAAAACTTTTTTGAAGAGGAGGGGGCCTTGGGGGGAGGGGAACGTCTGTTCCACTTGTAGCTGTAACACAAGCTTAGCTGAATTATATTCACCTTTTCTAGACATTAGAAGATAGCCATCTCGTCTGTATATGTTACACTGATATACACATCTTAAACGGTAAAAGACTTTTTCCTGCATCTACCTAAGTGAGTTGCAAAGGAAAACATGAGAATGATTTGCTAACTGCTTACTCCATTCAGACTGCCACCGAGTCGGCGCTCCAGGATACACATATATGGTTGGAATTAAACTGTGTGTAATAGAAAACACAGCTACATTTTAAATCTCTCCTTCCTACCTTGCCATCTTTATTCACTGTAGTGAAGAATCTCTGTATCTCAGGTTCACATAAATAAACATTCAATAAAACATGAAACACCTCTTATCTTGGAGAGGCAAAAAACCAAGACAGGTCAAGTTCAATGCCAGATGACCTCTATTCCAGACAGTGCAAAAGATAGCGGGAGCCGCTTGAAGAAGGCTCGCCTGCACACGTTTCACAGAGTATGGAAACCACTTGTTAATGAACAGCCATAATTTAGGCCTAGGGCCTTATGAAAAGAAAACGTTTATATATTTGCAGAACAGTATAATAAGATTCACAAATGCAAAGCTAAAATGTGCTATCATTTATCTTGGATTATAATATCTGGGGTTTAATTGCCTTGTGAAAGTTCCAAATCAAGAACAATTATAGATTTTTCTCACACCACATACACCATGAAACATTTAACAAGTACTTCTTTTAGACTATTCAAAAGATTAGAAAGGAAGAAGATTGTCTATTCAGTGGTAGACAAAACCACTAAGATGTGAATGTGATATGATATATAGAGGAAAAATAAAGAGCACTAAGACTAGCAAGGAAAATAGTCATTGGTCATTTTTGTAAACCATTAGTTTAGGGAAGGAACAATCTTATATCATATCTGGCCATGTAAACTTTTCTCTTGAGTTAAAATTGGCACCTTGAGACAAAAGCATCATTTGCAAAATACCACTCTACTCTGTACGTGGGCACACCAGTGGTCTGAAACAGTGCACGCTTCCAGTCCCTAATTCCAGCCCGGCCCAGTGTATCAACGCAACTCTCAAATTATACATGAAATGGACAAGAATTTAAATATTCATCCTATGAATTTCCTCTCCCAATACAATTGTCCAGGGCAATTTACATTATAGGTTTTCAAGAAATAAACCATTTGGGTATGTAGACAAAACACTAAGTTTTTACCTAGTCAGCAGACATCATTGAAAAAATATCCTAACCATTTGCAAGGATAACAGTTGATTCCAAGTATCTGGAAAGAAAAAAGCCAAGAAAGGTAAAAAGACGGAGAAGAGAAAAAGGGGAAAACAGCAAATATGGAGCCAGGAAGCCGCACAAGTCAGGATCAGAAAGTAGCACCTGGAGACATGAAGTGTTTAGCAGGACTCAGCAGCCAGGAAGCCATTTCTTTGCCAGTGGTCACCCTCTAAAAACAGGACTAGCAATTGGGAATATTTGTATCACCCTCCTGCTCTTCAGTATTATTTAATATAACCTATGGGCATTACACAGGCAATGAAATATTATTAATAATGTGAAATTTAATCATGTGCTGGAAAACACTATTCAAAGCTTTTGATCTTATTATAAATATTTAAATCGCAGTCTTTAATGCTGCTTATGTCAAAGGTCATGCCAAGTTTATTAAGGGGAACTTAGGGAATTTGTGATCTCATATCTTGTCAGCAGAAGTGCCATCTTCTGATAATGACGAAGAATTTGCACACTTCACCACATACGCTCCTCACAACACCTCAGGAAAATCCTTCAAATGTTGCTGGGCAGTGTGATGCTTCTCACTCAGTGAATAACTTGGTAAAGTAAGAAAGTGGATGCAATTTAAGGAGAAGCCTGTGGTCCACTGTATTTATAATATTCACCCAACGTAACAGGACAAGTTAAGGGATTGACACCATAAAGATTTTTCTTCATGCTTTTTTATATAGAGAAAATATCTACATAGAAGGGATCTGTTTCTGTGTTTGCTAAATAATTCTGCATAAAATTAATGACGGCTAAAACTGTTTTGTCCTTACTATGTGCTAAGTATGATGATAAACACTTTTTAGGTATCACTATCTAATCCTTACCTAAGGAGATAGGTACTATTAGCACCCATTTAACAGATGGGAAAACTGAGGCCAAGAGAGACTGAGTAACTTGCCTAAGACATAGAGCTTAGACCTAGGATGCTATCCATTCAACACCCTGCCTCTCTTTATATGCCTCTAGTCAACGTATGAGGAAGAAGATCCTGAGGAACTTTTAAAAAGCAAATTCCTGGGAAGGGGAGGGGAGCTAACCTGTCAACATCTATTCACCTTTACATCCCACACTAGGCTTCATGATAACTTGATAGTTAAAATTAGAAATAACAGGAAGTCACCTAGAACAGTGAAAGTATAGAAAATCTACTGGAGTCAGAAATTTAAATACATTTAAGAAAGAATTATATCAATTTTTCTAAGTTGCAACACTTAAAAGAATCCTTTTCATCTACCTGGAATCTTGGCTTTCCAAAATGACTCATTTTCTAGAGTTACAAATAGCTTAGGTGTTACTGTACCTTTAAACCCCTAATGTTTAGAAAGAGCACAAAAAGCTGTTTCCTTTCATTCTTTTTTACCCCAAGCTGGGAATTACAAAACTTGAAAATTTTCTATCTTGTGCATAATTCCAAAATCTCAGGAAAAAAACACACACGGACTAGGCAACTCACTGTTCTACTTTTTCCACTACATTCAGTCAACATGGGAAAATCTTCAGCACCCTCCAAACCACTTGATTTTCCAGGATATATTTGTTTTATATTTATTGCATTTTCAAATAGAACTCCCACAGCCCAGAAAAAGCCTTCCAATGAAAACAAATTGCTTTTTACTTATATGTATTCAAGTGCTGGATTGTTAGCTTTCATAAGATTTTCAACTTGAACTATAGATCAGTTAATTATGGGCTTAATTTTATAAAGTTTATACAAGAGTAAAATTCATCCTTTTGCATAATTTGTCACTTCTTTCATAGGACCATATTAAGTAGCTATAGTTTACCTATTAAAATGAGGTAACAAAAGTAGGTATATATAGATTGATGAAGCAAATATGGCAAAATATTAATTTTTTATTCTAGGCCGTGGGCATGTGGATTTTACTATTCTTATGTTTCTGATTATTTCCATTATCGAAATTAAAAGTGACAAATGCTTTTTAAAAGTAACAAAAGAAGGAAGGTGGCAATAATAAATCCCATTTGGAATGAGCAAAGCCCAGAAATAAGTTGGGAAGTTCTCCAGGGAAAACTGCTGCCACTACCTGATAAACATTGAACAGGACCTGAGACCTGGCTGGGCTGGATCATCCGCTCCCATGTCACTATCCTCTGCATTAAAAAAAGCGGGGGGGGGGGGTAGATAATACATTCTATGAAATCAGGGAGAAAAGTAAGTTACCTACATCTTCAAGGACAGAAGAGTCACCTGGGGAAAAACTGATACTCAGCTGCTTTTTCCTGGGTTCCTTTTTACTCACTAGAGATTCCTTCCTGCGAGATTAATTACAGTGATGGCTACAGCAACAGGTCACAGATAGATCAAGAAGTGAAGACCCTCTTACACCATGAAATCAAAACCACATGTAGCGACGTGCGTGAGTGCTGGAGAATGCTGCAGGGTTTCCAGCGATGAGCAATGCTCCTCCAGCCCTCCCGCACCTCAACCCAACCAGTAACACATTTGGCGAAAAAAGAAAAAGTCATTGAAATGTTAAGGGAGGGAATAAAAACTGGGAGTTGATTTTTTAAAAAGTTCATCTAAATATTAAAATAGGATGGCTATTACTATAAAACAATCTAGAGAGTGTGTCACTGGCAGTCACCACGTTGAGAGTGAGCACTGCAGAGGCAGTTTAAAGGAGGGGGGAAGAAAAGACTCCAAATTTAGCAGAGTTAAGGTTTGGGGTTGTGGGGCTCCATCAGCAGAAAAACAAAAGTCTGCAAAGAAATTTAAGTTTTTATTTGAACTGGCTGCTTCCCTGCAGTGTACAGAAAGTGTGGGTACTAAGATGCCAAATGATTTAAAAGAATTGTGTGGGTGTGTGTGTGAGGAAGATTAGCCCTGAGCTAACATCTGTTGTCAATCCTCCTCTTTTTGCTGAGGAAGATCAGCCCTGGGCTAACATCCATGCCCATCTTCCTCTACTTTTTATGTGGGACATCTGCCACAGCATGGCTTGATAAGCAGTGTGTAGGTCCGTGACCAGGATCCAAACCTGTGAACCCTGGGCCACCAAAGTGGAGCACACGAACTCAACCACCATGCCATGGGCTGTCTCCTGAAAGAAATTTTTAAGATACTACCTACTGCCTAAAAGCCTCATCAATAAAAATAGCAATGCATAGAGAAAATACATGAATGTTTTCCGAGTTGGACAGAGAGGACTAGGTCTTATCAGGGCTGTGATTTTGAAAGGACAAGTAGAAGAGTTGACCAAAGTAGATTTGAATATCATTCCAGTAAATGAAGAGGAAAGACAGACAGGGAGTTAGTCTTTGGAGACAGAAGGCATAGTAACAATCAACAGGAGGTCCAGAAAGATTCAAGGACTATAGTGACAATGACAGCCTGTGCCCATCTGCAAGGAACTCCAACCCAAGACTCCTGCCTCTTAAGTCAGCATTTTCTACTGAACTATCACCAAAGAACTCAAATCACATGCATATAAAGAAGTTCTGAAAATCTACTATTGAGAGCAGTGCCTATAGCTAATAATACTGCATCACATACTTAAAATTTGCTAAAAGGATAGGTCTTACGTTAACTGTTCTTATCACAAAATTAATGACAATAATAATAAACAATGGGAGGAAACTTTGGGAGGTAACGGATATGTCTATGACCTTGATGGTGGGGATGGTTTCACGGATGTATACTTATTCCCAAACTCATCAAATTGCATACATTAAATATGTACAGCTTTTTACATGCCAATTATATCTCAATAAAATGGTTATTTTAAAAATCATATGCACAACCAGGATTAAGTAAATTTAAGTTTGTTTCAAGTATTTTCTTTGGGCATTTCCATTGCAGTTATTTGGTAATCTATACCAAACTAAGCAATGTGCATGTTAAAATATTGCTTTTTATGTACAATTTTTAAAAAGTAAAAATGCTATGATATAAAAAGGAAAATGTTAGCTTTTTCAGCTGGTGGCGTAATTCTAATGTGACTCATTTTCACGGTGAAATAAACTATTTATATAAAGCTGGATCATGCAGGAACTGGATCATCTAGAAAGCCAGGAAATTGAACATAGGCTGACCGAGTTCTAGATTAACATGTTTTTATGAACTTATTACTTTTTATAAAGTGTATTTTGCACCTTAGCTAACAACATTCGGTATCTTTAAGTATGCATTTCTGTTCTTCACCAGAAGCAACCTGTTTAAAAGAAACAAGTCCTTGCTCTGAGAAGTTCAAACTGACCTATGATGTAAGTCAAGTATGATTTTGAACAGACTTTCAACAGGGATGTATTCGACAGCACCGTCTTCAACAATGTCAGATTAATAAAACTACATTTTCTCTAATCCCTGTGTATTTTAGAAGTACCTTAGTGGTTCATTGGAATTAGGATGAATTTTGAAAAGACATAATTTCAGGGAATCTTTCAAAACCATGAATGGAGACTTTATTAGAGACCTGGTGTGAGACCAAATGAGCAAGAAGACGTCCACAGAGTCAGCAAGTGGAAAATTTAATTAGCAGCAGCTAACGGTCCCTGCACGCTTGCTCAGTGCCAGGAGCTGTTCCAGAGGCTTGACACACACCCTCCCTTTAATTCTCACAACAAAGTCATGTGGCCACTACTCTTACTCCTGTTCTACAAATAGCAAAGCTGAGGCACAGAGATGAGAAATAATCTGATTAATGTTATAGAGTAATTAAGAGATGAAAGAAATTTTGGTGCAAAAATTTGGAGCAAATGAAGAAATATTCATAGAAATATGCGTTTTATTGTTGAAAGGACTCTTGGGACCATTTAGTCCAAATCTTTTAATTTAAATAGGTGGGATGACTGGTCAAAAATGCTGAATTTAAGTTCTGTCAAACACACACATCCTCCCCCCGCCCCTCACACACACACTCTCCCTCCCTGTCACATACACACACATACACACTCTCCCTCCCTCCCTCTCACACATACACACACACTCTCTCTCCCTCCCTCTCTCACACACACCCTCTCCTTTTTTCTCTCATGTTCTCTCCCTTTCTCTCTCACACACACACTCTCCTACACTCTCTTTCTCTCCCTCTCACCCCTACAGACACTCTCTCTCTCCCTCACATTCCCCCCCCCCCACACACACACACGCAGTTATTCTGTGGCAGAGCTAGTGAAGAGTTACTTGGCAGGGCTCATTTAGGTAGGGCAGAGAGCTGCATACAGCCACTCCAACCAGCAAGCGTGCACCTTACCCGTGACTTTAGAATATAAGTAGGAATAAAGGACTCAGATTTTATATATTCTAGGTCTTAACTGGGGTACTGAGCCTGTATAATCTGGATCTTCTAATAGATCGTAAAACCTGGGCCGTCTGCTGCCACCAATCCATCCTGTTTTCCTGTGGCTTGTAGGGTGGGCTTCTTAGTGGAGAGGTGCCCACACTAGCAGTAGCACACTCCTCTACCCCCACCACGCCTGCCCGGAAACTGCAGGAGCAGGAATCATCACTCTCCTCTTTCCCGCCCTCCTCCACACCCAGAATCTCAAGGCTTCCAAGAAATTAAAAACAGGTTCTTGTCTTAAAAGCGTTAAAATCCTTAATCTTGACCAAAAATCCTTTCCATCATCAACAGTACAACGCCAAGACAATGCCCTCTCCTTAAAGCCGACAGACATTTCTGGAAGGAAGGTCACCAGATCCTAACCCCAAACTAAAGTTTCTATCACTGGCAAGCACGATAATCTATTGAAGCTTGAACATCAAGGAACTTCACTATATAATAAAAGCAGACATTACTTCTGTGTTGCATCAATTAAGAAATTCTTAAAAGTTCAAACTTATATTGGGCATAATCAGTAAGAAATAAAGGCAAGAAATTTTCAATATTTTCTAGTTATAGGCATGTCACTATAAAAGCGATTGGCTATAGCCTAATATGTGAGCTGTTGTTATTAAATTCTATACTTTTAGTGTGAAATCACTGTGCTCTACCTTGAGTATAGGTTTTTAAAACATTCGTGTCTAAGAAATGTAAGGGCGGCTTTATAAATAGTGAATCTTACGTTTAAGAGTTAAGCCCGCATTTTCATGAAATCTTTTTCTAGAGCATCATTCACTCCTTCCCCTCTAAACCCAGACGACATTTCCTGTCTGCATCAGTCTTTTGGTGTTCTGTCTTGAGTTGTTTACATACTGCTATTTATATCTGAATTTATTTGTTCAAAAAAAAAAAAGTTTCCTTCATACCCCCCGACAGGGTAAGCATGGTACTGGGCACTGGTGACACAATGTGAACAAGGTCCCCACCTCTTTGGAGCTTCTGTTACAAAAGTTGCTTAGGGCAAGTGACACTAGCTTTATTTTCCCCTGACATTTTTTTTTTTTTTTTTGGTGAGAACATTTTAATTCTCCTCTTGGCAAACTTCAGCTATACAATACTATGTTATCAACCATAGTCATCATGTCACACATCAGATCCTCAGACCTCATTCATTTTATAGCTAAAAGTTTGTCTCCTTTACCAACCTTTACCCATTTCCCCCACCCCCCGGCAACTATTTGTCTACTCTGTGTCTAGGAGTTTGACTTTTGTTTGATTCCACACATAAGTGATACCATGCAGTATTTGTCCTTCTCTGTCTGGCTTGTTTCACTTAGCATAGTGCCCTCCAGGCTCATCCATGTTGTCACAAATGTCAAACTCTCAGTGGCTTAACACAAAAGAAGTTTGTTCCTTGCTCACACAGGGTCCACCGCAGATACGCAGCAGGGAGACTTCCACAGGGTCATTCAGGGACCCAAGCTTTTTTCTCCTGGTGGTGGGGGACCAAGGGCTCAGAGAAGGGGGCTAGATCCTCTGCACCAAGTTGGCCAACTCAAGAAGAGTGAGAGATTCTCCCATAGGAGGTTTATTGGGGTCAGGACTAAAAGTAGTCAATATATCACTTCTGCACACTTTCAACTACAAAATTCAGGCCCACGGCCACACCTAACTCCAAGAGAGGCTGAGAAACAGTCTAGCTACATGCCCAAGAGGCAAAACAAATGGGTTTTGATGAATACACAGTGTTCTCTGCTGTAAGAGAAAAGAGAAAATTCTAGTATGTTTAAGAAATAAAGAGTTGATAAAATAGAGCAGGGCTGGAATCGGATGAGGTGAGCGAGGCTCCTATGGCGCAAAATGCAAGAGTCGCTCACTCTCAGGCTTGGGCAAGTACACTCCTTAGATTTGTGCCATAGGCCCCCTTCCTTCCTCCCTCCTCTTCCTGGCCCTAATTGACAGTTTAACTGCAGAGAATGGAGACAGAAATGTGCAGAAAATGCACTGCTTTAGATACAGTTATTAGGAAATGAGCTTGTCATGAAAAGGATGGGGAACGAGCTTTCTAGGCAAACTAACACCAGCAAATACAAAGGCCCTAAGATAGGAACAAGTTTCAAGTGTTTGAGAAACAGAAAGGGGCCAATGGGACTGAGAAGACAAAGGACAGTTGGAGAAACAGGCAGTGACCAGGTCACATGAGCAAGGAGTTCGGATTTTATTTCAGGTATGATGGAAACCCACTGAAGCACCTAAGAGGCAGAATCAAATGCTCTCACCTTTGTTTTATAGGCAATCACTTCGGTTGCCATGCAAAGAATGGGTCACAGGGAGATCAGTTGGAAGGCTACCGATGTGGTTCCAGACGGTGATAACCTGGTCTACAAAACGGCAATAGACTTAGGGAGGAGAGGAGGGATTCAAAACATACTGCAGAGGGGGTTTAGAAATAACAGGTGTGGCTGAGAAAACAAAGAATAAAGGTTTAAGGAACTAAGTGGCTAGTAATGTTATATAGAGCCAGGGGAAAATAAAAGAGAATGTTTTCTCTCTCTTTTTAAATAGTGAGCTTCTTGGCCATAAGGGCGATTTTTTTAAATTCTCAACAGGAATAATCCAACAAGATATTAAAAAGAAAAAATATTATCCAAGACTCAAGGCGATATGCATACCATCTCCCACCTACAGAACAAGAATCAGTGCAATATTCTGGAGAACAATTGGCAATAAGATCAAAAGCCTCATCTTTCTATCTTGGCAGTTAAGAGCGTGGCTGACTCAAGATGCCTAGATTGAAATTCTAGCTCTACCACTTACTAGGTCTGTGTCCTTGGACAAATTACTTACCTTCTTGTGCCTCAGATTCTTCATCTATAAAAATCGGAGAAAAATAGAGCATCAAGGTCATTTGAGAATTAAATAAGATAATAGAACCAGGGGCCGCCCAGTGGCGCAGCGGTTTAGTCCGCGCTTGGTTTGCGAGTTCGGATCCTGGGCGCCCGCCGACGCACCGCCTGTCAGCCACGCCGTGGCGGCGTCCCATATAAAGTGGAGGAAGATGGGCACGGATGTTAGCCCAGGGCCAGTCTTCCTCAGCAAAAAGGGGAGGATTGGCAACAGATGTTAGCTCAGGGCTGGTCTTCCCCACAAAAAAAAAAAAAAAAAAGATAATAGAACCAAAAGAACAACGCTTAGCACGTAGTAAGTGCTCAATAAATGTAATGATTAGCGTATACTGATTGTTATATCTAGTTCTATGAATGAGTCCTAAGAAAAAAAGATTTGGGAAAAGATGTACAAGGATGTTCACAGCAGCACTATTAATTATGGTGAAAACTTAATACTGAAATGTTTAACTGCCCAACAATAAGGAAATGGATTTTAAAATTTCATGGTGAATAATTTACGATGCAGACATTACAAATAATGTCATCATAATAGCTAATATATGCTTATGTATTAAGTTTTAAAATCTTATATTTATGTTGAAGGGGAGGGAACATCTGGAAAGATGAAAACCAAAATGTTAACAGTGGTTATCACTGAGTGGAAAGATTATTGGTAGTCTTGTTTTCTTCATTGTGTTTGTTCTCTATTTCCCAAATTTTCAACAATAAATAAATGTTGGGTTTATATTCATTTAAAAAAATTCCTCAGGGCCGGCCTGGTGGCGTTGTGGTTAAGTTCACGTGCTCCACTTTGGCGGCCCGGGGTTCGCTGGTTTGGATCCTGGGCGCAGACCAACGTACCGCTTATCAAGCCATGCTGTGGCGGCGTCCCACATAAAATAAAGGAGGATGGGCACGGATGTTAGCCCAGGGCTAGTCTTCCTCAGCAAAAAGAGGAGGATTAGCAACGGATGTTAGCTCAGGGCTAGTCTTCCTCACAAAAAAATTCCTCAGTTAGTGGTTTTTTTAACCAACTACTTATAGGAACAAAATGTAAAGTCTTTACCACTTGCTTCCAAGATAAAACACCTAAATGTTTCAATATGAAGGTTTATTACCAAAGTAACTTTCAAAACAAAATGAGAGAAAGATGGGGTGTGAACAATATGCACTGCTAGCTCTCTTTAGTGGATATAGCTTATTTGCTTTCTTACTTAAAAACATACAGGTTGAAGGGAAAAAAAAAATTCATTCTCAAGAATCTTCCATTAGTAAAAGAAGCTATGTGCATTCCCAGGTCTGCTTCCCTGGCTTGCAATATAACCCGCTTCTTCTGTTCACAATGCTTTTTGTTCTCTTAAAAATTCTGGGAAGGCACTTCACTCATAAGAAAAGCACATACCCACAGTGCTGCACTTCTCCAGCAACAGGTTTGTTTTTGTGAGCCATGTACTAAATGTGTTTATATCCAAAATTTCTAACATGATCTTTAATTTAATCCTCCCTATAGACATTTGTGTAAATTAAACTTTCAACTTCACTAACAAAATTAAATGTATATATTATAGTTATCTTTCAATGGTTAATACAAAAACTACACCAATAGTGATTAGTAGCAATGAGCTAAGTTTTTAAATGAAGGAAAGATTTCTGTAATTAGAAAAAGCCAGCTGCAGCTAATATGTAGAAGGCATTTTTTTTCCATCACAATTTCAGTGCCTGTTACCCACTGAAAACGCATAATATCTAGACCCTTTCTTCGTCAGCCTGAAAGTTAAAGACTGCACAGCAAAAAAAAAAAAAAAAAGGTGAGCCATTGATGGGCTTAGAGAGCACACTCTAAGTGGCCAGCTGCCATTCAGGTCAAGCTTTGGGGAAACTTTAATCCTTCTCAGGTGAAATTACTTGTATTCTACAACATCCAGTTGATCTCCTCAAATATTTTCCTTCCTCTCCTCTCTAAGCCTTCCAGAGTGTTTAAGTAGCACAAAGTACTGTTTTTCTACCCAATGAGCCTCAGATTACACCAGGCTGAAGCTACTGTATGTTCACTCAGTAGCTTTTCTGAAAGCTGTTAACAGAAAACATTATCAGGAGATGTCTAATAGAAGTCAGGTTTTCAGAAGGTTTGCATTTCACTCCTGTTAGCAGAAGCCAAAAAGATTTTTTTGATGTCATTCTACCACTAACGTTTCAGTAAGCAGAAACTGTTGGAAGACTTCACCTCTTTCATCTGACAGGCAATGGCTTGACACAAATCAAAGCATTTTATTCACTTGTAGTGAAGTTGATCCACTGGCCAACTGGACATGCATTGACTCCTTGCCCTGAAAATTGGCACTTAAAGGGGAAGAATGAAGTGTATTGCCTGCTCTTTCTATAAGAACTATGATTCATAGTACCAAATATCAACGGTTGAAAAGAAAGAATTTTTATAGAAGAATTCAGCTAATAAATGTGGAAGGAATAATAAAACTAGGAAAAAAAATCCCTATTTTCAGCTCCTAATGAAACTGATGATTCAGACAAAGATCATCAATGGAAGAAACCATAATATAAAATGTTAACGGGAACTTTAAAATGAAAGGATCAGGCTGTTACCACATGAACCCACTGATTAACCTTAGCGTCACTAAGAACAGCACACCGGGACATTGTGTACTTCCTGATGTGATGTAATGTGAGGCGCAGAGCACCACCTGTGAAGTGTTCTAGCCAGAGTTGAATTGGAATCTAATCAAACCTTCAAGAAGAGCTTTTAGTTTGCAGAAAAAATGAAGGATAGAGAAACAAGTCAAATGACCACTATAAGGGAGCAAGTGGAAAAATCCAGAATGTCAAATATTCTACAGAAAATTGACCTGGTTTCTTCAATAAGTCAATGGCACGGGAAAATGGGTGGGAAGGAAGTACTGTACTTTCAAATCAAAGGAACTTGAGGAACATACCAACCAAGTACAATAAGTGGGTGTTACTTGAATGTTGATTCATACATGCTAGCTGTATAAAGACATTTTTGAGGCAAATGATGACATTTGATTACATACTGATGAAGGTGTGTTACCAAGGAATAACCAATTTTGTTAGGTATATTAACGACATTGTGGTAACAAAATATCCATCTTTGTAGGAAATGCATTCAGAAATATGTAGGGTGAAATGACATAATATCTGGGATTTGCTTTATAACATAACAACAGAAAGTAAAAAAGATAAAGGATAGACGAAGCAAATGTGGCAAAATCTCAAAATTTGCTCAATCTTAGTGATGGGTATATGGGGACTCATTATGCTATCCTCTCTGCCTTTTTGTATGTTTGAAAAATTTCACATTTAAAATGTGACATTTAAAAGTGTTCTTACTAGCCCTTTACATATAGCACACAAGTATGAACAGATTGGCAATGCCAATATTAGATGCTACTCAAAATCAGAGGGAACTAATTTAAGATACCTCTAATGCCAGAAGCAATGCAAAGCGGACAATACTGAGATTGCAGTAATGTTCCATAAAGGATGCTAACAGCTCTTGGAGGACAGTCAACTTCAATAGGAAACCAGCTGAACAGAATGTTCAGCTTCAGCTGAATAAGGCAATTTGATTCATGGATTTATTTGAAAAATAAACATACTCAGGTGATTCTTTAGGTTTATGCAGTTTCATAGAACTTCAGGGCAGGAAGGAACTTGAGGTCTCCTAGTTCCAACTCTATACACGTATAAACCATGTCTAAAACATCCCCACCCCCAGGGCCACTGTGTGCGTAAGTCCAGGGGGTGCTGTTATAACCATACTTCATGTCCAGTACACAGTCATGTGGCTATATGCAATGGTCCTACCTCTACTAATTATTTCTATTACCATCACTACTTCTTTTACTACTACTACTAATTATTATTATTATAGTATAATATTTATTCCACAGAGTTGTTATGAAAATGAGGATTTAAAGAATCTACAGGGTCTGACGCAGGTTAGGACTTATTATGGGTTGAATTGTGTCCCTCCAAAAGACATGTTGAAATTCTAATCCCCAGTACCTCTGAATGTGACCTTATTTGAAAATAGGGTCTTTGCAGATTAACGTGAGGTCATTAGAGTGGGCCCCAATCCAATATAACGGGTAAGAGAAGAGAAACTAAGACGGGGAAGATATCCATGTGAAGATGGAGGCAAAGATTGGAGTTAGGCTGCCACTAGCTAAGGGACACCTGGGGCTGCCAGAAGCTGGAATAGACAAGGAAGGATCCTCCCTTATGATCTCAGAGGGAGTATGGACCTGCTGACACCTTGATTTTGGACTTCTAGCCTCCAGAACTGTAAGAAAATTAATTTTTGTTTTAAGCCACCCAGTTAGTGGTACTTTGTTATAGCAGCCCTAGGAAATCAATACAGTATTATAATGTATGCTGCCAATGCACTTCTGAAAGTAATGACATCTAGAACAGAACAGAACACTGGTGTGGACTGGGGACCTTCATCCGCCTCATTCTTGAATCTTGGTAAATATTTCTCTTAATGCAACTATATCACACTGTAACCTCAGGAAGAGCCAAAATCAATGAAAACCCCTTGTCTTCAACATCCTATTCTTCCATAATTGGTTCTTTGATATTAAGAGCTAAACTACGTTTTTAATGTTAGGATTTTCATTAATTCATCCTTTCATTCCCAGCCATTGAAATATTTTTGTAACCAGTCAACCAATATTTAAATGTCCAGTTCAACTTCACATTATGCAAACGTGTGGTTGGCATGCCATCTGTCTTCAACCAAATCATTAAGAAAATCTTCTTTCAAACAAAGCTGAAAAGAGGGTCCTTTACTACACCAGAGGTTTCCCTTAAAGTGGACATCAATCTATTACTCACCACTCTCTGCCAAATATAATTCAAGTAACATAAGATGATGTACCTACATTTCTCTACCTTGTACAAAAGGTTTTTTTTAAGCCTATTATGGCTTCATAAGTGCAAGGTATTATTAATGAATTTTTCTCAAACACTTATCTTCCAGCCTAGTAATCCCATTAAAGAAAACAAAACATTTGCATGGCGTAACCCATGTTGTTTATAGCCACATTGAAATCTGAGACTTTCTTATAATAAAGTGTTCTAGAAACTGACATCGTGGCTATGTAAGAATTGAGAAATGTCTTTTAGGAATTTAGATTAAACTTCAATATCTACAACATTATTTATTACTGGAGTTTAGAATGATGACTCAGAGGCATATGATGAAGAATCTAAAGAAGCAATTTTGTTTAGTTTCCTCTATTTAGGAAAGCAAGAGTCTTGTCTTTTGAGTCCAAATAGTTGTCCACAAGAATCTCTATTTAAATACCTATTAGATGCCAGATGCATTACAGATGTGCTCATTGTGGCTCTTACAGTGTGAATGGTCCTTAGAGGTCCCTCTGCACTCAATACAGTCACTGGCTTTACAATACTCTTAAGAAATACCTTCTGCTGTTGGAAAAAGGCAATTTCCAAAGATTCAGGGCATCAAGAAAGGGTCTCTTCTATTAATGAATAATTTCCTAAATATAAGCGGTAGTCCTCCTTCCCTATGAACTTCCTTCATTTTGCCTTAATTCCAAAAGGTAGAATAAATCACATCCTTTTTCGATGTGACAGGCCTCAAGTCCTAGAAACAAGTGATGTTGTTCCTGATCTTTCTTCCCCTCTCCAGGTCCAGCCTCTCCCATTTCTTCAAACCTTTCTCTCGGAATTCAACACAAAGATGACTACTTGAAGTTTGTCAAGGCCTTTAGAACAGTTATTATTCACTTAAGTCACTTTCAAATCAAAATCATATTGAGATCACCCATAGCAGCTGCAAAGAACTAATTATTTTTACTTCTGCATAAGCGAACAATTAAATTGCACCAAATTCATAATTTTGGACAACCAATTTTCAGGGGTCAATTTCCAAGCCCTAGATCAATTTTCAAGACAGTATGCTTTAAAGGAAGGACAAAAAAACCTTCCATAACTGACAGGACTCAGTCAAGAATCATATCAGCCACTGCATGACTTATGAGTACCAGGAGTGGTGTGAATGGCTTCCCTAACTCCACAACAAGCTAACCTCAACCCACTAATCGTGCTTCTGGGAACCACCGCTGTCCACTGTCAAACAACATTTGGTTTTTCAAATTACTCTGTCTCCTGATCCTAACAAAGTTTTTCTGCTATACTAAGCTGGTGGAAGGAGGGTGAGCACAGGGTTTCTTTCACCAGTAGAAGGAGTGCTATGGATAGGACAGCCCTGATTTCACTCAGGGCATTAGACAGATGTCCAGATCCTTGGACAAACAGAAAATTTTAAGCTAGTTTGCTCATTCCATTCACCCAACCTACAGCTTCCTCATATCTACTTAGAAGAGCCCAGAACTAATACCCAAGAGTCCCACAAAATTCCCCTATAAACCTGATCCTTAAATACACAAACACACACACACACACACACAAGCGTCAAGAAGCAAGTGTCAAAATTTGCATTAATTTTAACTAAGTATTATTCCACCTACAAGAACCACTCAGAGGACATGACAAATCAAAGACCAGGACTGCCTTAATTTAACCTATATTTAGGAGTGGTAACCTGGGAGCCCCAGGTGCAATTCTCAATCCACTGGGCTGCCAAGGGTTTCTCATTCAGTGCAGAGCCTTCAAAGACCAATTATGGCAGTGGAAGAGCTGAGAACAAATACCATAGTTACCCCAAAGGGCTATTTCTGGGGGGGATGTGATACGCACAGAATATGTCACTTGGTCACAGGAACATACACCCCACTATGATTCAACTAAATTGAAACCTGGTCTTAAAAAATAAAAAGCAGTGTGATAAACTAAATATGCAGGTTAATGACGATATAGTGTAAATCCCTCAACATTAAAAGCCAGCTTTTGACTACAAGAAAGAGGCATTAGAACACAGAATGCAAGGTGAACAACAATGAGGGGCCAGAGAATTTTTATGTCAGACTTTATTACATGAGCAGGGAAAGAGACCCTTTTTTAAAAAACAAATTAAACTTTGGATTTTCAAAATAAAATCAGGAGATTTTTCACCATTCTCAAAGGGCTAAAATGTGAGAGATTCATTGAAAGAAATGGGTGTCCTCATAAAGATTAAAGAATTTGGCAAACAATTAATTTGGAAGTATTAATTTGGAGTCATTTGGCAACTCCCAATTTTACTAGTTGCTTAAATTTTTAAATATGTACTTTATGGAAAACATTCCTTAAAAAAACTAATGTTTTCCAAAGTCACTGCAGAAGCTGGAATCCACTTCCAGGTGAACGCAATCTCTAGCTTTACTATCTGCCTCACAGATATTAAAACTGTGAGTTTGGTTAAGTTTGCCTTTTGGTAAGAAGGTCTTGTCAAAAGGAGATTAGGGACCAAAATCAGAAATGCTGAGTAAGACTGAAAGCTCTCTTTATTTGTTCCTTTTTCCCTCCCTCTGAGAGGAGGGATGTCAAATGATCACAGCATTAATCTTACTGGAGAGAGCAGAGCAGGTTTGCCACCTGAACCAAAGGGGCAAAGCAAAGCAAGCACAAATCCTACAGAACTTTGGAAAAACAAAGCACAAGGAAAAGAATGCAAAGTGTGCCCTCTATTGGTCTGTGCACTTTAACGGCCAAGTGGCTGGTTGGCAAGTTGTATTCAGCAAGAGGTGAGCGAGACAAAGGTCATCATCCCATTAAAAAAAATTCTAAAACGTGCTGATCCAGCAGCAAGGATCGAGCAGCAGCCCACTTGGCCAGAATTCAAGAGCGGTCAGCCTGGTTCTGACCAGTCTGTGAACGGGCAGCGTGATACATACAAGTCACACCAATGCCAGCACCACATGCCATCAGCTGGAAAATTGCAACAGCAATTTCTAAAAACTCTATTACTGTTTTGCTAATGAGATAAAAATTAGACCATGTGAGAAGGGAGTTTTAACAAAACCCCTTATTCTGTGTATTTATTTTGTATTTCTATAAACTTTTTAGGGGAATGGAGAGGAGATAACAACTATTGTCTTTGAGTACGGGATTATTAGCCAAGTAATTATTTACTGAAATAAATCTTGAGATAGTGCTTCCAATGTGTCCTTATACTGTGAAGTATACACAGGGCAAATGGCTGGAAATGCACACATAGAAAATAAACTTAGAAAACAAACGTCTGTGTCAATTTGAAGCAGCCACTTAGCCCCATGTTAATTAAGAAGGTCTACCTCCTATTTCTAACCAATGCTTCTAGCCTGTTGAAGGAAAGAGATGAACCATGCCACTTCAAGACTTCAGTGAAAGCTCTAGACGCTTCTTTCTACACCTTGAAAAGAAACAGAAAAGGTTTTGCTTCTAATTTCAGGGGACTCCCAAAAACCCTGGCCCCATCTCTAGATCCCAAGTTAAGAAACCCTGCTCGAAAGAAATGTGTTGAGCAAGCTCAACTCTGTTTTATAAGTGCTCTTAATATCCTTCAGCGGGTGATGAAAATTGAAAGGGTTTTAAGTAAATTGTAAAGGCTTTCCCCAAGGGACTAGATAAGGGGGAAAACTACCTATAATTAGCCTCTCTTTTTTTTTTTTTTTTGGTGAGGAAGATTGTCCCTGAGCTAACATCTGTGCCCATCTTCCTCTATTTTGTATGTGGGACGCCGCCCCACCACGGCTTGATGAGCATTTTATAGGTCCATGCCTGGGATCCAAGCCTGCAAACCCTGGGCCACCAAAGCAGAGCATGAGAACTTAACCACTACACTACCAGGCTGGCCCCAATTTCTCTGTTTTAGGGGGTAAAAATTAAGAAATAATATTTAAAAGCTTTTCTCTAACCCCAATTGGTTACTCTGATTATATAATGATGGTACTATGATATATATGTGTGTGTGCACATAAAATACATATACTCCTTCAAAGGGTAGTAGAATGTCAGTGCTCTCCTGGAAGGTACTATACAAAAAAACTATGCAGTCTATTCACACCTACAGAAGAACTTGCTCTAAAATACACACATCTGTGTCTCTCATAGGTAAGTCTACACAGCTATATTTATTATACTAAAGTCATAAATGTAAGAACGCAGATTGTTTTCCTGCACTAATTTATCTGTTTTAATGATTGCCTTTTAAGAAGGTAAATACCACTTTGTTTTCCTCTGAATAATTATTCATATGGGCAAAGTGTTTTGAGATGAAAATCCCTTATTGACCCTTTTTCTAGAAGAAATGTTTTTAAAATATAGGTTACCCCCTCCCAGAGTTTCCCCTACCCTGACCCAAACTCACCTGCCATTTGGGATACTCTATCATTTAAATGACAAACAGGTATATGGCTACACAAGCAGGCACTAGTGGACTCTGAAATTCTGAAGATAATCAGAAGAAACTTGAGAATGAGGATGGGGCTGGGGATGCATTTATACCTCAGTGTTTTTTGTCTGTCTCTAAATTCTAAAGAAGAAGAGTAAATAATGAGATTACACTTATTATCTAATCATTCATTCAAACTTCAACATGTACAAAGAACTTCAAATTAAAAACATTTTTCATTGAGTCACAAATTGTTTTCAGGACAAACAACAAAATCTCGTAGTCAATGACTTTTTGTTCAACCACGACTTGTGGATGAAGCTCTCTATTGGACCTGGTTTGGGGCGTATTAAGATGAATACACCAAATTTCTGCCCTGGAGGAGCTTAAAATATAGTAATGATGAGACATGTGGCAAAATAACCAGAATAGAGGGGAAAATAAGGGTTCTGTAAGAGTAGCACAAAAAGCTAAGAAAACTATGAGGGAATCATTGATTCTGGCTTTGGAAAAAAGGTGGAAAATTCCAAGAAGGCTTCATAGAGGCAGTGACATTTTAGCTGGGCACCACCATGCTCAGCAACCTGAAAACAAGAAAATGACATGATGTGTTTGGAAATGAAGTAATTTGGCAAAGCTTAAGCATATAGTGCTTCCAGAGTGGTGGAAGGTTGGAAACAGACTGTGGTCAGATGGTGGGGAACACTCGAATGTGACATGGAAAAGGCTTGTGTTTATTCTGCAGTCAATACGGAGACCCTGAGGTGTGGGGCTTCTTAGCCGAGAAGTAACATGATCAGATGTGTGGTTGAGAAAAATTTAAAATGGTAGCGTTGTAAAGGATGGGGTGAGGAAGAATTGGACGCCGGGAGATGAGGCACCAGTGCGGATCTGAGCTGGGAAATACCTTTGGGAATGGGAAGGACAGGGTGGGTATCCACAACACTTCTGAGGTAGACTAAGACCAAATGAACTGATAAAAGCAGCAATAGAAAAGTCAAAGACAAGAGTCAGGCTTCCAGCCTCGACACATAGAAACCCCATGAAGAGAAATAAGGAGCACAGGCAGAGGAACACATTTCAGAGACGGCATAGAAGAGGAAATGAGCTGTCACGTTTGAGTGTGCTTGGAATAGAATATCTAGCCATACGGCAATAGTTGGGAAATCAGAGGGTAATCTGAATAAGGGGACCAAAGAAGAGAAATGGGCAGAATACGGGCAAAACTCGAGTGTGATGTCACTAGCTAAAGGAGGAGACTTTCTTTGGAAATAGCAGTACCTCCAGAGGAACAAGTGACAGAGGACTGTAACAACGTTGGCAGGATTCGCAGTGAGGTGAGCATTGAGTATGGATGACCACTAAGAAGACCCTTCAGTAAAATGGTGGCTGTAGAAGCCAGACTGTAATAAACTGAAGAGTAAATGAAACAAGATTACTAGGCAAGAGAAGAAGTGGAGGGTAGAAGTGAAGAAAAAGTCAAGATTGGAAGACAATGTGAGGAAGAAGGAAATTATGAATTTGAGGAGGAGGAGGACAGCAGCATGCTTGAAAAGAGGGCGACCGGTAGAGAAAAATCCTAGAGAAGAATAGGTGGAGGGTAGGCCTTGGAAAGAATAAAAACTCTACCCTTACTCATTTCTTCTCCTCACCCCCTTACCCCTGTCCCCTGTCCAGTCATCCTGTCAGAGAAAAATGAAAAGAACTGGGAAAGATAAGTGAAAATCCTTTTTAGTTACAAAAACACAATCCTCCATAATCATATCATCCCCACCCCCTCTCCACACACACTTATATACACACATATATATAAACATATGTATATATACCTTCCCTATTATATCTATTACATACGCACTTTAGTATTAATTAGCATCTTCCATATTTATTCCAGCTAAAATTAGGAAAATTTATGAATATGGACATGCAACACTGTCTTTTCCTAATGGTCAATCCTTGATTGCTGCAGAAAATGGAAAAAAATAATGACCAACACAACATTTTGAAAAAAACAGGAAATTACAAAATTTATTTTCATTCCAGAGCTTACCACCTCCTTTTAGCAGATTGGTTATCAAGTGTTGTATCAAATGATTTGTCATCTATTTCATGGATTTGGGAGGGGTAATAGTGCTTATTTCCAGAAAAAAAAAAATGGTTTAAAGGCCGTCAGTAGAAGGAAAGAAGTAAAAAATAGCCTGAATAACCCATAAACTGGCCAGTTCATCTCTGAATAAATCAAAAGGTGGTTTTGCATTAAAGAATTAGAAGTGTCATTTCCAACTTGTGATTTCTGCAAATATTGGATTCGACCCAAGCTGCATTCATGAGCAGATGAAGAAAGCCAGAATTAAATGGAGGCCTGGGGGAACATCACCTATTCTGAATCACTTCCAAATTTCGGTAGCATAATAAGATGTTGGTTGGGGCACAGCAACTTTCTGACCTCCGTGCACTGGTAAGATACTGGCCAGAAAAACTCAATTACGCTGGAAGAAAAAGCAGCCCATTAACAAAAGAGAACAAAAGAAAAAAAGAACATATTTACGCTGCATAGTTAAACATCACATGAGCTTTTCTGGACTACTCTGCAACTTTAAAAAGAAAACAAAATGTATTTTGAAGCTTTTTCAATTAAGTGTAGGTTAATGTTTCATGTGCCATTTCGTATTTTGAAAGAATACCGCGAGAAAAAAGCTGTCTTGTAAAACCAAATATCTCCAAATCTCTTTGTTAAATTTTTAAGAATACAAATTAATTTAGCCCTGATGTTTAAGAGAAATTTTTTTTTTTTTTACCAACTTCAGTTGCCAGAAATACACCACACCATTTAGGATCAACACTTCAGTTTTACAGAAGGAGCCAAATCTAATCTTAGGAAAATGAGATGTTACGGAGGAAGGAGAAGCTGAGACTTCAGTATGGGAAAAGCTACAGCATGAAACAGTTGTCATACTACGTCCCTGCCATTAGACCACCAGAAACACCAATTACACATCTGGGAGCCTTGCTGCTTTTAACGAGTTTTATCAAGAAGTTTTTATAAATCTCTGGTTAAAATGTGACTGGGCATATAAACAGAATGAAGGAGATAGAAAATTAAGTCTCCACATACCAAGCTCAACAAATCCCAGAAGACCATAAAGTTACAATTTGTCTATCCACCTTTCAGTAATTCAGCCTGAAATGTGGCTTACAACCATTCCAAAAAATAAAATGAATCAAATAACCCAGTTCACCATACAAATAAATCATAAGAGGTGCCAAGACAGATGCAGACAGTAGGGTTAACAGTAGCTAATAATGACTATGCTTTTGGAGGGGGGGGTTACCATGTAGACAAAACATGAGTCATCAGCCTTTCCAAACGTCGGCATGTGTCTCTCCTCCACAAGATATTCATCCTCAGGATTGTGTTTGTGTTTAATTAAAAATTATTGCTGCCAGGCCCTATTAGTCATTATCAAATATATTTTTATCTCATGATTTTGTTTTCTAAATAAGGGGAAGAAAGAGTAGTAGGTGTTGTTTATGATGGTCTCCTCATACAAAGTTTCGTCCAAAAGTAGAGATGGTCGACATTCTCTCAATCCTCTGGCTATATTTTGGAGATAAAAGAGAGTTAAATGATATATTTGCTCTCAGTTCCAGACTGGATGCAATTGATTTTAACTGACTAAATTATCTGATTTCTGCCAAGAATTTTATTTCATTAAGAAAATGATATTATAGAGCATCTGAGATCATAGAGCAGACTAAACATAATGCCAAAGGAGTTCTGAGAATGCGCCACAGTGAAGGTTTGATTATTTGCAGATGGAATATGAAAAAAAGAATAAGAGTCAGATCCCAGGCAGTAGCCTGACCAATCCTGGTATCACTGCTGCCTACATCGTAACACAAAGCCAAGAAAATAACTCATCTTCTAAGCCACAACACCTTCTTTTAAGGTACTAACCACTTTTCTTCCTAGAAAGTAATATTTAACTGCCACTACCCAAAACAAAGGGAAAGGGGAACTGTTGGTACCACAATAGTCTCTAGCATGTCAACTGTCACTGCTGACATGATTTGGCTAGTAGTCAAGCATTCACCAAGGAACTAATTTAAATCAATCTCCTTTGGGAAAGCCAATTGTTTGGTATGCGCAACAACTGGTGTAGGATCAATCAGTGGACATGAGATCAATTAAAACCAGCTTAGGTTTGTGAAGAGGGACAATTCACACAACCTGAGTTAGATCTCTATTCATTTCAATACTCTCACAATGCAATCCTTAAGCTTCCTTGCAAAGCAGAAAAGCTACTATCACCCTACACTGTCTAGCCAGCCCTTTAAGTAGTTCCACTTTTAATTAAAAACACAGTACACCCTTTGTTGGCACAGAGAGTGTGGTCACTTTTAAGGACCACAGTTATTTTAGCCAGAAACTTGGGATTTGGGAACGGACATCTGTTAAGAAAGGAATAAAAAACACACTTTGATATAATTTTTTTTTCTTTACAACCTTACCAATTTACATGTACTTGAAAGCATTTGAATTTTATTAAATTGAAAGATTGCTTTGGCAAAAGTTATTATTGCACACTTTAGAATTGGGTTTCTAAAAGTCAGCACTTGGGGATGTGGAGGATAATTGCTCTGAGATTTTTCCTAAAGCAGCTTTGAAATAGACACCTAAGAAAGCATAGGCAGAACTTGAGAGATGGCATTGCAGAAAAAAGCATGCAGTATCGCTTCTGGCCGCAGGAGCGCTGTAATGTCATTCTCCACCAAATAGCATCTCTGCTTTAAGTTCTACTAAAACAATATGCTCGATTCTTCTCCAACCACAATGGGACAGGCAGTGTGGATCAGAAAGACATCACTGAATTAGTAAGTCATCTAATAAGCGGGAACTTGGCAAAGGGTTTTAGATATTTCTACATTTCACAAAATTTTAAGCACTTTAGCCTTTTCAACCAAATAGATTGCAACTTCTGCTTATAAGATGGGGAAAAGCCTCTCCAAACACTTTTGACCACAGTGTAATCAAAAGTTGCCAGCTCTACAGCATAATACCTTGAAAGAAAATACTGGGGTGGAGAAAGGAGCCAGTGGGGAAGGGAGATGAAGAAGGAGAGGGAAAGGGACTTTTCCAAGACTAAGTATCAATATCAAACTTTTATGGCCTCTGGGAAGAAATTTCTCCCTAGTATTTTTATGCGGAATTATTTCTGAAAATAAGCTAAAATAACCAAGTGTCAGAAATGAGAAAGAGAGCGAGAGAAGGGGGTATCCTACTTAAAAGCCACAGGTGCGTAGTGTCAGTTGGAGAGCAGGGCTCGTGAAGTCGCACACCACCAGTTATCTCGAGCGCAGCCCCGTGGGCCCGCCAACCTCAAGCCCTGCGGGTAGGTGAGAACAGCTTAACGACGTCCTAAAAAGCTGTGAAAAATTAGGGCTCGAAAAGCTCTCTCCAAAATCTGGGTGCAAGACCGAAGATTCCACAAAACGAGTTATAAACAAGTCACATCACAGGCCCTGTGAGACGTTTACGACCCAGAAAAGTCGAGATCTGTTAACCTCAAGACGAATGCTAACCGCCCAAAAGTCCAAATTGCTGGACGAAGACAGCTCTCAGAGGCTGCTGTGCACCTTCCAGACGCGGTAATGCAAGGGGTGGGTATGTGTGTGTGTTGGAGGTTGTGTTTATCCCCCCAGAAGACTTAATTGTTTTCAGCAGCCCTTCCCATAAAATGCAGTTGGATTAGCTGCAGCCGCAGCAGAACTCAGACAGAAATACGTACGCGCGCATTCAATCTGCAGGAAAGCTAGCTCTCTGAAACCTTTCTGGAGGTTTCCACTCGTCTTCCCCGCAGCGCACGCAAGTGATGGAGAGGGAGGGAGCGGTTAAAAAGCCACAAGTGAATTTCATTAAGAGAAACCTGCCTCAGAAACAGCTGCTTTTGAAGGTAGTAAATGGAGAGGGCAAAGTCGGGCCTGTCCCCAAAACATCACTCTGCAGGCTAGCGCTTCCCGGAACCTGCACACAAGTTGCTGCCCAGTGCAGAAAGTTCGCTAAGTCATCCATTTAGCCTCAGGTTCCAGAAAGAGAGATCAGTGTTGCCCTTTTCCTGGAAATGCAAGTCCTCCACCTCGACTTGGTACCCTTCCCCAGCTCGCTCGCTCTCTTCTCTGTCACACACACACTGCGCGCGCGCTGCTCGACTGTGTCCAAAGCGATCTGGGGTCAGGATTCGGGGCGCACGTGGGTGGGAAAGGTAGAGACATATGAGCTGCAGGGAAGATGGTTAAGAGGACTAGAAAGAAAGACGGAGAACAAGAAAAATGGATGCCAGATAAGGAATAAGACCGAAAGAGACGAGTTCAGGAGTAGAAGCGCGGCAAAGAACGTGGGTACGGACTCCACCCCTTAGCCCAGAGCACCCGCCGGACGCCCGGCTCACTCGGCTTGCCGCGCCTTCTGAGGACAGAAAAGACAGAGTTCTGCAGAGCTCCCGGAAAGTGGGAAGTGTTGGCTCGCACGAGGGGTGGAGGGCACGGTCCTGCCCATCTGAGCCCCAGGAGCCCGGGCGTGAGTGCCGCGACCCGCTCCCCGACCCCGCACCACCCGCAGAATAGGACCCACCTCGCTTATTGCGTCTCCATCGGTTGCCTTGGCAGTGACTGTAATCCATACAGTTCAGGATAATGAGGGCAAAAGAGAAGAGGCGAAACTGCATCTGGGCGGTCGGGCAGGGCAGAGACGCCTCTCAAAATCGAGGAACTGGAGGGCTCATGCGAGGAGCCGGCGCCAGCCGCGCTGCCGCGGAAAACGCAGAGGGAGAGTCGCCACTAGCCCAGGGGCTGCGCTGGTCAGTTTGGCGAGATCAGCATCTCTCCGCCTTAAACCTGAGAGACCAGGAGGAGAAACAGGAGGGGTGGAGAGAGCCCGGGGAGGCAGCTGCTTCTTCGCGCGTCCCAACTTAAGAAGGAGAGGGAGGCGGGGAAGCGAACCCACTGCCTGGCACGAGCCACGGAGCAGCTTAACACCGAGCGCGCAGCTGCCGGCTCTTTGGAGAGGAAGGTGATTACAATCAGTGAATTAGAACCTCTGCCGAGCTATAGGCTCCGACCCGGGGGAAAGGGCATTGTGCGAGCGCTCCAGGGAAAGGAAAGAGATCCTAAAGGCACAGAGTTAAAGGAGCGCTCTTCGGCCCTTTGGTCCCACGGCGGTGTACCCAAGCGCCGTGGTCGCGGTAGCCGGGCGCGGGTCGCCTACCGTGGGCACTTACGTCTCCGGCGGTGCGGCGTGCCTAGGCGCGGCGCTCCATCCCGGGCTCAGGAAGCGAGCCGCCTCGCTGACACGTGGGCTGGGGAAAAGTTTGCCGAGACCGGCCGGGAGCGCCCGGCAGCTCCGGGATTCCGGCAGCCGCCGCGGGGTCGCAGCGCGCGGTGGGTCCTCTAGACTGGCGGCTCCTAGCAGGAGCGGAGCGGAGCGGGCGCGTCCGCAGCCTCTGGGATACTGCGTCCCCGCCGGTGAGTGCGATCCTCGTGCCAGGGGCACGCCCGCTCTCGCTCTCTGAGTCCCTGTCCAACTGTGCGCTTTCCCGAGCTCTCTCCACAGCCACTTCGCAGCTAAGGTTTCTCCCTTTCCAAGCGGTGGGAAGCAGAACGCTCCCGGGAGGCTGAAGGGATGTGGCGAGCGCACTTTCCGATCAAGATGCAGCCAGGCTGAGGCTCGGGATGCGTCTATAAGTAGGTGGTGCTGTGGTCCAAGGCATCTAAGTCAAGTCTGCCTCGGAGTTCCTGGGTCCTAAAGCCAGAAACTCTCGGGTTTCCCTGAGGTCCTAAAGAGCGCTGACAGCCTCCAGCTAGCCTAACCTCAGGCGAATCCCCTCTGGGTTTTTCAGGAGTGGGTGGCTAAACTGAAGAATGCCTGGGGTGGGGGCGCCCCCTGACCGTGGTGGGCTGGGAAGCCCAGCTGTCTTCACCTCCAAGGCGTCCTCTCGGGCGCTCCAGAGTCAGTTCCAACCTCGGCGCCCGCCGACCTTCCTGCAGGAGGATCTGACTGATGGCTTCTCCTGGACCTTCCTTCACTCGCTCACGACCCGACTGCTGCTTCTGACAAGCGGAGTTGAAACTTGAGCCGCATCCCGAAAGATGCCACACCTCTGCCGCTTTTCAATTCACGTCTTGGCTTTGTTTTATAGAAAGATCTATAATCACGGCTGAAATTAAAACGCGCCCTCAATTTAGGGAGTGAAAGGGGTATTTCCAATAGCTTTTGCTTTCCTCAGAAGTGTTATTTCTTGGCTTTGTTTTTCCTCCAGGAAAACTTACAGAAACCTGTGATACCTTGCTTGCAGTACTCTAGAAATTGGGACCTTGCTTTTTTAAAGACAAGTTCACTTTCCACTGAAGTATTTCTCACTCATAATCCTCCTCCCTCCCCCCATCCTCAAAGTCTCCTGAATTAAACTTTTAGGTGCCTTGGGTTTGGAGAATACTCAGTTTAACAAGGTGTTACATGAAATACACTTGATGCTACCTGATTTCATTCTGGTGAAATCTGTCCTGCATTCATTACTGTAGGAATGGATGTGTTTACTCCTTAGACAAAAGATAAGAATTTATACTGCTAACCCAGCAGTGCAGGTGTTCATAGATATGACCACAGGTACCATATTATTATGCTAGCATTTCGTACCATTTAAATATCTTTTTCTGTACCTTCAATTTCAGAAGATTTTCAGAAATTTGGAGACTTGAGACAATCATGTAGACACAATAAGAATATTAGAATAGTGTTTATTAACTATTCCATTATTGCTTATCCACAACTATTTTTATGGACATCAATATTACATAGCAATATTTATGTGCTAAGAATTTCGGTATTATCCACTTTATGCATGCCTGAGAACACCCAAGTAAATCTGAGTTGAGTCACTGGTCCTATTTCCTAGATAAGAAAATTCAGCCCCTGAGACTGGCCTACAGGGCTCAAATAGAGTTGACAAATCACACTGCAGAAACAGTGGATCTGTTTCTTGGCTTTCGGAGTCTTTGATTTTTATCATAGAATTTGGAAGCAATTGGAAACATTTCAGTTCAGAGAGTGGCCCAGCTTTTGGCATGATGACTTGATAGTCCAGTGAATATTCCTCATCATAAATACCACTTCTCCCATATACTCACACATGCACGCACCAAATTTATTGCACTTCTAAAGGGGTTAAATCTACGGGCGAATAAATTCTTCTCTAACTAAGCCCTCTGCCTTCCTGTACAGCTTTGAGACCCATTAAGATCACTGGTTATCAGTGTCTTTTAAAATATTTAAAGGCGAAAATAAGCACAAGACCAAGTAGATCTAGCTCTGCTGTTAACCACCTGGGTCGCTTTGGACAATTCTCTGGATCTCAGTTTCCTTGATACTTTTAGGAAATTAGACCAAGATCTCTTTCACCTCTACCAAGTTCTGCTTTACAATCAATTTGCTATTTCTATCAAGAAGTTTGCTAGGGGGTCTAACTAGTGTGAGGACAAACTCATCATTCATGGATTTTCAATGTAGAAAAATGAGAGCTTCTGTCACCCTTAGTTAAATTTACAGACCACTTTCAACCTTCTGCCTGCAAAGATTACTTTCCATAATTTTAATCATTTGGGTTGCACAGTTGGCATTGTTTTTAACCTGAAATACTTTTCAGTTTAGTGAACTCCTAGATCTGTTTCATAAAAAAGAATTTGAACAGCAGTGCTTCTGGTGAAGATTGGTTAATGCTCTTAATAGGACAAGAACAGGGTCTAGGAGAAAAGAAGACTCCTAATTCCTTTCTTCTCATGCTCCCTCCTGGCCTGTCTCTGCTTTTTAAAGGACAACACTGAACCTCAAAAATCTGTCACACTTAGTTCTTGGGGTACTTAGAGTCTCACCCTTAATCTCTTTGGGGCTAGTTTGTTGATAATGCAAGCTCTTTTCCCCTGCCATTCACTGAATATTTATCCTGATTTCAAGAACCCAGGAATGTTCTTGCTACTAAAAAACACAACCCTAGCAGATCCTAAACTATCATTAACTTTAATCCCATATTTCTGCTTCATTTCATTTCTAAACTCTGAATGTGTTGTTGTCGAGGCTCAGAGCTCATAGTTTCTCCAGCTTGGAGACCCAATGGACTTTTTCTTCAAACTGAGTTGAGATGGTGGTTTCATTAAACTAGTTTTATAATAGACATGCGCCTGATGTCTGTGTACAGGGAAGCAAACTGATGAGGCTGACTTCATACCACTCATTGGTGAACATGAAGGTTAACTGAGGGTAGGGGTGGGGGATGATGTTATAGATGGGAGGCAACTTGTGTGCTTTAGTTTTTGACTTGTAAGTCATTCATACAGCTAAAATTTCATTCTTAATAAAGGGCATACAAGGAAAGGCTCTCCCCAGCCAGCCAGTCCTCCTCCTCAGAGACAATCAGTTATTCGTGTATGACCTTCCGAGCTTTGAGTATACCTCCAGAGATATGTTGTACTTATCGAGAAAATGTGTGTATGTATGTGTATATATACATATATAATATATGTAAACGTGTGTATATACACATGTATAATATATTTTACCCCTGTCTTCTATGCAACTAGTAGAATATTGTATTCACTAATCTCCTCAGTTTTTTTTTTTTGATGCATCTTAGAGTTCATTCAGTATCAGTTCATAAAGAACTTTGCTGTTCTTTTTGTACAGTCACATATCATTTCATTGTATGGTTGTATTTAGCCAGTGTCCTACTGATAAACATTTAGATTGTCTTCATTCTTTTTTCTGTTATGAGCAATACTTCAATTAACCTTTTCATGGGTCATTTTACCTTTGCATTATGAATTCATAGAAGTAGAAAAGTTGGATCAAACAGTTGGATATATGTGTGTGTGTGTGTATTCTTAAAATTGTCTTCCACGGAGGTTCTATCAAATTACAGTGCGTGGCGGTGCCCATCTCCTTATATACTGGTCAACATGATTTGAACTTTGATACTCCCGGGCAAAACGTGGTATCTCAGTAGTTTTCATTTTTATTTCTTTTCTTTTAAATGAAGTTATGTATCTTTAATATTCTCAAGGTATTTGTATTTCCTTTTCCATGAGCTCCCCAAAGATATCATTTACCTCTTTTTTAGGTTGTTGGTTGTTTATTTTTGCTTTGTAGCATGTACATCTATCAATATATGTATTATCTTTTGTGATTTGAGCTGTAAATATTTTCCCAAGTTTATCATTTGTCTCTTAACTTGGCTTTTGATGTATATTACTATGCCGAAAATTTAAAAAATATTTTATGTAGTTAAATTTGTCAGTCTTATCTTGTATAGCTTCTGTGTTTGTGTCATACTTGTAAAAGCTCTTCCTCAAGCCATTCTTTTTAAATTTTCATTTGGGAGTTTTCTAACACATTTTTTTCAATGCTAAAAACCATAAGATGTAGTGGTTTTATGACCACATAACGTGGCTACATTAGAATCGATTTAAGATTTTCTGAATCTTTCCTAAGTATTTATGTTCACAGATTTGGTTGACTTTGGCTCTGACTCTCATTTTCTATAGCCAATTGCTTTAGAGTTCTCTTATCTTTTGTGTTATCAGATATTCATATTCTCAGGTTTAAAGTTTCCCACAATCTTCTTACTCATTGTTGAAATTTGTTGATGTTGTACTCACTCTTTCAATCTAGAATTTATTCATTAATTACTTTGAACAAATTATGGCATTTTTGCCATTGTGTCAATATTGATACTATAATTTTTTCCTGTTAAATATAAGCTGAATGCCCATTTTGCTAGTTGCATGTGATAACCTATGTTCATTTATTATATTTTGTATGAAATAATTAATTAATACAAAAGATTTTCAACAAGGTCACTGACCAGTCCTTATCCAGGCTAATTTGTTGTTTTTAAAAGCCACCCCATAATCACTTATTTAACATTTGAAAAATGTGTAAATATTTGACTCCTCCAAATGTGAATACTATGTTCTCCACTTGAGAACCCTTCTGTAGACTGATGTGATAAGGCCTATTGCTCTCCATCCCCATGGAAGAGATCCAGGAGACTCTCTTCAAAGGAAGTCCAACTCAGACCAGCTCTTAAGAGAAAACTCAAGATTTGACCTAAGTTTTAAAATTATTTCCTTTATTTAATCTTGTGCGCTCTGAACTCTTTTGAACTAAAGTAATGTGTGACATTTCCACTCTTTTTTGTGTAAATGTGGTTGCCGGAAGGAAGTGTTACTACACCCGGTTAATAACAAGAGATATATAAAGGTTCTCAGCTATTTTAAAAATTAGACTTAGTTTTCATTAATATGAGGAGAGTGTTTCTTTTCACTGTTTGTGGACACTCAATTAGCTATGTTACTTCGGATGAACAATAGAACAGGTAATCCCTAAGAACAGGGAATACCCTCCCCAGAACTTTTTTCAGTACTAGTATTCAAAATAAATATGACTCTCCTAAGCAACTGGTTTGTCTTTAACTTATGTTATAATGAATTGTGTTACTGTTCAAGAGCAAATTGGTGGCTTTCCATCAGCAAATATACAAGACAGGCAGGCACTTTATGAACTGGTCTCATTTCTTGCTCCATTTTATGTTTCTACTCTTATTTTCCCTTTGCTGTGTTTTTTTCACCTATTTTTAAGATATTTTACTTTGCGGTATTATATGCATCTTTATAAGCCACTGTCACTTTGGAATATAGCAAATTTTAAAATAATAATATATATATTACACACATGATAATACTACAATATACACACAGGTCAGAGAACCAACATGGGGGTTCTAAGTATGTCTACTCCAACTTCATTCCAGAACTGAAGAAATAACCATGGTGTGAATTTGGGGATCCACTAGGCCCATTGGGAGACGGACCCTAGCCAAAACTCCATTAGTTATCCAGTCTTCATAAGCCCCTTCTCTTGACATTTTGCATGTCAAGAAATTAATAGTAGTCCCCAAAATTCTGGTTGTTTCCGCTTCCCAAAACCACAATCATCTGAGTAAATGGCCCCAGGTCCTGTTGGGGGAGGCCAGAAAAAAGATTTACAGTGAGGCTCCTTGCTCAAGAGACTTGACCTCCTCTTCATTCAAGGAACTCCAGGGCTGCAAACCGGCTCAAGTATGAGATTGGGTAAGGGACTGTGACTCTATTTTGGTGACTTAAGCCACACTCCTGTAAGCCAGACAAAATTTTTCTGTTATACAAATCAAATAAGACTTTAGTAGGCTGCCCATCTATTTCAGTCCTAGGGAAAAAGTAAGTTATAAATACCAGCTGCAATCCTATGACTAGTTGCAGAAACACAGATTATAGTAATAAGTATTTCTTCCTTGATTTGATATGAATATCAAATCATATCATATTTGATATGATACCTATTGAATATCAAATATCAATATTTTGTGATCTCCTATTCCTCTACTATCCAACAAAATGTGTAAATTTTAGTTAACCTTATATCTCAGTATTTAAACTACAAAATATGAAATAATGAGTGTGACTCAGCTAAAAGAATGAATATCACCCCAAGATGAATAAAGGGACATATGAGACTTTGTGTATCCTCTTTTGGGATGGAGGTCAATATGTTTTTGTGTGGATAGGTGTGCCACGTTCTGTGGAAGCATAAATTTGCTTTTGTCTTTATTTGGAAATTAAATGTTGTTAAAAGAGGCATGTATTGGAAGCCAGATTGTCAAGAGATGGACTGTTGTGGTTTGTACTGTCACCTGTGTTAATTGGGAACTGTATTTCCCAAATCCCCTACCATGTAATGATTTTGTTAGAGCTGGCTAGAAGAGGAATTTACATGAGATTTCAGGGACAGAAACAAAACAATGGTCAAGACTTTCTGAAGGTCTTTTTGCAGTAGGATGCAGTGATGGACAGAAGCTGAGGTACACAGTGGGTACCAGCTTGAAACTCACTCTGCTTTACATCCAGTTTTAATTTCTGACTGCTCACCCTGCTGACTCAGAGACCCCAGGCCCACCTCTAGATGACTAGCTGTGGAGGCAATAGATTTCCAGACACCTCTCCACAGATTCCCCCTTTGCCATCGCACTACAGTGGCAGGATATGCTTGGCTTCTCAGACACGTTAGGGACTCCTCTGATCCTCCAATTCCCCTTCCAGACCTTAACTTTCTCAGAAACTCTCACAATCATGTAAGATCTAATTCCTATAACTCCATCTATAATACCCAGTGACTCAGCTCTCCTGACTGAACCATGGCGAACATAAGTATTATCTATTGATTTTCCACTATAAAAAATGAGAACTTATTCCCTTTCCTCCTGCTTCTTCCCTGCACACCATCTCCCCATCTTTCAAATATGTTTAGATTGATATTGGGTGGTGATATTTTTATTACCAATGTTATTCATAGCTGAGTCATGTTGTAAACTGTGACTACTGTTCCTTTCCTGTGCAACTTTTTGCTTTCTCTGGAATTACCATTGCCTTGTTTTCTCTTCTGCAGAGTTTTCTGTGACTTACCAGAAATTCAACCCACACATTCTTCTGGTCATCTTAATCACCTCTTAATATGTTTGTGCATACCAAGTAGACCATTAGTTTCATCTTCTTGAAGTTCCTCTTGAAGGCTCTGGCCTGCTTCAGCTGGGCTGGTTACCCTTTGTGCCTGAGCCACAGTTGTCTCTCTGGGATGTCCCTTCACCATCTTCCTGGGAATTCTCTTTTCCTCTAACCTCTGGTGGATTTTTTGTTTCCCGTATCCCACGTCTTCCTCTTTCCTAGTTAATTCTTCATTGTGATGAAGGATATTCTCCAAGAGTTTCTTGAAAAATTTTGTATGGGGTAAATTTTTTGCTACTTTGCATGTCTAGAAATGTCCCTATTCTACTCTCAAAACTGATTGTCTGGCTGAGTATAAAATTTTAGATTGAAATCATTTTTCTTTAGTAGTTTGAAGACATTAGTCTGTTTTACTTTTACCCTCCAATGTTGCTTTTGAGAAGGCCAAAACCATTCTAATTACTGATTCTTTTTTATGTTCCTGTCTGCAGGCCACTCCCAGAATCTTGGAGGTCTGAAAGTACTTTATTGTGGATCTTTTTTCATTGATTTTTCTGGAGGTTTGATGGCCCTTTAAACCCACAAATTCACATCCTTCAGTTCTATAAGGGTTCTTGTTTGTGGATGATTTCCCCCCTACATTTTCTCTCCCCTTTTTTTTGGAATACCTATTGTTCAAATATTGGACATTAGGGTGCTCCTCTAATTTTCCTATATTTCCTCTCCTATTTTTCATCTCTTTGCCTTTTCTCTGCTTTCTGGAATATCCCCTCAACTTTATCCTCCAAGTCTTCTAATGAGTTTTCTATTGCTCTTCTCATTTTTTTTTAAATTCCAAGAGTTTTCTTTTCCTTTTTAAAATTTTCTTTACTGTACATAGTTTTGTTTATTCCAAGTTGCTTTTCTCTGTATTTGTTTTGGTCTTTATCTTTCATTTTTGAGGTTTTTCTTGATTTTGATAATTCTCGGCTTTCTGTTTATATTTAAAAGTGAGAGATTAAAAAGCTGATTAAGAAAAACTCATTACTTGGGTGATGCTTGTCAACTTGAGCTTTACTGTATGGTAAAAATGGACCAGAAGTAAACTGACTGAGGCATTTATTGAGGGGAATCAAAGGATAATTTATTATTATTTTCTCTAGGGTTGGTTAGATTTCCCAGAGAAAAGTTTTCCAATATTCTGCCAAGAGGAATATTAGGAGTAGGCATTTGTTGTCTTTTATTCTTTCTTTCCTTACAGATTTGCCCCATTTGAAAAAATTATTTTGCTTTAGATTTAGTAAGGTTTCAGGAGACAGCAAAATTAAAGGCATGGAAGTCTGTTCTATTGTTATTTGTCTTCATAATTTTTCCTTTGTTCACTCCACAAATAATTATTGAAGTCCTACATATCGAACTGTCATGGGTGCTAAGGATACAGCGGTGAAAAAGGAAGACAAGATCACTGCCCCGTGGAGCCTACATTCCTACTGGGAAGAGAGAAACAGTAAAAAGTACATAAATATGAGATGGTCTTTGTTTCCCAAAGTGTTTGTATTTGTTCTAAACCATTGATGAGTTAATTTTAAATATGGTCTCTTACTCCTAAATACTTCAATATACACTTCCTAAGAACAAGAATATCCACTTATATAACCTCAACACTATCAATATTAGGAAATTCAACATTGATACAATGTCATTATCTAATTCACAATCTATATTCAAATTTTCTCTGTTGTCTAATATGCCCTTTATAACTACTTGTTCCCCAGACCAGGACTGAATCCAGGATCATATACTACATTTAATCATCATGCCTCATTGTCCTGTTTAGACTGGAACTGTTTCTCAGTCTTTGTCATCTATGACCTTGATATTTTTGAAGAAGACAGTCTATTTTGTTGAATGTCCCTTAGTTTGGATTTGTCTGATATTTTCTCATAATTAGGTTGGGTTAAGCCTTTTTTCGGAGGAATACTATGAAATTGATGCTGTGTCCTTCTCAGGGCATCATATCAAGAGGAAGATGATGCTGATATGTCCCATTACCCATTACTTGGTTAAGATGTTGTCTGTCAGGAATTTACATGGTAAAATCACTATTTTTCCTTTGACATTAATCGGAATTTATGGGAAACACTTTGGGACTATGTAAATATTCCCTTCCTCATCAAACTTTCACCCACTACTTTCATCATCTATTAATGATTCTCGTCCAAATCAATTATTACTCTGATGGTTGCCAAATAGTGACTTTCTAACTACGTTATTTCTTCTACATTTATTAGTTGTTATTCTACTGTAAGGGAAAGCTTTCTCTTCTCCCTGATCAACTGATTGATATTAGTACAGACCCATGGATTCTTATTCTGTTCAATAGGTTGTATTGTGTTACTATATTTATTTTGATTCTCAATTTGTCCCAGATTTGGCTTGTGGGAGAATCTTAAGCTGGGTTCTGTGTTCTTTTGACATTTTCTGAACATTCTTTAAGTACTTTTTCACTTTTAGGTACAACCATAACTCCCAGACTTATCTTATGTTTTCCCTGTTCCAGCCTTGGAATGAACCTTTCCTCCAAGCAGCCCTGGTTCCTTTTAGTGGAGAATTATATTTAAAAACCAAGATCTGAGTGTTGGGTGTATGCAATGCTACAGGAGTACCATAGCTTCTAGTTCTTCTCAGCATCAGAGTTAAAACCATGAGTTCTTTATGTACCTCCCATTCCAAGCCAACAACATAGAATTTATTCTGGCTTTTCCCCTTTCCATATTTGAAAGTCCCTCTGCAACAGTGATAAATGTAAATTGGAAATAAATACAAAGAGCAATTACTGCTGTTGTGTGAGTATCAAGAAAATCTTCACAAAGATGATATAAATCTTAGTCTTGAAGCCTGCGTAGGATTTTATCAGAGAAGCAAAAGAATGTGTTTAAGTCAAAGCTAATAGAAAGAGGGAAAACAAAGATATACAGGGAAATAGTTGTCCAATCAACCAACCTGCTAATGAGGTGGGGCATGGACGGAGGGAGGGAAGATGAGGGTTTAGACTGGCAAAGTAAATTGCAGCCAGATTGTAGGTAAATGCACTTCCATAGTAATGAATAGGAATTTTATCTTCAATGTGAATTGAGGATTTTTATTTAAGTCAGAGGTGTAATATATTCAATTCTACCTTACAAAAATAGTGACTTTGGCAATACTGAAAATGTATTGAAGGGAAACCAGAGATTAGTTACAATTTAGATATATGAAATATGACTATATTATATATGATATATATACACACAGTTGATTCTCATTATTCATGGTAGTTGTGTTCTAAAAAGTTGCCATGAACACTGAATTAACAAATACTGAACCATTGCTCTTAGGAGAATTACAGGGTTAGGTTCCTGCAAGCCCCTGGTCACATTTCACCAACCAAGCAATACACAACCTTGTTTTATGTGTTTCTGTTTAAAGACAACTTATTTAATATGTATTGTTAATTCACTAACATCAAACTCACAGCAACAACACTATAACTCACACCTGAATGAAGCTTATTTAACACATGTACTTTCTCTGTAAGGCACATCACAGCCTTCTTGCACTGGGGAACACTAGATAGCATTTCAACACTATGCTGGGAACCATTATAAACAGTTAAATTACCAACAAAAAAAGTTCAAAAATGTGAAAAATCTGGCACTAAATAGATTGCAAAAAGGACACTTGTTCACAGTATGAGAGCTGAAACAAGAAGGCAGAACATTGCCTCATTTGACCCGAGCTGGGCACGTGCATATCAAGTGACTCCAATTTTTTGCCACTTTGTTCATGTCCATGAATGACCGTGAAAGTGCCACGAATATTGATTTTGAGGTTACAAATAAATTTTAGTGAGTAGGCAAATTTGCAAACACAAAATCTGCAAATAATGAGTATACATTATGTATACATACATATGAAACTAAACCAGAGCAATATTAGTGGAAATAGAAAGGAAGGATTTGACCCGTTAAATGTGGGAATGGGGAGAGGTAGAAGGCAAGGATGATGCTGAAGTATCTACTTTGGAAGACTGAGTAAATGTTAATGCTATTACCAAAAAATGTAATCCTGAAAAAGAGTCTGGAGGAGAAAGAGAATGAAATTTTGGATATGTAGAGTTTTAGAACATAGACAATATCCTGGTGGAGATAGCTAGTAATCAGTGTTAATATGGAACTGGAGCACCTTCAGAGGCCATCCGTAGAGATATAAAATTTGATTATCAGGTACACATAGAATACAATTACAGCTGTAGGAATAGAAGAGAATGCCTGGGCAGAGAGGCAAAAATCCAAGAGAAAACCTTGAAAAAATATTAAATTAAAATGTCTAGAGGAAGAGAACCAATGAAAAAGCCAAGGAGAAAATTTGCAGGAAAGAAATGAAATCTAAGGAGAACAATAACAAGTAAACAAGGCTAGTAAATGTTCCCTAAGCAGGACAGGAAGTAAAGGAAATATTATATATGCAAATATGTATATAATGCAACTCTAAATATGCAACACTGTTTATATATTTGGTACACCTTGCCTGTGTCACACTGTAATTATTATCATGAATTCAGATGATAAAAATGATTTAAGATTGGAAAGATAGCTATCCCAGAAATACCCCAGAGTCGAAATGAACCAAGATGATAGTCTTTTGAAGAAGTCAGAAGGACCTCATACCTTCAATCTCAAGACAGAAAAAGAAAGCTATACATCAAAGATCATGAGAAATTGGCACCAGCCTGGAGGCACAGTGGTTAAGTTCATGCACTCTGCTTTGGTGGCCTGGGGTTCTCAGGTTTGGATCCTGGGCACAGACCTACACACCGCTCATCAAGCCATGCTGTGGAGGCGTCCCACGTACAAAATAGAAAGATCCATGAGGTCACATCAAGAAATACAGGTTTGGCTATCCCATTTCAGTAAGGCCTATCCACAAGCAAGTACAATGAAAAAATAGGAGCAGAGAACTGGGAGGGCAAACAGAGAGAAAAGATCAGGAATGACAAAGCATGGACCAGTGTTTTCAGGAGAAGACTTCCAGTTCCCAGGAATGACAGGCTACATTATTTGAGCCAACATTCCTGCTGAAAACGACTGAAAATGCTGAATATAATAAACACCTTTCTAACAGCCACAAAGAACTAACATGATGGTAAGGAATAACAGGCCAAACAAGAGCCCAGAATGCTAAGTGAGTGCAAAAGCCACTTTCATCCTGAGGCAATTTGCCTAGCATTAAACCGTGAATTTTCATTTTCTCAGGAAGGGGAGGGTCTCTTGTGGAAACAAGATAGAAATTCAAATACAAGGTGCACACTAGTCGAGGAGTTAAATAGGAGACCCTCCTCACAATAAGCTGGTATCCTAGCTATCCCCTTAAAGCCAGCATGGTTTGGTAATAAACCAGCCTCATGACATCTTGCATCCCAGATTTATATCACCTGGGTAGTCTAGAGACCTTCAAGCATTGAATTTGAATTAAGGTAAACCTGGACTGATAGTGCCCACAGGTGCTGGCAGAAGCAAATTCAAAACCTGCTGGGAAATAAAGTACCTTCATCCTGAATTCACATTATTCCTACAAATAACTTTTCAAATACAATAACCAGCACAAAATAAAAGATAACCAAACATATGCAAAAAAAAAGTCACTGTGAACAAGAAACAACAGACAACATAAACAGACCCACAAAGACTCCAAATATTGGTATAATCCAGAAAACCACAAAACAACTATGCTTTAAGTTGTTTAAAGAAATAAAAAACAAATGACAATTTCTGCAGGAAATAGGATTGACAGTGAATGAGATAGGAAGAAAAGGCCAAGGACAATAAGGTTTTGGGGAGAAAAGAAAGAATTCTCTTTGCATCTATACATGCCTATACAATGAATAAAATCAATAACACCACCATTTTCATCAAAGTATATTATTAAGACCCTACTATGTAGCAGATATTTGTTGTTTTTGCATGTCTATTTTCCATTCTCCCTTCCTCTCAGACAGCAATCTTATTTTCCTTAATAAGGAAATACACGCACACTATGTCTACTTATAAGGAAGGCTCACCTTCCTCCAGGTTCCAAGAGTGGTGACATGGCCCCAGTCTGACCAGTTGAAGCATTCCATTCTCCTAGGTACCATAATTGATTTGGGAGTGGGACTGTTTCCCGAGACAGACCAATCAAAGTAGAACTTTTGCTGGAACTCCTGAGAGAACTGGAACTGCTGAGGTTGCTAAACTGGTAGGCTGTCAGTCTAGTGGCTATCTTGGAGCCATAAGGAGAGAGCCCGCCTGTGAATAGAGCCAACACCAAGGAAAGAAAAGCCAAGGAAGAGAAATGAATTACTGATGACATCCTTTAAATACCTAGATTCTATGCCTACAGGCCTGACACTTTTCCATTTTATGAGGCAGTACATTCCCTTTTTCTGCTTAAGCCAGATTGAATAGGGTTTCTGTAACTTGCAAAAAAAGAGTCTTGGTATATAAAAACAGTATTCAAAGCCCTGGGCTGGTCACCAAGGATAAAATATCTCATAGAGGGAGAAAGAGTTGGTCAATGAAAGAAAACAAAAATTTTAAAAGAGGAAATGATGAGAAAATTCAGATAATGAGACTGATCTATTGCCAACCCATCTTAAAAATAATCTCCTCCTACTGAATTTCCATAGCACTTGATATCAACTACCCTTTTCTGGGACTTAAAACATTATACTCATATTATAGCTAATTTGGTATGTCTTTCTCTCTCCTACAAATCTGCATACACTTGGGAGCAAATAATCATAGGATTTCAGAGTTATAAAGTACCTTGGAAAGACTTAGTAGAACTTTCTTATTTCCTAAATTGAGGTAAAGACCATATCTGTTTTATCTTGGTATCCTAGATGTATTCTGGAAGTAATATTGATTAATTGAAGGAATGAGTTAATGAAATGAAAAGAGAAAAGGGAATTGGAAAGAAGAGACATTCAGAAAAAGTGAGAGACGTAATAAATAAAATTTATGTATTTTGGGAAATGGAGAAGAGGAGAGGTTGGAAGACACAAATGGAAAGAGAAAAAGAATAAGAAAAGGTAGAAGAAATTAGGAACATTGAGCAATATTTGTGTGTGGGCTAACCCTATAATGCATTCCTGTTAGAATTTTGACCCTTCTAAACTGTCTCTGCTTATGCAAATAATAAAGTTATTTTTAATATCCTTAGTGCACCTTAAACAACAGGAGGAAGGAACTCTGGATGTGTTCTTCACGGCAGGAGGAGTCCTGATTTAAATCGTGTAAGTAGGATGGAGCCTGGAAGCACTCTGAACTGACTGGTGATGGGTTTATGGAACTTCCTCTTGATCATCCTGATAGATTGTACCGTGGTTTTCAATTATTTACTTCCCTTTTCCTTTAGGGTAATTATTCATCTCACCCATTGCCAGGAACCTGCAGTGACTTTTTACGAGAGAAACACACCTCCCTGCCCTGTTGATATCAGTCTTGGCCATGCGATTTGCTTTGATCAACAGCATGTGTGACTCATACCACATCCAAGCAGCAGCTTTAAGAGCCATGGTTAGTTTTGCTTGTTCTCTTTCTTTAGACTAGAAAATGACATTTCAATAAGAGCTGCTCCTTTATCCTGGATCCCAGAATAAGAGGACAGGTGCAGCAGAGCCACCGCTGAGCCTCAGACACCTCTGTTGTTCTCAGTTACTGAGATTGACGGGTCATTTGTTCCGAAGCACAGCTGACTTATACATCATTAAATTGCCTTTAACGCACAAACACTAGAATTTTTTTAAAGTAAACTCCTGAGTTACTTTGTTTCCAGTACTACATGCTCTGATTAAACCAATTCAGAAAAAAAGCAATGTTTGAAATATAATTTTGTCTATATTTATAAACTTTTATTATTTCTCAATACCCATGTTGTGCATAAAAGAGAACCACAAAAGTCAATCCATAATCTGTATAATTCACAGATCCACGATGTCTGAGAATACAATAAAAGAGAATCACCATAAATTCTCCTAGCAGAGACTTAGATTGCGTTGCTCTCATTGAAGGAAAAATACGCTTTACTTGTAAATGTTAAAAAAAAAAATTGTAAGGCAGTCTGTGTGTATAGGGAAGACCACCCCTTTCTTCACCACTACCACCATAAAAATGTTTACAGACTATAAATATCTTGGTTTCAGGACCCAGCTGGTCATCTGATAGTTCAGTAATAGTCTCAGGGCAGAAAGAAAAATATGTTTCTTGGTTTTAGAGGAAGGAAAAGGAAAACAACTCCAATAGTTGCATTTTTTAATTCCAAGCTGCAAAGGAAATGTTTTCTTTCATGAAAAAGCAGTGAAGCAAGACTCCCCTGAATTTTTATAGAAAACTTAAAAAAAAAAATGGTCTGTAAGGTATCAGCACTTCAGAAAAGGTGGGTTTTTCATTTAAAAAGGTGATAATGGGGGCTGGCCGGGTGGCGCAGCGGTTTAGTTCGTGCTTGGCAGCCCGGGGTTCGCGGTTCGGATCCCGGGCGCTGCAGATGCACTGCTTGTCAGCCACGCTGTGGCGGCGTCCCATATAAAGTAGAGGAAGATGGACACGGATGTTAGCCCAGGGCCAGTCTTCCTCAGCAAAAAGAGGAAGGTTAGCAACGGATGTTAGCTCAGGGCTGGTATTCCTCACAAAAAATAAAAAAAAATTTTTAAAAAAGGTGATAATAATGAGCAAGAGTACTACCAATAATACAGTATGTTTGTGAGTATGGTTGGATTTAGCCAACCTGCTACACAGCCTTCCTCCTCAAAAAAAATAAAATTACTTTTCCTCTAAATCTAAAAAAGAATAAATTTCATTTTCCTCCTTTCTTTTCAAGTCATAGGAAAAAAGAAAGTAAGAACTAGAGAAAAAATAAAGGGATGGCTTTTATAAGTCATTTGAGTTTCAGTTTTGGGGACATTTTTCTATTTTTTTTCCAAAAGGCTAGATACACATAAAAATAATAAGAAAAATATGCTGTTCACTGCATTCTGAATCCTCATCTTTCAAACTGGACCTGTTTGTGAGTGTCAGTTAGATCCTGCCAACTGTAGAAGCCATATTCCTGCTGGAAAGTCCTAGTGCAAGAATATCATATTTCTTCTGGAGAGTACCCATTGCAATTTGCTAATATTCTTAAGGTGAGAGGGCAAATTCATGTTGCCAACTGTACCCACCAAGTTGGTTTTGGAAGACTGTTGGGTGTTCAGAAAGAAATTTTTTAGATTCCAAATGTTTTCTATTTGTTTGGTCTTTTTAAAAAAGAAATACTCATCCATCAAATGAGTGGGCTAGATTTCCTTTCCTGTTTGGGAAAGAATCTCTTCTTCCCCCTTTTTGGTGGCAATTCATTATTTTTACAAGATTAATCACTGGCCATAAATCTCATGTGTCTAAGATATTTGGCCTGCTCTTTGCTGCATCACTGTAAAAGATTAGTAAATCTAATTTAACAGATTGTGTCATCCAATGTATGCATTTTTGGAAGTGGAAGCCAAATGTAAGTAAATTGAATTGGCTGACTTCTAAGAACCAGAGAGCTGGTTGTTTGGACTGAGTGCAATCTAAGTCCACCTCCATCCGGCTCTTTCCCCTTCAGTAACCAAGTTCTTTCATTGCAAGCCTCTGACTGCAGAAAGGCTGGTCTTTGTTGAACACGAAGGACCATTATGCAGCCTAGTGAAATGGAATTTGGAATCTTCCATTGTTTTCCCTCTATCTCTCAGTGCACAGTTATCAGCTTTGCCCCCAAATGCAGCTGCTCTGCATGTGTGCATTCCCTCCAACACCAACCACAATAGCTTCCCATCGGGTCCAATGAGGCTTCTCACGTACTTTTGGAAGAGGAGATGGTATCCCCTTCTTCCTTGTGTATCCTTTTTTAACCAGGCCATCATGTGGCATGGAGGTCACAAACTCAGTCAGCTATTTGGTATCAAGTACGTAACATAGATGAGTAAAGTGAGTAGGTGGGGACTATGGTAAATTACAGATTATGTGTCCCATCCAGAGAGGGCAGTGGCTACTTAGTTCCAGCCAAATTTTTTCACATAGCATTTGACCTACCAAAGGCAAATCTTTCCTTTTTTCAAAAGAAATGGTGTATCGGTCAAGATCCAAACAAGAAAACTATACAAATTCAAATTCTTATGATATATCCCAATTTCCACATGTAGCTACTTAAACTTTTTGAATACATACACGCATACACACATTGTTTACCAAATTAAGTCTGTGGGCCTCCAGTTTATGATAGTAAGTGATAATCTTTCTCCAAACATGTAAATGGGCAGAGTGAGACTCTGAAAATATTTTACCGAAGTTATAGTCTCAACACAGGACACATTCAGCTCAGTAACCTCAGGCTATTTAACTTTGCGATCATTTATTTATCTATCCATCCATCAGACATTTATGGAGTGCCCATCCTAGGGGATGCGTGTACAGAGAGAATGACATGCCACCTGCCTTCAAGGAGCTTACAAACTACCCAGGAAGTCTGACATGTAAACTAAATTAATATGGGTATTAACAGCCTATTATAGGAATTTGTTGAATGGAAAGAGGCAAACTGTCATTGGGTTGTTTTGAAAATCAGTTCTCAAAACTACAGCGCTGCTCAGTCTTTCCCCAATCTCCCATGACCAGCCCCCCCCCCCCTCCACTCTTCATACCACACGTGCTCATTATGGCATATGCTGAAGGAGTTGGGTGTGTCTGCTGGCTGCTTTATGCTCGCTAAACTCCATTACTCTACCAAATTGTGCATGTCGAGAAGCCAGTTATACAGGCCACCTTCTCAGACACTCTGCATACGTGAATGAACAATCATAACTTAAGACAAAGAGAAATAGTGTTTTTGTTGCTCTCACTTTTCTCCTCCTGATCTCGCCCTTATCCTCTACACCCCCAATCCCCTCACCTTAACTTTAAATACAGTTGTATCTAAACAATTTTTCGAAACAAGTCTACAGTGTGATTTCAGCCATGGTCGTGGCAAAGACACAGGGTAAAACGCCTATGAATTGCTTTCCCTGGTAATAAGTAGGATTTGGTAATAATCATAATCATAAGGTAATATTGGTAATTCTCTTATAACTTATTGCAGGAGTAAACTGGCAGCACTAAGAATGAGGATGGATGAATTTGATATACATCAATTTTACAATGCAGAGACAACTTGTGGTTATTATTAACATCAACCATCAATGTACTAGTGTTGTTCAGCTTCTTCACAATCCCCCTCGGCCCAGCCGCCTACTTACTTCCACCCACTACATATATCACATGCATTAATTAGTGCATGTACTGAAGTAGTTATGTGTCTGTTGTATTCTTTATGCTCTGTAAGCTCCATTAGTCTATCAAATTGTGGATGCAAAGAAGCCAATCACACACCACATTCTCAAGTTCTCAGACCTACATTGAAGAACATAGATTCTACAGTCAACCAGAAGGTTAAAGAGGGTCTGGTATGGACCAGGTTCCCTCCCACCCACTTCCCAATTCCTTAAGTACATAGTGTAGAGCTCTAATGAGAAAGGGCCTGACTGTCCCTAATGCAACCACAGAAGGAAGTAGGAGAGTAAATAGTGGCCTTAATTTTTAGTGTGGAGAGGGTCAGCAGGGAAAAAAATCAGGACAAGAGTAGGGCTTTTCCCTTTCCCTGTGACTCTGAGCCAGTCTCCAGCTCAAGCTTTTTTTCCAGACCCAAAAACACTTCCATTCAAGGTTTTATGCTACTCCTCCCCGCTAATAAATGCCTATTGATTTGCACTATTTGGAATAAACCCAGCCACATGCCCTTGTCTGGTCTCCTTTCTGAAAAAGACCACAGAGGTGGGAGAATCAGCTTCCTGTCTAGTGTGCCCACACTTGGCATTGGACATTTTGCTTCCAAACTCTGTTGATCTGTGATGGTGAAAGAGATTCTAAATGAAATATTCCCCTAACCCATTCCAGGGCCCCCCATCCTTTGCTTCCAGCCCTGGCCCCTCAAAATTAGGAGATGTTGATGGTATTTTTCCAGGATATCTGTCCATTTACTTTGTGAAACCATTCTACTTTCTTAAAAGGGAGACTTGTCAATCCCTGGATATCTTCCTTTAATCTGGTTCCATTGTAATGGATCTAGCAAAAATTCGTGAAAGTTTGTAAGATATAGATAGTCTTCTTTCAAATTTTGTGTACAACATCTCTATTTTTGTATTCCTTTGTTCATTTCAGTTGAGGATGGGAGGATTCTATGATACTTGGGTTCATGCTACCATTTTACCCTGAAGTCTTTCACAGAGATTTCTTCTATGTTTCCTTCCTTAGAAAGCTATACCTACCACCGCCTTTTCTGGAATTTTGATTAAAATAACAGTTTTCATTAATGGGAGTTTTCTGATGCTCAAGGAGGGCTTTTGTGCCTAGAAAAGACTATTTAGAATTACATGGGATTTTAATATTAAATATAATGAATTTCCAAATTTAAAATCCAAATTTTCCTAAGCTTTTAAATCCACCTTAAAGAGTCTTTTACTTTATCTATAAATCTAGTACAAGAATGTTTGGTCAACTAATGTAGAATGGACTAAATTCCACATAAACCATCTAACTTATGGACTTAATTTATTTCGCTAAGCATTTTAAACTGCATTTTATATTAGTATATTTCCTTTTCTTTTGAAGAACTTCAAATGCTCGATCAGGCAGGTACATAGCACTACTAGGCAAATCCTTCCTAGCATTTACATGACTCTTTTGAGTTAAACTCAAATTCTTTTAAATATGTCAATAGTCTTAAAATTTAGGCAAATTCTCTTAACAACTTTCAGCTTAAAACAGCAAACCTGGTAATAATTAATCTTTTAAAGTTGGAATCACAGGGTTAATCTCTCAAATTCTCTAAAATTTCACATTCTCTTCAACACAACAAATTATTTATATAACAGCATTCACAGATTATTCCGAGTTTAACACAAAATGAGTTAAACTATGAGTTTGATTTCCTCATCAGTGAATAATATAATTAATAGGATGAACTCAAGAGCTACATATCAAACTTCAGACCCCCCAAACCGAGAATGTACATTATTTTCTAACAGCAATGGAGCACTGACAAAAATTGACCATATATTAGGCCACAAAGAAATCCTGAATAAGTTCTACAAAATGGAATTAAACAGGACATGCCATAGCCAAAATATAAGAAAAGTCAAAATGAAAAATAAAGAACAAATAAAAGAAAACCATTGATTTAAATTTTTAATAACAATACTTGATACCAACACATAATCATCTGACAATACCCCTTAATGACTCTTTTTTACTGTCATCTACCTCTTAATCAATCTTCCTCCTCCGTCGAACACTTTAGCACCTGGCTCACTGTTTTCCTCTCCGTCACTTATTCTCATCATTCCTGGTGAATTTAACTTCATATAGATAATTCATCCAACACTCAGGGCTTTCAGTTTCTTGACTTCCTCAATTGCAAAGATGACTTATTCCACAGCCAATAAAAGAATATTCTTTTCTAATTTGCATAGAAAATGCACTACAGGAGTATCCTCCCATAATAAGTACTACACTAAGATATAGTTTAAATAGGTCCTATAACGTTGCCCAACTCTATCATCCATCTCATTATTCTATCTACTTTAACACTGGCTGCCGAAAGTGTAAGTATTCCTTTAAAAGCAAAATATATTGAAATTAAATACTGAAATGTAACTGAAAAGACTCTTAATGACCATTTTTAAACAAATACATTAAAAACCCATATGCAAATATCTGATTTCTAGTGTCACAATAAAAAGACTCCAAAATGCAAACTCGCCAGCTTGTACCATGTCTATTATGCTGGACGCATAGTTTACACTATTATGTAGTTATTGGCTGGTTGATGCAATCGGCATTTGCATATTAGTTGCACTTATTTACCAGATGTCTCTAACAGTGTCTAAGAATAGTGGTGAAATATTGATAAAGACATATAAGACCATAGCCATCCATAAGGAGATAACTATCTAATTGGAGAGAGAAAATTAGCAAAGATGAAAAGATAAGAGAATAAATAACTAATTTATGGTATGATATTGACTCTAAGTACATGGGGGTCCTAGATAGGGGTTCGATCAAGCTGCACATGTCATCCACTAACCTACTGTGAATTACCTAAAGAGGAGATTATTTTTCTCATACAAGAAAAAAAAATATCTGGCTATAGATAGGCAGTGCAGGGCTAGTGTGGTAGCTCCATGGTGTTATCAACATCCCAATCTACTTCTCTCTTTATGCTCTCTCATCCTTAGCATTTAGTTTTCATTCCTTTGGTAATTTTATAAACACAAGATGACTGCTCCTCCTGAAATTTCCTGTCCAGTTTCTAGAAAGAAGAAGAAAAAGATAAAAATCATATAAATGTCAATAGATGCAGAAAAAGCATTTGACAAAATTCAGCATTATTTCATGACAAAAACTCTCAACAAACGGGGTATAGAAAGGATGTACCTTAATATAATAAAGGCCATATATGACAAGCCCACAGTTAATATCATATTCAATCATGAGAGCTTGAAAGCTTTTTCTCTAAGATCAGGAACAAAACAAAGGTGCTTCCTTTCATCGCTGCTATTCAGCATAGTACTGGAGGTCTTAGCCAGAGCAATTAGGCAAGAAAAAGAAATAAAAGGCATCAACCTGGAAAGGAAGAAGTAAATTTTCTCTGTTTGCAGATGGCATAATCTTACATATAGAATATCCTAAAGACTCTACCAAAAAAACCTGTTAGAGGGAGTAGAAAAGTAGTTGCCAGGGGCTGAGGGGTAAGGGAAATAGGAGCATTTGGTAAAAGGCTACAGACTTTCAGTTATAAGATGAATAAGTTCTGAGGATCTAATGTACAACATGGTGATTATAGTTAATAACACTGTATTGTATAATTGAAATTGGCTAAGAGAGTAGAACTTAAATGTCCTTACCAAAAAAAACCAAAAAAGATAAATATGTGAGGTGATGGATGTGTGAATTAACTAGATTGAAGGAATATTTTCACAATGTATACGTATATCAAATCATCACAATGTACACTTTAAATATCTTACAATTTTATTTGTCAATTATACTTTAGTAAAGTGAAAAAAATGTTAGAGCTAATAAACAAGTTCATTAAAGTTGCAGGATACAAAATCAATTGTTCTGCTAGGCACTAACATGGAACAATATAAAATAAGAAAACATTCCTATTTACAATAGTATCAAAATCAATAAAATACTTAGGAATAAATTTAACCAAGGAGGTGAAAGATCTTTACACTGAAAACTATGAAACATTGATGAAAGAAATCAAAGAAGACACAAATAAATGGAAAGATTTCCCATGTTTATGGATCAGAAAAATTTATATTGTTAAAATGTCCATACTACCTAAAATCATCTATAGATTCAATGTAATCTCTATCAAAATTCCAATGACATCTTTCACAGAAACAGAAAAAACAATCCTAAAATTTGTATGGAACTACAAAAGACCCAGAATAGCCAAAGCAATCTTGAGAAAGAAGAACAAAGCTGGAGGCATCACACTTCCTGACTTCAAACTATATTACAAAGCTATAGTAATCAAAATAGTATGGTACTGGCATAAAAACAGACACACAGATCAATGAAACAGAATGAGAACCCAGAAATAAACCCATGCATATACAGAAAACTAATATTTGACAAGGGAACCAAGAATACTCAATAGGGAAAGAATAGTCTCTTCAGTAAATGGTGTTGGGAAAACAGGATATTCACACACAAAAGAATTAAATTGGATCCCTACCTTACACCACTCACAAAAATTAACTCAAAATAGATTAAAGACTTATATGTGAAATCATATAACTCCTAGAAGAAAACATAGGGAAAAACTCTTTGATGTTGGTCTTGGCAATGACTTTTTTGATATGACACCAAAAGCACAAGCAACAAAAGCAAAAATAAACAAGTGAAACTACATCAAACTAAAAAGTTTCTGCAATAGCAAAAGACGTAATAAACAAAGTAAAAAGGTAACCTATGGAATGGGAGAAAATATTGTAAACCATATATCTAAGGAGTTAATATCCAATATATATACGGAATTCATACAACTCAAGAGTGAAAAATAATTTGATTAAAAATTAGGCAAGGGATCTAAATAGATATTTTTCCAAAGAAGACATACAAATGGCCAACAGATACATGAAAAGGTGCTCAGCACCACTAATCATCAAAAAATGCAAATCAAAACTACAATGAGATATCACCTCATACCTGTTAGAATGGCTATTATCAAAAAGACAAGAGATAACAAGTGCTGGCAGGCTGTGGAGGGAAGGGAACTCTAGTGCATTGTTGATGGGAATGTAAAATGGTATAGCCACTAGGGAAAATAGTATGGAGTTTCCTCAAACAATTAAAAATAGAACTACCATAAGATTCAAAAATCCCACTTCTGGGTATATACTGAAGGAAATGAAATCACTATCTCAAAGAGACATCTGCACTCCCATGTACACAGCAGCATTATTCACAATAGCCAAGACATGGAAAGAATCTAAATGTCCAATAACAGATAAATGGATAAAGAAAATGTAGACATATACATACAATGGAATATTATTCAGCCATGAGAAGGAAGGAACTCCTGCCATTTATAACGACATGGATGAAACATGAGGGCATTATGCTAAGTGAAATAAATCAGACAGAGAAAGACATATACTGTATGATATCACTTATATATGGAATCTAAAAAAGCTGAATTCATAGAAACAGAGAGCAGATTTGTGGTTGCTGGGGACTGACGTATTGGGGAAATGGGGAGATGTTGGTCAAAAAAGCAAACTTCCAGTTATAAAATGAATAAGTTCTGGGGATTTAATGTACAGCATGGTGACTATAGTTGACTATATTGTTTTGCATACCTGAAAGTTTCTATGAGAATAGATCTTAATCTCACCACACACACACAAAAAAGATAACTATGTGAGGTGACGGATGTATTAAGTAACTTTATTGTGGTAATCATTTTGTGATATGTATATGTATATGAAATCATCACATTGTACACCTTAAACTTACAAAATGTTAATGTCAATTATATCTCAATAAAGCTAGAAAAAAAAAGATGAGGAAAAGGGATGCCACGTCTACATTGGGAAAGCAATTCCTAGAAATTCATTTCTGTTTCATTGGCCAGAACATTATCACTCTGTGCTCCAAAAGGACTGCCCAGAACAAAATTAGAATTCTATAAAGGAGAAGGAAAGGGAGAGTGGATGGTAGATAGATGACTATTTTTTTCTGCAATATCGAGAGTTGAAAGAAGGGAGAAAATTCTTGGAAAGGGTTTCATGGAGAAAGTGAAACAAAAGCTTGATCTTAAAAGATGGCAGAAGTTGGATATCCCAAAGAAGACAGAAGGAGTTTACTCCAGTGGTGTGAACAGGATGACCAGAAGTGGAAGGCAGATTTGAATGATTAGCCTGACGTATTCGGAGAACAGATTAAGGTGGAGACTATGCCTGGGAGCAATGAGAAGACTGAATTGGTGGAGTGAGTTCAAGTTGTGGAGTTCTTTGACAGGAAGGCTTTGGACTTGATGTGGAGCATATTAAGGATCTATTGGAAGTTTTGAAGCAAGAGGAAGAATGTATTTAACAGTTTAAGAAAGCTTTCTGTGGTTGCAGAATGTGGTATAGATTAAAGAGGAAAGAGACTGGATCTATTTGCTTATGAAGTCACTGAATAACATTCAAGCGTTTCACTGCAACAATTATGGTTGTTGTCCAGCTGAAGGTCTTAGAGTTACCCCAACACAAGTGTTTCCTGACTAATGGTTCACAAACTGGCAGTCATCCATGACGTGCTCTCTAATCCTCTCAGAAAATGTGCTATTCATTCTTGAGACTTTACTAACAGTCATTATCAGAACAACATTGTCACTATATTTTTCACCTTATGAGACATTCTTTACCTTGAATTGTGGCAATTGAGATTTGAGAAGAAAATATAAGCGGTGATTGTTAAAAAGCAGGCCATTTTTATTTTGGTCAACATGTTTAAAGTTAAGTGTTGACGGCATCCATGTGTGGAGAAGTGTGTGAAGACTAATTTTTATGCCAGTGTCCTTTTCAAACACTGTGCATCGAAAGCCTGGTTTAATGGCCCTCCTGTCTCACTCTCCTCTCCTTCCCTCATCCCTCCACTCTCCACCCCTGGGGCAACTCGGATTTCAGCTGCAGGCTGGAGTTTAGCCCCATCCCCAGCTTCGGGACCAAGCTTCCTCCCTCCTATTAGAGGGCAAATTCTGGAACCATAATCAAGTAGTTCAGTGACTCAGCAACCCAGCATGAAGTCAGCCTTGCTTCCGGACATGGTTAACCTTTGAATTCCTTCCCGGTGATTAGGTCTTCATCACATTTTCCCTTGCTAAACACCCTGTTGTGATGCCTGACCTGATGCCCATCCCCCCAAAGCTGAGGCCCTACCTGGGGGCCAATGGTCCTCCTGAAGGCCAATGTCCAAACCCTGAGTCCCAATGCCCTCCACCCTCTGCCAAGTCTTTTTGATGCTTCCTCTCTTCTTGTTGACATTTCTAGCTATTGCTAGTTGCCAAATCCCTAGCAGCTCACCTGCCAGTACTTATTTCTTACTATTTCCTATTGCTTAGAGTTGTCTGGTCTCCTGAGTCAAGCCTGTCGAGCTGCTGACTACAACCCTGACTCAGACTTGTCCTTTATTTTTACAAAGTTTCACATTTCAGGACCACTCTTTCAGCCTTTTGTTTGTGGAAGGATTTTTCTCCAAAATATTAATACATTTTTGTGTGTGTGTGAGGAAGATTAGCTCTGAGCTAACACCCACTGCCAATCCCCCTCATTTTGCTGAGGAAGACCGGCCCTGAGCCAACATCTGTGCCCATCCTCCTATGCTTTATATGGGACGCCACCACAGCATGGCTTGACAAGCAGTGCGTCTGTCCACGCCCGGGATCTGAACCTGCGAAACCCCAGGCCACTACAGTGGAGCGTGTGAACTTAACCGCTATGCCGCTGGGCCAGTCCCTTAATACATTTTTATTCTTTATGTTTTTTCCTTCGCCTACCATTCCAAGCAGGTAGCGAGGCCCTTCTATTTCCTTGATGTAGAACATTTTGCTGAGAAGAAGGCAGAAGACAGCTTCTTTTTGCCTGTTGGAAAACTTACTGAAGAACTCACTTTAAATATCCTGAATGGGTAGAACAGAGAAATTTGTATTCTATGGAAAGTAAGAGGTGTGGGGACCAACGCCCATCTCAGGGGAGTATTCCTGGGAGTTAATGAGACCTCAGAGGGTTGGCTGTATGACTTACCAAGAAACCTAGGCCCAGGAACCCCCAGTGCCTAAGTTTCCCACACCCCAAGTGTGGTACAGAGGGGGCGCAGCTGCAGAAAATGGAAGGAACATTCCAGCTGGGATGAAGTTGTCTCAGTGGTTAACAGTGTGGACTGGTGATGGGAAGGGAAGCAACAGGAATGAGACTGATCACCCCTCCAGCCTCCTCTGATAGGGGTTCAAAGAGGGGTTCAACTTGATTTTTTAAAGTAATCCTAGATAACATTACAATAAATAAGGCATGAACCCTGCCTTCAAGGAATATCAAGATCAATGTGGAAAATAAGACAAGGTCACTAATATAGTAGGTCCATATATTATAATATATATAATATAACATAACATAATATAAAATCTGTGCCATTAAAGATGTAAAAAAAGTTTCCTGATTGGAAAGATCAGAAACATCTTCACGGAGACTTAAAGAGATTGGTAAAAGTTACATAAGCAAAAACCCCTCAAGTTGGGAAAGAACAAAGAAGTGAAAGCAACATTCAGTGAGAAGTCCATTTGGCTGGAACGAATGCTGCCTAAGTGTCACAGGAGGTGATAAAGTTAGAGATGAACCAGGACACGCTGACACTTTGTTCTGCAGACGGGGAGAACAGAATATGCACAGTGATCAGAAGAACAGTGTTAATGTGGGAGACTAATTCCAGACGGTAGAGCCGTCCTGCACCACGTCAAGAATTAGCTCAGACAAAAATACAAACTAGTGATCTTTTATCCCACTTGTAACAAATAGTAGAATCAATCGACACAAAATCAGATTGGCAACAGCTAAATTGTGAGATCTTCAATCTGACCTGGAAAGTTAGACTCAGTAAAAATAGGGATCAAAAGAGGTTTCAAAAATTACACATAGAAGAAGCTATAATTGGTATACTTGATATGGACAAAAAAACTAAACAATGAATCAAATTTCATTGCAAAGCTTTCACAGGAAAAAGCATCTCAAAAATAGTAAAATAAATTAATAAAATAATAAAAATGGAAATATTAGAAATGTTTAACTGTACTCTGTAGAAAATTCATCAAGGAATTAAATTGATTTGGTGTAATTCACTCCAGAAAAATAGTTTCTCAACAAAAATATATCACCTGTTAAGTGACTCTGATGAAATTCTCCACACTAACACCACAGCATGAGAATGGAAGGACCCAGGAGTAGGGAATTTGTTTTATTCACTGTTGAATCATCAGCGTGTAACCCAGTAGTGGTCGCAGATTTCCTTTTCCATTTTATTTCATTCAGTCTATTTAACAATTATTTACTGAGTATTTACTGGGTAACAAGTCTTCATTATGTGTCCTGGATGGAGCTATGAACAAAAGAGACATTGCCCTTGACCTCAGAGATCTTACAGTGTCTCAGGATCTCACCAGGAAATCTTCCAAGCAGGCTTTGCTGTGTGGAGAAGTCCACTGGGATTCTGAGTCCACTTTACTTCCTCTAGGTCTCAACATATTAAAGCTATCTTCTCCAGCTCAAGCATCATGAAGAGCAATGTGAAACAAGGTCTCATAATTGATTTGGTCTTTTCCAGATTCCCTTCCTTTTTTTGTAAACTGACAGCATTTTTATCGTTTTTTCCTCCTCTCTGGAAGTATTCAGGTACAACTGTGTATCAAAGTATTCTGATCCCCAACTTAGTAAAAGGTTGAAAAATGACACTCTACCACAGGTAAATTAGAATTCAGGAGTTAAGTTCAATTCCACTAAAAATGTACATAATTACCCCATGCATTCAGAAATCATGATCCTGATTGCTTATAACTTTGTATTTTGTCATTTAAAAGCAATTGGATTATTTTCGTAATTAAAATCAAGATAATCCTGGGCCAGCCCCAAGGCCCTAGTGGTTAAGTTGGGCATGCTCCACTTCGGTGGCCCGGGTTCGGTTCCCTGGCGTGGACCAACACCACTTGTCCATCAGTGGCCACTCTGTGGCAGTGGCTCACAAACAAAAAGAGGAAGATTGGCAGCAGATGTTAGCTCAGGGTGAATCTTCCTCACCAAAAAAAAAAAAAAAAATCCATGTAATCCTTGTTTCATCTTCCTCTCTGTTTATGAAAAATGCCCTTGCCTTCATTTCTACCAAAATATAGTTTCTGCCCTTGAGAAATGATAAAAGCCTTTTTCTTCAAACCTTATGGGTAGTTATAAAAAGAAATTCATCCTGGGTCCATTGCTGACAAGTGCTCAACTACATGATTGTCTCACAAAAGAGAAAATGTCATTGGGTTTGGTTTCCTCTTAGAACACCTAAATAAATAACAGGTTTAAGTTCTACTAAAATCCTTCCCAACCATTTTAGCAGAGAGAAAGGTGCTTCTCTGTGTGAACACACAGCATATTCAGATTTCTCAAGCCAGAACTGTAAAGGGTTTTGGTGGTGGAGAAAGCAAAGGAGGTTATGACACCAGCTTTGTCTTCCCACTGTGGACCGCCATTCTCTTCCTCACTCTCTCCCAGGCCTTTGCCCCCATTTCCACCATCACCCACTCTTTCCCAAATGCCAGTTCCTCCATTTAACACACATTCACAGAGCACCTACATCACTAAGGATGTTTGCCATTGAAGGCAAAACACACTTCTTCTTCTGTTCCTCTTGTCAAGAGTATCTTGTCATTGTCCGTGTGAGGGGGTTCGGAGAGACAGAGTTCAGGGGAGAACCTGTGAGACAGCCTGGAAGCTGAGTTTGCCCATCATTGTGCGTCAGGATAGTATTTAAACGTCCTCAAGAACAGCAGAGCAATTTAACAAACCATCCTTTCTCTGTTCACCTTAATAAATTGCCACATCACAGTGCTTTGAGGCACTAGAATGTGCCCTTTACTAATCCCATTATCAAGACTCAATTCCTTTAGAGCAAGACCTAAATCCCACCCCAGTTCTGACACAATAGAATTCTCAGAAGCACAAACATCTCAGGGAAAGAGCAATAAATCAGGACGCAGCTCCTCCCGGAGTCTTCTCCAGCAAATGTCTTTTCCAGGCAAATAGGAGCAGGCAGCAAAAAAACAAGTGAGCTCAGGTTTCCCTGTGATGCGATTATTACCTTGGGGAAGTGAGGGGGAAGGGTGGATGGAGAGAAAATCTGACCCTACCTTGGATTTTAAAAAAAAGCTGGCATTTTGGCAGTCCATCTACAAATGCTTTCTGAATGCCAAGTGCACGGTTGAACCCAGCCAGAAACAGAGACCTCCGGTGCCTTGTGATAAGCCACTGTTTCACCCGCTCCGCTTTTCAATAGTGTCAGGTGAACAGAAGCTCGCGCTGCAACCTTAGAACAGGGGAGAACTGCGGCTACAAGGCAACCGAACACCTGTCTCTACCACCGTGCAGCGCCGCTGGGCTGGGGGAGGAGGCCTGGCTTTCTTCTCTTGAAAGAAAGATCTTGCTACTTTGCCTCTTTTCTTAACCTTTCCTTTTCTGCCGTGTACTCCAGTCAGCTTTATCAGTCTGTGGGCCAAGTTGGACCAGCTCACAGCCACACCTTTGCCTGGGCAATTGCACCCTTGGGGGTCTCCAAGGGTGAAGAGCTTGACTTCTACATTATCCATCCTCCTTTATACTTCGTGAAGTGTTAGGAACACTGGCTAGGGAGTCCAACAAACTGGACTTGGACTTTGGTCATGTGTTCTTGGGCACCTACTTCACCTCTCTGAACCTCAGTTTCCTCATCTGTAAAATGAGGATCATTATACCTACCCTTCAGTGCCTCATTAGGATTAATAAGATAATATATAAAATACCTTCAAAAGGGCCTAGCACATACAAAGCACTTGAACAGCTGGTATTGAATACAGTTATGTGTGTAACAGGTATGCAAAAACATGGATTTTATTTTACCTGGAAGGTAAAGGTTCTATTAATGCCCCCTTGTTCATTTGACCCTGCCACTGATCCCTTAGGATTCAACCCAAAACTCTCTGCCTCTAGAAAAATCTTGCCCAACTTCATAGAGTTCTGTGCGTCTTGCTCTGTGTTCCCAAAGCAAATTGTTTGAGCATCTACACTGCAGCAATTCCTGCACTGTTGAATGTAGTCATTTCCTTGCCTGTCAGCCATACCCTGCCATACCCTGAACACTTGGAAGGCAAAGGAGAGATTGTTCAGTGTGAGGGTTATAAGCACAGCCTCTGAGGCCAAACTGCCTGGGACCAAATCCCATTCTCTTTTTGCCAGTTGATTGTGTGCCTCAGCATTCTCCCTGAAACCAGGAGTGATAATAATGGTACCTACCTCCCAAGGTTAGCTTAAAAGAGTGCCCAGCACTGTAGAAGTGTTAGCTTTTATTTTTATTGTTTCCCAGAACTCAGGAGATAGCAGGTGCTTGAGGCATGGGGGTTGGAGGAACAAGAGAACCACTGCAAATTTCAAAGAGAGCGATCCATGCATTTCATTCAGGAGCAACATAGACAGTGTTTCAAGAATGGCTAAATGGCTGGCCCAGTGGCATAGTGGTTAAGTTCGCAGGCTCCACTTCAACAGCCCAGGGTTCACGTTCGGATCCCAGGCGCAGACCTACACACTGCTAGTCAAGCCATTCTGTGGTGGTGTCCCACATACAAAATAGAGGAAGATTGGCACAGATGTTAGCTCAGGGCCAATCTTCCTCACAAAAAAAAAGGAATGGCTAAATCGGTACTCAAAAGAATCAAAAATAGGATCTTGAAGACATATTTGCTCACACATGTTCATTGCAGCACTATCCACAATAGCCAAAATGTGGAAGCAACCAAAATGTCCATCAATGGATGAATGGATAAAGAAAATGTGGAGTATATATACAATGGAATATTATTCAGCCTTAAAAAAGAAGGAAATCCTGTCATGTGCTACAACATGGATGAAGCTTGAGGACATTATGCTAAGTAAAATAACCCAGTCACAAAGGACAAATACTGTGTGAAGTACGTTATAATCAAACTTATGGAAACAGAAAGTAGAATGGTGGTTACCAGGGGCTGGGAGAGGGGGAAAATGGGGAGTTGCTGTTCAGTGGGTATAGAGTTTGAGTCATGAAGATGAAAAAGTTCTAGAGGTCTGGTGTACAACAATGTGCATATAGTTAACAATAGTACTCTGTACACTGAAAAATTAAGAGGGAAATTTATGTTACGTGTTTTTACCCCAATAAAAAATGCAGATTTAAACCCCCAAAAAGTGTAACTAAATTGGATGTGTAAAGCTCAGCACTACAAGCCTGCTTCTGCCCAGCCGCACCTCTGCAGTAAGTGCTGCTCTACAAGGGGCGGTCCATTTTTAGTCAAACTTGACACTGAGTCACACCTCCTTCCTTATGACATATACGTATGTCTCCATGTCTGCACAAACGTGTTTATTTTTGCTGAGCACCCACTAACATCATTTGAAAGTCCTGAGGCATTCAAGTGGGCAAAATTGTACAGAATGAATGATACCTGAAGTGTTAATGCCTTACTTTCTCTCTACTCAAGGAGTAGTTTGCTTTCCAAATAAATTTTCTCCTAGACAGCCTGCTTTATTTTTCCTCATAGCACTTATTTCCACTGGCATTATATAATATATTCATTGAGTTATTGGTCTATTACCTGCTGGTAGAATATAATTCCATAAGAGCGTAAACTTGGTTTTGTTCACTACTATATCCTCAGCATCTGGAAGAGTTCCTAGCGCATAGTAGATGCTCAATAAATGTTTGTAGAATGAATGAATAAGTCCTCTGTTAGGGGAGGGACAAGAAAAAAATAGAATGTCCTCAGCTTAGCCATCAGGGTTAAGGTGGTTAAGTTGAATAGGAAATTGTCTTTGGAAGGATAGAACCCCTTTATCTCTTTGCATTGCATTATTTTATCCCCTTTAGTCTGGAGAGGCAGACCTCAGTGCCACTCTGCAACACAAGTAAATATGAATTCAGTTATGATTCTTTAACTAGATATGTCCAGAACACACTGACCTTTATAGACTTTCGTCAGCTAGATAATGCCAGGAATTGAATTTAGTGACAAGAACTCATTAGACACAGAGGGTGGGAGAGAGAGAATCACTCAGGTGGGACCAAGAAGACAGGTATAATTACATCCTGAACCATTCAATAAATTCTCAGATAACATCGCTTGAGGCAGTGTGCAGGAGCAAAGAGAGAGGTATCTGAAATAGAGTGTTATTCAGATATTCATTTAATCAGCCTTCAAAGATTGAGTCCTCACCTTAAGTGAAAACTCTTCCTCTTTCTTTCTTTGCAAAGCTAACCAAAATTTCTACCAAAGACATCTGCTAGATGTGTAAGGCCTAGAATCCAGGAGTTGCAGAGTCATTCTTTAGGTATCTGGATGCCTTCGTTACATGCTAATTAAGAGGATGAAGCACATTTTCCTCATTCTAACCTACAGAGACCCTCTGTCTACAACCATCAAGAGGGGTTCATACTGAAGCTCAGCTCCTTGGAGCCAGCATCTCCATCTCTAGCATCTAATGTCATCCCTCTTGTAGTCCTACGAGGACTATTTTTACTTGCTTTGCTTGGGTTTTCTTATGAAATACTGGGTTAGAGTCCTTTCCAGAATGATAATTGGAGAAGCTACCAAAGCTTTGGAGGGAGCAGATACCAACGGCATTTTTTCTCTTTATTTTTCCTTAAAATAATCCCAGGGAGGAGGTTTGGGAGAACCTTGGTTGGGCTTATGATTCCCCTGCATCAACAAACAGCAACCAAACTGTTAGTAGCTGACTTTGCACAGCAGTTTCAAAACCAGAAACCAAAATAACTGCCAATAAGAACCTACTGACAGCAAGATTTCACGGCATTTTTCCCTGTTGTGTAACCCAGTCTCCCTTCCACCTTCCCTCCCAGAGATCATTCCACGGGGAGGGATCATTTTCTTTTTCCTGCCCCAAGCAAGCACTCCATGAATGCATCTGTAGTTTATAAGACTCCTCAGTCAGATTGGATGTGGCAGGAAAAGACTTTGGAGGGATCAGAGCAGGAGACGAGATCTGAGACTGTGAGCTCTCTCCCAACCTCACTCCTGATCAGGGTGCCCGGCCCAAGGAGAGCGCAGGGCCCACGGACTATCACAAAGAGTGAATATGTATCAACAAGTAAAATCCAGATCAGAAAGCAAAATTAGTTGCAGCATTCAAAGGGGAAATAGAGTCAAGAAAGGCCAGAGGAAGCTGCCAGCAAATGTGAGTGAAAAAAGAAAAGAGATTTTGTCTTGGGGGTGTGAGTGGGCAGACCCATTGAAGAGCGGTGTATTTGTGACTTTGATGTTAATGATGATAACGATCGAATAACAAGAGCTACCATTTATTAAGCACCTGTGATGCCCCACTGAGGCAAGTTCTTTTCGTGCATTAACTCATTCAGGCACAATGTAATGTGTGCAATTGCCTTTAACTCCATCTCTCAGATGCGGGTCCCAAGGCTTAGAGAAATTAATAACTTGAGCATGATCATTCAGTTACAGAGAAGAGCTAGGACTTCAGCTCAGGTTCATCTGACTCCCATGTAGCTACCCTAGCCCCCAGGCAGGGCCGCTGTCCTGGGAGCTTTGGAATGAACACTAGATGAAGTATTCATGTTCTGAATTGTGCCCTCCTGCTTCCAGCTACCTGACAGTCTGACAGTCAAGCATGCGTGGGGGAAAGGAGGGTCAACTGAGGAGGCGATTCCTGCTTTATTCCTCTCCAAGGGGCAGCTCTCTGCTTGGATTTCTAGAGATGGGGTAGACTGACCCCTCTGATGGGATGACAGGTAGTAACAGGAAGTCCACAGAGGGTCAATTTGCCATGCCACGCTCCCTGCACAATATATCTGCCCCAAGACTCCTGGGCCTGTGCGGTGCCCACCTGGACTCGGTCTTGATTGCTTCTTTATTTTCCCATCTGAAAGCTCAATTTATCAATAATTCTTCTGTTTCTAATAACACTTCAGTCCAGCTCAGCTTTTGCTGACTCCTCACACGTCTTCCTAGGAACATTGCTTCCTTCAGCCGCCAACGTGGAGAGCAGCTGAGTGAGAATGCTAAAGCAAAGCCAGTGAGCCCCAGGGCAATAGCTTCCTTGGCAGCCAGCTCTTGGATTTGGCAACGGGCACGCAAGGGCTCCAAATAACACAAATATTCCCATTTTTCTTTTTGGCAGAATTCATGGATAAGTGCTTTAACAAAGACAGGCATATGATGAAGGAAGGCTGGGAAGAAAGGGGTAAAGAGGAGAGACTTTTGCCTAGCTAAGAACCCCACATTGGAGCTCATCCTCTAGGCTGCAAGGATGACTTGCATTGTATACGATGGACTTACCCAGACAACAGTCTTATCTCCTGTGTTCTCAGTAGTTGCTACCAACTGTCAGAGCTCCATACATTTTGGTTTTCTGTGGTGGGAACAAAAAACATTTTTCTTCTCCAGAGCTAACTAAAATAATAATGATGATGATGATGATGATTAATGATAACAAGAACTCACAATTTCATAGTTTACCATTTACCAGGCAATGTTCTAATTGATTTATATATATTAACATATATACTAATACACGACTTAGCATATTAATCCTTACAGCAAAACTCTGTAGTAGGTACTATTATTATCCTATTTTACAGATGAGGAAAGTGAAGAACAGAGAGTTTAAGTTATTGCTCAAGGTCATGACCCTGAAAGGTGGGTATTTATCCCACAGGAAACTAAGGTTCAGAGTGGTTTAGTAACCTGCTCAAGGCCACACAGTAAGAAAGTGGTAAAGCTGAGTTTCAAACCAAGTCTGTTAGACTCCAAAGCATATGCTGTTAGCCACTATGCTTGATTAACTAACTCTCTCTATGGATATAGATATACAGACACATACATACATATATGCATATATATGTAAAATACACACACACACTTCCACACAACCTAGAAAACTAGAGGTTTGACAGGATCAAACAGCCATCTTGTGTTTCTATCCAAGAATCTGAGACTGTTAGATTCTAAGATAGCACTTCTTAGTGCCTCCAAAAATTTCACATCTTGGTATACATAGAAAAGAACTGTATTTGAAAATGACTTGGGCTACAAGGAACAGGCAGCTTGAGGCCCCTTTTGACCTGCCACCTATGAGCTGAAAGGATCAATATTTTGGCACACCTGAAATCCACCCTACTTGGGAAGTTCTGCCTTAGAGAAATGCTCCAGGCATGTAAGGAGGAAGTGAATTGAGAACCTACCCCATCTACTCTCCTTTTCACCTCTTCCATTTCTCTGCTCCTTTGCCTGTTCTGAATTTCAGTGTCCCCAGGAATAAAACGAAATGAGTTGAATAAAGGCAGATTCACCACTAAAAACAAACAAACTTGCCCCCCGCCCCCACCTGAAAGATCTCAGTCACAACTTTCCTTTTCCTTTCTTCTTCCCCCAGGAAAACAGAACAGTAATTAAAATGGAAGCATTAGGAGGCCCAGAGCATACCATGAACACCGTTTGCCTAGAAGACTGCAGAGCTAGATCACTTTCTCCCCTGAATGAGCACAACCACTGTCTTGCAATGCCATAAATCAAAACCTGCCTGCTGTGTGCAGGACAGGCGTGCGACCGTGCTGGATTTCCCTCTGAGCCAGGGTGGTGTGAGCTGCACCACTTGGGGTTTTTGTTTGTTTGTTTTGCCAGAACGGAATAAACATTGGGCGCACATATCATCAGGGGCAGGGGAGCCCTGGCAGAAGGGCACGCTATGGGACTGGCGGCCAGTCCTCTCCGGCTTTCAGTTTTATGTTTCTCAAATTCGAATTGACTTGCAACCACACGGGAGGAGTTCTGCTTCATTTCTGTGTTACATAAGGCTGGACGGCCTTAGGGCCCATGGGCTGTGGAGTTCTCTGGAGCTCAGGCTTGGAGTGAGTGGGTCCATTCCCCATACTGACTGCATGCACGAGACAGAGAGAACAGAGGACAGTAACTGGGAGCCTTCTCTTCTGCTGTGCATTTTCCCCTCGGAAGCTGCGCAGTGATAGATGCTGGGTAAACCCTGTTGCTCCTAATGCCAGATGCAATGTACATGTGTTGTGAAACTAGGATTAGTTTGTTATTTCTCCTTTAAGTAGGTTAAGCTTTTTAAAGTAGGGGTAATTAAGATTATGACTAGACAACGAATAAAAAGAAATCATGGGGCTTAATGAGGGTTCCTTAGTTACCCTCGAATGAAAAGGATAACATTTGCTTTTATGGGTATGAGAAAAGAAAAAGGAACAAGAGCAATAAAAGATACACAGACACACAGCTCCACCCACCATCCTCTGGCAGAAGTGGGAGCACACCCGACACCTACAGTAATTTCATCATCACTTTTGGAACTCCTTTTTAAATAGGGTTTCCTCCCCACTTCTCCCCATTGCTTACTGGCTCCTTAAATTCTCTGTAGTTACTAATTTCAAAACACTAAAAACATATAGCTTAACTCTCAAAGATAATGATGATTACCTTGGCACATACACTTTCTGATCACACGTTCTAGGTATCTGCTGAAAAGAACTTAGTGAAAAATGGAAAGGCACACGGGAAAAAAGAACCATCAGAAAGCTTGTGCAAACTCTCGGTTGATCCTATCCACAAACTGTTTCTCCAGTCTGTTCTCACTCCCAGTACCCATTGCCGATGCTTTCAGCAGCTCTCAGTGTCTCTCTCTTGAAATACAAGAGACTCTTGACTGGTCTCCGTGCTTCTAATTGCTCCTCCCGCCACTCCATCCTCCACACAGCTGCCAGATTGATGGCTCTAAAAGGACAACTTGTTCATGCTATTCCCCTGTTTAAATTCCTTCCTGGGGCACAGAAATTCCACCTTGAGTAGTATCTCATATAAGTAATACCTGCACGTTTTCAAAGACAAGAATATTCAAATCAGCATTGTGTATTGACTGGCACAATTTAATGTGTATCATTAGTGGATTGGTTAAATAAACCATGGTTCAACCATGTAATTAGGAAACATGGAGCTGTGAAAAAGAATGAGATAGATCTAAATGTGCCATATGTGCTGACACAGAACAATCTCAAGATACAAAGCAAGGGTTGGTATGCTCCTGTGTGTGCAACAAAGGATGAAGAAAGGAGATATTTACACATAGACTATTTCCACAAAGATACACAAGAAGTTAGTGATCATGGTTGCTTCCTGGGAGGGAGGCTGTGGAATAGAGAATCTGGGGCGCCAAAGATTCGTTTTATTGCGTACTCTTTGAAGATTTTAAAATCATGTGTAGATACTACTTTTGTAATAAGAAACACTAATTTAACAAACAAAAACAAAACCCTCCATGTAATAAAAACACTTCATCACCATCTAATGAAGGCACTTCATCACCTGGCCCCAAACTACCCTTGATGCCTCCTCTGTTGACTCAGGTCACACCACACCATTTGCCACTGGCTGACCTGCTCCTGCCACCCAAGAGTATTCCACACATATGCACACAGCTGGGTCTCCTCATCTATATTCTGCAGATGATAACAGTAACCATTACGTAGAGTTTTTTGAGAATTAAATGAGATAAAACACATGTGCTTATAACAGTGTCTAAGCAAATAATAAGTTCTCAATATAACAATGTTAGTTGCTATTATTTTGTTTTATCCTAAGGCAGTCCTTCTCTAGAGAAAGACCTTTGCTCCATTCTCTGCCTGGTGAAAGCCTACTTACACTCTATAGCCTAGCTCAAATGTCCTTCTCTCTGTGTTCTTCACAACCCCCGAGCTCTGAGCACTTTATTCATATCCTTTGTGCTGTGCTTTTCATATTCTATCATAATTAATAACATACAGGTCTGCTTTTATCCATACCTTATGGGGTATATAGAGCAAGGACTGTGACATATATAATTTTATAGAGTCTAATATAGTTTTCAATACTTATTTAGAGAAATTAGTGTAATGAAAGCAGTATAAAAATCCCCAGAAGATGCGGCATGTATCACACCAATCAAATCTTCTCGCAGTGTATCTGCTAATGGTTTCCCCACTGTGTGACATTAGAGGAACCTTCTGGGAAATGGGGATTAGCATTCGTGCCAAGATTCCCCCCAAGTGATCTAAGCACTTCACACCATTTTGGTTGTCAGTCCTCACTGTTAACAGCTCATCCTTCTTGCCAGAATGCTGGGCCAGCTTTTAGTACTTAATAATATAGATTGTGAGCTAACGCTTGGCTTATGTCTAATTTAAAAGATTTACTGTGCATTAAAAGCCCTAGAAGACCAAAAACAAAATTGACTTGAATAAATCATTACAAGAGGAATCTCTTGGCTGATTATCATTTTGGACTTGAGTCTCTAATATTAACACAATAGCATATTCAGTTGTCCTCCATGCTCATGTGGGAAATAGTATTTTATTCAGAGACATAAAATACGATCTCAGAGTTAAAATATCTGATGGGGGAAAGGTTCTTTTAGACTGATATATCTCCATGGATAATGTGTTATCAGAATCATCTGGAGGTACTTGTTTAAGACTTGGGTTCTCAAGCTCCACCCAAGGCTACTAAATTAGAATCTCTGGCAATGAGGACTCTAGAATCTGCTTTTACATCCAGGATGCCTTGGTGATTCTTGAACATATTAAAAATTGAGAGCCACTGATTTATGATAGCATTCTGGAAATTCAACTTGAATAAGAGAGTACAGCAAATGTAAAGATCACATGAAACGTCAAACGTCCCCAATCACCAAATAGCTACCGTGTGCTGCTCGCCATCTTTTGTGCTCTTTAGGCAGAGATTCTGTATCTTTGGTTTTGTGAGGTGCTTTGCATAATGTCATGCTTACAAAGATGTCAAGGATCTAGCAGGTTTGGACAACTGAGGAGAATTGAAATGTGGTTAGCTAGTGATTGATTCTCTTTCCCTTAGGCTCCGTATTGAGTTTCCCCATTCTTATTAGAGCTACACTTTCTTGTGCCTCAGGCCTGATTAGGGATAATGGTCATGGGAAGGAAAAGGGAAAGCAACATAATTCGTCTTGGGTCTCAAGTAATATGGAACCCAGAAAATGAGAACTGAATCAAAATTATACTTTATCCTTCATGCCCATTTGTTTTGTATTTTTAAATGCCTTTCTTTTGAATAAATCCAGTTGCCTTTCCAGTCTTTCTTTATACAACCCTGTAAACATGTGGCATAAAAGTAATCATCAAAAGCAACACACTACACTCAGCACATTCCTCTTCCCCCTTAGTAGACAAGTCAGCTCCTATGATTTGGGAGTAATTGTGCTTTATGAATGAATCTATATATTAACAGAGATTTACTGCAAGGCTATATATGGTCTCTAGTGGAAAGAGCATTTGTTTTCAAGTCAGTATATATGTTTAAAACCCACTTCATCTTTTCTTAGGTGTACAACCTTGAAGAAGCAATTTCTTCTCCCTTCTGAACCACAATTTCCTTACTTGCAAGATGAGAATAAGAATTCCCACTTTCACCTTGTTATAAGGATAAAAGAAATAATATTGAAAAAGCACTTAGAATATGGTCTTATACATAGCAGGTATTTAATAATATGTCATTAATTCAGTCATCAAATAACAAAGCATCTATGATTTCCTACTATGTAGTATCAACGAACTGTGTTGCTATGGGAAATACTAAGAGTAGTACAGATCATGCTTAAGCTTCTATGGTGCTTATCAACAAGATAAAAACTGAAACACAAACTATAGCAATGTTGTATAAAAGTTATTTAAGCAACACAAAATACATCATAAGGCATATGTGATCAATTGCTAGAGTAAGGGGTTAACTGAAAAATGCAATAAATAAAAGAAGTGAAGAAATAATTCAGAAACCAGAAAAGCAATTTGCTAAGATGACCTTGAATATTACCAAGGCATTTGTGAAAGTGTATCTTTATTCACTCAACAAATATTTCCTGAGTGTCTACTATAAGCAGGTACTGTTCTAGGCTCTGGAATGCAGTGATAACACAGAGAAGATCCCTGTTACCACAGAGCCTATATTTTAATGGCAGGAAAAAGACAAAAAAGAATAAATTCATGTTGACAACTAATATAATTCCAGATAGTGAGTGATAAATTCTAGGGTAAGGCATTAGAGTGGGACTAGCTGGCAGGTATTTTAGAAATAGAAAGTCAAGGAAGACCTCTCTCAAGAGAAAATGTTTGATCAGACACCTAAATGAAGTAAGAGAGTGATCCAAGAAAAGATCCAAGGGAAGGCAAAGGAGCAGCAAGTACAAAAGCAGGAATGAGCTTGATGTGCAAGATCCTGCAAGAAAATCAGCATGGCTAGAGTGAGGTGAGCCTGGGGAGTGGTGGCAGGAGACACAACGAGAGAGGAAAGTAGAGGCCAGAGCATCGGCCATCAAAAGAGGGAATTTTACTCTAAATTGTGATGTGAGCCCATCACAGGATTTTGAGCAAGGGAGTGGCATAATTTAATTATTTCCTTCAAGATAATCACGTGTGGAGAACAGACTATGGGGGAAAGAGAATAAATATGAGATCACTTAGGAGATTAATACATCAGTCTGAGGAAAGATAACAATGACTTAAGCTGTTGAAGATGAGAAATTAAACTAAAAATATAGTCATCAAAAGAAGATATTAAAGAGATTATCAAAAGGAGAAATGATGAAAAATATGAAAAGCTGGTGGACAACATAGGGAAAGTAAAGAGGATAAAGAAGAAATGAATTAGAGCTGGGGTAAGAAACAGGGAGTTCAGAAAGAGATTATGATTTGGGTAACAGAGTGTAAAGACCTGGAATCTGGAGCTTGCACACTTGAGTTTGAATCCTGGGTCTACCACTTACTATCCATGTACCTTTGGAAATGTTACTTATCATCACTGAGCCAGTTTCCTCATCTGTAAAATAGAAATAATGATATCCACATTATACAGTTCTGAGAGTCAAATGAGAAAACAGCAATTTCCTGACACATAGTAGGTTCTCCAAAAATATGTGTTCTTTCCCTTATATCCCCAATTGAATTTAAACTATTCATCCCCCTTTAATAACAAGAAACCTTGAAATACTATTCATTGAGAGTTTGTTGCAGTAGAACAACAATTATAGCTTATTTTTGTTAATTACTGAATTCTGCAATAATCCAAGGAGAGGTCTGAAAACTGGCTCAGCTTTATGGCAAGATGGGAGATTTACAGGCAAACTGTGTGGCATGGTCAGATCACCATAAGGGGAATCTTTGTGCCAAGCCCTATTTACCAGATGGCTCAGTCTTGGGTCCACTGAAATTGTGAACTGTTGGCAGGCACATTGTGGGGCGATTTTGATTGCCTGGGACACTGTATATGAGGAGGCGGGCTTAAGGTAATCAAAGCATAAACTCTATAGGGCTTTATGGATTAAGGTCACAGCCCCTCAATGAATACATAATGCCCTAAAGATGATTCCCATTTGCTCATCTAAAAGAGGAAATGGAACAACAGAAGGGAGGTGGCTTTTATTTCCATTGTGCTGTACTAAGTGACTCCAGGACTCACTGCAATTTCCTGTCGGGGCCTCCCTTTCAGTACAGCTTCCTACTGATGCAGCATGTAGGAAAATTGAACAGTTTTCTAAAAATTAGAAAGAACTCCATTAAGCAGTTGAAGATGAAATGTTGAGTCAGAGTCTCCAAGTATGAGATACAGCTCAAGGCTTGGTCTTTCATTAATTGCTCTATTATGCTGAGTCAAGTTATAGCTACTGATTCAGAGGTTCCAACTAAGATGTTCTGTGGTCAAACAAAAGGGAGAATTTTGATAACAGATATGTTGGCCCCTCAGTAGAGCTGATTCCGTCAGATTTTTCCAATGATCGTACTTTTTTTTTTATTGAGGTATAATTGACCTATAACATTACATTAGTTTCCAGTGTACAATATAATGATTTGATATTTATATACAAAATAATTTGTATGTGAAATGATCACCACAATAAGTCTAATTACCATCTGTCACCATACATAGTTACAAAAATTTTTTTGTGTGTAATGAAGACTCTTAAGATTTACTCTCTTAGCAACTTTCAAATATGCAATACAGTATTACTAACTATAGTCACCATGCTGTACATTACATCCCATGACTTAGTTATTTTATAACTGAAAATTTGTATTTTTTTACCTCCTTCACCCATTTCACCCATCCTCCACGCCTCCTCCACTCTGGCAACCACCAATCAGAGTCTATCAGATCTTACCAATAATCATACTTTCTACAGTATAAGTGATAAATTGAATCATGGCAAGAAAAAATGTTCCCCCTAGCTCTTAGGTATTTTGAGTTGAAAAATGGAGTTTCAAGTCATCTTCTTGATTTCTCTGAAGATTTTAATGAAACTACAAAAGATTGTTGATATCTTATTCAAATAGAGCTAGACTTTGCTCACCTATCTGCATATTCAGCAGATGTACTGTACAATGTAAATTTTGGAAAATTCCACCCAGTCTATAAACTTATCAAAGAAAATGAAAAGACCTTACCTGCTAAATGTGCTACACCCCTTGTACACAAAGCTACCTAAAAAAAAGGGAGTGCAATTTGTTTACCTATAATATTGAGGCTTTCATAATGAAAACGTTGGTCACTTTTCAATTTCCTTAAAATGTGCAGAAGCACTTAATGAGATTGTTGACTTCATAGAAATGGAAGGAGATCACCTCCTTAGACTTGTGCCTACAAGATGGATATCATTGTTACCAGCCATAGAAAGGATATTAAAATGTTAGCTTGGCATAAAATCATATTTTTAAAGTGTGGGATGAGAAGAATGCCCTTCTTTAATTTGCAAATGCATTGAGGGTGAGAACGGAAAAGAAGATTACAGTAAATCAGAAATTTATGTGCTGTTCCTCCAAAACTGTTTGATGATCTGTGAAGACACCATAAGGAAGCTAGGTAAGACGCTTTAAAACTATTTTCCCTGAGAAAGAGAGGTTTAACTTACAATGACATCAAATATGCTTAAGAGTGTTTAAAAATTATGGACAATTTAAATATGGATAACCTACATGATTAACTTCTAAATGCTTATCTGATTGACAAGCAGCTAGTCAACCAAAACAAGTCTGTAGATTCAAAATGAATGGACATTTTGGGAAAGCTACAAATGAATTCTTATAAGTCTAAAAACCTGCTGTTACTGGTGAGTAAAATCCCATGTATTCAATGCTCAAATTCTTTTGTTGAGAAGTTATTTAGATCAATGTCATTGCATTGGATTGACACCAGGAATCAGTGTGATGTGGGCGTAGTTAAGAGCAGAGCTGCAGTCAAAGTGAATTTTACATTCAACCAGATTTACTTCTACCACTACATAAAAGAAAAAAAGGATGCCCTAAAGTAAAGGCTGAAGGCAGTTCAGAGAAATATTATTGGAAAAGGGAATTGAAAGAGTAAAAATATCCTACTGTATCATGAAACAGAAAGAAACATCTCATTGTTATTTTTATTAGACATAGGCAATATCTGTTTAATTAGTATGCATCTAAAATAACACTAATATAGCCTGAAATTATTTAATATCTAATAAAGAGATAACAAGAATTAAAATAAATCATTATATCAGGGGAAAAAATATTGTCAAAATATTGTTAAATCTTCCTCACATATATGATTTTTAAATTAGTCCTGCTGTTAACTACTACTAATTGTCACTGTTAACTAGTTCTATTGCTTTGGCTTAAATAATAGCATTTATACAACAGAAAAGTAAATAATACAGAATTTAATATAATTTCAAGTAAATACCCCTTTTATCATATATTTATGTTATAATAACAACATGTATTTATTACATACCATGTATGGCTATGTCTCAGGTTGGAGTTCTAAAAAGTTGTTCACCCTACCTCTCTCCCAGCCCAATCCTGTCCCCTCACCCACCTAATGCTCTCCGTCAGCCAGAGTCTTATTCTAGGGAACCCAATAACAATGACCAACATAGAAATGGCTCCCTCTTTCATGAACTTATAGCCTAGCAGGAAAGAAAAGCATCGAACATGTAATTACAAAGAAAGCATGTGCAGAGGAATGTTAGGGGTTATAGAGAGGACTAGAGAAAGTACAACTGGGAGTGCCAATCTGGCCAGGGAAGGCTTCCCTGAGGAAGCAACAGCTAGTCAACTCCCTGAAGGCTAAAAGAAAAACCGTTTGCAAGCCCATGTTTCCAGCACTGGAATAAGTCAGGTTTGCAAACCAGTTGCCTACAAAGCAGATTCAGGCTGAAAGCATAGTTTGTTTGGCTATTGTTAGTTTTACAAAAACTCAGGCCCAATATAGTTTTTTAATCAGGAGATTTTTACTTAAAAACTGGATCTCTGGACTCTTTTGATAAACAAGAAATTTAGCAATACTGGGCCTAAATCCCACATTACAACAATCAGCTGGACATGAGTAGCCAGTGCCCACTTTATGATGTATGGCCTTTCCAGTTTACATCATCCCCATCACCCTCAACAGCTGCCCTACACTGAGACTGAGTGGCACATGTCATGTATCTTCACGCACCATGTTACTCATAGTAGAAACATATTTCTTATCAAAATGAGAAGACAAAAGGACTGAGTGGCCATATACATCCAGCTCACTTCACTTACTGAGGTCACTTTAGGCATTTGAGTTTGTGATGTCCATCATAAGGCACTGTTAGATAAAACAAAGGTTTTTTATATTTAAAAATTAGAGGGCATTTTTGCAGGAGAGCTATAGTTCAGAACCCATATGGCATCTCCTTCTCCTAACTACACACTCCCACCCTGAAGTATTTCTAAACTAAATTCCTTTCTTGATGTATTTAACCTGGCTAACCTTTGGCCGAGGTAGAGGTCTCCAGCTGGAACTGCCATTCTCCTAGTCTTATCCTGTGTCCCATTCAGTTTATGTCTACTGAACTAGACCCAGAATCACTCTGCTCTCTTCTGGAAAGCATCTCCTGATCAGGGGACTCCAAGTGCCTTGAATATGTGCCTTAGGATGCCAAGATAATCCAATGAGATGTAGGAGGAAAATGTTAGCACTTCTATTTACATTTACTTTACCTTGTAGAAAGAAATAAATGAAGATTTATAAACATTAAACATATAGCTTGACACTGGTATCTTCACTCCTTCTGTGTGGCAGTCTATTATGGGTCTAGGTGTTCTCACACATTTTTTTCAACTTTAATACCTTGTGATATGTTGCAGTTTGCATTTGTCAAGTTGGTAAAGTGATTGCCCAAGGTTCAATGGCAATGTCAAGACAAAAATGGGACCATAATTAATGGCTTAGGTGACTATGTTCAATTATACTATGTTAAATCTTTCTAATTTGGGGGCCCACTATCATTTTTCCCTAGTTTTTTCAGTGGCTCTATCTTTCCCTTTCCCTTAGGAAGCTGTCGCTGCCTTGTGCTTGCTAGTAAACAGCCTCACCTCCCAGTCTTCCATTAGTTTGAAAAGACTTCCGCTAGATACACCAGTCCCTCTGGGAACTATCCTCCTGCCTCTCTGACCAGCTCTGATAAGATTCTTTTTCAAGTCCCCTCCTTCTGCTTTTTAAGAAACTAGTTATCACCTAACTATCGCTTTTGCTTTGTGTTCGGACAGAACTACGTTGGGATGTTAGCTTCACTATATGTTCTTGGTCAAGTTATTTAATCTCAGCCTCAGTTTTCTTATCCAGAAAAATACCAATTTTGCAACGTTATTGAGGGATTATGTGAAGTGTCTACCACTTTATATACAACAACAATAATAAAGTAATTATAACAAGGCAAGATTTATCTACTATGGTATTCTAGTATTTCTCTTATTTAGGCTTGGACATTTACCTTGTTCCCAGAATAATTTCTGAGAGAAAGACAGAGAGAATGATTTTGATTTAACCCAAATAACACAGAAATACTTTCAATATCCAGTTATCCAGCTCTTAGCTGGTTGGCCATTAAAAAATAAGGGGCTCAGAATGAACCTTTTCCTTGCTGGCTAAATTCTAGAGGCATTCAAATAGATTATTAAACTTATTGATTTTAGTTCCCGCCTGCTTGGCTTGTATCTTATTTCCTTGACAGTAGGATTAAAAGAAAAAGAGCAATGAGTAATGGAATGTCTTGGGCAGATTTCGGACACAGGAGATAAACTCCAAGTGTCTAAACTTGCACATATATCAGCTTATATCTCTTTCTGATCCTCCTAGTAGAAGTACATTCCTTTGGTTTATCCTTACTTGATCTCTTCCATTTTCCCAGTGAGGACTGACCAGACTCTACTCTAGCCATACGCTCGACAGCAGAATGAATTCCATCGTCCCTTTCGGTGGGGTGTCATTTGTCAACTGGAATAAGGGCCTCAATTGTGATGAGGAAGCCCTGAATACCTATAGACAACTCCCAGCTATCAACACCTCGCTCTTGACTTGCGTCTGATACCCCAGTCCAGCTAGCTAGGTGTCAGAGGTAACATTCCTTTCAGAGGTTTCAATACCCTTTGTCGTGACCCCTTGATTCTGCTTGATGACTTCCATTATTTGTTTCTACCTATTGAGAAAGGTGAGATTTAAGCTTACAGGGGGAAAAAAGCAACCAATCAGATGCCGTTTAGCACTCAAAAAGAAATGGATTGAATATCGTCTTATTTCTTTTAATTCCTGCTACTCCACAACATACAATATCTTCTAGTCGGGCTTGCTGACTTCCTGGACCCCATTCACTCTTACTTTTAAGTAACTTTACTTTTTATAGTGAAATATTTCACCTATAAAAAAGCACATATAAAGCAAACATACACTTTTTAAAAAACAATTGTAAAGCAAACACCCAAGTTCTCACACACGCCACCATTATGAAATGATAGAACATTAACATCTCAGAAGACCTTCCCTTCCCTTCCCCAGATGTAACCATTTTCTAACTTTTGTGACAATCATTATTAATAGTTTTATCATTTACGTATGTTATCCCTTAACAATGTAATTTAGTTTTGCCTCTTAGAATTTTATATAAATGGACTAACGATAGTTTTTATTTTGTGACTTGCTTATTTCACTCTATATTCTGTTTGTAAGATTCATCCACATTGACATATAGGTATAATTAATTAATTTTCTCTGTTGTATAGTAATCCATTGTATTACTTTACTATATTGCCATTCCTTGTATCTATTCTACTGCTGGTGGACAATCGTTTCTCCATATGCACTTTGCTCCAGTTCTGCCTCCTTGGGTTTGTTCCAGCCTAGGAGACTCTCCTTTTTTCTCCTCACGTATTCAACTTCTCAAACTATGAATGTTGTTCTTCCTGATTCTTCCTCACCAGTTCACTGGCCATTCTCTGAATTACTAATGAGTACCTTCATTAATTAATCAAATACTTTAAGTACTTAGTGCTAGGAACTTAGACTCAATACTACACAGTTTAATATTCAGTATCGCTCACAAATCTTTTCTTTTGCCACCATTGTTGGACCCATAATAGTGCTCAATTAGTATGTGTTCATTTTTGGTTGCGAATAATAACAATAACAATAGGAATAGCAATTATAACTAACATATTGTGTACTTACTATGTGCAAGCCACTGTTTTAAGAGCTTTAGAAGGATTAACTTCTTGAATTCTCACAACAATACTATAAAATAAGTGCTACTATGTTTATCCTTATTTTATAGATAAGAAAACTAAGACCAGAGAAATTATGTAGTGGGCCCAAAGTCATACAGCTAGTGAGTGTTAGAATAGAAGGGATAATAGAAATTTAAACATAATCAATTTAGTTATTCCACGCTGGTTTACAAAGGTACAATTATGATAATAACATTAATAGTAACAACTATTACTTGTTGAGTATATTCACTGAGCCAAATAATAAATTCAGACCCTTTCATGATCTTAATTCTCACAATATTTCATTATAACGGGTACTATATTTTCAATTTAAAAGCAAGGAAAATGAGGCTTATAGAGGTTAAGTAACTCGCCTAAATAGCTAGCTGGCATTTGAACCTAAATATGTCTGACCTCAACAACTACGCTTTGCCATAACCCTGCTGTTTCTCTGAAGATTTTACCAGCCCTTTGACATTGATGCTTTTCCTTGTTAAATCCTAATTTCTTCTTCTTTTTTTTAACTGCCTCTCATTAAAGGATCTGATAGGAAATAAAACCTATGAAGTTCAACCTTCCGACCTGCAATTAATGTTCAGGAAAGAGAGGTCATTACTGGTTGGAGTAACAGTATGGGATGCTCCAGGGAAAATTTTTATCCATACTATTCTTTCTTTATCACTATAAGTGATTGGACCTAGTACAGGAAGAAAAAGTGAGTGTGCCCATTCAGCCCTGCTCAGTAAGACTGGTGAATATCAAGACATTCTCTTCTCCCATCATCCCTCAGATGATTCACTTCTTCTTCCTTGTTTCCTGAGAGTGGAAGTTACCAGTTGGATCCCTCTCTGTTCTCTCTACTACATCCATTCCTCTGATTAGTGAAAGCTAAACACCACACAACACTTTTAAAACCATTGTGGGGAAAGTACAATTATAGTAATAAACCAGTATTATTTTTATAGTGTATAATATAGTTCAACTAAATAATAGTTAAAACTTGTGCTTTTAGTAACAATTACCATATATACCTAAGTCTTGGCTCCCAAAATGGCATTTACAGTCATGCGTCGCTTAACAATGGGGATATGTTCTGAGAAATGAGTCATTAGGCAATTTCGTCATTGTGCGAACATCATTGTGTGTACTTACACAAACTTAGGTAGTATAGCTTACTACACACCTAGGCTATATGGTACTAATCTTATGGGACCACCTTCGTATGTGTTTTCAGTTGTTAACCAAAACATTGTTATGCAGCCCATGATGGTAGGTATTTTTTTGCTTATATAACTGCAAAGCAATTTGTAAACTGAAAGTGTAGAGTTGCCCCTTGAGAAGTTCCTTTCTGAATCAGCCAGGGAGCAGTTTAAAAAGTTAGTATGCACAGAAATGACTAGGGGATGGTTAAAGTTAAAAAATCCAGAGATGTAGATGCATTTTTTTACTTTAATTTACAAAGAGTAAAATTCACTATTTTCAGTGTACAGTTCTATTAGCTTTGACAAATGCACAGTTTGGTAACCATCACCACAAATAAGATACAAAATGTTTCCATCAACCTCCCCCCACATCTCCTGGGTAATCTCTTTGGAGTCAAACCTCCCCCCAACATTTAGCACCTGGCTACCACTGATCTGTAGTCTACCTATGGTTTTGCCTTTTCCAGAATATCATACAAATGGAATCACATGGTATATAACCTTTTGAATCTGGCTTCTTTCACTTGGCATGATGCATTTGAGATTAACTCATGTGTTGCATGTACCAACAATTTATTCCTTTTTACTGATGACTACTATTCCATTGTATAGATGAACCATAGTTTGTTTATCCATTCCCCAGTTTAGGGACATTCGGATTATTTGCAGGTTTTGGTAATTAGGAATAAAGCTCATATAACATTCACATACAGGTTTTTATGTAATATAGGCTTTTATTTCACTTAGTGAAATGCCTATAAGTGGGATTGCAGGGTTGTAATGTTAGTGCATGGTTAACTTTGTAAATGACTGCCCAACTGCTTTCCTAAGTAATAGTTTGCATTCTTACCAGCAAAGTATAAGAGCCCCAGTTGTTCCACACCGTCCTATACAGGTCGATTGATTAGTCTTTGATTTTAGCCATTCTAACCTACAAGTAGTGGTATCACATTGTAGTTTTAATTTGCATATAGCTAATGACCGATGACGCTGAGCATATCTTCATATGCATACTTGCCATCTGTATACATTCTTTGGTGAACTGCTTGTTCAAATCTTTTCTCTATTTTTAAATTGAATTGTTTTCTTATTTTTGAGTTTTCATTATATATTTTGGATCCAAGGACTTTGTCAGATATGGGATTTTCAAATATTTTCTCCAAGTCTATGGCTTGTGTTTTCATTTGCTTAACAGTTTGTGGACTAAAAATGTTTTTATGAAGTCCAATTTCAAGTAGCTTTCAGGTAGTGTTAGTCCTCCAACTTGGCTCTTTTTTTCCAAAAGCGTTTGGCTATTCTAGCTCCTTTGTCATATACATTTTAGAATTAGCTTGTCAATATCTACAAAATATCCTGGTTGGATTTAGATTGGAATTACATTGAATCTATAAATCAATTTGGGAAGAATAAACATCTTAATAATATTGAATTTTCCAATCTATAAACACAGTACATTTCTTCATTTATTTAGGTCTTTGACTTCTTTCACCAATAATTTGTAGTTTTCAGCATACAGATCCTGCCTATATTTTGCCAGATTTATACATTTATATTTCATTTTTTTAATGTTATTATAAATGGTACAGTTTTTAAAAATTTCAATTACCAATCATTCACTGCTAGTATATAGAAATAAAGTTGATTTTTGTGTATTGACCTTGTATACTGCAACCTTGATAAACTCATTTAAATAAAGATAGTTTGTTTTTTCCTTTCCAAGCTGTATGTATTTCATTTCTTTTTCTTACCTTATTGCTCTGGCATGGATTTCCAGAACAATGTTAAATAGGATTGATGAGAGCAGACATCTTTACTTGTTGCTAACCTTAGAGGGAAAGCACTCATTCTTTTGCCATTATGACGTTAGCTGTAGTTTTTTGTGTATGCTCTTTATCAAGTTAAGGAAGTTTTTTTCCATTCCCAGTTTGCTGTGAATTTTTATCATGAATGGTTGTTGAATTTTTTTCAAATATTTTTTCTGCATCTACTAAGAGGATCATGTAGTTTTTCTTCTTTAATTTGTTAATATTGTGAATTATATTGATTGATTATTACATGTTGAATTGGTCTTACATTCTTGGAATAAACTACACTTGGTCATGATGTTTTATCCTTTTATATATTGCTGTATTTGATTTGATAATATACCGTTAAAGATTTTTGTGATCATGTTCCTGAGGTATATTGGTCTGTGTGTTCTTTTCTTGTAATGTCTTTGTTTAGTTTTGGTATCAAAATAATGCTGACCTCATAAAGAGTTGGAAAGTGTTTTTTCCTTTTCTATCTTCTAAAACAGTTTGTGTAGAATTCATATTACTTCTTCTTTAAATGTTTTGTATAATTTGCCAGTGGAAGCAGTTTTCTTTGTTGGGAGACATTTAACATATAACTTCAATTTCTTTCATAGATACAGGACAATTTAAGTTATCTATTTCTTTCTAAGTGAATTTTGGTAATTTGTGTCTTTTGAGGAATTTGTCAGTTTAATCTGTTATAGAATTTATAAGTATAGATATGCTCATAGTATTTTTATCCTTTTCATTTCTTTAGGGTCTGTAGAGATTCCTGATATTGGTAATTTGGGTTTTCTCTCTTTTTTTCCTTGGTCAGTCTTGCCAAAGATTGATCAGTTAGAATAATCTTTTCAAACTGGATGCATTTTAAATAAGAATCCCCAAAGATTCTGATATTAATGATTCTAGATGAGTCTTTAAGAAACCCCAATCTATGACATACAAGGTACTCACTATCAGTAAGAGGTAGCAAATCCAAAATAAGATTTATGTTTGAACAGAGCTCTTATGATTTGCCTAACTCTAATCTGTCATGTCACCTATGGCATCATTTTACTCTGTTAACTTAAAAGTCATTTAATTATTAGAACAAACTTTATCTGGGAAACTCAACAGCCACTTCAAATGAGTAAATGGTGAGTTTTCATCTTCCCCAAACACATCTTTCTAAATATTTGTTTATATTTCAAATAGTTATTGGCAGTTTTCAGAATAATATATTAAATATCTTAATTATTAATTTTTGTAATCAAAAGAAGTTACTATGGTTCATGTGATCCTGAATTAAAAATAAAATTATGGGAATTTCAGGAGATGATATCAAACGTTTTCCAGATGTCCTTTAAAATTCATGATTGATTCATATACTCATGCTGACTTGAGAAAAACAAAATAGGGCTCAAGAAATGATTCAAGCATTTAAGCTATTAAAATTCAGATGCTATTGGCCTCAGTATGCTAAATGCCAACATAAATGAGTTGGAAAATGCCCAATGCCCATCTTCCTTCCAGAGGTTCCAAAATTTATGACTAAGTTATTTCTGTAAGTCTAGGACCAATTTCCATAACGTTTAAAGCAATTCTGCCACGGTACTAGATTCAAAGGGATTAACCTATACTTTAAGCTATCGCTGTCATTATCAAAATCTGACTTAGTAAAATAAAGATAATGGAATAAAAGAAGTTCTAAGAAATATTTATTAAACTTCCACTTCTTATTTTAATGAAGATATTTTTTCACAAATAGAAATTTACCTTGAAGTCCTCTAAAATCAAATTAATTTTTCTATCTTCTTATTCCATTTTAAATATCCTCAAAGCACCTCTATGCTGCCCTGTAAAATCCTTTCTCTAACATACTACATAAAATTAGGACAATCATACATTTCAGCTTAGATGATATATTATATCATTCTACCTAAAATGAGTTTGAGTCAAAGCTCTCGATATAAAAATCAAACATTCATTTGAGCAAGTACTAACTGACCAACACTAAATGCATAGCAATTGAGAGATAAAAAAGAAGTAATGCCTTCTGCTTTTAAGAAAATGATACTCTCATACAGTGGTGTATACAAGCACTATCAAGTAACAAGATGGAGTTCTTTTAAAGTGCCACTACTTATATGCTTAAAAGAGTATAACTGAAAGAAGTTGAATATAAGCTAGACTCTTAGCAGCATAAGAACCAAAAGCATGTCTGTTTTGGTCTCTACTCTATTCTTGGCATCTAGCACAGCACCTAGAATAAACTGGGTACTCAATAAATACTTGTCTGCTGACGGTAAGTCTAGTACCTGGGCTTGGAAGTCAGACATATTGGGTCAAAATCTTGCCTTATCTGGGTAGATATATACTAAGATTTTCATTAAAGGCAATATTATCCAGTTTATTCTTCCTTCTAAGTCATAAGACATGAATTTGAAAGATTTCCATTTCTAAAAATTAAATCTACTCTCACAAGTTAAGATCACCATATGAAAACTGCTAAAAGGTTATATCTTAGGCTTTGAAGGCAACTCATAAAAAGCAGTTTCACTATTTGTAGCAACTTACATTAGCACTTATCTGTGCAGAATGTCCACTTTAAGGGAGATGATACTTTGGGTATATAAGCTCTAGTGTATTTGTTTAAATTCAGTCTCAGCCACTAATGGGAGAATAATAAATTTAATAAAAAATGGAATTATAAATCAAAAGCCTTATTATAAATGTTTGTATACTTTGGCTTATTAATTCCACTTCTGAGAATCTACCCTAAATCAAAATACAAGGAAGTTCATTGAAGCATTATCTGACTCTATTACAACAAAAAGAACAACCTAATGCCCAACAATAGAAAAATTGTGGAAAAATTACAGTATATCAACATCATTCACTATAATTATGAGAAGATTTTTTACAAGGAAAACTGGTCACACTGCAAAATCAGAAGCATATAATAAAAATTATGTATGCAGTATGCATTCAACTATACAAAAATATACATAGAAACCACCTCAATTTAAAGATAAAGACTGTCAGATTAGGTAAAAATAAAAGGCAAATTCTTCAGACAACAGGAGCAACCCAAAAATAACAAACAAGTTTAAAATTAATAGATACCTTAAAATGTATTAGGCAAATACAAACAAAACAAATTATTAAATATTTATAATATTAAATATTCAAAATATTAATTTCATAGAAAGGAGAATTCAAGGAAGAAAGCATTAAGTGGGAAAAAAGATACACACACATATATAATAATACATAATACATTATAAAAACCAATAACTGTATGAAGGTCTGTGTGTCAAATGACACAGCACCAAAATGTAAAAGAATTATTAAAATATATGTGAAATATTTATAGTTTAGATATAAAATTTCAGCATGCCACTCTCTCTATGTCATATAAGAGAGAAAAAACAAATAAGAAAATAGAGATTGGAACAATTAATTAATAATTAAATTAACTATGCACTCTGTAAACACTTTACATAATTTTCTAAAACATCTGAGTAAAAATTAGGCCAAAAAGAAAACATAATAGGCCAAAAAGAAAACATAAATAAGTTCTGCAAAATCTAATTATAATGGGCTAATTTCTAAATTACAGAGCAATAAATTTAGAAATTAATAATGGAAATTTAAACAAACAAACCCTCAATTCCTTCAAAATTAACTGTTTCTTCTATTGGATTACAGTTTGTGGAATATATTCAAAGTCATCCAAAGGGACAAAGTCATAATCTTTATCATTTAAAAAAAACAATGAATAAAAGTAAATGAACTAAATTCAATTCAAGAAGCTATAAATATAATATGTTTCCTTCCCTACCTATTAAATGTTGTAGTTTCCCAGGGCTAGACTCTCTTCTCATTCTGTTCCTAGGCAATTTCATCCATTCTCATGGTTTCATTTGTCATTTATATGGCAAGTGAAATACAATTAACAACAACAACAAAAAACCCAGAAGAATGGAAATCACCCCTTAAAAAAAAGGAGACAAAGCAAAGAGCAGAAGAAAACTTTAAAAAGAAAAAAAACTTACAAACAACTTGCTCAGATGGAAAACAGAAAGATAAGTTACTGCAGTTATGAAACAATTATAGTATGCTACTAACCATGATAAAGAAAAATAAGAAAGAGATCTGAAAATCCAAAAGTGAATAGATAGAATAAAAATTTCAAATGAAAAGACAAAGACAAAGCCAGCACTTTGAGTTTCTGCTCTGACATGAAAAGAGCTTGGAGGTCATCTCTCCCACCTTCATAATGAGAAAAAAGCTGAACCAACATGGCTGGCATATTATGAGGACACTCAAGCAGTCCTGTGGAGTAATCCAAACAGAGAATAACTGAGGCCCCTCGCCTATAGCTAGCACCAATTTACCACCTTGGTAATGGATCCTCCAGCACCCCTCCAGCCTTCAGATAACTGCAGCCCCAGCCAGCATAGGACATAATCTCAAATAAGAACTAACTAACTGAGCTTATCCTGAATATGACCAACAGAGACTATGAGAGATAATAAATGATTATTGTTTTAAGCCACAAAGTTTTAGGCTGATTTATTATGCAGTATTAGGTTACTAATGCACTATTTTGATAGGCATGGGACAGAGATGTAGGAATATTTGGAAAAAAATCACATTAGGTATAGAGAAAAACAGATATTGGCTGAGAATTTTTCCAGAACTGATGAAAATCATCTTCTACTGACTCAGTTCAATGAATTGTAAGATTAAAAGAAAAAAAAAACTACACCTAGACATCATAATGAAACTACAGAACATCAAAAATAAAGATCTTCAGAGAAGCTTAAGACAAATGATCTTCAAAGGATCAAAAGTTAGACTGACAGCGGACTTTTCAATAGCAACAATGGAACCCAGAAGTCTATGAAGTGATGTGTTCAATTTTGCTAAGAGAAAGGAACTATCAGAATTCTATACCCAGAAAGATTATAACCAAAAAGTCACTAAAAAAATGAAGTTAAAAAACAAAGTCTTCAGAGAAGCAAAAACAGTTTGCTACCAATAAGATATTTATTAAAGGAAATTCCAAAATATGTGCTTTAGGCACATGAAATGGGATCTGTGATGGAAAGTTTAAGGTACAAGAAGGAAAGGGTTACATGGATAAATTCAATCAAATATTGAGGTGTAAAACAAAAATACTAATGTCTTCCTGGATTGAAGTAAAAACAAGAATAGGTTAGTCTTAAAATATGTGGCAACAATAGGATGTAAATGGAGAGCAGGTGACTGGCATCAACTGTGCTAAGGTTTGTGTATTGTTCAGGAGGAGAGTAGCTTTTTATTAAATCTAGATCTTGATAACATAATATGCATGTTAAAATTTCTACAAAAATCCTTAGAATAATACCTCTTTTATTATTTGATAGATATGGCAGCTATTAGTAAGACTGATCCAAAACAGTAGAGAAAAATAACGTTTGGAAACAGAAAACAAGAAAGAAGAAAGAAAGAAACATAGAAAAGATGAAACAGAAAGCAAGCACAAAACAAATGTTAGAAAAAATATCCAAATATGTGTATACAGTAATTAAAAAATATATATTTATATAAACAGACATTTATATATTAAAATATGTTTATATGTCACAAATATTTACACACACATATATAGTAATTATATCTACACCTGAAAATAATTTAAATGTCCATCATCAGTGAGATGGATAAATAAATTGTGGGATATTTACACAGGGCTCATGATACTAGAATGAAATGAGTAAGCAACAGCTATGTGCATCCATGTAGACAAACTTCAAAAATATAGTGTTGAGCAAAAGGAAACCAGACATAGAAAAATACATTCAGTATGATTCAGTCACAAAAATTTCTCAAACAGGCATGACCTAACAATGTATTCTTTGGTGGTACACATGTTGGTGGTAAAAAGTTTAAAGAAAAGCAAGGAGACGGCTAACACAAATGTCGGAAGGGGGAGAGGTACAAATGGCAGGAACAGGGAAAGCATCTGAGGTAAGACATTGGTCTATTTCTTGGCCTGGGTGATGAGTACATAGAAATGTTTTTTATTATTGTTTTAAAGCTGCATACATGCACTTTCATATCCTTTTCCTTGTTTGGATATGTGCTATATTTTACAAACACACACCAAGAAATTCTTCTCTTTTTCTTTCAAGAAGCAAAAACACTGATTAAACTTATGTATCCAGAAGGATACAATTCTTAGTTGCAAGCAAAGGAATTCACGCTAAAGAGCTCAAGCAAAAAATGATGTTTGTAAAGCATATTATGTGGTCACTGAATTTCTAGTAGGACCAGCTATCCCAGCTTGGAAACTATGCATGTGTGTGCCTGTATATGTCAAAAATTTCATTGAGCTCTACATTTAGGTTTGTGCACTTTACCATATGTATGTTTTACCTCAAATAAGAAGTTAATTTTTTAAAACTACCACAAAAATGCTTGGCACCAGTTTTACTGGCAAAGTCTTTCATATTTTCAAAGACTAGATATTTCTCACGCTATACAAACTGCCACAGAGTTTGTAAGTAAAGCTAGTGAATTAATTTTATGAAATTAGTGTAACTCTGAAACTGAGACCAGATAAAGAACTGAATCATTTTCACTTAGAAATAAAGATGTTTAAAATAATGAATTATTAGCAACACATTTCAAAAGTACATTAAAAAATAAATCTTTCACCAGGACAATGCAGGATTCATTCCAGAAATGTAGATAGTTCACTTTCAAGAAATTTATTAATGTATTCCACCACATATGTCAGTAGACGTCAAATGGCATTTCACACAGATTCCTGATTTTGGAAATCAACAAACAAGCAAAAATAGAAGTAGCTGTTCAAGATTAAAAAAATATATGTTACAATCAGGAAATTGAATGGATACCCACTATCATTACTATTCGTTAACATTGCAACAATCAGAACAGCCAGAACAATGAGAGATGAAATAAAAATACAGTTAGAAAGAAGGATCAAATGCTATTGTTCATAGATAAAACAATTATATGCTCAAAAAACTAGGAAAATCAACTTTACAAAGTTCCAAAATTAATAGGCTTTCAGCAAAATAGCAGAATAGAAGATAAATATGCTAAAAGTAAAAGCTTTCTTTTCAATCGGCTAAAAAAATAATTGAAAAGAATGATTCCATTTGTTCTAGAAATAAGAAACATAAAATAATTCTAATAGAAATTATGTAGGTCTCATATGACAAAATTATAGCACTTCCCTCACATAAAATCAGATTTAAATGTAGAAACATACCACGTTCCTGAATGGACAGACTAATTTTGCAAAGATATCATTTTTTTCCCAAGTTAACTTAATAAAACTAGAAAAAATATAGGTGTGAGGTGGCTTTGTAATGTGTCAACTTTCCTTTCTATTTCTCATAAGAGGGACAAGAGAGATTCTTATGGGAGATTTGAAGAGTGGAAGTGAAGCAGCAGCCATTTTGTAGCTTGTACACATTGTCACTGACGTGGTTTCATCTCTTGGTGTGATGTAGTGACCAGGCCTGCAACACTCCAGCGTCCCCTGGATCCTCCTTCAGCTGCTCTGACTCCCAGGCCAGGTGTGTGTTTGTCCCCACCACAACACCAAGGGCAGAGGCAACAAGAATAGGCACTGGTTTCACTCCATCCCTGTGGGGCTCTGGCTCATGCTTGTGGTTCCACCTTGTCCCTACTCTTCCCCCTTTACCTCCATCTTTCCTTCCCACCTGCTTGCCCTCTGGACTTCAAGCTCCAGCATCAGACTCAAAGATAGCAGCCTTGCAGACACTGCTTAACCATTTCCTACAATTGTATAAAGATCAAATCTGTGTGTATAAGATCAAATCTGTGCGTGTGTGTATCTCCCAGTAGTTCTGCTTTTCTGACTGAACTGTGACTGATACAATGTGTCTAACTGAGGAAGGATTGATGTAAAGGACTCTTTAAAAGAAAAACAGCAATGGAAGAAATCGCAAAACTGAGAAGTATGATTACATACAAATTAAAACTTCTGAATGTTAAAAATACGTAAATACATTTAAAGGCAAAATGAAAAACATGATAGATAAAGGTTTAATGTCTTTGATACATAATGAATTTCTATGAATAAATTCTTAAAATACTAACAATACAGCTAAAAAATGGGGGGAAATATGAATAGGCATGTTAAAGAAAAACTGTAAAGGGCCATTAGACATATGAAATTAATATGAAATATCAACTTACTTAAGGAAATACAAATTAAAATAAAAATTGCCTGCATAATCTACCAACTGTAATTTACTAAACTGTTAAAAACCAAAGTCTAATCTCACTTAATGATAGTGAGAAAGTAAACTGATATATAGTTTTCAGAGGTCAGTTTGGGCAGACATAGCAAGAGCCTTGGAATTATTAATTCCATTCCTAGAAATCTAACCTAAGAACACAATTAGCATTAATAATATACAAATATGTTCACTGCAGTGTTACCTATGGTAACAAACCACTGCATACATAAGTATTTGTGGATAGGAAATGGGTTAAATATATCATGGTACATTCATAAGATGGAGCCATGAGTCTCCATTAAAAATTACATACTTGAAATATTAAAATAATAAGGTAATATCCATAATATAATGCTATGTGAAAAGAATGGCCTATAAATATTTGTAAAGTATAAGTGTTGTGTCATTATAAATTATAAATTAACCTAAATATAAAAATAGTAAAATAAAATACTAGAAGAAAAATACATCAAAATGTAAGTGGTGATCATGTAGACTATTATGGAATTTTTTTTACTTTTCTTATATTTGTTTTTCCTTTATGCTTTTCTGTATTTAAATTTTCTATATTTGTTTTATAATCATAACAAATAGAAGCTATTAATATACCAAATTATTGTTTGGTATATTAATCCCATTGTCCCTGGTTGATGGGATTAGGGGCAGGTTTCTGGTTTTATGGAATCCTAATTTTTTTATGTATTAGGTTTATAATCTCACTTTTTATAAAAATCATCCTTTTCACATTATAGCCTTATCTCAGAGGCCAAATGTGCACACTTGAAGGTCTCTGGCGTTCTTGGAAAAAATGAGCTACTTCCCTGAAAGTGTGAGATCTCTGAGCTAGATGAGTAGAAATAGTTAAACTGTGATTGGTAAAGGTCTTGTCATTATTTTTCAGAACGTGACTTCCTGTGGTGCAACAGTTCTAATTGTTAGAAAGGTCTCATCTAATTGCTTCCAACAAATGGTTCTAATTCTATCCTCTTGGGCCACACAGAGTATATCTAATCCTTCCTTCACATGCAAGCCCTTCAAATATTTGACAAGTTTTCATTTCCCCTGGGTCTTCTCAAGGCTAAATATCTCCAGATTCTTTAACTATTTCTCAGAGGTCATGATTTTGTCTCTTCAACTCACAAGCCATCCTTCAGACACATTTCCTTTTTTCAGACAATTAACGAACAAGAAAACCTTATTGGCTAGCCATGAGAAAAGATGAAAAGTCAATGGTGAGATTTATTTTTCTGTACTATTTGTTAGAAAAGAATTTATTTTTCCTTTTAAAAATTGAATTTCCAGGAACTGTTCTTCATTTTAACTCAAGTATTCAGTAAATTCTAGGTTAAGGATACACTTTACTAAATTATTTAATTATTCCTGGAAGCAGGGTGGCAGTATAGACTAGTATTTAGGAGCATAGGCTCTGGAATCAGACCATTTGAGTTCAAATCCTTCTCTATTATTTAGAGCTGTATACCTTGGGCATAACTCTGTGTTTGTTTCTTTTTCTATAAAATGGACGGTAATAGAAGTAAATATCTCATAGGTTACAGAGAATTAAACTGGTTAATGTACGTAAAGCACTTAAGTCACAGTGCCTGGCACATGGTAAAGTCTTTTTGAGTAAAACAGTTTATACACATTCTCAAAGTCATTTAAAAATCTTCAGAATAAGTCTATATGAAGACATCAACTATATGAAGACAAGATATCATTAGAAAGCAAAAGCATAAGTTATTAACAGTAGTTTTTGCAATATTTCATTTCCCAAACCTAAATACCTAATTTAATTTAAAAACTGTACTTTGACAAATTCAAGTCAATGGATACAGAACTTTATGTGAAGGACATAGATAAACAGGGCATGTGGACCAATTAACTAAATTCAGTGTTCTAGGGGAGAAGTAATGAGGGAGGAGGCAGTTTTATAACAATGAAACTACCATTTTGTTGAGTGCTTACTCTGTGCCAAGCACTCACTCAGAGGAGGAGAAGGATGAAGGGCAGGGGGAGGAGAAGAAGAAAGGAGGGTGGGGAGAGGAGGCAAGGGAGAGGAAGGGTGAAGAGGGGAAGAGTGAGTGGTAGCTAACATGTATTGAGGGCAGGTACTGTGTTAGTTGCTTCACGTGAACTGTTTCATTTAATTCCAGAAACCTAGGAAATAGGTATGGGATATCTTTAGATAGGTTAAGTAACTTGCCCAAGGCCACACAATTTATAACTGGCAAAGGATTCAAACCTGGTTCTTAACCACCAAGGTATTATTAAGAGAAAAAACTGTTTAGATAGGGAGATAGGAAAGAAAGGATAAGAAAGAAAAGATGAAGGTCTGGTGTCTGAATGACAGAATCAGTAGTGATGAGAAATACGGATTTGAGTGGGGATGGGAGATGGAATAAAAAGAGTAGAAGAATAATTCTTTGGTTTTTGCATTTCTGAAGGCGATATCCAAGACACTCTAAGTAAAGAAAATTGGGACACTTAGATTACACTAAATCAATTTCACATGACAAAGGAATTGAATGCTAAAAGTCAATAACAACTCTTAAAAGACTAGGTAACATTCTCAATTCTTCTTTTACTTAATTTTGATTTCTGGGAAAGTAAAATGAAACGCGCAAGATAAAAACATTTTCTTTTTTTTTATCAAGGTAATTTTTAAATTTTGTAAATATTGAAATGTCCATGTTTGCATCGATTTGACAAAATATAAGTTTAGCAATGGGAAATGGCTTTAACCAATATTTCCTTAAATTCCTACACCAAAGGAAACCTTTCAGGACCCAGCAGCACGTCTGAGTCATGCCAGGCTTACTTTCAGAGAGAAGCAGCCTGGCTGGTGATATTGCCACACCAATGCTTTCTTCTAGATACACACCTGATTAAAGGCTACAGGATCAAAGAGCAAACCACTTACAGCAAAGTGCTGCAGACCCCAAAGCTCATCTGTGAATGGAATCACTTAAAACTATTTTAAAGGGTCATCACAAAGAGGGTGCTTATTTTTAGAAATGAGTTTTCTTTTGATACAAAGAAAAATGTTGGCCATTTCCCTTATGTTTATAACAACATTCCAATTTAATCTTTAGTTTAAAAATTCTTTAATTATTGCACAACAGTGTTTTGTTGATTGCACAACACCCACATCTCTGTTTGATACTAAAATCTAGACTTTTCTACAAGTGTGTGTGTGTATATGTGCATTCTTTTCCTTTATGGTAATGATATACATTAAAACTCTGGTTTACAATTTTAATTCTGCTCTCAGGGGAAAGCTATAAACACGAATCATAGAAAAAACTGTTATAAAAACATTATAATTTTACTGATTTCATTATTACTTACCCAAATCTTTTTCTGGTAACAGTGTGGAGCTGGAAAGGAGCATGGTATTGTGCAGGTATCTATCCCAAAAGTTTATTTTTCTGAATTCCATAACCTATTTTCCACCACTTAAAGTCACTGACATGTATACATATACATATAAGGTCTTCAAGTAAAAGTAACCAGTAAGTGTTAGAATTATTCTTAGGGTGACGATTAGAATCTCTTACAGAAAAAGACCTTCCAATCTAAATTTCCTTTGTTGGTTATCATGACTATCATTGAAAAATCTGGAAGAACATATGCCAAAACACACAACTGCATGTTTTCTTGTCCAGTCATACATAAGAACCCAGCATAATTATTCTTGAATTAAAATCAAAAGCAAGTTTATAAGAAGAGATCTATATTCTTTTAAATACTGAGACCTCATCTAGTATTCAGTTGATAACACTCATTGCATTTACTTCACTTTCATTTATAGTGAAATTAAAAGTTGAAAGACAAAATAAAGTCCTACCAATTTAAATAAATTATATGAAAAAAACACTGCATACCACTATACCTTTACGTGCCTTTGGCATTTCTCCTTTTAGCAAATATATTGTTCTAATGTTGTAGAACTTTTTAATTTTCCCTGTCTTACACTGTTTTATAAAATTTAAGAGTGAATTTTTAAAAACAAACTAGCAAACAAATAAACAAAAAACAAAAGAAGTTTGTCTGCTCCTAGAAGACAGAACCAAAAAAACATTGGGTAAATTTAAAAACACACACACATTAGTTTTGCTTCTCTACAATTTAGTCATTATAGTAGAATATAAGTTTCAAACACACAAAACCTCGAGTCTCCTGGTGCATCTTGTGTTACCATCTCCTATTCCACTGGCATTTCTATGCTGGAGCAGAGTGTTCTTAGGATAATTTAGCTGAAAAAAAGAAAGCTACAGTTCTTCCCTGTTGTCTACTCAAATACCCAGAGATGCCGAAAGGAATTCTTTCACTTTTTATCCTTAGATGCTCTATAACGGAGAAAACCATTTCATTAATTCTTTTTTCTAACTTTGATGAGTTATGTTTCTCATTAATGTTTATTCTGTTTTCTAATAAGAGAATGGAGCATCTTACAAAAGAGATAATTCTGTCAGTAGAGGACCATACTTTTTTTTTTTTACTTTATACTTTTACTTTCCCAGAGTATACTTTTTACTTTCCCAGATTTCCTTAAGTCACTAATGGTCAGACAAGAAAAGGTTGCCAGATGATCAAATGGTACTTGAAGAATAATGTCCAACTTAAAAGATTGTTTTGGGACTCAGCTGAAATAACGTAAATGATTGTTAAGTAAAAGTGAAAATATGAAGCAAATAAGAGGCATTATTATTGTTAGTGAAACCTCATTTGAGTCCTACAAATCTTCAAAGAACAAGGCCTCAAGTTCCAAGGAAAGGGAGTTATTGCTAGACAACCAAGAATATTGTCTGATTATGTCATCTATTAAAACATAAGGCATACTGGTATGTAGAGCTCTGGATGATTTCTGAATCAATGATACCATTCACATTCCAGCCAATAGTTTCTAGGACTGGTTATACTAACTTGCCAGTAGAAATTTATTTGAAGTAAAAATGACAACAAAAGTTCCAATACTCATTTGTCACAGCTTCTTAAGTTTTGTTCCTATCATGTAGTATTTACACTGACAGAGCACGTATAGCACCAACGTACTGACCTTTGAATATACAAAGATAAAGCTTCTGATCTGCCGTTATGGGATTCATGCTTTATGCTTTGTGTGATTTTAAAAGTTGTGATGATTTTAAGCTGATCAATCAGCACTCTTTTCAGGTCTCCCTCACATCCAATGGCATGTACTTAGGAAACAGCTGGCAAAGTTTCAAGGTGCAAATCTGTGGCTACGAGTGGAGAAACATTAACTGGTTTATGTACAGATGGACCAACAGCTCTGGCCTGATTAGCCAACTGAACAAAGACACAATTAATCACGTGCTTCCTCTCTATGCAGACCATTTGTATTTAAAATGAAATGAAATGCTGCACCCTCCTTACGTAGAGGAAACCAGAGGGAATCACAGCAATGCCCTCTCTGCTAGACTGCTGTTTTAATATTTACCAAACATCACCTGTGCACCTAAAAGAATGAACGGATAGTGAAGAAGTCAATAACTCTTAAGTATCTACTAGTCTGCCTACTGTTTGGGGAGTACAAAGATGAACAAATCAGGGTTACTGTGCTTAAAGGGCAATGTAGAAGGCAAGGAAAAATTGTCTACAAATAAATGCAATCTAATAGTATTTTATTCCCCTAGGAGAGCTGCCAGATTTCAAGTCCTGATTAAATAAGACTGTCTTCTGTGATCCAATTTTTTTTTCCATGCCATTCTGCACCTAAGCCACGCCTCTCTGGTCCTCAAACAGCTGCAGTCTAGCACTGATCAACATGGAATCTTAGAGGTATACCTTTAAACAATCAGACTTACATATACACAGGTAAGTATACTTAGCTTATTTACCTGGAGTTGTGCCTAAGTGCCCAAGCTGTTTCTCAGTTCAAAATGTCAACTTCTCCTCACCCCTCAATTGTCCTCAGAACACTTAAAAGCAAAATTAATCAATCTGGCATTGTTCTCCCAATCTCATCAGACTGAAAGAAAGTGAGAACAAGAGTCACAGTTTTAGAACTAAAATTGGAGATGTCTTAGATTAATGTTATTTCTTGCAGATTCTAACAGTCAAACAGTTTATTAAATACATGAGATGAAAAATTAACAAAACATAGCAGTGTTTGTGCTACCTCTCCAGGAGGTTAACACTTTTCCAGAGGATGGCTTGATCTCTGAGAGAACTGAAAATGCATGGGAGTCAATTATGCATGGAAAACACACAAAACAGTTTAACAGCAGGCTGTTCTTCTAAGAATCTAATTAAAGCCTCACTGGAAGTTTTAAACATTTCACTCTAGCAGATAGTTTGGCCCTGACCTTGACTACTTTTCTTACTGGTTGTCTTTTCTGCTCAGTATTTTTACTGACCTTTTTACAGCTGAGGTGAATCTGATTTAGGATTTCAATTGCTCCCGGGTTAGCAGTGGCACCAGAACCAAAAGGGTTTACTTCCCAACTGACCTCTTCGAGATGCTTGAGGGTATCTGAGGATAACTGTAGCCCTTCCTTTATCCACATATGCACCAGCTGGAAAACGAAATAGTGGTCACATGGGGGACCAACAGTAGGCTGGCAAACAACATGAGTTCAGAATATCATGAGTTTAGAAGTCAATAGTTTTGTATGCTGTCCAGCTCTTTTCCTGACTACTGGGAAGTAGAGAGGAAGGAAAACATCTGAGATCATTAGTATATCTGCCTCTCCAGTTTTACTTCCAACATTACCAAGAAAGAGCCAAGACTAAGAGAAAGATGTTTTGAAACTTTTCATAAATTTCAGTAATCTGATAATCTTAACAAGTCTTCAACTGACCTTACTCATAAAAAAGTATCTTACAGCAACACTTCATAAGGTTAAGTGTTTTCATATACAATACTTACCATATGGTATTATGTTTGTGTTTGTGTCTCAGACATCAAAATGAAGTCATGAAGAGAAGGGATGTGGTAGTCTTTTTTTTGTTTCTAATCTCAAGTAGCCAGGCACACAAAACAGTTAATATTGCCATTAGACAGATTAGGAATCAGAGAATAAGAAATACATGATTTTGGTCAAGATTACCTGATAATAACAGAATAAAAATTCAGGTTTTTGGACAGGTACATTTACTTATCAACCTTTTCCCCTTCAAGTCCACATTTTGTCCAATATACCATTCTAAACAAGATTCATTCATTCGTTTCATTCATTCAATAATTTATCAAGTGCCTAATATGAGCCAGGCATTAGGGATTCAGTAATGAACAAGACAGATATCATCTGTAAAAAAACGAAAATGACAGTCTAGGACAGACATTAATCAGGTAATTGTAAAATTAGTAATGTAATTACAAGTAGGGTAAATAATACAAATGAAACTGAGACTATAACAGAAGAATCTAACCTAGTCTGGGGGTAAGGGAAATTTTCCTTGAGAAAAGAAATGCCAAGTTTACCTTGATATCTAAGTTGAGTTCTGGAGGATAAAGAAAATACAAACTAGATACATATGTGTGTATGGGGAATGGAGGTTGGAAGGAGAGAAAATTCATTCCCAGGCAGAGGGTACAACCTCACAAACATCAAAGCATAGGAAGGATTGTTACTCTTTAGAGCAGTATTTCTCAAATGTGGATTGATATCACTTAGTAGATTGTGAAATCAATTTATGGGACACAATCACCATTACATAGAATAGAACAGAAGAATGAAAAATAGAGATCATCACATATAGTAAGGGTGGGTATTGTTTTACAAAATTTTTGCATCAGTTAAATACATTCATTTTTATAGTAAAGGGTCATAACGTAAAATGTTTTTCTTACTTTGCAGCAGTCAGAATAACTTGAAGCTCCTGCTTTAAAGGACTGAGACAAAGCCAGTGTGGCTTGAGGCTGGCATAAAATGAGGCTGATGCAGCGAGCAGATAGCAGATAATGAAACCCATGTTAAAGATTCAGTCTTTAGACTAAGAATAATGGGGAGCCACTGAAGGATTTTAATCAGAAGAGAAAAACAATCAGATTTAAATTTGAAAAGATTACTCTGATTTTATAATATGGAAAACAGGTTGGGATAGGGAGTCAAGAATAGTTATAGGGAGAATAACTCAGAAGCAATTGTACTCATTAAGTGATGGATGCTAGCTTGAGCAAGAATGGTGGCAGAGAAGTAGACATTCAAAACACAAAATATAAAATAAGTTTAAAGAATACAAGTGGGCATTGAAGGTATGATAAAAGAATGAGACTACCAAAGGTGAAAAAAAGTCATTGAAATCAGCAATTCAATGGACGTTTAACAGCAAATTAGACACAGTTGAAGAGATAATTAATGAACTGGAAGACAGACCTGAAATTACCCTAAATGCCATGCAGCACAGATGACAGAGATAAACAATATGAAAGGGAGGGAGGTTTTTCTGGAGTGAGGACTCCAAAACAAAAAAACTGAGGAACCAGGAAGGAGAAATATCCAAAGAGATAATTTTCAAGAACTAATGCAAGACAAAAGCCATTTTCAGAATCACAAGGCCCGGTGAATCCCAACCAGTATAAATAAAATTCACACTTGGTGAAACAGCAGAACACCAAAGAAGAGAAGATCCTAAAAGCAACTTAAGAAAAAAGTCTAATTACAAAAGAACAAGAAAAATGGTATTACTGTACAAAATAAATGTCTATAATTTGAGGCTACAATAAAAGAGACAGAATATGGACAAAAATAACAAGCTGGGAGGAAGATGATTGCAGTAAAAGCTTTCCTCATATTGGGGGGCAGAGATATTAAGACATCAAATTAAAAAACACATTATGTGTATGGTGATGGATGGTAATTAGTCTTTGGGTAGTGAACATGATGTAATCTACACAGAAATTGAAATATAATGATGTATACCCAAAATTTATATGTTATAAACCAATGTTACCTCAATAAAATAAAATTAAAATTAAAAACACATGTTAAAATTTCTAGAGTGACCACTATAAGAATAGAATGTTTAGTTGCCCAACTAGTAGAAGGGAGAAAAACTGAACCATAAGAAGGCAAGAAATAGGGGGAATAAAGCCAAATAGGGACAAATTAAAACCTCATAATAAGGTGGTAAAAATAAACACATATATGTCAGTAATCATAATAAAAGGTAATGGATTTAACTCTGCAGTTAACAGACATATGATTGTCAGGCTGGCTCCAAAAACTCAAGATAAGCAAGGAGGAAACACCCTGTGTTTGTCAACACTTGAATGAATTATGGTATATTCAGACAACAGGATACTACAAAGCAGTGAAAAAAATGAACTACAGCTGGATACACCAACATGAATAAATCAACATGGATGAAACTCAGTGTTGAGAAAAGCAAGATACAAAATACTAAGTATGATTTCAAATAAATACATGTCAAAAACATGCAAAACAACACAAAACCAAACATTTTTGTTAGGGATACATATACATAGGATAAAACCATAAATAAAAGCAAAGAAATTAACACAAGAAAAATCATGGTAGTGGTTACGTCTCAGGGGCAAAGAGGAAAATATAATTAGTGAAGTGTCCACAAGCTCTTCAAAGTTCCTAGGACCATTCTATTTCTTAGGCTGAGTACCAGATAGGAGGTACTGGATAAATGGGTATTGGTTTTATTTTTCTTTAAACTGTATATAAACACACACACACACTTTCGTATATTTCATATTTTAAAAAGCATGAACACTTATGCTTGTGAATGCATAGAAACTTTTTAAAAAGATACACAAACAACTATTCATTTAATGTAAGGTGCATGAACTCTTGTTCTTTGATTGTTCCGTGTCTGTAAAAGCTGCTGACATATAGGAAGGAGGGTCTCACTATTTACTGAACGGAAAAAAATAAAGAGCACAAAAAAAGAAAATTAATCAGTACATAATTTGTGCTCAACAGCTTACTGGGACAGTTTACCTGCTTTCAAAACTTAAGATTACAGGACACGGTACCGCAGATACCCCCCAAATGGACTTATCCTCAGGGTAAGTTGCTCGGTCCTACCTACTTTGTATTCTCTTATCTCCGCAATTTTCCTAACTATGTGGAACTGACTGTGTAACATGTGATAGTAGTTCTGGTGTATGGGCTTTATCTTGTTTGGAATTTAATGAGAGAACGAGAGAAAAAAAAACAACTTAAGGTTAAATCCAGAACCAAATAATTTGTTTTTATGCAAACTTCAAACATGCTTTTCAACAATGAACAAATGTTGGTAATGTGTAAAAATGGCCATTAGTTATATATATATATATATATTTTTCTGATTGATACTAGTAATCCATAGCGGCATCATCTTTCAAGTTTAAAGGGCAGCAAATATGTGAAAAGCAAAAAGAGGCAGGAAAAGTGAACACTAATTATTCATATGATGATACCCAAAGGAGCAGAGCATGAATAGAAAAAATCGGAGTTCATCAAAGTACTGTATGTTCCAATAGGTTTTTTTGTGGGGCCACTAGTATCCAATGATTATAGTGGTAAAAAAAAACAGAATACCTTTGCTCTCATTTGAAAACAATGGTGCCAAGAAATGAGTAGTTTTGTCAATCAAGATTCCCAATTACAACCTACTTAACATATACCTCTTAACCCTTTGTAAATGTAGTCTGGAAGGAGTCATCAGGCAATAACAACGTAAGGAGAGGCAGGGTGACATAACTGAAAATGTCTGTTTTCAATTCCTTGTTTTAATGTTTACTAGGTATGACCTTGAGTGACCATCTGTTTCCTAGTTGATATCATACATATTAGCACCAAAAGCTTAATACTAGCTTCCTAACTTTTCTCCCTGGGGTTTTACTGGTCCACTAGCGCACATTGAATGACTGTTAGACTTGCTTTTAACTGCTGGCTATGTAATCACCTAGAAGTCTGTGCTATTAATGTGGCTTGGTTAAGCTACAGTCTTAAGATAAAAATTAATACTAATAATGCCTCTAAGAACTTTTTGCCCTTGGTTCACTAGTGAAAGAGGCAAACAGGCATCTTAACAATCTTGCGTAATTTTACATAGTTTTACATAACTATAGCTCTATTTCTTATAGATCGGTACTTTTGATTCACGGAATTAGCTCCTACACTTGAGGTAGGACGAGTCTGTTTCTATCTAGTTACCACGATGCTACTTTTTGGTAATTTCTCTATGAACCTTGACCATTTTGTACTACAAATAATCCTCTATACTTGGCATTTTCACAACATTGGTTACAGATAAATAAAAATTAGCATTTCGCTTACCCTGACCAGTAATGCTCCCCATCTAGCTTCAGCACCTTTGGGCTGCAGTTTAGAAGAACCAACACTGCAAACCAGGGGTCTGAAACCCCGGCACACGGGCCTGATCAGACGTCAAATAAAAGAACAATAGGCATGTATCCTTTATCTTGGTACCATTCCTTGAGAGCAGAAACAGAAATTTCTGTTATGTGACTGGGTTTTAGTTCACACAACAACCAAAGTAAAAAACCAAACCACTTCTGTGTAAAGGTGTCCCAACCAGGGCTTTATACTTCTCAAATATCTTGGGTATCTAGTATTCTGTGTGTGTATGTGTATATGTGCGTGTGTGTGTATATATATATATATATATATATATATATATATATATATATATACGTACATACATAAAATATTCAAGGAGGCATTTATAAAATTCCACTTATACTCCTATTTAGTCTGTAGCTGCCCAGTGAGTAACTAAGGAGACACTTTTGGAATTAAGGAATTTGTAATAACCCCAAACTGGAAACAACCAAAATATCCTTCAATAGGTACATGGTTAAACAATGTAGTACATCAGTATCATGGAATATGACTTAGCAATAAAAAAGAACAAACTACTGATATATATGACAATTTGGATAGTTCTTAAGGGCATTACAATGAGTAGAAAAAGCTCATCTCAAAATCACATATTGTATAATTCCATTTCTGTAACATCCTCATAATGACAAAATTACAGAGATGGAGAACAAATTAGTGGTTGCCAAGGGGTTAGAGCTGGTGGGGGTGGTGTGGATGGGTGTGACTACAAAGGGGTAGGAGGAGGGAGATCTTTGTGATGATAGTTCTGTATCTTGATTGCAGTGATGGTTACACAAATCTACACATGATAAAATGGCACAGAGCTCTTCACACACATTGTACCAATGTCAATATCCTGGTTTTGATATTGTATTATAGTAACATAAGATGAAAAAATTGGGGGAAACTAGGTTTAGGATCCATGGGACTTCTTTGTACTATTTCTGTGATTTCCTGTAAATCTATAATTATTCCAAAATAAAAAGTTAAAAGAACACACATTTGTATACACAAGGAAATTCACAAGATAAAATGAAACACAGCCAATTTTATTCAAATTCTCCAAAATTTATACTCAATATGTCAACTGTTTCTAAAAGGTATGTCACCCATTATATAATGGTTTTATTATTTCATCTTTCTTTCATAGTTTTTTCATCTTTTCTTTAGTTCTTCAGTAGAAGCCAGAGTCTTGAGTTGCCCAGTTAGGAGCCTAAAACATACAAAAAGAAATCAACAGGGTGAAAAGAAAGTACTTTCTGAAAAAGCTAACTTGGAGAAACGTGATACTAGCATTTCCTTTTAACACAACTGCCAAACTATTCACTAAGATTTTAACAACCTCTGAAATTACTGTGTGTCGTTTGTCTGTCTTAGTACAAAACAAAAACATCAAAATACCATCTGATACCGTTTTTGACCAATTATAAAGTATAAAAATGGCAACATCACCAATATTATAACAAATCAATACAAACAGATTTTATATAAAAGTTATTTTTCAGGCTCAGTTATTCTAAACTCAGTTGGAATAGGCATGGACAATAATTTCCTACTAATTCTTCCTTCTCTTTTAAAACTGAGGGATTATTCTAAGGACACAAACCTGTTGCTAAAACTTCAATCAAATGAGCTCCTTGAACATTCCACAACTGCTTCCTAAAAACTTTATACCCTACAGTTACACATAATCTTAATGGCTACAGAGCATTAAAGGTGGTTTGGGATTCCAAAATTAGAGGCCATTCAAGTTCCTTTAATATCTACTACGTAGGATCTCTACCAAAAAGAGGAATGTATTTGTTTGACGCAGTTAAATACGAGTATTAGATAAAATCAAATTTTATAAGTTCAACACTGATAGATATAATAAAATCAACATTTTTACAGGTTTTTTTTGTGTGTGTGTGTGAGAAAGATTGTCCCTGAGCTAACATCTGTGCCAATCTTCCTCTATACTGTATATGGGATGCCACCATAGCATGGCTTGATGAGCTATGTGTAGGTCCATGCCTGGTATCTGAACCCACAAACCCCAGGCCGCTGAAGCAGAGCATGCGAACTTAACCACTACACCACTGGGCTGGCCCCCAGAAGTATTTCTTTAGATTTAAAAAGAATACAAATTTCAAGCACTTGAAAGAGGTCCACACATGTAAGTTATCATCTGCCAGTATCAAAAAGATGTGTTGAAAACCCTGAGGAAATGAGTTAACGAAGTCACACAGGAAGAGTAAAAAGAAAAGAAAAACAGTTATAATAAACTAGGAACCACTAATTTTTTTCAGTTTCTCTAACTAATGCTTATAATCCATCTAAGAAAAATTATTTTGTTTAGTAATTTCTTAAACAAAATGTTCATACTCCCAACAAACTAATACAAAATCAGATATAACCCAACCCTTATTACTATGTTCTCAAATGAAGTCCATGTAACAATTCTGTTACATTATTGTTAAATTCCAGACAAAAGAGAAAATGTGGGGTTCTTACCTCAGACCTACTATTCTGATTAAGTTTCTTCTCAATATTCATTGCCAACATCTGGCTTCTAAATGAAAGGCTTTTGGTCTTTTCAATCACTTGCTGATAGGGTGATACTGCATTGTTACCCATAACCACATGACCCTAAAATGAGACAGAAGGAAATTGATCCTGTAATGTTAATGATTGAGGTTCCCAGGTAAGTCATAAGCATGACATCACAACACTGACTTGCACATATTTTTATGCACCGTAGAGAGATGACAATATTTATCGAGCAACAAAAAATAGGAGGTTGCTATTGCCTTCAAAGAACTATTATACATTAAAATGAAACAAAACATTCTTAATAGAATAAAACGTCCTTATGAAAAATTTCCAAGAGTATAAAATAATTCGAAACTGATACCTAGCATGTAGCATAGCTAACATAATACTCACTAATTTAGAATCAATCTTGGCATCCAGTCTTGCATTTCTAATCAAATTTACAATCCACCTTTCAGCTTCTTCTGGAGTCATGTTCAGTTTATCTGCCAACATGCTAATGAAAAAAAAATGATGTTAACTAAGTCTAAAAACTTAGTTTTATGTACATAGTCTTTGATCACACTCTGCATAGAGACTTTCAGGTATTTACAGTTCACTTTCTCTTAAACACTATGACTCTGAATAACTGCATTGTTCATGTTTGTGCTATTATCTTTACTGTGCATGACCTATCCCATTTCACCAACCAGATTATAATAAGATCCTTGAGGGAAGGGCACCATATTCTGCATTTACAGAAATCCTTCCAGCTTCTAGAAAAGTACCTTACACTTAGCAGGTGCTCAACTTAGTAATGATCTAAGGGAGAAAAATGTTTTATGATATATAATTATACAAATTAAACTTACTACAAGTTTACTACAGTAATAAGTATAATATAATGAAAAACATAACTAGAGTTCAGGGCAGCTGTGTATGTTTGTGTTATAAACTGAGGGCACTCCCTGAAATTTTTCACTGTATAACCTGGTCACTGAATTTAAGAGAAAAGACACACACACACACACACACACACACAGAGAGAGAGAGAGAGAGAGAGAGAGAGAAAACACGAGAGAGAGAGAGAGAGAGAAAGAAAGCAGGGAGGGAGGAAGGGAGATGACAGACACCAAGACCCTGATCTAAAGTTTCTGACATCAATCAATCTGCATTTCATTTTTCCAATTTATGATCAAGTTGAAAAAGAGGTCAGTGCAGGGCTTAATTTATCAGGACTAACACAAACAGCAGCCTTGGTAGTAGGTAAATCAGTCAGTCAGCTGATGGAAGAGTATCTATATAATGCATGTACAGTATTTAAGAATACATATATGCATATATGGGTGTTTAAACACAAACATTAACTGTCCCCCTTTCACCTGTCTTCACTGAAGATATTACATACTTGACAGGCCTTCTAATGTTATCACTGGTTTGAAGAAAAGAACTAGAATACCAACAACAAAATCATATTATAAACTAAAATTCCTGGTCTGATAGGATTTCCAATTTTAAATATAAATATTCAAGACACTGGCAATCATATAATTATGTAATTCCAGAGCTCCCAATCCAGTTAATAAAACTACCTTTATGGGAATAATATAATCTGTGCTACCCCTATTTTATATGTTTAATGACAAAGAGTTAACAGAATTTTATTCAAAATATAAAAATTAGGTTAGGATATGAATAAAATTATCAACTAAATTACAAAGTAAATCTATGAAGACATGATCATTTAAAATTTACCCTTAAAATATGCTTGGCATTAAAAACATCATGATGTTAAGTATGAACCAACTCAACCATAAAACTCCCTGGATTTATGTGTCAAAATTTTGTTCTCTGTGTTTTTATGATCAATGTTGTTGTAAGCATACATTCTCAGCAAACATAAAGAACAATTAATGCAACACTATTACTTCAATTTCATGGACAGATTTCATCTTATTCTCTTAACACTTTAACTAAACCTCAATTTATTTAAGCTACTAAAGATAGGGAAGTACGTCATTTTACTTAAACAGCAGACATTTTTTTGACTAGGAAAAATCCCTGCAGCTGGTTGTTTCCTGTGGCTTCCCACTAAACTCCTCGTTTCCTGCTGGTGTTTGACTTATTTCAGAGATGTGTAAATTTCATTCTCTTCTACACTGCTAACGTAAGCAAATGTCTGATACTTCTACCTGAAGCTGTTACTCTCTAAAGGTAAAGAACAGATTTTCCAAAATTTACTCATTATTTTATCACTCCTATAGCAAGTTATCTTTTGTATGCCTCCTGCATCCCCAAAAATACAACTCTTTAAAGTGAGGCAAAGGCCATTTTACTCTGAAAAGCACAAATGAAACCATTTGTATTAAATATATTAAAACTCCAATCTTCAAGATCTCTATATTCTGCGTTTAAAAAGAAGAAACCTTATTCTCAGTAAACTACTATGTGTAGTTGGTATTATCAAGATTTTTTAAAAATTATCATATAAAATCTGTTTATGAAGGCTGTCTAAGGAAAATTATAATGAAACATTCAGTCTTGAGCCTAGGTTATCAGATTCCTCTTCTTGCTGCCCATATCCAACTGAGAAGTCCTATTAATTATCTCTTTAACCACTGTCTCTTAATCTAAGTTCCTTACCAATCTATTCTCATCTTAAAAGACTCTCCTCTTCAACAGCCATACTAAACCTCTCTGTTCCCTAAACATGTCATGTCTTTAACCACTTCAGGGCCTTTGCACATGCCATGCCTTCTGCTTAAAAGGTTCATCCACCTTTTTCTTCCCTTAGCTATCCATTACATGGGTCTCAGCTAAAACAGCTTTCAAGACATCTCTCCCAACTGTGACATATCTGTTTGATGCCTTCATAGCCCCCTATATTTTTCACAGCATTCGTAACAGCTGCAGTTGTTTTGTTAAATATCTGCTTTCATGATAGACTATATGTAACCCAAGAGCTTTCTATTCACTGCTATATATCCAGCAATTATCACAATGCCCAGTACACAGGAGGGAATTAATAAGTATACTGTCTCATTCCTACCCTAGTCACTACCCTACTTCAGGCTCCATTACTATTTCTTAGTATTCTAACTAATCTACCTCCCAAGTCTCTCCTTAATCTATTTTACATAGTTGCCAGGTTAGTCCTAAAACCCAACAAGTTTATTCCTAAATTCCTTTCAAAACTTTGATAGAGCCCTTATACCAAAACAATAAAATTCAAACTTCTAAGCTTCTCATTCATGGTTCTCTACATTTAGCTACAATCTAACTTTCCAACCTCCCATTATTCTCCCTCATGAATATCACCTGCTAGCTAAACCAAACCTCTTCCTTCCTTGTCATTCATTCAACAAAACACGAACTGTGTTTCATGCTGGTGACAAAATACAGTCTGTTCCCTACCTTTATAAAGTTTAAGCCAAGGAGTTGTGGAGTAGGGGACAATCACCTAATCCCCCAAATATATAAACTATTATGAGCATAATGATAAAAAGGGGAAGGAGCTATGTGAGATGCAAAAAGGTTTACCAATTCTAGTCTAGAGGTTTGGGGGACAGCTTATCTAAGGAAATATTTAAGGTCACATTTTAAGATAAAAGAAAGAAAATTCTACTCCGTATAATAAATCCACCTAGAATTCTCCAACCCTCTTCTTTCTTTACAGACATATTCTAAGTCTCAAATTCCAACATGGCTAGGGCAGTTTGGCAACATGCATCAAGCCCCACAAATGTCTGCATGCTCTGACCCATAATCTCACTTTGGGGATTTACTGTTTTGCATTGTGCCTGTTGATCCTTTACTTATTAAATCAAGTTAAAGAAAAACTTGAAATAAGGTCTAAGAACTATTAGTAAATTACTGATGGCATCTCAGGTTATCTAGGCTACCAATCACTATGAGAGTGAATTCAAGTCTGTGGCAATAGTCTAGTTTCTTTTAAGTAACAGGAAAATACACAGAAAGAAATTAAATGATTAATAGAAAGAAATCCTCAGAGTCTACAATTCTCTTACATTCTACTGATTTAATGCAAAAATAGCAAAGATTTAAAAATAAAAACGTAATATTCTATTAAAGTTCAAAAAACAAAAAGTTGCCTTAGGCTATCCCACACCATGCTTATCTTGTGTTATTTAAAATAATTCAGTTTATCAATAAACAAAAAACGTATTAAAATGCAAAATGTCTGAGAAAAAAATAATTCAATCTAGATTTTAAAAACAAAAATAATTTCCAAGTTATTTAGATTACACTAAAAATCCCAACCTTGTCTGTAGGCTGCTTAAAGTAGACATTTAAATATTTTGTGTAAATATCTTATATACATCTTTAAGTTGACTAGCTCTCCTGCTCAAGTGATACAACAAGATGATATTGAATATGTTAAATAAGAAATACATATTGAACAAAAAAGATCTCAAATATCCCAAGCAATCTTGAGAAAGAACAAAGCTGGAAGCATCACACTTCCTGATTTCAAATTATGTCACAAAGCTCTAGTAATCAAAACAGTATGGTATTGGCATAAAAACAGACACAAATGGAATAGAAACAAACAGCTCAGAAATAAACCCACTCATATAAGGGGGCAGGGCAAAAGGAGTAAAGGGCATATGTGTACAGTGATGGATGATAATTAAGTCTTTGGGTGGTGAACATGATGTAGTCTACACAGAAATAGAAATATAATGATGTACACCCAAAATTTATATAATGTTATAAACCAATGTTACTTCAATAAAAAAAAAAAAGAAAGAAAGACAGTATGAGAGAAAAGATAAAATTAGGAGCCTGGGTCCAGCAGGTCTAATAACCCAATTAATAGAAGTTCTAGAAAAAATAAACTATAAACAGAAGAGAATAAATCATTAAAGAAATAATTCAAGAAAATTTCCCAGAACTGGAGAATATGAGTTTCCAAATTAAAAGGCTCCAGTACGAAGAATTACAATAAACCTATACTAACGCATATCATTGTGAAATTACAGAGCAACAGGGACAAAGAAAAAAAATCCTCCAGATTTCTAGAGAGGAAAACAAAAGACCCTTATAAAAGATCAGGGATAAAAATGGTTTCTGACTTCTCCAACAAGAAACTAGAAAGCAACAGAACAATGTTTTCAAAATTCCAGAGTAAAGTAGTTTTCCACCTAGAGTACCATGCCTAGCAATACCATTATTCAAGTATGAGAGTAAAACAGACATTTTTAGATGTGAAAAAAATTTACCTCCAAGCACCCTTCTTTATGAAGCTATTGAAGGATATGCTGTACCAAAATAGGATAGTAAATAAAGAAAAAGGAAGACATAAAGTCCAGGAAACTAGAGCTCTATCACAGGAGACAGGCTAAGGGAATTCCCAGGACAAATGACAAGGGGAGACAAACAGGCACCAGGGATAGAGAGCAACAAGTCCAGATTTTTTTTCAGGAAGATAAAACTGATAATAATAAATCTTGAGAAGAGATTTATAAACTGGCAAAGAGTTTGAAGAGAATTAATGATACAGACATTAATTATTAACAGACAGCAATTATTAACTCCAGGGAAAACAAATACTGAATACTAAAACACATTACAAATCAATGTTATTTCAAACAATTGGTGCTGGTTCAGGAATCAACAAACAATTATTAACAGATTAAACAGTTCAGAAAAAGTCCCACATACAAATGAGAATTTAAAATGTGACATAGGTGGCACTTCAGATGAGTGGGGGAATAGGTAGTTTTTCAATAAATCATGTTGGCTAGCCATTAAGGGAAAAAAAAAGGTAGATGTCCTCCTTACTCTCTACTCCCAAGTAGACTGTAGGTAGATTTAAATAGAAGGAATAAAGCCATAAAGGTCCTAGAAGAAAATATAGGTTAATAGCACATAAACCTACTATGGGAAAGAACTTTCAAATAAAATACAAAATCCAGTACCATAAAGGAAAAGATTAATAACTTCACAGAAAAATGTAAATCATTCCTTCAGGGCAAAAAAAAAAAGTACATAGAATCCTAACTGCTATTTCAAAAGACAGTGAAAAATGAGTATTTCGCCCTCAGTTCAATTTCATTAATTAAATGTGTTCATGCCCTTAACATAAAACCATATACTCTTCTGTTTCTGGGCAGTAATTAAGACCAGTGCTCCCACTTAATAAGATACATAAATTTAAATCTAGAGAACTAATTAGGGTTTCACCAACTCCATGTTGATTTTCTATCAGGTTTTCAATCATTAATATTCCTTTCCCTTTTCTGAATCTTCCCACAGCTCCCATTCTGACGTATCTTAACAAATAAGGATATGGGGTCCAGCATTTCACATGCTTATTAACTATTTCTGTAAGTAACCTGGCTTTCTAAATTTTATTTGATAAGTACAATTTATTTCAAATACTATTGACTTAAGCATTAAACTATGGGAACCTCTGGCCTGCTTTCCACTGAAGACTGCGGCCAACTATTTAGCATATTCAAAGTACTCCAGTCTTTTATAAGGGTATGCTATGCTATGACCACTAATTAAAGAGTAAGTGTTAAGTGTAAACTGTTTAACTGTAAGAGTAGGAGGAAACAGGAGAAAATTGAGAAATGCTAAATGCTGTGTGTGACAAATGAAAATTGTCACTGAATTTTCCAACATCTCTTTAGTCAAAAAGAAGAGTATATTACTCTATAGTTAACATAAAAATGCAATAATAATGGCTTTTGAAACTATTTTATTTCCATCTGGAAACAGACCTTTCTATTTCGAACATCAGGAAGTATAATTATGAATATAAGTTGCTATGTGGTAATAAGAATTTTAAGAAAAAAGACCTAAAATGTTACTTAATAAGCAAAGTAGAATGACTTCATAACTTAAAGAAATACAAGAATAGTTGGCAAATACCTTCCCTTGTGAAAAGCCAAAACGAACCCCCTATAGGAAAATTATATTAATGTATGCTCCAACATGTTTATCATACAAATTCAAAATATTACTTCCATACTTTGTTTTTATCTACAATTGAAAACTGGTCCAAGAATTATGCTAGAACAGCTTTTAAATTTCAGACACACACCATATCTGATAAACTATTCAGCTATACTAAATTAAATCCCACTACAGTAATCTTTTTTGACAGATGTTGCATATTTTGTGGTAAACAGATTCGTAACTTATCCTACAAATCTATAGGGTTGTATATAAACCGATAAATACATTCTTAATATGCATTTTTATAAAGATATGACTATCACATGTGCTTACAGCCATTTAGTCAAGACACCTATCAATAGAGAATGTTCCAAATCACAAATGGAAAGAGCTGTTTAATAAACAACACTGGGTTTTATAATACTATCTTATTCAGCATTTGGAATGTGTCCCTTGGGAGAAAGAAAGGAGGCCAGAGACAAACCCTTTCCCTTCTCCTCCCAAAAAAGATCAAATATCAAAAAACTTTAGATTAACCAGAGGCAGGGATAAACCAGCATAAATTAGTAAATGGAATAATTAGTATACAGTGGAAGAGAGACTACCTTGGAGCTTAAAGATATTCCAGTTAAAGAGTTATCAAGGTTCACTGAAACTTCAATCTAAATTACTTCTCTGATTTTCCAATATTCAAATTAGTTATCCTATTTACCCTGGATTTTTCTTCAAAACACCTATAATAATTTGCAATTTTACCTTTATTTGCCTTTACCTTTATTTAATATGTTTCTTCCTCTGGATTTTAAGCTGTAAGGGTATGCTCCCTACTTTCCACCCAGTTCCTGACCAGAAGAGGCACTCATTCATATTTGTAATATTTTCTTCTTTGAACAACTATACTGGTTATACTGCTATTAACTAATTATATCATAATCATGACACAAAGTGCATTTATCCTCTTTAGAAAAGTTGAACACTATTTTTTTAAAGTTTCTGCACATTCTTGAAATGACAAAATTACAGAAATGGAAAATGGATGAGTGGTTGCCAGGGCTTAAGGAGAGGTGGGAGGGAAGGGGGCATGGCTATAAAAGAGCAACCTGAGTGATCCTCGTGGTGACAAACGTTCTGTATATGAATGAATGTATCAATGTCAATATGCTGGCTGTGATATTTTACTATGGTTTGCAAAATGTTACCATTAAGGAAATTATGTAAAGGACACAGGGGATCTCATTATTATTTTTTTACAACTGCATGTAAATCTATAATCATCTCAAAATAAAAAGTTTAATTTAAAAGAAGAGGTTTTGCGTCAGAATTACTTAGAGGAGCTTTAAAAAATATAGATGTCAAGACTTCCCCTCAGAGAACGTTTTAGTTTTTCAGTGGTTGGGCTCAGTCATCCATTATTTTTGTTTAAAGTTTCCCACTTGATACTAATGTGCAGTTAAGACTACAAATCACTAATTTAGAGCAACGATTCTCCAAGGCTGACTGCAAAAGAATCACCCAGGAAGCTTTAAACCCAGATTCTCAAGTCTTGATCTCAGAGATTCTGATTCAGAAGGTCTGGGGTGAGGTCAGAAAATCTGTTCTTTTTAAGTTTAAGCTGTTGTTGCTTTCTTAGATGATTGTGATATACAGCTAGGTTTAAAAACCTCTGGGTTAGAGAACAATGATTTTTTTTCGAAAGGTAAACATTAGCTCTGTTGGTCATTATCATGGATTCCAAGTCTTTGGAGTCTGAATTAAGATGTTTGCTATATGATTAAAAGCCCAACTAAAATGCTTAACATTATTTTCAGCCATATTCCTCACCCATTAAAATAGCTTTAAAAATATGAAGAAGCCTTCCCCCTGGACTGAGTCCTACAGGACGCACCGACCACTACCATCCTTGACCTGGAACCTTACAACCTGAGATCTCACTGTTGCTCTAAGAAGAATATTTTTTTTATGAAGCTACACTTTCTGCTCTGCCCCTATCTTCTTAATTCATTATATACTAAAGCTATTAAATCACTGATTTTTCACTCTATTATTCTAGCAGGCTGTAATTAGAACTTAAAAAACTGGTGACCTGAGGTAGTGGTTCTCCATCCAGGATGTGCTTTGGAATAACTGCCCTTAAGGTCCAGTATAGTAGACCTATTACACATCATAGTACAGCATACTCAGAAAATCTGATCAAGAAAGTTTGGGGTGGCTTCAGGGAATTCATATTTGTAAAATAAAACAAAACAAAACTCTACAGAAATTCTGAGACACAGAGTTAAACACTGACGTATGGTTTCCATCTTTATCCCCTGGTTCAAGTGAAACAATAATGACAAATTAATCTAAATCTGCTATTTCTAAAAATATCAAATGAAAAAGAATTTATAGTGAGGTACAATATAGTGAATGCCAAAGACCTATTAGCCCAAACTCTGTCATTAAATAAGACCTAAGCAGCTTAATGTCTCTGAGCCTTAAGTTTCCCAGCTACAAATAAGGAGCTAAAAACTGCTACAAAACAAAGGAGTTGCACTGAATCAGTGTTTTGCAAAACTGTGCTTCCAAAAGTCTTAGGGTTTCATTAAGGTGCCTTAGCAGTCAGGAGGGAAGCTGAAAAGAGGTATAGGCTTAACAGGGTGAAGGCGCTCTGATCTTATCTACTTATATACATCCATAAATATATATATATTCATATACATAATACTGCATTTGAAAACAAGTCCTACACACACACACACAACTTAAAAACCATGGTTCTAGAACTTGAAACCTGAGCCACATTTAAAGTGCTCAAAAGCCACATATGGCTATTGGCTACCACACTGAACAATGCAGACATAAAACATTTCCATCATTGCAGCAAGTTGTACTGAAAAGTTCTACTGTTGATGATTCAATAACTGTGTGTTGTTGGATTAGAAGCTCCCTAAGATTTCTTCCAGCTCTATATTTCTTTCCTAATATTTTAAGAAAATGCATTAATTTATGTATCTGAAATCATCTAAGTTAGAAAAACATTCCACAGGTAGCCCAAAACACTTAAACAACCTAAGTAAAAAGGAAATACCCATCACCGGAAAAGAAAGATTTCCATGCTTTAGAAAGCCACTAGAACTTAAATCTGAAAATGCTTTAGACTTTGTCTAAAACCACCAAAAACAAGAGAAATCAAAGAACTACAGCAATCAAAGAAAAAAATCAAAAACTACACTCATATAAGTTTAAAAAAATTTTTGAGTAATAATCACATAAAAGTGTATAGAAGCAGTCCCACTATATTACCTTCTTTGAGCTGCACATCTCTCTTGAGTAGACAGGACATATACTTTATCTATTTTACTGTTAAGAATAGTAAACTGAATCCTAAGAAGCAAAATAATGAATACAAGGTCCCAGAGTTAATAAAGGGAAAGAGCTAGAACTGGAACAAACCGTCTTACTCATGGTACCTCAGAAACAAACACAAAGGTAAAAAAGCATTATCATGGACAAAAACACAAATTTACTAATACAAAGGAAAGAAATTTATTCATTAACAAATATTTATTCAGCACAGTTAGTAGACTAGGTGCTAAAGATATAAAAAAGTAGAGTCTGCTTGCAAATGGCTCACAACAGGGATAGTTAAATAAGTTCTGGACAAAAACATATCCAAGTGACCAGATTCTAAGGAGAAATGGTAGAAAGTCCACAAGGGAAACCAAAATATTAGCATCCCTCATTCACAAGTCCAAATTATAAATCTTAAAGCAAAAAAAAAGCAATGTAAGAATGCAGTTATCTACTGTCCACCAGAGTCCCACATAGATACACCTATCTCTATTTCACAATCAACAACGTATTAGGAATTTGCGTGTATTCTTTAAGAGAATCGGATTTTTAAAATTGTGTTTCTGCTAGCTATAGTAAAGTACTAATAAAACTGAACTCAAGGCTTCAATTCCCATAGGAAAAGCCCCATGATCACATTATACTTCTGACTCTGAATAACCACTTCAATGACAACCCACTAAAACTAGGAAAGCAAGTATGGATGCCTAAGCAAAAACAAATGGCAAAAAAGGAACACTCTGGTCCACACACAATTCCTAAGAGGCAAACATTAAAGTAGTAAGTTTTTAAATATTTATGGAGCATTTACTGTTTGACTTCATCTGTGGTCATAGGGCACTGGTTATTTTTCAATTTCTAACATGTAAAATTAGATTCTAACAGGTTACATAAGTTTCACAATTTTTTCCCAATAATTTTCTCACACAACAGAGAAAATTTCAAGTGAAATTCACCATAATTTTTCCACGTTTCAACATTTAGGATGTCATAGGAATTTACTATATGAGATGTGAAATGTATAATTAAATAAAACAAATTTAATTAACTGAAATGATTACCAAATGTGGTCTTTTAACAGTATTTCCAATTTACTAAGGGCTAACTCCTTATTTGAACTCCTGTTAAAAATCATTCTAATACTGGTTACTTCTCTTTTTCTCTACCTAATGGTATAACAGTACTCTTTAAAAAGACAGCTGACAATCACAATACTGCCTTGAAGTCACCATATTCAAAAATCATGCTGTGCCAAACACATGGAAGATAAAGATATTTCTGAGTATGCAGCATCCTAGAATTCACAAAAGTTAGGATTTTTAATAAATCACTATCAGATTGTTTCCTTTTCCTTCTAAAGCAAAGGGAAATAAAATAAAAATCCAATTAACTGGAATCCTATTAAGTGTAACTTCACAATAAATGGAAAGTACAAATCAAATCAGGTTCTTACTTAATGCTGATACACTGGTGGATGCGACAGAAAGTCTCAAATATGAAGAGACGTGCATTTTCAATGAAATCTTCAAGACAAGCCACCAAGAAGAAGTCATTCACAAGCACCTATGTGTATGAAATATAAAAGAAAAAATTAATGGCGCTGAGAAGCAATTTTTAAAAGTTTGACTTAAATACTTTCTGTGTGCTTTACTCATTGCTCCATTCACTACAATTCTCACATCTAGTATCACAAGTTATACACCACAGCACTTTCTAGAACACTATGTTCAAGCCTCTTAACAATTTAAACAAGTAAATAAAATTATATAAGAAAAAGACCAAAGAACTGCAATGTTTCCTTGTTCCGTTGACAACATGAGAAACCTTGTAGCTTTGTCCTGTCCATTATCCTCCATAAATGCTATGTAGATACCATATCTTTTCCAGCTAGTTAAAATAGTTATGAATGGACTATAGATACGCATATTTCCGTGATAGTAAGTAGACTTGGAAATCCACAAAGGAATAAAATTCAAGGGGTGGATCCTATTCCACAGATAGTATCATTATAATTAAAAGAGAGTATTTTAACTTCAAGAATAGGAACTAAGTGCTCCTCTGCCTCAGCAGCATCTAGATACTTGACATAAATATATAATAGTATTTAATAATGTCACATATGACTATATGAAGACAAATGATCACACTGGATTCTAATTTTATATTTTGTCCGACATTTGAAAATCACTCTGAAGGTGTATTTACATGATAATTTTTTTTCCTTAGAGAAATAAGATCTTAGTCCTTCAACAAACTGCCCATTTTTGTGACAACATTTGGGGACAAAAATGAAGTTGACAGCCAATAATTTGTGGATCTGGTAAATGCATTTAACAGGTAAGTTCTCAGCTTAATTTCTTAAAACTTACAAACTAACTTAAAAAAAAAACCACATAAATCTCTTTCAGTTGCTCTGAAGGTACTTTAGTTTCTACCAACCCACAGAAAACACTGTAGTTATAATATCCACAGTCTTAGCTTGACTGGTTTATAGCAAATGTTAAATACAATCATATAAAAAATTCTAAAGATAGGCCCACTTATGAAACAAATTGAGAACCATAGTTGTGATGTGCAATTCCATCTTATGAAATATTTCACATACTTATTCAGGGTAAGACATGGACTTATGGGTATACATGTGAATTTATAATGTCCCCAATGTTTCAATAAACTGTCCTAACAAAAGGGATACACACATGGCAACAATATTAAAAATGTCTTCAGCCCAGCATATTTCTAAATAATCTGCCATTTTAAGATTAATAATATTTCTGATATAACTACTTTAATAAAACACTGAAAGGTTAACTGTTACAATATGCAAAAAATTTACATGTTATTCACTTATAAGCAAAAATTCATACTTACTGATTCACATTCCCTCAGCTTTTTCTGAGCCCCATCAAAGTCAAAATTAACGTATAAGCATTCAACAAACTCTGTAATTGGGTCTTTATATGTGTAAGACTCCTGTAAAATTAAGTCAAAGGTCAAGCTGGATCTGATTCAACATCATTTAGTAGACTGCCTCTAGAATATCCCAGTCTTCCTATTCTCTCCTCCCTTACCATTAATTTCTAGCAATTACCTAGTATCATCTTCTCAAAGTAATTGCTCGTGTCCTGATTCCAGGCCACACCTTAAGCTTATAATGCCTTCCAGACCAATTTCTCTAAATTCTCATCCTAGAACCATACCAAAAACTCAAATTCCTCTACTGCCGAAAGTCTCTGTTAGTAAACAGTGATGAACTTCCCCAAGGATAAGGGTATTCATACCCTAATGAATGAAATTGTCATTTTGTATTTAATTTACAGTATTCTTAGATCGAATAAATATTTAAGTTCTTTTTCTAACCCACAGTTAGTACTGAGAAACTCACTAAAAATCAACCAGTAGGGCTGCAGCTTTTGTACAACTTGAGGACTATTAACATTACTCTATGTACAGGTCACTGTTCAGGAATTAGGTAGGTAGTGACCTCCCAACAAACAGTTCCAAGCTCCAGATCTCCTCCACTATTTTCAGTAAGAGCAACACTAATACACAATGTATATTAAGTATCCACCTAGCAGAGGGCAGTATTCATTCACACTACATCTAACATTAAGTACATCTTCAATTTAAAGATAGCAAATGCCCAATTGGGGCTCTTGGGCTCTTCTTTCTCCACATATACTTCATGTATACTTTCCTATTTTTAAAACATTTTTACCTTAAGAACTAAGAGTCCTACTTCAGAAAAAGAGGTTAGACCTAAAGTTTAGGCATGTTTAAAAAAAAAAAAAAAAAAATCAAGAAAAATTTTAGTTTTTACCTGTTGAATAACTTTGACCAGATCTTTGAGCACCTGTCGGCGTTTTCGAACATCTTTGTTCGTTATAACTGCTGTAGTCAAATAGCGGAGAATATGTGGACACATCGTCTGAATTGCATTAAGATACCTAAGATAAAAATATAAAAGTTATTTAATATTAATAACTTGCCCAGTGTTTCTACATCTATAATCACATGTGATTTAAAGAAAACATTTAGCCCACTAGATTGCAGTTTCAGTAAGACCGCAAACCCTTAAGAATGAGTATTTTAAGGGCCATCCCCTCAAAGGAAATAAAGAAACAGAGGTCTAAATGATAGGAATGCCTGCAGGTATTCCCCAATTTGGAGTGAGATGGGAGGCACACTTAAGATGTAAATAATCCTATTATCATTGTTGAGTAAAAGAATTTTGGAACGTTCTTATATATGCTGTCAGTCTATTTCAAAAAACTGCTAACCTATGACTTTTAGTCTTTTACCTATTAGAAGAAATGTGTGAAAACCTTCTGTGCTAATCATTCACCATAATCAGAAAATCAGGCACTCACACAAATTAAAGAATTCGGGGGATGAAAGACTGGAAACTACGGAGAGAAGAAAACTATCACAGTATTACTGGGCTTCAGTTAAACTGGTAGCACTAGGAATCAGAAAGGAAGGACTAAATGTCAGACAAATGTCAACAGGGCCTTGGCTAATATTTAGCAAATCCTGCTACTCTGATGATCAGCAGCTGGCCACCCTCTGTCACTCAGTGTTTAACACGTATTTCTGCTCAACTTCCTTAAAGAGCTCCCTAATTTTTATCCAATGCCTCTGAGTACCAGGCATTATGCCAAGCTTGGAAATATTTGTCAAAAAAGTCCATTTCTCTCAACTGAATATTCAAGCCCCAAAGTACCCATCCAGTTCCATCTTTCACCACACCACCATTGACTGCTTCCTTACTTCTCAAAGCTCACTCCACATAGATTATTCTCCCAAACACATCCCTCTGAAAGTCTAAATTCTACCCATTCTTCAAGGTCCAACTCAAATACCAAGTTCTCCCAGAATATGATATTAATAATTCTTTGTATTTTTTCATATTGTAGATTCCCCATAAAATGTTGTTTGAACTCTTTAGGGAACCTAGAATCTGATAATAACCTAACAATAATATCTAGTCCCACTTAGCCCCTCTTAAATCCCCTCTAAGCAAGGCAAGGTATAAAAAAAAAAATCAACACTCATTCAAGAATGAAACAATTTCTAGGACAAGATAACTAAACAAATCAGCTAAAAGTTTCATCCTCTGAAAAATTAAGCCTGAGTTTCAGGTAGAAATTCTTAAATTGAAATATTCATTCAGAACAACTGTTGTCTCAATACTCCTTTACCAGAAATCTCACGGACAAGCTCAGAAGACTGACTGCTTCTCTTACTACGGGTTTTGAAGGAGGTAATTTTAGTAGACATTTATGGAGCTCATTCACAAATTTATCCATATGGACAAAAACTGTTAAGTTTATTGTATATGATGTTACACATATTTATTTTTACTTATCCTAACTTTGTATCATTGCATCACATATACCTTCATTGTTTTTACTGGAGGGAGGATGACTTCCCTGGGAAATCTTTCTTTCTGTGAGTATGTGGCAGGGGTTAGCAAAATTTTGGCAAAGGGCCTGATGATGATTATTTTAGGTTTTGCAAATCAAAAGGCAAAACTGAGAATATTATGCAGGTACTTATATAAAAAGAAAAAAATTTTCAAAATATTTTATCGACAAAATTCAAAATATAATAGTTTAGTACCATTTTTTGTAATACAGGTCTTTGGAATTCTTTTATTGGGGATAACTGTTTAACTGGGTTCAAAGTTAGAGACCCCTATCATTAAAATTTATTGCAAATGTTTGTTAATGCAGATCTGTAATGAGATTTTATGCGTTTAATTTTTGAAAATGTTTTTACATGCACATAGGTATTATCAAATACTGATATCAACTGACAAGCATACAATTTTAATTTAGCATTATCACTTGGAAGGCATTTACAGAATTCTGCAAAATTCTTTTGATAGTGCCTTTTAGCATATCATTACTTTGCAAATAAATCACTTCCAATTCAATTGCACAGTTAAATAAATCTTGAAATATGGAAATTTCCTTTCTACTTACAAAGAGCCCTAAAACTTTTTGAAATTTTAACTTGAGCTAAAAAAATTTATCTGCTGCAAATTTGTGTGGGAATGAAGGTCTCACTTATTGTTTTAACATCTGAAAGAACAGAAAACATATAAAACAGCAGACATTACTTGTGATTCATACTATGTTGGTTGTCATCAAAACGACTACAGCAGCATAAGTTCTGCATGTAAGTACTGTTTCATCTTGTAATTTTAGGTTGAACTAATTAAGAAATATTATCAAGTCTATAGCAAAAGTTAATTTCCAGAGCCATTTAGGGCTTAATAAAATAGTGGTTGAGGGCAAATTTTCTCATTCAGAAAAATTTCAATCTCACCCCAAGCTCAAAAAAGTCACAACAGGGGCAGCCCAGTGGCATAACGGTTAAGTTTGTGCACTCTGCTTTGGCGGCCTGGGGTTCACAGGTTTGGATCCCAGGCGCAGACCTACACACTGCTCATCAAGCCATGCTGTGGCTGCACCCCACATACAAAATACAGAAAGATGGGCATGGATGTTAGCTCAGGGCTAATCTTCCTCAGCAAATAGAGGAAATTGGCAACAGATATTAGCTGAGGGCCAGTCTTCCTCACCAACAGAGTCAAAATAAAACTTTGTGACTTCTAAGCCATGAAATCACTGTGCAGTATGGAACAAGATATTCTATTTCTGACAAAAATTCATGGACTGACAACAGTTAAGTCCAAGAAAGCAAATGAAGTTCATTGTGACACTAATAGTTCAATAATACACCAGAGTCAAGTATTTTCCACAAAGTACCTGGTGTTGAACAATGCAAGGAATAACATCTCATATCTTCACAAACTTTGTAAATTTGTCCAACTAAGCCTTTTTCTCCTTCAGACATATTTACCACCAAAAGTTTGAACACATCTTGGTAGATTTTACTTCAAGTTGTAATAAATTAGTTTTCTCAACTTTGAAAATATTTTCACCTGTAGTTGTTTCACCCAGGTTATTCATAGAGGCATATTCTTTAGTCATTTCAAATCCAGAACTCATTCCTCAAATCAATAACTAAGCCATACTGGTAACATCTGTCAACTCAAGAGCCAAGGAAAACCACTAAAATCATTCTCATAATGTGTATATATACTGCAGTCTTTTAGTATACCTACAGCATCAGTTCAATGCTTTGCCTTCTAATTTGATACAAAATAATCCCCTCACTCCACTGTGCCTTAAAAGTAAATTTGAAGTTCACTTTTCCTGTTTTGAAATGATAAGTATGCACTGCTAATAAAAGAAGTAAATGTTGCGGTATGGTGATACACAAGGCATATAATTGCAGCATCACTGGGATTCATAGGCACTAAGTATCATGTGAGGCAAGGAGAGTGCAACAATGTATGATCTCTGTCACAACAACTCAACTCTGCCATTACAGCGCAAAAGCAGCCAAAGACAATATATAGATCAATGAGCACAGCTATGTTCCAATAAAAACTTACAGACACTGAAACTGTAATTTCATAAAATTGTCACATCACAAAATATTCTTTCCATTTTTTTCTGTTTAAAATGTAAAAGCCATTCTTAGATCACAAGCCTTAAGGAAAAAGGCATGGGCCAGATTTAACCCATGGTCCACAGTTTGCAGAGCCCTGGTATACAGCATTACCATAACTCCTGACTTCTAAACATAGTAGGGACTCCCTACCTTCTAGGGCAGAAGTGATCCTTCTTATGTATGTATGTTATCTATATAGATCTATACATAAAGGAGGGGAGTGGGGATTAAGGGTGATTCTTGTGAAGTTATCTTAGTTCACATTCTTGTATGATTAGTAATTATATATTTAATTCAAATACAAGCAAAACCACAGATGTGGTTAACAGCCTACACATGACTGTTGTGCTATTCTGTTCTATTTCTCTTTCTTATCATCTCCTTTCACCTTTGTCAACTGAAATTTAAGTCAGATCAATTTTTATCTTCACTAGACTCTTCTAACTTCTCCAGGTCTCACCAACAGCTGTTATACCTATAGTGTATTTAGTGTGCATAATACATCTGTCATAAGTTAAATATGCTCTTAAGCTACTTCTTGTGTTATTTAAGAACAGAAGCTATACCTCCCCTACTTCGGAAATCTACCTTTATTAATTATTCTTTCTTTTAAATGAGAGCCTCAGTATTTACTGTGTACTGAAATGCAATCTCCTAATAGGTAAGTAAAAATGCTTTAGTTTATTCTTTCTCTGCACAACTCTGCTCCAATTGTACAATTTTCTCGAAGTTTTTCTACAGTGTTTTCTAACTGCAAGTGACAACATTTAGTAATCAAAGGATAAGACATGTCCCCAAACAAAAAATATTTAAGAATCTATTACATACAGGATGCTGTAAGAATAGAAAGAATAGAAATTTTGCCCTCAAATACACTTATAATCTAATTGGGGAGATAATGCAATTATAAGTTTGTTTATTTTAAAGGCATTAAATAGTTAAATACCAAATATAAGGTAGACACAGTATACAAGACTTCGTGAAGGAAGTAAACCTAAGCTGGAGCTTAAAAGAAAAGGCAGGCTTTGGATAGGTACAAAAAAGAAAAGGGCATTTCCAGAAAAGCAGTTTAAAAAAATCAAAAAAAGCAAGACACTTAGAAGTTCGGAGGACGGATGTTTAGATGGGGATCTTAGAGGCCATCTTGAGCTAGAAGAGGTAAAATACCTGCATGACAAAGAGTTTTCTCATCAGTAACAATCAGGAAATAAAGGAAAAATAAGCGCAGAAAGGCCAGTTAGGACAAATTCTGGACACCATCTAGTTGACTGTTATTAGTAAAACTTGAAATTTCTTAGGAAATGTGTCTTATTTTTATTTAGAAAACAAATTAAACACTCTTTTTGCTAACTGAACTTTGAATCTTTCTTTTTACAACTGGAGGGTAACTAGGGCATTGTATTACAAATGTTTTGTTTTCCCAAATAGCATCTACATTTGGTGGCAAAGCCTCATCTCCAACAGCCCTATCTTATACTTGATACCTTATCGTATATATTATGTTACATTTAAAAGTTCAACATTTTTGAAATGTGTAAATCATCTCCATTTTTGATTCAGAATAAACTATTGCAGAAATGGTAATATACATGATGTAAGAGACTTTAACCTGCACTGGCATCTAAACTTTCGCTTCAAGGACAATAGTATAAATTATCTCCAAAATACTTTTATATTTTAAAAAAAGCCTGAAATCACAATCTATATAAACTATCAATTTAACATACACTCAGTGAACCACATTATATTGTATTACTGTGCTATTAGAAATTAAAAACAGGAAGAATATGATACTTTCTCCATTAATTCTATTATCTATCAGAGACAACTGAAAAACACATGCTGATTGCAGACATACAAATACAAGTTACACGCTATTTACTAGTAGCTATTCTACTTAAAGAATCTGCAATCCAGGAAAATGGTTGAAACAATGATCTGTCAAACCAAGTGAGTGTATTCTCATATGAAAAAAGTTAGAATTAAGCAAAAATCAAAATAAGCCATGAAGACATTACAAATGAGGAAGAAAATATGATGGTAACCTGATCCTACAGCAGTGAAAACAGTAAGCACACTATTTTAGCGAAAACTGGAAGTTGTAATACTACTGAGTAGTTTTCTTTTCCACATTTTGCTAACAGGCTGTTTCTGTTAAAAAATGGTTCCACAGGCATAAGAATTCTTATTGGCCAGATGAAAATATTCAAAAACTGATTTGTGGTGATGGTTGCACCACTTGGTAAAGTTACTAAAAATCACTGAATTTTAAACAAACAAATGAAATCTTCTGTTACCTTAGCACATGAATCAAGGCAGTGGCATCATACTATTAGTCACTGTTATTTTTCACCACCACACTCTTGCAATTAAAAAAAAAAATGCCAGTTTCAACTATGTCCTTGATTATGTAGTACAAATTACTAATTTTTAAAAATTTCAACCCTCGTGTACTAATGTTTTTAATATTCTATATGACTAAATAGGAAGGGTGTACAAAGCTCTTCTGCTATATACTTCAGTGTCATGGTTGTCTAAAAAAAGGCACTTACATGATTGATTTGCAAGCTGAACTAGCTGCTTTTCTCACAGAACGCCATATTTACTTGAAAGAAGGACAAACAAACCAAAGCTATTCAGACTTGGGAATTTGGCAGGTATTTTCTAGAAAATGAAGTGAGTCTATCCTTCAAGAGAAACAAATGGTAAAATTAGAGCTTCCCAAAAAAGTAGAATTTCGGAAAATTTGTATCTGTCACCAAGAGTTTGACTAGTTTCCAATATTTTCAGCCTTTTCTAATGGGTTTAGTAGTGATAGTAATGAATATAATTTTTTGGTGTTGTACAATGTCAACATATTTGAGATACCCACATAACTCACTGAACTAGTATCTCCCAAGCAACCAAAACCTAATGTTATAAAATCACACATGTTGTTAAAGATCCATTTAAAGTGCAAGATCGACCAATACAGCTTAGAATACCAGTATAGTTTAGAATCCAAAAATCTGAAAGATGTGGTTTCAGAGTCCACATTGCGATATCCTTTAAAAAACTTGTAGAGTTTTGGTTTATTATCAAAAAAAGAATACTCATGGGGCCTCCTGGTGGCGCGGCGGTTAAGTTCGCGCTTGGCAGCCCGGGGTTCGTGGGTTCGGATCCCGGGCACCTGCCGACTCACTGCTTGTCAGCCCTACCATGGCGGCGTCACATATAAAGTAGAGGAAGATGGGCACAGATGTTAGCCCAGGGCCAGTCTTCCTCAGCAAAAAGAGGAGGATCGGCAGTGGATGTTAGCTCAGGGCTGGTCTTCCTTGCAGAAAAAAAAGAATACTCATAATTATGTGAAAAGGCTATTAAAATACCTCTCTATCCCAACTACATGTATGTGTGAGGCTAGGTTTTCTTCATATCCTTCAAACAAAATAACACATCTCAACAGACTGAGTAAAAAACCAGGTATGAAAATCTAGCTGTCAATTAAGCCAGAAATTGAAAGGTATGCAAAAACGTAAAACATAGTCACTCTTCTCACTAAATTTTTGTTTTAAAAATAGCTATTTTTCATAAAAATAAATGTGAACTATAATCAATTTACTATTTGCCAATTAATATATATTTCAATTTCTCAGTTTTAATTTCTAATATAGTATTTATCAATAGATTCAGCCAACACAAACAAAACTGCACTCAACAATTCTTAATAGCGTCAAAGGGTTCCAAGACTAAATAAAAAGTTGAAGAACCATTCACGTGTAACAATAATATTCCCAAAGATAATTCTGATGTCTATTTTTTTTCTTCTAAACTTCCAATAGCTCCTCAGTGTGTCTATCTAATTTGGATCTTGGAGTGGGTGAGAGGGTCTTATGCAATGTGCCATTAGGGTCCTTTTTGCCTCACAAAGTTAGATGAAGAATATCTCCCCACATACACATAGTTTTTAAAATGCTCCAAAATGACCAATAAATCCATCACAACCCAGAGTCCTTTTAGTGGAATCATTAAAAAACAAAACAAAACAAAAATATCTCACAATTCCTTCCTCAGTTAGCCGATCTAATAAGGTTTGACTTCTATCACCAGGGGTACTTCAGGGTTTGGAGAATATCATGTGAGTATATACAGCATTTCTTTATGATTTTTAATTTTTATTATGTCATTTGTTATATAAAGCCATTTTCATTTCTAATTCTTTTTCCATTCTGAAATGAAATTATCAATTTTAAGATTAATAATTTCAACAATTTCTAATATATTGTTAATTTTATTTTCATTGCCTTTCTTGTGTTTTTCTGTACTTTTAATCAAGGTTTTAAAAGATGGATAAGTACTCGAAGCTATGAATTAATTTTTGAGTGATGTTTTGGCAGGTATTTCATCATTATTAGCATTTAATCTCTTCTTTGATTCAGTTATTTATGCCTTTTAATAATTTCTAGTTTTACTGTATTCTGTCCAAAAACTACAATCTATAAAATTTCTATTTTTTTTTAATTCACTGGGACATTTTAAATGACATAAGGTATTGTCTTTTTTTGTAAATGAACCATGAAAATACAAATGAAGGCATAAAACCTATTTGTGTCTTAATTCTAAGTTGTTATTTAATTATATTTCTATGACTGTGAACCTTTACCTTGCCTTAAAATAAAGTCTACCTTTTGCATTGTTTTCCTTTTGTAAAAGTTTGGTTTTTATCTTAAAAAAACTTTCTGCAATTTCAATTGAACTATCTTTCTATTTCTAGTATCTATAGCAAATGGTTCAACTAATGAATTAAATATACTGTTTTAATTTCATATAAGCCATAAGGTTGTCAGAAATTAATCCAAATTGTTTTCCCCTTATTTGTATTATGGAATTTTCACAGTGGGTTTGAATATTTTTATTTTTCTTGTTTGCATGTTTCCTTTCATTATTTGAAAACATTCAAAAAGTCAGTTGAATTTAATGTTCCTTTCTGGATACATATGTAACTGCAAAAACCACAGGAGAGTGGGTCTACTAGTAAGTAGTAGCCTGGAAAGCCAATTCCTAGTGATTCTCATGGCTGAGTACAGGAAGAACTGCCCTGTCCTGAACCCATCCACTAGGTGTCAAGATTAGAGCCAGCTATTACAGGCTTCAACGTTTGGGTCAAATCTGCTCAAGGAGAGTTGGCTCATCCTCTCACCCGATTTTGGGGATTTCAATCAACTCTTAATCAATTCTTATTATCCAGGAGGGAGGCAAAATATGACGTTAGTGTTATTTCTGATCTCTTCTCATTCGAATGCATGTTTAATCACCATAATTATTGAGAAATATATCCTTAATTCTTGAGCTTGAAATTCTCACAAAACATCTTTATTTATTAGATGCATGGATATTTTAACATTAAAGACAGGTATGTAGCTTTTGTACTCACTCACCAACATTCCCAAAATTGTTGTAATGATTTACCAATCATTTTTTCTGGACACTCCAGATTCATCCAATATTGATATGTCGGCATGAGATTGTAACTGTCTATCACAAATAAAAAAGCCTCTTCTAAAATATAATGGTTGCCCAAAGGGTACAGGAAAAAGGTACTTCTCAAGAATCAGAGTATACAGGAAATAAGATTGCCCTCAGAGGATTAAATAAACTATGCACCAGAGCAGAAAAAAATTAATCAGTTTAGTAAGAGAAAGCTACCAGATTAGGAAGACTTGAGAAGAGCCTGATAAAAGATAAATAACATATTTAAATCAATATGGGGGGAGGAGCAATATAGAAGCATAGTGGGAGGTAGTGATCTTAAATGGAATCATAAAGAGAAAAGTAAAAAGCAAATCTTGGAAATGCCCACCCAAATGTTTAGAGTGACATAAATGCCAAAAAATGTTCATAATCTGGTCCTAGTGGCAAGAATACTCCTATTACGAAAATGGATATGTTAGGCCAATTTAACCTGATGGAGCCATTAAACATTCCAATCACATAAATTAATTTTTTATTCTGATTCAAAGTACTCATAAAGAAACCTTCTGTTTATTATATGGTTTCCTATGTATTAAACGTACAGGGTCAGAACATTCTGGCCCAATGTTTCATGTACTTAGTCCTCTTAGCACTTACACTTCTCATTATAAATTACTGATGACATTCTGGTTTTATACATCAGTCTTTTTAGAGGTTGGTTCAGCTTTGTTCTTCACAAACCTACCCCTAGTATACTGCCAAATAAAGTTGTGAGCTTACTATGCCAAAGGCAGAAAAGAGTAATACCACCCTTGTAGGATCTTATTTTAGTGGACAGTGGCTTTTTTTAACCTTTTTCACTAGCTTTTTACTTAATTCAATGTATGGACTATGATCTATATAACTTTCCAGATTACAAACCACCTATCATAGCATCCAGCAAACAATAAAGTGTATATATAATTTTAAAAATTGTACATATACAATTTTAATAGTGAATTTCCCACAAACAGAATTTCTTTAAGGAGGAACAACAGCTCACACAGAATGAGGCTGTTATGTACATATCAGTGAATAATGTGATTCTAGAAGGTACACTTGAATGCTGTAAAATATCTATGATAACAAAAGAAATAACTATAATGCTATGTAAATTACAAAATTTCATCTGATATTTACACATAAAATTTAAGGCTGGAATGCAGGCAAAGATCATACATTGTCTTCTATCTCACTTAATGCCACAGAGTTTTTGTTTTCTTTTTTCAAGGAAAGAAAAAAATAATTTCCTGTTACAAAAACTCCTCTGCTCATGTTCAGTTTTAACATAATGAACTAGAACGTTATGCAAATACTGACTAAATACATTAATACTGAACTTAAGTTGCACTGTCAATATGAAAAATAAACCAGGCATATTTCTGTTAAAAGTGCTTTTATTTACCTGAGTCAGGGGAACATTTAGCATTTAATGCAGAGAACATAATATACACCATTTAAAAATGGCTCCCCACTTCTACATGAAAAAAATTACTGGCACTTCTTGGTTGGCCAAATACTTTTCATTTGTATTATCACCAAATAACTTAATTTCTCTTAAATTCAAAGTCCTGTTGGTTATGTTAACAACTTAACTGGAGAGGTCAAATATTTTACAGTCTTAAAAATCTTACTAAAATGAGCATTTAAAGAACATGCTTATTAACGTGACTCAGTATGATAATCATATCTCATCAACTTAAGCAAAACTATCGTTATAGAGTATTATCTTATTTTCAAGACTTTGAAAACTACAAAAACAATTTAAAAACAAGTTGTTCAATCTTCACTGATGTTTTATACCAAAAGAGTATTACACCACCTATTCATAAGTTATACTTTTGTAAATTAAAATAAATATGTATTGGGGTCGGCCTGGTGGCATAGTGGTTAAGACAGCATGCTCTGCTTCTGGCAGCCTAGGATTCACAGGTTCGGATCCCAGGCGTGGACCGATGCACTGCTTGTCAAGTCATGTTGTGGCAGCATCCCATATAAAGTAGAGGAAGATGGGCACATGGATGTTCGCCCATCACCAATCTTCCTCAGCAAAGAGAGGAGGACTGGCAACGGATGTTAGCGCAGGGCTAATCTTCCTCACAAAAATTAATTAATTAATTTTAAAAATAAGTATGTGTTTTATTTTATTTTTTATTTTTATTGTTTTTCTTGTAAGGAAGACCAGCCCTGAGCTAACGTCCACTGCTAATCCTCCTCTTTTTTTTGCTGAGGAAGACTGGCCCTGGGCTAACATCCATGCCCATCTTCCTCTACTTTATATGGGACGCCACCACAGCATGGCTGACAAGCAGTGCGTTGGCAGGCGCCCGGGATCCCAACCCATGAACCCTGGGCTGCCAAAGCGCGAACTAGACCGCTGCGCCACCAAGCCGGCCCCAATAACTACGTATTTTAGAAAAAATGTTATCTTAATTTGACAGACAATAATAAGCAGAAATCAAGTGAAATGTAATAGAACTATATCTTCATTTGGGTTAACAAATGACAAAAATATGGCTCAAAGTGTTTATGTGAAATTTAGCCAACAATACTATTAGTCAATATAAGCCACAACATGAAGCAACTGCTAAACATGAAGCAACTGCTAAACTAGCAATCTTGGGCTATAATATAAGCATATGTACTGGTCGTAAGAGCTAACATTGCCACTGTAATCTATAAAACTTAGATAACAATCCTAGAACAAAATTTCAATTTTAAAGATCCAGACTTTAAGAAAGCTATGGATAAACTGGTGATTATCTAAGGACAGCAACTAAAATACTAAAGAATCTGAAAAACTACATTACTTGATAAAACCAGATATTTAGCCTGAAGGAAGGAGAGAGAAGGAAAAATAATCTTCAACTATCTGAAGCGTTTTCATAAAGCAGTCTTGTTTTCTGTTGTTGCAACCAAATAAATAAGAAATAATGGGCAGAACGTTCAGAGGCATTGATCTCAGTTGGAGGAATAAATTTTTAAATATGATTTCTAGCTAACAATAGAACTATCTAGTTCATAAGGCAGTAAATTTCTTATCACCAAAAGCTGGATGATCAAGCAAAGATAATATAAAAGGAATTCTCCTGCGATGTATATACTCCTAAATTATATGGCCTCGAGCCTTAATTCTAAAGCTTTAATGTATACATGCCTTACCTGGAATCCTGTTAAAATGAGGTCTGATTTAGTTCCTCTAGGATAAGACCTGAGATTCTCCGTGATATCTATGTTACTGGCCCAGGGACCATATTTAAATAGCACTGTAAAGGACTTAAGAGTACACACTTATCAAATAATTTACTTAAGAATTACATTATAAGCTTTTTCAATTAACAAGCAAATCTACCACATGAAAAGGGAAAAAAAATGTTACACCAAACTGAAATGTTAGAGAATAGCACATTTTTAAGTTTAAGAAAATCTATATAATTTCATATAATCAAAGCCAAAATTATACAGTTAAATAACTTACTGTGGCTGGTAAAGGAAGAGATCAATTATGTTATCGCGCCCTTTGGGGTGGTTGAAGAAAACAAAAAGAGACCAGTGAATGAGCCATGTACGCTGCTGAAGAGACTGGAGTGGAGAACTCACAGACTAAAGGGTTAAAAAATGCATACACAGGAAATATTAATATATGAGAAAGAGGCAACAGGATAAACATTGCTGATCTCTTTAGTTAAAAACGAGAACCTTCTAAGGCATATACTAGAGTCTTTATGACCGAAGTCCAATCTCCTATACCCTCTACTCTCTGCACAATCCTAGAGATTCAAAATTTCCCTGTTCTCAGAGATAGATTCATTAATGTCCACTAAGCCATTTTTACAGATGCTGTAAATTATACTCATTTCAGAAAACATTTTAAAAGCAAGGACTGAACTAAACACTCCATAATAAGTGGTTTTATCAAACATTAAATGTAGATGAAAACTGTCATCTTCTGCATAGGTCTTTTAAGAACAGGGGGCACTAACAGCATTGTGTGATTTTTCACTGATACAGATAAAAAAGGCACAGTAGCTGTAATAGAAATGAAAACTGAGTTCTCTTCTCTAAGAGCCAAAAGAAGTTTGACAGGTTCCTTCAAGGAGATTCAGTAAAACCAGTCAACCTACTAATCCTCTGTGATTTTTATGTCAGGTCAACAAAATCTCATATGAACACTTGTTTAGTTTTCTTTTCTTCCTTCTCTTTTAAAAAAGTACACAGTGTTTTCCTTATTAGAAGGTATGAAGGATACACAGAAATTTCAGAGAATCACCCTGAAAAAGTGGAACTCACGTTATTATCTATGGTTTCTTTCAACCGTGTGAGGTCTTCCATGGCTGCATCCCAATTCTGCATTAAGATTTCAGAGGCCAGCTTTCCCCAGAGTGAACTCAAAGCATTTCTATCTGTTGCTGGAACCTGTTTAAGCAATCATAATTAATTATATTCTGAATACCCAGGAGAAAAAATAATAATATTTTATACTCTACACATCCATCTAGCCTACTAAAAGACCTGAAGCTCTCCACCCAAAACCCCAGTTGTCTAAGTCCTCATTGGATCATACTGGTTAAACCAATTCAAACAGCTTTCATTTAACTTAATTTACTAAAAATACTCAGATCTTTGATATTAGTCTAGATCAGAAAAGAAAACTAGGAAATAGCACCAGTGTTTTAGTGTAACCCATTTCAGACAATTTATACACAACTATTCAAATTTTAGGCACCTAAAACTTTGGAAATCAAGTTAGATTCAAAGGCAATTTGTTGCTAAAATCACTGGAATTAAGATGTGGGAAATCACGACTTGTGCGTCTCATTTACAATTTAGAGAATTTATTTCCAGAACAAAAAAAATTCCAAATTATGACACAAATGGAAGGGGTTATGGAGAGAAAAAGAAAAAAAGCAGGTCTACTGGCTAAAAACAATAATTATCAAAGAGGTATACAGTGAGTAATAAAAGTGCATTTTCTTGTATAATCCTAACAAAAACCCCATGAGGTAAATATTTTCTATCTCCATTTTAAAGAGGGGGAACTGATGCATGGAGAGTATAATCTGCCCCAAATTACACTTCTAGTCATGAAAGCTGTAAATTTTCTGCCACAGTCTTAATCTACCAAAAAGGAGAACTAAGGGCTACCCTACCTCTTCTCGCCACTGGTCGAAGAGGGTCACAAACCTAAAACACCAAAACACTAAGGACTAGGCTAACAACAAAAACGAGTAAAGTAGGACTCTCAAAACAAGGCTATGGAAGTGAACAGAATGACTCCAAACTGATCAGTTGTATTAAAGCAGAAGTAAGTGAAGGTACTGGAGGGAGAATACATTTCTGCACCCCAAGTTGAAATTCTGAATTTAATTTTTCATTGAAGCACTTACATAATAGTATAACCATGAAGTACTGTTAGTATATATTATAATTACAAGTTAAATAGAATAGTATGGGCAGGACTGGAAATTCAGCCACCAATAATTCTGGTTCTACCATTTACTATAAATAGCTGAACCATCTGTGCTTTAGCTTTCTCATCTGTAAAATGGGGATAGTAATAGAACCCATTTCAGTTGTATGATTTAAATGACATAATATATATAAAAAGAGTACAATACCATCTGATACATAGTAAGAACTCAGGAAATGTGAGTCAATATCAAAATCATAATGAGAATGATGATGTCAAAATAATAAGAAACAATGGTATCAGAGTATTATAGGTTGTCTAAACTATGAGGACCATAACTATACCTAATTCAGACTCTGCCTATACTGAGATTCTTCCTTTGATGGCAGTAATTAACTCAAATGTACTGAATATTTAGCAAACTCTGAGAACAGGCAAACAACAGAGACTAAGTTCATAAATTAAACTTTTAAACATATCCATGAAACCACTGGTTCTTCCTATTATTAAAATATTGTTGTTCAGTGCCGCCAAGTCAGCAAAAAACTTGCACGTGAATATTCATGACACTTATCTTTGTAACAGACAAAAACTGGAAGTAATCCAAATGTTCATCAATAGATTAATAGATAAACTGATTTTAGTATAGTCATAGAATGGACTACTACTCAGCAATAAAAAGAATCAAATTTCTCATACACACAGTAACACAAATGAATCTCAAAAGCTTGCTGGTCAAAATAAGCCAGGCACAAGCTCACACATATCATTCCACTTATACGAAATTCTACAACAGACAAAAGTAAGCTATAGGAATATAAAGCAGATCAATGGATGAACCAGCGGTGAAGTGTGACTGCAAAGGGGCAAAAGCGATCTTTCTGTATCTTGATTTGGTGGTAGTTGCACAGGTAACTGCATTTGTCAAAACTCACTGAAATTAAAAAACTGATTTATAAAAATCCATAAAATTATAGTTCAAATTGTAAAGGATATAATGTTTGATCCTTATAAAGTAATCTGTAATATTAATAATTCTGCAATATTAGTATTTCATCTACTCTAAGATGCCATCAATTTTAAGATACACTATTATTTTATGTTCCCAAAACCAAAACCACAACCAATTCAAGACATCCCAATTTCAGATGTTCAAATGTAATGAACTGTGTATCTGAGAATCAATACGAAATAGACATCTTTTACACTGACATTATCAAACAGGGTACATCAGATCCCAAACTTTGATCAAGATGCTAAAGCTTCCAAAAGTCATCATTAGTCAAGCTTTCTCGAGTTAAGGAGAAGTATTTTTAAATCAAATGGCATGTACTTACAGTAGATAACTTTTACATTCTGAGTGGGGGGAAAAAAACACCAAAAAAATATGATCACCAACAATCCTAGCATCTTAAAATCACTTTTATTTCAAATAGCAGCTGGATGAGGGGAGCAGTTATAGTTTGGAGCCAGAACAAATGCCACAATGAGTGCAGATTTTAACAAAATAATTAAAATACAGTGTTAATAACTTTTAAAACAAAATGTCAAAAGTTCCTATCAAATATGCCCCACCATTTCATTTCAAATTAACCATTTCTTAGAGCACAAATCAAAGCAGTTTCACAACCTAGTAGGGTGCATTTAAGCACTCCTTGATGTATTCCAAAAGCCACCAAGTCTTTTTAAAATAAAGATAGATTGTAGGGTCACACAGCTTTAATTTGTACAACATTGACCTACAATAGGTCACTTGGAGAGTCAAATTCTAATCTCAGACCATAGTTACAATGGTTCTTTCATAGCTTATGTTTCCCTAACCATAGATTTAAAAGAATAACCAACTACCAGAAAAGAATTTAGAAATGAAAAAAGGCTATAGCAAAAAAATAAAATTAAATAACTAATAAGTAAAAGATTGACACGATTCATCCCAAATCCAAAATAGGATTTTTATCTTTGCTATTAACAAGATTTCAAACAAATACATAGATTTCAGAGTAGGGCCCATCTAAATCAAAAGAAAAAGAAAAGTGAAATAATCTATTTTTTTAAACTTAGCTTGTTAGCCTCTAACAATACGCCAACAGGAAGTAACCAACTCCCACCTATCTCAAATGTTTTGTGGCACAAGATGGGATAAAAATTTAAAAATAAATTGCACATCATTTGTAAGCACTATCCAATCACAATATTTTGACTGCTCTTAATGTAAAACATTAATTTTGTGCCCAGATCATGGTATTCACTTAACCAAATGCTATTTGAGTCCAGCACAAGATTTGTGAGGCAAGGCAAAAACTTAAAACCCGGAATTTTTTTAAGATAGGGAGCTAATTGGATCTTCCCACTTAAAAGAGGTAAACAAAAATTCCGCAAACCTGTAAGTATTTATCTATCACTTGTAGAAATTTTCAGACTAATTATAAAACCATACTACATAAACATAATGATACTATTAAAACTAGAATATGTTATGTGTTAGGATAAAAGCTTTTTGTAGCAGTGTAGCAAGTTTTTTAATCCTCAAAAGGTTCATGCGTACTACTCTGGCTCAAGTCCATGTCACTACAGTTGGCTCTTCATACCAACCTGCTTTCAAGGGTGGATATGTTAGAAGAGTTTCAATATCTGGATTCCCAGCAGTTACCTTAAGTTTCCATGTCTTAGCAAAATGGCACATTCACTCACTGATCAGCAACAATAAATTTACTGTGCTAGAACTCCTACATGACACTAAATCTTCATTCTCAAACTTCACTCCCAGCATTAACAAATGATATGAATAACCAACTCTTTTCATGTACCTGTAATCATATCAGGCTTCTGACTTTACAATCCTGGTTTAAGCTGTTTACATTTCCAAAGTAATCAACTTTTGTTCTCTTAAATCCCTCGTAATATTCAAAGTAAAACCGATGGAATTTTCTGATAAGCCACGACAAGTTTAGCATCACTGATTACCTTCAATGCACTTGCAAGCTAACCACAGCTAATCTGTAAGTTAAGAATTTGTTTATAAATGGGAGCAAGAGAAAAATAAATTTGTTTCAAATCAAACTTGGAAATAGACTAAAAATATTTATTTCTTTGAAGGAAGGTTGGTAGTTTTAAAAATAAAAGTGCCTAAGCACTTTTTTTAAAGTAGGAATTACCTAAATTATTAACACGAAACTCTTCCCTCCATCCCCAAAAAAGAAAATTTAATTTCCTAGAGACTAACTAAAGATAGCAGCCATAAGTCCTTTCTTTGTGGCATGTGGGGCTAAAAGAAAAAAGGCACCAGAAAACAGAGACAAAAAAAAGGACTCTCCCAAGGTTGAAGGACAAAAAGTCCCTGTCTTAAGAGGTCATTTCCCAACTTCTAGGATTAATTAGAGAAATCAGAGACTTAGGTACTTGCTTACTAATCCAAAGGGAGTAACAATTTATAATTTCTCAAATGAGAGGCTAGTAAAACAGGGCATTTTAATAATTCAAGAAGGCATTTATTAATATAATTATCCAAACAGAAGGCAGAGTGAGAAAGAAATCTGTCAATTTGAAGGCCTGATTTTTTCTTTGGCCTCACACAACTCTCCTTCTTCCCTAACAAAAGCATTGAATCTAGGATCTTCTCAAATAGAGAAATAAAGACAATCAACAGGGTACTTTGTGGTTAGCAATTTGCTCTAATAGCACCATTTAAACTCATCTACCCTCTACATAAAGAAAAAGCCATTGAGCTTTATATTCTAATAGCTGAGGGCGGAAGTAAATGGAAAAAAGCTACTATTAAGGCATGAAATCTTTTCAAGTATCATTAGAATTCCGCAGTTGTTTAGAACAAGTTCAAGGAATACATATACCATAAAATATTGAATTAAAATTAGGAATAATGGATTTATTCTATAAATATTTTTAAGTACCCACAATGTGCCACTCACTATGCTGTATAGTAATATTATAACAAATTCATTACATAATAAAATTCCGCTAATGCTGAAATCATACAATTATACATAAAATAACAAATTAGTGGTTCCTACTTTTCAATTTTAAGGACAAGTTAGATCTCCCTCTAAATTTTGAGGCACTGATATAAGGTTTCCTGTTTCTATTTGTTTTTGGTTGGGGAAAGCTGCTTCATGTTTTTCTCCTTTTGCCAACGATTGCTGAGAACTTAACGGTAGGACCCAAATCTATACACACGTTTTGAGGAACCAAGGGAATCGTACAAAAGAGAGGATAAAGAAAAAAATTACTTACCAACACTCTAAAGAAGTAAAGATATTCTGCTGCTCCAGAGTAATTCCCACATTCATACTGGAATTTTGCATACCTGTAGAGTGTATCTAAATATTCCTGCCTAAACTAAAAAACAAATAAACAAAAAAAAGCTTAGGTTCCATTTTCTAATTTTGAGTTTTAAAATTCAAACCATTTACTCCTTTGTTTTGTTTTGGTTTTTTGTGAGGAAGATTAGCCCTGAGCTAACATCACTGCCAATCCTCCTCTTTTTGCTGAGGAAGAGTGGCCCTGGGCTAACATCCAATACCCATCTTCCTCTAACTTTACATGGTACGCCGCCACAGCGTGGCTTGACAAGAGGTGCATCAGTCCATGCCATGCTCCTAACCTGCGAACCCCGGGCCGCCAAAGTGAAGCACACGAACTTAACCACTTTACCACCAGGCCAGCCCCCCATTTACTCCTTTAAATGTCCCCAGAAGTCAATTCTTTCAGTCTCCCAAAAGTTGCCACCAAAAAAAAAAATACCATGATCGGAAAACCACACAATCCTTAAAATATACATTAGGAATTATTGGATTTAACACTCATAGTCCTCCCCTCCAAGTTATGAATTGTAACGAAACCTACTTTGTTGCAATACAGACTTGAATTGCAGCTGAAGGTCTGATGTGTGAGTCCCTTAGCTGATGATTGAGCTTAGAGAACTACCAAGCATATGCATCCCTGTAAGGTTTTGTGATTCTGTACAGATAATGTGTACAATAAACTTCAGTTCTCTGTGAAAACTGGCCCCCAAATTACATCAACTTTTAGAATTAATGATGCAAGCAAAGTGAAAGTGAAGAAATCTATGAGAAGGGCTCCAAACAAGAACATTAACAAATCCACCAAACAATCTATAGGGAAACCAAAAAGAGTAAATTGCACAGTGGTCAGCATGCCTCTTGTTACAGTAATTGTTAAATGAAAGATAAAACTTGAATGCAAATTAAAGAATTAATAATATACAATGCCTCACACTTTGAGTTAACACAAGGGAAAAGAGATTGGGAGATGACTAGCATAGCCTATAACAACATTCCCTTATTTGGGGATTTATGAAGTCCTTGATAATATCAAGGGATACTGTATTCCACAAGGCAGCCAAAATATTACTTAATTCTATTGCTCAAAGCGTTTCTAATTCAAACTTAGTTCTGTCTTTACTTACTTGTTAATCCATCAGAAATATAAAATGTTAACTATCATATGATTATTCTGGAAAAAATAAGTCAGAACTTTTGAGAATTTCTGTTATCTAAAGGTAAGCATATCACTTCCCTATCAGCACCAATTTTTAAAAACTAAAATTTCAAAAACATACCAGGTATTATATTTAAGAAGTTAATCTGGAAATTATATTCTTGTCAAGCTAGGAACCTAACTATACAGCAGTATTCTTTATTTAGCCTTATTACAACATGACAATTAAAAAAATTTTAAAACACCACTTACACCATGCTTGTCTGCCAGGTAGTCAAATAGCATCCGACCATCCCTTAATAATAAAAAACAAAAATTGTTGTATTTTATAGGCCACAGAACACAAAATAAGCATATCCAACTTCTATCTCATTACCCACACAAAGCCAATTCAGTATCTTAATATTTAAACACTAGAAATAAAATAAGACTTCCAGAATAAAATAAATAGAACATTACATGCTTTGAACATAAGGAATAGAAACTTGAGGAGAAGAGCAAACTTTAAAATTTCACTTTCAGATTTCTTTAGCCCTAATTGAAAATCATGTGTTCTGTTTCACCACATCATCTAAGGTAAGGACTTGAGAAGTTTTTTAGGTAACAAAACCAGAACATTCTGACTACTTTTATACTGAGATCAGTAGTCTATTTAGGTGTAGTCTACCGAGACTGGTATTTGCAGTCTTGAGATAACATTTCTAATAGATAATATATTCTTATTATAAAATAGAGATTGAAATATTGTACTGTACAAACAAGCAGGAATTCATCTGATATATAAATTTTGTCCCCCTCCACAATATTAATATATTTCACCAGGACAGTGATTTGGCAAATTTACAAGATTAACAAATCATGCCTAACTCACATGATATCTATGCTACATACCCTATATAATTATCCATACCAAAGGGTCAAATCACCTAATTTAACTTATGTTAACTTTGTGTAACTTGAGAGGTTGGCAGGCTGGTAAAAGACAAATTGATGACAAAGCGACCAAGAAATAAGATGGGCACAGCTGCCCATCTTCTGGGCATTTTCAAAAATGAAAACATTTTCTTATGCTAATGCAAGAAGAAATGTCGTGGCATATCTTTTGAGAGCACAATTTTACTTGAATATTTAATGAGGAGGGGATATTTTATCACTAAAATTAACATGGGTATAATACTGAATAAGAAACATGCATGAGGGGGCCGCCCGGTGGCGCAGCAGTTGAGTCCACGCTTGGCAGCCCGGGGTTCGCGGGTTCGGATCCCGAGCGCCCGCCGACGCACTGCCTGTCAGCCATGCCGTGGCGGCGTCCCATATAAAGTGGAGGAAGATGGGCACGGATGTTAGCCCAGGGCCAGTCTTCCTCAGCAAAAAGAGGAGGATTAGCAACAGATGTTAGCTCAGGGCTGGTCTTCCTCACCAAAAAAAAAAAAAAAAAAAAAAAAAGAAACATGCATGAAATTTTAACATCAGAATACTTCGAAACAAAACTTAATGCTTGCTGTGTATCATAGTGAATAACTTTGTGTGACACTCCTAACACTGTCCTCTGGGTCACTGGATATTTCTGGGAAAGTACGAGAAGTACAATACTATATGTTCAATGAAATTTTAAAATGGGAATTGGGGGGCCGGCCCGGTGGCGCAGCAGTTTAGTTTGCGCTTGGTAGCCTGGGATTCGCGAGTTCGGATCCTGGGCGCCTGCTGGATGCACTGCTTGTCAGCCATGCTGTGGTGGCGTCCCATATAAAGTAGAGGAAGATGGGCACGGATGTTAGCCCAGGGCCAGTCTTCCTCAGCAAAAAGAGGAAGATTAGCAACAGATGTTAGCTCAGGGCTGGTCTTCCTCACAAAATAAATAAATAAATAAATAAATAAAATGGGAATTGGTGGGGAGAAGTTATTGCTTTGAAAATAAGCAGTTTAATTAGATTACAAGTTTTTAACACACAATTCCATCTTTTCATTTATCTCCAATTTAGTGCCTATTAAGCTACAAGGAGTCCTCTCTTTCTAATATCTGGTGAACAAATCTATATTCATCTTATTCATACCCTAATCCCATTACTTCCTAGTGTGTAAGTAACTAGACTAAATTTAGAATATAAATCCTAAATTTTCTGTTGTACCCTAACACCTGAATTATTTCAGCTGTCCCTTTGTGGGCATTTGACTTGAAGGTCTGTAATTACTCATTACATTCTAAGTGTATACAAGTAGTTTAGTAAAATATACATACACACACACACACACACACACACACACACACACAGAGCTATATATAAGATATATATACATGTGATAGCTTTGAAAGATATAGCTATCTCTATGTGTGTATGTGTACACATACATCTGTGTATACATATGTAGCATAATATGATGTAGTATATGGTACATTACAGGATGGTAATCATGTAGTACATGGTGCTTTTCTAAAAAATATCTAGTAACATTTCCCCAAATCACAAATGAAAACTCAGCTGATTTCTCTAAATCTTCAGCAATTCCTCTAGTAAATATACTGGTAGCTAAGATTTACCAAAATGACAATATTCAATTTCAGTAGAAGATTCTATTTTTAAACATTTTTAATAACCCAAAGGGCTTCAATTAGTGATACACACTAAGTAAGAGTGAGGCAACACATTTTCTTTGGAAACCAAACAATAAGTCTATTTCTAGCGACGGGGAAGTTAGGAATAAAATAACCTTATCGACTCTCCGCTACCCTCCTTGGGCTGGGCGTCAAGGTTGGAAGGATATGAGAGAATGTAGCAAAGTGATAAAGTGAGCTCAGGTTTCTCTTACAGCAAGCAACCCATGTGCTCCAGGTGTTGCCCAGGTACAGGGTTTCTCAACCTCAGTACTACTGACATTTTGGGTTGGATAATTCTTGGTTGTGGGGTTGGGTACTGTCTGACGCATTGTGAGATATTTAGCAGCATTCCTGGCCTCTCCTCACTAGGTGCCAGTAACACCCCTCCAGTTGTGACAACCAAAAATGTCTTCAGACATTGCCAAATGTCCCCTGGGAAGTGGGGGAAGGGTGGAACTGCTGCTGCATAATCAGATTTGGGTAATTGTTAAAGAAGTTTGAAAAAAAATTTAGTATTAACTTTTATAATTAAGGAATTCCTGGTCCCTACACAATTAAGTATAAATGAAAATAAACACATAAATTGATCGTTTAAACCACAAATTTCCATGATGGGATACTAGATAAAGTTTGAATTAACATTTGTATTAATCCAGAAAAGAGAATTTTTAGAATTCAAATTAAAGACAGGTTACCTGGTTGACTGCATTTGCCTTGTAGTTTCTGGATCTTCAAACATCTTCACAATTGGTTCTGTTTCTGCCTGAAGTTGTTTCAGTTGTGCAACAACTGTAGTTCTTTTTTCTCTCAAAGCTAATTAAAAATGCAAAGGAATGCTATAACAAACTACACTGCTCGCCATGAAGATGTCTCTAGAAATTTTTCAATTTATTTAAATTGTGCAAATATTTATTTACCCCCAACTTTTCACATGCTAAGAACCACCAATTCAGTAACCGCCCCCCAGATCCAATTTTTTCTTTTTAGCACTGCAAAGGCACAGAAAGGAAGAGGGAATCCTCTCCTTGCTCTTACAGGAAACTGGGGAATACATAGATTGGGGGTGGGATCCACAGGCTGTCGAGGAAACAATTATCTAATTCCACATTTCAGAGACTTCATTCCCAGTGTTTTCACATTTGTTCTCATTGAATTTTCTCTGGTGAATATTATCCCACAGTTTCTGAACAGAGGCTCAGAGGGGGTTACATATTATTACTACAGGTTTTCAATGAGGTTGAATGGAATTCAAATCCAGTCAATAATCTCTCTTTTCACTATAAATCTAGCTCTCTAATCTCTCAAACCCAATTCTATAGAGAAAACTTGCAACTAACCTCCCTGCTAGCAAGCTTTAAAGTTTCACTAAGAAATAGTTTTACTTTTTCATCACAAACTAAAATTTAAAGAGCTACTGTTATTGCAGGGAAGTGTAATATAAATCAAAAAGGTGATTACGTTCAATGTAATAAATTCTGCATTATACATTAGAAAGTATATACTAGAACAGTGTTACTCAAACACAGAGGGGATCTGTGACTAAATTCCGAGAAATGTCAATTTAAATAAAGTAAATTGTATTTCTCTACTGAAAGAGTTCTCAGAATCTTTAAAAACACTATATGCATAGAAGAAATAATATACTAGAATTTTCCAAATTTATGGGACCACTTTTTTTTTTAAAGAACATCTACTTCATAGAAAACAAGGATTTGGAAAACACTATACCACAATGGTTCTCCAATTTGAGTGCTGGGCCTCAGCCAACAGTTTCTGATTAAACAGATCTAGGGTATGGCTCAAAAATCTGCAGTTCTAACAAGCTCTCCCAGGTGAACTGATGATGCCGGTCTTGGGGACCATGATTTTGAGAACCATAGCTATATCCAGATGCTTCAAGATGAAAAAGATATCTCTCAGGCACACAAGATGCTAACTGAAAAAGTCAGCAAACCAAACACTGCAACATTCTCAAATAATTCTAAGGAAAACAATCTGATTCATAAGCACAACTTTGATGATACATACTATGAACTGAAGGCACTTGATGACCATGTTTTCAAGTAGTTTCACACCTTCTGCAGTGAGAAAACAATATAATCTAGAAGACCTATAATCTTCATATTACCTGTCACCCAAAGAAATGAATGTGACACTTTTTACAGTCAAGTGTCACTTAACAACCGGGATATGCTCTGAGAAATGCGTCATTAGGCAATTTCATCATGTGTGAACATCAGAGAGTGTATTTACATAAACCTAGATGGTATAGCTTACTACCTAGACTATACAGTACTAACCTTAAGAGACCACCATATGTACTCAGTCTGTCACTGACGGAGATGTAGTTATGTGGTGCATGACTGTAATCATTCAAATAATTATTAAGACTTTTGACAAAAGCTCTTTCATAAATCACAAAATTTTAATACACAGAAACTCAGTTCACAAGACAAGCTTCAGTTCTAATGACAAAACTTACCATGAGGAATATCATCAGAATAAAGGTTTTTGTATACATCCATAGCAAAGTCTACCATGTTGGTATCACTAAGAAGATCCAATTTCCCTTGTAATAATTCTTTTTCATTATATATCTGCAAGAGAAAATTACTTTCTAATAAATATATTGAAGTTCCCCCAAATAAACTGATTAATACTAAGATTAGTTTACCTGGAAATATACTTTCTGAAATACTCTTTTTTTAATATAATATTATACGCTATTAATTCACCCTCTTATAAGAAGGCAAGCAAACAACCTATAGAGACATTAAGAATATTTTGTCTACCTAATAATTTTAAAAAGAGGGCAATTATACACTGCAAAGCTGTTCTTATCTACTTCTGATGTATATTATCTTATCATTATTTTTGTGTGTGTGAGGAAGATTAGCCCTGAGCTAACATCCGTTGCCAATCCTCCTCTTTCTGCTGAGGAAGACCAGCCCTGGGCTAACATCCATGCCCATCTTCCTCTACTCTCTATGTGGGACGCCTGCCACAGCATGGCTTGATAAGCAGTGTGCAGGTCCATGCCCGGGAACAGAACCTGCGAACCCCGGGCCACCGAAGCGGAGTGCCCAAACTTAACCACTACACCACTGGGCTGGCCCTTATCTTATTTTTTATGTGTCCCTACAAGCCATGCACAAGGCTGTGCATAAACAACCAACACCACCAACTCCACTGGTAAGCACATACAGTTGTCTCCTCTCCACATCCAGGTAATCAGGAATCAACTCTTAAATTTTTCACTGTCTTAGTATTTCTTACATCCACATGAGGCCTACTCATCTCTCCATGAGGTGGCCTCTCCTTTGCCCCCACATATTTTTTCACTAAATAGTTATGATCTTTTATAATGCTTCCCCATCCACACCCCTGAAACAAAACTAGTACCTCTTCTGTAAGTTAACCATGTCATATCAGGTTTTTGTTTTACAAGGAGTTCAAGAAATATAATTTAGGGCCGGCCCAGTGGCGTAAGTGGTGAAGTTTGCACGCTCCACGTCAGTGGCCTGGGGTTCGCAGGTTCGGATCCTGGGCATGCACCTATGCACCGCTTATCAAGCAATGAATGCTGTGGCAGCGTCCCATATACAAAACAGAGGAAGATGGGCAATGGATGTTAGCTCAGGGCCAATCTTCCTCACCTCCCCATCTCAAAAAAAAAAAAAAAAAAGAAATATAATTTAAGCCATAGTATAGGGACCAAACATATACATAAGCAAACTCACATAAACATGGAGTTAAATGTATTGAGCAATGTGCAAGGATTCTATACAATAATATGCAGGGGGAGAGAGAGAAATCAAAATAAAAAAATTTTCATCAGTCATCAAGATAAAGCCTCAACAAAAGAAAGGATTTTTGTACTTAATTTTCCCAAGGAAAGAAAAATGCAGGAGATTCCACATTTCACTGCCCACGAAAAGAAAAGATGAAGGCGGTCAAATGGTACAGCCATGAGATCAAAACTGAACCTTCCAAACTACATAAAGAACTTCTACAAAATAGTAAGAAAAGAGAGACAATCCAATTGAAAGTGGCCAAATGATTTTAATAGGCACTTCACAAGAGTAGTATAACTAAATGGCCAATAACCGCCCAAAAAGGTTCTTAACTTCATTAATCACAAAGGAAATGCAAATTAAAACCACACTAAAAACTAAAAAAAAATGGACAACACCAGTGCTGGTGCAGATGTAGAGGAACTGAACACTTACTCTGCTGGCAGAAGTACAACCACTTTGGGAAACTGTTTTTATCTCCTAAAGCTAAACATACTTTTGGACCCAGCAATTCTGTTCCTAGGTACCCAAGAGAAATGGGTACATATATTCAAAGAACATTTCCAAGAATGTTCATAGCAGCACTACTTGTAATAGCCAAGTCTATCAATATGAGAATGGACAAATAAACTGTAATATACAATGGTTTAACATTCAGCATTGAAAATCAATGAACTACTGCTATCCTAACAACCTGGATGACTCTCTCAATGTTGAATGAAAGAAGTTATACAAAGCAGTACATGATGGCGAATGCCTAATTTCATTTATATAAAACCAAAAACTAATCTAGCACTTACTTTTCGGAGGAGTGAACAATGACTAAGAAGAGTCTGAAGGAAGGTTTTTAGGATGTCTGTAATGTTTTATTTATTGATCTAAATGGCGGTCACACAGTATGTTTACTTTGAAAAAAGCAGTTATATTTATGCACTTTTCTACATGAACGTTATACTTGATAAAGAGTTTACTTAAAAAAATTGAAGTTTCGGGGCCGGCCCAGTGGCGCAGCAGTTTAGTTCGCGCTTGGCAGCCTGGGGTTTGCAGGTTCGGTTCCTGGGAGCCGGCCAACGCACTGCTTGTCAGCCATGCTGTGGAGGCATCCCATATAAAGTAGAGGAAGATGGGCACGTATGTTAGCCCAGGGCCAGTCTTCCTCAGCAAAAGGAGGAAGATTGGCAACGGATGTTAGCTCAAGGCTGGTCTTCCTCACAAAAAAAAAAAAATTGAAGTTTCCTTTCAGTCTCCCTAAAGAAACCCTAATCTTAGGTGAAAACATCATTTTCCTAGCATGCCACCTCTCCCTACCAACCCATTAATAGCTTTTCATTTGTAATGTCTCTCCCAAATGTAGACACAAAGCATTGCTCCTCTGCCATCACACCTTAATGGCCTCTTCTTAAATCTACATCTGCTTATAACACCCTCTCTAAATTCTGCCTCATAGGCACACTTATTCTATAAAAGGCAGATAGCAAATATTTCAGACTTTGTGAGCCAAAGAGCAAAAATCAAGGATAGTGTATATAAGTAGTATAAGAAAGAAATTTCCACAATTTCTCTTCTTTACTAAAGAACAAAAAGATTGTAATGGAGTAAAAATTTTTTGTAATATAGATCTACTAATGAAAAGAATGGAATGGGGGGCAGGAAATATTTCATTTAATTGAGGTACAAAGTTAATGTTCTATAATTGAAAATGTTTGCAAATGTTCACCTGTTAAAAATTATTTTTAGCATACAGACCATACAAAACAGGGAGAGAGGGCTATATTTGGTTCACAAGCTATATAGTTTGCCAACCCCTGGTCTATCAACCTCTTGCAAACAGCTCCTACTTTTTAACAGATTAAAAATCTTTTGACATCCCTTCCTGCTGTCATCCTCCACAAATCCAACATCTATACTGAAGATTCTTTAAAAACTCAAGCCTTAAAATTCCTTTATCCAGCAAATGATAACAACCTTCATCCAGTACTTCATCTTTAAGACTTCCAACTTACATTCATCACCTCTTCCACCATTATCATTAAAGTGCATCCTCATCCTTATCATACCCTCTGCTGTAATTTTTATATCACCCTTTTTGGTTGTCACCTGCTACATTAGTTTAGATGTCATTTTTAGCTATTTCAAAAATTTTCTCTTTAGCAGTTTCATTGATTCCATCCACTTTCTTCAACCAAATACAATTGAATACCGATCTCTAGCTCTGGAAAAAAGTCATCTCTTTTCTATGTTCTGATTTAGGACCACCATAAAATGTCTCAAAACTAGGCAATGTTATTCAACCACATATGTGCTTTTCTCTGCTGATCAGCAACCCTTCTCATCAATCCCCTAATGACATTTATCTACAAGCCTACCCCCAAATGTTTCTACACTACTCCAATAACCTTCCACTGCTCCTCTCACTCCCAGAATAACCATCATAAACTCTATAAATCTATGATTTCCAATGTCATTAAAATCATTAAAAGCCTTTACGCCAGACTCTATTTTATGTGCTGAGAACAAAGTTCCTGCTCTCATAGAACTTATCTTTTCCAACATACTACAAACACAACAAATTGTAACTCATGTAACACGATCAGTGACTATCCTAACCATCCAGCCTTCAAAACTCAACTTAAACCCTCTCCTCCTCAAAAGTCTTTTTGCCCACTGAATGACGTCTCCCCTCATTTTTGATATCACTCTGCCAGTACTTCTCTGACATTTACTACTTGCCTTGTAATAATAAACTTTTATCTCCTGTAAAGAACAGGTCAGTTTTTTAGTGGTGAGATGTCTGAGTTTTATCTTGGATTTCTCACAATTCCATGGTAGCCCTATACTTAGTAATTGCTAAAAAAAATACTCTAGTATCTGTCTTCATCTTGGTGTATTACAGCCATCTTACCACATTCTCTCCAAGGAGGCAGGTATTTTCCACTGATTCTCAGCTGCTGTTCATAGTTTTGGTCTTGCCCTATGAAAAAGTAATTTACACTTACATATTCCTCCCTTTCATCTGTCTGCCTTGAAAAATGAAAAGTGTAAAGAACAAAATACAAAAATATGAAGTCTGGGGGCCGCCCGGTGGCGCAGCAGTTTAGTCCGCGCTTGGCAGCCCGGGGTTCGCGAGTTCGGATCCCAGGCGCCCACCGACGCACCGCCTGTCTGTCATGCGGTGGCGGCGTCCCATATAAAAAAGTGGAGGAAGATGGGCACGATGTTAGCCCAGGGCCAGTCTTCCTCAGCAAAAAGGGGAGGATTGGCAACAGATGTTAGCTCAGGGCTGGTCTTCCCCACAAAAAAAAAAAAAAAAAAAATGAAGTCTGGCTAGTTTAGAAGCATTTTTACAAGGAGCTGGTAAAGAATTTCCAAATACGGTATTTTTCTATTCCTTGATCTTTGGTGAATTATCCTCACTTACCCAGAAAAGGAAACAGAAGGCAGACCGGCTGTTTTATTCAAGCTCTATAATATATGTGTAAGTACCTCCTATGTAAAGAAAAATCAAGGCAAAAACACATCCTTTCAAGATAAAAAGCTTTATATGGCAACACATTCTTGAACATTTATTGAAAATGAACTTTGCTGCTCCCTAACAACAACTTTAGAATTGTCTAAGTGTTTAGAAAAGCTTCATAAGAATTTTGAGGATTATATGTGTCTAATGAGCCATAACTACAAAGAAGACTTAAAAAGTTATCAGAACAATTTAATGCTTATTTGTAGGGCTTTTTTATTTTATTGCTATTGGGACACACAAAATCTATTCTTCAAATCTAGAGTCCCCTAAGTAGACTTATGTTACAATCTGCTTCCAGAAATAGAATTCACTCATTTTTCTGGTCAATATTTTAATCCTTTCATCATAGTAATATTACTTCATTACAATTATTAAAACGCATTATTTTCCCAATAAACTCAAGGTATAACTGAGCCCAATATTTCAAAACTTTTAACACTGAGACGTTTTAAAATGAGGTAGCAGAACCACATACTTATTCAAGATAACTGAGTAGCCAAATTCAAATCACTCGAAGTCTGTATATCTATAAACTGGAAATCTTTTAAGCTAAAATTGTCGTTTTTTTTTTTTTTAGAGGTCCTCGTCCCCATCCGACAAAATATGCGACGCTTCTAGGAAGTGACTACTTACCGACAGAAAACTCAAAGCAAAGAATTCACCACTTTATAGAAATTAAAGTGTTAGATATTTCATTTAAGTGTAAGAAAATTATCCAAACGATCCGGCAAGCAAAAATACAAGCCCAAGCACATCCTTCCCACAGTTCCCGAAAGAAAAACCAAAATCTCTTAACACTCGTATTTGCTTTTAGAAGCCGGCCTGAAGTAAGGCTCAACCGTTACTACAGCGAAGCCAGCGCATCGTCAACTTCCGAGAGGAGACGACGCGGAAGTCCCTCGGGTCCTGGCACCTCAAGAAGGAAAGCAGAGACCTCTTTCTCCCCTGAGTTTCATACCGTCACTTCACCCTCTTCCCGGCCGAATTCCGCGGTGTTAATCAACTGGGACGACGGTAAACTACCTGTAGGTCCTTACAGTTTGGTCCGACCTGGGACGAAACTCGCGGCTGCCTCACACGTGTGTCAGGCCTAGGCCTACCGCCACCGCCTTTCGGCCTTGCCCCGCATCTCACGCGCCCCCACGCCTTCCTCGCGCTCAAAGCCCTCCTCACCTCCTTTACGGAGAGAAACTCAAGCAACGGAAAGACTAGATGCCGATCCAAAAAGTGCGCTATGCGAGTAGTCAAGTCGTACTCCGCCATCTTGCCAAGGAAAAGGGGATTGTGTTTTCACTAAAACTTTATTGGTAGAGGAGACAAACAGACAGAGTAGTACTGCGCATGTGCAATGGTTTAACTAACCCAGAGAAAGAGGCGGGGTTCGGCCTGCAGCGTTCTGAGAACAGTAGCGCAGGCGCAGGGATTCTCCCTTCCTCTGGGCAGTTCTAGCAGGCGGCGAAGCGGCGGGCGTTAATTTCTTTTCTCGGGTTTGCAGGTGTCCTGTGATCTGTTCCATTAATAAATATTGAAAACTCAGAATTGATCGCTGCGGCAGTGTCGATTGCATTGAGATGCGCCAAAGAACAAGATAATGAGGCTCCTGCTCTCCAAGAAATTACATACAAGGAGGAATATGAGCTATTATTTGGCATATGTAATCCTTTTGTAAGCGTTTGTTAAATTCAGGTGGGATGGGTTTCTAGCTAGAAAACAAGTGAAATAATTTCAGATTATAGTAAGAGCCATAATTTGGTGGAGGTGATCGGGTTGGACTTTTTTAATTAGGAAAGTTAGAGAAAACTCAGGGTAACAATTTAGCTGAGATTTCTAAGAGAAGTAGGTGACCAATTAGAGCCTGGGTAAAACCCCAGGTTTTTAAATGCCTGGTGGAAGGCACAGCAAAAACAAAGGCCATGAGACAGGAAAAGACTTGGTGTGTTTCGAAAACTGAGTATCCTGTGTGACTGGAAAGTGAGGTTAAAGACATTGAGAAGGGCAAGGTCGTGATTAAGGTTAAGGAATGCGGATCTTATTCTAAGTGCTCTGAAGCCTTCTTTGATAGTTCCTTCTCATCTTTCAAGCTTCTTCATTTTGGAGTGCCTTGGGGTCTTGGACTTCTTCTCTATCTAGGCCAATGCCCTAAGTGATATCATTCAACCTAATGGCTTTAAATGTAATCTATACATTGACACTTCCCAAATTATAGCCCCAACACAGACTGTCAGTTATCTGCAGACTCACATATGTTCAAAATCTCAACATTAACATGTCCACAACCAAACTCCCCCAAGTGGCTGATCAAAACCTACTCCTTTTGCACTTCTCCACCTCAGTGAATGCCAACTCTATCTGTCCAGTTGCTCAGACCCAAAACCTTGGAGTCATCCTTGACTTTTCTCTTTCTCTTACACTCTACATTGAATCCACCAACAAATCCTTTGGTTCTGACCTTTAAAACATATCCAGATCCAATCAGTTCACACCACCTCCAGTTAATCCCTAACCCAAACCACCATCTCTTGCTTTGAATTTTAGAACAGCCTCTTCCCTAATCACCTTGCTTCCCCCTCTTTTCCTCCAATGGTTTATTCTCCATACGGCAGCCAGAGTGACTTTTAAAAGTCAAATTATGCTCAAAACCCTCCAAGCCTTGTTATCTCACTCAGAGTAAAAGATGTAAGTTTTATAATGGCCTCTAAAGTCCTAGATCATCTGGACCCATTACCTCTCCGACCTCATCTTTATTTCCTCCTCTTGCTCACTCTACCCCAGCCCTAAGCAACCACTAATCTACTTTCTGTCTCTGTAGATTTCCCTATTCAGGACTTTCATATGAATGGAATCATAATATGTTCCTTTTTTTCACTTTGCATAGTGATTTCAGGTTTATCCAAGTTGTAGCATGTATCAATACTTCATTCCTTTTTATGGCCAAATAATATATCATTGTATGGATATACCACAAATTGCTTACCCATTCTTCTGTTGATGGACATTTGGGTTGTTTCTACCTTTTGGCTGCTATGAATAATGCTGCTGTAAACTTTCGTGTACATGTTTTTATGTGCACATATGTTTTTATTTCTTGTGTATATACCCAGAGGTGGAATTACTGGGCTATATGGTAACTCTGTGTTTAATCGCTTGAGGAACTGCCAACCTGTACTGTAATTTTGCAAGATGTTACCACTGGGGGAAACTGGGTAAAGGGTACATGGGATCTCCCTCTATCATTTCTTACATCCGCATGTGAATCTACTATCTCAGAGTAAAAGTTTATTTAAAAAAAAATGATTCCTAGACTTTGGACTTAAGAAACTGGATACCTACTGGTGACTTCCGGTGGGAGAATGACCAAGGAATATGTTTGGGTGCTATAATCAGGAACTGTGGTTCACACAGAATAAGATTCCTATTAGATATCCAAGTGGTGATATTAGTATGCAAATAGAGATACTATTCTGGACCAGTTGATATAGTTGTTAATCACTTACCATGCATGAAACCTTGTACTGGATGTTTTCAAGGATTTGTGAGTATGGTATTACTCACAAATGGCCTTCATGCCATTTACAGTATTTTGGGGAAAGCAAAGCTGAATTCCCATGAATCAGAGAAAACATGATAGTATAGGCTGTTAAATTGTGGAGAATAGTTTTTGTAGCCTCTAAGAGTTGAGAAATGATAGTTGTAATTTGAAGTTTCGTGGAAGCCCAGAGACTAAAGTTGTCATAGAATATAGACAGGAAAAGAGGAAATTAAAGAGAGAAATAGCAAGAGCTGAGGCTTCCAGCAGAAATGAGCTGCAGAGGAAGGAAGGAAGCAGGTGGCAGTATGGAAACTTGCCAAAAAGGAACAGAGAGCATCTTTGAGAAGCAGAGAGAAATAAGATGCAATTCAATTTGTCAAACGTTTTAAACTTTTATCATATGCACACTACTAAGCTAGGTCTTAATGGGAATATATGATCAGTAAGAGCTAGTCCCTGGCCACAGAAGCTTTCAATTAGGTGACAATTATTCATTCATTCACACAATATAAATTGAATACTTACAATGTGCTAAGCACTGTTCTAGATCCTGGGAATACAGCAGTAAAGAAAACAAACTACCTTTTCTAAAGAAGCTTATATTCAAATGGAAGGAGACAGATAAAGCATATTAACAAATATATACTTTGTCAGGTGGTGATAAATGCTATGAAGAACAATATGCAAGGAAAAAGTTAGAGAATAATAGGAAGAGGTTGCTAATTTATATGAAGTGGATAGGGAAGTCCTCTCTGATAAGGTAGAATTTGAAAAGAGACCTGAAGGGAGTGAGGGAGCCTGTGGCTCTCTAGAGGAAGAAAATTCTAGGTGAAGGAATATTAAGTATAAAGATGCTGAAGCAAAACTGTGCTTGATATCCTTGAGGAATAGCAAGAAGACTAGAAATTCAAGAGCTGATTGAGCAAGATGAAGTATGGCAGAAGATGAGTTCAAAGAGGGAGTGGTGGATCAGATGACAATGCTTTGCAGGCCACAGTAAGGACTTTGGGTTGTATTCTGAATGAGGTAGGAAGCTATTGGAGGATTTTGTGCACAGAAGTCACATAATCAGAGATATGCTTTTAAAAACACCACTTTGAGGGTTTGGGAGAGGTTGGGCAGACAAGCATATACACAGAGAGACCAGTTAAGAGACTACTGAAATAATTCAGGCAAGAGATGATGGTGGCTTAGAGGAGAGTGGTAGCATTGGAAGAGTTGTGGACAGTAGTGAATTCTGAATATATTTTGAATGCAGAGCTAGCAAAATTTACTAATGGATGGGATGAGAAAGAGAAGGGTCAAAGATAACTCTAAAGTCTAGAAGAACTGAGAGGTCATTTACTAAGATGAGGAAGGGTGCAATAGATGCTTGTTGTAGAGAGGAGAGATCAAGAGTTTAGTTTTGGACATATTATATTTAGGATGCCTATTAGACATATGAGAGACTGATCTTCTGTGTGGAGATACTGATTAGGCAGTGGTACATATGAATCTGAAATTCAGGAGAAAGATAAGAGCTGAAGACAGAAAACTAGATCTTGTGAACATTGATGAAATTTGAAACAATGGAACTGGATGAGATCAGAATGAGAGTGTGTTTGGAAAAGAGATGAGGAGGGCTAAATCTTAGGCACTTCGACTTGTAGAGGTTGAGACAATTCAGATCAAGTAAAGAAGCTGGAGAAGGCCTGACCAGTAAGTGGAGGGAGAGGAGGAGCAAGAGAAAGTGGTGTCCTAGGCGCCAAAGGAAGAGAGTGGTCCAAGTAGCAAGGAGCAATGAACCATGTCAAATGATGCTGTTTGTTCAAGATAAGACTGTGTATTGCCCTTTGGCTTTCAAAAATATGCAGGTTGTTGATGACCTTGATAAAAGCAGGTTCGGTGAGTGGTGGATAAAAGTCTGTTTGGTGTGAGCTCAGAAGATGGGAGGAGAGGAAATGAAACAACATATATAAATAGATCTTTTGAGGAATTTTACTGGAAACGGAAGCAGTGAAATGGGGTAATAGATGTGAGGTCTAGGGAGAATGTTTTAAAAGATGTATGAATGCTGGTAGACGTGATAGAATACTTATATAAATAACTGTAATGGAAGGATAAAGTATTATGAGAAGCTATAGGGAATATAGAAAGAGCATGGGGTCCCAATCAGAGATTGGCCCCAAACAGAGATTGATTCTCAATGAGGGTAGAGAAAATGGAGAAAGCGTGGTGGATTGGATTTGAGACTGCTGACTTTTACAATAGATATGGAAGAGAGCACTGCAGGTGGTTCAGGAACAAGTCAAACACTGTAGAGACACAAAAACGGAAAAATGTAAGAAATATTTGAGAACGACAACTTGGGAAGCTAGCCGAAGATGAAGACTCTAGGGGAAGATATGCCAGAAAAGGAGGACCAGGGCCAAACAGTAAAAAGCTTATGTGAGGAATTTGAAATTTATCTGAGGTCATGAGGATCCTTAAAGTACTTTTGAGTATGAGAGTGAATAATCCTATCTGTGTTTCAGGAAGGTAATTCTGACAGTTGTGTGGACAGTGGATTGGCTAGGTGAAATGCAGCCAGGCTGTGGAAGCTCTTCAAAACCAGACTGGGAAACTTGGATTTGATCAGATAGGCAATGGGAGCCACTCATTAAGTTCTTAAAAAAAGACATGAAGACAGTGGTGTTTTGTCCTTTAAAATTAAACTGGAAGTGATTTACAAGATGGATTAAAGTGGTGACAGATTGGAAACTCTGCTGATTTGCCTGGCTTTTCCCCTGGAATTTTCCTTGCTGGTTTGTGAAAATATCTTATTTCTTTTTATAAGAGAGATTTAGCCCCAAATATGGAAAATATGACTTTCTTGCTTTAGTCTTTTCCTAGTATTTTAGTTAAAAAGAGATATTACAGAGGAAGGACAGGCAAGGCCTCACCTGGTAGTATCTAGGTGGTATCAGGTGAAGTCTTTGATTCTGGTCCCTTCATCAAATATTGATTGAATGTTTTCTATTTACTGATCACCCTGTCAGGCTCTGGGGAAACAAAGAAAGGAAACCAATCCTAGCCTGCAAGGAGCTTACGGTTTAGTGGGGGTGGCAAGCATATAAAATGTAAAATAATCATAGCACAGTGTGAGTGTCTGTACACAGAGTGCTCCTGGGGGTCCAGGGGAGGAAGTGACTTGCTGCCAGAGAAAGGTGGAGTTTCACAGGGAAGGTAACATTTGACTTCTTCTACCTGAGTAGATGTTCAGCTGGCTAAGAAAACGAGAGAGAATGTTTCAGGCAGAGGGAAGAGCAGGCACACAGGCTTAACCATGAGGAAAAGCTTAATGTGACTGGAGACTTTGTGCCTAGAGAGTAGCATGTGTGATGTCAAGTGGCAGGACGTGAGTCTGCATTGAGGGGTCAGGGCTGAATTGTCAAGGGCATTGTAAACTATGCTAAGGAGTTTGAATTGTATCCTGCAGGCTAATTTTCCTGGTGACTCTTTTTTTTTTTTTTTTTTGAGGAAGATTCACCCTGAGCTAACATCTGCTGCCAATCTTCCTCTTTTTTTTTCTCTTTTGGTTGAGGGTGATTAGCCCTGAGCTAACATCTGTGCCAGTCTTCCTCCACTTTTTATGTGGGGCACTGCTACAGCATGGCTGGTGAGTGGAGCAGGTCCGTGCCCAGGATCCAAACCGGCCTGGGCTGCCTAAACAGAACGCATGGAACTTTAACCACTCAACCATGGGGCTGGGCCCAACCTGGTGACTCTTTTAACATCTCCCTTCGCCATACCTTCCCCTGTCTTTCTAGTTCAGGCTCTGATCATCTTTCACACAGATTACTGCATTAGTCTTCCAAAAGGTCTCCCTGTCACTGGTCCTGCAGCCTTCTAATCTGCCCTCCACCCTGCAGTCTAGGTGATCAGAATGCACATCCAATCCTGTTATGGGCTCAATTGTGCCCCCCCCCACCCCAGCAAATGCATATGTTAAAGACCTAATCGCCAGTAACTCAGAATGTAACTGTATTTGGAGATAGGATTTTTAAAGAGGTGATTAGGTTAAAATGAGGTCATTAGGTGAGCCCTAATCCAATATGACTGGCGTCCTTATAAAAAGAGGAGATTTAGGATGTAGACATGTACAGAGGAAAGACTATGGTGAAGATTCAGGGAGAAGATGGCCATCTAAAAGACAAGGAGAGATGCCTTAGAAGAAACAACCCTGCCAACACCTTAATTTTGGACTTCTAGCCTCCAGAATTGTGAGAAAATAATTTTCTCTCCAGAATTGTGAGAAAATAATTTTCTATCGTTTCAGCCACCCAATCTGTGGTACTTTGTTACAGCAGTCCTAGAAAACTAATACACTTTGCACTTCCTATTTCACATAATATAAAGTCAAAACTTCTTAGCACACAATATAAAGTTCTTTAGCACTTTATCTCTCCAGAACCCTACGCTCCTTCCGCACTAAGCTTTGCTCAAACGAGACACCAAGTTTGTTTTTTTAATTGCTCTCCAGCAGCTTCTTCCATCTAAAATGTCCTTCTGCACCCTCCCACCCTGTTGACCACCTCTTCACTTTTTAAGATTCAGGTGAAGCATCATCTTCACTATTGTGTGTTTCCCATTAGCAGAGCATATCTGAAGTAATCAGTCCCTCCTTCTGCCCCTCTTTACTGGCAGCAAACTCAGAGCCTATAACATTGTAGCTCACTTTTTTTTTTACATGTTTCCTCCTATTAGACTGTAAACATCTTTAGCATAAGTATAAGCATCTTGATATCTATGAATATCTATCTTTATAGTCCCAATTCCTGTCTTAGTACCTGACATATAACAAGTACTTGATAAATGCTCTAGAAATGAATAAATGTGCATAGAGCCTTGCTATCCAGACCTATGTGTTCTTGAAAGAAATTCATCTATATTTAGGAATAGTCTAATGAATACCTATCACTACTACTGTAGTGGACACATTTTTAGAAAGTTCATGTCTCCTGATTCATAGCTCTCTTAGATATTTTTAAATAACACTAAAAACATTATTTTTAATCCAGTTACCTTTTTTATATACTGCATGCTCATGCCTATTGCATTTTAATATGTCTGCCTTCTTCAGTTATATTTCCAGTTCACTTATTTAGCACACATTTATTCATTCCCTATTCTGTGCCAGACACAGTGCTAGATTCTGAGGGTAAGAAAATAACTGAAATACTATTCTACACTAAAGGAACTCACAATTAGGCAGAAGGGACAGATGCATAAACCAACAATTATATTGCAGTGTGGTAAGTGCAATGATAGAGATGTGCATGCGATATTAATGGAGTGGTTTAATTAGATTGAAAGCACAGATACATCTTATATCTAGGTGTTTTCTTTTTATTTTTTCCAAAATAAATATTGCTTCTTGGAGTGTGTATCTTCAGAAGATGACTTTTTCCTGACCTTATTCCCTTGCTCTGGAGGGACCTTATTGAAACTCCTCATGTACTGATTCCATCTAATGCCTGTGTGAGAATTTCCAGAAGCCTCAGTCCTGCTGTCACCCTCATTAAAGAATCACACAGAGAGAAGGCGCCTTCAGAGGACTTAAATCCCCTTCTTTCTTCACTTACCACCTCATATAAAGCTAGGATTGACAGCTAATTCTACTCTATTCTGAGACTTTGTAATATGTGAAGTGAAGGATATTGGGCAAAGGGAACCATCACTGCTTTTTCTCATCTGTCCCTAATGTTAGGACCTGGAATGCGGCTACCCCATTCTTTGGGGGAAAGTAGAAATTCCCAGTAGTTGGGAATATCTCAGAGGAATCTGAAAGAATTGTGATGAATCTGAAAGAGTTGAGAAGCTAATATAAACCACTAGCCACTTCAGAACATAATTAAAATACCCAAGTACCTGTTCAAATACTTCTAATTCTGTGTGTCTTTTATAGAATATTCCATATCTGTGTTATCTGTCTTTAAAAATTCCTGCAGTCCAAATAAACACTAACTGCCTGATTACCAGACCAACATGGTTGATTAACATACTTACCGATAGAAATACAGTGATACTGAAAATGCAGTACAAGCTCTAATAATGACAATTATCATTTGAACACATTCTCCTGTATAGTAACAACCAGCTTCAATTATCTGGCCAGAAATCTTATTAAGCATTTATTTGAAAAATTTGATGTGAAAAATACAGGCCTTTTAAGAAAGTAATTTTTAAGTAAATTTTGCATGTTACTTTAAGCATATCTCAAGCCAGTGCTAGGATCTACTGGCCATAAGGGAATTAAGCTAGTATTGTATGCAAGTCAAGTTACTTCTGATCTAGCCAGAAACTAAAAGTAAATATTGAGATGATGTAGGGAGCCAAGTAGAATTTTCAGCCTGGAACCCAAACAGGAAACCAGGGTTTTCCAGGGACTCCAGAGGCCCAAGGCAGAAGAGTTAACTAGGAAGAAGAGTAACCCTGTTCATACGTGCAGTATACCGTTTGTCATGTTGTATTTACTTATCTGTTTACACATCTGTCCTTCCACTAAACTATGAGTTTTACAAGGTCAGGAATGAGGTGTATTTGTGTCTACACCCATGTCCCTTTTGGAGGAAATAAAGAAAAGGGAAAGAAACCCTGTAGGAAGCCCCAAAGAGGGATAACAACTGGAATTTGTGGGAAAGAACTTGGATATTTTAATATTATCAAACTAACCAGATGATATGAGACCATGGATCTGGTTAGAGAAGTCTTACCCAACTTTCCTTTTTAGAATAGGAAATAGCTTTGCCATTTTTTCATTACCTTGTTTATTTCCCTCCCAGTGCTTATCACAATCTATAATGACCTTGTTTATTTGTTTACTGGTTTACATCCTTCTCACCTTAATTCCATGAAGGCAGGAACCTTATCTGTGGTCTTGTTCATTACTGCCCAGTAACTGTTTGTTGCTTACTATTTGCTGAATGAATCTTTGAATGAATTAATATGTGTGATTTAGGCTGAATGAATACATTTGTGTCCTGAAAATTTTGTACATGATAGAAAAAGTTCACTTACATACCAGGATACAATGTGCAGAAGGGGAAGTAGAACTATTGAAAAAGGAAAGAACATAAAAAGCACCTTGAATCCTGGTATTTGACTTCTGAAAAGGCGATCTCCCCTTTTTATTCTCTTAAGTGATTATGGAAAATTAACTCAATGCCAGTAGAGGAGGAGAGTGGGTTAGTGGTATTCTTATCTTTGAAGGCTTCTCGGAGTCCTGGAGATAGGAGATGAGGGAGTTGTCACAGCAGTCAAGCACCATTTATTTAACAGAAGTATTCTGTACCTGCCCTGTGACAAGAACTGAGTGAGGCTACAAATATACAAAGAAGCCTAAGAGGAAGGTCGTGAGGCAGCAGCGGGTACCAAGCAGAGCTCCCAGTCTGTAGCTGCTGGAAAAGATCTGTGTACTAGATTCACTGTTTTTATCTCTTTTCTTCATTTCCTTTTGATTTTTAAAATTTAAAAATTTCCTCTTTTTCACTTTCTATTTCTTTTAAGGCATTAATTAACCTAATTCTATTAAATTGACAGATTAATTAATCTAATTCTTTTCTGAGATCTGTCACCTCAATGCTGAGCTTTTCTAATTCTGATTTATGATGTTTTTTCACATCTTAAATCATTTTCTTAATGTCTTTTAGGCTTGTTTTGAAATGGTAGGTTATAATTTTTAGCTGTTTTGCGGGCACATCTTCCTGGCCCGCTTTCCTTGTCTGTAGGGTTGTTAGTTTGCTCCTTATTCTTTTTTTTAAATAATAATTTTGTATGAGATTTGCCTTCGATACTCTCCTGGTGCTCATTTCTATGGGCAATTAGGTTTTTTTCCCTAAACTTTTACAGTGAGGTGGGTGGAGAAAAGCTTTTCTGACTTCAGCATGCTCCCTCTTCTGTTGTTTTTGTGTAGTGGTCAAAACCTTGGTGGCCTGCTCTCTGGGATTCTGTGGTCCCGTTTCCTTCTTCCTGGATCTCTTCTTTCCTCTGTCCCAGTTGTCCCGGTGCTGCTGAGATTTATTCTACTCACAGCAGCTTCTCCTCCTTAGTGTGGAGCCATGTCCCAATCAGAGCACCGGGGAGTCACAGGCGGCTCTGCTGCTCCGGCCCCTACAGTCCTCTGGGCTGGAGCATCGCCCCTGCGGGAGCAGACAAAGCGTTCGCTCCCACGTGGCTGCCGCGCGCTCCCGGCAGCCGAGCCCACCCTGGCACCTGTGGGCACCTGAGCGCACCTGCCCGTGGCTATCGCTGGGCCTCGGCTGCTTCGCTGCTGCCGCCCGCTAGCTTCCTTCTTCCTCCCGCACTGACCCTGAGAATCTGAGACTGTTGGCGGTTTGGCCCCACCCACTTGTATTTTGGGGCCCCCTGTCCTTGTTGTAAATGTTGCCCCTGACTTTTGGCTTCGCCATCTGGTTGCTCTGTTGTTGTAGTTGTTGTTGTTTTGCTTTTTGTTTTGTAGGAATTCGGAGATTTAAAACCTGGGCGTCCGCCATCTCTCCCAAATCTCCATCAACTGCCTTTAAAGCTGGGACAAACCTGGGACTAAGTAGATATGACTTTCCACACAGCTCTTTGAATTAATGAGCAGTCCTAATATTTATCAAATTTATTGCCCCTCTTTATCCCTATCACTGGTCTCTTTACATGTAGCAGCTTATTTCTTTCTAACCAGTTCTTCTGTCTTCAGCTTTGGCCCTCACCCTCCATTCTTGGTCTAAGTAATCTCCCTAACATGCAGATAGGACCATATCACTCCCCTATTCCTACTGAGTAAATCCTGAACTCCTTGGCAGGGCATGCAAGACCCTCCATAACTGGGACCTTTCTCCCTCTTTTGTCTGACCTCCTGTTGCATCACCTTCAAACCCTGTGCATGAATACTACTGGATGGCTTGTGACCACCCATGTGTATGGCATTGTTTCAACCCTCAGTGCTTTTGTGCATCTTATGGTCTCTGCTTCAAATGTCTTTCCCACCTTTCTTCTGCTGGCTAATTCTTATTTGACTTTCCAGACTTAACTGCCCTCCTCTGGGATTCCACAGCATCTTGTACTTCTTGATATATGTGATCTGATAAAGTGTCTCCTCCATTTGGCAGTAAACTAAGGACCATATCTTACTCACCTTTGTGCCCCCACCTCAAGTACAGTGCATTGCACATAGATAATATAAACATTTTTACTGCTTCTTCTACCTATCCTTTCTGAGTCATTTTACCTGACCTATTTCATTTACTGCCATGGTACATTAAAAGAAAAAAGTAACAAATTTCTCTCTTTGGCTCAGGCACGTGTTCTGAGCTCCAGATTGTTGATTCACCTGCTTGAGTAACAGCTGCACTTGCATGTCTCCCAGGAATCCAAAATCAAGATCCGGATGTCCACTAGTGTTCCCTTTCTTGATCAATGGCACCTTGTTGGTCACACCAGAGAATACGAGTCATGCTAACTCATTCTGTTTTCAAAACTCCCCAGTCATCGTCTTGTTGATTCCACCTTCCAGGCCTCTCTCAGATCCATCCTTTCCTCTTCTTGTCCACTGTCACTGCACTACTTGAAGCCCTATCATCTCTCACCTGAAGCCATTTAAAACAGATTTCTAACCGTATTCCTGTATCCACTCTTGACTTTGTCTAATCTATTTTATATGTGATGGACAAAATTACTCTTTGAAAATGAAAACCTGATCATATTGTCCTCTGCTTAAAACCAGTCCGTGGCTTTTCATTGTTCTTCGCATGAAGTGTGAAAATCCTCACTGGCCTCTAAGTTCCTGTTCTTCCTTTTACTCACTGGTTTCCTTTCAATTCCTCAAATTTAGCCAACTCCTTCCCATCACCCAGTTATGCTAGTTCCAGTGCCTGGATACTGCATGCCATGTTCCTTCCCCCTTACCAGGCCAAACTCATTCTTTAGCTTTCCTATAGTAAATATTTCTCTGCTCTTCTTTATGTTACATATATATGCACCTCTAAACAACATAGTTTAGTTTTGCTTGTTTCTGAACTTTACATAAATGAAATCACATTGTACGTATCCTTTTGTGACTTGTTTTATATTCAACCTTATATTTGAAGGATTCATCCATGTTGCTTGAATGTATAGTTTGTTCATTTTCATTGCTCCATAATATTCCACAATTTCTTAAAAATCTGTTCTAGAGCCAATGAACTTTAGGATTATTTCCATTTGGGGGCTATAAAGAACTATGAATGATGCTGCTATGAACCTTCTTATACATATATCCTGGTCTACCTGTGCATCTATTTTTTCAGGGTATATACCTTTGAACTTTGGCAGGTAACGCCAAACTGTTTTCTAAAGGGAGCATTCAAGATTACACTCCCATCAGGAATATATGAGAATTATTATTGCTACATATCCTTGCTGACACTTTTTAATTCATGCCAATCTGATGGAGGTGTATTTTGCATACACTTTTTATAATAAATTGATGCTTATAAAATAATAATATGGCAGTATATGGTCAGTTGTTTCCATAGATGGCCAAAACAATGCCTCCAACAACCCTGCATGCCCTACTGCAATGTGATTTTGTAACTCCTCCATTAAAAAGTGGAGTCTGTTTCTCTTCCCCCTAAATCTAGACTGATGCCATGACTTGCTTTGGCTTCTAGGTCTAGGTGTTAAGAAGACTTGCAGCTTCACTTTCACTCTCGTGGGATCCAGCTGCCATGTAAATAAACTCAGGCTACACTACTGAATGATGAGACACTGTGTAGAAAGAGAGAGGCTTAGCCATTCCCCAGCTGTTTCAACTACTCCAGCTAAGCTGCCAGACACACGGGCGAAGCGTTCTTAGACATTCCAGCCTCAGTCAAGCTTTCAGCTGAATGAAGCTGCATGAGGGAACCCAGACAATACTATGTACGGAAAAAATAAATGGCTGTTATTTTAAACCACTCAGTTGTAGAGATTTTGTTACACAGCAATAGATAAATGAATCGTGATATATATCAAAAGCCTTAAAAAATGTTTATACCCTCCATACCAATTTCTTTCTTTTAACCATCTATCTTAAATATTTAAAAATGAAGTTTTTAAATGTGTACAAAAATATTCATTGTAGTGTTATTCACATTTATTTAAAGTGGAAACAACTTCTATGTTTAAAATTTGGAATGCAGAGTAATAAAATAAATTATGATGCTTTCATAAGATAAAACATTCTATAGCCAAAGCTATGTTGAAAGGATTTTTTTGTGTGTGTGAGAAAGACTCGCTCTGAGCTAACATCCGTTGCCAATCCTCCTCTTTTTGCTGAGGAAGATTAGCCTTGAGGTAACATCTGTGTCCATCTTCCTCTATTTTGTGTGTGGGATTCCTCCACAGCATGGCTTGATGAGCAGTACATAGGTCCATGCCCAGGATCCGAACCTGTGAATCCCAGGCCGCTGAAGCGGAGCACGCACTTAACCACTACACCACTGGGCCGCCTCTGCTTGAAAGGGTTTTTAATGACGGAAAATGCTGAAGGAAAATATCAAGTGGTAATGGCAGAATTATATATATATATATATATATATATATATATTCTTATTAAAAAAATTGTACATAAAGGGGCCGGCCCGGTGGCGCAGCGGTTTAGTCCGCGCTTGGCAGCCCGGGGTTCGCTGGTTCGGATCCCGGGTGCCCGCCGACGCACTGCCTGTCAGCCATGCCGTGGCGGCGTCCCATATAAAGTGGAGGAAGATGGGCACAGATGTTAGCCCAGGGCCAGTCTCCCTCAGCAAAAAGAGGAGGATTAGCAACGGATGTTAGCTCAGGGCTGGTCTTCCTCACCAAAAAAAAAAAAAAAAAAATTGTACATAAAAACACTGGAAAAAATAAATCAATATGTTAACAATGGTTTGGTGATTTTGATTTAAGTTTTCCCATTCTTTGAACGTTTTCTACAGAGATGATATATTGCTCACATAATGAAAGAAAAGATGCTAATGTTATCTTTGGGAGAAGTAGAAAAATTTCAGTGAAATTTTGCATGCTCTGGCAGAGGAAACGCCCCTACTTTTTAAGTTGTACAGAGGCACTCTGCTTCCCCTCGTGGCAATCAGTTCAAATTTCAGGAGCAAACATAAAGCCTCGGTAGCGCAGATTTTTGAAATTTAGAGAACAGCGTTTCTAATTCTTAATTTTTCTAAATTAAAAAAAAAACTACTATTTTACTGTTAGAATTATTTCATAAAAGAAAGGACATTTCGAAGTCCTGAATGTAGGAAGAACATAATCTCAAAATAAAGGACAATCCTTTAAATACATTTAACTTTATGAAAAACTCACTAGGGACTTTCAGATTTTCATTTTGCCATGGATTTGTGGAAACGTCATTTGGGAGACTCTGGCTCAAAAAAAGAAAAAGCAACACTAAAATTTAAAATTACACAAAGACAGTAAATGTCATATATATTCTTCCTCAGTAGAAAACCACCTAGAGTTCCCAATAAGATTATCTTTCAAGTTGAGAGTAATGGAACTTCAAGAATTATGCGTCAAGTTAGGCTTCCTTTGAGGGCAGAATTTCTCCAAACAGAGGTGCTTATTTAATATTCAGTGTCAGGGACCCTATCCCAGACCTATTGATATTGAATCCTTAGGAGTGTGTCCTAGGAATGTACACTTTAAACAATATCCTCAGGGAAGACTTACACACCTATAACTGGAGGAAACATTGTCTTTTAAGAGTTCTCTATCTTGATCTGGTTGGTGGATCATGGCTGTAACACATGTAAAAATTCATTAAGATGTATACTTAGTTTGTATATTTTATGTAAGTTATACCACAGTAAAAAATAAAAAGAAACAAAAAATAGTAGGAGTTACACATTGCTTCAGCAAAATAAATAAACCTATTATTTAGTAAATTTTAGTTAATACTCATCATAATTTATATATTTCTGTTCTGAAGCAGATTATTTTGCATTTTTGTTAGCAACTTTAGGCACTGGTCATTTTAGAAACAACATTTTACATACTTTTGGTTAAAATAGTCTTGATTTTTTAATGGAAATACAACTCTAGTTTATAGCCGAATTTATTTGTTTGAAAAACAAGCCATCATTTTGTTTTCATGGATATAGATAAAATTCATTATTTTAGATTTTTAAAATTTTGTATTTCTTTAGAAACTTGATATTTCAAATAAATGGTGCTTTTAAAACCCTGTAGTCTTTGCTTTGTGGATATGAAGAGATGAAAACATCTGTAGGAAGGAAGGAAGGTAGAAAAAGACAGGAAAGGAAAGAAAGAAAGAAAATGGAAAAAAAAGTGTCCTGGGGACAAAATATTCCTGCCCATCCTCTCAGAATAAATCCCTTCAAATAGCTTAAGACATTTCACACATTATGATCTTTAGTTATATCTCTACCTATTTATTCTCTGATTCTCATGTAAAACAGCCTTCTTAACTGCATAATAGCTCATTGTAACACTTTATATCTGAACATATTTTGTCATTGTTTCTACTGGTGTGTATTTACAAGCTTTATTATTATTATTTAAAATATTTGACTTTGTGTTGGAAAGAGGAGCAAGGACTCACTGTGAGGGGCAGAGCACCTTTAAGAATTTGTGGCCTCTCATTTTGATGCCTGATTTATCACACACCTTCATAATTTTACTAGTGTCAGAAGGAGGCCTGTTTTCTCTTGGAATCCTACATTCTTTGGGGATGAAGTGTTCAGAGTCTTTAACACTCTAGTATTGGAGTGTCTCTTGAGTATTTAGCATCTGGATACAGCCGTCATCACAGTAATGAGAGATAGAGCAGGCCAGAACTGACTCTGTCCAGGGGAAAAGCAGGATCAACACCAAATCTACCATGGCTTTTCCCAGTGTTGCAAAAATAATGGGTCAGTAAGGCATTGCGATGAAATACTTCCTCAGTCTTGCATTTAAGTTGTGTTATTGTCACCCAAGCTACATACAGTTGGGAAATTACTCTAATAACTAATGATATTACTATAAAAATTTAGGCTATCATAAGCTGTAATTTTCATAACAACAGTTATTGGCTGTTATTGTCAACTTTGTTTTTGTCATACACATATAATAGTATCTTTTTTTTCGATAATAAAGAGTGCTAAAAATATTAAAAGGGATTCTGAAATATAATCAATAACCCATGTTTGCTCAGAAATGATTTCCTTAGTATTACCAAGAGAGACAAACTTCTACACTAGATGGACCATCTCTCATTTTGTATTCATAAAATAACCTTTTGTTGCTTTTATTATAAAAATCATACATACATGTAATAAAAAGACTTAAAAATACAGATAAGCTAAGAAGAAAATAATTAAAATCTCCTGTGGAACAACCACTTAGAAATAATCTCTGTTAACATTTTTATGTCGAGATACATCAAGAGTGAGACCGACAGGTCACTGCGTTTACTTACCACAAACAATGTACTAGACCTTGCTTTATGAATATTAGCTCAACTAATTCAAAGAACAATTCTATAAAGTGGTACTATTATAAACTCTGTTTTACAGAAGAGAAAGCTGAGGAACAGAGTTATTAAATGACTTGCCCAAGGTCACACCACTAGTAAGTAGCAGAGCTGGGATTTGAGGCCAGGCAGTTGACTTTGGAATCTGTGTTCTGAGTCACTTGCTAAAATTACACTTACCAATATATTTTTTAAACAGCTTTAATAAGGTATAGCCAATATACAATAAACTGCACATATTTGATATATATGATTTGATAAGTTTTTTTTAACCATCTTAACTATTTTTAAGCGTCCAGTTCAGTAGTGTTCAGTATGTTGAAACTCTATACCCATTAGACAACATTTCTCCATTCCTCCCTCTCCCCAGCTTTTGGCAACCACCATTCTACTTTCTGTTTCTATGAATTTGACTGCTTTAGGTACCTCATATAAATGGAATCATTCAGTATTTGTCTTTTTGTGGCTGGCTTATTTCACTTAGCATAATGTCTTCAAAGTTCATTCATGCTGTAGCATATGACAAGATTTCCCTCCTTTTTAAGGCCAAATAATAGTCCATTGTATGTATGTTCCACATTTTGTTTATCCATTCACCTGTCACTTACATATGGCCTGCTTTCACCTCTTGGCTATTGTGAATAATGCTGCTATAAACATGGCTGTGCAGGGGCGTAGTGGCTAAGTTCCCGCACTCTGCTTCGGCAGCCTGGGGTTCGCAGGTTAGGATCCTGGGCGCGGACCGGCGCACCACTTGTCAAGCCATGCTGTGACGGTGTCCCATATAAAGTAGACAAAGATGGGCATGGGTGTTAGCCCAGGGCCAATCTTCCTCAGCAAAAGAAAGAGGATGATTGGCAATGGATGTTATCTCAGGGCTAGTCTTCCTCACACACACAAAAATAAAATAAAATAAAATAAACATGGCTGTGCAAATACCTCTTTGAGATCCTGCTTTCAATTCTTTTGGATATAAATCCAGAAGTGGGGCTGCTGGACCATATGATAATTCTTTTTTTAACTTTTTGAGGAACTACTATATTGTTTTCCATGGCAGCTGCACCATTTTACATTCCCACCAAGGGTGCACAAAGATTCCAATTTCTCCACATCCTTGCCAAAACTTGTTATTTTCTGTTTTGTTTTTTTGATAGTGTGGGGGATCAGAATTGGCCACCTCAGGATGTGTCTCTCTCTACTTTGCTCTGAAGGAGGCTTTGACCTTCATCCCTCCAACTCTCTAAAGGGATTTGGGATGGAAGTCCTGTGCCTGGGATGGGCCTTCACCTTGTATGACTCTGGGTATCGATAGACTGGGAGGGTCTTCGCTACACCCATTCCTACCAAAGTTCTTTTTACCATACATTTACATTTTTGTGTGTGTGTGTGTGAGGAAGACCAGTCCTGAGCTAACATCCGCCGCTAATCTTCCTCTTTTTTGCTGAGGAAGACTGGCCCTGGGCTAACATTGGTGCCCATCTTCCTCTACTTTATATGGGACGCCGCCACTGCATGGCTGACAAGCAGTGCGTCGGCAGGTGCCCGGGATCCGAACCGGTAAACCCCGGGCTGCCAAGCGCGAACTAAACCGCTGCGCCACGGGGCCAGCCCCACCATACGTTTACATTTGTAAGAGAAATCTCCGTTTGTAAAGGTATCTCCTTCTCTGTACTGGGAAGAGGGGTGGATGACCTCATCTCTAGAAATTTGTCAATGTGGAAGGTGAGGCCTTAAATCTGCATAATAATCTTACTGTACTTTTCTTGGAATCCCTCATGGCTGACACTCCCAACTCCCCCCAAATCCTCATTTGTCTATATAAGAGGAGACTCTCCACCATTTTGTCAAGAGACAATCCCTGGTCTCTCCCATGTATACACGTTGTATAAAGCTTTGTTTGATTTTCTCCTGCTATTTGGCCTCATGTCAATTTAATTTGTAGCCCAGCCAGAAAGGACCCAGATTGGGTAGAGAATGCTCTTTCTGCCCATCAACAGTAAACATTCTAATGGGTGTGAGATTTGCATTGTGGTTTTGATCTGCATTTCTCTAATGATTAGTAATGTTGAGCATCTTTTCATAAGCTTGTTGGTCATTTGTATATCATCTTTGGAGAAATATCTAGTCAAGTCCTGTGTCCATTTTTTAATTGTTTTTTTTGTTGTTGTTGAGTTGTGAAGGGGAGAAAGAGCATTCTCTACCCACTCTGGGTCCTTTCTGGCTGGGCCACAAATTAAATTGACATGAGGCCAAATAGCAGGAGAAAATCAAACAAAGCTTTGTAACGAGTATACATGGGAGAGACCTGAGGAAAATGAGTATCTCTGTCCAGAATGGTGGAGGTTCTCCTCTTATATAGACAAATGAGGATTTTTGGGGGATTGGGGAGTGTCAGACCTGAGGGATTACAAGAAAAGCACAGTAAAGGAGAGTATGCAGATTTAAATTTTCGCCTTCGGCACTGACAAGATCCCTACAGATAAAGTCACATCCCTCTCTTCCTGGTAAAGAGAAGGAGATACCTTTACAAATGGAGATTTCACTTACAAATGTAAGTGTATGGTAAACAGAACTTTGATAAGAATGGGCCCAGCAAAGGTCCTCCCAGTCTATTGATACCCAGAGTTATTCATGGTGATGGCCTGTCCTGGGGACAAGCCTTCCATCGCAAATCCCTTCGGACAGTTAGTGGGGGCAGGGAAGGTTAAAGTCTCCTTCAGTGCTAGAGGTGGCCAATTCTGGTCCCCACAGTTGCAAGAGTCCTTTATATATTCTGGATATTAGTACCCAATATATTTTTTTAAATAAACACAGAATAATATTTATATTTTGCAGGCTGTTTTGCAAAGTGCTTTTTTATGTATTTTGAATATATTATTTAATATTACTTTGCTATAAGATTTATGTTATGTCATATAGTTACAGTATAACTTTTAACGATCTCTCTGTTGTAGACATCTTATGCTATTTTATTTTTTTTCCTATTATAAATAAAACTACATTGATCATATTTATTGATTTTACGATAGTTTCTGTATTAGTTTCCTGAGTCCACTGTAACAAATTTGGTGTGTATAAACAACATAAATTTATTCTCTCATATCTCTAGAGGCTAAAAATCAGAATTCTGGCAGGGCCACACTGATCCTAGTATTCTAAAGGAGAGAAGTTCTTTGCATTTTCTGGCTTCTGAAGGCTTCTATGGGCATGTCTTGACTTGTGGCTGCGTCATTCCAATACCTGCCCAGTGGTCACATTGCCTCCTCCTCATCTGTCTGTATGATCTCCTCTGCCTTAATCTTACAAGGACACTTGTCGTTGGATTTAGGGCCTACCCAGATAATACGGAATGATCTTATCATCTCAAGATCTTTAACTAACTTACATTACAAAGACCCTTTTACCTTATAAAGTAACAGTCACAAATCCTGGGGATTAGGACATGGACATATCTTTTGGCAACCCACCATTAAGATAAAGTTCTAAAATTAGAGTTGTTGGTTCAGGGTATGTAAAAAATATAAATGTTTTTCAATAAATATTTCCAAATTGTGCTCAAGAATGACTTTGAATTGCATTTTTATTGTTCTTAAACATATGTGTTGTGTGCGTGCTTGCATACACACCATGCAAAAACGAATGTGTACTCCATAAAAATAAAAAAGGAAAGAAAAGAGAAGAGGAAATTGGAGGTTGGGGAGAAAATAGAAAAAGAATGATGGGGCCTCTCAGAGTTGTCCTCCTTGATAATTTAAGTTCTATCCATAGTTGTTTCCATAAAACATACCCTATTGGTCTAGGCCTAGAAATGTGGCAAACTTGTGTGGTTTTGATTTATTTATTTGATTATCTCTGGTTCTGTCTAGAAATGTTTTATTTTCAAACCTTTGCATTTTTGTTAAAATAATCTTCGATTATGACACACTGTTTTCCATTAAAAAGAAACCTTTTTTTCTATTTTCCACAATTGTCACATAACCTCAACAATGTAGAGTATAAATTTTTGAACTTTAAAAATCATTTGATGAATAAACTAAGAAATGCTTTATCTGGATATATGTATGCGTATATTCTGTGGGGAGGCAGAAGACCATCAGGATTGGGTATTTCTTTTCTTAAATATACTAGTTGAAAAGTTCACCAGAAAAGAACTCAGGATAAAAGTAATTTTCAAGAGCATTTGGGTAATAAATCGTGTGGAACTGTACTTTCAGTACTTTATCATGAATAGCAATGAATCACCAGCTTGTTGATAGAGGGTGACTTTTTGTAACCAACTTGCAGATCTTACACATCCAGTTGAGTCCTTCAAAGTCAGAGGTAATGCTCTTATTCCAGGGATATGACCATTGCTCAAAGCTGGGTGTTAAACTTCTCTCTTAAAACTAACTGCTTTTAACTTGTGACTTCAGATTCTCAAAAATAAATCAATTTCATTTATTTGATAAACTCATCTCATATTTTTTCCAAAATTTCTTATTTTTCAGTTTAACCATCCAGTGGACATGGATCTGAATAACTTTTGTCTGGTTCCAAAAACCAAATCTGCTTTCATGGAAAAATAATTTGCCACCAGAAAGAATACTCAATATGTTGCTACATTTTCCAAAAATGATTTAAGCAACAGCATTATCATAAATATATGGCCTCCTGAGGAGCTTACTTTGAGAGAGAGAGCACTCAGAAGTGTTATTTGTGGTATGCTTTCATAAATATCCTGACACATTGCTACAAAAGCAACACGATACGTTATAGGATACTAGGTTTTATGAGGAAGAAGGCACTCAAAATTTTCTAGTCAAATCTCCCAATCTTACAAATAAGGAAAGGTGAGATTCAAGCAACTTAAATAAGTTGCAGAAGGCTAGCTACATCTTTAGTTGGTGAGGGAGTTTAGGGAGATCCAAGTTCTTTAATTTGATTTTAGGGTTTTTTTTTTTAAACTATAATATGCTGTAGTTGAAGTTGTGAATTGGCAAGTGGCTAGCAAAGTTCAACCTGCAGATGTGTTTGCATTAGCTAGAAATTTTTAAATACCTTTAAGTGGGGCAATAATTCTCTACTTCAGATTAGCAACAGGTTTTAGTCATGAGTGAAACACGGTCTTTGGATAAGATTGCCAGATTTAACAAATAAAACTCTGAATTTCAGATAAATAATGCTTAATTTTTTTTAATTTTCATTTTTATTGATGTCTTAATAGTTTATAACATGGTGGGGTTTTAGCTGTACACTTAAATAATGCTTAATTTTGTACCATAAGTATGTCCCAAACATTGCATGGGACTCGTATACTCATAATAAAAATATTCATTTATTTGGAATTCAGATTTAACTGGGCATCCTATATTTTATGTGGCAAACCTAGCTTTGGAGAGTATTAGGCATACATAGCACCATTTTGAGTCCAGCCTACTAGCCAGGTGTGGCAGAAATAGTTACTATTCACCAAACAACCTTATGTTCCTCCACATTTTGCAGCTTCCTTGAAGTTAGGCAGAGCTACAAGACTAATTCTGGGCAATGACCTGTGGATAGAAGTGACATATGTCAGTTGATTGATGCACCTAAAAGCCAATGTGCAACCAACCCCTCAAGGTCACTCTTTCCCTGCTGCAATGAACTAGAAGCCATCTGTTCAAGATGGCATAGATGTAAACACAGCAGCCTTGGATCCCCGTACATACATACTTTGTATGTAAGAAATAAGCCTTTATCTGTTAATCCTTGAAATTTCAGGCTTGGTTTCTTACTGCAGCTTGGCATAGCCTATTCTGACTAACACACTGTGTATCATTAGATAAATTAAGTAAACTCTGTGAGTTTAAGTTTGCTGTTGTTGTTTTTTAATCTTTATGGAGTTGCCATCAACTTTGCAGATTTCTCTGGAGGACTGAATGAGAATTATAGGTGAAAAGCTCCAGCCCTCCATCTGCTGCATGGTAGGCTGCAACAGAAGAGAATGATATTTAATGATAGCATGCCCATTATGAATATTGTTTTAATTCTTATAACAATCTTATGAAATATGTGTTATTATCATTTCCATTTTATAACCAAGGGAAATGAGGCTTGCAGTGGTTAAGCAAATTGCCCAAGGTCATTTCACAGAGCTCTTATTAAATATAGAGCTAAGACTCTATTCCAGGACATTCTGACTCCGAAATCTGTATTTTCCAATCTATGTCACATAAACATTTGCCTTTGACATACAGAAGCCTGTCTCTATGCCATTCATTCATGTAAAAAGCATTCAGTGATTGCCTACAATAAATGCCCTATATTAGCATTAGAATACAAAGATGAAAGACCAGACCAATCTTGCCCTTAAGGATGTCTCAGTCTTGCTCAGGCAAGTAAAAATGTAATTAAAAATTAATAAATAAGTAATGTGATAGAAGGAAGCACAACTTCTGAAGGAACACATGTTGGTAATGGGAGTGGGGTTAGAGGAGGCTTAAAGGAGGTGGTGAAACCTGAACTGAGTCTTGGAGGGTAAATGTGAGTTGGTCTGACAAAAACAGGCTGGGTATTCTAGGCAAAGAGAACATGTACTAGGCATGCACAAACCCATTTGGTGTGTTCAGGAATTGTAATTACTTATATGCCTGGATTACAATCATGTAGTGAGTTCAGGAGTCGGGTATAATCAGTGGGAGCTAGAAACACAGCAAAGGCTGCCCAGTGGGAGTGGGCCTACTGAGATAGGGGCTGTCCAGGGGGACAAAGGACATGTAGGTACCACCAGAGATGCAGAAAGAGGGGTCGAAATACCCTGACTCACTTCGTCTTCCTGCCATCCAGTCTCCCACCACTGACTCCCATTGGCAAACCTAACTGGAATTCAATTGGAAAGGGAGCCAGCTTGCTGCTATACAGAACAGAATAGGGGAAGGGTGAGGAATGGATCCTAGAACAAATAACACAAGAATATCAGCTCTACCCTTGCATTGTGAAGAGAATGCTCACATTCTTCAATCAAAAATATTGAAATATACTATTGTCTCCAATTGTGTTTCCTCAGAAGCAGATCTTGAGAAGGAGATTAGGGTATCAAACATTTATTGAGGAGTTCTTTCAGGATCAACACTTGTTGAAGAGAGGAGAATGAAGTGGGATTGGGCAGAGGTAGGAGTTGAGCTGCATTGCAGTCCCAACAAAGCCTCAGCTGACCCCACGTGCAGTTGTGCAGCCAGGACAGCCCATTATAGCTGTCTTGAGTCAGGGCACTGGGATTGGACTTTTGTACTCCCATACTGACTGGTCATTGGATACTAGCCATCCTGAAAAGGAAGCATGACCTTGGGCAAGGCAGTTTTCTTCAGTCTAAGAAATCCCTATAGAAGGCTGACAGCTGACGGTCATCTTCCAGCAGCATTCCCAGAAGCTGGGGAAATAAGTCACAATTTCTATCATAATTCGCCCCTTGTGCCCCTAAATCTTTGCATAGTTTCCACAAGCAGCTCCCCATGAGCCTTTCTTCCTGAAGGAAATTTGGAAAAGGAAGGTTAGTGGGACAAGCTAGAGTTCCCACTGCTGCACTGATCACAGGGCCACAACTAACACTGGCTGTCTCCCTCCTCCACTATGCCTTCTAGATCCCCTCACCCTTAGCCATCTTCTTTGCTGGTCTGTATGGTTTACTGGTGGCATGACCCAGACCTTTTCTCTGAGATATCTGAACACCACACCCTTCTCTGGGCAGATTTACTACACTTATCAATATACCATCAGAACTGTGCAAGGGAGTACCAAGGGTCACACAAGTGAATCACCATATTTCATGTGGAACCCACATATTCCAATCAGCCCTACCTCTTGATGATCACGGTCAATCTCCCCTTCAAAAGTGCTAACTCCTTATCTTGCTCACTGGTCCCTGTACACAAGGAGCCAGAAAGGCCTGGCAGCAGCTATAGTTTGTAGTTCAATTGGACTCTTGCGACATCCCTTAGCAGAAATGTTCTCCCTTTGGGAATCAGGATCTCTACCCACAGAGTCCAGAGTTCTATGCAAGCAGTAACAAAGAAACCTTAAAATTTCAGTAAAGATCAATCTTTTAGACAATTAAAATTTTGGAGGCCAGGAAGAGTAAGAAGAGCTAGAAAAAAGGAAGTGGACAGTTACATAGGAGGGAAAACAAGTGTGTTATGGCACTGAAGCCAAAAGAGAAAAGTTTTTCAAGAAATAGGTTTGATCAATTATTGTCAAATGCTGCTCTGGAAAAGGTACAGTAGGATGAAGACCAAGGATAGACCATTGGATTCAGCAAGAATTAGTGACCTTGAGAGTGTACTGTCAGTAGAGTGGAGGAATGAAATCCTGATTGGAGGGGGTTAAAAATAGGAAAAAAGAAAGTGAAGATGATGAGTATACATGCTTTTAAGATATTTTTCTACAAATGGGAAGAAGAAGAAAAGAAGGCAGCTTGAGGGAGAAGGCACAAAATATTTTTTTAAGGAGGCAAACATTAGCTATGTTGATGGAAATGACCCAATAGAGAAGGAATGATTGAGGAGGTCTGATTATTCTTTGTCATAGATATCTAACAAGAAGTGCTCAGTAAATGCTAGCTACTCTGATTATTTTATACCACTATTAAAATCAGACCTTGATAATTATAAAGTCATCTGCCTACTTTCTTGAATTTTTTATTTCTAGCAAGTTTTCAGGTAATGTCACTATATACCCAAAATTTCAGATATCCATGAATGTTGCTGCGAAAAATAATAAGAAGTTTACTGGTGTTTTTGACCATGTGAAAATAAAATTACATGCACTTTTTGGGAGGGAAGGGTTTATGTAGGCTATAATATAAACCTGTTATTTCCACAAAATAATTTAGAATTATGAGAAAGTTTATTATTTGAGTAGATTTTTGTCAATAGTCACTAAGAGAGTGCCGTGTGGATGTGTAGGGCCATAAAAACATCAACAGACAGAACAAAGTTAAAGCATTAAGCACAATCTGAGTGTTCAGATAAAAATTCTCTTTTCTAAAAGTGACTATGGTGACTGGGTCTCCAATCAGCGTGCCTGGGATTAGACCTAATGCTTTACTGAATCTAGGACAGAGACAAAGGGACGGTATGATGTATAGTTTTTGTTATTTTGAACAAAAGAGGAAACAGTGAACCTCTTTACTTGTGAAATTGTTCAATTTGTGTGTGAGGAAAAGCCATGACTATAACCAATCAATGCCTTCATCCAAGTAAAAGATTGCAGAGAATTATTGTCAGATGCTAGATTTTTCCTTCCAGAGAAATGACAACCCTATATCTTGAAAATTTCAAGAGCAGTCTTCCAAAACCTCTATAAAATATTAAACTAATATACTTGCAATTTTGGTACAAATCAGGAAATGCAGAAATTACAGTACTCATAGTTATATTAACTAAGTTCACAGGGCACACATGTAGAATTTTCTATTCCAAAGCAGCCTAGTTTGAGGAGTTAATATTTCTTTGGGGACTGAATACTTGTATTTTCCATCTTCTCTGAATTAAGATTAGAAAACTAAAATAAATGTTTGCATACTGCATTTAAAAAGTATAATTTCTTAGCATTGCCAAAATGTTTGGCCGACCTCTGATTTTGCATCAGTATTTAAGGGAAGGTATTAAATGGGAAATCATCTTGAGGTAAATTCAAAGATCATGTCATGTACTAGGGCTTTTGTACTCTTTATATTTATAGTGCAGTAATTTTATTTTGTGACTAGTTTCCATAATATATTTCCATCAATTAAAATGAGAAAAATATTTAATTTCTAAGGGCACATCTCCAGATTTTCACTTTTTTGCGCTAAAACATTGAACAGAAAAGAATCATATAGACAATTTAACATTTGATTTACTTATTTTTCTCAAAAATTTTTCTCATGCTGTGTTTATTTTAAAAACTGTCCAAATATATTCAATTGATTTAAATATTCTGGAAAATATGCATATTGATTTGGGAGCTGATAAAATACTTATGAAAGTCATGATGGCGTCTACTTGCCAATGTAAAAATGGGCATGAAAATATCCCTAAGTCCTACATTTTTCAAGAGAAAAAAATACATTCCTTTTAAGAAATATGGCACATCAACCAATGTGATTTTATGACATGGGAACAGTCTGAGGAGCTGTGTGGAACACACCCCAGAATTGTCCGCTCAACGGAAGGAAGAGGTGAGAACTTCTCTACCAATTCTCATCCCATGTTGTGTTAACTCCCTTATACCTCCAGGCTTGTGTGTGACTCAAAATAGCTGAGCAGGTTCCACAGGAACTACAGCAAAAATTCCCTGATGCAGAAAGCGAGACATTGCAGTAGGGGCAAAGTACTGTCACGTTAATTATACTTGTGCACAGCTGGTTGTCATAGCAACACCTGGGCTAGAAGTACATTAAGAGTATGTGAGGGGTACAAGAGGTGTCTAAACACCCTCTCATGATGAATTTTGGAAAAATAACATGGCATAACATTCAATGAATGTAGTTACTTGTAAATGGATGGTTAAGGTGGTATAGGAATACCCAAGATTTATCAAGTAAGAATACCTGAGTCTAATCAATCATATTGTGTTTGAGTAAAGAAAAGATAGGCTATAGCTAAAGAATATATTCCAAGTTTTCAAATCTGCATGGGGCCTATTAAGAGGAAGGCAAAAAGTACTATAGAAGCTTTGTGTACCTTCAATATAGTTACAAAGCATTGTCTCCTATGAAATGTTCTAATATCTAGTGTTTAGCAGCATGGTCTTTAGTGAAAAAGGGCATCAGGCAATTACGGCTTAAGCACATTAACTAGGAATATCATCTAATTAACTTTATGTACTCTGCTTCCACGTTCACCAAACAGCCTTCTGATTCTACTGAGATTTCCTCATAAATTGGTCTACAAGGATAAAATGGACTCATTTTCAACATGAGTAATTGTTTTCTTCATGGTCATATTTATCACAGTAATTTTAAAAACTGAACCATGGATTACATATCAGTCCTTTGTGAATGTGGGTAGTGTGAAATGAAGAAGAGCATGGTTGGGATATGGTTTAAAAATATATGAAGCATGGATGGGACAAGGAAACCAAGATGGTATGACAAGAAGAGGATTACCTTAAGTTCTAGTAAGAAAAGCCGTTGAGTAAAAGTTTTTAGTGGAACAATAAATGGCTTGGAAGGAGTACGAGGTGCAGAGTGTGTTGACTCTTCTTCCCGGCTCTGTGGGCAAGGCGAAGGAGGTTTGGGAGACAATACAGTTTTCAATTAATGGAAGATAGAAAGGGTTTTTGAGAAAAGGTTCAAGACTACAGCTTGGCTATTTTGACAGTGGAAGGGGTACTACAAGATATCGTAGACCAAATTGTCCTAGATTTTCAATTGGAGTGTGGTGTAACGGTGCCTTCTACCTCAGCAAAATTATTCTCCAAGTTGGTGGTTTGATTTGATCCACTGTCAAAAGTCTTTGGAGATGGGAAATAAAGGTGACTGCAAAGCATTTAGTAGACATAAATTAATATAAATCTCAACATTAGCAACTTTCCAGCAAATGTCTCTGAAATAAGTGGTATATTTTGTGTAAAATTTAATAGAGTGATTTTTTGACACATTAAAATGTTTTCCTCTTATTAGTGATACTTTCATAGTTGGCTTGATTCACTTGATATCGATGATCTACACTGTAATAAAATTTAAGCAGAGAAACTTAATACAGTCTGAATTAGGAACCACAGCTTCACTGGGACTTAATGTATCAAATTGCAGCATAACATTCTAATATACATAATTTTCTAAATTGTGCATTGACTTTAGGGAGTACTTAAATATTCAGCTCAATTCTCTCTTAAGTGTCCAGAATACAGTTAACAATATAATGTCCTGCGTGGAGAAGGTAGAAAAGCTTCACTCCACACCCAGATTTGCCAGTGGAGCCAGAAAATACGGCAACAGCTATACGAAAAAGCTCCCTGGCAGAGTTATTTCCAGCACATTTTGATGAGACATGTAAGGAAAAAGAATATTTCCTGAGGGCCTACTATGTGCCAGCCCCTTTACTAGTATTTCAACACACTAGTATAGGTATTTATTATTCCCATTTCACTTTTAAGAAAACTCAACTCAGAGATGCTGCTGAAGTGAACACAGCTGTGGTGGAACTGAGACTGGAATACAGTCCTATCTTCATTCTGTTCATACACTTGACCAAGGATCTACGTCCAAATCTACGAATGTGAGTGTTCTGCGTGAATGGGTATCTGCCTTCATGGGTATTACAGCATCATTCCTTCTTCAGACAATCCTTTCAGTGCTGTCAAAGTAGGCGTGCATTTAAGAGAGGACAAAATCTCTGCTGCTTTCTTAAAGGCAAGAAGGGGGTTATCAGACCAGTCTTTGCTTTCTTAGCGACAACAGGTATGGTTTTAGGAACCAAACTCTAACATGTTCACCAACTGTAAACTCCTGAATAGCAGAGGCCATGAATTTGACTTCCAATTTCCAATTTACACCTGGCAAAGAATCCTGCCCAGAGTCAAGCCATGGTAATAGTGGGTTATGTTTTAGTTGCCGAATTTTTGTTTCTCCAAACCCTGAAGACTGAAGCCCTGAATTATTTCAATTATTTATGAAATAAACCAGTGCTCTCACATTAATACAGTCCTTTATTTATCTGATGTAAGTAAACTAAGAAAACATTTGGCAAATGTTCACTTTTATAGTGAACTGGATTTGGCTTGTTGACTGAGTGGCGAAGGATTTGGATATGAAAATTTTCAGTTGGCAGTAAGGAGGAGAAAGAATTCTCCATTTGCTTCTTGACATTGTGAATTTAAAGAATGCTTTGTGCTGTTATCCTGACAGACTTCAAAATCAAAGTAAGCAAGAAATAGTAACCTACAGTTTTCAGTGGAAGACAATATTGGGTAAAAAGACAAGTATATTTTCTTTCTCAAAAAGGTAAAGTCTGTCAGTAGGAGGAAGAGGAACTCTCATTTTGTGTGTGTGTGTGTGTGAGGAAGACTAGCCCTGAGCTAACATCCATCGCCAATCCTCCTCTTTTTGCTGAGGAAGACTGGCCCTGGGCTAACATCCGTGCCCATCTTCCTCCACTTTATATGGGACGCCGCCACAGCATGGCTGACAAGCGGTGTGTTGGCGGGCGCCCGGGATCCGAACTGGCGAACCCCGGGCTGCCAAGCGTGAACTAAACTGCTGCACCACTGGGCCGGCCCTGAGGGACTCTCATTTTGAGGCTAAAGTATAAAATATTAACTTTACATAGCTTCACAGGCAAACAGATTAGAATTCACTTTAACTTCATGAGGGAGTTAATAAATATATGAGCAAACTGAGGTAACTACTTCAAATGAAGAACTGAGAAGTCACCTCGTAAAGGGGTGTGGTATGCAGCCTCTGCAACAGTCCCCATTGGTCCCTGCCTCTTGGTATTCTCAACCTTGTGTAATCCCCTTCCATTGAGTGTGGACTAGACTTAGTGACTCACTTTTAATGAACAGAATAGGGACTAACGGTGTTATGTCATATAAGGCAGTGTGGTCTCTCTTTCTCTCAGATCATTCATTCTGGGAGAAGCTGGGGGCCTTGTCACGAGCAACCCTATGGTGAGGGCCATGTGGCAAGGAACTGGACCTCTTGCTAACAGCCATGTAAGTGAGCTTGGAAGTGGATCCTCTAGTCCCATTCAAACCTTTGGGTGACTATGGCTCCAGCTAACAGTTTGACTGCAGCCTCGTGAGAGACTGAACCAGAACCATCCAGCTAAGCTGCTCCCAGATTCCTGATCCTAAGAAACTGTGTAAGATAATAAATGTTCATTGTTTTAATCCATTAAACTTTGGGGTAATTTGTTGTGCAACAATAGATAACTAATACAAGAGGGCAAGAGTATCAGATGGCAGTCTGGCCTGAAAAGAATAGGGCCAGGAATTCCTTTCAGCAGGAGGACCAGACAAGAATATATTACATTTAAGTAGGTCAGTTAAGGCAAAAAGAAGCAAGTATATGCCCAAGGTCTTGCTAGTCAGCATGTCAAGGCTGGAGGATCAGAGAGCCAGCAAAATTGACACTCTTTGGAAAAGTTGGTACCTAAGAGTTTAACCCTAAAGGTCAGTAGAAGATGCAGGTGAATTTGACCTCAATGGAGGCAGTTACAGAGAAGCTAGAACTGCCTCACAGATCTGGAGACTGTGAGACATTTGATGTGGAATTGGTCCTATTTATCAGAGTTCAGTCAATTAAATAGCCATGGTTGCTACCCTCTAGGAATTTATATTTTTAAATGGGCAAATGGACATGGACAAGCATATGAAAGAATGTAACTCTAAATTCTAAATGCATGTTCCTCTTCCTTCTCATTCTCTCTGCCTCCATCACAACTCAGGCTCTCAGCACCTCATGCCTAGCACTTAATTGCTACCAGGTTGTTTCTTATTCATTAGCCTTGTCTCTTCAGCTAGACTGTACGCTGCTTAAGGAAAAGATCATGTCTCGTTCAATAATCCTCTTCTAACCACAAGTTCTTCTGATTTGAAATGTGAGTATATGTGGACTTATTTCTGTATACCTTTTCTGAAACCACAAGAATTTTGGATCACTATACATGAATCATTTCAAGTTGCCACCATCTTGATTCTAGTAAGATTCAAAGCCCTCTGGGTTATTTGTTTCTACCCTCTTCTGCCTGTCTATGCTATTAATTACATTCTTTCCAATTTTTGCAAAGGTATATTATTGTTTCCTTTACATTATGGGCATTATGATGTGGTGCAAGAAGTATGCTAGATGTTGGGAGGACATACATCTCTAGATAAGATAGACATGGACCCTGCCTTCTTGTCATTTGCTACCCATGTAGCCTGTAAAATATTAGGAAAAAAGTAATTGAACAGAGAACACTAATCAGCAAGTGATATTCCTTACCCAAGAAGGCTACATAAAATCTCCTTGCACAGAACTCTTCAGGACAGAAAAGATGCACTCACATAAAAGGATACAGACAAAGAACACAAGTGTTGGAGAGACAGAAAAATGAAGTGTGTATCTTAAAAGCAGGAAGCTAGCAATTGTCAGAGCATATCGAAGGGAAGTAAAACCTTAGAAAATAACTTCTCAAACCTTGGTATCTAAAAATTTTCGTTTGAGCAAGTGGATATAAAGTGTGTTTTAAAAAGACCTTAACACATATATTAAATGATTCACTACAATTCTATAAAATTACTAACTCCTTCCAATCTGTTAGATGTCCATTTAAAGTTGTTTCTTCCAGGAATCCCTCCCAGGTAGTCTAATACTCCCTTGTTCTATATCTAGCATAATCTAGAGTAACTTAATATTTAATTATCCATTTCCATCCCATAAATTGTGGGCTTTTAATGAGAGCAGGGACCTGTCTTTCTTGATTAATTTTGTACTGCCAGTCTCTAACTCGGTGCCTCACACATGGAAATGCCCCCCAAATATTTTTGTAATGAATAGAGGAATAAATATATGGAGGTAAAGAGGATTAAAAAAAAGAGAGAAAACATTGCAAAGAAATGAATCAACATGTAGGGCCATTCAAGCATGTCTGATGATAAATAATTTTGCTAGGAGCACAATAATTATTTTTCATTCATTTCTTCACTTATTTACCTTCCTCCTGCATACTCAACAATGTGAGATTTTACCTTTCCTGTTTGGCCTCTGGAGGCTTCCTGAGGGCCTCTTGTTAAGTTTGGCCATGGCAGAGACCTGACATTCCCAGAACTAGCTCACTTTCCTATCTTTTGCTTTGAAGGGTCTGATATTGAACAACCCCAACTTGTTCATTCATAACAGGCTGAAATATTTGAACTTAATTCTGCCAGCAATAGCAGCCATTGAAAGTATATGACCAGAAAAGCAACATAGCAAAGCAGGGTTCAGGAAGATTCTTCTGTTGATAGCACTGGAATTGGTTTTTCTCTGGAGAATCTGATATTGACTATCTACAGCTTTTAGGGAGAGGAAGGTCATGCAATGCTAAGGGATGAGGAACAATGCAGTGTCTTGTACTTGGTTCCAAATGGATGTCACTGGTATGAGTTCAGTGAAGGAGGAGATGATGCAGGATGACAGGATCAGGGAGCCCTCAGTGGTGAAGGGGAACATAAGTTAGCTTTGAAGGATAGAAAAGATTTAGATAAGTGACTTGTTTATAGGAAAACATAGAGAATAGCTTTGTGTAGCAGTGGTTCTCAACCTCAACTTTTGATTCACTTGAGGAGCTCAATAAAATGAGTATTCATATTATCTGTTAATGTCCTCCAGCCAGAGACTATGAGGAACACACCTGTAGTTGAAGGAAGTTGGGTTTATTGATTCATTGCAAAGAGGGAGACCTCACACCATGGAGAACCATGGGCTGTCTCAGTAAGAGGGTGTTAGAAAAGAGTTATTATAATATTTGGGTTTGTACTACTGATTTGGGGGAGGGTCCAAGGAAGCAGGGCTTTGCTCTGGATTAGATGCTGTCAAGAAGCAGGGGTAGGGGCCAGCCCAGTGGCGCAGTGGTTTAGTTCGCGGTTGGCAGCCCGGGGTTCGTGGGTTCGGATCCCGGGCACCTGCCGACAGCCATGCCGTGGCGGCGTCCCACATAAAGTAGGGGAAGATGGGCACGAATGTTAGCCCAGGGCCAGTCTTCCTCAGCCAAAAGAGGAGGACTAGCAACGGATGTTAGCTCAGGGCTGGTCTTCCTCACACACACAAAAAAGAAGCAGGGGTAGTTCTAGAATTTGGTATCTCAATAATTCTTACCTGGAAGATGGAAAGAATCAAGCAATGCTATAACGGTAATTAGTAAAGAAGCAGCAATCAATCATACCATCTAGGGCAGGAGATATTTGGCCATTTTTGTGGTTTGGATAACGTTCCTGTTTTTGTCTGTGCTCATATTTGATTACAGGCTGGTCATTATGGTCACCGAGTGGCCTTGTCTGATATGGGTGTTCTATGAAATCGTTTGTGTTCAAGAGAACACCACGGCCTACTGTCAGTGCCAGGCCAGCTCCCAGATATCAGGGACTGCTTTTCAATTTTTCAGATGAAGGCAAGAAACTGATTCACTGGTAGACAAGAAATCCGTATTTCTAATGCCTATGTGATTCTGATTGAGGGAATCTGAGGATCAAGCTTTCAGAAACACTTCTGTGGTAGGAAATAAGGCTGAACAAGAGGAGCAGGTTGTAGAAATCCTTGAAAAACAGGCTAATAGGTTCGAACATCATTCTGCTAGCAATAGCTCAGGCTGGGGAGGAAAAGGGGGAACAGAAGCAGAGAGACCACCAGCTAGGAAACTCATGCAAGGGTCTTATCCTGACAAGAATATAAATTGGATTAAAATATTGGCAGTCAGAATGGAAAGAAAGTAATGGATATGGAAGACATTAAATAAGAATCTGAAATCCATTTACTGTGAGCCTAGAGGGCAGGGACTTATCTTGATATTCTTAGCTCCCAGGCCTGTGCTTGGGGGCACAGTGTGCACTCAGGAACTATTTAAGGATTTAAGGAATTAACCAACTAATAGGATTATGTAACTGACAGCATGTGGGGGAAGAGCAAGAAGGAAAAATCAAGAGTAATTTTGGGACAGTTTAGAAGGGAAAACTATTTCAGAAAAAGGAGCATTCAGTTTGATCATATTGAGTCTCTGTGATGGTGGAACGTTTAAGAGGAGACCTCTAGCCAGAAGTTAGCAATGTGGGTTTGGAATTTGATTCAAGAGAGAGGTTAAGGTAGGAGTTGCAGGATGAATAAATGGGAGTATTGAAGTCATTGGAGTACATGGAATTTCTAAGTATGGGTAGATGAATGGAAGACAGAGTCAGCCTCCTCTTGATTTGGCATGGCAATTCTTGTTTTCTACCTCGGAGATGAGCTGCCATTAAGGAAAAAAAGATATTTTTATCTATTTCAGGAATACAGTGTAGGCCTTATGAGCCTGTTTCTGGAGTCAGCAGACAGGGTTTCCAGTACATCTCTGTCCCAATCAAGCTGTGACTTTCCGTGTATTTGACTTCCCTAAGTAAGAATTTCCTGATCTGTAAAAAGGAAATAATAAATGTAAAACCAAGCTGTTAAAGATGCTTATAGGGAGAAAATTAAAATACAAATCTCATGTGGGAATATATGAGTGATGACATGCAGGCAGTATGGTGAAGTTTTAGTTTGCTGTTTAGAATATTTCAGCTTTCCCAAAACATGACCTCTTAAGTAGAAGTGACTATCTTCATGTCATGACTATGCCCTTTCATGTCCCAGGACAAAGACAAAATTTAAATTTACCCAGTTGCTACCAAAATAGTGGCATTTTCAGAACACTCTCCAGAAACTGAGTAATTAGAAAATAAGAGGGGAAATCCTTGATTTGACCAGATAATACTATATCCAACCACTAATGGAGCTGTTAAATAAAAGTAAATATATTTTAGATAGCTCTTGCCTAGCCCATTCTGAGTTTTGTAAAAGCATATTTCCAGACAGCTCACTTAAAACATATGCCTTTCTCATTAAAATCTAACCCAAAGTTGGTAGTGTTCTACACAAATGCTCACCAGTCCCTTAACTATTACCTGTTTATTTTGTAAAATAAGTGTCCAACAGTATACAATATGAGAATCAAATTAAGAATCAGAAAAAAAACCAGGCTTCATTGAGAAAATTTGAGATTTACAAGAAAACATATTTAAAATACAATGCAGAGCACAACACAGTGTGTTAGTGTACTTGTGTTTCCACAAAACTCCCATGATACACCTGATGTTGGAGATACAGAGGCCTGAAGCATCATTTCTATACTTAATTCCTACGTGGGCTTCTTCTTGCTTATCATACTGTCCACGTAAACATTCTAAAATTGATTAAGCTTTCTTTTTTCCTTAGACAAATCTTTATTCTCCAGCCTTCTTTTCATTGTGGCCCTCAGCTTACTCCAACAATCTGTGTAATCTATGGGAAAGAGCACTGACCTGCATTTTAAAATATCAGGCTCTATCCTAATCATAAAAGTGAAAGAAATAAACATTAATTGAGCATCTACCATGCACTAAGACAAGATATATGTAATCTTTTGTAAGTGGTAAAGGAGACCCAATAAGGTAAATATCATTAGTCCCACTTTATACATAAGGAAAACTGAGGCTCGGAGAAGTGAAATAACCTATCCAAGTTCATTGACTAGCAACATTTTTTTTTTTTTGTAAGGAAGACCAGCCCTGAGCTAACATCCGTCACCAATCCTCCTCTTTTTTGCTGAGGAAGACTGGCCCTGGGCTAACATCCGTGTCCATCTTCCTCTACTTTATATGGGACGCCGCCACAGCATGGCTGATGAACAGTGCATCTGCGGGCACCTGGGATCCGAACCCGCGAACCCCGGGCTGCCAAGCGCGGACTAAACGGCTGCGCCACCAGGCAGCCCCAACTAGCAACACTTAAACCTTGAAGTCCTCAGTCTTTTCTTTGCATCAGTTCCTATGACTAGATACTATCCATGTTTCTTCCTTGTTATTTGATAGTAAGAGAAGCTACAATATGTTAAGAAATTTTTTCAGGATATCAGGGAATATTTTTGCAGGGATAGTTTCAATAGTTCACAGCATGAGTTAGATGTAAAGTACAGAGATCTGGAAGTGTGTGTTCTCAGTGAATGCATTTTAATAATATTGGAATAAATTAAATAGCTACATTGTGACATGATTCAATTTTATACTTAAAGCTAAATGTGAGAAAAAAACACAATTACAACATATGATCAGTATCTATACCTGACTGTTATGCATTGGTCTACATTATTTTCTCTAGAGGCTATATTTTCCAATACTGTTTAAGGATTTTGGATTCCCTAGTGTTGTGTTTTTCCAGCCCAAGTTTTTGACAGAATCAGTCAAAATTCAGTTGATGTTGTAGACTGACTTTTTTTTCTCTAACTTTTTATTGAAACAGTCTATTTCTCTGGAATATTTTAAGGCTGTTCTTACCATTTCCTGCTGGGTGGGACTTTTTTTGGCTATGCTGTTTGCTTAAACTATGAAGCCATTTTAAGTAGACGTGTTTTATCACCCTTTTTTCCCCTTTAGAGGAACCTCCCTATAATTTAAGATTGCTAATAACCTCACCAAAGTGACATTTCTAATATTTACTTATTTATTTTTCTCATTGGAAACACAGAATGAAGGACAGTGGTTTTTCAGCAGTAGTTCTAATTCCAACCTTTTGAAAGACTATAATGGATGATTGATAATGTATCCTTTCAATGAAATTGTGTGTCATAAAAAGGAGTTATTTTAAACATAAATATATAAAAAGCTAATAATTTAAAAAATACATGAGAGTAATAGCTAATATTAAATAAAGCGAATAATGCCTTAAAATATAGCTCATCCATTTGAGGGTTGCAAAACCAAAACACATTTCCTGAAGTTGCTTTTGGAGAGTAAAAGACATTGGGATTAAATCACTTAAATGAGTATTTAGGGCATGTGTGTTATTATCTTCCCCATCATCATTATTATCAAGGCACTTTATTCACAAGAATGTGGCATGTGTACCCATTTACACTTCACCATATAATTAAAGCAAGTGACATGCTCTTTGAGCACTTATTAATGAAACAGAACAAAAATGACAGGGACTATATTAAGCTAACAAATATACTGGATCATTGAAAGTGGAGGAAAGCATGGACATCTTTTCCCTTGAAAAGCAAACTTGAATGCTGTTTTATAAAATTATTTCAATATTTCCCGCTTCGTTAGGGGGAAGTTTTCCATTTTGAAATTCCCCTGCAAGAGTATCCTGACTTATTCTTAGTAAGTTACCATTAGCTGCAACCCAGCATGATGCTAATAAAAGCTAATTAAACCTTCTTACATACCTTTTGATCTAGCCAGCTGTCCTTCTAATGTGTTCTAATGTTCTAGATCCACTGTGTCAAAGAGTGTGGGAGGATCGGGCACCATGGAAAAACAACTCACAGTATAAGTTATCCTGATGTAAGAGAGCACCCTTCTCTCACATCATGTAACATATAATCATCCCTTATTTCCAGAAATTGTAGGGAATGTACTAAACTGGTAGTCTTTGCAATAAGGTTCTGGTTCTAGTTCTAACTTCATTTCTAACATATGAAGCAACTCTTGGAAGTCACTTAGCCTTCTTTGGTCTCAATTTCCCAACCAGTAAAATGAAGGACTTTTAGGGTATATTGTCTCTAAGATGTCCTCCAGATTTAAGACTTAAAGAAGGTCCACAAAATCTGTATTAATGCCAGACTCCAACTGGAATAACTATAAATTTGCTAAGTAAAACACTGAGTACTAGCAAGGGGTCTGCACTCATCTGCTGAGTGAAGTTTTGAAACTCCCTAAACCAAGTGACCCTTTCTAGAAATCAGAGCATCATACAATGTTCTTTATCTATTAGCACAGAAGCCATGAGAATGAGTAAAATTCCTAGTTACAAAACTGCTTAGAATTCTTTGGAAATCATCTTCAGTAAACATGCAAAACATGCTAAGAGAGCTACTACTTCGAAGGAAGAAAAAAAATCAAGTGAAAAACCATTTTTGATGGATGTTAACTAGACTTATCGTGGTGATCATTTCACAATTATACAACTATCAAATCATTATGTTGTACACTGGAAACTAATATAATGTTATATGTCAATTATACCTCAATTTAAAAAAAAATGAAAAACCATTTTATTTTCTTTTAGAGAAGCCCCAAATGTTTGTCTCATCTATTTGTAAAATTAAGAAGAGGGAATATTGCCTTATAGTCAATAAATTTAACAACTAGGAAGGAGAGGCAGAGATTAGAGAAAAAACAAAAGATGAAAATGGAGGAAAAGAAAAGTGAGAAAAAGAAAAAAAAGATAAAAATATTCACAGAGATAGAGAAATAGGCAGAGAAGCTAAGAACAGAGAGACAAAGAAAAACATCAGAAAGACTCTTAGAAGTTAAGTGGAAAAGCAAAGACAGACACTCAACAAATGGAACATTAGTCATTCTAAGAGAAAGGTTTTCATGGAGAAATAGCTTAATCAATGGCTTTTAATGAGACGGATTTTGTAAACATACTAGTTTTAAGCAATGGGGAATGATAATCTCTTGGTACTGACCTCTGGGCCAACTGTAGAGGAATTGAAAACTGAATCAAAGATTCCCAAATGTTATTTAAGTTAATTAAAATTAACTTCTTCAATGGCTATTCCCTACACTATTGTAAAATGATGCCTCATCTAGAAAGAGGATGAGAAAAATTTAGAACAGAATAAAAAAAATTTTTTTTAAGTATTTTGTTCTCCATGGGAAAAATAAGTCATTTACAATTTTTCATGGAAGTGATTTATTTACAAGCCTTTAAAATAATGTATAACAAATGTTAACATCAATCTTTTTTCATATTACTAATTCAAAATAGAATATTTCTGATATTAAGGAAATAATTGCTCACTTTTTAGGTGTTAGATGACAGAATAATTGTTATATTAAAAAAAAATCCTTATCAGCTGGAGATATAGTAGATACACATGAGTGAAATGACATGATTTTCTTTAATACAATCTGGCAAAATACGGATGTGGGGTTTCAAGGTAAATGAGTGTCAATATAATGATAATAACTGAATCTGAGAGATGGGTACATAAAGGTTCATTGTATTTTCTCTCTACTTTTGTGTATATTTGAAATTTCCTATAATAAAAAATTAAAACATCGTTCCTTCCCTGAGCCAACTGTGTATAAAACATTTCACTGTGTTCAGAAGAAGTAGCTAAATGAATACACAATCTCAGTTTCAAGGTGTCTGTCGTGAAAGACTCAAGGAATTTTTGTTACAGAAATGTCTTCGGTTCCTACTTTTTTGCAGTTCTTACTTTTCTTCTACAACTTTATTTTTTATCATCATCTAAGTTTTATTTTCAGAACAGCTGAACTGTGTTTTTATAAATTTCCACTTCAGAAACACAGGAAGTCTTAAGAAATGGACGAGAACCAGGTACTCAGTGTACGGTTTTCCATTGTGTTTTATTTAACCTAAGTCCCAAATTCTAAAAGCAGAAGTGGAAGTATCTTTATGCTTTGGGTAAAGGTGTCTCACTTGTTCCATGAGAAGCCTGGAGAAAGAGTTGCGTTTGGAAGCCTTGCTTTGGCTATCACCTGAGACTGGTGTCCTGGAAGTGCAGTGCACTCAGTTCCTGGAGGAGAAGAATGCCTGCTTCTTGCTCACACACTGCTTTATTTGCAAGTTAAAGTCTCAGAGGAGACCGCCTGTCTACCCAGCTGCAGAATGTGTATGCGATGATTGCATCTGCTGTCATGGAAACTGAAATATAACTGATAAATTACACACCCCAAACAGATTAAAATTGACTTGGAAAAACTATGCAGGGTTCTTATGAAATGTATGATAAAACATCTCTTTACTTTACCATCCCTCTTTTTTTTATGTTTTTAATACATTCTTTATCATACATTTTATTTTTACTTTTATAGAATGAAATATACCTACATAGATGTTTCTCCCCACCCCAAAGTTATTCACATTTTCCTGAATATTCTAATATTTTTTGTATTCTGAAGTCTTTTTTAGCTAGTTTCCTCCAACTTTTTCTTTTGAAGTTTTATAAAACTATAGAAAAGTTAAAATAATAGTACAATGAACACCCATCACATCCTAGATTCACTAGTTATTAACATCCTGCCACATTTTTAATCTTTATTAATGTTACATTTTGCTCCTAAATACTTCATGCATCATATAAAAATAAGGAGATTGTCTTAATCACAAGACCATGACGTGATAGAAAATGAAAAATAATTCCATGGTTTCCCAAATTGTCTCAAAACTGGCTTATAAAAAGTTGTTTTCCCAATTCGGGATCTAACCAAACCATCCCTCTTTAAAATGATAACTTACAATGTAGAATTTTTATAGAAATCATTCTTCCTAACAAGAGTTTGTGGTGGTAGCAAGATTATTTTGCTAAATAAATCTTTAGAGTGTTATAAAATAACTGCACATGACAGCAGATAGACGAATGGTTTAAATACATATACGCTAAGCATATATGTATATAGGTAATGATATGTGTATATGTATAAAGGTAATGATAGAGTTATGAAAAACTATAAGAATCCCAGAAATGCAGGCCCAAATGTGTTTGATTATGAGCAAAATAGAATTGATTTCTGTTTTAACATGATTTACTATTTCAAGATGGTATCTACTGTCTTGTTGTTGAACTTATATTGACCTAAACTTAATAATAGCTACCACTTTTTCTGCATTTAATCATAATGATAAAAATCATAGATATGGAGAAGTAATAATCAATACTCTTGTAGAATATTAGTTGCTTAAAATGGAGTTACACTTATTTTTTGTGAAATGTGAATATCATACCTAGGGAGCTTAAATTGGTCATTAGAGGGAACTGAAAAATTATGGAATGACAATTATTTAGATGGCATATATTTAGCAAAGCATATTTTGGTGGGTCAAAGGTCAGGAGTAAGGTCATTTGATAGCAAGAATAAATTTTAAAAAAATAGTCAATGATAATGTATACTAAAGGAAAAGAGCAAAATGGGATTGCAGTTGAACACTTTTGGGTTTTCATTGTGTAATGAATTTGTTCTGCATTTGAGATTTTAAAAAAAGATCTTCCAAGTTACACAGAGCAAGAGAACAACTTATGGAGGCCTTGCCCCATGGAAGTTTTGAACAGTTTATTTTGCCATCTTTTAAGTCAAAGGAGGACTGGAAGTTCTGTTTTCCCATTTGTTGCTCTGAAGATTTATAGGAAGGGGAAGGTTCCTTTGGAGACAGCTGAAACAAAGTTCCAATGTTCTAAATTCCATCTTTGGAAGTGACTCACAGATTCTAAAGTAGGACCTTCTAATGATCCATTTGCAGATGTATGGAATGTTCAATGGCCTAGGAATGGTGATAGCTGGATCTTAGTCTAGTCTCTGTTTTGCCATTACCTGTCTGTGGATCTCAAACATTTCTGGCCCACAGTTTTCTTGTCTGTCAGATCTCAGTAGGGAGTGCCAAATAATCTGTAATATTCCTTTCACTTCTAATTAGAATCAAACTTTATGGTACAATGTTTCTGGCTGACGCAACCCCTATCCACAATTCCTTTCTCCCTAATCATCTTCCAGTATTGGTCCAAGGGAGACCATGTGTCTAGTTCTAACCAATTAGCTGTTACTGACTGAGATTCCAGGAAAGCTTTTTAAAAGGATAGATTGGGTTGGAATGTTCCTTTGGGCCTTTTGAACCTATCCCCTTCTTGCATGCAAAAAATGCAATGCCTAGAGGTGCAGCTGTCATCTTGTGACCATGCAGTGAAAAGCCAAACAATAAGGAAGGCAGAAGAGAGATGGAAAGAATGTTCTGTTTGCATTTTTATAACATCTAACCCAATGATGATAAATCATTATGGAATTTTGAGAAAGCTTTAAAAATTACCAAATGCATGAGCCCTCCTATCCAAGCCAGTTTGAATTTAATTGGTCTGCAGTGGGGTGTACACGGTGGTAAGTTTAAAAGCATCTTCAGGTGTTTCTAATGTGCAGCCAAGATTAAGAATCAGTGGTCTAACCTACATTCAACACATATCCACCAGGTGCCTGACATTGCAAGTTACTCTAAAAAGCTACCCTCAGTCTTATGAGATTAAGTGACTGAAGCCCCACTCCTTTTGCCCTTGAGTGAAAAAAGGGGTTTATTGAAAGAATATTGGATTTTCTTGAGAAAACCATAGGCAATGGTGTCTCTACAGGGGCTAAACCCAGCTGACAGGAACCAGGCAGTGGCTCTCTCTCTCAATCTTTCTCATAAACCACTGCTTCTCTGCAGTTTTTTGGTTTAGACTTTTTTTCCTCTAGATTTGGTTCATTCTGCTCTTTCTGCAGCCTAGCTCTCTCTGCCTCCCCAGCCATGAAGGAATGTACTGTGGTTACCCAATGTCACCTCATATATTCGTGCCCTGCACACCTGAAGCTGCACCTACGTAAAGGACTGCCCTTTTCTTATATGAATGAACAGGTCCCTCTGGGGGGGACACAGCCTCACAGGTACATCATCCTGGTGGCCCAAGGCTGCCTCACTGTTCTCTAGTTTCCAGCTCCGCCATTCAGGAGACAGAGCCAGGCTAAGATGGTTTTTTGTTACAAGTACATAGTCTCTAGAAAGAGAATGCAGCTGGCCCAGCATGGTCAGGTACCCAGCCTTGATCTACTCACGTATGTGCCGAGAAGCAGTCTAATACTGCAGCAGCACAGCTATGGAGGACTCATTCCTGTATGGGGAAGGAGGCACTTATTTATGAGGTGGGCAGTTAACTGAAAATGTCTCCTTGATCCCTCAAAGAGCTAACTTTTGAATACAGTCTAAAATTCGAATGTCTCTTATAAGCCTTCTGTCAGTGAAATAAGCATATAGAAAAAACAAGAGGTCATTTCTGACTGATGTGTTCTAGGAAAATATCGTGGGAGGGATAGAACTTTGACAGACAATTGTAGGGAAAGAGGCCAATCCAGACAGGCAGAGGGATTATAATGAACGAAGGCATGGAAATGAGAATGGTGACTATTTCAGATTGGTTGGACCATAGGATTTAAAATGTAGTGGGAGATAAAATTTAGACCAGATTGCAGAGATTTTTGAAAATCAGGCTGAGGAGAAAGGATTCCTTTTAGAAAATGTAAGGTTTTTGAGCCAGAGAAATATATAATCAGAGTAGTATTTTAGGAAGATTGATATCTTCCAAAGTGTCTAGTAATAATTAAAGAGGAGAGGGTGTGAAAGTAGATGAGTAGATCAAATAAGAAGCAAGACAGGGTCTAATCTACATGGATGGCAGCAAGAATGAAAAATAAAGACATAGCATTCTTGATAATCATGGGGATTTCAGGCAGCATGCCAGGGACAAGGAGAGAGATATTTGGATTAGGAAGTATATTCCCAGTGCTCTGGCCATGTACGAGTATGGTAAAGCCAGACCTAACAAGTTACTTTTTAAAGCACCCCATTGTATATATTTATTTCACTTTGTTCATTCTATCATTCACTCACTCAACAAACATTATAGGAGGAGGTGTTTCAGAGAAGATGAATAAGACTGGCCTCTTCTAGTGAGGATAGAGACATGAAAACAATGAATGAGAAGATACCGTGAAAAGTGCCACATTACCTCATAGGGCTGTTGGGAAGATTAAATGAGATCACGTCTGTAAAATGCTTAGTTAGGCACAGTGCCTGGTATCTAGTAAGCGCTCAATAAATAGTAACGATTATTCCATATAAAATCCCATGAGAGCAAAAAGAAGGAGTGATGAACTGTGTCAGGATGTTGAGGACAGTTCAGAGAGGGAGTGAGATCATTAACCGGGCGAAGACCAAGATGGGCATTCTAGATGGAAGGACCCACATGAGAAAAATTGTAGTGTGTTCTGAGAATATGGAGAATTGTGGCCTACATAGAGAGCTGGTTGTGAATTTAGGAGCGGCAGGTAGGTTGGGCCTAGATTTTAGATAGCTTTGAATGGCCAGCAAAGTTTAGACTTTATATATTAGGCAATCGGAAGCAATGACTGGATTTCAAACAGAGAGAGGGTGAGCTGATAGCTTATTAGAAAGATCACTCTGGGAACAGTTTAGAAGATGGACTGGGGGTGGGAGGTGCAAAACAGGTCAGAGCAAAGAAATCACTAGTCTACTTAAATTGTTCAGGCAAGTCACGTGAGCTTAGAGCATGAATCAGACGGGTCCAGTGAGATGAAGCGGCAGGAAAAATGAGGATGTATTGGGAAAACTCAGTTTTTTTCTTCCTATGTAGGGAAAACCCCAGTTCTTCCCTACTGTGTGTTTCTTCCCCAGGTGTCTTCTTTACCAGTCACACAGAACACTTCTGACACTTCTGGTCACCAAACGTGTGGAGGTTTTTCCCCACACCAAGAAATTCTCTCTCACCAGCTGGGTGTCCTATAATTTAACTCAATTCTATCACTATCTACCTGAAGATAGTGTCAGATCCCACAGGTTAAGAGCTCAGTCCCATAAGACTCTTCCCACCTCACTTTAGATGCCAATCACAAGTAATAGGTCCCCAGGTTACCCACAACTCCTGTCCGATTTGGCTACAAATTGAAGGTTCCCGTGACACCCTCTTTAGGTTCGATTAATTTGCTAGAGTGGCTCACAGAACTCAGGGTAACAGTTACTTAATGTTTATCACTTTATTAAAGGATATGATAAAGGACACAGATGAACAACCAGATGGAGAGATATATAGCGCAAGGTCTGGGAGAGGCCCAAGCATAGGGGCTTCTGTCCCCCTAGAGTTGGGGTGTGTCACCCTCCCAGTGGGGATGTGTTCATCAGCCTGGAAGCTCTCCAAACCCCATACTATTGGGGTTTTATGGAGGCTCACATAGGCGTATAACTCCATTTCCAGCCCCTCTCCCCTCTCTGGAGGATTGAGGGTGGGGTTGAAAATTCTAAGGTTCTAATCATGCTTTGATCATTCTGGTGACCAGCCCCCATCCAGGAGCCATCCAGGAGCCCACCCAGAGTCACTTCAATAGGAGAAAAGATGCTCCTAGTGCTCTTATCTCTTAGGAATTTACAAGGGTGTTAGAAACCCTGTGTTCGGAACAGGGTCAAAGATAAATATGAGAATGAGAGATGCTCCTGGTGCTCTTATCACTTAAGAAATTACAGGGATTTCAGGAGCTCTGCGCCAGGAACTGGGGGTAGAGACCAATATATATTTTCTATTATCTCACAAATGATGATTTTTATTACTTTTACCACTTTGTTTTGATAAAGCATTTTATGAAACATTTCCAGTAATCTATACACTTCTAAAACTCTAAAAGTTTATGAAATGTTTGAAAACTTTATATCTAATTCAAAATGAATTGCATTTTTACCAGCTTACTATTATAATTCTAGTCTCTTCCAAAACATAGAAAAGACCATACTATAGGGAATAAACAAAACAAACTTTCACAAATATAACATTCATTATAACATCCCAAATTGGATTACTTGTGATTATATTGGGCAAAAATAATCTCATGCAAATATTTTAATGTTGTGTTCCAATTTTGTGTTGACAATCTTGCTTATTTCAAGGTTGTGAAACAGATACTTACAAGCAAAATGTAAGTATTCTGATATACTGATGAAGAACATCCTTTGCTGATTGCATTACATAAGAACTGGTCAGATGACCAAGACATAAGTTATGCATGGAGGCACCAGCAGCTTTCCAGGTTGACAAGTTTCTATGTCTCACCTTCCTGGCCCCTGGAAAAGGTTACTGGGTAATTTCCAGAACTATCTGAGGTCTTATTACCACAATTCTTGTGCATAGTCAATGCCCATTCATCGAAAATCCACTTAACTAGAAATTTCAAATGAGAAGTTTTTTTTTTATAGTCCTTGTATGTGATAACTCATCTTTATAATGAAAACCACCAAGAACCATAAAATCCCATATTTCATTTAAAAACAAACCAGAGAAATTATATTTCACTTGCTTCTGCTTTAGTATCTTTTTAAATTAAACGTTTTATTTTGAAATAATTATAGATTCACATGCACATGTAAGAAATAATACAGAAAAATCCCTTGTACCCTTTCCCAGTTCCCTCCAGTGGTAACATGTTGCAGTATAATGTAACAGCCAAGATATTGACATTGACAGAGTGTAGGTCTATTTCTGGGTTCTCCGTTCCGTTCCATTGACCTATCCATCTTTTCTTCCATCGATACCACGTTGTTTTGATTACTATAGCTATATACTGGGCCCTAATTTCGGGAAGAGTGATTCCTCACACTTTATTCTTCTTTTTCAAGATTGTTTTAGGTATTCTAGGGCCTCATTTTAGTGTCTTTTGTAACATTTTATTTCTTTGAAAAATTAGAAATCTAGGTATACTATACATGGCAACTCTTATTAACCAGAATATTAAGTTAATTGTTAAAATCTCATTCATCAAAATTCTGAATAAGCAAAAATTTATTCTACTTCTAGTCCTTACTTTAAAGTTACCATAAAATAGATTACAAAAGCAAGTTACGAAATATTCTCTGTAGGCATTTAAAAACCATCTACTCCTATCTATCTGGATATGTCATGAATATTTCAGGTCTAATAATTCTAAGATATTCATCCTTTAAAATAATTTTAACTGCTGGAAGTTTTACTATGTTAAATCAATGGTATGTTCTGTAAAATGTTCTGTTTTATTGACCTTTAGTCATATTTACCTACCCATAACCTTTATAAAGCAATAAATAACTGCAAGCACAGAACATGAACAAATCCCAAAACCAGCTTGTTGAAATGCAACTTTGTCTTCAAAGATTCTGCTGTGCCATTTACCTTTAGAAAAGAAAGATGAAAAAGACAAATAAAAGCTTCAGCAAATTGATGCTCAGATATTAAATGTACTCAAGTGTGGCAGATATATTTTTAGTCATGAGAATGTGTATTCTCACCAGCGGTGCTCTCTTGTAATTGACTGTTTTAACAAATGGGTCAGGATATATGAGATGAATCTGAAAACTAGTGAAGATATTTGCAAATTATTTAATTTTAAAATAATCAGCATTGTAAAATTTTGTGTAATCTTCTCTAATCCATGTTAGTCCTAATTTCTTTTAGAGGTAGAAGGAGTTTTTATTTTCTCCCACACAATTGATTAAACTATTGTGATGTCTTTAAGCAATCTAACAGGCTTTTAACAAGGTAATCTTTTATTACTGAAAAATGAAAAGTCTAACCCTATCAGACATCATGGCAGCATATAAGCAAAAGAAAAAAATATAAAATAAAAATATCACCACCTTTCTATGCTTTTCTATTTAGCCAACAATGTCTTTAAACAAGAAGAGTTTTTTAAAAATTTAGATTTTTGTCAGGTTTACTGAGATATAATCAACATAAAGCAAACTGCACATATTTAAAGTGTATAAGTTTTGACACATGCATACCCCTGTGAAACCACCACCACAAGCAAGATAAGAAATGTTATCTATCACCCTCAAACATTTTCTTGTGCCTTTTTTATAACCCTTCCCACCTCCCCTACCCTAGCCCAGGCAACCATTGATCTGCTTTCTGTCACTATATAATAGTTTGCATTTTCTAGAATTGTATATAAATGGAATCATACAGCATATATTCTTTTTTTGATTTGGCTTCTTTTACTCAGCGTAATTATTCTGAGATTCATCCATGTTGTTGCATGTGTAATAGATCATTACTTTTTATTCCTGAAGTATAGATATACCACAACTTGTTTATCCATTCACCTGTTGAAGGGCATTTGGGTTGTTTCCAGTTTTTGGCTATTACAAATAAAGCTGCTCTGAATATTTGTACATAAATCTCTGTATGGACATAAGTTTTCATTTCTTTTGGGTAATTACCTAGGAGTGGGATGGCTGGATCATATAGTAGGTGATCCTTTTTAAGAAGCTGTTCAACTCTTTTCCACAATGGCTGAACCACTTAAATTTCTACCAGCAGGGAATGAGAATTTCAGCTGTTCCACATCCTCGTCAATACTTGGTATGGTCAGTTATTTTAATTTTAGACATTCTCTTGGTGTGTAATGTTATCTCATTGTGGTTGTAATTTGCATTTACCTAACGACTGGTGATGTTGAGGATCTTTTCATACACTTATTTGTTCTCCATATACCTCTTTGGTGAAGTGTCTGTTCAAACCTTTTGCTAGCTTTTAAAAAAATTAGGTTGTTTGAGGCTGGCCCAATGGTGCAGCGGTTTAGTTCATGATTTGGCAGCCTAGAGTTCATGCTTTGGCAGCCCCGGGGTTCGCAGGTTCGGATCCTGGGCGCCTTCCGACGCACTGCTTGTCAGCCATGCTGTGGCGGCGCCCCATATAAAGTGGAGGAAGATGGACACGGATGTTAGCCCAGGGCCAGTCTTCCTCAGCAAAAAGAGGAAGATTAGCAACGGATGTTAGCTCAGGGCTGGTCTTCCTCACGCACACACACACAAAATTTGGTTGTTTTCTTATAATTGAGTTTTGAGAGTTTATTAAATATTCTGAATACAAGTCCTACATCAGATATATGACTTGCAAATATTTTCTTCTAGTCTGTGGATTGTCTTTTCATTTTCTTAACAGTAACTTTTGAAGAACAGAACTTTTAAATTTTGACGAAATTCAATTTATTGTTTTTTCTCTTATGGATTGTGCCTTTGGTGTTGTATCTAAGAAATAATTGTCTAAACCCTAAAGATCTCAAAGATTTTCTCCTATGTTGTTTTTCAGAAGTTCTGTAGTTTTAGATTTTTACATGAAATCTATGATCCATTTGAGTTAATTTTTGTATATGGTGAGAGGTATGGCTTGAAGTTTTTTTTTTTTTTTGATGTGGATATTCAAAATGTTCCAGCACTATTTATTGAAAAGATTATTTTTTTCTCCATTGAATCGCCTTTAAACCTTTGTCAAAAATCAATTGTCTATACATGTGTGGGTCTATTTCTGGGCTGTCTATTCTGTTCCATTGATTTATTTGTCTATCATTATTGTAATACTGCACTGTCTTAATTACTGTAGTTTTGTAATAACTTTTGAAATCAGATAGTATTTGTCCTCTAACTTTGGTCTTCTTCGGTTGGTTCCCCAGACAACTCAGGTGTTATGGGAGAGGGTAGCTGTTTTTAAAAAATGTCTCTCAGTTATTCTAGTCTATCCTAAGAAGACAGAGTATAAAACTCAGTTCAAGGTGGTTCTGTGAGGGATATGCTCACAGTTGATATGGTGATGCTCTATCACTCCACTTGTATCTTGGATTTTGTTGAACATAAACCATGTTTGAATGATCATGGCTGAAATCCACATTAGTCAGTTCTTAACAAATACTAATATTGTAGCATAGATAAGTGAAAAGTAAGTGGTGAGTATAACTTCCAGAAGACATCTTTGTCTATTGAGTCTTTTCATTTAGAAGGAAGCTGGAGTGAGTTTTCATGCAAATTTCTGTTAAAAATTTAGGAGGACTAACATGGAATGATATGTTTATTGATGAGAAAGATATCTAACCTTATTATCTAATTTCCTGCAACAATCCTCAGTAGTCTTTACCATCCTTTCAGTCTGACCATTTGCTTGAGACCATTGTGAGATATGATAAAACAGTTGTTTCTATGATTTATTGAATATTTACTATCACAACTCTAAAGAGTTTCCTTGTTTTGTTTTTTCTTTTTAAAATTTTTTTGCAAAACTGAGATTGTCAATATGTTATACCTCACTTGGGTTAGAAAATTTATGGATAGGAAAGTTGCTTGGGACTAGACAGCATTATAACTGAGGGCTTGGGCTTTGGATTTAGGCAAACTGGGTTTAAATATTGATTCTGCTTTGTACTAGTTATCTGGCCTTGTTATGTTATCAAATATCTCTAAACCCCAGTTTATCATCTGGAAATTTGAGATGGTATGGTGTCTGCCTCTGAGGAATATTAGAAATATAAGTGAGATAATGTTTCTAAAAACACTTAGGCAATATGCATCTTATGCAGGTATTGTTATGCTCTAGGTCAGTGGTTCCCTAACTTGTCTGCATATTAGCATCACCTAGAGATCTTTAAACAATTTCAAAGCTCAGGCCACACCCTTGACTAATTAAATCATAATCTCTTGAGATGGGACATAGGAATCAGTAGATCTTTTTGAAACTCTCCAAGAGAATCCAATGTGCAGACAACTTGGGAACCACTGCACTAGATGATTTATGTAAATTATTATATTTAATTTTACAACTCTCTGAGTTGTGCTTTCATTCCTTTTTATAGATGAGAAAACTGAGGTTCACACTGAATATGTTGATGAAGGTCATCCCACAAATCCAGCTTAGAGGATTCAAACCCAGGTCTGTCTGACTTCAAAATCTCTGCTTTTAACCACTTCGCTATATTTATTTAAGCAAGGTTCCTAGAGAATCCTAAATTTAACTAACAAAATGCACACATGCATACATCAGAAGTTGTATTACAAATATCTGACTCAGAGTTATGAACAAACCAATAGTGGAATTGAGAACATTTTCTTGCCATTTGTAAAGAAGTCTACGATGACCTATCAATATCATCTTACAAAATCAATAAGGATTCTTGATCAAGGTTACACCATCATATGCCATGGAATTAACTTCGGTAGATTACACACTGGAGCTTGATAATGTGCTTTACTTTTTTCCAGTCTTTGCAGTAGTCAAACAAATTCCAAGCCACTAGTAAGAGCTTCTACCCAATGTTTTCCTGAGAATAATCCCGAGATGTGCTGCATGTACAATGGCCAAGATAACCTAATGACTAGTTTCTGGAACAGTACTCTCCTTGCTATAAAATGCATTCCTATGGGCATGTAATTTTTTCTCTACACACCTAATTTAGGACGTAGATGAACCAACATCACAACTCAAGTGGGAACACTGAAACAGGTTTTGGTATATAAGTGGCAGATGGCTCTGGACATCACCATTGGCTATTGCTATTCCAGGCTTATAAACAAGTTACAAGAACCAAGCAAAAATGACACTTCTGCATACATGATGACATAATTATGGGTGTAGACTTAATCTTAGAGAAGAATCCCAAAAGAGCTTATGTCAGTACAGATCGTAAAGACACTGCCATAGGGATATTTTTATGAATTCTTTACTCCCATAGTAATTGCAAAGAACTCAATGACATTTGACAGTAATTCCATTATTGTGAGAACTTTCTGCTCGACTAGTAGGCAACTATTCTTCAGTCCTACCTGGCACTTTAAGGCAAAGGACTCTCCAGACTTCATCAACTGAAACAACAGTGGGTTGTATTCGGTGTAATATAGTGATGCAAAAAAGAAGTTAATAATACTTTGACATTATGAAAAGTGTTTTCCCACCAGATAGGTCCAACACTACCAGATGTTATTTTCCAGTAGGTAATAAAGTACCTCAACAAAAGCTGACTTTCTTTAATTTGAGATTTTCTGTTTTTCAAAGGGAAAACAGCTTTATTTTCCTTTTATAGTTATAAAAATATTGCCAGCCATACAGACTGATGTAATGAAGAGAGAAATCATCTGAAATCTCACCATGCAGTGATAGCCTCTAGGTATGTAGGTTTCTGTCCTTCCTTCCTTTCCTATTTATTTATCTCTCTATTTGTCTAAACACAATGCAATAAATACACACATGTGGAAAAAATAAAATATTAGAGAATGGATGTAAAATGAAAAGGAAAGTACCCTCCTCCATTCTTTTTCATCCCTAAATCAGTTTTTCAGAGGTTAAATGCTTATGTTTTATTGATATTTTTTGATTTATCAACTTCGGATATTATCTGTTGATTCCCAGCTATAAAGAGTACAGATTTAGCCCACTCATCTTACCAGCTACTTGCTTTTCCTTCCTACCAGTTTTGATAATCATATTATTACTTTGATTTATTGGTTACTTACTGACTTTAAATATTAAACTGAAATTGCTATTGCCTGTTCCTTCAACTGATGAGTCTATTTCTTCACTTTTCATATTAGTAAGATAATACTAGCATCACTATTCAAACTTCCACCTCTCCTGCCCATTTTTTAGGCCTCAACTTCTATACTTTTGCAATGTCAAGATTTATAATATTTATATTTTGTTCTCCAACAGTTCAAAATCAAGAAACTTTGGTTAAAATCATATTTGTATTATAGGCAAGCTTGTAACATAATTCTACTACGCCTTAGTAGTGAGTAAGGGACTTACTTTTTTCATTTTCTTAAAGGGGTCTTTTGATGAATAGAAGTTTCTAATTTTAATAAAGTCCAATATATCATTTTTTTCTTTTATGGTTATTGCTTTTTACATATCAAGAAATCTTTGCCTACTACATTATTGCAAAGATATTCTTTATGCTTCCTTCTAGGGATTTTATAGTTTTGGCTTTTATTTTTAGGTTTTCTGTCCACCTCAGGTTAATTTTTATATACTGTGATATACAGGTTAGGATGTATAGATATCCAGTTGTTCTAGCACCATTTGTTGAAAATATTTTCTTTTCCCCATTGAGTTTCTGGCATCTCTGTCAACTGGCTGAATATATATGGCGGTCTATTTTTAGATTCTCTATTCTGTTCAATCCATCTCTTTGTCTTTTCTTAGGGCAATAACACACTGTCTTAATTACTGTAGCTTTATAATGTCTTAAAATCAGGTAGTCTAAGTTCTCCAACTTGTTTTCTTTTTCAATATTAATTTGGCTATTAATGGTCCCTTGTATGGCTATTCTAGGCTATTCTAGGTCCTTTGTATGAATTTATTCTTAGGTATTTAATGTTTTCTGACACTATTATAAAGGGCATTTTGTTTTTAATGTTATTTTCCAATTGTTTGTTGAAACAATATAGAAATACTAACTTTATATCCTACAACATTGCTGAAGTCACTTATTGGAGCTAATAGATTTTTGGAGAATCATAGAATCATGTCGTGTGTGAATAAAGGCAGTTTCATTTCTGCTTCTCCAATCTTTATTCCCCTTTACCCACTTCTTTATATGTTATATCCATCTTTTCTTACACACTTTTAAACATGTTTATCACAGTTATTTTGAAGTCTTTCTCTGCCAACTTTCACACCTAGACCCTTTGTTGGTCTTTTTCTATTGACTATAAATCACATTTTCCCATTTCTAGTAATTTTTTATTGTTGTGCTGTGGGTAATACATTGCAGAGTCTCTGGATTCTCCTCTGAAAAGTGCTGAGTTTTGTTCTAGTGGCCAGTTAAATTACAGACAGTTCACTTGGAGAGCCTTGGTTTTTACTTTGTTAGGGCAGGTCTATGTTTCAGTTTTGGTGATGTAGTCTTTACTCCTAACTTATGGAAAGTCCAAGGTGTTTTCTGAGCCCTTCTAATTTAGTTGGATTTCAACTCCAAAGTGCATCTTACCAGTGGCAGGCAGCAGCTAAAATCTCTTAGAGCTTAGTTCTTGGAGCCTTCTCCACCTGTTACCTTCTGCTAGGCTTCTTAGATTATCACTGGCATATTCACAGAGGAGGCAGTCAACCAACAACTTGAGGGGAGTTTATATACAGATTTTGGGGCTTCTCACTTAGTAGCTCCTTCCTTGTTGGGATTTCCCCCTAGATTTTTAGCTACTTAGGCAGTCCCAAACTCAGTTCTTTAAATTCTTAGGCCAAAACCACAGTGGCTTTCTTCTAGAGTTCTCCCATGTTGCATATGCTGCACAGACTGAAGAGGAGGGAGAGCTATTTTTATAGATAGTCTATTTACAGTTAAATAGATGTATAGGAAATCTGATGGGAACATATTCCCAATCTGCACAAAATCTTACCAAATTTTTCCCATTTTCCTCAATAAATCTCTTCTCTCCCAAATCTGATTGAATAATTTAAGTCTTTTATTTCTCCTTTCTATTATTTTCATTATAACTAGATCATGCTGTTTAAAAAATTTCATATTTCATAATTACCAAAAACTGAATTTCTTTTACCACTGGTGTCATGGAAGTAGAATGGGATTGAGGATCAGGAAACTAATATTTTATCATTGCCTATCCACCAATCAGCTGTGTCATACCAGGATTAGGGAACTGCTAAACCATTCTGTTTTTCAATTTCCTGTTTGAACAAAAGTTAAGAATGGACTAAGTAATGTCTAAAGATAATTCTAATTAGATCCTATATATGTACATACATGCCAACCTATATATGGACAGATTATTTCAGGTTCTGAGTTTCAAAAAAGACTCTAATTTAAAAAAATTTTTATTTGTAAAGATTTTTTAATACCTTATTAATTAATATATCATGTCACCAAATACAAGTAGCAGCCATGACAAGAAAATTGCCAAATATAAGAACATTTATTGTATTTTCCCCCTGGATCTTTTTAGGCTAGAGGAGGCAAAACAATTATCCTTTTTTTTTTTTGGCTGAGGAAGACCGGCCCTGGGCTAACATCTGTGCCCATCTTCCTCTACTTTATATGGGATGCCACCACGGCATGGCTGACAGGCAGTGCGTCGGCAGGCGCCCGGGATCCGAACCCACAAACCCTGGGCTGCCAAGCACGAACTTAACCACTGCACCACCGGGTGGGACCCCAAAAACAATTATCTTTTTTAAATGATAAGTGTGAATGGTGTTTGATAACTTTCTAAAGTGATTTTGTATATATGATATCCTAATTCACAATAAAAAGTAGAAAGTATTTTTATTTTAAATGGGAAATATTTAATCATTAAAGTTTTGAAAAATATGCCATAAAAGCCAAGTACTATCTTTATCAGGAAGCTCTGTTATAAACATCTATAAACCTCTCTTAACAAATTGCTTGACTTTAAAGGAAAATCATAAAAACATCACAAAATTGTAAACCTAAAGAGTTTTGTTGCTAAATACTAACTGTCATTTCTGGGTATGACCAAACAAAACAATGGGACTCAACATGTTTTGTTTGACATTTCACTGAATTCGGTTCAATTCAATCTAAATATCAAGGAAATATGTGGGAGTGTAAACTTAAAAATTAAAGTTGAACAATGCTTCTGGGAACTTTGCAGATTATTAAATATTATCTCACTGTGTGCCTATCTTCTTTATTCATTTTATTAGAAACTATTGATAGGAATAATACTCTTTTATTTTTAATTAATTAATTAATTAATTAATTATTTTGTGAGGAAGATTAGCCCTGAGCTAACATCTATTGCCAATCCTCCTCTTTTTGCTTGAGGAAAATTGTCTCTGAGCTAACATCTGTGCCAATCTTCCCTACTTTTTGTATGTAGGATGCCACCACAGCATGGCTTCATGAGCAATGTGTAGGTTCACACCAGGGATCTGAACCCGCAAACCCCGGGCTGCGGAAGCAGAGTGCGTGAACTTAACCACTACGCTGCCAAGCTGGCCCCTATATTTTCATTCTTTACCTTTTTCTAGAGCCCATTTACATTGTTTGTCAAAATGTCACCTCTTTGTAAAAGCTAACTGCCTTCCTCTTACTCTTCATCAGAGGAGAGGATAACATCAAAATTATTACAATAAGTAATCTTAAGCTAGCTGGCTAGCTGTTTCTTTTTCCATTCTTAATTTCTTTATATTTTAGATTTTTCTCCAAAATATGCATGCACATAGAGTTAACTTGAAGAGTTAAATAGTTCTATAAAGCAATACTTTCCCTCTTCCTTACTGCTCCTCTATTTCTATTCCCAAAAGTAACCATTTTATTTCTTTTCACTATTTAAAATTTACCTGAATATTTCCAGATAACATGGTTTTATTGCTACATCTTGATTTTTCAATTTTAGACATTATCTCATGTCGTCTCTCTCCAGATGAGAATCTAGCATTCGTTTTTTGTTTGGAAACCATTCACCCTACTGCCTCAATCTCAATCCCTCTACCTATATATTTGTCCCTTGTACTCTCTTCCTCCCAATATAGTTATATCATGTTTAGTTAGATCAACATTCAATGTTTGCATTCTTATAACTAGGTAAACAACATTTCCTGCTGAGCCACGTAATATACTGAGATTAATTTTACTTTTCTTTTACTAGAGTTTGCTGTCTTATTTTGTTCTTTGACTAGTGATTTTGTATACATAATTCTTTGGTTAGTGTACATATATATATAATCAAATATATTGTATAATGAAATATATAATTCACTTTCAGCCACTTTTAGTTCTTTATATCCCTCTAAGTACATCCAGACATATTACGTAGTCTACCAATTTCATCTTTCTTGAAGAAGTGTCTCCTGGAGTTTGACTTTTTTCCAATATCCTATATCTCTTCTATAGCCTGTATCTTTTCTTTCCTATTATCCTATATCTTTTCTTTCTTGGTTTATGCTCTTGGTTGGTGACATGCATTCTCTTAACAGTTTGCTGAAGAGTTCACAGAAGCTCAATTTTTGTAACTTTAGATGTCTGAAATGTTTTTATTTCTCCTTGCACTTGATTGGTAGTTTGTAGGGTAGACAATTCTAGGTTAGGAATATCAGTATTTTAAAGTCATTGCTTCAGTGTTTTCTAGATTCCAGGGCTGCTGTTGAGAAGTCCAAAGCCATTCTGATACCCGATTCTTTTATGTATCTTCTCTTTGAAAATGGGTGGAATTTTCTCTTTGCTCCCAGTGTTCAGAAAATGCATGATAGTCAACATTAGTATGGATATATTTTTTTTCCAATGTGCCAAGGCATATGCATTCAGCAGGTCTGCTCCATCTGTAAACTCATGTCCTTCAGTCTGGGGAAAGTTTTTGTATTACTCTCTGTTGATTTCCTCTACTGTATTTTCCATTTTCTCTCTGGAAATCCTTTTATTTGAGTATTGGACTTCCTAGATTGGTTCTCTATTTGCTTATCTTTCCTCTCCTATTTTCTATTTGTCTTTTTACTGTATTCTCTGAATGGTTTCTGCAGTTTTATTTTCCAGCCTTTCTACTGAGTTTTTGATTCCTGCTACCATCTTTTTAAATTCTAAAAGCTCTTTAAGAAAAAGTATGAATGCTTTCCCCTCCCTTTTTTAACAGCATACTGACCTTGCTTCATGGTTATAATATTCATCTCTTACAGTGATTTCAGTGAAATTTTCTTCTCTCTGAATAGTCTCCATTTCTTCTATGGTTTTTTTTGTTTGTTTGTTTATTTGTCTGGTAATCCTTGTTTGCTCTTTTTTTTAAAGAGAGGGGCATTGAAAAACCAAATCAAATTTGTGTGTGTGGATGGTGCTTGTCAACTGTGGGCCTCACTACTGGTGGTCTGCCCTTTCATTAAATTTCTGATGTTCAGTATCTTTAGTCTTTCCTCTCTGGCTGGTCACATTGCTCAGTGAAAACTTCCGTCTTGCCTTCAGGGAAGAGACCTGGCTGTCAGAGTTCTGAAAACTGAATGAAGGAAGAAGGCAGGATATCTCAATATTCAGTATGTAAACATTGATTTAATCTCCACATTTTTAGTGTGATATTAGGGATACCAATGTCTATAGTATCCCCTACTCCAGAGACCTTCTGTTATACCCTCTTTAGAGAAATACCTTCAGTCCTCTACTGGAGATGAAGAAGACTGCAGTTGCCCTGCAGTTTACAGTAGAGAAGAGGATGTGGGATCTAACTGTTTCATAAGACTTTCAAGTAATTTTCTGTATTTAGACTCATCTTCACTGCACTTTTTCATTTTCCAGAGCCAGAGACTTATAATGTTTTACTGTGGCCCTAACTATGGTATTTTGGCTATCAAAACAGAATATTTGGATAAAAGTATTTGTAGCTTCTCTTTATGGAGCATCTGCTTTGTACCAAGTACATTATAGACATTATCTATAATTTTCAAAACCACCCTGAAAATATAAGTTATTATCATCCCCATTGCATGAATTTGAATAATTTATCTAGAGTTACATAGCAAAAAGTCAATGGCTTGGGATTCAAAACCAAATCTGGATCATTGACCCTAAAGTTAATGCTTTTGCTTACATACTGCATTACTTTGTTGGTCTTAAAAGAGGACTCAACCTCTTAAGTCAGAAACACTAAGACCTATTGGCGCAACTGAAATGTGTTACAGAAATGCCTTCACTACCCACCTCATCTCAAATTCATAAGGTGTTTTAAAACTTATAATTTTCACAGTGGCCTTATATTTTGGGTGTATCTGGAGTAGGCTTTGGGAGTGGAGAGTGAGAGACCAGGCACTATTGGAATGATGACTTGAAAAAATTGATGATGCAGCAACTAGTAGAAAATGGAAGTGACCTGTGAAGGGGAAAAGTTTGCAATTATATTTATAGTCTCCATATTTTGGTAATGGTAAAAACCCAAATGATGATAAAATATAGGCTTTTTTTGGTATTATGGATCTTTCTTGGTTGAGTTTTTTCTTAAGACTAGGCAATTAAATGAGCCTTCCCTGGAAATAGGGATCAAGATTAGATAATCTTAGAGGTAATGTCCAGCTTCACAACTCATAAATGTTTATTAATTAGGACAGTTTTCCCACTCACAAACCTAGACTTCCTCTTCTACTATAATCAAATATTTGTGGCAATCATTTGTGCCCTACACTTCCCCTCTGTCTCCTGGACGAGGGCACATCTTATAAATTTTAACCCAATATTTACTCGTCGCCTACTATGTGCCAGGTACTGTTAGATGTCAGTGGCACAAAAATGAACAAGACAGACCAAGGCCTGCCCTACAGAACTTAAAGTTTAATGGGAAGTCTTATCTTTAACAAGCAATTAAAATAAACTGATAAATAAACAATAAGGGGACAGATCACACCATCCTTTACAAACTTTACCATATTATATATATTAAGGAATATGTCTTATTAAAAATATATATTTATATTCCCTCCCATTTTATATTCGACATTTACCTAAATTATCTCCTCAATCTCCCAGATTTTACTGTCCTTAATGTAGCCTGGCATTGCTCCTCTTCCAAGAGGGCATGCATTTGGTTTTCTCCTTCTCTACCTACAGCCTCTTCCCTTGTTATCTGCCTCCTTCACCCAATGCTTCTGATCCTTGGTAGTTTTTCTCTTCTATCTTCACCCATTTAGCCCTCTTTTGGCATCACTTGTCATTTTTAATCATCTTAGAGAAAGAGCTGTTCCTCTTCTTACAGATTAATGCTGCCACTTTTACCCTAAAAATGTTCCTTACTCCTCAGATATATTATTCCCACTCTCCAGCATCATTCCTAGATTGCCTTCATTGGCATGTGCACAGATTTCTTCCACTGTTGATAATTTTTCAATTGACACAGACAACACATGGAGCTACTCTTCTCCTTTCAATCAGATTTTCACTTTCAGACAGCCAATTAATATTTATTATCCATAGTTTTCATTTCCCTCACAACATACTTCTTTTTTAGACTCTGTTATACATTTTCCTTCTAACCATTCCAACAAAACTCTTTCACAGGTCACTATTGACCTCTTACTAGTCCTCTATTACTATTGACCTTTCCAGGCCTCTTTCTTTTTAGCTTTGGCCTTCTAGACATTTATGCAGCACATGGCCATCATGTCCTTCTGAAACCCATTTAATGGTTGGCTTCTGTGATCTTCTCTGACATTGAACTTCCATGACCATCTTCCATTTGTTAGACAGTCCTTTCTCCAGACTCTTCTCAATCCTAGTTCAGTTCTTAACCCTTTGACCTTCACTCTCAATTTTCTTTTCCATTTTTGATTGACTCTATGCTCTGGCTTTCATTATTAAGTCTATTCTTGATGAGTCATCCTGCATTTTCCAAGTGTTTCATGATACGAAGTATGTCAAGGGTTGATCATAGTTTGGAATGTTTTGCTTAAGCAAAATTATATAGGCTTCTGTGCATAAGGATCACTCTAAGTGTTCAATATTCTAACATGCAGTATGAATATTGAAGAGGGAGCAAAAATTTTCCACATTTATTTGGTCTCAGACTCTTTTAATAAGGCATCTCATGTCAATAGTGTTTGAGAAACACATTTTGGGAAATACTGCTTAATATCGTGAATGCTAATGTCTCACCTTAATTCAATTTTCTGCCAGAAACTGGGTATGGGATATTTCCACTTGGATATTCTACTAACTCAGTAGGTCATTATCATCTTTCAACTCAACATCTCTTCTCAATTTCTCCTCTTCATCAGTGTCACCATAGTTTTCTCAGTCATCCCAACTCAAAACTTCAACATGGTCTTTAGATGTTCCTTTTTCTTCATTTCCTTTACATGTTCAGTCATCTCAATTATTCATCAGATATTTCTTGAATTTCTATGTACTGTCATCTCCCTAGTCCAAGTTCTTGTAACCTCGCATCTGGAAATCATCCTAACTGTCCCTGCTGTGTCAAGGTTTTCCTTATACCAATCCATACTAAAACAACTACTTTTGTTAAAATACTGATTTAATAATATCACTGCTCTGCTCAGAATCCTCAGCCAACTTCTTGTTACCTCTTGAAGAAAGTCTGAGCTATTAACTGAGATATTTAAGTCTCTATTAACCTTCCCCCATCTACTTTATGGCTACTCCTCTAATTTTACTATTTACTCCAGCTAAATAGACTTTACTGTTCTAAAAATGTAGAGGTATTTTCAGCTCTGAACCACTTATTGACCATCTGCCTTGCAGTACTTCCGGCATATTTTTTAAACTTCATAAATCATGAAATCAATTTTTTTTGGTGTTTAAATGAAATTCTACTTTATTTTCATTCATTTGCTTAAAGATGACATCTACATTATAGTTCTTTATTTTCTTCTTATGAGGAAATAATGACCTCTACAAGATATTCTCATACTTTTAAATCAGTTATTCATCACTATGTAACACATTACCTCAAACTTAATTGCTTAAAACAAAAATTGTTTATTTATTCATGATTCTGTGAGTCAGGAATTCAGGCAGTAACTGGCTAGATGGTTTTTCTTCTCTGTCAGGGGTCATGGTGTCAGTGGGGTTGCTGGGATGACTAGAGGTCTAAAATGATCTCACTCACATGGCTGGCAGTTACTGCTCGTTCCTGACTGGGGACTTGGCTGAGACTGTTGTCAGGAACCTTAATTTTTCTCCACATGGATCTCTCCATGGGCTGCTTGGGCTTCCTCACATCAGAGTGGCCGAATTCCCAGAAGGTACATTATAAGAAGCAAAGATAGAAGATGTATAACTTTTAAGCCCCAGACTCAGAAGTCAAAGCATTGCATCTGCCACTGGTCATAATAGGTACTCAGGCTAGCCCAAATTCAGTGGTAGAGGAAACAGACTCCACTTCCTCAAAGGAGAATAGCAAGGCCACACTGCAAAAAGCATGCGAAATGGGTGATATCATCGTGGCTCGCTTTGGAAAAACAACCTATTCACACTGTCTAATGTTCTTCCCAGTTTTTTGAAAAACATTTTATTATGAAAAATTTCAAACATAAATAATAATAGAGAAAACAGTGTAATGTACCAGGTATGTATTTTCTTAGATTCTATTTCGCATGTTCGCATCCATTTATCAGGGGAAAATTATATTAACTATATTTCCTTTTCTGTATTCTTGATGCTCTGGCCTTTGGGGACTTGACAGACGTGGGAGAGATTGCCCCTCCCAGAACCAGCTAATTCCTAAAGATAGTCAACAACTTACTTGGGAGCACACTTCTCATATACAAGCCAACCAACTCCTTATCTAACTCTAAAACAACAAGCCAATATTTCCCCTGCCCTAGATCATCCCAGGTTAGGTACCCAGCAACTAGAGACCACCCCCAGAGTCCAAAGTCTGCCAGAATTATTCAAACTGGCCAATCCTAAACTGTTTACTCCGCCCTGCCTTGCCTTTCTTGCAGAAACCTCAATAAAGACTCTGGCATGGCCTTTCCCCTTGCTCCTGTCTTCTGCCTCCTCAACACCCTGATGCTTCCCCTGTAGCCCTGTGTGGCATGATGTGCCCCCTCCTCTTGGAAAATGTAAGTAATAAAAATCTTTTGATGGCATTAGCCTCTCATTGTTGGCACTCAGTCATCTCCATAAATTAAAATCCAGTGAGTACAAATGAGAGTATGTGTCACCCAAATTCAACAATTTCACAGTTATCAACTAATGGTCAATATTGTTTCATCTATATACCCACACTCTTTGCTCCCCCCACCTCTAAAATATTTAGAAGCAAATTCCAGATACCATATAATTTCATCTGTGAATATTTCAATGTGTGTGTGTGTATGTATAAGTGTATGTATGCATACATATTTTTTCTTTAAATATAACCACAATATCATTATCTGACAAAATTATTTTTAATATCATAAATATCCAGACAATGTTGAAATATTTTCAATTGTCTCATGAATGTATTTTTTTAATAGTTTATTGTTTGAATTAGGACCCAAATGAGGTTATACATTGTAACTGGTTGATATGTCTTTTTATATTCTTTTTATATATATGTTTCTGTTACATCTCTTTTTTTTACTTGCAATTTTTCTTCCTCCTTCTCTCCCCTGCCCCCCCCCCCCTTTTTTCCTCTCTCTCTCTTTTTGGTATGGTTATTGAAGAAAGACACCAGTTGGTTTTTCCTGTAGAATCCCTACTCCCCCTATTCTGCTTACATGCCCATGATGCCATTTAACATGTTCCTCCATGCCCTTTATTTCCTATAAATTGGTAGGTAGATCTAGAGGCTTTGACAGATTTGGACTTGATTTTCTAGCAAGAGTTCTTCATAGGTGATGTTCTGTACATCTCCCAAGAAATACATAATGTCTGTTTGTCTCACTTTCAGTGATGTTAGCAGCCATTGATGATTATTGCTTAGAGCCATTAATTTATTTGGCATTGTAAAATAGTGATGTTATAATCCCACCATTTCCATTAGCTGGAATACTTCCATCCAGTAAACCTGCTCAACATCAATTATTTGCTTTCCCTGATGTATAGTTCATTTTCAAAATAATGATGATCAATGAGTTCTTTTGCTCCATATCCTTGTTAACATTTGTTGTTTTTTCCTTTATTTTTAATATAAGGAAATATTATTTCCCACTTTCATAGATAAATGACAGCATACTGTAAACACTCCTTTTTTTTTTTTGTGGGGAAGATTGGCCTTGAGCTAACATCTGTTACCAATCTTCCTCTTTTTGCTTGAGGAAGATTGTTGCTGAGCTAACATCTGTGCCAATCTTCCTCTATTTTGTATATGGGATGCTTCCACAGCATGGCTTGATGAGCAGTGTGTAGGTCCGCCCCTGGGATCCAAACCTGCCAACCCTGGGCTGGTGAAGCAGAGTGTGCAAACTTAACCACTATGCCACCAGGCTGGTCCCTAAACACTCCTTTTTAAACTTGAGTATATCATAGAGATCATGCTATATTAATATTTACTGATATTACTCATTCCTTTTTATTACTTTTGTGTGTGTGTGTGAGGAAGACTAGCCCCAAGCTAACATCTGTTGCCAATCCTCCTCTTTTTTGCTGAGGAAGATTGGCCCTGGGCCAACATCGTGCCCATCCTCCTCCACTCCATATGGGACGCCGCCATAGCATGGCCTGACAAGTGGTGAGTCTGTCCACACCCGGGATCCAAACCTGCGAAACCCTGGGCCCCCGAAGCAGAGCACGCAAACCCAACCGCCACATCACTGGGCCAGCCCCATACTCATTCCTTTTTAAAGCTGCAAAACATTCATTGTGTTGATATAGCATGGTTTTATTTAACCCATCCCCTATTAATGGACATTTGGGTTGTTTCCAGTCTTGGCTGTTACAAATATTACTTCAATGAATTCATTGTGAGCCTGTCTTTTTGTGTTTTTTCCAATGTATCTTTATAGTAGAATCCTAGAATTGGGATTGCTTAGTCCAAGGGTAAGTACTTGTGTAATTTTGCCATTTATAATGACAAATTCCCCTGTATAGGAGTTATGACATCTTGTATTCCCATAACAATGTATTAGGGTGCCTGTTTCCTCACAGCCTTGACAACAGAGTACATTGCCAAACTTTTGGATTTTCCCCAATCTGATAAGAAAGAAATAATAACTCAGTGAAGTTTTAAATTGCACATCTATTATTATGAATGGAGTTGAAAACTTTTCTTATGTTTAGCAGCCATTTGCATTTCTTTTTTCTATGAATGCTTCATATTTCTAGCCCATTTTTCTATAGTGTTATCTTTTTTTTTCTTTAGTTTTAGAAGCTTTCACATATATTAGAGATATTAACCCTTTGTTGGTGATATATGCTTTTCCCCAGTTAGTCATTTATCTTTTTATATAGCTGTTTTTATCACATTTTAAATTTTTATCTAATCAAATTTATCATTGTTATTGCTTCTGGAGTCATAGTTTCTCCACTTTCAGGTTATAGAAGAATTCAGTTGTGTTTCCTTCTAATACTTGTACAACCATAAGTGTACCCAGTTTAGTGGGTTGTAACCAGCAATTTCTTTAATTAAATAGAATAGAAAAAATAGTATTCATTGTACATAATAAAGTGTTGAAAGAACTTGGAAGTTGTCACTGCCATCCTCACAACAAGAAAAAATCTGAACAAACTGAAAGTCATCAACTCTTAGATTTATCAGAGAACTGAGGTCAAAGGACAAAATTGTTGCCCCCAAAACTAGAGCAACAGCCAAAAAAATACAGAGAATCACAGTTCACCAGGAGCAAAAGCCAGCAGCAGGAGCCAGTATAAACTATAAACTATAACTGATGAATTGCTAAGTGGTTTGATATAGACTAGCTTGAATATTAAAAACTCCAAGTGGGCCCAGTTTTAAGGAGATTCTCAAACTTTTGTGAGTTTTACCTCTAGAAGCCCTATCATGTTCTCACTGTGAAGATGGGAGACAAATCCTCTAGTGATTCCAGCAGGAGGAGGGGGAAAGTAACCATTTTGAAATACACCCAGGGCTTTCTGTTCTTCATAACAAGGTCTACCCTCAAGGGAAACTATTTTACTAGAGCCTAACTGACTGGGGTTTTACTAAAGCCTGACTGACCTGGGAAAAGGGAAATATCCAACTCAGGCTCACTCAAAGACTGGGACCTAATCGTGGAACTATAGAATAGCTTCCCTGCCTCCACACCTTACCATCACATCAATAGGGCTCCCTGTATAATATCAGGGAATTGTAGCTAAAAGAACTATAAGCCTCAGATCTTATTTAAGGAGCTTCTATGAAAACTCAAAGACTGCCTGGGAGACAAAACCAAGGACACTGAAGGAAATTTATAGCCTCTGACATTACAGCTATAGTAAATGGTCTATATAACATGATCTACTCTTAGCCAGATAAATATAAAGTATGTATTGTTTTGTAACAATTTGTATATTTAATATACATATCAGTATAGACATAGTTATGAATGTGTGTATTGGATTGTGATTTAAAATGTATTTCTTACTATGGACCACCATCAAAAAAGTTGAAATCAATTGGCATAGGGAATCTCTTGACTATGCTCTCTACAGAACCAAATAATACTAGTACCTATCAGTTCATTACCTATTTGAGTACAATAAAGAATTTCTCCCATTCCATGCAGCAACAGCTTAGTAAAGACATAGACAATGTATGTTCATGAATGCTATTTTGTTATTTTCATTAATATTATAGGGATCTCCTAGACTGGGATTTCTCAATCAGAAATTACTTAAACTCTTCAAGTCAGGGTAAGTCCTTATGTCCTAGCAATGCTTCATAGAAGCTAAAGGCCCTATGATCCTGACAGACATGCTTACACTCATCTTACTTGTGCTAGCCATAGTCTCCATTTGCAATATGATTGTCTGTGAAGCAGGCAGAGCTTTTCAAGTATAAATATGTCACATAACTTATATTTCCTTTAGCACTAAGCCTCTCAGTAATTTAGTCTCCTTAAGATACTACTATACACTGTTTATTGCTTCCTATGTCTACACCTTTGTTCCTGCTCATGGAACTCACCCAAACAAATTTCACCCATCTGTAAGATCAAACTCCTTTTGTCAGACTCCTCTATGAAATTATGAAGATCCTCATCTAGCCCTTCCTTTATTTATCACAGTCTCTAAGTGTCCAAAGAATTTATTTTCTGAGCCATTCTTTTTGATACAAAAATAATTTACCACCATGAGTTTATAACTTAATTATTTCACAAGTAGGAACCTTGACACACCTGTTAAATTACAAGCTCCTGGAGTAGATGGTCATTTCTTGTATACTCCATCTCAGTCAATCAACAGACTGGCAAGAAGTAGATACTCAGGAAATACTTATTCAATGAATGGATTAATGAATGACTCAATACATTAATTCTCCTTTAAAAAGGATAGTTGTGGGTATATATATATATATATATATGTTAATATATTTTCTTTTCTATTATTTTTATGAATGTGACATAATATTTAAAAGTTCACAAAACTAGCAATCCATGAGATGAGACCAGTTCTTGTAACCATGTCTTTCTAGAATTTAAAAATAACACTGATGATGCTAACTCTCACAATTGCAAAAACATTTAGAATGATGCATAATGGGGTTAGTCAGCCCTGTAGTCAGATGGTAGACCTTCCTAAGTAAGGCTATTTAGACACTGCCTCCTGCCTAAAGAGATTCTAATTAACTCTTGAACTCATAATTCCCTGGGGTTTTGCCACAACATTCATCAATGCAGTTCTTCTCTCAGTGACACATGGATGCCATTCAAAACATATTTCTAAGTAAATCTCCTTTGTCTTTTTTTCCATCTAAAAAATAATGTTTACTTTGGATGAGGACAATTCAAAGAATAAACAACATATAATTAACTTACATTCCAGGTACAATTCTTATTACTCAAGTTGGCATACATATACAATATTACAATGTCCCAAGCATTCAACTTTGGCATTCCCTTTTTTAAATCTGTAGGGCTCTTCTTTAAATATCAACATCCTTGGAAACACTGACTCATCTTCTAATATATATTGGAATTTCTTTTAGATTTTGGGGTCTATAGATACTTCTTGATTAGTCTTTTTCTTTTTTTTTAAGAAACGTCAAATATCTGAACAGCCCATCAAAATCCCCTCTATCCCACTGAAACTAGAGTCACTTCTTCTGATTTTAGGTTAAAACTACTGTCCAAGTAGCCAAATAACTAAGCAACTCAACTAGTTATCTCTATAAATTCCATCTACGAATAATTCTGATTAAGAGTTCATTTAGTTACATACATTCAGGCTCTTACATGGTTTTCCTGTATAAACCAAGCATTTTTATACACAATATAACTCTTCCTTCTTTATTTTAGCAACAATTTCATTCAAAACTTGTGTTAGCCAGCTTTTGCATTAGTAATAAACAAGCCCAGCATCTCTGTGGATTATAACAACAAACATGTTATTACTTGCTCAAGTACATGAGGGTGGCGGCTCTGCTGGGTTTAGCTGAGCTTGGCTGAGCTGGACTTGGCTCCATGACAAGTATCTTTTCATTCCATAGCCCAGGCTGAAGGAGTAAGCCAGTATCTTGGATATGCTATTCTCATTTTGGAGGGAAAAATCAAGTGTGGGTACCAAAACATGCAAAATATGCAAGTACATTTAAAATTTCTACTGAGATATTCTATTGGCCAAAGAAAGTAATATGACCTAGGCCAAAATCAGTGGGCAGGAAAGTAGACTGTGCTCATTGAGAAGCACAACAAGAGTACGGAGGGAATGAAATAATGATATTTGTGAAATAATGCAATCTACTACAGCCTGCCCTCTTGTTCACAAATATTCACTTCCTTCCTGCAAACAAAATGTAATCACCCCATCCTAAAGATACTCCAAGGTCTTATCCACTCAAAATATCCAGCTTGAAATCCAGGATCTTGTGTGTACATTGTGTCTAAATGTAGCTCCTCTTAAGCCAAAGTCCTATAAACTAAAAGACTTGTTATTAGTACCCTCCACTTATAAAATAGTGGAATCCCATTATAAAATAGTGGAATCCACAATAAACACTCTCATTTAAGAGTGGGGAAGAGGGGGAGAACCCAGCAATCACTGATCCACAGGGATTCTGAAATCCCATTGAGCAATTGTTGCAAAGTATACTAACCTGAGTAGAGGGAACTTGGCTTAATCAATCTTCAGTTTTGTTTCCTGGAGGTACCTTCATGGTCTATTGTTCTTCATGACTCTTGACTTCACTTTCTGGGAGGTCCTTCCTTTCCAATGTCTCCTTTGGAAGAAATTGCCCTCTTTGGTTGCTGAACAGCTTCCTCAGCCTGCCCATAGAAAAGTGACGGCTGGAGGGTAATTTTATTGTTCAGACAATCACAGCCTCTTTTACTTTCAGCTGATGGGAATTTTGGCACTACAACTCATTCAAAAACATTGTTGGTTTCTTTGATATCTTTGTTTCCTATTAATGCCTCCTGCCAATAGCCAGATCCATAATTAGAAGACGTTCCTCTAGGCTTAATTACAGATAATTTGCACTCCCTAGGCTTCCATTGGGCCAAATCTATAGTCTCTTTACCATTTTGTACCAGTGAAATGATTTACTGGGGACCATTTTAAAGGAATCAGAGGTCTTATCAAATGGTGTGGTGACAACAGACTTGATATGGTCTTTGCCCCCAAGCTTGAATCTTTTATTATTATTATCACTATTAATTGGGTATACTTTTACTCAATAAGATGAAAACATAAACTTTTCATATTATGAAGGATGACACAAATATTTTTATAGGTACTTAATAACATAAATTTTGCATGACTGCTCTTGTCTTCTGATCTTTATAATGGGCTTCTAAAAGATAATAGATAATAAAAGTTGCTCCTTCTCCCATTTATCCCCTTTAAAATCTTTTGAAATTATCCTCAAAATTGACCACATGTTACCAGGGTACTTTCATATTCAGAATTTGCTCAGGTTGCTAAATTTTGGATGTGTTTTGAATTCATTTAAAATAATTAAAATTATTCCATGTAAGAAAATGCATGCACACTAGAAAACAACTAGCCATGTCCTTGACTTAGTCTTTGCACTAAGGCTTTGTCTTAGTTTGAAAATAATTTACCAGCTGCAGATGAGAAACAGTTGCATCTTTCAATCTTGTCTCTGGATTTCTGGATTCCTTTTCCCTTTGTCAAAATTGAATTTAGTGGAGTCATTTTAAAATGGAGTCAGAGCTGTTTTTCCAGAGAAAGTGATTTGCTGTCTAGAACCTCGGACTGAGCCAAATCTTTGGACTGGGCCAAAAACAGTCAATTGTTTGAGAAGTTAGCAGAATAGACATCCTAAACACAAAGACTGAGGATTGTGGACTTTCTGAAGATAAAAGCAACAGTCAATCAATATTTAGACAAAACTTGTGGGCCTGCTTAAGGGAGCGGCCTGGCAAGTGGGTCCACCTCTGTGGGGTAGCGAGAGCCTGAGGAGCAGCTGGAGAGTGTTGGGCCCCTACATTGGTGTGACTGGGTCCACTTTAGGGGGTTGGGGCATGTGCATGGGGAAAGACTGTGTTGAGTGTGTGTGTGGCCCCGTGGGTGGTGGGCTTCTCAGCTGCAGAAGACTTCTGCTTTTCAAACAGCTACACAGGGGATCAGCCCCACCCCCAAAGCCTGAAACAATTGGGTGCTCCTGTGCCTGGAGCCAGCCCCACCCAGCTGCAACCCTGAGAGCTGACAAGAGCCTAATAGGCTGGAGGCTTATAGCAATTGTAAGCCCCTGAGCCAAACAATCAGCCATGCTGGGGGCCTACTCACTTAATAGAAAAACTGCAAGAGGAATGTGCTGTTAGACCTTGCAGCCTACTATTCTGGGGCTCCCCACACCAGATAAAGAGACTGAAGGGCCTACAACAACCACACGCAGCTGAGCATTACAACCAGCTGGCCAGGGGGATAGCTCAGCCTCCCTGGGCACCTACAGCAAGAGCAATCCTACCACAACAGAAGGACACAAGTATCCCACACAGGGGTCACTCTGGAACACTTGGAACTGGTGACCAGAAGGAAGCACACTGCTGGGCCTCATTAGGCATCAGTTACATAAGGTCACCTCTCCAAGATCAGGAGACATAGCTAACCTACCTAATACACAGATAAAAGTACAGAGAAAGAGGCAAAATGAGGAGGCAAAGGAATACATTCCAAGTAAGGGGAAAGGACAAAAGCCCAGAAAAGGAACTAAATGAAACAGAAATGAGCAATCTACCTGACAGAGAGTTCAAACAAAGAGTCATAAATATGCTCACTGATCTTGGGAGAAGAATGGATGAACTCAGTGAGAACATCAACAAAGAAATGGGAGACATAAAAAAGAACCAATCAGAAGTGAAGAATACAATACTGGAAATGAAAAATTCACTAGAGGGACTTAAAAGCAGAGTAGAGGATACAGAAGAATGGATTAGTGAGCTGGATGAAAGACTAGAGGAAATCACCCAAGCTGAACAGATAAAAGAAGAAAGAATTAAAAAGAGTGAAGACAGTCTAAGGGACCTCTGGGACAACATCAAGCACACTAACATCCATGTTATAGGTGTCCCAGAAGGAGAAGAGAGAGACAAAGGAGCAGAGAATCTGTTTGAAGAAATTATAGCTTAAAACTTCCCTAACCTAAGAAAGGAAGAAGACATCTAGGTACAGGAAGCACTGAGAACACCAAAGAAGATAAACCCAAAGAGGCCCACACCAAGACACATCATAATTAAAATGTCCAGTATTAAAGATAAAAAGAGAATCCTAAAAGCCACAAGAGAAAGACAAGTTACATACAAAGGAAACCCCATAAGACTATCATCTGACTTCTCAGAAGAAACTTTAGAAGGCTCAAAGAGAGTGGCATGATATACTTAAAGTGCTAAAAGGAAAAAATCTACAGCCAAGAATACTGTACCCAGCAAGGTTATCATTCAGAATGGAAGGAGAGATAAAGAGTTGCCCAGACAAGCAAAAATTAAAGGAGTTTATCACCAAGAAACCAGCCCTACAAGAAATGCTAAAGGGACTTATTTAAGGGGGAAAGAGAAGACCACTAACAGGAAAAAATTACCCATTTCCATGACAAGAGGGTAATGGATAAAACATGCAAAAAAGAGGATAGATACGATATCAAAAACATAAAATGTGGGAGGAGGGGAGTAAAAGAGTAGAGCTTTCAGATAGAGGTCAAACTAAAGAGACCATCAACTTAATATAGATTGCTATATATGTAGGTTATTATATATGAACCTCATGGTAATCAAAAGCCAGAAACCTATAACAAATACACAAAAAACTAAGCAAAAAGAACTGAAACATAATACCAAAGAAAGCCATCAAACCACAGGGGAAGAGAGCAAGAGAAGAAGAAAGGAACAGAGAAAAACTACTAAAACACCAAGAAAAAAAAGAAAGTAAGTATATACATATCAATAGCTGCTTTAAATGTCAATGGACTAAATGCTCCAATCAAAAGTCATAGGGTGGCTGACTGGATAAAAGAACAAGACCCATATATATGCTGCCTACAAGAAACACACTTCAGACCTAAAGACACTCACAAACTGAAGGTGAAGGGGTGGAAAAAGATACTCCATGCAAATGGCATTGAAAAGAAAGCTGGGGCAGCAATACTGATATCAGACAAAATAGACTTTAAAACAAAAACTGTAACAAGAGACAAAGAAGGGCACTACATAATGATCAAAGGAACAATCCAACAAGAGGATAAAACACTTGTAAACATCTATGCACCCAACATAGGAGCACCTAAATATATAAAGCAATTATTAACAGACATTAAAGGAGAAATAGACAGTAACACAATAATAGTAGGGAACCTTAACACTCCACTTACACCAATGGATAGATCATCCAAACAGAAGATCAACAAGGAAACATTGCCCTTAAACAACACATTAGACCAGACGGACTTAATGGATATATACAGAACATTCCATCCAAAAACCGAAGAATACACATTCTTTTCAAATGTGCATGGAACATTCTCCAGGATTGATCACATATTAGGGCACAAAACAAGTCTCAATAAATTTAAGAGATTGAAATAATACCAAGCATCTTTTCTGACCACAAAGGTATGAAACTAGAAATCAACTATAGGAAGAAAATCAGAAGAGCCACAAATATGTGGAGATTAAACAAAATGCTACTGCACGATGATTGGGTCAATGATGAAATCAAAGGAGAAATCAAAAAATATCTGGAGACAAGTGAAAATGAAAACATGACATGCCAGAATTTATGGGATACGGCAAAAGCAGTTCTCAGAGGGAAATTTATAGTGATACAGGCCTATCTCAACAAACAAGAAAAACCTCAAATAAACAATCTAACAGTGCACCTAAAGGAACTGGAAAAAGAAGAATAAACAAAGCCCCAAATCAGTAGAAGGAGGGAAATAATAAAAATCGGAGCAGGAATTAATGAAATAGAGACTTAAAAAACAATAGAAAACATCAATAAAACCAGGAGCTGGTTCTTTGAAAAGATAAACAGAATTGACAAACCTTTAGCTAGACTCACCAAGAAAAAAAGAGAGAAGGCTCAAGTAAGTAAAATTAGAAATGAAAGAGGAGAAATTACAACAGACACTTCAGAAACAAAAGACTATAAGAGAATACTACAAAAAGCTATATGCCAACAAATTGGACAATCCAGAAGAAATGGATAAATTCTTAGAATCATAAAACCTTCCCAAACTGAATCAAGAAGAAATAGACAATTTGAATAGACCAATCACCAGTAAGACCGAAACAGTAATCAAAAACCTCCCAAAAAATAAAAGTACAGGACCAGATGGCTTCTCTGGTGAATTCTATCAAACATTCAAAGAAGACTTAATACCTATCCTTCTCAAACTCTTCCAAAAAATTGAAGTGGAGGGGAAGCTTCCTAACTCATTCTACGAAGCCAGCGCTACCCTGATACCAAAACCAGACAAGGATAACACAAAAAAAGACAATTACAGGCCAATATCACTGATGAACATTGATGCAAAAATCCTCAACAAAATACTAGCAAATTGAATACAACAATACATTAAAAAGATCATACACCATGATCAAGTGGGATTCTTTCCAGGGATGCAGGGATGGTTCAACATCTGCAAATCAATCAACGTGATACACCACATTAACAAAATGAAGAATAAAAATCACATGGTTATCTCAATAGATGCAGAGAAAGCATTTGACAAGATACAGCATCCATTTATGATAAAAATTCTGAAGAAATGGGTATAGAAGGAAAGTACCTCAACATAATAAAGGCTATTTATGATAAACCCACAACTAATATCATTCTCAATGGAGAAGAACTGAAAGCTATCCCTCTAAGAACAGGAACCAGACAAGGATACCCACTTTGACCACTCCTATGAAACATAATATTGGAATTCCTGGCTAGAGCAATCAGACAAGAAAAAGAAATAAAAGGGATCCAAATTGGAAAGGAAGAAGTGAAACTGTCACTATTTGCAGATCACATGATTTTATTTCTAGAAAACCCTAAAAAATCCACCAAAAAACTTCTAGAAAAAATAAATGAATATGGTAAAGTTGCAGGATATAAAATAAACATACAAAAATTGGTTGCATTTCTATACACTAACAATGAAATAGCAGAAAGAGAAATTAAGAATATAATCCCACTTACAATTGCAACAAAGAGAATAAAATACCTAGGAAGAAACTTAACCAAAGAGATGAAATATCTGTACACTGAAAACTATAAAACATAGTTGAAAGAAATTGAAGAAGACACAAGAAATGGAAAGATATTCCAGGCTCTTGGATTGGAGGAATTAACATAATTAAAATGTCCATACTTCCTAAAGCAATCTGTAGATTCAATGCAATCCCTATCAAGTTCCAACAACATTTTTCACAGAAATAGAACAAAGAATCCTAAAATTTATATGGAACAACAAAAGGCCCTGAATAGCTAAAGGACTACCAAGAAAAAAGAACAAAGCTGGAGGTATCACACTCCTTGATTTCAAAATACACTACAAAGCTATAGTAACCAAAATAGCACGGTACTGGCACAAAACAGACACACAGATCAATGCAACAGAATCGAGAGCCCAGAAATAAAGCCACACATCTGTGGACATCTAATTTTCGACAAGGGAGCCAAGAACATACAATGGAGAAAGGAAAGCCCCCTCAACAAATGGTGTTGGGAAAACTGGACAGCCACATGCAAAAAAATGAAAGTAGACCATTGTCTTACATAATACACAAAAATCAACTCAAAATGGATTAAAGACTTGAATGTAAGACCTGAAATCATGAAACTTGTAGAAGAAAACATAGGCAGTATGCTCTTCACATTGGTTTTAGCAATATATTTTCAAGTACGGTGTCTGACCGGGCAAGGCAAACAATAGAAAAAATAAACAAATGGGACTACATCAAGCTAAAAAGCTTCTGCACAGCAAAGGAAACCATCAACAAAACAAAAAGACAACCTAACATTGGGAGAAGATATTTGCAAACCATGTATCTGATAAGGGGTTAATCTCCAAAATATATAAGAACTGATACATCTCAACAACAACAAAACTAACAACCCAATTAAAAAATGGGCAAAAGATCTGAACAGACGTTTCTCCAAAGAAGAGATACAGATGGCCAACAGGCACATGAAAAGATGTTCATCATTAACTATCAGGAAAAGGCAAATCAAAACTACAATGAGATATCACCTCATGCCTGTCAGAATGGCTATAATTAACAAGACAGGAAACAACAATTGTTGGAGAGGATGTGGAGAAAAGGGAACCCACATACCCTGCTGGTGGGAGTGCAAACTGGTGCAGCCATTATGGAAAACAGTATGGAGATTCCTCACAAAATTGAGACTAGAGCTACCATGTGATCCTGCTATTCCACTGCTGGGTATTTATCCAAGAACATAAAAACACCAATACCTAAAGATACATGCACCTCTCTGTTCATTGCAGCATTGTTCACAATAGCCAAGACTTGGAAGCAACCTAGGTGCCCATCAAGGGCCGAATGGGTAACAAAGACGTGTATGTATACTCAATGGAATACTACTCAGCCATAAGAAACAATGAAATCCAGCCATTTTTGACAACATGGATGGATATTGAGGGTATTATGCTAAGCGAAATAAGTCAGAGGGAGAAGGTCAAAACCTGTATGATCTCACTCATAAGTAGAATATAAAAACGACAAAAAACAAACACATAGAGACAGAGATTGGATTGGTGATTACCAAAGGGGAAGTGGGGAGGGCAAAAGGATGATTAGGCACATGTGTGTGGTGCCGGCTTGTAATTAGTCTTTGAGTCGTGAATATGATGTAATCTATGCAGAAATAGAAGTATAATGATGTACACCTGAAATTTATACAGTGTTATAAACCAATGTTACCACAATAAAAAAAATATTTTCTAATATTTAGCCAAGACAAGCTCTCTGCCTCCAACTCCAACTAAAACACTTTGTAATACAATCTCCCTTCTTTGCCTTTAAAATCCCCTGACTTTTCTCCCTAGCAGGACACTATTTGGGTTTCCATCTGAATCTGTGCTCCCCGAATTGCAATTCTTTCATCTCAAATAAGCACTTTGCCTCTTAACTGGTTTTTGTTTTTGCAGGTTGACATCTTCCATTCTCATTTGAAAAAAAGGCCAATTATTTTCTAAGTTCATCTCTTTCTTATAGTGTCTAATAAGCAATTTTGGACTACCAACATTCTATCGTGAAAATTCTTTGCCAAAGTCACAAATTTATAGGTATATTTTCTGCCTTTCAAGTTATCTCAAGTGACAGTTTTACCAAAATTTTCACCATTGCATAATATAGGTTTGCATTTTCCCAGCCTCCTTTAACATCAAGGCTCCTATAACAGGCATGATGCAAATACCACATATTTTAGTTTATTGTTGTTGTGGTTACAATAGTGCCTTGCTTATAGGTATCAATTTCTTTATTAATCAACTTTCGTTGTGGTGACAAACAATTCCAAAATCTCAGCAACTTAAAACAATAAACAGCTGGTTGTCACTCATATTACTAGGCTCTGATGGGCTCTTTTGGGCTCAGCTTACATCATGTGTCTTCTCTCTTTGAGCCAAGTCTAAGGAATAGCCATGATTTGAAAGATGCTTTTCAGACTGTGGAAGGCAGGAAGAAGAGAAGCAGTGTCAAACTGTGTAAGTGCATTTAAAGCTTCTGCCAGATGTGCTCTATGTCATATCTGCTCACATCCCATTGGTTGAAGCAAATTACATGGCCACCAAAGTTAACCAAAGTTAATGGGTGAGGGCAAATGCTGACCATAAGACAGGAAGAAAAGAATAACTATAAACAAAAGATAAAATATACTACAACAAATATTTTCTGAAAGCAACTGTGTTCCTTCCCACTGCTAAAGACACTCTATAAACAAAACAGTATCTCTGATCTCAGAAAACTCAGTCCAGTGAAGAATTCAGCTGAGTAAAGAGGCAATTGAAATGTATTGTGAGGAATGTACAAGAGCCTATGCCGCTTAACTCAGAATTAAGACATTCTAGGGAAGGCTTCCTGGAAGAAGTAATAACTGAACTGATACCTGGATAGTGAACAGGAGTTAGACATGTGAAAGGAGTTGAGAGGCAGTAGACAGGGAGAGCATTCTCAGCAGCTCAATATGGGCAAGGCCTGAGGCAAAGAGAAAGCACAGGGAACTGAACTATTTCAGCATGGCTGCAGTACAGAGACCAATCTTGTCAAATGAACAGTGTTTGAAAATTTCATATTCAGAAGATAAGTATTGGGTTTAAAACTGTGGAGTCACAAGTCCCATAAACAATCTCACAGTAGGATACTGCTGTATACTGAAAACTGAAAAAGAAAAATGAAACAAAACAAAAACCTGTGCCTTTCAGAGTTGGAATAGCCCAAAGAGCACGAGCATTTACATTTATACGCAGTCAGGGTGAAAGGCAGAAGTTTCATTAAACTGCCTGTGGCCTGGCACTTTTCTCCCTCCAGCATGCTTTGTGGGAGAAATCCTGTGTTGAAAATTGAGTTGAATGCTGTTAATGTGGTAATTATTTTACTATCAAGGGCAAACACTGGCCAGAGAAAAATTGCCTCGGGGTATAGTTTATATGTCTGATCAGAATATACAGTTGCTTCCACCAATTAACTACATTAGCTGAATTTGGAAAAAAACAGAAATTGAAATGCAATTTTAGTTTATCACTTTTTGAGGGCGTGGCTTTGAGTTTGGTCTAATTCTTGTGAAGGAATCTGAAGAACATCCCTCTTTTGTCTCTTAACACAGCGTACTGCCCTGTGGAAGAGTCCAGCACACTTGCAACATGGATAGGCTCCATTGTCCTTTTGAAATGGACAGCTGGAGAATGTTAACATGCTGATGACAAGCATAAAAAATAACACTTCTGGCTCAGTTTATACTCAGTGTGCATGTATTTTAACAGGAGGAAACTTTAAAGTGTCAGCCATAAACTGCTTTCAAAATAGGACCTTGTAAAGTATGTCTTTGCAAGGTAGACCAGGATACAGAATTTTTAAATAGTCCCCTCCTTTTAGACACTCTTCTCACTTCCCTTAAGCACACGTGTAGTGCTGTTGTCTATCTCTGTAAGGACTAGTCAGGAGAAGTTATAGTCAGTAAAAACAAAAACCTAGAAAGAATCATCAGGAGAGATCAAATGCTGATACAATATCAAAGCACCACCTGTGTCCTTTTTATCACCAAAAACACTGGACACATGATGATACATTTGAACCTCAACTCCACCATTGATTGTTACATTGTTGAGTCTGCATCTCTGATCTTATCCTAGGCAAAATTACTGAAAAAGCAAAATATGTCTTTGGTGTCTTCCATATTTCATTGCTCTTGCTGCAAAATTACCTCTTTTTCTCCACCCTAGTATCAGTAGCTACCATTTATTGGTTGCTTAACCAGGCTCTGAACACTGTGCTAGTCAATGTAGGTACATTATGTAACAATAGTAGGTAAACATGTTTCTCTCATCTTACAGATGAGGAAACTAAGACACCTCAAACATTAACGAATTTTCTCAAGCTCATAAAGCTAGTAAAGTGGTAGAGGCAAGATTCAAACTAGATCTTTCTGACTGTAAGAAAATTTACAGTTCTGCCCACTCCACAACACTGCTGTCTACAGTGAACTTGTTTCTTATACACTTTTGTGGTCCCAAAGCACTTATTATCTCTCTACATACAACTCTTACACATGACTTTGTGTTTTTTTACATGTTTTATGGTTTTTTCACTTTAACACACTGTAAGGCATGGCTAAGAGGGAAGCAAATTGTTTAAACTAATAGTAAGGTGTGAATGACTATAAACCCATCTCCCCTGCCCCCAACACTCTATCTTCTTTTTCACTTTGAAAAAATGAACTTGCTCATTTGAATGAATCTCTAATTGGATTGATTTCATGCAAGCTAACAAAAGGAAATGAAACATTTCAGACAAATTGGGGAAGTATTTGGAAATAGAAAGAGGAAAAGGAGTCATTCAGGTGCCATTTGAGTTATTCCATATAGTTGGTAAAGTAACGTCTTTTGGAGCAGGTCTAGTGTCACAGACTCATACATCAAGTCAGCCTTGCTCACCTTCTCAGTATGTTTAGCATAATTTAAAGCTTTAACTAAAAAGAAAAGACCGAAGAAAATCAGTGAATGTATTAATAGCAGACATTTGAATGCAGATTTTTATTTCCCTGTTTGAGCATGCAGGATGTTGGTAATAGAGGCTAGTAAACTGATTGAATTTACATGAATTTAAAGTCTCTGGTACCAATGCAAACTTTCCACTTGTCCTCATTCATAATTTACTTACCAGGCAACTTCTATTTATCCCTTGGTTTTTAGCTACATCTTATGTGAACTCTTTTCCCATATTCCCCTCCTCCATTTACTTAGAGTTAATTTCTCTCTCTTTTGTGTTCCCAAAGCACTTATTATCTCTATATATAACAGCTCTTACACAAGACTGTGTTTTTTTACATGTTTTATGGTTTTTTCACTTTAACAGTTTCCTAAAGTCACATAGACTTATAGATTTTTAATGAGGACATCTAACAATGTCTGGCACTGATTAATTGCTGAATAAATAAACATATAATTTCCATATCTGTATTTCCTATTTGAAAAATGCCAGCCACAGGGTCAGCATAACCTAAAATGTGTCTCTGCAAAAGTTACATTTTTATCCCTATGAAACTGATTCTTCTAATTCATTTCTCTTTCTCTTTTTTATCTGTGCACTCACTCCCGCTTTTTCTTGCACTCACTCTTTCTTTTGCTTTTGCTTTTTTGCTTTCTCTCTTCCTCTCTCTCTAACACTACCTGCCTTTCATCCCCAGTTGTCTCTGCTTAGCTTCATTCTGGAACAGGTTTCTCATTGTGGCAGGAAGATGGCCATTGGTACCAGGTTCAAATTTCCCAAGCAACCTTAGCAGAAAGAGAACTTGTTTCTTCTGGCACTAAAAATGTCAGCATCCTGCCTTGGTCTATCTTATCTTAATTTTTGCTGGTAATAATCCAATATGAGGGTAAGTCAGGAGGATATACCTCAAATATCTGGAACCTGATCTGTTACCTTCTTTGGTGTATAAGCTAGGTTTTTATTGTGATAATGTTGTGTAATGAACAACCCCAAAAATCTCAGCTCCAGTCTCAGAAGATTCTCCCTGGTTGTTCCAAAACTGCTGCCAGCAGCTCTCAGGCTACACACTTCCTCATTAATATATGGCATGTGTCCCATTCTCTCAACCTTTGATTTAAAGTCTTAGGTTTCATTCTAGTTGCATTAAATTTGGTTATGCTACTCTCTCTGAGCCAGTCACAGACCAGTGAATGCTAATTAGTTTTGGCCTCAGCCACATGTGCTACTCATAGAGATACTTCTCTGAAGTATATGAGCTACTTAGAGGTGTGATTGGTGATTACCTGAAACACGATCAAGGTGCTAGAACCAACAGAAGGTGATAAAAGGCTGCCAGAATCAGCAAATGTTGGACACAGTGTATCATCCTTACATTTTAGATTTCTTATTTAAGTTCAAGTTTGTGGTTTACTCTACTTAGATCTCAGGAAGAAGGATCGGGCAACAGCCCTTGTCTGAACTCTATGTTAGTAGATACCCCCTCAAACACTGAACTGAGAAATTTTGTGGAATAAAGAAGGAAAGATGAAGAAGAAATAGTTTTAAGGGGTGATATTTTTCTTCCACTACCTGATCTAGTGATAAAGAACAGCTACTTAAATTTAAACTTTTTTGTTCCCTGGAAAGAATACAAGGCATTCCAAATTAGAAACATCTGCTGGTACATCAGTCATTGTCCCAGTTGTAGGGGAAAAAAATAGCAAAATGTTGGTCATAATAGTGCAGGAAGAGATACCCAGAAAAACTTTTTTCTTGATTAAAAAAATCAAAATACATATGTAAGAAATAGAAAAGGACAAATGTTAAATGATATGGGAATTCTGAAAACAATCCAGTACATCTGAAATTTCTGATGCATGATAAATACTTAAGGATATAACAAACAACTTTAGCAATGCTAAGGACAAGTAATTGCTACTTCTGGATCATACCTATAGAGTGTCTTAGACTCAATGTTTATTCAATGGACTGCTATGATATATCAGTGAAGAATTTCCTATATAGAATTCACCTTGCTTATAAAGCTCCTACCTCAATCTTTTAAAATATTTGTCTGTGAGGTGGTTTTGAACAGCCCTGAAGACTTAGGATGTTCTTCATAACTCTACCTGGAGCCATTCCTCTGGGGATGGCCCACAATTGTCTCCTTGTTTATATTCTAGAGATGAAATGAAATAATATATGAGATGTGATGGAAATAGTCCTGGGTACATGGAAACTGCTCCATAAACTGCAGGACCTGTTTTCTTTCTTCTTACTGCTGTTTTTTTGCCCCATATCATTTGAATCATTTTTCTGTAAGAGCAAATTCTGTGTGCAAGTTGCTGCTCTAAGGGTTTGGTGGCAGGAAAGTCCACCCACACCTTTGTCTAATCTCAAAGGATGAATGAAGGAGGCACCTGGTTTCTAACATCTTTTCTTTGACAGCCCTCAGAGCCACCAGAGCCTCACATGCGGTTGAGGCTATTGGTAGCTTCTGGAGAAAGAGTGCTTGGACATCTTCAGAATGCCAGTGTTTTTTCAGGGAATAGTATCCATGTGTCTCAAAGTGAAAATTAAATCCAAACTTCCTTCATCATCAAAAACTTGCTGTTCCTCTTTGAAAACTTGGTGAATCTGGTGCTCATGAAAACACGGGTTAGTGAAGATTAGTGTGAAAGACCGAGAAACACATGTATTCTTCCTCCTCTTTGGCTCATTCTCATGGTCCTAATAGTTCCCCAACAGAAAAAAAGGAAGCAATGAAATGAAAAAAGTATAGAAATGATGCAACAAAACAGTCATCCCACAGTTAATGATAGAAGAAATGCTAGTTTAAAGCAATACAGCTTGTATTGATAATACTGATCATTAAATAATAATTTAGAGGTTTTCAGTTACTACATTTTATCCTATGATTTATTTGAGTAAAAGTTTTGTCATATTTTTAACTGCACTACAAAGAGCAGAAGCTATGCCACAAAATGATTAGTATTCTTTATTTTGAGATATTTATAGAGAAGATTGTTGAAGATTATGCTCAAAATATAAAATGGAAACTAGAGAAAGTAGTAATAGATATTTTAATATTTATTTATATTTATGAAAATGGAAATCAAAATGAGATTTGATTATTTTTTTCAGATTAAACCAGTGTGGAATAGCAGAAGATGTAGAAATAAATAATCAAATATTTTGAAGGGAGAGCCATCAGGATTTGTAGATGGATTGGATGTGGTATCTGAAAGAAAAAAGAGGAGTCAAGCACAAGTCTGATATTTTTAGTCTGAGCACCTCGAAGGATGAAAATACCATAGACTAACATGGGGAAAACCAAGAACGGAGCAGGTGCGAAGTAAGAGTGTGGGGAAGGGGGGTTTGATTAGGGGCATGATAAGTTTGACGTTTGATTCTACTATGTTAAGTAGTTTATTTTCCCACAAACTTATTTTGATTAAGTCTCTTGGTTTCCAGGTTATAATATTCCTCACTTCAAACTAACTCAAGGAAGAGATTTGCTCTTAATAATTTGGCTTTTCACAAGTTCCAATTGTGCAACAAATTTTTTTTGAGATTGTCTTCTTTGAAAAATAAAAATGCAGGTATCAACATAACATGCAATAACTACCAATTATTGTTATCATTATGTATTGAGCACTGTGCTAACTGCTTTATAAATGTTATCTAATCTCCACAAACACTAGCAAATGGTACTATTTCCTCCTATTTTCCAGATGAGAAAAATTGAGGATTTAAAAGAGTCTGGGGACATACTACTAGTACTCAGCACGGCCAGTGTGATTCTAAAAGACCATGGTTAAGGGCATTAAAATATATTTTATGTATTTGTTTGTTTGTGAAAAATGGTAGTATTGATTTTCATGCATATATTCATAAACATTTCTAATCTTTTACTTTTTATGAGCATATTTTCATTCAGAATCATATGAAATAGAAGCAAATATTCAAATTAATCAATCATAAACAATATCTATCATGATTTATTATGACTGGTTCCAATTTAAGAATTGATATGGCATCACAGCAACTGTACTGAATTGTCATCAGAATGAATAGTCATAAAAGTAAATGCTTAAAATATTGTTGGGTAAGCTGAAAAATATGTCAATGATATATACTAGATAACTTCATTTTTGAAAATCAGTGTTAGATTAGTAAAATTTTTTAAAAAGCTGAAAGTGTGGGTCATTCCAAAAGATGGGTTTAATCAATTACAGGATTTTTGTCAGTTTTGCTTAGTATTCATAAGTCATAATTTACTGTGTAAAAATTATAAAATATAATTTTCAAGATGGTAAACCTAGTGAGCAGGTACTGGGTCTAAATATTAAAATATTAATGTGGGCACATTAGTTCAGCAAGAAACTTCTTAGTGATGAAGGACAATTGCCTGAATGAAGGAAAGGAGATTCATCAGTTACCAATTAGCCTTGAAGAAAATGCAATCAGTAGATTTTCCACAGAAAAGATCAGGCTCCTCTGGGCTGTCCTGAACACAAAACAAGACCAGAAGAGGAATCCTGTGGTGCCAAGAGCGAATCTGGATTAATCATTAGAGGCTGGTCCTTTGACAAGCATGGTTTCCTGCTTGGGATGTCGTAGTCCTGTGCCAAGTTTTAACAACAGCCAGCAGGGCCAGAGACCATAATCCCTACATCTTCAAGTCCTGTGGGAGATCCCATGATATCCCACTTCTCTAGCATCTTCTTCAGAGAAGATTATCCTTTTAAAGGAGCATCACTAGTGGCACTGAAGGGAAACGAAGTAATAAACAGCAGATTGGTGCTTACAGGGAAGGAAAGTCTCATTGCCTTGCCCTGGTGATAGTGGGGGTTATAAACTGATTCTGTAAATAGAATCTTTACTGTAGAAAGTCTTCATATTTTTAAAATAAAAGCTACAGGAGTTGCTTTTTTCCCCTATTTCCCCAGAGTGTCTCTGATAGGCAGTATCCAATCAATAGAAATATGGAAAGCTATCCCAAAGAGAGAAAACAGAGGAGCTAAGATAATTACCAATATTCAAGGTGCCCAGGTGAGTGCGAGGAGCTGTGGAGACTGACAGGCTTGACTTGTGTTTTCATCTTTGACTCATTTGTTGTTTCTGTGCCTATGTGGCAGAACTGGTGTGACCAAGCAGGCATCCTGGCTCTTTGTGTTTTCATCCTTGTTATCACCTCTTCCATGAACAAAGCCTTGAATCAAAATCAACCATTGCATTCTGGCCTTGGTAACTTGTTGCCTGACCTTCCCTTCTGAGTGGATAAGCCCAGCCAGAAAAACCTCCAAGGTGAGCCAAGGAAGGATGCCTGCCCCTCTCCCTCTCATACACTTCCAACAAGTCAGGATGGGGTGAAGTTATCCTGTTATCATTTGGAAAGGTTATTTGTTGAAAAGTGAAAAAATTATTATGTTTTCACTCATTCCTATGTATCCATAATCAGAGGATTAGAGAAGTCTGTAAATTAGATCATTCATTCTCTGGCTCCAGTTAGTGTTAATCAAGAAACCTCCTTTACCTCTTAGGTTCATATACCTGACTCATGCAAGACCTGATATGATTATGCACATTTCATGATGTTTTCAGATGGGCTGAATCAATCTTAAAATCAGACTCTCCCCTCCTCCTCAAATTAGTAACATTTGAAGTCAACCATATTTCTTTCTTTTCTGTAATCAATGGACCAGCTTCTTTCCTCCTTCCATTTCTTGTTGATATTAGCTGCTCTTCTGGTCAGTTACTACTTGGCATTCTGGTGCCTTTCTTTGCTACCAGTTGTTTTCAAACTTGACTTTTTCGTTTTTTTGAAAACTGAATGCCTTTGCAGAAGTACTCTTTCCTTTATGGTGAACTTATTCCAGAAACATAGCATATTGAGATTCTGGCAATAGTAGGCTTTTTAAAAAAAAAAAAATGGTAGACCTTATTTAAAACTAGGTTTAAGGCAAAATAGTGAGAAAATGAAGAATCAGATCATCTCTGAAAAAATTGCTTTAGAAATTCTTAATTACCTAAATTAGTGCTAACCAACAGGTTAATAAGGTCCTCTTTGTAAACTAACATTCTTTTCTTTTGGTGTCTCATTGAATGTTAATGTGATATACCTTCACTTTATTTATCAAAAAAAAAAACCTGTTCACTTAATGCATAGAATGCTGATTTCCCTTTGGATGTCTTAGACTCTGGTTTATTTCCCATTTCCAGTATTTATAATTTTCTACATAGATGAATGACTATATTTTTCTATTCTTAATTTAAAAACAGGTCATGAGAAAAAAGTTATGCCAGTGCAACTAGTCTTTAGATAGCTAGTGCCAGGAAAGCAACATTCATAATATTGTCCTCACTGGCTTTCCTTTTGGAATTGTGGTGCCAGGGAAAATGATTTACTGCCAGCCTGGATGGAGATTTGAGCTTTGTAGAAAAGATTTATTGGCATCAACTTTGAATAAAGCCATAATCATCCCTAAAAAGACATTTGTCACTATAAACTCTTATTTTCAGGTGCTTGACACTTTCCATGAAACTATGCTTCAAGTGGAAAAGTCATTTGAGTTTTCAGATCCTTTATTCCAGTATTTTTTTATCATTTAAAAGTCTATCATTTCTTGAACTTTCTGGACATGCTAGGGCAGTGTTTCTGGGACCTATCCCTAGGTTTCCACGAGGCAGGGGGTGGGGGAGGTGAGAACCATAAATGTGCATTTTAAACAAGTGCCTGAGAATATTCTGCTGCAAGTAGAAGACTTTGAGAAACACTCTTTAGAAAAGGAGTATGGCTCTCCCCTTTTTATTTATGTAACCTTAACGAACTTACATGGCCTTTCTGTCTCACTTGTTTCCTTATGTATATTCCTTACATATGCTTTAATTGGGTAAGTATACTTTCTCTTCATAAATTGCAAAATTTAAAGAAAATAAGGTAAGGAAGTACCTTACAGGAAGTACATATAGGAAGCAGATCATATATCTTAGTTCTACTCTTTTCTCTACAATTCATGACAACAAACACAAGCACACAAACAAAATTACGTGTATGGGCACTTGTGCACAATCAGCAGTCAGTCTGGGATGGAGCAGCTCTAGGAATAGTGAACTGATCTCTTGATCAGAACGGGAAATTTAAAAAGCACTTGTGGGAAGCAGCAATTAAGACAAGGCCACAGCCCTGCAAATAGTCAAGGTTAGGGGACATAAACAAGAGCCAAGGTTTATAGCAAGATGGACAATCAAAGAGGCCCTGACTTGGGACACCAGTCTCAAGGAAAACTAAAGCTGAAAATGTTCCTCAAGTACCAATGACAGGCCCTCAGATTTGAACAGAGTTTAAAGTGCTTAATGCACTTAAGATAGCTTGAAATAGCCAACTATTTACTTTACCATATTCGTTAACTTGCCAAGAAACTGTGCACAAATTAATTAGTCCATCGTTTACTTTTATCTGTGCCACAAATCAGAGGAGTTCAAAAGTCAACCTAAAAGCACTTATGCACTCAATTGATTCCAAATGTAGGGTCATTATAGCATTTGCTTTTTTATAAAATAATTTATTGCAAGCATCCTTTATAATGTGAATCTGTGAGCTCTAACTGAGGTCACTTATTTAAAATGTTTAAGTTCTGAATTTTATTTGATTGTTACATTCTGCTTCCTCTTTATAACTCAGAGAAAAACCTCTATTTATTCAGTTTTGGAGAAAATAGTGTAAATCATGAAATCAGCCAAAAGAAGAAACTATCAAGCAGTAGTACATTTTATCATGTAGCTGTTATTTCTAGAATTATCCATTTTGGTGTTAGTCCAAGACATATTGGTTAAATTATTTATTTTTAAATGAGATACATATTCAAAGAAGGATTTTGCCTTTGTCACTGTTTTATAAATACCCAAAGAATATTTTGTGAGGTATTACAAGTAAAAATAAAAATCTGATAAATTTGTGCTCTTAATATCCAAATCTTATCTAACCTAATGGATTTGTTACTGAGACACATACAAATACATTTACTAATTGAAAATAGAAATTTTATATTGACATAAATATCTAGGTCCTCAACAAGTAGATTTGTTTAAATGCTTTAATAATGGGCTAACATTTATTCTGATTGTTTCAAACGGATTATAGATTATTAGAAAAGAAATATTCAAATGCTAGAGATGAAAAGCTCATGGAAAATTTTAAATGCTTGTTGATTATAGAAACATAAAACATGAACTTGTCCCTTCAAACAATCAATAATCAATTAAACAACCAATATTTACTGATTGACTACTTTAGATACACTAGGAAACTACAAAAGAACTCTCGCACGGAGCCTCAGGGCTGCCACGGTGCTCAGCTCCAGGGGTCATTCATATTGCTGAATGGAATTAAGCAATTACAGTTGAGCTGGAATTAAGCAGGGTTCACCCAGCCTGCGGGGGGTGGATGCAGCAGTCCTTCATGGTCCCTGTCCTCAGCTAGTTTACAATAGGTCTGAGCAAGGGGAGGAAGCAGGCAGGATTTGACACAAGATTGAGATACATGAAACAACAGTAGCAAGAAAGTATATATAACAATATGACTAGGAAGAAGGGAGAACAAGAATTAAGATGGCACGTGCCAAAGCCATGGAAATGTAGTTTGTGTCTTTTTCCCTTATTAGGTGATAACGAGCAGATTCTAAAATAACTTGGGTAGGTGAGCATATAGCTGAGGGCACACTCTGTACAACAGAGTTGCCTGTGGGCACTGAGAAGCCTGGAGATTAGTGACTATAAGTGAGGCTGTGGTAAAAATAAAAAATGATCCAAGAATAGACTATGACCTTTAGTCCTTCGATGAGATTGGGTTTACTCATCAAGGAAATTTAAGTTTCAATGTGAAATTTTATTTTTATATTTTAATCACACTGCTATTTCATAATTCCACAGTGAAAGTATCTATTTTGTATTTAAATTTTCCCAAGAATGCTGGGTGGGGTGGGGGGTGGGTTTTCTTTGGAGAAGGAATCATGTATGCAGTGTTATGGATGAGGAATGGGTTCACAAAGACCAATTCCATGAAAAACATTCCTTGGAAACTTAGGAAAGAATGCTGCTACATATAAAGTTGAGCATGCAATTGAAGAGTGGTATAAACAGTTGAGTGCTGTAGGTGTTTTGCTCATCCTTCAGGCCTCAGCTTAGGAGTCACTTCCTTTAGGAAGCCTGTTCTGATCTCTAAGGTTAGGTTACTTGCCTCTCCTGCCATTTCACAGCACCCTGTGCTCAACTCTACTCTGAACTGCAATTGCCTGTTTATTGTTCTGTCTCATATAACAACAACAACAACAAGCATTCATTAAACATTTTGCTGAATAAATCACTGCTCTTAAAGCTGTAAGTAATTATCTCCTTTAGTAATAAGTACCTAGTGAGGTAGGAATTATTATTACTCTATTTTAAAAATGAGGACATAGAGGCGAAGGAGGTTAAGAAACTGCCCAAGATCAAAGAGCTAGTACATTGCATAGTGAGAATTCAAATCCAGACAGTCTGACTACAAAGCAGGGAAAGTGTCTTTATAGTTGATGCTGGCACAATGTTGGGCACTTCGCATCCAAATATTCATTGAATGAATAACTGAATAATGTCAGAAATGAGGGAGACAGATGAAGACTGGAGCTATAGAGGAAAACTTGCTAGGGAGAGGGTGGGATTTGAGCTAGGCCTTGAAGAATGGGCAAGATTTGCATGAATTTACAGGAAAACAAAGAGCATTAGGCCTAGAGAACTTGAACCAAGCAATGAGAATGGGTACATGGTGTGTTTGGAGGACAGTGAAGAGACTGTCTTAATTATAAGAGAAGAAGCAAGTTAGTGGGCATGGAGACTGGGTAGGCAGGTTGAAGTCAAATTGCAGAAGCCCTTAGAATCCAGGCAAGGGAGCAGAAAGTCACTAAAAGATTGTCTTTATGAGAGTGACATAATAAGAGCAGTTTTTAAGTGAAAGCATTATACAAAAAAAGCAACCGGGTAGGTACATTATAAAGAATGCCTATTTTACTAATAAACTGATTTCAAGTAGAGTAGTTTTCATTTCATTATTATTACTCAGTCAACTAATGTTTATTGAGTACCTGCTCTTTGTTATGTATACACTGCAAAGGATGCAATAATTTGCAAAGATGGTTTGATACGGTACTTTTAGATGTATTAATGTTCAATTTTGAAGTAAGTTTTTTCTTTCAAAATACAAAGCTCTCATCTCACTTAAATATAACATATCCTACTGCCTTCAATTGTCTCTAATATGTCCTTTGTAAAATTTATTAATCTCCTACCTGGCCTTCAAAATAGTCACCATACTGAAGATGATTAGGTCAGTCCAAAAATCAGTTGTTTAGCTTATCGATTTCTTAATAGGTTGTAGCTTTTGCTTGCTATTGCCAAAGAACTGTGTTTCTGTCCTAGCTCTTTCTTATTTGATATATGTCTCTATAACTTGGAGAAGGTAAGCTCATCAAATTTATAGACGACACAAAGCTGAAAAGAAAACAATCTATCTGATGTCACAATCTAGAAAGGTTGGAGCAAACAAGATGGAACCATCAGGGATAGATCGTGTTCCTGGGTCCTATGGAAATAATTACACCAGCAAAAGACTAAACAAGGTGGTGCTTAGCAGCAATATGTGGGTTAAATATCCCAAGATGTCCACACTAGCAGGTTCACAGTCCATGATGACTGAATTGAAACTTAACAGAGAATACTATCATATCCAATTTGTGCTGTCCCGTAAGGGAGCAATCCCAGTCTACATTGACAATTGGTTCTAAGCAAACACATACATCACATATTTTTTTTAAAAATCCACCCCCTCTCAACTTGGAAAGCACTATTAATTAGAAACAGATGAGCCCAATTGATTTCTCAGCTTTCCAAAATACCAAATCCATCACTTTTATTGGGCCAAAACATACCTGTCATAACGGTGGTGCTGCCTTATACAGAGGCCAAAAAGATTTCTGAGCCCAGTGCCATGTACCATAGGATTCCTTCTGCAAATTGTTCTATGAATTCCGGTAGAGCAGCCCTATACACAGACGAAATCTTCTAACAAGGCACAAATTCACCAGAATCATATATAATCCTCTCTCAATACTTTTCAAGTTTATGTATCATCCCTCTCTCTCTGGCCAGACCTAAGAAAGATAAGAAAGAGAGAAGAACTGAATTTTACTTCCAAAAATTACCAGTTACCAAAATAAAAGAAAGAATTTGTTTTCAATCTACATTCTCTGTTTACTTTCCAGAAGTTCTTAAATTGTTGGCCGCAATTTTTCTTCCAAGTTGTCATATGATTGCTAGGCCCAATTTTAGCTCCAATTTACTGGAATAACCATTGAAAGATATCGTTAATTTTATCAAATTCAAATACCTGTCTTAGAGGATTGTCGTAAGGATTGAATTTCTCCTGCCTCTGACAAGATCTGCTTTTGGACTCTAAAAGAAGACAAGAATGTAATTATCCTACCCTCTTTGCGGTTCTTGTTCCTTTTTTCTAGTCTTTTTCTTCATTCTTCTTCTATCTGCCTTTTCTCCATTCTCAATAGTCATTTCATTAAGATGACCAGGGTGACAATCTATCCTTTCATTTTTCTTTTTCCGAGGCTCTTCTCTCTTCTGTGATCCTTATTTCACTACTATCACTCTTTCACATAAATTTAACGTCTGATAAGCCCCACCCCCCATCAGTTTCACACTAGCAGCATTTTGGGAAAAAAAAAAAAAAAACCAAATTAGAAAGGGAAAGGTTTTGCAGTTACCAAAGTGCTGGTGGGGGTGAGGGTGAGTGGTGGGGAGAGAGTCAGGGGAGAGTGTCTGAATCTGGTCAGTGTAGATCCTTGAGAACTGCAATTCGTTGGTATTTAACTTCCTCCTGTGTCTCAGAGAATCTAAAAATCTCATTTAAAATAAATTTGATTCCACACCTAGTGATCTCTATGCTACAACTTTAGAAACAATACTTTGAAATTATCTAAGTGGGATTTCTGGTGGGTCTAGGGAGAATGATCTGTTCGTAAGGTTAACATCTAAGTGTGAAGGTTTATGTCTAGACTTCTCTAGGGACACTGCTACTTCCTGAAGTTAGAGCCAAGTTCAGGTCTTTTCCACCAACCTTAGCGGGTTATTGATAAATCGAATCCTCTTATGGGGTTGGAGTCATTACTGCTGGATCTAATCAGGGTTTCTCCAGTGGATCATTCCAGCATGACAAGAGAATCAAGTGCTCCTCTGAGAAAAATTACTTTTATTGCACTCCTAAAATCACCAATTTTCATGAAAAGAGGAGTATTGGAAGTAACTTGGATAATTTCTAGCTCCTAGGCACTGAACAATATGATATGTTAACTGTGGTTCAAAGTGTTGTGGTGACGTTTTATTTCCTGGTTATAGGGAGGATAGGCTCTTTTAGTTATTTTTATAAGCTATTCGAAGTCTAGTCAAGTTTTCTGCCTCCGCTACATCAAAGCCTTTGAAAGATTAAGAGACGATTTTTAGGGGTCAGTCATTCTCCGGTGTAAACCTAAACGCCAGGAGAGGAATGAGAAAAACCATCGCCGTGAAGCCGACGTACTGGTGTAGACGAGGGAATATGGCTGCTTCGGCCGATTCACCTATACTTCTGCCTAAGCTTTGATTCCTCCACAGAAACCTAGAAGTATACTAATATTCCTTCCTATTGATAGAGAACCTGTGAGGTAATACTGTAAAATGAAATTAAAATTAAAAGGGGGATCAACTTGGTTTTAAGAGAATAGGATGGTGGAATAAAAAAGATGAAGCAAGAAGTGAGGTGAGCACTCATAATGTATTTTAGAAGTTGTGCACATTTCCTGCAGGAGAGGTGCGTCCTTTTTTTGATTAGTTTGCTTTTTCTTCTAGATGTCAGGTACACAGAATTGGATCACTGAGCCATACATCTAGTAGAGCTAACAGCACGACTGTTAACCAGGTGTGAAGGGAAATGTTCTTTCACGTTAGGACGAACGACTTTTTATTTGGGGTTATTTGTTAGGATAGTACGGATAGTTTGGGAGCAAACAATTTCTTCTGTCACTTGAACTTCCATAGCTTAAGTGAGTTCCTATTAGATTATCATTCGGTGTTGTCTAAAAAGAAAAAAGCTTGCTTAAATCTTGAGGAATCTTATTTGCAAAACAAAACGAAACGAAACAAAATGAAAACACCGAGTATGGCCTTTTCTACATCAGCATGGTAGAACATTTGCAAATCTCTGGGAACCTCACTAAACTATTTGAAAATAAAATAATTGATTTCATTATTCATTTAAAAAACACATTCAATGTAATATGGTAAAATGAAATTAAAATTAAATGGGGGATCAAATTGGTTTTAAGAAAATGGGATGATGGAATAAACAAGATGAAGCAAGAAGTGAGGTTAGCACTCAGAATGCAGGTTAAAATTTATGCCTATTTCCTGCAAGAGAGTTGTTTCCTTTGCCTTTCTTTTAGACATCAGGTATGCAGAATTGGATCACTGAGTCATGTGTGATCCACTTCTTATGTATTTAGTTATTTGTGTAGTTATTTTTAATAATGGAAGGAGCAGACATGAACCCACCACTCACAAGTGCTTGACAAAAACAAGAAGCATACATTTGACTCTAAGTTTCCTAACAGCTAAAGAAAAGAAATGAACAGAATCAATAACATGATTTGCAATATTCGTAAAATAATGATAAAAGAAGCACTATTTCTCAGTCTGGGACCATGAAGAATTTTCTCCTGTTAGTCTCATATAGGGGCATTATAAAATGCAAAAAAAATATTCAATAACATCCCTAACAACAAATTTCATAGAGTTTTATCCACTTTGGCTCTGTTTGTTGCATTGAATGAGGTTAGGTTATGTTAGCCCACGCCTTAATATAAACACACATAAAGTACAAACTTTATGTAGCTCAACCTGCAGTACAAAAATATCCTGAACTGCTATCTAATAATCCAAGACAGATTAAAAATCAGAAAGAATATTTCCCAATCTCTTTTTCCTAGATCATCATTCCATATCTTATCCTCTCTACTAAAACTTCTAACACTTCTTCCACACTCTCCACTGGTGCTTATTTCCTGTTTCACTGAGAAGCCATCAACTCTACGCCCTCTCACCACCATTTCTATCCCTCAACCTGCATCCATGCCCATTTATGCTGCCTTCCCTTTGGCCACAACTGATTAACTGTCGATATTCCCTTTACTTATCCCCTCTCAATTGCTCAAGGACATCACTCCAGAATTTCTCTTCTCTCTATTGCATCATCATTTTTTACTTCTTTTTGGGATCATTCCCATAAGCACATAAATGTGCTCATACTTTTTCAATATTAACAAAAAAACCTCTTTTGACTCCAATCCACCATCCAGCTGCAGCTCTATTTCCCTACTCCCTTTATAGCAAAAATCATGAAAAGAATAATTAATTCCTCACCTTTATCCTCTCTTAAAATGCTCTAGGGCTTTCACCCACACCACTCCAACAAAACTGCTGTTGAGAAATCAGCAATGAATTTCATGTTGCTAAATCTAATGATCAAATCTAAGTTCTCAACCTACTTGATCAATCAGCAGCAGGGGACACATTTTATTTGACTTCTGGCATGGCCACTGTCTTGGTTCTCCTACTCTGTTTCCATTTCCTTTGCTAGTTTCTTCTTATCTCCCACTAAATATGGGGCTCAGCCCATGGATCTTTTTCTTCTCTGATTACACTACTCTTTTGCTGACCTCGTCTAGTCCCAGGGCATTAAATACTATCTATATAATAAAGACTCCAAAATACGTACTCTAGTTCTGACATATCATATTAATTCTAGACTTATCTATCTTCGTTGGATATCTAATAGTCTTCTCAAACATATCAAGCCTGAAGCTGACTCTTGATCTTTCCTCCAAACCTGCTCTTTCCCATCTTAGTAAACAGCAACTAAATTCTTTCAGTAACTCTTGCCAAAACCTTGGAGTCTTTCACACACCCTGCCTGCAATCCGACAGCAAATCCATTGTCTTTACTTTCAAAATGTCTCCACCTTCTAAACATGTCTGGAGTCTGTATATATTTTCAGTTCTCACTCCTCCACTGCTCTCACCCAGTTTAATCCTCCAACATATTTTGAATAGATTATTGGAACAGTCATTTAACTGGGCTAACTGGTTCTATTCCTTTACCTCTTTATAATCTATTCTCAACACAGTGGCCAGAATGATCCTTCTTAGATCATTTTATCCTTCTACTCAAAATCCTCCAGTGTTTCCCATTTCACTTAGAGCAAAAGCCAAAGAACCCTCAACAGCTTAAAAGGCCTGACACAATCTTGCAACAATTTAAAAGTCTGACAATATTGAGTATTGGTAAAGTTGTGGGACACAGAGAGTTTTTATTTTATTTATTTAAAAATTTTAATTTAAATTAATCTTTTAATTTGCTGGTGATATTGTAATGGGTATAATCACTTTAGGGAACAATATATCAATATCTACTGAAATTGAAAATGTGTGCTCTGACAGGAATTCTCCTCCTATGTTCATACATAAAAAACCTCACTCATGTATAGAAAGTGACTATACAATAATTTTAATAAAAGTATTACTTATAACAGCCAAAAATTGGAAACGATCTAAACATCTCTTTGTAAGAGATGGAAAAATGAATCTTGGTATATTTATACAATAGAACACTACTAAGCAATAAAAATCAAGGAACGAAAGCTACAGGTATCAACATGGAGAGCCACACAGAAACCTTCATCAGTTTTATTTCCTAAACAGGGTAGTAGGTCACAGGTGTTATTATATCAGTCCTTATAGCCTCTGTATGTCTGAAATATATAATAATTTTTAAAGGAGGTAAATGGGAAACTTGTAGCATGTGGGAACAGTTTAGAGGGAGAGCTTGCCAGGGGAAGGAATGAATGGACATAGTGATGAACACATACAGTTGTGTCTTGGGTCAAGAAACTTAATTTCCATCCTTTTCCTCTTCATCCCCACTGCCGTTTTCTTGGTTCAGGTTTTCATCTTTTCAATAGTCTCCTGTTTGTTCTTCTTTGCTAGAGTCTTGTTCCCCAGAATTCATTTTTTATGGTTCTGAGTAGTTTGCATAAACCCAAATCTGATCATGTCAGTCCCTCTACTTATAAATCTTAACAGACTTTTCATTTCTTTTTTTTCCAAAACAGACTTTTCATTTCTTAAAGTGAATATAAATAAATTTCTTAACATGATATAGAGGGCACTTTATAATGTGGACCTAAGCATCCTTACCAATATCTGTTCCCAAATGTCTCCGTTCACAGGTCTGTATTCTTGCTCACACCCCTCACTATGATCACCCTTTTCTCATGCCCGGAAAACACCGACATGAGACACAGTTTATGTGACTTCTTTCTAGCTTCTTTAGAGATAGGAAGCCCTTCCTGGCCTTGTATTTCTATAGAATTTTGTACATAACTCTATTATAGCAGTCATATTGTGAAGGATTTTTATTAGGTAGTTATATTTCTGTTTCCCCCAATATGAGCTACTGAAAGTCAGGGATAGTGGTTTTTTGTAATTTTTTCATTTTGTTTATTTGTTTTTAAATCTTTGCACACCTAGTTCCTACCAAGACATTTAACACATATAAGGTGCTAAATAATTATTTGTAGAATCAATGATAGGATGAGATTTTATTTAGTAATGTTGTAGGTGATAAGAATAGAACATCAGGTGATATATAAGTTTTTAGTTATCTGGTTGCTTCTCATTAATTAAAATGCTTTTTCAATGTATATGTATATTCAACATTTATTGACTAGGTCCAAGAAAGATAAAAAGATGCAAGCATTATTTTGTTCATGTTAGCTAAGAGTAGGCAAGAGTTGAGCTGGTATCATTGCTAGGGTAATTCAAAACTGTTATACGGATGGGATGCTAGGATATTTGAATTTATTTTTGAAAGTCTGGATTAATGTAACATTAGCTTTTGTTCTGAAAATATATACAAGATGCTGTGGCTTCCTTCTTCATTCTCAAGATTTGAGCTGGTAAGACCTGAAGTCATTGTAGGGCCACACTATAGCAAACGGGGACTATATCAGGAATTTAATATCTGCACAGGAAAATCTGCTCTTTTTAGTTTTTAATTTTCTAATATCAAATTATTTTATAATTTAGAGAAAAAAACTACTGTTTCTCCATTGGTTCCCAGGACAATTGAATCTGGTAATTTACATTTTTCAAAACATATCAGCTTGGGTATTTCCTCAAAACTGGACAAGTTCCACATTTAGAAATAACTAGCTATTATTCAAGCTCCAACTTCCAAGTAGCTTGAATATTAAGAACTGGTTTTAAAAACCAAACCCACAAAGTACTCCAGGAATTGTAAATCATTGTTCAGTAGTCAACCACCAAGGCACTTCAATTTAGAAAAGAATCAAGAGAGACTTTCCACTTATTCAAGTCTAAATGTCTTAACCCAGTTTGAGACTGAGAAGGAAACATTCTAAAGACACAAAAAATGCAATAGCACTTACTTTTTTGGGAGGAGAGGGGGAAGCTCTCTTATACATTCTCTAAGAAACAGGTATGAAATTGAGTTACTAGTCATTACTGATAGAGGTGAGAGAGAAGCTGATGATGTGAACAGAGCTGAAGGAAAGTTGTCTACGTAATCAAAATACCAGACTTCCATTTAGAACGCTGAATACTTTCCCAAATTTTTTGAGGTGGTTAAGTCCATCTTCTGCATTATTTCTCAAACACTTTAGGATATTGTTACCATGTGTGTTTTCATTTTTGTTACTGTTTTTATAATTTACCCTAACTGAATGAAAAATGAGGGCATGAAGTAAAGCATGGGGGTTCTTGATTCTTTTTCCCCTTTAACCCCAGAAGTTAAGCACAGACTTGCCCCATGCTGATTCTTGTAACACTTTGTAGGAGGCTCCATCTAGCAATCATTCTTCGTGACTCCCAGACAACTGCTAGCCATATTCTTGAATGGGAGAAATGGAGGGGTTTTGGAAATTGCAAATCAAGAATTTCGGCTGTATCATCTTTAGTTCTGCCTGGCAAAGTCCCAGCCCAAAGCAAAAATTCACCAAATCAGTAATCACCAGGCCTCTAGTATTAATCTTATTATTTTGACTTTTTTTTTCTTTTATCCTTTTTAAACTTCCTCAATATATCACTTGAGTGAGATGGGAATTACATGATCTTGCTATAATTATCAGTTTTACAAATGACTAGTAACTCACTGTAAATAATACAGGATGCTGAATGCAATTTGTGGTAAATTTCAAAATTCCTATTTGAAAGACGGGCTTATAATATTAGGACCTTTATTACATAATTTCAAACTAATACTAATTGCTTCTAGACAAGCAAAATTGAGGACTTGAGAAGGATGAAAGGAAAATGAATTCTTCACTATAAATACATTTGTACTGTTTGAATTGCTTCCCATATAGATGAAACACTTATTAAAATTTTTTGTATTATTAAAACATTTTTCAAACTATATTATAGACACTAGTTGCAGAACATTTGCTCTCTTAACAAAGGTAGAAAGAATTAAAAGACTTATCTAAAGGCTCCAGACATGTCAGAGTTGGGAAGCGAATCAAAAGCCAGTATTTCAATGTTTCCCTGTTCTCCTCCACACCACATTTAGAATTGGTTACAAATTTCTATCTCTAATATCCATCTCAGGGCTTTCTTTGTATTTTTATTCCTAGATATCTACCCAATATTTATTTTATTTGAAGCATATTTTAACCACTCTTGATTATGTTTTTTTCCAAAAATGATTTTCCCTAGTGACAACTGAAACTCAAGTGATGATTACAACAAAAGAGATTTTAAGAGTTTTTCCAGAACCAGGGTCATTGGTGACATTTCCATAAATCACACACAATCTCAACACAGACCATCTTACAGAGAAGCCTCACTCTAATAAGCTTAATATACAGAGGTTAAAATAGCCCCGTTGTATTTATCTTTCACTGTGCAGCTTACGAAAACCAAATTTCTGTCATCAACAATTATTAATCATCCATATGTCCTGCAGAGAATTTTAATAAAGCATATTATGAACCTGGGTGGGAGACGCAGGAGAGACACAAATGTGATCCAAATTTATAAAAGGAGATGGGGGTCCCTATTACTCCACCACATCTGTTTGCCACATGTTCATAAATCACATCAATGTTTTGAACATTTCTCCTAGCACCTTCCTGCCACTCTGGTTTTATAGTTCATAATTTTACTCCTCCTCCCCCCACACAAAAAATTCTCATTATTATATTTCAGGCTTGAGAGTGACATTTGACCAAGTATTAAGTCAAGCAACTGTAGCTAATGGCTGTGGCTGGTGCCCAAGAACCCACCAGTTTCTTGAGATTTGGTCACAGCAAGCAAAAGTGGGAGAAAAACTTATTGTTTATTCTAAAGAAGCAGGGAAATAATGTGAAGACACCAATGACCACTGCCAAATCCAAAAGAAAGCTGCATTTTGAGTCTGACTCTATGAAATAGAGTTGCCAAAAAGAAAGCTGCCAACATAGAAAAAGATGTTTTTCCTTGCAAGCAGGATCCTCAGAAATACAATGCACACTCTCCTAAGTTTATTTTCATTCTCCAGTGATGCTAATGCATGTCTGCAGGCAGTGCAGTGCTTGTCCTCCAGGAATTTGCCATCTCTGACAACCATGACACGTAGAGACAGAGCAACAGAATTCACAGGTGTATTTTCAAGACAGCCTATGTGATCTGTTGGTTTATTTAATGGGAAAAAAAAGTGAGCAAACTAAAGATACAGAAGTCGTCAAATTAACTGTGGTATCATATAGATGAGACTGAGGTCTGTGGTCATTATGGCTGATTGCCCACCCCCCCAACACCTTGCTCCAAACATATAGTACTGCTGAATAGATGATAACCAGAAAAACATGCATATCCATATCTAAGGTTAAAAACAAAAAACGAAAATCACGTGGTGCCAGAAATGAACAGAGTCTATCTGAAGCCAGAGCAACGAATGGGAGCTAAAGCCAAATGGGTCTTGAGGCTACAGGATCTGGATATTCTAAGTTACTGAGGCTTTAACCTGAGAGTAGAGAGTTGGGAAAAAAAACCCAGAAGTTGATTTTGCAGGCCTGGGGCCATGGGAAGCTATAGGAGAACTCCCAGTATAAAACGAAGAGGCTGGAAGGGACTAGAAAAGTTCTTTCCACTGGACTGGGAATTTGGCAAAGAAAAGGGCTGCCTATCCTAGGTCATGGTTGGAAATTAATCACCTGGGAGAAATCTAAACTGATACAGTGTGGGGATAGGGGGTTGAATTCACATATTATGCTTGGTAAAAGAATCTTAAGTCAAGAAATTATTGTAAAAACTGGTTGAGAGACCCATGGGATTGGCAGAAGTAGACATAGAACCACCCACAATAATGCCTTCACAACCCTGAACCATGACATATCCTTGGAAAACAATTCAATCTGAAGACAGATTCAGTCTAAAATGTGAAGTACTCAAGGAAACAGAACTCCATGAGAGCCAGGAGTCTCAACAAACAGAAGAATTCACGTGTTAAAACCAATAGAAAATAGAACAATGTGAATACTAATTTGTTTAAATGTTCAAAGATATAAATAAGAAAGAAATAAAAGTTGTAAGGACAGCGTCTCCAAAAAGAGAAGAGGCAGTTTTGAAAAAGAGTTAATGGAAATCCTAAAATGAAAAATATAATAATTGAACGGACAGGCTCAATATATGAATTATCCAATATATTAAACACAGATAAAGAGGAAATGAGTAAATTTGAAAACAGATCTGAGAAATTCCCCTAAAATGCAGTAAAATAGATTATATATATATATATATATATATATATATATCATATATATATATATATATGAAGTTAAGTAACATGGTACCTAACATACTCTTTGCATGTTATTTCTCAAAATTAATTAATTAATTATGAACTCATTGGTAAATAAATGTTTTATTGCAAATAAAAAAGACACATGGAGAACGGAGTGAAAATCTCTGAAACATGTCTAATAAATCTATTAAATATTCTCTTCAGAATGAGAGATTGGGAGAGAGGCAGTACTCTGAGAATGAAATAAACTATGAATCTTCACACTGAAGGGGCAGACAATTCTGAATAGAGTAACTTTAAAAAAATTCACACTTAGATGACCATGGTGAAACTTTAGAACATCAAAGATAAATTTTAATATTAAAAAGAAAATTTTAAGATGTAAAAGACTGAGACAGGTTATATTTACAGATCTTTACTGAAATATTACTAAAAAATATATACTTTATCAAGAAGGAAATTGAATATAGAAGGAAAGAGTATGGTGAAAGAACCCATGATGAACAAACAAAAAATCAAAAGCATGTATTGATAGGTTTGAATGTTTAAAAGTGTGTGTGTGTACATTAAAATAAACTAAAAAATAACATAGATGATGGGATGGGAGAAAACATTTTAAGGTCCTTGTCTTACTTCAAGAGAAGGATAGAATTATTGATTCACCTCAAAATTTATTAGGTTAAATATATATTACTATTTAAGAGTAACTACTAGAAGAATAGAAATAGAATGTATAACTCAAACTTACCAAGAGATATTTTTAAAAGAGTGAGGTGAGGATGGGAATAAACTCAACCAATACAACAGATGAAACAACCACTTGCCTATCTTGTTTTTTTTAATTTGTTGCTATAGTTTACAAAAGCACATCAATGAAAAGAAGGTATTATATGCATTTTCAGGAATTATGATGAAGATGAAGTTAGAAGAATTATACATAGGATGTTTTTGAATGTTAAATAAGATAATACACTTAGAGTGAGATAAGCACAGAGAAAGAAACAAAGTGAAAGAGCTCAATAAATGGTAGATGTCATTATGTTTAAAGTTAAGTTTAAACTTCCAAAGTTAACCAGGAGAAGAACCCTGCATCTTCTTTGACATTAGTGTCCAATATGATTACAAATTAACATTCTAAATTTATAGGTAATTTGGCTAATTTTAGCAGGAGTCAGACGGCCAAAACAACAAAACACTTGACATTTGTCGTATAGAGATAATAGTGATAAACAGTGCAGTGAGAGGAAAGGATAAACAAAAGTCTTGCAATTGAATTTGAAGGGATGGCAGATTCATTTGAAAGCTGGCACCACTTTTTAAACGGTGGGGGAAAATTCAGCTTTGAGATTATGCTAGAAAAACAAACATTTTTCTACATCTAAAAGTGCTCTCTCCATTCTTAGAAATCTTACAGAACTATATATCATTTGCATGGAATTTTTCATCTTCTACTTTGTTTAATAATTTTTTTGAGGACTTGCATTTTTAATTCTGGATCATAGAATTTGAAGACTTGAATAATGTTCATCATTGAGTTTTCCCACAAAACTACCATATACTTTGTATATAGTTGAAACTCATTAAAATTGGGTCGTGGATGAAAATAATAATTCTAAAAATAACTGACATCTATGAAAAAGAGCTGCTTAAATTCAGTAGCACTTTTCCCCCTTGTCACAGAGAAAGACAACCATTTTCTTTACCCCTGCTCTTACTCCACCACAGAGAGACCAGACAGGAGCCAAGACTAAGATTTATCAAGGAATGTATTCCAATTTTTAAAAAATGTTTTAAAAAAAGTTCCAATTTTTTTTTTTTTTTTTTGTGAGGAAGACCAGTCCTGAGCTAACATCCATTGTCAATCCTCCTCTTTTTGCTGAGGAAGACTGGCCCTGGGCTAACATCCGTGCCCATCTTCCTCTACTTTATATGGGACACTGCCACAGCATGGCTGACAGGCAGTGCGTCAGCGGGTGCCCGGGATCCGAACCTGCGAACCCCGGGCTGCCAAGCGTGGACTAAACCGCTACGCCACCAGGCGGCCCCAATGTTCCAATTTTTTAAGTTAAAGCCTTCAGATACTTCAGGAGTAGATCTTTCTGACAGAAACATCAACTATGCCAAGTTTTGAAGGTATCAGATACATAAAGTCCCACTGCCCCATTATTCAGCGAGGAAGCTAACTCCTTTGTTCTTCATTCAAGAAATATGTTACCTTACAGTAGATACCAGAATCAAGAATTTTAATGGACCCAGTTTCTCTCCAACCACCTATTGTACACAAAAAGGAAAAGGCAATAGACGTAAATATTCAGTGATGCATATTCTCACGGAGGCCTTCAGTGTGACTTCCATCTCCTCTCTTCCATCCCCAGACCACTTCTGTGCCTCTCTCATTACCACGCAGCAGAGGATTGCATTGTAAATCATTGTCTAAATAGTATTATCCATTAAGTCAAAGACAGCTTTATTTTGAAGAATGCCTTAAAAGTTGCACCTTACTCTATGTATAGACCTCCTTCAGTGCAGATGGTTTCGTTTCAACATTAAGTTGCTGATCTTCCTATGACACTTGCCAGAAGAAAGTTTGGGACACCTTTTCACATATTTCTTGAAGTAGCCTCTTGATACCAAGGAAGCCTCTCCAGATGTAACCCAGTAAAGATAATACCTTGCAAACCATAAATAAAATGGCATCAACTAAGCTCACATCAGGAGACTGTCAGCCTGTAGGAAGGCTTTTTTCCCTCCAGCAAAACTCAGCAAATAAGAGCAGGGAATTGAAGGTATAGGGTGAAGTTCTTACTCTGCTTACACATTAGAATCGTCCCAGATCAATTGCATATGAATTTCTAAGGAGCTGTGTGTGTGTGTGTGTGTGTGTGTGTGTGTTTGTGTGTGTGTGTGTGTGAAGACATTGGTATTTTTTTAAAAATCTCCTTTGGTGATTCTGATGTTCAGCTAGGCTGAGAACGAGAGCTATGGGGCCTACTGGCCAGAGGATCATACTTCCTCTTTAAAATGAAAAATCTATGCATGCTTACTGTTTCTACAAAGGTAGTCATAGGTAAGCAAAAAGACAAGGAAAAAAATCCATGTGTAATCTTATTTCTAGAGATAATTATTAAAACCTTGGTGTATTTTCTTCCAGATTCTTTATTTTGCACGCCTGTTTCACCAGTGTGAAACATGTCTGAATACATAAACACTATTTTGTTTCTTGCATTTTTCCACTTCACATATCATAACAAATATTTAGAATCATGATTTCATTGAGGAAATGTCTGATAATGCAGGAAAAAATAGTCAGTGCAATTTACCCTTTTTTTCAAAATTTTTATTTATTTTTTTTGTGAGGAAGACTAGCCCTGAGATAACATCCGTTGCCAAGCCTCCTCTTTTTGCTGAGGAAGACTGGCCCTGGGCTAACATCTGTGCCTGTCTTCCTCTACTTTATATGGGACGCTGCCACAGCATGGCTTGACAAGCAGTGTGTTGGTCCACACCCAGGATCCGAACCTGTAAACCCTGGGCCACTAAAATGGAGCATGAGAACTTAACCACTAGGCCACCAGGCTGGCCCCTGACCCTTTATTTTTATTATACCTGACTCTAAAAAGTCTAATCCATCATTTGAATGACTTTACAAGCAGGAAAACATCAGCTGATTTATTTCCTTCCTTCCTTCCTTCTGGACTTTCTGCCTTTTTGTTTTTGAGAAAGTTAATTTATAAAAGAGGTTGAATGTGGAGAAATTGGAACTCTCATACATTGTTGGTGGAAATGTAAAATGGTACAACTCCTTTAGAAAACAATTTGGCAGTTTCTTAAAAAGTTAAAGACAGAATTACCATGTGATGTAGTGATTCCACTCCTAAGTATTTACCCAAGAAAAATTAAAACGTACGTCCCCACAAAAACTTGTACACAAATGTTCAAAGCAGTATTATTCATACTAGCCAAAAAGTTCGAATAACCCAAATGTCCATCAACTGATGAAGTGATAAAATGTGATATTCCATAACATGCAATATTACTCATCAGTGTAATGAATTATGTACTAAAAGATGGATGAGCCTTGAAAACATTATGCTAAGTGAAGGAAACCAGTCACAAAAGGCCACATAGTACATGATTCCATTAATATGAAATGTCTAGAATAGGCAAATTTGTAGAGATAGAAAGTAGCCAGTGGTTGCTTCAAATGGGAGGTGGGGGAGAAGGAGAATGGGGATTGACTGCTAATGGGTATGGGGTTTCTTTCAGTGAGAATGAAAATTTTCTAAAATTAGATTGTGGTGATGGTTGAACAATGCTGTGAATATGCTAAAAAATAGTGAATTGTACATTTTAAATTGGTGAATTGTATGGTATGTGAATCATATTTTAATAAAGCTCCTTAAAAAAGAGATAGAAACTCAGAGTCGTTATTTCACATCTTAGTGTTCTAACGTTGATCATTCATTACCTCTTTTTAAAGGAATTTATCCCCATTAGTCACTGTTCCTTTCCTCCTTTTTCCAATGGCTCTTTTATAAATGAGCTCATGGGGAACTCTTTACCATCTTCTCAGGAAAAAATAAATACAGAATTATAATTCCTGCTAAGTTTTTGTTTAAAAGAAGTTTGATATTACAAATCTCAACGTCACTAGAGGCTCCACTTCAAACCCATGGGCAAAAGAGAGATTTGACTGAAATCTGTGTCACTCAGAGAAGCCATTAACATTCTCTTGACATTAAAATAACCTTCTCCAGGACTTGAATCCTTGGAACACAGCACCCACTTAGCTAAGTTTCTGGTTTGTTCTTTTTTACTATCTTCTGAAAACACACCTTAAAATAACTCCATAATATTCTGAAAAAAAATTCTCATTGAAAAATTCAATTCTCATGATTTATCCTCCTGAAAAATATAGGTACATAATAATTTGGATTGGCAATAGGTTGAGAGGTGCCAAAGAGGAAGTTGGGGCTGCTCAGAGTGCCGTGAGGAGTTATGAAATTGAGTAGCATTTTGTATTGATCAGGAGGGACATAATAGCAAATTCTTGCTTCTTCCCTGACTACATGCTGTGGTTAACTTGATTAAAGACAGGTTTAGCGTCAGCTTGAGCTTCAGGGTTGCACTAAGCTGGTCAAACTCAATTGTTACTTGATATTGCACTTGGACAGTTGGAAATAGCAATTTGGGGATTTGGGGGGATTTTCCCCTCCCCTTTTGCTTTCAAGTGGTACAAAATAATGTGAAATTTTCTGGCCAATCATAGACTGATTAAGTATGTATAGTAAGAAGTCAACCACCAGCTAATCTCCTAGGGCAGACATCCCAGAACTGGTGGGTACATTTCCTTAGAATTAAAGTACCAGTCAAAGGCCTCATAAAGGGTGGCAGAGGGAGCATTAATCTTAACAAAAACCCAAACGCATTTCCCATCATTTTAAGATTTGAGTTGATTTAAAAGAAACTGTGAGAAGAAAAGGAAATTTAAAATAAGTTGTATAGTCTGTATTAAAATAGAGGGATTCATATCAAAGCTATATTCATGGTCCATTCAAGAAGGGTCTTCTGTACAGAAAATGAATGGTATAGAAAATAAATAGTATATTATACTATGACAGTCCTTTGACATAAACTGCTATTGTCTTTCACAGAGGCTTATGCACTTAACTCAGGCTGTGTCCATTTTTTTTAAACAAAGGGCCCAGAAATACTGGTCCTTGTCAAAATGGAATCCTAAAAGTTAATGGTCCTCAAACTTTAATTTCTTTTACTTTTGTGTGTGTGTGAGGAAGACTAGCCCTGAGCTACCATCCGTTGCCAATCCTCCTCTTTTTTGCTGAGGAAGACTGGCCTTGGGCTAACATCCGTGGCCATCTTCCTCTACTTTATACAGGACGCTGCCACAGCATGGTTTGACAAGCAGTGCGTTTGTCTGCACTCAGGATCCGAACCTGCAAAACCCCTGGCCTCCGAAGCGGAGCGCGTGAACTTAACCACTATGCCACCAGTCAGCCCCTAATTGCTTTTACTTTTTAGAGCAGTTTTTGGTTTACAGAAAACTTAAGCAAAAAGTACAAATTGTTCCCAGATACCTCTTCTCCCCTGCTCCAACCCTGTACACAGTTTCCCCTATTATTAACATCTTGCGTAACAGTGGTACATTTGCTACAATCGATGAACAAATATTGATACATTATTATTAACTAAAGTCCATAATTGGTGTTAGAGTTTATTCTTTGTGTTGTTAAGTTCTATGGGTTTTGAAAAGTGCATAATGTATCCACCATTGCAGCATTATACATAATAGTCGCATTGCCCTCAAAATCCTGTTCTCCACCTATTCATCCCTCCCTTTCTTCCTCCAAAGCCCTGGCAACCACTGATCTTTTTACAATTGCTATAGTGTTACCTTTTCCAGAATGTCTTATAGTTGAGATCATATATTAAGTAGCTTATTCAGATTGGCTTCTTTCACTTAATAATATGCATTTAAGATCCCTCCACTTCTTTTCATGGCTTGACAGTTCATTTCTATTTATTGCTGAATAATACTCCCTTCAATGTATGTATGATGGTTTGTTTATCCATTCACCCATTGAAGAGCATCTTGCTTCCAAGTTTTGACAATTATAAATAACACTGTTATAAACATTCATGTGCAAGTTTTTGTGTGGACATAAGTTTTCAGTTCATTTGGATAAATACCAAGAAATGCAATTGCTGTATCCTTTTTTGTGTGTGTGTGTGAGGAAGACCAGCCCTGAGCTAACATCCGTTGCTAATCCTCCTCTTTTTGCTGAGGAGGACTGGCCCTGGGCTAACATCTGTGCCCATCTTCCTCTACTTTATATGGGACGCCACCACAGCGTCCCGAACCGGCGAACCCTGGGCTGCCAAGCGCAGACGAAACCGCTATACCACCGGGCAGCCCCTGCTGTATGCTATTGTAAGACGATGTTTAGCTTTGTAAGAAACTGTCAAATTTCCAAAATGGCTGCGCCATTTTGCATTTCCACCAGAAATGAATGAGAATTCCTATTGTTCCATATCCTTCTCAGTATTTGATGTTTTCAGTATTTTGGATTTTAACCATTCTAATAGTTGTAGTGGTGTTTCATTGTTGTTTTAATTTGCAATTCCTTAATGACATATGAGATTGAGCATCTTCTCATATGCTTATTTGCCATCCATATATCTTCTTTGGTGAGATGCCTGTTCAGTTCTTTTGCCCACTTTCTAACTGGATTTGGTTTCTTATTGTTGAGTTCTAAGTGTTCTTTATATATTTTTGTTTACCAGTCCTTTATCAGATATGTGTTTTGCAAAGATTTTCTTGTAGTCTGTGGTTTTTATTTTCACCCTCATCCCAGTATATAGTGCAGTAGGAGACACAAAGTAGAATCAATAAGTGTTAATTGAATGAACAAATAAGGTAATTATGGTTCACTTTCCTTTAGGCATTCCTTTTGCTGACCAAAAGCTTCTTCCAAGCATATGAAAACCTTTATTACAGATTAATGGCTATTTTTAAAATCCTTTTCTCAAAATGCACAGAGCTTCTTGAACAACTGAAAAAATAAGTGAGTATTGAATTAGCTTCAAATTATCTCAACAGGAAACCTATGCATCCTATTGGGATGTCCAGTAGTGAGAAGATAGTAACAGCTCACTTGAGGAAAAGGACGAACGCGTGTCTAAGAACTGGTTCACAAAGAAAACTCTAAAGAGTTTGGAGTAATTTAATTTATTGTAAAGCAAGTCACTTGAGAAGCATTTTTTTTTCTGGATGCTTTGTATAAAACCAAGTTTGGTTTCATAATTTTTTTCTCCAAAGAATCATTCTCCATAAATCCAGTGTTTTTTCTATAGCATCATTCTCCATAAATCTGTTATTCAAATCCCCATATGTAAGTTTGAAACTTGTTGTAATAGTTTGCTTTTAGATGAATATGTAATTAACAATAGGGAGAGGGGCTATTCTCCACTAAAACCTGTTATTGCATTTTGAAAAGGCTATAATTGATGTGCAATAAGAGTCTATATATGTGCTATATAAAGCAATGTTTTACAAAATGTACCACTTGATATTTAGATGAAAAGATGACTTCTTTAAAAATAGATTGACGAGTCAAATTAGTCTTAGAATTTTGTATGCAATAGCTCATTCTTGTTATGGAGATTATAATGAATATATTATAGCATATTAAAGTCTTAAAAATTTTGCAATGAAAAAAACAACCTCAGATTTTAACTGATTTGACTCTAGAAACTTTCCTTGACTTATTGGTTTCTTCTGATATCTATTACCATCCCATAAACAACATTTTGGGATATGAGTTAGTAAAATACTTTTTTTCCCCAAAGAAACCAATTTTGGATTAATTTTTTTCTGAAAACCAGAAAAGGCAAAGCTGAGCTAATGAGTAATTATTTATGTTTACTTATTTTTTTGTGCTGTATGCGATTTTGGGGGTGAAAGGTAAAATAGAGACATAGGCAATGTATAATGAGTAATATAGAAGTTCCGGTTCTCTTGCTGATGTATTTTGAAGCATATTTGGCTTCAGTTAAGTGAATGTTGTGGAATTATGGTGGTAAAAGATAAAGATAAATAGATACCACTTGCTAAGCTTTGCATATTGATTCACATTCACCTTGGATATCATACATTTTATTTTATCTTATATCTATACTTTTGCTTTTCCTCACCTAAGAATTGTAGAGGAAAGGATTTCATTTCATATTTGTTTTACATAGTACGTAAGAGTTTAGTGTATATAATTTTGTGATAACATCAGCCCAAGTAAAATGTAGCAAGCATATTTAGGCACACTTGTAGCAGATAAAATTCAACCTTAATGCTTTGCCATCTGTAAAAGGATTGTGTTACATCTTGCTAAAATAAAAACTACTTTATGTGTCAATGTAACAGTCACTCTGAACCAGTTGTTCTTCAGAATGATGCCTTTAAAGACGTAATCACAGATTTAACATAAACAGCCCAAAGAAATGGAAGACCCATTTAGGACACCTCATAAAAGACAAGTTACATTTCACAGTGCTTTAGGAGATAGACAACTGATTTTAAGATGTTAATCAGCATGGAGCACATTAAAATAAGAAGGCTGTCTTGTATGAGAAGAAATTAGAACACTGTGTTTTAAAGAGAATGAAACTAGAATGGGTAGAGTGACTGATGCATTAAACACATACTGACTGATATTTTGAAATATGTAAGAAGTTTAAAATTGGATTATTATCTTGGTGTACGTAGTCCTTGATACTGGGGATGTAAGAGACTCTTCGGGTAACTAATAACATTATTTTATTTATAATAATTTGGAATTATTTTCCACAAGAATTAAAAGCATATTTTGGCACCCATACTGTGAATCAGTGTAATTCTTTAGAGAAAGAATTAGGAAAAAAGCAAATAAACAAAAGCCAAGTGGTTCGACTAGCTGAGCTCTCCGGTCCCCTAAAACCTTAAGGTAATTAACTATTATAGTGTAATATAAAGCACATAAACTCTTGAATTAGATTGGTTTTGAATCTTGCTTCTGGCACTTAATAGTTCTTTTATGACTGAGCAATTTATTTAATTTCTCTGAGTCTCAGTTTCCTAATCAGTAGGATGGGTCTTAAAAATAAAATACTTCTCTTGAAAAGCTATCAAATGAGTATACAGTGCCTAGAAAAGATCCAAAAACTTCCACTGAGAAAAACATCAAACAAAACAAATCTTGTCTAAAGATCAGGAATCAGAATGACATCAGACTTCTCAATAGCAACACTGGAAGCTAAAAGACAATGTAATAGGCCTCCAAAATACTGAGTAAAAATTATTTCAATCAAGAATTCTGTATCTGACAAATCTCTCAATTAAGCATGAGTGCATAATAAAGACACCTTCAAAAATGCAATAGATAACAATTTCAATGCACCCTTTCCAGGAAGTTACTCTAGGATAATTTCTAGAAAACAAGCATCAAGAAAGAAAAGATTAGGCTCAGCAAATCTCCTGCTAACCAAGCTGACAAGAAAATGATGTACAACCTGGAAGTCTATTTCATTAATTTTCAGTGATAAATATAATGGCCAAGTGCCCTGGAACACTGTCTATCATCTGACCATTGTATTCTTTCCCTAATAGAAAATCTACATAAGAAAGATGATCATAATCAGAAAGTTGTTGCTTTGTAAATATGAATCAAAGTGAACAGAGATATTCTGTGATGGCCAATGTACCCACGTCCACTGTCAGGATATAAAATATATGGGAGCATTAGGGGGCACTACCATCCCACCCAGGATAATGGGGAAGATATGTTAGCATTCTTATTCAATATACTATTCTGCACTTAGTTGTTACCCTCTCTGTTAAGTGATTCTTTCTATTAACTGGATTAAATCTATGGATTAACCTTTATTGAAGGGTTTCTAAAATGTCCTCATCTATCTTTTTAGAGTAGATTACTTTTATATTTCAATGATTATGTATGATTCTTCCTTCTTTCATTCAAAGAAGATAAGTTTATTTGCAACTTTTGGGGGCATTTCATAATAGCCACTTATGTACTGACTATATATATATACACCAACAAACTGAATAAAATTAACAAGAATTCTCAAACAGAATCATCACAAAACAAATTTGTAATTAGTAATTTTCTCAAACCACTTAGCTTATTCAGAGCATATTTGGTTGCAAGGAACAGAAGCTAGCTCAAGTAAAAGGTTGGTAACTTAGAATGATAGATCTTATAGTATACAAGAAAAAGCTACACAACCAAATCTCAGAATAGATGAGATCACTGGGGATCTCAGCAGCAAGAGATTTTGGATTATCACTGTAGAACTCCACTATTTTTGGAACTCAGCTATATTACATTCTAGTATTTCACTATTAATATGACTCAGCTACACTACACATGACTATTACTTTTCTGTTTCCCAGTCTCCTTGATTTTAGAACATGTATTTTCTGAAATCAGAATATATCTACATATCTTCCACCTTGATCCGTCACAGCCACTTTTGTAATCACATTACACATGCACACACACACACACATGCATGCACACACACTAACCATTCAAACTCAGTCCCAAAACTGGCAAAGAAAAGTAGAACTAACAAAATTTAGTATAATTTCAGAAAAGAGTAATTTTTGACAGCAATATATTTTTTAAGTCTCAGATTAGAAAGCATTATGTCAAAATACAGAGTCAATCCAAGGTTCCTATGTTGGATTGTTAAATTTGATCTATTCTATAACCACTGACACTGTAACCACTAATCCTGGTCACCTTGACCCTTTGTATCATTAGTCACAGTGGGGACTCTGTTGTCCTGTGAATGGATCAATGCAAATCCATCCCTATTACTGAAATACTGTCTCAAATTGCATACCTTATAGTGGGTAAGGGTTAACATCTTGATTTATAAGGAGTTAATTATAACCATGATGTAAAGCAAGATCAAGAGCTGGAATTAAAACAAGGTAAAAGACAATCTAAAAATGTGGAATGATTAGAGAGCAGGGCAGCTAGAAGGGAAAAGATAGTGCGAAGAAAAAAAGTAGAAAGGAAAGCCAGTGTCCAGATAGAGGATGAAGGGAATAGGAAAGTAGAGAGAGAAAAGAGAAATGAAATATTGTAGATGTACTGTACTTTGAAAAGTTGAGCTAATTTCATATCAACTGTTACATTAAGGCCCTGTTTAGAAAGACAGTGATCTGGGAATAATTTTTGAGGACTCCATTCTCTTTGTCTCATAGTTGTTTATGGCTCTCTTTAAACAAGAGGACCACATAGCTACATTAAATGACATGAAACTTGTTTCAAACGAGGGACTAATATTTTCAAACTTATAGGCAGAGTATAATAATATGGAATACATGGTCTCCCAAGTGGTCAATGGATAGAATTCAGAGTATCTGTAAACTTGGATGGGAAAGATATCTTTATTTTTATTAACAGCCAATTAAGATTTAGCATTTCCTCCAATTATGAATGTAAATGACAAACCACAGCAGTATTAATGGTATCTGGGACTCATATTCATGTCACATTATAGTTGTTGCAGATATCTCAAACTATCATTTATGCTTATTACTTCTTTGAAATTATATTAGTTATTAGACCTGCCTCTGGATATTGTTATCAAATGTGTCACTAAATAAAACACTTCTATTACTGTATTACAAATTTGTCTTTTTAATATTTTGATAACTGTATTCCAATACAATTGGTTTCCTTTGTACTACTATGTATTTTACTTTAGGCATCTAAAAACATTATTGTGAGGGGCCGCCCGGTGGCGCAGCGGTTTAGTCCGCGCTTGGCAGCCTGGGGTTCGCGAGTTCGGATCCCAGGCGCCCGCGGACGTGCACTGCCTGTCAGCCATGCCGTGGCGGCGTCCCATATAAAGTGGAGGAAGATGGGCACGGATGTTAGCTCAGGGCCAGTCTTCCTCAGCAAAAAGGGGAAGATTGGCAACAGATGTTAGCTCAGGGCTGGTCTTCCCCACAAAAAAAAAAAAAAACATTATTGTGAGAAATGTTTCATAGGCTTCACTAGACTGCAAGAGGATCCATGGAATGAAATTTCAAGACTCCTGATTAAGGGAACTCAAAATATCAGTGATATGGTAAAAATTTTCATATCAATTAAAAATATTTTTATTTTATAAGCAATACAGATTATTTTTTAAAGGAAGTGAAAAAATAACAAATAGTATAGAAGTATACAAGTAAAAAGTAAGAGTCCCCTGTCACCTCCACAGACTTCCACTACCCAGTACATACTTTGGTATGTATCCTTCCTGACATTTTCTATGCTTATTAAAAATGTCTCTTATTATAGATCCTTTGAAAATGTATAAACAGAATCATAATATACATAATGTTCTACAATAAGGGTTTTAAATTTAACAATATATTGTAGATATTTCTCCATATCATTACGTACAAATTTACCTCATTATTTTTTAACTTCATAATGTTCCATGATATTGTTCTACCACAAATTATGTAATTGGTCTTCTATTAATGGGTATTTAGATACTTTTCTACAAATTGCAGTGTACATTCTATTCACATGGTGACACTGAAAATATTTAATATTGCTTATGTCACAGGCACTGACCAATAAAAATGGATCCCAACTCTAGTGCTGGAGGAAGATTCTAGCAGACCCCAGCTGGATCAGGAGTTAATCCTTTGTTGCTAGGTCACAGAGAGGCCCACTACAGAGGGAAAGGTGGCTGGGGTATTGAGTAAGGGACCCAAGGAGCTCAGTGCAGCAACCATTTACAGAAAGGTTTCTGTGTTTTAATAACCAGCATAGCTATAACTTTTCCTACTGGTTGAATATAAACTCTGCTTGTACATGTATCTTTGAACATTTATGTGAGTGTATCTGTTGCTTAAATGGCTAGAGCATAATTACTAGATCAATGGAAATTTGCATTTATATTTAGACAAATAATGCCAAATTACCTTTCAAAAAAGTACACTAATTTATTCTCCTCCTAACAAAACTTCATCAACAATATAATTTTTAATCTTTGTCTATATGTGCATAGAAATTTTAATATTTAATATTATCAAATTTTAATCTTTGCTTATTATGTGTATAGAAATTTGTATTGCTCTCTTCTATTCTGCATTTTTAAAAGTTATTAGTGAGGTTGAGCATCTTACATAATTAGTTTTTCTTTTTCTGAGGGCAGACACTTTGAGTCCTTTGTCCATTCTACTATTGAGTTTTCATTTGTTTTTTATGGGTCTTCAAATTAAGAATATTAAAAATGTATTAAAGAAATTAGCCACTTGTCTACCATATTTGTCACGTTCATTTTCTCCACTTTGTATCTTTTGGCTTTACTGATGTTTTTAAATATAGAGAAAACTTTCATGTCTATGTAGTCAAAATTATCAGTCTTTTCCTTTTGAATTCCAGGTCTTGTGTCACTCTTTAAAAGCCTTTCCTATTCCAATTTTATTAAAAACATTCATCTGAGCTTTTTAAAAACTAATTTTATGGTTTTAGTTTACTTTTTTTTGATCCATCTGGAATTTATTTTAGTGTAATGAGTGAGGTAGGAATCTAGCTTAATTATTTTCCAAATGGCTAGCCAGTTGTCCCAACACTATTTATTGACTAATCAGTCTTTCCTCCACAGATTACACTAAATTCTCAAATGTACTTGCATCCATTTTTAGATTTTGATGGGTTCCATTGATCTTCTTATTCCTATTACAGTATCACACTATTTTAATTACTTTAACTTTATAATATGTTTTAATATTCAGGAGGACTGTCTCACTTTGTTACTCTTTTCTTTCGGATTTTTCTCAATAATCTGATGTATCCAATCATCTGCCACACAAAATTTTGAATGATTTTTTTCACATTTCACAAAATCAGTTTTCTAATTGGGATCAGAGTGAATTCATGGATTAAATTAGAGATAATTGATATCATTAAAATAATGAGTTTTTCTACAAAAGAAAATGTTTTGTCTTCCTATATATTGACATCTTCAGTAGAATTTTAATTTTTTCTTTGTTTTTTAAAAAAGTTTATCCCTAGATTTTTTATTGTTGATTTCTATTGTAAATCGAATCTTTCTTCCTGTACAATTTCAAACCAACTTTTGGTGTGTGTAGGAAAGTTAATGATTTCTTTATTTTTTTAACTAGTATGCTTACTGAATTCTAACTGTTTCCCATTATTTTAACTTGCTTTTATTGAGTCTTCTACATAAACAACCACAACACTTGCAAAAACTGCCTCCTCTCTTACAATATTTGTATCTTTCATTTAATTTTCTTGTCTAACTTATTTTTCAAAAGTATGAAATACATCAAAGTAATAGGAAAGAGGTAGGGAATTTCTCCAGGGACAAAACTATATCAAGATCCTTGGATAAAGTAAAATGCTAAGAATCACTCTTCTTGTTTAGAGAAGCTACTTTTGTATATAGTCTTCACTATATGAATCATTCTTGGTTATATTTTCAAGCTCAGCACACACCTCCTGCCCTATAATTGCTCTAATAATTTTAAAATAAAAACATCGATAGCTGTGGACAGCTATAAATAACCAAAATGGAAGTCATTCTCACCACGCTTTCAAAATGTGCTTGTTTAGCTTTACTTTGCTGATAACTTAAACCATATGGAAAGGGCAAATTCTCCCGCACAAACACATTCTACAAGTGGCATGCACAATAAATGACAGCATTTGACAAGTTTTTACCAGTTTATTTCTTTTCAGAGACAGAAAAGCCAGTTGTTACAATCAGTGTAAAGTGAAAAAACATGTATGTACCTTACCAACCCAAAGACTCTTTTTTTGGCCTGTGTCAAGTCATGTTTATACAACAGCAGCTTTGCTGGATAGGTTGCTGCATACCTACTCCTATTCCCTTTGCTCCTGTTCCAGAAGCTGAAGTGTCAGTGACATAACGGCATCCATTAAAAACTATCTCGCGATGAGACTGATAACTTTTCATAGCTTGAAGTTGAAGACATTGGTGGGCTTCCAGATGTTCTGACTCCCTTGAAGATCAACTTGAGAAACTGAAGGGTGAGCTTCATTGCACCTAAAAATGCCAACTCAGGCTTTTCAGCTGAGATGCTGTAAGGCAGCTATAGAAACAAGACGTGAATTAGAGATACACAGAAACTGATTACTTAAACCATTGACCCCCTCTTCTCCAATAGAGGAGAGTGGAAGTAAAAGTACCTAGGACACTCCGATTTGAACTGTGAACATTTTTTTTCTCATGGGATAAAAAGTAACCCCTCGGGTGTGCTTATGTGTATCATGGCCCTTTTCCTGTATATTGAACACTTGGGCCTGGAGCGTGAGCAGAGAGAGACGAGGAGACGAAAGTGATGCAGGCTAGAGGTTGAAAGATGCCAACCTTCCACAGTTATGATTGCTTGAGAAATAGGGAGTTCTCCAGCTAATTCTACTATCTTTCCAGGTAAACACAGTGACTTTTATCTGTACTCATTGTGAAACTGTATTTTCTCACTTTTAGGGAAGAATTAAATTGATAATTTTTTATATTTAGTATTTTATTTTGATTTTTATTGAAGATTTAGTCCTTCCCTTTGAGGTTTCTATTCTAAATAACTTATAAAATTTTAAATGACTAAATTTGGTGAAAACTGTATATAATCAAGATCCAGGTTTGGGGATCTGGTAACTGATTATAAATAGAAAGCTTTTCATAAGAACTAAAAGCATAAGAAGAGAAAGTAGAGAGAGGTGAGAAAAGACAAAGTTAGTCTATATTTTAAGTGTTGAAAAGGTAAAGATAAGGTAAGATAAGCAATGATGTAGGCTGGTGGTAGATGGTACTGCATAGGCAGTTATGTGTGCTGCGGCTATTAGGTTCCAGTTGAGTGCCAAGTTCTAAAAAATTGAAAACAGATAGAGCCTTCAAGGCAGTGATTTTCAATTTGTTCAGCTGACCAACCAGCCATAACCCTTGGTACTCTGCCCTACTATCCCAAAATAGTTACACATTTATGCCATTATATGACTAAGAACAATTTTATTATCAGAAATTGGAACTGTATTATAGGTATAAGTGTTTCTAAATCTCAAAAATAATAGTGCATAAAATTATATATTTAGGAGGATAGATGTTATCTATCCTAGTTACCCAATTTAATATGAAGGATGAGACTTACTGGTTGAGTACTAATTCTGAATTTAATAATTTCATGTCAAATTATTTTGACATCTTCTAGAAGATAAGGAAAAGCAGGCACCAAAATTTTGAGAAAGAGTTCTAGAAAAATTTGACCTTGAGAAACTCCATTAACTAAATTAAATTCACTGGGATTTGAATAAGGGAAGAAAAGTTGAGATACAAAGGGTCTTTCTTCATATGTGTTTTTTAGATATGCCCAGTAACTATTCTTTGTATTCAGGGTTTTTTTCTTTTTCTAGGAACAAAATATCAAAGTAAAGATAAAATGCTTCTATAATTTCTTAGGCAATTAAAAAATTCTATGCTAGTTTTGTTGATGAAAATCATCCTCATGTTTCTAGTACTGGGAAACACTGTTGATTCTTTAGTGAATTAATCAAGACTCTTTCAGTAGTAAGAGACAGAATCCCAAACCAAATGATTTTGGGGGAAACAAATTATAATTTATTAATACATGTAACTAGGAAGGATACAAAAATAAGTCATGAAATCAAGGAAGAACTGAACTGGAGTTGGAACTCACTGCCACCAGGACTCTGTTCATCTCTCTACTTGTCTGTGCTTAATTGAGTTTTTGTTTTTTTCTTTTAACTTCTCACAACCAGAATCTCCATTCTCTCATTTGTTTTGAAGCAAAAAAAATGGTCCATAAGGAGTAGAGAAGGTGGGCCAATGATTAAGTTGTCCCTTCTTTTCTTCCATTCACTAAGGTGTATAAACTTACGCAGCAAAAAAGTTTAAAAAGTTTAGGTAGCAAGGATTAATCTTCTAAGTCTAGAGAGTCACAGCAATTATTCAGTCTGACAAGTTGGGTAGTTGGCACCACCCTGGGGGGATAAAACCTCTATCAAATCTCCCAATTTTCATGAGCTTTCTCTGAGGAGTTGAGGAAAACTCTATCTCTAGTGGATCTAGATAGATTGGCAATCTTTGCTTTGCAACTTCCAGGTAAAAAATGGATGACTGAACATACAAACATCACATTTTATTCCCTCCCAACACCACCAAAAAATCAGAAAATGGATTTTTTTAAAGAAATGAACCCAAAAGTATGGGGGAAAACAGAAAAGGTAAAATAGCACAGAATTTTGGAAGCTGAAAAGCAGATGGAAAAGTGTTACTGATTTAGCATACTTGACAAAGCTAAATCCCAAGACTGCAGTGGGAACAGTAAAGAATGAATTTAGTTTATTTCACAAAATCCCTTAAAATGTCAGTGCATCCTCTGAGGACACGTTGCATCCTCTCTATACAGCTTCCAGACTGCCCCTCTCTGTTCCAAATAGAACTCCGGAGATTTCTTGCTTGGAAAGGATAATATAACATGGCTCCGGACTGGCAGACACTGGACACTTGTTGAGTAAGTGGTACCTCACTGAAAGCAGGAGGCTGAGACATCTAGTCCTTTCTGCCTACTTGGCTTCCAGAACACTGGAAGCCAGGGCTTTATTCTCCAGAAAGGACACTAGAGAAGTCTCCTCAGGGGAAAATGATTGTCCCCAAAGACATCTAAATATCTATAGATTCTGAAATTGGGAGCTCATCAACGAAATGTCCTAGCCAAATTATCCTACTGTGAAGACCACATTTGATAATTATCCCTCATGCTCAGACCTTCCAATCAGTGATTCAGTCCTCTATCCTTAAATATGAGTTGATAATCAGGATTACTGGACATTTGAGGGAAAGCTTTAACATGGAACATAAAGATTAAAAAAAAAGAAGGAAAAAGCAACACTTTGGAGGAAACAGGCTATGCAGTAAGAAGAAAACTTGACGATCTTAATATCCTCAGGGGGTGAGAAGAGAGTGCAAACATGAAACAAGCAAGAGCTTGTGGAAATTAAAAATATAAAAACAGGTAAAAAGAAAAAATAACAGATGGAATATACAGTTGAGAAAATCTCTCAGAGAGTGTAGCTGAAAAACAAAGAACTGGCAGGTAAGGGAGAAAAAGAATGAACATTAGATCAACAGTCCAGGAGATCAAAAATAATCATATGGCACTTAAGATGTACATACAAGCATTCCACATACTAAATCATTTACTACCTGTGAGAGCCTATGATGTAGGTACTTTTATTATTTCCATTACCCTAGTGGGAAAACTGAGGTCCCAAAAAATTAAGTCACACTGCTAACAAGTAGAAAGTCTAGGATTCAATACCACGGAGTCTGAGTTCAAAGACTGGGGATTTCACCACGTAGCCTTTCCAGAGTTCAAGAAAGAGAGAGCAGGAAACCAGAGAGGAAGAAAACATCCTTCCCAGAAAAAAGTGCTTATAAAGCACCCAGCACAACAAATGAAAAGAGACCCACATCAAGGCAAATCTCAGTAAAATTCAGAAAACTAGAGATAAAGGAAAGATCCAACAAGCTCCAGAGACAAAAGAAGAGGTCTCAAACTAAACAGCAGGAGTCAGAAAGGCTTTGGAATTCTCAGCATAAACACTGGGAGATAGATAATGAAGAAATGCCTGCAAAGCTCTGGGGCAAAATAACTTCAAATGGAGAATTATATCATCATATAAACTATTAATACGGTGTGAGAATGAAATAAAGACATTTTTAGTCATGCAAGTTCTCATAAAAGTTTCCTCCCATGTACCTTTGTCAGGAAACTGCTGGAGGAGAGCTCTACGAAAGTGAAGGAAAAAGAGGAGACTTGGAAAGAGGAGAGGTAAAGAAAATCAATCCCAGGGCATAAATAGTCCAGATAAGAGTAGGGCAGGAGGCTCCAGGAGTGATTTCTCCAAGAAGATGAAATTAACAGAATATCTGATGTATCTGAACTCTTAAGTGGAGATTCAGACAATTGGCAGAGAGTTCAAGGTTTGAATTTAAATTATGGTAAATATATTAAAAATTAAAATGAAGAAAAAATAAGGCAACTATTAACTCCAGGGAAAATGTAAAGATTAGTAGTAAAGGCAAAGTAATTATAGTTTTTTCAATGGCACAACTTTGAATAGCATTTACAAAGTTATACTAATGTGAATACTGAACAACGATCTAACTAAAATTGTGCTTTAACTATAGCGGAAGGACAAGGGATGGGAAGCAAGTGTAGGTATGATGGGATAGAGAGAGGAAAGAGAACCTACATTCTCAGCCCCAGTAGGATATCAGTAGATGATGCCTAATACTGAAAAAAACAAAAGTAACACCACAATCATATCTTTTTAGAGGTATAGAAGCAAATAAATATATTCTCTAAAAGTATGGTGTTTCATAATAAAGTTTCTATGATCTTTGTAGAACAATTTAGCTCTATAAATTATGTGTATGAATAACCGATAAAAAGAAAAAATTCCTTCATTTTTGATTATTAGAATTTTCTTATGACTAAATTACTTAGAGTAAAGTTATCTTACATTGAGCTTAATTAAGAAGATTCACCTGCAGTAATTCATAAGTAGAACATGTACTATTTTTGTGTGTGTGTGTGAGGAAGACCAGCCCTGAGCTAACATCCATTGCTAATCCTCCTCTTTTTGCTGAGGAAGACTGGCCCTGGGCTAACATCCGTGCCCATCTTCCTCTAACTTTATATGGGACACCGCCACGGCATGGCTGACAAAGCAGTGTGTCAGCGGGCGCCCGGGATCCGAACCTGTGAACCCCGGGCTGCCAAGCACGAACTAAACCGCTGCGCCACTGGGCCAGCCCCAGAACATGTACTATTATATATGAAATGTCTTTTAACTTTGCATATTGTAAAATCCCATTAAACCATCTTTAAAAGTCTTTTAAAATCTTCTCTTACTTAATGTTTTCTGTATCTTTATGGAGCTAGGCATTTTTCCCAATTTAAAATGAAGTTTCAGAGACTCAGAGAAATTTCAAAAATTGCCAAGATCTCTGAGGAATTTTGGGAGAGTAACAAGATCAGAACATAACATTCCCAATTCTTTGTCATCGTGCCACAAAATCATGTTGAATTTTCCCAAATATTTTTAAAATAATAAACAAAAAACCCAAAATAATTTGAGAATGCCAAAAAGAAAGAAAGAAGCAACAATGTTGGCACTATTGTAAACTAACTGTGCATATTTGACAAGGACTCATGAATTCCTGTCAGATACAAGTAGAGAAGTCAATTTCCTCCAAAGCTGTGGCAATCCACAATTGAATAAAAACTATCTTGAATAAGTATAAATGGCAAAATAAGGGATAAGATCAAGTATATAATCAGTGGATAAATATGGTCCAAGGCTAATTACAGTATATTTATGAAATCAATGAAGGGTAGAGAAAGTTAAACACCCCCTCACACACACAAATCAAAATTTTATTCCAATTATTTTCCATCAGTGGGACTGATTATTTTTGGTTTTGATTGGATAGGACCTCAGCTCACCCTTTTAGATCAGAAAATTATTTAAATCTAGTTTATATGAAATCCTTTGTCTTTAACAAAATATTAAAAGAACAGAAACAAATATAGATTTGGCCTCAGATTCCTCATCTGTAAAGTTAGGATAATGATAGTACCATTTCACAAGGTTTTGGTGAAGGGTAAACAAAATAATGCATGGGAGCAATTAGCATCATGCTTCAAGCCATTTTAAAGGTAAACTTTAATTTCAATGCTTCTGCTTAGTTCTCCATACTGTTCTTCTGTCTAGGAAAATACCTTAAGGAACATATCAATATTTTTAAGTGATAGCAGGGTCCTTAGACATAATCTGGAAGAAGAAAATTGAAGGGCAAAAAAAGAAGAAAAATTGCTTTGCATAATATATTAACTTTCAATTGGTTGGGTCTAGGGGTACAGACTGGAGGTTTGGAGGTCCTGGACAGGGAGGAGAGGAGTGTAGTAGAAGAGGAACGACTGTGAGAAATATCCAAAGATGGAGAGACAGCACAATCTAAAACAATCTTTAAGTGACTAATTTTACTTTTTTCCCTTTCTATGTTGGGCATATTCCTCCTCCCCAAACGTTTTGTTTAATTAAAAAATTGGCTACTTACCAAACAGTCTTTTGTTAGTGGAGCTTTGGGAAACTAACAAGGATTAAGGATACAAACAAAGAAAGGTCACAGAGACAAGGCAGTGAATGGAGATTGGGGCTGGGAGTGAGAGATGACTGGATCTTGCAAGCCTCTCCCATGCTCCCACCATCATAGAAAACACCTGGGAAATTGTGGCGAGTCCTGAATTTCCCAGTGTCTACAGAATACAGAGCTGAGCAAATCTGTTTGAATACCCTGGAAGGCTGGCAAATTTGGGCTTCTCCATATTAACAGCATCAGCTCTTCTTTAGCTAAAATAACTTAAAACACAAATAACTATGACAGATGATAGCTAGCCTCGGTGGTTCCCTAAACAATGACACATAATGAGTAAGTTTTGATGATATAGGCGGAATGGATAAAAAAGTTTAGAATGTTTAATGTTTTATAAAATTGTTTCACAAGCATTAGCTCAAGCAATTATAACAAAAACTCTGAAGCTGTAGAACCCTTTTATTTTCAATGAGAAAAGTAGACTCAGATATGCTAAGGAACTTGCCCAAAGGACCAGAGTGATTATATGCTTTCCACTGCACTACAAAAAATCCAGATCTTACAGGGGAGGAGAGAGGACAAATTTGACCTATTTCAAATTTTGCTATACACCCTCTGAATAGATAAATCAACTCAAAAATTGACTATATGCTTAGTATTATTGGAGCTGCTATTTCAAGATATTAATGAGCTTGATTTTGGTATTCCAGGATATTTTTAAAATTTTGCCAACAAAAATGTGCATTCTAAAAGAGGTTACCCTCCAGCATGCTTGCTTTACCAATATTTTTATAAGGAGACACATTCCCTTCCATCTTGGTTCTCTCTGTCTGTCTTTATTCCAAGATATTTTAATAAAGGAAAATGAATTATTTTAATAAGCCCAGTTTTATAAAAAGGAAATCTTTAAGCCAAAATGAAATAAAAGCTAATCTGTAAATATATCTTATTATCCAAGCATTGATGGAAGTATGGGGTCTAAACACAAATGAGGCAAGAATTTAATGCAATTTAAAGTCAAAAGAAAAGTCAAAAGAAATTGAACATAGGAAATGAATCATTAAGAAGAGACAACTACAGGGGCTGCCTGGTGGCGCAGCGTAGTTCGTGCTTGGCAGTCTGGGGTTCGCGAGTTCGGATCCTGGGTGCCCGCCGGCGCACTGCCTGTCAGCCATGCCATGGTGGCATCCCATATAAAGTAGAGGAAGATGGGCACAGATGTTAGCCCAGGGCGTCTTCCTCAGCAAAGAAGGGAGGATTGGCAACAGATGTTAGCTCAGGGCTGGTCTTCCCCACAAAAACAAAAAAGAAGAGACAACTACAGTTTATATGTGTTCATGATAGAAATATATTGGCTATTGCATTCAGAAGTGTATGCATGAATGAGTGTCCAACATGTGGCTCTCTATCATGTCTTTAAATTTTGGTTTTCTTATAATGATTCATTGGAAGCACATAAGAAATCAGTTTTGGTACCAAATTTCTATTTCCCAAGTATGGAATTATCCTCCCCATTGGTGGTGGTTGCTATTTATATGCTTGGTAGTGAAAAAGCTTTTTCCTTGCTTCATGGTTTCTAGTCATAATAATAATAAAAATCCATTGACTGAACACTGGGTGTGGTAATCTTAGTGTTTTGCCTGTTTTGTCAGCCTTCCCATGAAATTGTATTTGAGATAATCTGGTATCATTTTATGTTAAATTAATAGTTTTTTTGCTTACATGCTGGATGTGTGAAAGGTTCTGTGTACTTGTGCTTTAAAGATTTAGTTGTATTGAATACAAGGCACTATTCTGCCAAAAAGGAAATCTTGCCAAAGAAATTTTGAAACAATGGAGCCCAAAACCTGTACAATCACAGAATCATATTAGCAGCAATGAAGAACAAACACAGACTGGAGTGAGCAACAACTACAGGAGAACTTATTTTACTTCTTCCATTAGATTTCATTCCCTGAGAACATTCATCTTTGACAGTTTCATCTATAATAATTTTATTTACCTGAATTCAAATAAAAGTAATTTTTTAAAGTTGATCTATAAAAATCTCTAACTGGCAATTTCATCAAACAAGACACCTGGGGTAAAGTGATAAGAACCAAATTCTACCACTTACCAGTTGTATCTCTAACCTTTCTATACCTCACCATCCTTACTGATAAATGAAGATGATGATAGTATGTACCTCATGGGATTGTTGTGAGGCCTAAATGAGAACCTGAATGATAATAATAGGGCTTGGCACATAGTGACTCAATCAACATTTGTTATTTATTGTTTTCTTTTTAGCATAATTTTTCATGCTGAATGTATTAGTTAAAATGTTTTTAGCTGTAAGTTTTAGGTCAAGTTAGAGTAGTCTAAACACACAGAAGTTTGTTTTCTCACTTAAGAAATCTGGAGATAGGCAGTTCCTAAGAGGCTCAACAATGTCAGGGTGTTAGTCAATGTTTCCAGAATTCTTTTGGTGGATAGGAATTCTGATCCCTATCCATGATCATAAGATGGTTACAGCATTACATGAGAGTATTCAAAGCAGGAAGGAAGGGAACAAGCAGAAAAGAGACTTTCTTTTTCTAAGGAGATTCTCCTTATGTCTCATTTTCCCAAACTGGGTTGCATGCTCATCTGCAGGCCAATAAAGAATGAGAGTCCTATGACTGATAGAGACTAATAAGAAATTATCCCCTGGGCCTGGTGCTGAAGGATTGCTATCCAAACAAAATTTAAGTTTTGTTTGCAAGGCAGAAGAGTGGAAAGGCATTGACAAGGCAAATGACAGGGTGAGTGAGTGTTTCGTTCCAAGACGCCTCTGTAATAAAGCTTGACTGACAACATACAGCTGCATTATAACTAGTCTGTTAGTTCTTTGTCATTTCAATAAATAGCAAAAGGAGGCCAGGACTTTTTGTTTTTTTGCTTCTAAACAACATAAAAGGACAGGTCTGCATAACTGTATAAGGAAACTGTGTGGTGATAGCCTCTTTTCCTCAGTGGTGGTTTGTTCATTTCCTGTGAATGATCCAGTTTAATGTTTTCATTCCTAACTATACTCTATATGTTTATCCACAGTCTCTCAACATAAGTACAGATGTTTTTGTTTGTTCTATGAGTTTTTAAAAATAGATTGGAGAATAATCCCTGTCTAGTGTGAATTACATATATAATTGAGAGAAAAAAAGTTTTTTTCTAATTATGTAAAGTATTTTCTAACTCTCTCATTTTTGAAGTTCTGTATATGGCTGATCTCCAAGAGAATTACTCAGCAGTGACTGTTAAATGGATGGAAATGTAGGTGAAAATTGTATGTAAAACAAAAGAAAGGGAAACCATGCTCATTTAGAAATAATACAATTAGTCGATTTGAAGACTTGGCTTTTTACTTTAAGAAATTAAAGGAATTTGATTATTTTTCATTGTGAATAATAGCCAAATATGAAAATGTCTATTCACAGAGTAAAAATCATTTGTTAGGTTCATCCTTAGGCTTTGTATTTATTTTATTTTTATTCTGTTTTCCACTAGGCAGGAGTTCTATATCACTATTCTTCATTCTCTTTTACCTGCTGCTGCCTTTAGTATAATGCACGTGAGAAGTCTCCCAATTTGTCGTGTGTCCCTTTACATCAATCGTTTCTAAGGTATCAGAGCAGCTGGCAGTGACACAAATATTCATGAGAACAGCATATGATCGTTAGTTCATTTTATCCCCAGTTGGCTGTTCCAATCCCATGTAGCTAATACTATATTACAATATGTTACCATAAGAATATGGCCCAAAGATACAAGAATACTGTGATAAAAAACGGAAAAATATTTGAGATGTGTCAATATAGAAATGGAATCAAGTTCCTTTAAGAAGGACTGATTTTCTGGTCTGAAAGCTCGTAAATTCAGATGCATGATTTATTCCCATAAAACGTTTCACAATTTTCACAAATTATTTCTATAACATAAGAATTTTTCAGCACTTCTGAGGAGGTTTTAATAACTTCCATTTCTGTCCAAAGAATATACTGACTGAACTCTTCAATGGACTGGGTAACCTATAAGAAGTTATGTAATTCACTCTCATGAACATGTTGATAAGAAAATGTATGGACTAGATATCTAGACAATCATTTCTTTTTAGGAGATATTCAGTTTGAAATACTCTGCTAAAAGTTAAACCAAAACCCATGGGTAAATGACCTTTAATCCAAGGCTTCATCTCTGATGAAGAGAAAATAGAAAAAAAACCATCATGGCCATCAGCCCTGAGAGGTGTGGTGACTGTATTCAGAGACTGTGATCGTGGTCTCCTAGCTTTAATTGGCCTCCTGGGGTATGTAGAATGCTGTGTGTTTGTCACACTTGTAGAGATCTTGGCACAAACTATTTACAGCTGTTTGGAGCCTTAACATACAATATAAAGAGCCTGCTGGGTCTGGCATTTGCTGACACAGCCTTGGAGTCAATGGAAAACTCTGGCTTCTCTTTCAAGGTCCTCATAGTGAAGGATTTGCAGACTGTAAAGTATATGGGAAGCTAAGAAACATCCCTAGCACAGCCAAAGCTCTTCTCTGCAGGGCTCCAGGGAGTCTGGTTATTACACTTTTTCTGCAGAGCCCTGGAACATTTTCACCTTCTCCACTTGAATAATGTCCTCCACAATAAAAGACTTTACAATATTTTGCCTACATTTGCCACACAAAGAGATTATGATAAAAGATCCCACAGCAGAGTTGGTGGCAGTCTAGTAACCTGTGGGCTGAATCCAAGGCATAGGCTTTTTTTTTTTTGGTTTGGATCCTCTGAGAGTTTCATTTTGCTTTGTTTAGTTAATTTGAATCAGTTGCCAATTAAAAAAATCAAGACATTTCATATTTAAAAAAAATCCAGATTATTGATTTCTCTAGAAAAATCAGATCTGGCAACACAAGGTCTGAGTTCCTGCTTGGCAATAGATAATTAGAGCTGGGTAGCAGTTGCCCTCTTTGGAAGGAAAATGGGTCTCAAGTGTCAGAGTCCCTCTGGAAGGCCTCTTGCCTGTACATCCCCTGACTGGCACTACTGGGCACTTGAATTAGCAACTACTATAAATAGAACATGCCTTTAAAATACAAATTTCAAACATAAAGAACAATAAGGAATAATATTATACACAACATAACCATCTCTTAACTTGCTTAAACAACATTTTCCTATTTTGCTTAAGATTTTTTTTAAAGAAGTAAAACATTACATATAAATTCAAGCTCCCTGTTTATCCTTCCAAATTTTAATCCTCTTTCTCCCACTACTAAACAGATAACAACTATTCTGACTTTGGTCTTTATCATTCTCTTGCATGCTCTTTTACTTTTGCTATATAGTTATTTAAGTATTTTTAAAAATTGCATTCTTTTGCAAATTATAAAAGTTATATGCATGTATTCTTCTGCATCTTGCCTTATTCATTCAAATCACATGTTGAGATTCATCCAGGCTGAAACACGTAGCTCTAGTTGACTCCTTTAAACAGATCTATGTGTTTAAATGTATTTTGTGAATGATCTATTTTGTGCCTATACCTCAGTTTATCCATTTTTTCTATTGCTAAAAATTTATGTCATTTGCAATTTTTCACTATTTCAGACAATGTTGCTTTGAACATTCTTGTGCACACTTTCTTGTGCACATGTATAAGAGTTTCTTACGATATACCTAGCAAGAAATTGCTGGGCCTTGAGGGGTACATATCCTAAATTTTCTCAGGTATTGCCAAATTTCTCTCCAACATTATTTTGTATAATTTACCCTCCTATCAGTGTATGAGAGTTCCTGATATTCTTCTTCCATATTAATACTTGTCACTTTTAAATTTTTGCCAGTTTAATGGGAGTAAATGGTATTTCATTATTGTTTTCATTTGCATTTTCTTGATTACTAGTGAGATTGAACATCTTTTGTGTGTATGTGTGAGGAAGATTAGCCCTGAGGTAACATCCGTTGCCAATCCTTCTCTTTTCGCTGAGGAAGATGGGCCCTGGGCTAACATCCATGCCCATCTTCCTCCATTTCATATGGGACGCTGCCATAGTATGGCTTGACAAGTGGTGTGTCAGTCCTTGCCAGGGATCTGAACCTGCAAACCCCGGCCTGCCGAAGCGGAGCGTGTGTACTTAACCACTATGCCACCAGGCTGGCCCCGAGATTGAACATCTTTTCATAAATTTATTGGCCTTCCAAGCTAGCTGAGATTTACTTGGTGGTTTTCTTTGTTCATTTTTGTTGTTGTTTTTTATTTTTCTCATTGATTTGAAGGGATTCTTCATATATTCTGACACTAAATCTTTCTGATTATATGCATTGAAAATATCTTATCTCAGGCTTTGGCTCATCTTTCACTTTTGTTGGCTTTTATTGTAAAGCAAATTTCCAGTTTAAAATAGAAATTGTCAATTTATTCTCCAGATTTGTGCTTTTTGAGTCTTGCCTAAGAAATCCTTATCTAAGCCTGAGTCATAAGATACTCAAGTATTTTCTTCTAAAAGTTTTGCTTTTCATATTTATCTCTTTAATCAACTTGGATTTTATCTTTATACATAAGAACGTAATTTTACTTTATTTTTCGATATGAATATCCATTTGTCCCTGCACAATTTATTGAGTAGTCCAGGCTTTCCCCAAGTTTATAATGCCACTGGTGGATATATAAAGTTTTGGGGCTATCAATTCCGTTCCAATGGTCTATGTGTCTGTTTCTGTGTCAGTATCACACTGTCTTAATTACTGCAACTTTAAAATAAGTTTTGACAATGTGGGGGATCAGAATCAGCCACCTCAAAATATGTCTCCTTGGCTTGATTATTTTTAAGTAAAAAAGACTCTGAAAGAAACTTTGACCTTCCCCCTAACTGCCTAAAAGAATTTAAGATAGAAGGCCTGTCCTCAGGGAAGGCCATCACCATAAATAACTCTGGGTGTCTGCAGACCATGAGGGTCCTTGCTAAGCCCATTCTTATCAAAGTTCTCTCTACCAAACATTTGCTTTTCCATTTCCATGTGAATTTCCTTCCTTCCCTTTGAAGTCCCAAACTGATACCCCCAACATCCTCATTTGTCTTTAGCTGAAGATGATATTTAAGGTGACAACCTTGGCCATTCCAGTGAGTTACTCAGCTTTCCTGGGTTTCTCCCATGTATACATGTTATAAAGCTTTGTTTGATTTTCCCTGTTATTCTGTCTCTTGTCATTTTAATTCTTAGACCAGCCAGAAGGGCCTAGTGGGTAGACGAATTGTTTTCCTCCACTATAATACTTTGTTAAGGAAAGTTTCTTCTTTCCTTCCTCCTACCAGTCCTTAAAATTACCTTGATTATTCTTTACTTTTGCTCTTCTACATAAATTGCCTTTTCAATTTTCTAAAACAAACAAACAAAACTCTGTTGGGATTTTGATCAGAATTGCAATGAATACTCAAGATATATTTGGTGAAAGAGAATAGAAATGTTTACAAAAGTGGGTCTTATTATTATGAACTTGATGTATTGCATTCCTATAGGAAATTGTCAATAACATTTTACAATTTTCCCCATAAAATTTTGCACATCTTTAAAAAATTTAATTCCTAGATTCCTTATAAAATTTAATCTATTGTAAATATATAGTTTAAAAATTACTATAATTTTTTTCTGCTCTTTTTTGGTAGGAAATAGGATTCCCAACCAATTTTTGTGAATTGATCTTGAATCTAGCAACCTTGCTGATTTTTTATCATCAGTCATATAATTTTTTTATAGAAGTCCTTGGATTTTTCTATTAAGACAATCAAATCATTTTTGTATAATGAGAGTTTTATTTCTTCTTTTTCTATCCTTATACTTTTGGGTCTTTTCTGTTGAATAGAACGAGCATTAGCAGGTATTCTAACTTTTTACTAAACATGCAATTTTGAAATTTTTCTTGAGCTAAGGCTTATTTCATTAAGATGAAGGAATGACCTTTTTGGTGTTTTCCAATAGCTCTCAGTTATTTCTGTTTACTAATTAATTAAGAGCCATTTGATATTCAGACTACTGCAACAGAGTCCTAACAGATTTTTTTACTTCAACTTTTGTCCCCATATAAATGACTTTTAAAAACGTAAATAAGATCACAACACTCCCCTGTCTAAAATTCTTCAATGACATTCTGCTATACTTTACAATAAAATCCAAACTCCTTCTTATGCATAATCTCCAGTCTCAGTTTTTACCCCTGGGTCTTACCAAGGCTGGAGATTGTACCTCTACTGAGAACCTTCTCTGACCATTCTACTTAAAATAGTCCCTCCACTCTGTCTTGCCCTCCTACCCCAGTTTCTCTTTAAAACATCACCCTGTTTATTTTGCATTCTAGCACATATCACATTCTGAAATTATATTGTTTATTTGCTTATGTATATTGTCTGTTTCTTCCACTAGAATATAAACTCCATGAAGGTAGGGTGCTTCCCTGCCTTGTTCATGTTAGTATTCCCAGCACTCAGACTAATACCTGGCACATAGTTGGTGTTAATAAATACTTTTTGAATGAATAAATGAAAAATAGTTCTTCCTCCTCCTACTCTCTAATTATCCCATGTGTAAGCTCTGCATTTTCTGACTCTGCCTTGACTCCAAGGATGAAAATTATCAGATATTGGAAAATTTATCAAGAATAAGAACAAAGTCCAAACTTTTATAGACAGCTTAAAAAATATATATTAAGCAGTTTTAAAAACACACATATCATACTTCCTCAAATTTAAGAAGATAAGCAAATGCATTCCTACTAGATGGGCAGCTTTTTCAGGTGAGTTGGACCTACCCCTGTCCTATAGTCCAGGCCCTTTCTTCCCTATGGGCAATTGTGGGAGATGGGGCCCTGTATCTGAATCTCAGGACACCTTTTTCCATGTCTTGTTCTCTCCCCTCCCAAGGTCCTCCTCCAAGAAACTCCTCCAGCCTCTATAGGACTTCTCCCACAAATATTCAAGTTTGTTTCTCTTCTTGAAAATAATAGTCCTCAAAAAGACATAGGTTTAGAATTCCAGCCCTTTGCAACCTAAAACTTGTACACCCTACCTTCAGACTCCAGAAAGTCTAGTCCTTAAAAACATGGTGACATTTACTCCCTCCCTGGAAACTTCATATCCTGATCCAAATGCACACTTGTGGCTACAGAGCAAGTGTTGGAGCAAATTACATTGAGACCTCAACTATGCTAGCTAGCATGGAAGAAGAAGCTAGAATTGGGGTGGGAACTGGAGAAACTAACTCAACAACAAGGTCTGAAGGCACAGTCCAAAAGATATGATTAAGTCCACTATGATCCAGGAAGCCTTTCTATCCTATGTTACAACTCTAGAAACGGGGACTGGGTGGTTCCAGGAAACAATCAATTTTTAAAGTCAAGCAAATGTTTATCTAACATCTACTCATGCAGAAGACATTAATTAAGTTTGTTGAGAGAATAAGTAAATAGTTGATGAGCCATCATCTACCATCCACATCCAACCAGTACAGCAAGCCAGCCTCAACCCCTTCCTCTGCCATATGCCCCTCATTCAGTCAGTAAACTCAGCCTTATTATTTCAGTTTTTAAGAAGTCCAGAGGCAGGTAGTTTCATTTTTTTTAAATAGCTATCTTAATAGCTTATAACATTGTGAAGTTAGTTGTACATTCTTGTTTGTCAATCACCATACAAATTCTTCCCTTCACCCCTTGTGCCCAAACCCATTCTTCCTTGCCCCTGGTAACCACCACACAGTTCTTTCTGACTGTGTGTTAGTTTATATTCCACATATGAGTGAGATCATGCAGTGTTTGTCTTTCTCTGTCTGGCTTATTTCACTTAACATAATACTCACCAGGTCTATCAATATTGTTGTGAATGGGAGAATTTTGTCCTTTTTATGGCTGAGGAGTATTCCATTGTATATATATACCACACCTTCTTTATCCAATCATCTGTTGTGGGACACTGGGGTTGCTTCCACTTCTTGGCTATAGTGAATAATGCTGCAATAAACATAGGGGTGTGTAAGCCTTTTGGATTGTTGATTTCAGGTTTGTTGGATAGATACCCAATAGTGGGACAGCTAGATCATAAGGTCTATTTTTAATTTTTTGAGGAATCTCCATACAGTTTTCCATAGAGGTTGCACCACCCTTAGATTAGGGATCCCGTTTCTCCACAACCTCTCCAACATTTGTTATTTTTGGTCTTGGTGATTATGGCCAATCTAATGGGTGTAAGGTGATATCTTAGTGTAGTTTTGATTTGCATTTCCCTGATGATTCGTGATGTTGAACATCTTTTCATGTGCCTTTTGGCCTTCTGTATATCTTCCTTGGAAAAATGTCTGTTCATATCCTCTGCCCATTTTTTGATTGGGTTGCTTGTTTTTTTGTTGTTCCATTGTGTGAGTTCTTTATATATTATGCAGATTAACCCCTTGTCAGAAATACGATTTGCAAATATTTTCTCCCAGCTAGTGGGTTGTCTATTCATTTTGATCTTGGATTCATTGGCCTTGTAGAAGCTATTTAGTCTGATGAAGTCCCATTTGTTTATTTTTTCTTTTGTTTCCCTTGTCTGAGTAGACATGGAATCCAAAAAGATCCCTTTATGACCGATGTCAAATAGTGTACTGCCTATATTCTCTTCCAGGTGTTTAATAGTTTCAGGTTTCACTTTCAGGTCTTTGATCCATTTTGAGCTAATTTTTGTGCATGGCAATAGAAAACGGTCTACTTTCATTCTTTTGCATGTGGCTGTCCAATTTTCCCAGCACCATTTAGTGAAGAGACTTTCCTTTCGCCATTGTATGTACTTAGCCCCTTTGTCGAAGATTAGTTGTCTGTAGATGTGTGGTTTTATTTCTGGGCTTTCGATTCTGTTCCATAGATCTGTGTGTCTATTTTTTTACCAGTACCAGGCTGTTTTGATGACTATGGCTTTGTAGTATATTTTGAAGTCAGCGATTGTGATGCCTCCAGCTTTGTTCTTTTTTTCAGGATGCTTTAGCTATTTGGGGTCTTTTGTTGCCCTATATGAATTTTAGTATTCTTCGTTCTATTTCCATGAAGAATGTCATTGGGATTCTGATTGGAATTGCACTCAGTCTGTAGATTGCTTTAGGTAGCATGGATATTTTAACTATGTGTATTCTTTCAATCCATGTGCATGGGATATTTTTCCATTTCTTTATGTCTTCATTGATTTCTTTCCATAGTGTCATATAGTTTTCATTATATAGGTCTTTCACCTCCTTGGTTAAATTTATTCCCAGATATTTTGTTTTTTTGTTGAAATTGTAAATAGGATTGTCTTTTTGAGTTCTCCTTCTGTTAGTTTGTTATTATAGAAATGCAACTAATTTTTGTAAGTTGATTTTATACCCTGCAACTTTGCTGTAGTTTCTGATTATTTCTAACAGTTTTCCAATGCATTCTTTAGGGTTTTCTATATATAAGATCATGTCATGTATAAATAGTGAAAGTTTCACTTCTTCATTGCCTATTTGGAGTCATTTTATTCCTTTTTCTTGCCTAATTGCTCTGGCTCAAACCTCCAGGACTATGTTGAATAAGACTGGAGAGAGTGGGCACCCTTGTCTTGTTGCTGTTCTCAGAGGGATGGCTTTCAGTTTTTCCCTGTTGAGTATGATGTTGGCTGTGGGTTTGTCATATATGGCCTTTATTATGTTGAGGTACTTTCCTTCTATACCCATTTTGTCGAGAGTTTTTATCATAAATGGATGTTGGATTTTGTCAAATGCCTTCTCTGTCTTAATTGAGATGATCATGTGGTTTTTATTCTTCATTTTGTTAATGTGGTGTATCACGTTGATTGATTTGCAGATGTTGAACCATCTCTGTGTCCGTGGTATAAATCCCACTTGGTCATGGTGTGTGATCTTTTAGATGTATTGCTGTATTCGGTTTGCCAATGTTTTGTTGAGGATTTTTCCATCTATGTTCCTTAGTGATAGTTTTCTGTAGTTTTCCTTTTTTGTATTGTCCTTGTCTGGCTTTGGTATCAGGGTGATTTTGGCCTTGTAGAATGTGTTAGGAAGTGTTCCATCTTCCTCTATTTTTTGGAAATGATTGCAAAGGATAGCTATTAAGTCTTCTTTGAATGTTTGGTAAAAATCTCTGGAGAAGCCATCTGGTCCTGCACTTTTGTTTTGGGGGAGGTTTTTGATTACTGTTTCAATCACTTTACTTGTGATTAGTCTATTCAGGTTCTCTATTTCTTCTTGATTCAGTTTTGGCAGGTTGTATGAGTCTAGGAATTTATCCATTTCTTCTAGATTGTCCAATTTGTTGGCAGACAGTTTTTCATAGTATTCTCATACAATCCTTTGTATTTTTGTGATATCTGTTGTAATTCTCCTCTTTCATTTCTAATTTTATTTATTTGAGCCTTCTCTCTTTTTTTCTTAGTGATTCTAGCTAAGGGTTTGTCAATTTGGATTATCTGCTAAAAGAACCAACTCTTTGTTTCATTGATCCTTTCTACTACTTTTTTCATTTCAATTTCATTTATTTCTGCTCTAATTTTTATTATTTCCCTCCTTCCATTGACTTAGGCTTTGTTTGTTGTTCTTTTTCTCGTTCTGTTAGATGTAGGTTAAGGTTGCTTATTTGGGATTTTTCTTGTTTGTTGAGGTGGGCCTGTATTGCTATGAGTTTCCTTCTCAGGACTGCTTTTCCTGCATATCATATGAGTTGGTATGGTGTATTTTCATTTTCGTTTGTCTCCACATATTTTTAAATTTCTCCTTTAATCTCATCAATGATCCACTGGTTGTTCAGTAACATGTTGTTTAGTTTCCACATCTTTGTCACTTTCACAGTTTTTTCCTTGTAGTTGATTTCTAGTTTCATAGCCTTATGGTTGGAAAAGATGCTTGTTATGATTTCAATCTTCTTAAATTTATAGAGGCTTGCCTCGTTTCCCAACATATGGTCTATCCTTGAGAATGTTCCATGTGCACTTGAGAAGAATGTGTAACCTGTTGTTTTGGGGTGGAGTGCTCTGTATATATCTATTAAGTCCGTCTCATCTAGTTTTTCATTTAAATCTGCTATTTCCTTATTGACTTTTTGTCTGGATGATCTATACATTGATGTGAGAGGGATGTTTAGGTCCCCTACTATTATTGTGTTGTTGTTGATATCTCCTTTTGGGTTTGTTAATAGTTGCTTTATGTACTTTGGTGCTCCTGTGTTGGGTGCATAGATATTTATAAGTGATATGTCTTCTTGGTGGAGTGTCCATTTTATCATTATATATTGCCCCTCTTTGTCTCTCATTACCCTTTTTATCTTGAAGTCTACTTTGTCTGATATAAGTATGGCCACAACTGCTTTTTTTTGTTTACCATTAGCTTGGAGTATTCTCTTCCATCCCTTTACTCCGAGTCTGTATTTGTCTTTAGAGCTGAGATGTGTTTCCTGGAGGCATATTGTTAGATCTTGTTTTTTAATCCATCCTGCTATTCTGTGCTTTTGATTGAAGAATTCAATCCATTTACATTTAGAGTGATTATTGATATATGTGGGCTTAGTGTTGCTACTTTATTGCTCATTTTCCAGATCTTTTGCATTTGCTTTGTTTCTTGTCTTGTGTGATTTGGACTACCAGTTCAGTTTGGTAGTTCTGTATAATGGTTTTCTTAGTTTTCACTTTATTTATCATATGTGTCTCTGCTCTGAATATTAGTTTAGTGGTTCCCATGAGGTTTGTATAAAAATTCTCATAGATGAGTTAGCCCATTTTCTGGTATCCTCTTATTTCCTTTGTCTAAGTTGATTCCATCTCTTTCCTCTTCCCGTTCTAAGTTTTTGTTGTGACAACTTATTCCATCTTGTGTTGTGATTTTGTGTTTATAGTGATGAGGTTATGTTTATTTTTGGTGTTTTCCTTCCCTTGATCTTTGACATCATACTTAAGTGTTTGCTAACCTATTCTGGTAGAGAGTTTCAATTTATCTGATATTTGTCTACCAATCTTCTCTTGCTCAAAGCTTTGTATCCCCTTTCTCTCTTTCTCTCTCTCTCTTTTTCTTTTTTTCAGGTATGAGGGCCTTCTTGAGCATTTTTTGCAGTGCGGGTCTTATGGCAATGAACTCCCTTAACTTTTGTTTATCTGGGATAGTTATTATTTATCCATCATATCTGAAGAATATTTTTGCTGGATAGAGTATTCTTGGCTGAAGGTTTTTATCTTTCAGAATTTTGAGTGTATTATTCCACTCTCTCCTGGCCTGTAGAGTTTCTGATGAAAAGATCTGTGGAGAGCCCAATTGGAATTCCTTTGTACGTTATCTTTTTTTCTCATGCTGCCCTTAATATTCTTTCTTTGTCCTTAACTTTTGCCAGCTTTACTACTATGTGCCTTGGGGATGGCCTTTTTTTGTTGACATATTTAGGAGATCTACTGATATCATTCACTTGCAATGTCCAGCTCCTTCCACAGGTTTGGGAAGCTCTCAGCTATCATTTCTTTGAACAAGATCTCTGCTCCTTTTTCCCTCTCTTCTTCCTCTGAGATACCTATAATTCTTAAGTTGCATTTCTTAATTGAGTTGGATATATCTCAGAGCTTTTCTTCATTTGTTTTTAGTCTTAGTTCTGTTTCTTCATCCATCTGAAGCCTTCTACATTGCTATCCTCAATAAAACTAATTCTTTCCTCCATCTTGTCAGCTCTGTTCTTTAAAGATTCCAGATTTTCCTTTATCTCCTCCATTGTGTTTTTCATCTCCAACAATTCTGATTGGTTTTTCTTTATGGTTTCAACCTCCTTTGTGAAGAAGCTCCTAATTCCCTTTAATTGTCTATCTGTATTTTCTTATAATTCATTGAGCTTTTCCATGATACCTATTTTCAATTCTCTGTCATTTAGGTTATAAACTTCTGTGTCTTCCAGGTTGATTTCTGGATGCTTGTCATTTTCCTTCTGGACTGGAGATTTAATGTATTTTTGCATAGTGCTTGAGGGTTTGTTTTTATTTTTCCTCATCCTGAAGATGTTTTGACATAGATTCCACTTGCTGCCACTAGGTGGTGGCCAATAACTGTGTATTCTGAAACCACTAAGATGTGTGGGTGTTCTGGCCAGACTGAAGTGTGGCTGGGCTGGAGCTCCACAGAGGCAGGGTGTCATGTGCCAGCTGCTGGGCTGGATCTCCACTGGGTTGAATCCCTGTGCACCTCTGACGGGCTGCAGCACTTCTGGGCTTGGGCGCTGAGCATGAGCATGGCTGAGCCAGGACACCGAGGGAGGGGGAGTGACCCTTACTCTCACCTCCATGTTCCCAGGGTTTTCTCATTCTTTCCTTGCTATCTGCTCTCCTGGAGTGTTAGTTTGGTGAGGACACTCCCACAACCATTCTGTTCCTTCTGTGTGGAGGTTCCCCGTTGTGCGGGAACCTGGAGAGGGAAAGTTTTCCTGCTGAGGGGCACCCCACCCCCTCCTCTCTGAGAGCCTTGCATTCTCAATCTCAGGGCCGCTGCCGTTGGGGATGGAGGGGAGCCTTCCTTACCTGATGCCTCTTCCCCTAGGATTTCCAGCAACTCTGCCACCAGATGTAAGGCTGCGTGGGTCTCCCAGACGTCCTGTATGTAGTTTGAAAGACTTCCACTGATGCACGGATGACCTCTTTGTTGTATCTTAGCAGGGGAGAGTTTAGGAGAAAAGCTTATTCCAGCATGATGCTGACGTCACTCTTGGCAGGTAGTTTCAAAGTTATAATTTCAGCAGCTCAAAGAAATTGTCAAGGACCTGGGATTTTTCCTTCTTTTCCCCTCTGCCATCCTCAACATATCGGATCTTATTGTCAGCCTTTTTTAAAATGGCTGTAAGATGGCTGCTCCAGCTCTAAGCATCACATCCTCACAAATCCACATCAAACAGCAGAAAAGAGATGAGTCCCTGCCTCTGTCCCATTTTAAAGTAAAGAAAAAATTTCCCAGAAGGCTCCCAGGAAACATCCCGTTACATCTTATTGGCCAGTGCTTAATGCTTAAAAAGATCACTGACAAGAGAATGGAATAATTATGACTGGTTTACACCAATCAACATTCACTGTCTGGAGCTGGAGAGGGCCCATTGGTTATTAGGCTTTCAAATACCTGAACAAAATCAGAATTTTATTAACAAGGAATAGAAGTGAGAATAGCTGTTGAATAGACAGTTCTAGCAGACACTACTGATGACCCAACCATACCCCAGAAGCCTAGTCTGAAGGACTCCTGCAGTTTCCTCACACACCCATGGCTTTCTGTTTCACTCTGTTCATGAGTGTTCTCTGCCTACGGGAGCTTGCTGTACCAGGAGGCATCCTCAGCTAATGAAGACAGAATTGATGGTAAACATCTCAGCTCCCCTGATTAATGAAACATTTCTGAGGCATATTCCACACAATCTCCCAGTGGGTCACCAGTAGGATGAAGCCCTACTTGTCCACAGTGGTAGTCCACTCATTCGTGCACCATTCATTTATTTTCTTCCCTTCAGTGTCTCACTTCCTCACAGTGCTTCCTGGGATCACACCAAAATCATTGTCATGGGGCCTGCTTTGCAAGAACTCAACTAAGTCAGTAGTCAACAGTGTCTACCACTTATAGCTCAGGAGCTTCTCTTCTGTGATGTCTTCTCTGGTCCCCAGTAAAAAGTTACTATTCCTTTGGGTGACTATTATAATGTATGACTCCCTAATACAGCACACTTTGTTTTAAGTGTGTTTCTTTTATACTATCCTGTATGCTTCTGTCCTAGTCATTGCTACATTCCTATTGTTGAGCACAGTACCTGACATGTGGTAGGTACTGACTAAATGTTGAATACATTATCAGAACCCACTCTGTAGTTTCTTACCTGATGACTCCTCCCAAAAAACTAAACATCCTGATCCTTTGAGCACCCCAGTCACCCGCCTCCCTTCTCTCTTTTATTGTCATCACTTCCATTACTCTCTGCTTCAACTGCTGCCTCAGAGGTTAAATCTCTGGATTTCTCCAGGCTGGCAAGGTACTCATATAGGATAAATATGCTCTCTATAAGTAAATGTCCCTCAAGACATTTATTTTCTTTACCCATTTTTCAGCATTCCCAATCTCTGAGACAGATCTTTTAACCTAAACCTTGCCTCACAGCTGGCAGATCATGTCCAGACCTACTGAACTGTGACTCACTTATGAAAGCCAATAATTCACTGGCCTAAAATATGGGCAGCAGGGCAGAGGGCTGCCCTTCTGCTGCTGCAAGGAAATTTTATTTGAGAAACTCTAATTCTTAGTGACATATTTAGTATATTCCCATTTTCCCCCTTAACTTTATTGCCTCATCAGTAAAACTGAAACTGCTTTCAAGTATTGAAATAGAGTAGCTGGGAAATAAAAGTGACATGGGCAGTGTAGTGGTTGCTATGTATTTTTCTTACCCTTCCTCTTTAAAAATTCAAATGCTATGAGAACAAACAGACAGAAAAAGATAGTTACTGTTGTCAATAAAATAGATGCCAATTCCTGATGTGGAGTGACAGTTAAAAGAGAAAAAATAGAAAACTTGGGTCTTTGTGTAAAATTTTAGAAAGAGAGGAAGAATGATATTCTTAGGCCAATGTGAAGCTAGAGCAATGCCAACATAACTACTGACATCATTGGATTAGTACCAGTGTGTTAATAGCTGTTGTGGTGAGGTTGGCTTCTCATACTAATATCTAACCAGCATTTAGTTGAACGCAGTAAACAGAAGTGATGGGGGTGGGGAGAATGGGTGGGGCTATATCAAGGGTCAGACAGAATAACTGTGAGGTGAATGTGGCTCAGACATTATGTCTTGCAAATGCGGGACATAAGTGCAAGAAGAAACATGTTGCAATCAAGATTTTGGTCCAGTTAACAGAGGTAGATTTATTGTGGAGCTAAACAGAACTTAAGTTTTAGATTCTCTTCACACATACAGTCTCTCCTATGGACCAGTACCTAACTGGTATCCATTTTTTTTCCAGAAGTTTCTGCTAAATTGTATGAGTTCCAAGCTCTCTCCTAGATCTTCCCCTGCTAGTTAAATTTAATTTTTAAGGGGCTCCCAAAGATATTAACCAACATTGTAATGAAATACTGATTTAAAAGAGAATATGAAAGACTGCAATCCTGACAAACAAATAAATAAATCATTATTCAACAAGTATTTATAACCCCTGATCAAGAAGCTTAAGGTGCTGTCTCTTCCTTAAAGACATTACAGTACAATTGAGGAATCAAGACATAAGCACATAAAAATAACTATTGCAATTAAGATTGAAAAAGGAAATATTCATTTAACAAATATTTATTAATTGTGAACTCTGTGCCAGGCACTGCAGTAGGCACTGGGTATCCAATAGTTAATAAAACAGACATGATCAGCCTTCATGTGGCCTTATAGTTCTTCATGAGAAAGAAATTTTAAAAAAGCAAGTAAGTGAATAGATAGAATCATTAAAAGTTGTGAAAAGTTCTGTAAAAGAAATTATCAGGTTGTTAAAACAGAGATTAAGGAAGAAACCTCTTTTAGATTGGTTAGTCAGTGAAGGTCTACTTGAGAAGGTGACATACCTAAAAGGAAAGAAAAATTAGCCATGAAAAGAGATGAAAGGAAATATACTCTGGGCAGACACATAAGACCTGAGGTAGGAAATAGCTTGGCCCTCTTGAGCAATAGAAAGGAAACCAGTGTAAACACAGTAAGGGGCTAGAGACATGAGATGAGGCAAAAGACCCTTGGCATCTTCTGTTTGCAGATGGAAACTTTTGAGTATTTGCCATATTACACCTCCTTCTTAACTTGGGAAGTGATGGGAATGGAAAACCGACCTTTGTTCTTAGAACATAGTAGTACAAGATCCTACCACTGCATTGTAAGAGATAGTTTATAAAAGTTACAACAAAGGAAGAAAACTTAAGTACGTGTTGTTTTATAAAGTTCTTATGTTCCACTCTCTGTCAAAACAAAGTACATATTCTTACTGATTTTTGTTTTTATTAAGTTAGAAAATGATGAAAGCCCACCTCTCAGTGTCCTCTCAGTACAATAAGAAACATTGTAATTGGATATCAACGCTACCATTCATTGGAGTTATAAAAGAATGGGTAAGGCCGCATTCCATCCCACCTTTGGAAGAAGTTACCAACCATGTTCACAGACTTTAACCGTAGATGAATCTTATTTTGTCTTCCCTCTTAAGATAACGGAGGAGCAGGATAGGAATAGCAATTGCAACTGTCCAAACTTCTGAAATAAAGAAATCTTACCAGTTGACATCTGAGGAACTATGTGGGTAAAATTTCATTACTTAATATTAACTTGGATAAAAATAATAAAAGGAATTTTGGTGAAAACCTTTTGGCTGACTTCTTTCTCTTGGAGTTCTGAATCTCCATTTCACTTCTTAATAAAAGAACCAATCAATTAGGGCTTGACAAAGAGGAGGTAGACAGGGGCCTGATTATACCTGGCCTTGAAGCCCACGGTATAGAGATTGGATTTTGACCTAAATGTAATGGTAAGCCATTGAGAAGTCTTAGCTCAGAAAATCATTTGGTCCAGTTCATGTTTTAAGAAGCTGTATATTTTAAGAAGTAGTGCAGACTATAAATTCTTTATTGGGAGATAAGTGTGTGCTGATCATAGAGAGAGGTACTTCTGAGTGGAGACAAAACTGGGACTTTAAATGATGGGTGAAATTAGATAAATAGGGGAGAGAATAAGAGAGGGTATTCATGGTAAGTGCAATGAAATAAGAAAAAGTTTTGAAGCAGGCAGGGGTGGGAGAAGGTAGGGAATATACCCATTTGACTCAGGCATATTAAGTTCTGATAATATTATAATGGACTCTGTGCATCAGACAGGAACATTTTGGTAACTGCAGACTCTAAAAATGTTCTATGCATGATCTAATGGCAGTATAGCATCAGAGACACGAATTTGTTGGAAATTCAAAAGGAGGTTCCATTTGAAAGTGGACAAAGAAGTAAAAAAACTAAATAAGGAAAATCTGAGCAAAAAAATAAAGTCTGAAGCAAGATACACATTTCCTTTTTTACTTCCAGTTAAAACCTAGATAAGCTTGGCAATGGTGGCTTTGATTAGTGGGTGAGGGAGAAATAGAGAGCAACACCAGGATAAGTGCAGCTGGAGCTAGGGCTAGCTGTAGGATGGGTCTAAAGAGAAGAACCAAAATTACACTGAACATGGTAACTCGGGCTTGGGAAGGATTCAGTGGTATTCAGTGAGTCTAATATGGAAGGTGGGGAATGGTGGCTGGTGTCATGTATGTGTTGATATAATCATCAGTCAGTGTTAGAGTCATGTAAGTGGTCCTCAAGGAGTGGGAATGAAGAGGACGCACCAAGAAGAAGGATGTCTGGCAGTCTAGGTTGTTCATTAAAATCCATGATGGAAGTTAAGGAATTTACCACAATCAGTCATAATACAAGTATCCAAGTTTGCATTTTGGGTATCCTGACTTTAAGTAGGTAAAATACTAATTAAATATCCCAACCATTGAGGAAAAGGCGCACCTGACATTGCAAGCCTTGGTGCCAGTGGTCTCAGGGCCTGGACAAATCGGAGACCCCTTAATGCAGGGAGGTAGTATGGTATAATGCAAAAGAGCCCAGGAATCAGGACTCACCACCTGGGCTCTCTCTGCCACTTACTAGCTGGGTGACAAGCTAGAAATCTTTTTGAACCTCATTTTCTTTTTCTAAAATATGTGAACACAAATACCTAAATAGCATAGTTGCTATTACAATGTTTGTAAAAATGCTTGATACAGAAAATGATTTATTAAATGGCAGCTTAAAAAAAATCAATGATCGGGCCCGCCCGGTGGCGCAGCGGTTTCCTCCGCGCTTGGCAGCCCGGGGTTCAGGAGTTCGGATCCCTGGCGCCCGCCGACGCACTGCCTGTCAGCCATGCTGTGGCGGCGTCCCATATAAAGTGGAGGAAGATGGGCACGGATGTTAGCCCAGGGCCAGTCTTCCTCAGCAAAAAGAGGAGGATTAGCAACGGATGTTAGCTCAGGGCTGGTCTTCCTCACAAAAAAAAAAAAAAAAAAATCAATGATATCATTAGCAAACATAGTCTAAAATCTATATCAATTGTTACCCTGAAGGACTATTATAAAATCTGAAATAGTATTCATTTCCCCAGTGCTCTGATGTAAAGAAGTCATAAGAATGAACATAAGTATTGTGTCTCTGTCTACTGGGCCACAAATGGGCATATACTGATGATAAACAATGAGGAATATCAGACATAATAGTTCAAAATGTGGAGCGAGTCCTTGGTGAGCCTGATCTTTATGCTACCTCTGGAACATTAGTATCTCATGATATTTTAGACTCTGGCTTCTCAGAGTCCAAGGAAAAATTATTATAAGCATCAGTTCCTTATGAAGACATTTGAAAAAGGATAGCCCATCAGATCACTTGGCAATTGGTGCAGAGGAAAAGTGTTCCACATTAATGAATGTGCATACAGAAAAGCACAGTATGCTTACAGGAAAGGGGACTTTAAAAGCCTGACATGCTATAATTTGGGTATATAATGAAAATACAATTATGCATAAATGCAAAGTTATTATGTAAAAGAAATGGTGGGTATTTAGTAAGTGATGTAGTAGAGCTACTGAAAGTTCTTGAAAGATAATGTAGAATTATATAGAGAAAATGTGATCCCACAGGGAGGAGACGGGATTGTTTAAGGGAGAAATCCCTCCATGTGTTTGCCTAGAACTTGTAGTAGAATGTAATTGAACATCTGTCTGTTTCCCCCATGAATTCACAAGCTCCACACCAAGAGGGAGTCAGTCTAACTTGTTTACAATTCTTGTTACAATCCCCATCGTCTAGCACAGTGTTTGGCACATAGTAGATGCTAAATGAATAATCAAGCTAGCATCATACAAAAAACTGTAGCAATCCATATGGAAGATAAGGTAAATACAAGGAATTTCAAAGGGAGAAAAAAAAAAAGAAAAGAAAAGAGGCAGTGTAGCACATAGGCAAATATGTTTTAAAAAATGCCCTAATGGGGGCCGCCCGGTGGCGCAGCGACTTAGTCCGCGCTTGGCAGCCCGGGGTTTGCAGGTTCGTGATCCCGGGCACCCACGGATGCACTGCTTGTCAGCCATGCCGTGGTGGCGTCCCATATAAAGTAGAGGAAGATGGGCACGATGTTAGCTCAGGGCCAGTCTTCCTCAGCAAAAAGAGGATTGGCGACGGATGTTAGCTAAGGGCTGGTCTTCCTCACCGCCCCCCCCCCCCAAAAAGCCCTAATGTTTCACGTCTAAAAAATGAGAAATGAACTTCCACATCTGTGACCCTGATGAAAAAGAGAAGAGATAAAGAAACATTAATTTTAAGTTATAGATGAGTATATATTAAACTTTAAATTGTGGCCATAATGGCTAAAAATCAGATTCGAGGTCAATTTATGGTGAAAATAGTTGTCATTTTGGTTTATGACTTTAAAAGGTAAATACCATTGGTCATTTTAAATATATGATCCAGTCTTGGAAAATTTTACATGAAAAGGAGAAAGAATCTGCCGGTATGAAATTAAAATGTAATCAGGAACAGTAAAAATAATATGGTTGTTAATCTCGCACTGAAGAAGACAAGACTCTAAGTCCAAAAGCCTTGCAGACTAACTTTGACAAATGTGACCCATGGGAGATGTAGGATGACCTGGAGGTGTTGGAATTGGATGTACACATCTATTGCTATATGTTACAGATGGATGATTTAAGAGACCCCCAAAGCTAATGAATATCATAAGGAACCAGAAACTCCCTAGACAGCCATGTATACATGTGTAAAATAAAGGATCTGTATGCAAGTGCTTGTATTTCATCACTCAGTCTGAAACTCTATCCAATCCATTCAAGCCCAGAGAAATGTGCAGCTTTAGCAAAAATCAGTCCCTCCCTTGAAACAAAATATTAATGTTACCACTGATGCACCCACTTTTCTAGGCATTCTTCATTTCAGATGTTCTTAATAGAACTCTGACACTGGAATCCAATCAATCCATATTAAAGGGCCAGCAATAGGATTTGACATTTCTTCCGGAAAATTACATGTGTTAATGTAAAATCTGGGCATTTGCCACAGAGTTATCTTGTATTAAGTGAAAACTGCTGCTTAAGAAAACAAAAAATTTTGCCTGAAGAAAATTTGGAACTTTTTATCCAGCTTAATTTGATATTGAAATTCAAAAAATAAGACAGGATAAATATGTTGCTTTTTCTATGCTGATATTTATGCATCAGATGAAACTACTTTTGCTGTTTGTGTCCTTGTGTTTTCCATGATACACTTTATCCCACATTAAGTCTAACTCTAAAAAAAATAAACTTTGTGAAAGTAATATAATTTAGCTTGAGGGAAAAATTGTCAAAGTTTGGGTGGACTGTGGTAATTGGACAACCAGACACAGTGCACAGTATTTTTCTAGAAAGACTGTGGTTATATTGTGGATAGTTTATATCTTCTCCTAAGATATAAAATATTATTATATTATACCAAGAATAATTGCAACTCTTATTAACGTCCACCTGATATAATAGATGTCTTTAATGTCAGAATCATCATTTTCAAGATTTGGACATTTAAAAAGGTGCTGAGTACATACTGTAGTCCTACCTCTTTAATATGTAATTACATTCCTTAATATACACTGATTTGTAGTGGCCACAATTTGATTGCTCATACTATTAATTCAATCCAATCCATATTTGCTCAGTTTTTTGTAAGACAAAAACACAAACTCAAATTAAAATCTCATATTGGCAATCTCATTTAATAACAATAGATAGATGAGTATGAGAGCTCAAAAGTTACAGGCATCAACACTCCATGCTTTTTTGACAACTAAGTCTTGGCTTGGCAGAGAGACTCTAAGTTTTGCTTGGACCTCATTAGCCTCTCCTTCTCTGTCCAAGCTCTTGAATTTAGATAGCTTCAGGAATTATTCCTGCATCTCCTTCTTTTCTCTGTCTAGGCTCTATCACTGGGTAATCTTACCCACTTACAGGATTCTAAATAACATCTCCAGCACAGACTACTCTCCCAAACTCCAACTGCCTTTTATATCTCCATTTGGATGTCACATGTCCATTTTAGAATCTATTCTCCACAGCATTATATTTTTAATATGTGAACACGATTGGGCCTCTTTTCTGCTTAAATTTCCTCAGTGACTTCCATTTCTTTTGGAATAAAATTGAAATTCCTTACCATGGTCTCAAAGGCCCTGCCTGATGATTTCTTTCCAGTTCTTCCCATTCTCTCATAGCTCATAGCTATTCTGGTTTTCTTTCCCTTCCTTGGAGGACCTAAAGTCTTTGCTCTTTTCAGGCCTTTACTCTTGTTCCTGGACTGCTCTGCTCTTCCTGCAGCTGTTTCCCTGTGCTTGCTTACCCTCAACCTTGGTTCAAGGCAAAAAGACCACCCTCTCAGAGGCTTTCCCTGACCACCTTCCTAAAGTCTCTTTTCCCATTTTCTCTCCTTCTCCTCACCCAGACTTTTTTCAGCTTAGTACTAATGACAATCTGAAACTATCTTGATTTTTTAATATTTTGAATTCTATAAACATGCTTTTGTTCTCCCACCCGTCCTAGTTGTGCCCTACTTCCTCAGCTAGAGGCCTCCATTGTCTCAGGGAGGATTAGGGTTGCTATAGCATGAAGGCAAGGAAAAGACGGAATCAGGGTTCCCCGTACTTCAGTGACAGCAGTTACGAAACAGGAAGCCTTTTGATTTACAAGAGCATTTAAAAATAAAACTGTTTTTGAGGAGGAAAAGTTTTTTTCCCTAAAGTTCTGAAGGAGTTTTAGTTTATCTGTACATGACAGTTTTAAAAGAAAATAGATTTAGTGAGGTAGCGTGACCGAGCAGTCCAAGGCACTGGATTTAAAAGAAAATAGATTAAAAAGTATTGACTGTTGTAGAAAATGAAGGATTGTGAAAAGTCTAAATGAGGGGTCAAGGGAGGTAAAGGTGAGGAGCTTTAATTAATTTGACAATTCTCTGCAGGGTAGGTTTAAGTGAGGGAGAGACTGAAGGCTATTTCCCCTGCTTCTAATAGAAACTCAGTCAGACTTTCTGGGATGACTTTTGCCTTCTGTGTCTACTAGGTGAGAGTCTTGGAGCCAGATGTCCTAGTTGTCTTATCTGTAAAATGAAGATAATAATATTTCCTACCTCACAGAATCTTGAGTATTAACATAGTTCATACATATACAGCACTTAGAGCAAAGTCTAACACATAGTAAGAGCTCAGTATTTGCTAGTTTTTATTAGTATCTGCATAACAACTTCTTATTCATTGCTTAAAACTGTGGTTAGGCCTCATCTCCTCTCTGAAGATTTTAAGGTTATTCCTTTTCTAATCACTTCTCTCTCAACACATACACACACAAAGTATTTGTACCTCTGTTCTTATTTACTTGAATTACTCAGTATCATGAAGAAATTTCTGCCAGTCCAAAATTGGCAAACTAGATTAAAATGGGTTAAATTTTTCTCAATTACTTCCAATTGCTTTTAAAGGAACAAAAGTTTCTGTAATGGTAGTTTATTAGAAATATATTTAAATAAAATTGTGGGATTATAGAATTTTAAATTACAGGTAAAATTTATTTTCCCAAAGGAACTTTATCAGGCACACTATTAATTTGAAGAAAGAGCTCAAAAGGAGAATTTATATGCTGTTCTCAAGTGTTAAACTTTTATAAACTAAAAATTTCTCTGAGTGATTTATTATTGGGAGGGGAAGTATACCCTTCTTATGTTCTAAATCTAATGTTAATGTCCTCATCTTATACTTATGGCATCATTATTATAAGAACACAAAATCATATTCCAATTATTCTCAATTGCATGTTGCCATGACTTTTTCCCTCTGAGAGATTGCTTTACTTAAAAGGACATCACATTCACTTGTGGAACTTCTAGAAATCACACTAATTAAGTGCACATGGAAAAATTATTCAGCGTTCCAGTGTTGCTTCATAGGCTATACTTAGATAATAGATTAGCACAAGTGGAGCAAGAACAATAAAATAAACCATAAGTCAAAGGAATGATAAATTTTAAACCTGTGCCCTGAAAGGTAATGTATACCCTTCCTTACAAGATTGCTGCTAATCATTTATTGTATAGAGGCTTTTAAAAATACATGTTGAATCAATAACTACAGTTTCTGGAATTCTTTATAATTTGTCTAACAAATTGCTCTTGATATATATCAGAAGACAACTCTGGAGATTAAGTTTCTTATCATCAATAAGAATGATTCAGCTGTAATTTAAGTCTCCAAACAACAATTCTGTTTTAGTAAAGTGTTGAATTTCAGCTTTGGTCCTAGGAGTTAACATATTGGCGATCTAAATAATTTCATTAATATAATTAGGATCTTTTGCCTTTCTTTATGAAAACTTTTTGTCTTACTTCATGTTATAGTTGGAAATGTAGATTGCTCACATAAATATTCATTTCCTTTCCAAGTGAGTGTGTTGCAACCCCAAATGTATTGAGCATACCTTTCAATCTATGTCCAGAATGTCTTCCCTCTTCATACCTTACTTCCTACCAGATATACTTTCCTTTCTGTATCAAAGCTCCCCCAAATCTCACCTTCTCCCCAAAACTTCCCAAACTAAATGTCAACAAAACTATAATGCTTTTCAACCTAAATTCCACAAAGTGGGCCAGTTTAATGTAAAAATATTAATTTGTCTTTTTTCACCCAGCCCTCTCACCTCTCACCCCAATAATCCCAATTCTATTAGCTTAGCCTTTTAATGTCCCTTAGCTATTTTCTTACCAACATTTACCTGTCTTGCATTCCATTCATTCAGGTCTTTCAAGTCATGATTCGATCATCTGGAAAACTAATTGAAGCTAATGTACCGCCTATGGTCATGTGATAGGATGGGTATAAAACATAGCATCTGAGAAAGTATGAGCTCAGAGGGCAGAGATCATCAGTCACTGGGCACAGGAACTATAACCAGCTAGTCAGAATCTACCACAGTTAGGAAACAGTTTTGTTTGTGGTTTGTTTTATAGCTTATGGTATATATTTTAAGTTTTGGTACTTAGAAAATAAATTTAATGACTAGTAAAATCCTTCATTTAGAGACTAAAATGTTTAAAAAAATCTCATGGAATAAGTAGATGTTACTGAAACTAAAATTTAATGAATTATTATTAAGTGGCTATTGTAATACATACCTTATGATTAGATATTACTTTCCTTGAGCATATTCTGACGCACCAACCTAAAGGCCAAGTGACTTCATTCTTCCCAGAATGGCAAGTTCCTGGCATAACACACCCTAGAATGTATTATTGTGGTTTCAAAATGGTCTGTGTAGTGGCAAATTTGTCATAATTAAGATGTTTTGCAGAAAATAATAACATGCCTATTAAAGTATTAAGTGAAAGTTATTCCTAATTACAAATGTCGATATGTGTGAAGATTTATGTATATAAATATAGACATAATTTCACATACTTTTACATTTAGTTTATATTTATCTATTTAAAATGTATATATGCATGTATAATTCCTATGATTTTATATATATTACATATAATTTTATATGCATATATCATTTTAAACTCATTTTAACTTTTTACAGATTTAGTTCACACTCTTTTCTCCATGCAATTTATTTAGCTGATATCCTCATTCTTAAATAAAAAACTTCTGAGGAGATTGATGAATAAGGTAAATTAAGTCTTTATGAATTTAAAAAGCAAATAAACTGACACCTATGTTAGTAAGGGAAGAGAGTAACAGGTGAGTTCTCGCACTACTAATGAACACGTATATTGTTACATTTTTTTCTGGAGGTCAATTTGGTTTTTACAGTAAATGCCTTAAAATTGTTTATATCTTTTCCATCTAAAAAATCCCCTTCTAGAGATTCATCCTAAGGAAATAATCAGATAAAAGCATAAAATTGCAGATACAGGGATGTTCACTGTAGCATTATGTATCATATTAAAATAATGTTAATAATCTAAAAGTACAAAAATAAGAGCTTGGAGGCTGGCCCAGTGGTGTACTGGTTAAATTCGCGTGCTCCGCTTTGGCTGCCCGGGTTCCCAGGTTTGGATCCTGGGCATGGACCTACACACCACTTATCAAGCCATGCTGTGGCAGGTGTCCCTCTTATAAAGTAGAGGGAGAGGGGCATGGATGTTAGCCCAGGGCCAATCTTCCTCAGCAAAAAGATGACGATTGGCAACAGATGTTAGCTCAGGGCTAACCTTCCTCACCAAAAAAACCCCCACAAAAAACGAAAAAACAAAAATAAGAGCTTGATTAAATATATTATGCTATATAGGTACAATGAAAAATTCATGCTTTAAAATGATTATGCAGACTAAATATAGTAACATGGGAAATGTTTATATTTGTTCAGTGAAAAAAGTCAGATCACAAATGTATATAGTATGACCCACTGATATTTTTAAAATATGAATTTATAAGTGTATATATACCTCTCTGTGCATGTGTGTGTATGCACTTCTTCATGCATGAAAAATGTCTACATTTACCGTACCGTCTGATGAATTTTCTGTGATGAAGGAAATGTGCTGTATTGCTGTTGTCCTAAACAGTAGTCTCTAGCCACTTGTGGCTGTTGAGCACTTGAAGTGTGGCTAGTGCAACTGAGGAACTGAAGTTTTTATTTTATTTACTTTTAATTTAAATACCACATGTGGCTAGTGGCTAGTATATTGGGCAGCACAGATTGAGAAGGGTACATAACATGATGATAACGGTGGTTATGATTTACTGTTGTTTATTTTCTTCTTTTTGTCTTTCTAATTTCTCAGGTTTACAAATGAACATGTATTACACATGTGACAAGAAAAGACTAAGGATTCTTTTCTGAGAGGTCAAGGAGGGAATTCAAGTATAGGTCTAGGAATCAGAAGACCTGGATTTAAATACTGGTTTTGCCATTTATTAGCTATATTAATTTTTACTTAAAATTCCTAAACCTGTGTAATACATGCAACACCTTTTATGATATTATCATTTCATGTTTCTTTTGATTAAATTATTTAATGTTTGTGACCCAATGTCTTCATTTAGAGAAAGTTAAGAGTAAAGCATCCTTTCTTTATCTTAGAATTTCTATGTGGAGAATAAAATAATGGAGAGAAGAGAAAAAAGAAATGTAAGAATACTGAAATCAACTATGATTATGTTTATGAAATAGGAAATAAAAACTAAAAGCTTGCACATAGTGAGAGTGGCCACATTTACCAAAAGAAAATGAAATTACTTGAGACAGAGTTATTAATGTGAATGAAATATTTGACTCGTGTCTTATAGTTAAGCATTAACCATTTTAAGAAGGCATAATAAAAACAAAGAACATCTCATTGATTAGTTATCCAAAACATTAACAGAAACCATATACACTCGTTTAATTAAATTTCACTAATTAAATTTTAAAATCCACCTGACTATGCAATTAAAATATGGCATTTTATATGCCCAGTATATAACAACATGGTAGTTAAAAAGTAGTTCTCTCTTTTAAGAGATTGGTAAAGGATCTTCTTAAGATAACATTTTGTAAATTCAGAAGAACTCTACTTAAAGAATTCTTAATTTAATGAAAAGGGTAATTGTTTCATGCGGTCAACAGAAATGCTCTGATAGCGGTACTTTAAAAAACATAGCAACACTTTAAAAGCATTTACTTAGAAGTCAGATGAACACAAAATTATGAATTTTATATTCATAAATGAAATCAGACATAGAATATAATGGCACTTGGAAGCTAACATGTAAAGCAACTCAAAAAACTCCAAAACGAATAATGTTTTTAAAGACTACTGAATGTATCTTAGGATATTCTCGTAGGATTCAAATAGAAGCCAAAAGAAATAAACTATAATAATGCAGAAAAATAAAAGATATAGAAAGGCATTTATTAAATATATCAAGTATGAAAAATAATATAAAAAGAATATCTCAACTATCCTAATGATTAGATTGAAGTATTATTTACTTTTAATCTCTGTCTTTGTGATCTGATTCATCTGGGTGGCTACAAGTGGATGAAAAACCAAAGATGGCACTAAAATATATGAGAAAATAGATATTTTTCTAAACTGAGAGATTTCCAATTTGTAAATTCCAATTCTTTCCTCTTATGTTTCTTAAGGAATTAGCTGAAGTCATCACAAGCCACTAACAATTATTTTCAAGGCCAGGGGAGACTGGCCAGATGCCAATAGACTAGGTTTTAAGTGCTTATAACCACAAGGAGGGAAAATAGTGTTAGAAACTATAGATTCATGACATCAACTACATAACTCAGAAAATATTGATACACATTTCAAAGAAATAGATTTGTGGTCGTTTATACCATGGATGAAAAACCCCCTGCAAACAAAAAAACAATTTGGCCCTTTTTTGTTCTTTGAATGTTATTAAAAATGACTATAGCAATTATTTCTGGGGCAGGCCAGTGGTGTAGTGGTTAGGTTCACATGCTCCACTTTGGTGGTCCAGGGTTTGTAGGTTTGGATCCCAGGCACAGAGCTATGCACTGCTTGTCAAGCCATGCTGTGGCAGGTGTCCCACATATAAAGTAGAAGAAGATGGGCAGGGATGTTAGCCCAGGCTCAATCTTCCTCAGCAAAAAGAGGAGGATTGGCAACAGATGTTAGCTCAGGGCTAATCTTCCTCACCAAAAAAAAAAAAAAAACTATAGCAATTATGTCTAAGATTTTGCATTTGAGCAAGATATGGTAATATTATAGTGATTTCTAGTTATAAAATATTTTGCATGTCATTTTTATAGTTGTACCATAAAACTATGAGTTAAGATTGGTTAAGATGAGATGAGAATTTTACAAATGAGAAAACTCAAAGAAATTAGTAAATTTATCTAAGGTAAGTGGAATTGGTGGGGCTTAAAACCTAGTTTCTTGATTTTAAGGCTGGTCTCCTGGCCTTTATGACCACTCCAAGGCAGAATCATCCCAAGTACATAGCTGTTTATTGAGCCAGATACTTTTACTTCATGCATTCCCAGAGCTAGGGAATGAAGTCCTGATGAATCTTTTCTCCTCTTCATTCTCTCATCCACCCAAATAGTATAGGCAGTATGGCTCCTCCCTGGTACCCAACTATTTTTACTTTGAGGTAAGTACACATGCCCTTCTGTTTGGAATACAGCAGATCATTACCATCCATATACTTAAAAAATAAACTCCAGTCTAGACCTGCTGATTCTTTTAACAACATGCAATATCAAACCCATATGTAAACATTATTATAAACTGCTATTCTAAAATATCGGGAAACTACTGTCCCAGGGATAGCAAATCAGCAGAGTCCCTTAATTACTTAGTTTTAAAGCAAAACTTGTCACAAGAAGGGTGATGTCAGCATCATGGTGGAGTGAGCTTTCCCCCTGAGACTCTGCCCCTAAGATACAACAAAAAGGACATTCAAATACCGTCAGAGGACACTCTCACAACACAAAAGACATCTGAGAGACCCATGCAGCCTTCCATCTGAGGGTGGAGGTGCTGGTACCCACCGAGGAAGTAGGAGGTAAGGAGAACTCCTCTTCTTCCCCAACAACAGCCACTCTGTGACCAGGACTGCATGGCTGAGAGAGAGGGGAGAGGGGTGGCCCTCCACAGGAAAACCATCACTCTCCAAGTTCTCTCACAGCCTGTGGGAAATTCCCATATGGAGAGGACTGAACTATTATGGAGGTGTCTTCATCAAGTTAGCACCCCAGGAGAGCAGATAACAAGGGAAGAAGGAGGAGCCCCCAGGAACTGGCAGGTGAAAGAGCCCTCTCCCTGCCCAGAGCACCAGCACAGCCAGTTGGCCTGAGTGCCTGTGGATCAGGGCAGGCTCAGAATATACAGCTCTTGACCCCCACCCAATGGTGGCAGGTGGAAGCTGCAACCAGATATCTTCAGAATGAGGAAAAATAAGCCCACACCTTCAAGCACTATGCAAAAATATATTAAATCTCCAGGCCAGAAGGAAAATGACAAGCACCCAGAAATCAATCCTGAAGGCATAGAAATTTATAACCTAAATGACAGAGAATTCAAAATAGCTACCATAAAACATCTCAATGAACTATAAGAAAATATAGACAGATAAATTCAATGAACCAGGAATTTCTTCACAAAAGAGATTGACACTATAAAGAAAAACCAATCAGAAATCTTGGAGATGAAAAACACAATTGAGAAGATAAATAAAAATCTGGAATCTTTAAGGAACAGAGCTGAAAATATAGAGGAAACAATGAGAATATTGAGGATAGGAATGCAGAAATGCTCCAGATGGAGGCGGAGAGAGAACTAAGACTAAAAAGAAATGAAGAAATCCTCCAAGAAATATCCAACTCATTTAGGAAATGCAACATAGAGATTATAGGTATTCCAGAGGGAGAAGAGAGGGAAAAAGGAGCGGAGAGCTTGTTCAGAGAAATAATAGCTGAGAATTTCCCAAACCTGGGGAAAGAGCTGGAAATACAAGTGAATGAAATCAATAGATCTCCTAAATATATCAACATGAAAAGACCCTCACCAAGGCATATAGTAGTAAAGCTGGCAAAAGTCAATGATAAAGAAAAGATATTAGGGCAGCAAGACAAAAAAAATAATAATGTACAAAGGAAGTCCTATCAGGCTCTCAGCTGATTTCTTGGCAGAAACTTTACAGGCTAGGAGAGTGGAATTATATAGTCAAAATTCTGAAAGACAAAAACTTTCAGCCAAGAATACGCCATCCAGCAAAAATATCCTTCAGATATGATGAAGAAATAATAACCATCCCAGATAAACAAAAGCTCAGGGAGTTCATTACCACAAGACCCCTCCACAAGAAGGACCTCATGCCTGAAACAAAAAAAAGAGAAAGGGGATACAAAGCTTTGAGCAAAGAGAAAAATAGGTAGAAAAAATCAGAAAAATCATAGCTCTCTATCAGAATAGGTTAGCAAACACTTAATTATAACACCACAGATTAAGGGAAGGAAAACACCAAAAATAAATATAACCTCATTACTTTAAACACAAATTCACAACACAAGATGGAACAAGTTGTGACAATAATAACTTAGAAGGGGAAGAGGTAAGGATGGAATCAACTTAGTCTAAGGAAATAAGAGGCCATCAGAAAATGGACTATCTCATCTACAAGATTTTTTATACAAACCTCATGGTAACCACTAAACAATCAGAACAGAGACACATATGATAAATAAACAGAAAACTAAGAAAACCATCATATAGAGCACCACACTGAATTGGAAGTCTGAAACACATGGGATGAGAAACAAAGGAAATGCAAAAGAACAAGAAAATGAGTGATAAAATAGGAACATTAAGCCCTCATATATCAATAATCACTCTAAATGTAAATGGATTGAATTTTCCAATCAAAAGACACAGAGTGGTGGGATGGGTTAAAAAACAAGATCCAACAATATGCCGCCTCCAGGAAACACATCTCAGCTCTAAAGACAAACACAGGCTCAGAGTGAAAGGATGGAAGACAATACTTCAAGCTAATGACAAACAAAATAAAGCAGGTGTGTAGCTGATATTTTACCTTATATCAGACAAGGTAGAATTGAAGACAAAACAGGTAATGAGAGATAAAGAGGAGCAATATATAATGATAAAAGGGACACTCCACTAAGAAGACATATCACTTATAAGTATATATGCACCCAACACAGGAGCACCAACGTACATAAAGCAACTATTAACAAACCTAAAAGGAGATATCAACAACACTATAATAGAAGGGGATCTTAACACCCCACTTATATCAATGGATAGATCATCCAGACAGAAAGTCAATAAGAAAATAGTGGACTTAAAAAATTAGATGAGACGGACTTAATAGATACCTATAGAGCATTCCATCCAAACACAGCAGATTACACATTCTTCTCAAGTGTGCATGGAACATTCTCAAGGCTAGACCATATGTTGGGAAACAAGGCAAGCCTCTGTAAATTTAAGAAGATTGAAATCATAACAAGCATCTCCTCCCACCATAATGCTATGAAACTAGAAATCAACTATAAGAAAAAAACTGGGAAAGGGACAAAGATGTGGAGAGCAAACAACATGCTACTGAACAACCAATGGATCATTGAAGAAATTAAAGGAGAAATCAAAAAATATCTGGAGACAAAGGAAAATGAAAATACACTATACCAACTCATGTGGGATGCAGCAAAAGCAGTCCTGAGAGGGAAATTCATAGCAATGCAGGCCCACCTTAACAAATAAGAAAAATCCCAAATAAGCAACCTTAAACTACATCTAACAGAATTAGGAAAAGAAGAACAAACAAAGCCCAAGGTCAGCAGAAGGAAATGGTAAAAGTGAGAGCAGAAACAAATGAAATGAAACAACAACAACAAAAAAAAAAGTAGAAAAGAACAATGAAACAAAGAGCTGGTTTTTTGAGAAGATAAACAAAATTGACAAACCCTTAGCCAGGCTTGCTAAGAACAAGAGAGAAGGCTGAAATAAATAAAATTAGAAATGAAAGAGGAGAAATTACAACAGATACCACAGAAATACAAAGGATTATAAGAGAGTACTATGAAAAGCGATATGACAACAGATTTGACAATCTAGAAGAAATGGATAAATTTTTAGACTCAGACAAACTCCCAAAACTGAATCAAGAATAAATAGAGAATCTGAATAGGTCGATCACAAGTAGAGATTGAAACAGTAATCAAAAACCTCCCCCAAAACAAAAGTCTAGGACCAGATGGCTTCTCTGGAGAATTCTATCAAACATTCAAAGAAGATTTAATACCTATTTTTCTCAAACTATTCCAAAAAGTAGAGGAAGATGGAATACTTCCTAACACATTCTATGAGGCCAACATCACCATGATACCAAAGCCAGACAAGAACAATACAAGGAAGGAAAATTATAGGTCAATATCGCTATTGAACATAGATGCAAAAATACTCAACAAAATATTGGCAAACTGAATACAGTGATACATTTAAAAGATCATATACCATGATCAAGTGAGATTTATCCCAGGGACACAAAGATGGTTCAACATCTGCAAATCAATGTGATACACCACATTAACAAAATAGGGAAGAAAAACCACAATAGGGTCAGCAGGGAAGCTCTCACTAAGGTGACATGGGAACAAAGACCTGAAACAGAAGGAATGAGTCATGAAATGATTGGGGTTGGGGGGAAGCGAAAAGGGGGGGAAGAGAGACATACAGGAAGGTGGGAGGATATGGGGAAGTGATGTTTTAGGCAGAATGAAAAGCAAGTACAAGTGCTTTGAGGTGGTTCCATTTCTAGCATGTTTCATGAACAAGAGGCCAGAAAAAGGAGGCCAATGGGGTTTGAGTAGAGGGAAGGAGGGATTAATAGGCAATAAGAATAGGAAGGTATTATGGTAGCAGGTTGCTGTAAGGCCTTACATTTAGAATGAGATAGAAGCTGTTGGAAAATTTTTGAGTAAAGTAATGATGAGATCTAAGTTATCTTCTAAAAAGCCCACTCTGGCTTTTATCTTGACTATAAGAGAACAGGGGTTAAGCAGGAACCAGTAAGAAGGCAGTTAGTTGCAACTATCCAGTTGAGAGATAGATGTGGTGAGCAGTGGTCAAATTCTGGATATATTTCAAAGGCAAAGCCAACAGGATTTGCCGACAGATTGGATGTGGGGTATGAGAGAAAGACTATAAGGTTTTTTGGTCTTAACACCCGAAAAGATGGAGTTGCCATTAATGAGGAAGGGGAGACAATGGGAGACATTAGCTTGCACAGGGATTGAAGAATGGAATATTAGGAGTTCAATTTTAATCATGTTAAGTATGAAATGCTTTTTAGACATTCAATTAGGGATGTCAAGTAGGCAGTTAGATATATAAGTTTGAAGTCAGAAGAGAGATCTAGGAAGGAAATACAAACTTAGAAGTCACCAGCAGATACATGGCATTTAAAGCTATGTATCTGGATAATATTATAGAGAAGATGTTCAGTGACTCAGCTTTGGGTCACTAATGTTGCTAGGTCAAAGAGAAATAAAGGAATTTGACAAGAAATGGCCAGTAGGTCAGGAAGAAAATCAAGACAGTGAGTGTTCTGGAAGCCACTGTTTAAAAGGCTGCTCATAGGTCAAGTAAGACAAGGACTGAAAATGAACTACTGGATTTAGAAAAGTGAAGGTCATTTGAGTCCTTGATAAGAGATATCTCAGGAAAGGGGTGTACAAAAATATCATAGAGGAAACCACATGTGTTTATTATGCTTATGATCCATGAGAAAGGGAAATAATGATGAAGAAGGAGAGGGAAGAATTGCTGGAATGACAGCCTGAGGTGAAGAAAGGGGGTGGAATTTAGTGAAAAAGTGCAGTTGTCCTTGGATAGGAGCACAAACAACTCACAAATAGGAACAAGAGAGAAGTCAGAATATATACTGTTTACAGAAAACAGCTTATGCTCATTTATTAATACTACTTTTCTTAGATTCATATTTGATCTTTGACTTATGAGTTATTTTAAAAGTAAGTTAATTCCTTTTTGTTTTATTTTTGTATTTTATTTCTATACATATAAATCAGTGGCTTTCTAGATTCTAGAATATCTCCTTTCAGTCCAAAGAACTTGCCTGCAGCTCAAGCAATTCCATTATGCTGCAATACTATTCCAAATTGCAGACATAACTCAGACTCATATAGGACATTCCAACCCTCTTTACTGTTTTTCTTAACCAAGGAAAAAGTAACCAGCACATCTCATAAGGGCATTCCATTAATGAGGATATGCCAAGATAATATTCTTTTTACTCTATATTATTTACATTAAATATAATCTTCCTGTAGGAGGTAAATAATACACAGGAAGATTATACTTCAATATTTAAGGAGATAATATTTGGCATTTGTTATATTTAGGCTAAATAAATACACTTGTCCTCTTTGCTATGATTCATAAATTGGAGCAAGAAAGGGGATATCAGTAAATTATTCAGACTTTTCAAATATTTTTATTGATTTATCAATAAATAACCTAAATATTAATAACCTACCAGAACTGCCACACAGTTTCAAAAATTCAAGTTGTCAAATATAAATGAGAAACTAAATTATTTTTCTAAGACAAAATAATGAGAAACTACATTATTTTTCAAAGACAGTGACTTCTAAGTTTGTATCTCTCACCTAGACTTTTGTAATTTACTGACGATATATGCATATGCATATATATAAAACATATCTACAGTCAGTAAAATGCAATATGAATTGCCAAGAGAATGGCTTGCATATTAGCTATATTTAAGCTTTTAGTCCAATAAATTTAGTCTTATAAAACAAAAAAACAAAGCAAATCCCACATGCACTTTGATGGTGCTACTGAATCCAAGACTATAAAGCAGTTTTATTCATGAGGTAGAAAATATTACCACTTTATCTGTTAGCAAAATTTAAACTAAAACACAATCAGGAATAATGTGAAGTACAATATTAAATTAATAAAATTATCAATCTTTTTCTGTTTCCAGAAAATAATCTTTTGGATATTAGTGAAATTTCTAAGAAAGAATGTATATTATCCTGGGACAACATGTGTTACTGACTTAATTTTTCTCTTTTTGCCTTAAACAGTATATTTGTTTTCTAGGGTTGATGTAACAAAATGTCACAGACTGGGTGGCTTAAACAACAGAAATTTTCTCACAATTCTGGAGGCTGAAGTAAGTCTAAGATCAAGGTGTCTGCAAGGTTGTTTCTTCTGAGGACTCTCTCCTTGGCTTGTAGGTTACAACCATCTCCCTGTCTTCACATGGTCTTCCCTCTATGTCCTAATCTCCTCTTTTTGTAAAGACACCAAACATATTGGATTAGGTTCCACTCTAACAATCCCATTTTAACTTAATTACCTTTTTAAAGGCTCTATCTCCAAATACGGTCACATTCTGTGATAGTAGAGGTTGAGCTTCAATATATGAATTTGGGGTGAGGGGCACAATTCAGCCCATTACATACACTATAGTTAATTACAGGGAAAATGCATAACTTGGAGAAGCACTTAAGGTATTTTTGTTTAATGTAGTCATCATATCTTATTTAAGAGGTAGGTCCATCAAATTAATCCACTGAAATTCTTTTTATTACAATGATTAAAATGTTCATTCCTTATCATTTTAAACAGAATCATCACTCAGTGTTCTTTGAAAAACAAAAAATGGTGGAATGGCACAGCTGTAAGGTTTTTTTTTTTTTTTTTTTTTTTTTTTTTAGAAGAATGATTTAGGCCTAAGTCCACAGTTGTACAATGCATTTTCAAGGACCATAAGAATGGTTGCCTGCATCTATGATATGCTGGCAGAAGCAGGGTGAAATTAAGAAGGACAGACTTATTTGGTAAACTGGAATAAGCTATCTTCCTGACTAATTTGAATACTTATCTTAGCACATAGATTACAACTATACTTTCCTCAGACTCTGATGAAGTAACTTAAAAGCTTTGGCCAATGTGTAAAAGTTCAGATGACTCCCAGGGGTGGAGAGTGACTATGGTAAATTAAAATTTGGTACTATATTTTTAAGGCTGCAGTTTAAAGAGCCAAGCTACAGTTCATAGGATCAGTGGCAAACATATGGCATTCTCCTCCACTGGAGATGTCCCTAGAGCTTCATCACTCAGCTTGATCAAATTAACTGAAGCATTGTTCCACGCATTGAGCCAGTGTGTTCATTGCCTAAAAATTCACAACTCTGCCAACTGTGGCTAGCACTATTATGGTGTGCTTTTTCATGTTGGCTAATACCATGCTTTTTGGTGAGGAAAACTATAGGACATTATAACTGAAGTTTCTCTATGTAAATTCAGGAAAAATCTTCATGCTAATTTTTTCATGTTGAAATCCCTAAAGTATTATACCCAACGGGTAACATCAGGACCTAGCAAGAGCAATGAGCAGAAGCATCTTTTAGAAGGAATCTAAATTTACACTACACAAAGTGAGGAGAAAATTTCTGAGTAAACATGCCTCTACTTCCTCATTCTCCTGAAGCCCCAATAAAGTATGTAAAGGAATTTTAAAAAAAAATGAAGGGAGTTAAAGATGATGAGAGATTTCAACAGATTTCTTTGAGACATGGAAAGCAGATGGAGAGTGGTGTTCAGTAAAGGAAGCTGTAACCTGGATGCCTATATAGGAGGTTATCCATGAGAAACATGCTTTTTGTCTTTCTTCTTCCTTTTTTTGTTTTAGTCTAATTTGCCCTACAGAAACCTGGAAAGGTTTAGGACATGGAGGCACAAGGTACAGGGAGAGTTGGTAGTGAAGCTCAATGCTGAAAACAGGAGAGTGGTTGAATATGGCTAGATTCTCAAATTTCATCTACTTTGTCACACCCCTAGGATAAGAAATTCCTTCCCTACTTTCTTCCTATCTTCCACCCTGCAGGTACTAATGTTTTAGCTTCTACATGAATTACTACATGTAAGAGACTCTGAACCAGGGACACTGGTTGCATGAGGTATGGGAAGGGAAATGGGGCTGAAGCCAAAAGTCCAAATTTTCATACTGATTGGTGGGACTCTAGCCCCCTTCTCTACTCTGGTCCTGGAACACAGGCATTGAGGTGAGAGAATAAGAGAGTTCTCCAGAAAACCAAATAAGCCCAAAGAAAAGACCTATTGAAACTGACATTTGAGAGATCCTAATTAAAAAAAAAATAGCAGGTTCATTATCAATCATCATATAGTTGAGGAACCCTATTCATAAACACAAAATATTTCCATACAGGGTCTTATGCTTAAATATGAAACAGACAGCTAAGTATCACAAGACTTTTCAGGAGTCTTCAACATGAAAGACAGACCTTAGACTAGATAAAGAGAAAGTAAAATACCTAGAGGGAATAGAGACACTGAAAGGAGCAGAACATACTTAAAGGAATATTCTCAGAGAGAGAACAGATGATTATTGCAAGCATAAAACAAGAACAGCATGCTATAAAAATAGAAGAGAGAACAAGGAAAACTTTTGGAAATGAAAAATAAGATAGCCAAAAAGAACAATTCAATAGGAGATTTGGAAGATAATGTTGAAGAAATTTCCCAGATAGAACAAAAAGATCAAGGAGATGGGAAACAAGAGATGAAAAGTAAAGAACTTAGACGATCCAACAAAAGATCCAAATTTCAAATAAGAAAATGGAAGGAAGGAAATTATCTAAAGAATTACACAAGAAAATCCCCTACAGATGAAATATGTAGAGAACAGTCCAGACTGGAATAGGGGGATAGAAGAAAAATAAAAGCAGAAATTGATAACTGAACACTTGAAAAACAAAACTGAAAATCTAGAGTAAATTTAGGCAAATGAAAATTTCAGGTAGTGACTAATTCCAAGAAAAAAGAATGAAGAGTTGTACAAAAAGGAAGGAGTACTTGCAGTGTCCTACTTATACAAAATCTCCTAGTTGTCCTACTTGACCTATAGTGACAAAATGTATTTGGGTGGTCGAATAAAGTAAACCATATATAGGAAGGATGGGGGAAGGGGAAAAGAAGCCGTGGGAGAGATAACAGCGCTACACTGAGATGGCAGTAAAATATATTATTTAGAAATATGAAAATACCTGGGGAAACATATATTTAGAAAAATTCAGTGTTTGGTTTGGGAGAGGAGGATTGGTATTATTACAACTCTTTTAGTAAATGAAAAAAAAATGCCTTAATAAAACTATGTACACACATTTGATAAAAATAAAAATCTAATTAAAATTAATACAAAAGGGAAAAAACAAGATCATAATAAAGAGTAAGAGAGACTAGAAAATGAATGTCAAGACTTAGATATTTCACCTACATGTAAACTTCAAATATTATAAAAGAACTTTTAAATGTAAAGCTGGACCCTATTTGTAATAGTTTCTTTTATTATGGTCAAATGATATTTCTCTTATTTTCACATTATGTTAATGCCTTGATTAAACTTATGCTTTTGTTTGGGACCTTTGAATTTACATAAAATATATACTAACTTTTAAAAAATGAGAACAAATTACCCAAACTGTCATACACAGCATTCTACTAAGTTAATAACAGTAACTTTACAACAATATATCTCTGCAAAAACTTTGTTTCCAAAGTGAGGCTAGGAAATAGCTCACTTCCCACCTTAGTCACTGGTTGTAAGGAACAGAGACTCATTCAAACTAGCTAAGTAACAATGAGGAATTTATTTAAAGGATAAAACACCATTTCAAAAACTCAATGGCAGGTTTTATGAGAGACTGGAATAAGGAAACAGAACGCCATCAAGATCCAAGGCTGTTGACTTCATTTTCTCTATTCTCTCTCTCCAGGGTCACAGGGACTCTCATCTCTTCATCTTTCTATGTGCCTGAATCATTACTTTCTTTCTCTGTGGAGCAGATTTCTGTGTTTCCCTTATACAAGCCCAAGCATGGCCTCTCCAGGGTCAGCTTTTTGTGATGTCCCTAAATGTTCCAAAATTGCCGACTAGAATTTCTAAGTCCCAATTCCAAATGCTTGGAAGACAGAATCTGATTGTGTTAGCTGGAATCAGGTGCCTACAACTGATCCAATCAGCTGTGGGCTGTGTGTGCGTGTGTGGGGGGGGGGAAGCTGTCATGTGACCTAATGCTCACTCAGCAGGAATTGTGGGAGGAGAGAAGAGGTTGACAAACAGGCAAACTAACACATTTGCTTTACCTTTTCAGCTCTCTTGACAAGGACTCAAAAGGTTTCTTTCCCTTCTTAACTCAGTTCCTCCAAAGTGGACACAATAAATTGGAGTTCCCTAATGAAGTGATGAAATGTGAAAAGTGTGAAGAATGTATGTCTCTCTTCTTGTTCTTGAATGAGGTTTTTTTTTTTTTTCACATGTGTGTACTAGAATTCTAAGTCAGGGGAATTAGAGGAAACTTAGTCCTATTTTTCCTCCTATAGACATTCCCAGAATTGACTAGCATTTTAGGCCAATTCCCTGGTGATAAGAGTTGTTACTTGAAGATCTTCATTAAGGCTGTTAGTGGTATGAGAATAGACCCTGTGTCACAGAGAAGTTTTCCAGAAGTCATTGTTCATGCTATTGTTACTCTGCTTATTATTAAATGATTAAATATTACACTTACATTTCCAACTATCTGAAGCCAATTCTTACAGCCCCATCTATTTTATACCCTATGTAGGTAACCACATGGTGGTCTAGTGGTTAAGATTCAATGCTCTCATTGCCACAGCCTGGGTTCATTTTCTGGTCAGGGAACCATAACACCACTGTGTTGGTTGTCATACTGTGGTGGCTGCATGTTGTTGTGATACTGAAAGCTATGCCACCAGTATTTCAAATACCAGCAGGGTCACCCATGATGGACAGGTTTTAGAGCTTCCAGACCAAGATAGACCAGAAAGAAGGACCTGGCCACTGATTTCTGAAATAATTCGCCATGAAAACCCTATGAATAGTAGCAGAGCATTGTCTGATAAAATGCTGGAAGATGAGAGGATGGTGCAAAAAGACCAGGCAGGATTCTGCTCTGCTGTACACAAGGTCACTAGAAGTCAGAATTGCTTCAAGAGCACTAACAAAAAAAAAAAGGTAGATAAGCAATAAGGAACAGAGTTAGGATGATGAGTCATAAGCTGGAAGAAACACATTAGATTCTAAAACACAAGATAGTTGATCTAGCGTTATGTTAGCCCCCATAAAAATATCACATATCTTCATTTCTTGATAATTGCTTTCATTTCCGTTTAAAGCTAACAAACAAAATTAAAATTATGTTAAGTGACACTCATATCTTGGCTTTTTTCCAAAGGACATTAAGGGGAAATTCCAAAGAGAAGAGAGAATGGAAAAAAACTATGTTAGCAGGGTTTATCTGCAGTGTTTTTATGGGTTAAACAGGTTCAGTTTTAGGTTATGTGTGGGAAGAGACATGAGACAGGTGTGATTATAATCTCATTGCATACCACATCTTCATTGACAAGTTAGTTTAGAGTAGGTAGTTGCTTGTTTTATAAACTTAAGAAACCATTTGGGCTTCCTGGATATCTGGCTGAAAATTCAAGACAACTTCCTGCAGATTTTACTAATTTAAAGTAGATGGATTAGTAAAATGTGGTTAAAAATGTAACAGATAGAAATGATCTTTGCTTCTTCTGAGATATTACTTTCAGATCTACATCAAGCTTCTATTTAACTGTCACCAAGGAAGTAGTGCAGTTTGCTAGATCATCCTGTACTAGAGCTGAATGATGAATTGAAAAGGAAATAGAACTAGTCCATGAAATGACGACTCCATTACAGGGATTTTTTTGTTGTTGTTTTGCTGAGGAAAATTCACCCTGAGCTAACATCCGTTGCCAATCCTTCTCTTTTTTTCTTGAGGAAGATTTGCCCTGAGCTAACATCTGTGCCAATCTTCCTCTATTTTGTATGTGGGACACCACCACAGCATGGCTTCTGATGAGTGGTGTAGGTCTGCCTGAGAACCAAACCCAGGCCACCAAAGCAGAGCACGCTGAACTTAACCACCAGGCCATGGGCTCAGCCCCCACCATGATTATTTTTAACCACTTAAAAGTTATTTTACTCATACGTCAGGTATTGTGCTATGCTTTCACAGCCATTTTCACATTTAATCTTCTTAATAACCCTCTGAGGTAGGTGTTATTATCTCCTATCAAGTGAAGTAGTCAAGGACTTAATGTGAGGTGGTATTATTAATAACTGGTAAAGCCAAAAATCAAGTCAAAGTTTTAGGATTCTAAGGAATACCACTGTTTTAGTATATTAACTGGAAATTGAAAAAAACAACTAATTCAATGGAGTCTCTTATTTGTGTCATATATTTATTCAGATCATTATTTGCATGCCTACAATTTCATTTGGATGTCTATCCCTGAGTGACAATTTCTTCAGAAAAGCCGTCTCCTCATAGGTTGTGCATTGGTAATTCAAAGATATATTTCAGAAGCTCAGCTACTTGAGTCTTTTGGCAAAAAGAGTTTTTATATTTTATTGAGTAATACACACTTTTTCTCCCTCAAATTAAAAAATTCTTTATCTTTTCTAATTTAAAAAATTGTCTGTCAAGTTAGCTTCATGTAACTACCCTTAAGTGACTGTAATTTGAAACTTTAGAGAGGAACTCTTAAAATCAGACCAGTGTACTCTGGTTGAACTTTTGTTTTTCAGTTAACTGTGCTTAACATGCAGCTCAGGTTGATAATCTTGTCTATGTTGACACTAAAATATCTACTCATTGATATTATGCTATTTTCATAAGTGATAAACCAAATTTAGCTCCTGATAGTTCAAAAATATTTAACTATCATTAACACTTCTCAAAAATTGATATCAACACCAATTTTATTTTGTTTTTCATTTCCTAGGATTTTTAAAATGGGAAAACTTTTGTTCAAAATTAATGGTTAAAGGTGTTATTAGCTATTTATGAACTAAATGAAAACCTGCAAGACTAGTTTACATTTTTTAAAATATATAGTGCAAATCTGACCTCTTATGCCCTATACTCATATTGAATCAGTCTAGATTAATGATAATAATCATAAATACTATCCTGGCTACTCAACTAATTATTCCTCAAATTAATATATTAGGTAATATCATAATTGGGGCAACCAATACATTAGAATAGATTATTTTTCACAAAATTGATTTACATGTTGTGTATTTCAAATCAGAGTTAAACATACTAGACTCTTATTTTCAAAGATTTCTGATGAGGCAAAAAACACTATGTAAAAAAAACATAATTCCTCTTGAGATTGTACAGTGTACAGAGATCTGTCATTAATGAGATTTCTAATTTTTATTCCTGCAAATGGATATTGTTTGATCTACTATTTTATTGAGAGCCTGGACTTTAGCTGTGAAATTTACCTGCAAAATTGTTTTATAACAGAAAATAACATGCTTTTGCTTTCAGTATTACTATTGTAAGAAAAAATGGATTAAAACTAGAATATTAAGGCCTCCTCTCTTTTTCCTCCTAAGGATAGCAAGGAAATTACAATACAAAGTAAAATAAAAACAGGGAGAAAGCATAGATTTGTGAAGGCACAAGTCAGATTCAGAATCTCTTCTAGCCTGAAGCATTACAACAGACACAGCACACAGGCAGGATCTTAAAGCGAGTCCCCTGTGTCATCAAGGCTCTAGATTACATCATCATTGATTTCATCTTTTCCATCTCCTAATTTTAATGGCCCTGCTTTCCCAACAGCTGCTGTAATTTGTCCCATGGGTTCTCAAAATAAGTGAAATTTAAAATAGAAACATTGCTTCTGTGTTTTCTTTATTGTCTTTGCCATTTGTTGATACCACACCTATTTGCAGAAAACAGTACCTTCTGCTCCAGTTCCAATGAAAATACTCTTTATGTATCCACTATTTTGTGAATGAGATCAAGGATTTTTGTGATTTGTGAAATGAAACACTAATAATACATTTATTCTGCTTTAGTGTAAAGTTTAACCAAATTGAATTTTGCTGAATTTATGAGACGAGAGCTATATCCAAAATAAATTTGCCAGAAACGTTTTGCATCATGAGATACTTCAACTATAATTTTATTTTTCTTCTTAGATCAGACTGCAGCAACTCTTCCCCAAACATGTTTTAAAAATAAACAAAATTACAGTAGTTCTTACTTTCTAATATGTTCACTCCTTCAGAGATTTACTGGGAAAGAATAAAAAAATCTTGAGGAGGATAATGAGTCCCAGCTGAGAATCTTGTGCCAAGATGCTCAGTAACATTTTTTTTTCTTTACATAAATAGATAACAAAGATAGGAAACAAGTTTTAGCTATTTGGGAGTGTTTCTTTAAAAAAATTCTAGAAGTTGCCACTTTGAAAATATGTGAATTACTATTTCAAATTGCCTTAACTTATCTGAGAGTAGGAAGGGATTTAAGAAGTTATCAGAGGTTCTCCAATGTGTCTGCCATCTGGTGCCAATTCAGATAGAAGCTGTCACTGGTCTCTAGTAAAGAAGTTAAATTTACTGCTTTTCAGGGACTATTCTTTGGTGAATCCTTACAACTCCTTTGGTGAGAAAATAGCAGTTTTAAGATGAAATGAGGTGAAGTAAAATTGTAGTTGTTACTTTTAATGTCCTCATTTAGCAAAATAAAAAGTTGGCAACCTTATATTGGTCCTCCTACCTTTTTCCTTGAAATTTTACTGGTTCACAAAGCCCCAACTGATAAGCATTGATCTAATGGAGCTCCTGCCTTTCCACAAATACTTATTGAGTCTCTAGGGACAGATGGTGAAAAAGACACACAGGTGTTGAATAGAGCTTAGAGTATAGAGATAGACACAAATAAGTAATGATTATAATACAGTGGGTAAGGGCTTTTAAAGTGCAGGGAATACTAGACCATCTGAGCAGGGCACCTATTGCCTATTTGGGGAAGTCAGGCAAGGATTTCTCTAGGAAAGAGATAAAAAGTATGAGTAGGGTATATTGGCTTTAAGAGCAAAGTATCTCCTTCAAGGCATCTAGGTACTTGGAAAAGCAAACCAAAGGGTTGCTTTATTATCATGGAATTAGAGCTAATGGTTATAATTAGAGCCTGCTGAACTTTGATGAAATAATCTTGTCCCAGGCAATACAACAGTTCTTTAGTGAGTGGATATTAATTTCTCTGGAGACAGGGTAGTGGAATAACATTTTTGAGGTAAAAAGTGATATTCTCTTTCTCTGTCTCTCTCTCAGAGTGAAACTTGCCTCACTCTCCTCCAGACCCTGAATCATTGTCTCAGGGGAGAGAGCATCATGGGAGAAAACTGGGAAGGCGGGAATCTCATCTTTCTGGTTTTGGTTTTCAAAACCCATCAAAGAGGATATACATAGATACCTCTGGATAAATCACAAGTAAGACAGTGCCTAGGGAATAAAGCACTGAGGATGTGGAGGAACCTCCCCTGAGACTGAAATATTGCTCTCCTAGGGCTGGGGAAGAGATGTAGGAGAGGTAGACAGAAAGACGAAACTCAAGGGGAACTGATAAAAGCAGAGTTTGGTGGCTCCCAGGGAGAGATGCCGTATGTCCAGTCAGTTTCAAGGAGGTGAGAACACCTAGGAGAAAAAAACAGCTGGAAGGTATGCCTAGAGACGAAACCTCAAATTCCCATGTGATCCAAAAGTAGTTAGGAGAGTCATAGGAGGCATTTGTGGAGAGAAACAAGGGTTATACTGCTAACTGGAAGACCAGGTGGGCTTCCCAATGTCTTGAGACTACATAAGCATGACTAATATATAACTTGTATGATATATAACTGGATTTATCAGCCACTCACCCCCAAACTAAAGAATTAATACTTGGGATAGCAGAGGAGCCTCCAGGATGCTGTGTAAGCACTAACGCCAGTAACTGCGTTCTTTCTGATCAGTTGGTATGTTAGTTATCTATTGTCATACGACACTTTACTTCAAAAATTGACAGCTTAAAACAATAATAAACATTTGTTATCTCACACTTTCTGTGGGTCAGGGAGCAGCTTATCTGGGCTGTTCTGTCTCAAGGTATATCATGAGTTTGCAGTCAAGATGTCAGCTGGGTCTGCAGTCTTGACTGGTGGTAGGGGACCAATCCTAAGATGTCTTACTCACATGGCTGGCAAGTTAATGCGGACTCACCACGCGGACCTCCCTATGAAGCTGCTTGATGCCCTCATGGCATGGCAGCTGCCTTTCCCCAGAATAAGGGATCTGAAAGAGAACAAGGCAAAGCTACAATGTTTTTCATGACTTACCCTCGGAAGTCATACTTCATCACTTCTGAAATATCTTATTGACAACACAGGTCATCCCTGTTCACGCGGGAGGGACTACACAACTAGGAGATGAAAATCACTGGGACCATCTTGAAGACTCCTACCACAGTCAGTGACCTTGCCCTGTGGGTTGTTAAATATTTTGAACATCACTTTCACACATGAGTCAGAGTAGCCTTGAAAAAGGAGGAGGTGGCAGTTGGAGGTCAATTCCAACCTGACTGAGATTAAATTTTTTTCTTCCTCCAAGCATCATACCTCAAATAGAAATTGAGTTTTATAAAAATGTGGGTTTTGTTCTTGCACACCTGAATTTGTGTACTGAGATTCATAGCTACTGTGTTCCATGTAAGTGCTCCCCGAAAATAACTGCCAAAGTTTTCTTTGTTCACTACTCCTCTCCTGTTGCTATAATTCTTTCTTTAAAAGGTATAATCCTTCAATAACTTTGCTATTCATGTAAGTCTAGGACACACTCTGCCTCCTCCCATTAGATACCAATTTCATTATATCATTTCTTCCCTCAGCCCGGAATATGGACCACATGTAATGTCTTTCCTCAAAAGGCATCTGTGTAGCACAGCAAATGCTAACTAAGGTTGCCTTGGTATTCAGAAGGGAGAAGAGCAGGTTGACAGTGAGGGTCTTTGGATTTATGTACCACTCATATTTCAGACCTGTAATCAATTATTTTTGGTGGGGAAGTATTGATAAAATTTGGCCTTGCTTAAGTTTATTAACAAGCAATTATCAGTGATTGTATGGCTGATACCCAATGAATTATCAAAGGGCATTCTGAGTGCACTGTCTTTGGAATTTTCTAATACTTCATGGAGATCTTGAGTTCTAGAATTTTAGAAATGCTGCCATTTTTCAGATTATACTGTTATTCTTGGAAAGATGTTTAAAGATTCCAACTTACTTGGATATATTTAGAATCTGAGTGAAAAAAGAAAGAAATATGAAGTTCTGGGTAATTTATCAATGGTAGTAGCACTAATTCTCAACCCAAGAAAAGAATGTATAATTCCTGATTTGTGTCTCACAAAAAACAAGCAATTTTTGTCAAGCCTCTGTGGGCTACATATATTCTACCATATCTTTTCTTCAACACAAGGCAACCATTGCTGAGCTATTAATCATATACTAGAAAAAGACATTCTGAGGAATTGAAATATAATTTCCGTGTCAAATAGCTTCCTGAGCTATATATGTCAAATAGCTCTGAGTCTAGCTAGTACTTCAAGAGAACACAACCGTTACCTCTCATCAAAAATGGAAGATTAACTCAGAATGGAAAATATTATTATATGGAGGTTATATTATTATATGGAGGTACACTGCTAGAATCTCCCTTCAAGAAAGAACTTGCTATTCAGCTGCAAGGAGTGCAGGGAGCTGACAGCCTCTAGTTATTAAAGCCTTCAGGATTTATCTCAGCTTCTGAGCTGAGGCCATGTCCTTCCAGGCAGCCCCCAGCCAATCACTGAACATAGCGGGGGGTGGTCCTAGGGTCTGGCCATTTCTGCCCAATGTAGGCCTTCTCTAATATGTAATCTTTGCTCTCGAGCTTTTCTCATTGAGTTGGCTGATTCTTTGTCAGATCTAAATCATGACGTGAGGTTCTTTCTGTCCACTCCTGCTTCCTACTTTCTTTTCTCTCACAGGTGTCAGACATGCACTGTGGTCTGAAAGCTTTCCCAACCTAATCCTGCTTCCTTCCGTTTTTATCTTTCACATGGAGTGCCCTCTAACAAACCTCTTGCATTCCTAACTCCACCTCAAAGTCTGCTTGCCAGAGGACCAAAATGACACAGCTACTATTTACCAAGAACCTACTTTGTGAAGGAGTATATCTAGTGTGTTTGGGGAAGTTATTTAACCTCTCCGAACTGTTCCCTCATCTGTAAAGTGGGGTTGTTGCAAGAATCAAATGAAATAATCTACAAAGAGCAATTTGTACAGTGCGTGGTATACAGTAAGTACTCAATAACTGGTATATAACACTAGAGTATTATTATGCCATATGCCAGACTCTGTGTGAGAAATTTTGTGTTTATTACTTGTAATCCTTGTTATAATCAGCAAGTATTATGCTCATTTTACATATGAGGAAACTAGGATTTAACGAAGTTAAAATAACTTGCTCAAATTACTTAATTTACATAGCTAGAATGTGTAACCTGGTTTTAAAACTCAGCAAGTCCTGTAAGAGACCAATGTACATGTATGTTGGCAAAGAATCCATTGCTGTTAACTAGAATGTAAAGGAGCTCCACACCCTCCATGATATGGTGTGTACAATTTGTAATTAATACAAATTACTTTGGGGATTCTCTCATAACTGTAAGTCTATACTCTCAATTCCACCACATATATGACAGTAGAATCTGTCAATGAATGGGTGCTTAAGACTAAGCTTTTGCCTAGCAATATATAATGCCACTTCTTCTCCCTGATGTGTACCGGTCAGTTATTTTTGTAGAATGCCTCACAATTTGGGTTTGTCTGATGTTTCCTCATGATTAGATTGAGGTTATGTTTAATATTCCATAATCTTGCTATTGCTAGAAAAGTTGCATCAACTGAAATCATTCTACCTCTGCCTGTTCCTACCCCCACCCCATCCACAGGACAAATGTTCAAGCTATTATTAAAAGAAGCAAAAGAAATCTGTAATAGAAACATAATAAGCAGAAGGAAGGCATTATAACACTGAAAGAATTTCTAGTGAGGTGGCAGCAATTTGAACCTAGTGGAAGCTTTTGGAGTCCACCTATATCGTTCTTTATCTCATAGTTTTAAGATAGAGAATTTTAAGGACGATTAAAAAAATTATATTACATAAAGTTAAAAAAAAATTGAGATTGTGTCATTTCCTCAGGAATGAGGTGGTGATAGATGAGGTTAGCGCAATGGATTTAGGGGGTGGGCAGTTTTCTTACAGACATTCTGCCCAGAAACCAGTTTTTCCCAAATAAATTCATGGAGTTGACTAAATAAGCCCTCCTATGTGCAAAAAAAGCATATGATTTATGATCTGAAAGATGAAATGGACACCCTATGCCCAATGTGGCTATGGGCCTATAAGCCAATTTTGGCCAAGAGTGGTCAGCATGACCATAGAAAAAAAAAAAGATTACCAGTAAAGTAAATGACCTTGTGGCCTGGTGGCAAGGGTAAGATACCTCAGAACTACAGGTCTGAGCAAATAACTTAGTCACTTGTGGCTAGTGATGCTACCAAACCACCAAAGAAAGAGACTGTTGAAAAATGAAAATGACATCTGTAACAGAATAACATGTAATTATAAAAAATTTATAAGTTAATATTCAGCATTTTTTTGTCTGAGTTTACCCATAATGCAATTTGTTCATTGTAAATAAATACTTTTTTGGACATTTTTAAAGTAAAGAATTCAGCTATAGTTCTATTGCAGAAAGTAGAGTCTATATAGGCTCCAGAGACCACCAGGTCACAGTAATAGTATGTAGGGACTCCTGGATGTTTGATACCCAAAAGGGAAGTTTATGAAAACACATTTTTGCACAAGAACTGTTACATATGCACAGATGTATGTGTGCATCAGAACAGAATATGCACTTTGGGAAAATTAAATAAATACCGTGTGAAAAAGTGGACTCTTAAGTACAGTTATAAATCTCAAAAAGAAATAGCTCTAATTTATTGCCCCTCTGGGAGAAATTCTGGGTGTACTCTTTCTGGATGTACTTTCCTCTTCACTGTTACAACTATGGCACAGAGGGGTAATTATCAGTTTGTGAATTCTACTGTGAAAGGACCAAAGTGATCTCACTGGAAATGTTTCCCAGAGACTCTTCAATGCTTTGTAAAATAATATAATTGGATGTGTAATGAATGGCTGGCGCATTTTAAAGCAGATGTATTGCAAGTATGGCAAACTTGGCAAAACAGGAAGTATCTAAATGCTATGGTTGTGCCAGCAAAGGGGGCACAGGTTCTTGTGTTTTGTGGGAACATGATAAATTACATACTCTTTTAAAAATGTAATAAAAAACAATGTTCAGAAGATTCCTAAGGCAACTTCATGTTAATCTGGCTTTTAGTAAATAAAACTCTAAGGAAAACTTCCTCCCAAATGTGAACGTGTCACAGGGAAAATCTATTGACATGGAATGAAGATGCAATAATACTTTTCCTTAAACACAAAGGGATTATGGTTATGATTCACTAACTAGAAACAATAACAGGATTCAAAAGCTAAGGTAAATTTTATAAGAGAGTTGTAGTGAGACCAATTTACTTTGAGGGATAATTGTCAGAGTAAATAGAGGTTATAAACTGTGTGACACAATGTGGGATATTTTAATTCACTGTGATTAAAGACAAAACAAAGCAGACAGTCGATTATAAGTAAATGATTTGATGACAGTGTTGAATATTGCAAAATCAAGTAAAATGGTATTATGCTGTGTCCCATTAAATAATGTCCATTGTACAAATGCTATAAGGTTTATTAAATTTAAGAAGTTGCTTTCATAATGTTTGAAGATATTAATTGAATTAAGTAAACCCTGACCATAAAAGAGAAGCACTCTAAAGTGCTCTGTGGGCCAATCTGCCTTGATAAATAATCAAAGCTTATCCCATCTCAAAGAAAATGTGTGCTTATTCAAAGTTATTCCTTTCTGACCCTCGTTCATTTTGATGTATTATCATTATAACTATTCAAACATAATCTTGTAGGAAAAAAAAGAAAAATAACATAGCTTCATTTAAAAAAAAGTGTATCATAGACCACATTCATGTGTCTTTTTCATTGTGCTATTGAGATCATTAAATGAGATAGTGCTTCCCATGGTGTCTGACATGGTGGCTGCTTGGATATTTCCTTGACATTTGTCACCAGTATCGGGTGGTGTTCAATCAGAGAAACTGGATTAAATTTTTTTTCTTTTTTTGGTGAGTAAAACTGGCCCTGAGCTAACATCTGCTGCCAATCTTCCTCTTTGTGCTTGAGGAAGATTGTCCCTGAGCTAACATCTGTGCCAATCTTCCTCTATTTTTGTACATGGGATGCCACCACAGCATGGCTTGATGAGCAGTGTGTAGGTCTGTGCCCGGGATCTGAACCCATGAACCTGGGGCCACCGAAGTGGAGCATGCGAACTTAGCACTATGACACCAGGGCAGCCCCTGGATTATATATTTTTAACAAACATGAATGAAACCCCTTTTTTTCAATGTAGTGAGCAGGTGAGAGGTAAAACTTTGAGAACATTTTGTAAAGGTGGATTTATAGAAAGTATGATTGACGTTTACGTTCTCAGGGTCATGGTTTTATCTATAGGGGCTATTTCTTTTTTACTTACTTTTAAAATTACATTATAAAATGTTAAAGAAGTATATAGAAGTTTTGTCACTGCTATACCAGTTTTTTCCTGAGTGTACCTGAGGAAGGCAAGTTTTATTAGACATCTGAAATGTTGTAATATATAAACACTCACTTTCCCTGCTTCAGAGAGAGTACCATTGGTGATGAAATTTCCCTTGAATATATTTTTCCTGCAAATATTTCATCTCTTACCCATGATTGAAACAACTCATCTCCTCCCTATAAATTTCCCATCTTTGTTACCTACTAGTGGCAAGAACTTAAGCAAATCATTTCACTTCAGGGACTCAGATTAGGAAACAGGTACAATGTCCATCAGTGTTTTTCAAAATATGGGTCATTATCCCGTTATTGGGTCACAACTAGTATTTTTAGAAAATAAAATGGATTGACTCAATTTGAATAGAAAATATAGAAGACAAGACACATTGTAAGACTAGCTTGTAAATTTTGTTTTAAATATATGTATGCATACTGTTTGATATAAAATGTATTCCTTAATATGAATTGCAAGCAAAAAAGTTTGAAAACATTGTTCTAAAGAATCATAAGTACCTTCTAAGTCTAAAATGAAATTATTCTAGTTTCCAGCTCAAAAATTCTGAAAATGACCTCTTTTAACCTAGTGTCATATGGTTTATTGCCTGACAATGGTAGCTGCTACAAGAGCATTTAGTTGAAGTGACTAGAAAATATTTACTCTCTCAATTAGTTGTAATTGTTAAGATCCATTGTAAGTCTTTAAAAGACACCTCCTTGGGCTTATAATCCCTCAAAAAATCCAACAAAATGTTAGGCATCAACCATTTAGAACAAATATTAATTTGTATATGTATGCCACAAATACATATTCCACATACTGTGGTAAGTGAGATATCAAATGAATTGGCATGGTCCTTGCACTCATTAAATTTATAATCTCTAGGAAAGCATTAGAAATAAAAGGGAAACATTATACCCATAACCAAACAGTAGAGTTTATATGTATACTACTATGAAATATTATTCTAATAATCACTAATACAAGCTGTCTTTTTTTTTTTTTTGGTGAGGAAGATTAGCCCTGAGCTAGCATGTGTTGCCAATCCTCCCTTTATGCTGAGGAAGAAAGGCCTTGGGCTAACATCCATGCCCATCTTTCTCTACTTTATATGTGGGACATCTGCCACAGCATTGCTTAATAAGCGGTGCATAGGTCTGCGCCCAGAATCCAAACCTGCGAACCCTGGGCCCCAGATGTAGAGTATGTGAACTTAATCACTACACCACTGGGCTGCCCTAAGCTGTCATTTTTTAAATATCTAATTCACTCATTCATTCAACAAACATTTACTATGTGCCAAGTGTTTTTCTAAGTTGGATGTTCCAAGGTTAAAATGACAAAGTCCATACTCTCAGGGAACTTATATAATAAAGGAAAATACAGAAAATAAGTAAACAACAAAAAAAGAAAAAATACCAAACAGTGATAAGAGTCATAATGATGTAACAGGCATTAACTAGGGGCTAACATAGACACATGAATGTGGTCTATGATACACTTTTTTTTTAAATGAAGCTATGTTATTTTTCTTTTTTTTCCTACAAGATTATGTTTGAATAGTTATAATGATAATACATCAGGGCTGAGGAAGACCAGCCCTGAGCTAACATCCGTTGCCAATCCTCCCCTTCTTGCTGAGGAAGACTGGCCCTGGGCTAACATCCGTGCCCATCTTCCTCTACTTTATATGGGACGCCGCCACGGCATGGCTGACAGGCAGTGTGTCGGCAGGCGCCCGGGATCCGAACCGGCGAACCCCGGGCTGCCAAGCGCGGACTAAACCGCTGCGCCACCGGGCCGGCCCCCTAGGGGCTACTTTTTATTGGATAGTCGAGAAAGGCCTATGAGTAGATATTAGTTTTAAATAAAACTGAGATATGAATAACAAAAAGAAGACAGTCACTTAAAGATCTGAAGAAGAGAATTCCAAGAAAAGGGAACAGCTGGGCAAATACTAGAGCCAAGGCAGATAGGACTTTGGCATATTTGAGAAATAGAAAGTAGGTGAGAATGGCTGGGATCTGGATACAGGAATAGAATGGTAGGAGATGAGGTAAGAGATGTAGCAGGGAGCCGGTAAAGTCCTGTAAACCATGGTAAAGTGTTTAGAGCATATTTTTATTACCAGTGGGAGCCATCTGAGAGCTTTAAACAAAGGACTTGTGTGTGTGTGTGTGTTTGTGTGCGTGTTTAAGACCAGTAGGGCTGCTGTACAGAAAACAGATTTTACATAGTGAGAATGAAACTAAGGAGATTAGGAGGCTATTACAGTTATTCAGATGAGAGATCATTGTGGCTTAGATTAAGGTAGTAGCAGTGGCGATGAAATAGATGGATTTGGGGAAAGTTTTGGAAGTACAATATGGAATTTGCTGATAGACTGGATATAGGGGGGTTGGCAAAGAAGGGAATCAAGGATACTTCTTAGAATTTTAGTTTGTGCAACTAGGTGGATGGTTTCATCAAGTGATGGGGAAGAGCAAGTTGGGGGGCATGGTGGCAGAAATCCAGAGTTCTGTCTGGAATGTTAACTTTCAGATGCATATTAACCAGCTAAGTGAATATGTTAAGAAAGCAGAACTGGGATTCAGGCGAGAAGTAAGGACTGCTGGATTTGTGACTCCGAGAGTCAGCAGCATATAAACAGTATTTATAGCCACAAGACTGGTACCTCCATGAGAGTGTCATGCAGTATCTCCTTTAATATTGATAACAACTCAATGTAGATATTTTCTTCTTGCATAGATATAATTAGCTTCTTTTTACATATAAGCAACTCTGACGTTCAGAGATACACATGCTGCAAGTCAACTAGCTACTAAAGGGTGGAGCCTGGATTCAAATCTGTCCGATAAAGAGTTCTTGTTGTTTCCATTACACCAGGTTGTTTTATTGAAGCATTAGAATATGTGAATTTCTGAGTGAAGGATTTTTAATTTTTTTGAATGAAGGGTTTTTTAGAAGGTCTGTTTAGTCTGGAGAGAATGAAGCTCATTCAGGATTTAACCCAAGTTTATAAATTCACTAGTCTTTTCTGTCCTTACATAACTTCTCTGTGGCAGATGCCATTCATAATCCTCTTTCTTTTTAAAGTCTACTCCCTTGGCTTGAGGGATATGACTCTCATTTCTCCTTCTTTCTAGTATCTCGACTGCCTTTTCTTCACTTTCTTAACTATAGCTGTTATGTAGGGATTTTTAGCCTTCTTTCCTCATTTTACGTATTCCCTTTACAATTTGATGTTCTTATTGCTTCAAATACTAAATAACAGCTCAAATTTGTTTTCCTTTTTTTTTTTGTAGAGGAAGATTCCGCCTGAAGTAACATCTGCGCCAATCTTCCTCCATTTTGTATGTGGGACTCCGCCACAGCATGGCCTGAGAGAGTGGTGTAGATTCGCACCCAAAAGGGACCGGGGCCCCCTAAACAGAGTGCGCCGAACTTAACCACTAGATCACGGGGCCCGCCGCTGCTCAAATTTTTTGCTTCCATTCTATGCATTTCTTCCTAGCCCTAGACTAGGTCCAAAGTCAATTAGCCTAGGTAGGAAAGGAGGCTCCTCAGTAAGGTTAAGAGGAGGAACGAAGGGTACGGGCCGTGATGGTCTCATTCCTACATTTATTCATTATTTCATTTATTCACTTATTTATAAGCTCTTATGTATTGGCTGCTTTTATGGAGTTTCAAATCCAGAGTGGCAGGCAGTGATCCACGAGAAGCGTTAACTAAGAAGTCCTCGGCCACAGGAACATAACGTTCACAGGCACAATTCTGTTTAGTCCCTCAAAGAGATTTAACGAAAATTTTGGAGTTTATCAGTTTAGTCGAACATACAAAGGAAATGGAAATCGAATCCCATTAAGGAAGGAGGAAAGTTGGGGACAAATAGAGGATTCGGACAGAACGTTGCGCTGCAGCAAGCCATGGAGGGGGAAGATAATAAATACACCTATGTGCAGAAAAATGAAAAGCCAGGAGTAGCGCACATTAAAAATTTGTTAAAATCCATGGTAAAACAGACACCTCACCCCAAGCAAACTCTGCCTCCGTACCAGCCGCCACACCGTCCTCACAATCCCAGCGCGCCGCGCGCCGCGCGCCGCCCAGCTCGCCCCGCCCCCTTTCCCGCCAACCCCTCCCAGGACCGCGTGCACGTGCGTGGCTGATCCCGCCCCCTCCGCTCTCTCGGCCAATGAAAAGTGGTGCCGTAATTCTCCACCTCCTGGTGGCAGGTCATGTGACCGCGTTTCCCCGCCCTCTCACCCCGCTGCCTGTGGGTTCTGAGAAGATGGCGAAGGTCTCAGAGCTTTACGATGTCACTTGGGAAGGTAACTGCGGCGGGGCGGGCGCGGAAAGACCTAAAGCCCTGGGAAGCGGTTCGGGAGTAGCTGTTGCCCTCGTGGAGCTGGTTTCTCTGGTCTCTCTTCGGCACTGGAGCTCTCACTGGACGAGCTGAGCTGAGGTGGCGGCTGAGGTGGAGGCTGAGGCTGACTCCTTCCTTGGCCCGGCCACCGACTGGAGTCTGTGGTGTTCCCCACCGCTTGTGCCCATCGATAGACTGACCGACCTACCCCCGCGCCAATCCAGCGGCCCAGGGCAGCTTCCATTAGAAGGCGGGAGGGACCTGGAACTGCTCGGTGGCGCGGAGGAGGCGGGATAGGTGACTGCTGAAGCTTCTTTGCAGCCAAGAAATACAAGGCCTGTAAGGCCTTTTTATTAAGTGCTGTGTAAGGGTTACAACTCTGTGTAGAAAAGGTGTGTAGAAGGCCTATGAACAAAACTGATTCTTCTACATGCCACTTTATGTTTAGTTCTGTCTTAAAAACTGGGTTTTTGATTTCTCCCATTTTTAATTATTCCCTGTCCCACTCCCCGTCAAAACACATTTACACATGCAATACAACTTCCTTCTTACTCCTTATTCCTTTTCTGAAGGGGAAAAGAACTGGTTATCTTGGGCATGTGCTCGTGTGATGGACTTCTTTCCCCATTCCAGTTTCATCTAAGGTGGTGTGTGTTTTTTAAATCTGCAAGCAGCCAAACTTTGGACCAAGTCTGTAAGAGAGATTTTTCCCTTCTTAAAAACTTTAGCAGGAGGCATGCTTAAGAGAGGAGGCTTGAGTTTCTCTAAGTCATGAAATTTGTGTAATTGAAATTCATATTTCCGGCGTTTAACAGTAGACTTCAATAGCTTATTTCTTCAATGACTGCCTTCTTCGAATGTTTAAACAATGGCCTAATAACATGTAGACTGAAAGTTATATTGACTGTTGGATGGTGAATTAATCTCTCCAGTATTACAAAGTTGCAAACATGTATGGGAAAGGGTAAAACTCTTTTGTACTTAACTGAATTCAATGATATATTATTGGTTTTGTGGCAGCGCACTGTGAACCTCACTGTTTCTAACTGTATTGGGAGATTCCTTTATATTAAACAAGAGTATTAAGTGCTTAGTGCTAGATCTTGGATATGTCAAATTAAGTAACACACGGTCCCTAACTTCAGGGAGTTCACAGTCTAATGGAGAAGACAGACCTGTAAATACATAGTTTTAAAAAACTTGTCAGGATATATACCTTAAGCTGGATGGTAGATACATGGCTGTTGTTTTTTTGTTTGTTTTGTTTTTTTGTGAGGAAGACCAGCTCTGAGCTAACATCCATTGCCAATCCTCCTCTTTTTGCTGGGGAAGACTGGCCTTGTGCTAACATCCCTGCCCGTCTTCCTCTTCTTTATATGGGACGCGGCCACGGCATGGCTGACAGGCAGTGCGTCGGCAGGCTCCCGGGATTCGAACCGGTGAACCCCGGGCTGCCAAGCGCGGACTAAACCGCTGCGCCACTGGGCCGGCCCCCGTGGCTGCTGTTTTTAATGGTTGAAAAAAAATGTTTCAAATATTTCATGCTTTTAGAAAGTGCTATTTTGAAGTTATGTTCAATATAGATATCTTAGATGATAGTATCACGTATAGAATCGAGTAGGTGTGTAACTGTTAGCAGACAAGGGGATTTAACTAACTTGGACCTTACCCTGTGGGCATTCTAAAGAGGAGTGATGTAATTAGATTTGGAATAATAAATAAATAACTACTTCACAAGTTTGTTGAGGAACAAAAAAGAAAACATGTTAAAGTGCTTTTAAACTAAGTACTATATAAAAAGATGATCTGGCTCCTGCCCATGTCTCCAGCTTTATCTTAGCCTCTTCTCCCTCTCTATGAGCTGGCTGTGCTGGCTTTTGTTGAGTTCCCTAAATATGTTATATTCCTTTTCTTAGGGCGAGACGCATGCTATTCCTTCCACTAGGAGTGTTCTTCCCTCTTTGCCCCACTCTTGTTCCCAGTGTGCTTTATTGTTTCTTAGAATTCCCCCTCGAAGTTTGCATACTTCAGAGAGCCTTCCTTGACTATCCTTCTCTACCTTTTTCCCATCCCTTCACCAAAATTTAAAAAAAAGAAAAGGAGGAAACAATAACAACAACAAAAACGAGCAACAAAACCTACCCCTGGTCCCATAACTATGTGTTCTCATACTATTGAAGCATTTACCCAACTGTGTTGTTTTAAAGTTTTATTTCTCCTAGAATGAAGGAAGGGACCAGGCCTATCTTGTTCTACTGCCTGACATATGAGAGGAACTCAGTAATATTTGCTGACTAAATGAATTGTTAATGGGATTAATAATAAACATCAACAAATTGTCCTAAAAAAGACTGTATGTCATTTTTCTAGTGTTGGAATAATTTCGTTAGTGTCTTAGGTAGACTTAGGCAATTCACTTAACTAATAGGATATAGTTTGCTCGTTTGTAAAATGAGGGGTTAGACATTTTGAGAATTAAAATTGTCTTAGGGGTCTTTTAAGGAAAGAAGATTTTAGATTTTTCTTTCAGAGACTTATGGTAACAGATTTTTAGGATGTAAGAGGTGATAGGAGGACTCTCAGGGATAGTTTTTTGTTTATATTTTTTGGGGGATGGAGTGTCAGTTGGACATATGTCTTTCAGAATTTCATTGACTAGCACCATGAATTAAAGTCATAGAAATGGTTAGTTCAAAGAGTACTGTAGTTCTTGTGATAGGAAAATTTATCACGTGTTATAAGAGACCTGTGGAGTAAGTTTGACATTCTCCTAGTCTCTATTGGGCTCTATAAAAAAAAGTAGGATGTATGATTTATTTATTCAGCCAGGTGAAAGTTATTGCGGTTTATTATGGAGGAGTTATTACTTAGGAGTTTAGAGGTGGGAAGGAGAGTTGTAAGGAGAGTGTAGTCAAGTTTCTTGAGAGTAGGGCATTTGGGCACAATACGGATAGGATGCCTAGCACAATGCCTCACCTGCAATAGGCACTAAATGAAAAAGTATTTGTTAAAAAAGTATTTATTAAAAATGTTTGAGGGAATTTTAGTTTTTTATGCTCACTGTCTCTACTTCCTCTGTTTTTATTCAGTCCTTCAAACAACCACAACTTGGTTTCTATGCCCTGTCACTCCATTTAGATTTCTAGGGAGCCCTAATGCCAGGTCTAATGCATGTGCTTTCTATGTCTATACTACATTTGTCATTGAACGTCACTCCCTCTATGACAAATTCTTTTCTTGGTTTCTTAATAACATTAAGGTTCTCCTTTTACTTTTCAGACGTTTTCTCTGCTGAGTTCTCTACATCTATTTGCTCGTTAATTTTTGGTGTCCCAGTGGTTCTCTCCTTAGCCCTCTTCTTTATTATCATTGGTGGTTATTAAACCTGAGATCAATAGACTCCTGACTGATGCAGGCATAAGTGTTATGTGGTCTGTGAATTCCCTGAAATTATATGCAAAATTGAGTGTGTATGTAGAAATGTACATATTTCTGGGAAAAAATGATTCAAAAGTCTCATCAGCGTCAAAGAGATTTAAAAAAGGTTAAATGTCTTCTGTCAACAATCTCATCCACACCTGGCTTTAACTGTTAGCCTGTGTAAACATATGTTTGAGTACTTTGCACCAGGCACTGTTCCAGTTCTTGAGGATACAGTGCTGAACAAGACAAGCAAGGTCCCAGATCTCATGGAACATATCCTGAGATTTCACTTCTAAACTAAAGATCCATATTTATGGATATGTGTATGTTTTGTGAAGGTCATTTTTGTAAGTTAAGAGCTAGAAAGGTGGGCTGGTGCCTTGAATGCCAGCTTGAGTTTGGACTTGACTTTGTAGATACTTGGGAGCCACTTTCCTGTTAAAAAAAAAGTCAATGGTTCTTTTCATTAAACTTAAAATTTGAAATGTAGACATTGATATAGGGCAGGGCCTTTTCTTTGATAGGGATCCCTTGATTGACATTCCTTGTCATCTTTAATAAACCATTTTCAGTTTGCATTCTTAAACATGGAACAAGTACTTAGAGACCCTTGTATAGCAGCTTCAGTGCACAAGTCTTAGATTTTTATTATTTTCCTCATTATATTTTTAATTAAGTCACCTTACCTAATATGACAGCAGTTTTTCAAAGCTATTTACCTTTATAGAGTTTTTTCAAAGCATCCAGCTTTGTTTCCTAGAAATAAGTCTGTTTTGCACTCAAGTTTTCTTTGGCTTATGTAATATTTAATTACACTGTATAATTACGTAAAGTTTAACTGGCATGAACAGGTTTGCATACAAACACAGCTGACTTTTTTGTGTGTGTGAGGAAGATTAGCCCTGAGCTAATGTCCGTTGCCAATCCTTCTCTTTTTGCTGAGAAAGATTGGCCCTGGGCTAATATCTGTGCCCATCTTCCTTTACTTTATATGGGACGCCGCTATAGCGTGGCTTGACAAGTGGTGCATCGGTCCATGCCCGGGATCTGAACCTGGGAACCCCGGGACACTGAGCAGAGAGTGCAAACTTAACCACTATGCCACTGGGCCAGCCCCATGACTTTTTATGATGTAACAACTGATGGAAACAACTAAGAGCTAGCTGACAAGGACTATTAAAAATGCTGTGGGCATCATTAGTATATTTTGCAGAAAGAAATTCTTTGAGTTGATTCTAACTGGATGATGGTTAAGAGAGTTTTTACTGAACCTTATTAATCTCACCCAGTAATATTTTAATTACTTGTTTACATTCTTTACAGACACAGATCTTCTCAGTCCTTCCATTGAGCAGCATAGTGGTGAGAGTCAGAAAGCAAGCTCTTGGTAAATGCTTGTTTGCTCAACGAGTGAATGCTAGTATAGTGTTTATGAACTTTGATTTTATCTATAGTAATGGTAATAATAATGATGAAAATGGCTTACTAAATATTTTGTATTCTCTCATTTACTTCTGACACATATCCTATGAGATAGGTTTTATTCCCGTTTTACAAATGAAAACTAGAGAGGTGAAGCAGCTTGTTCAAGATACCACAGGTATTAAAAGGGAGTGCTGTGATTTGAGCTGCTCTTACATTGTCCTTCCTGACTCACTCATTAACTCCTTAAGTTCGTTCACCCGGACTGCCATTCTGTTGTTCTTGGAACATGACCGCCTGGTTTCTGTCTCAATAACTTAACATTTGCTGTTTATGGCTGGCTCCTTCTCATTCTTCCTTTAGCTTAAAAACTACTTTCTCAGAGAAGCCTTCTCTGACCACCCTTTCCAGAGGCTCCTCCTTCCCCCATCCCCTGACTTTGTCACACAGCCTTTTAATTTCCTTGATAGGAATTATCACTATCTGAAATTATGTGGTTTGTTATCTTTCTTCCCTCCTAGAATGTAAGCACTAAGAGTACAGGAACTTTATTTTGTTTCTTACTTTATTCCCAATGCCCACATCAAGGTTAGCACATAGTAGGCATTCAGTAAATATTAGTTGAATAATGAATAACTGGCTATGGTTCCAGTCATCACACTGTGCTGCCCAAAAGGCAATAGGAATCAATGGGTATCTTAAGAATTTGGGGCCTTAGGGCCTGGCCATTTCTGCCCAACATCGGCCTCCTCTAATGAGTAATCTTTGCTCTGGAGCTTTTCTCATTGAGTTGGCTGATACTTTGTCAGATCTAGATAATGATGAGTCTTTCTGTCCAAATGGGATGATAAGAGCTTGGGCTTGGATAGTAGCAGTGGAAATGGACTGGAAGGTATAAATCTTAGAAATATTTCAAAAGAATCACAGGACTTAGATACTGAAGGAGGAGTCAGAAACATTAGTCAGAATTGGAATCCTAAGTGGCAATAACAGAAATGTAAACATTGGGAAGGGAAGCCACATTTGTCAGGAAAGGAAGATGATTGGTTTTCTGATGTGTGTTTGAGGTAATGGTTTATCAAAGGTGAAAACGTGTTTCTTCAAGAGATACTTTTATTTTTACTAATTTTTAGATGAATGTTTTTAAGACATTTTTGAACATTTTAATATGTGACAAATAACTGTATGTTGTATTTATAGGAGTATCCAGAGTGTGACAGGGCCCACTGTGTAAGGACAGTTTAAAGTGTTACATGAAATGCTGCTTATTTTGCAGAAGTTACATTTTTATACATTAACACTGTTCATTGTTTTGTATTTGGCTATTTTTATTTTTTTTTTGTGAGGAAGATTAGCCCTGAGCTCACATCTGTTGCCAATCCCCCTCTTTTTGCTGAGGCAGATTAGCACTGAGCTAACATCTGTGCCCACCTTCCTCTGTTTTATATGGGACGCCTGCCACAGGTCCCAATCCGGGATCTGAACCTGTGAACCCTGGACCACCAAACCAGAGCACAAACTTAACCACTACACCACTGGGCCGGCCCCTCAGCTATTGTATTTTTATATAATGTTTGTGACTGTGTGTTAAGACTGTTGTTCTTAGCAGTTTTGCTTTAAATAAGTATGTCCCTTTCCTACAGTAGTGTTTTTCCACAGTAAGAAATAACCTTTGCAAATTAACTCATACTTAAGTATACTCATACATATGTTTTAGTGTGTGTATAAACTGAAACCAAAGTTTTATTTAAAAAGCACTTATTCTTAGTATGAGCAATGCATTCTATTCTATTTATTGTTTCATTTTTTTCCCCCCAAATGCTTGGAAGAAGTCCACTAAATTGATTTCACACCCGATTAATGGTTTGCAATACACAGTTTGAAAGACCCTTCTGCTGGAGTTTTCTGTGCATTAAAAAAAATTAATCCTTCCTTTTTCAAATCAAATGGCCTTTTCTTTCAGAATGGCTGTTTTCAACATCCTGAAACAAATCGACTAGATAAATTTGTGGGACTATGAATAATTTAAAATTTATCTGTTATCCCACAAGTATTGACCTTTTAAAGGAGTGTTCTAGTCATGTAAATGAATCTCTAAATGATATTTCAGAATATATAATAAAATGAAGTAGAGAAAGTATAGGAATTGAGGAAGGAGTTTTGTAGTAAAGGAATCAGCAGAGTAAGTAGCAGGCGTGTTTTTCCAACCTTCAGTGGCCTCTGTCTCACCACAGTGAAACCTAGGCCTCATAGGAGTAAACAGAATAATCATAGCCAATGTCTTTACCTTTGACCTTTAGCTCATCCCCAGGGCTTGCAGAACTGTTAATAAAATATGCAAGCAAAGCAGTGAGCTCCTTACACAGTATATAATAAATTCCTTTGGCTTTGAGGAGCATGCTTTTTTTGGAGGGTTTAAGGTAAAATGAAAAGTTGTAAGCTACCTTTGAGGAAGGCGTAAGGGAAGAGCCTTTATTTCTTGCCAGAGGCTGAAACAGTTAGAGATTTTCCTTAAAATAAAGGTAATTAAAATTTTTGTAGCACTTTACATTTTTATGAGTGCTTTACATAAATTATCTTATATTAGGAATCCTAAACTCAGGTGCCAAGCAGATGAGGATAATGTGTGAAATTGGGTGAAAGATGATAGTGGTGCCAATGAAGAACTGGTGAGTGCATGCCCTGTCTAAAGGTAATCAAAATCAGATTAAAAGCAAATTTAAAAAACCCCAAAATATTGTACTGGCCAAGTGACGTCTGAGGAGTCTAGGTTTTTCTTCATATAACATTCATCACAGACCTATAATACAGGCTTGTGATCTTCTGTGTTTTATAGGAGAGGTTAAAAATGTTAAGTGACAGGTCCAGGATCACCATGCTGGTAAGTGGCAGTGTTTGAATTTAAACTCAAGTCCTCTAACTCTAGATCCTATGCCCTATATGTAACTTTATGCTGTAAATCAGGAATTGGCTTATTTTTTTCTAAAGGGCCAGATAGTAAATATTTTTAGCTTTGTGTAACATATCTGTTTCACCTACTGTAGTCCCCCCTTATCCATGGGGGATACATTTCAAGACCCCCAGCAGATGCTTGAAACTGTAGATAGTACTGAACCCTATATATATTACATTTTTTCCTATACATACATATTTGAGGTGTGACAGCAAAACTAGCACGAATTTCTTTTTCTTCACAATTTCATGGATAGAAGATTTGTTCTTACCATAGATCTTAGCAGTCTCAGCATACGATTTTTTTTTTCTCGTTAAGTTGAAAACTTTCAGCTTTTCACTTAAAGGAAGCACTTTATGACTTCTCTTTGGCGTATCCGAATTGGTAGCATCACTACTCTTGTGCTTTGGGGCCATTATTTAGTAAAATAAGGGTTACTTGAACACAAGCACTGTGATACCAAGACAGTTGATCTGATAGTCTGGACAGCTACTAAGTGACTAATGGGTGGGTGGCATATACAGCGTGGATACCTGGACAAAGGGGTGATTTACGTCCCAGGCAGGATGGAGCAGGACAGCAGGAGATTTCATTACGCTCCTCAGAATGGTGCACAATTTAAAACTTAATGAGTTGTTTATTTCTGAAATTTTCCATTTAATATTTTTGGAACGCGGTTGACTGTGGGTAACTGAAACTGAGGAAAGGAACACCACAGATAAGGGGGGACTACTTAATTCAGCTCTGCCATTGTAGCACAAAAACAGCCAGAGACCATTCCTAAATGAATAGGAGTGCCTGGTTTTTTTTAGCGGGGGAGGGTGCCTGAATTCTGATAAAACTTTATGTACAAAACAGGTGGCTGCCAAATTTGGCCCTGTTGCTGTGGTTTATTGACCCCTGCTTTAAATCTCTGCTCTAAATGAAATATGAAGAGGAAAGCCAGAGATAGAGGCATTAGGAAAAGATAAACAGCATTTGATTTTATAGGATGTACTATTGACTTGGAGAGAAGCTTCCAAGCCTTTTGGTTCAGAAACAAAAGAGACTTAACAGTGGATATGAGAACAGGGAAATAAATAGAGGGTAGGATATTAATAAAAGCTAAAATTTTTGAGCACATGTTGTGCCAGGCACTGTTCTAAACACGTAAGTTAACTCATAATGCTTATTACCATAACTGTATGATGTAGATATTACTCTTTTCATCTCCACTCTTTAGCTGAAAACAAAGTGCAAAGTGATTAACTCACCCAGTATCACACAGCTAGAAAGTGAAAGAACTGGAATTTGAACTCAAGCATCAGTGAGTTTTGCTTACTCTTAACCACTACACACTACTGCTTTTAGATGGGTAGAAGAGAAAACTGGAGAAAGAAGATGAAAATGTAAAACTTGTGGAAATTTGAAACACAGGAAAAACCTTTGGGTAATGAAAAGAATTGTGGGACAAAATTGAAGTTACAAAACTGAAGTATGTAACACTTTAAAAATACCTTTGAAGGAGGCATAACAAAATATAGGTAGTGCCTTTATTTTATACCTTTCTTATACTTTGAAGTACATATTATACTCAGTTTGATTTTCTTTTAAAATTTAGAGCATGGATAAATAGGGAAATATTTGGGTGAGAGAGCTCTTTGTTTCACCATTTAGTCTTTAGAAAAACTGCTTTCCTCTCCTAATTTTCCCTCTTCTGGTAGGTGGTCCTTCAGGTTTTTATTTGGGGTCCTTGGGAGTACTCTTTGACAGAGAAATGTATTCCCCACCGCTTTTTTGGGTTACATCAATGAAGAGTTAACCTGAGCTTCATTCTGCATTGGCCAGAAAGAACTACTTTGCCTGCCTTCTCCCTCTCCCTAGTAAGGTGGGTTGGGCAATTTCCCACTTCCTGAGCACATCAGATTCTTTCATTCTACCATGGCTTGTGCTCCTTTGCTCTTAACTTTATCTAACAAACTCCCTTTGAGCCTTAGGACTTAATTCGTATATCACGGATGTCTTCTTTAACCTTTTCTCCCTTTTCTCCACAGCTAGGTGGAATTAATCTTTCCCTTATCTTGCTTTCTTAGGTGCTCTGAACATACCACTTTCTTAGCTTTTATCACATTATTTTGCAGTTGTTGCAGTTTTTCTGTTAGCTTGTCAGCTTCTCAGACACGAGGAAATGTTTTTTTTAATCTTTATATTTTTAGCATATGTTATAGAAATAATGTATTAATATATTTTTGGATGACTAAGTAGAAGTCATGGGGGATATATCAATAGGTGAAAGTAGAATGTTTTAAAAATCAGAGCTTACCGAGCAATGTACTGTTAAAAAATGATTAAAGGAGACAATTTAGGTGATAAAAACAAACATTATTTAACACTTCATAAAGTAGACAGTCTCCTTTTGGGGAACTGCAAAATGGGGCAGAGGACCAGAAGCTTTTATAGGATAAGGAATAAAGAACAAGGAAGAGACAAATAGAAAATATCTGATTGGCTGGGGCCACATAGTTTTGTTTGGGGTGAGAAGGCCCAGAGTTGGCTTGGCCTTTAGGGATTGACTGACTGAACATACTGCATTTATGGTTAAGTGGAGCGTTTACAGGGACAAGAAGGTCATATAAGTTTCATTTTGCTGATGTGGCTCCATGGGCAGGAGCGGCTCCATTTTGGGCCTAGAAAGATATTGTTATTTCAACAATATCTTGATTATGAATAAGGAAGAGACTGGTGAAAAGTTTGAAGACTGTTGGTAAATGATACATTTGACAAAATAGGAGATGGGAATCAAGTTTTCTCTTTTCGTCTCTAGTTTATGGGCAGGAATTCTCCTTGAAGGCCTTTGCAGAGAATTCCCAATCTAGTAGATTAAATGATAATTCTTGAATTCAAACAGTATATTTTATTAATTCATCTGGACTAGCATTTCTTAAATTCGGGTGTCAGGATATGGGCCAGGGGTGCAGTGTTATGGAACAGATCTACAAAACACTAAGTAATTTATATTCCCAAGGTTCTTCGTCCTCTTTTAAAATAATCTGTCGGGTTGAAAGATATTGTAGACTTCAAACTGTAGATGAACTATGGTATGGGGATGTGGTTTGAATGAGTTCTGAAAGCCAAAGTTGTGGATCTAAAGATAAGATATATGCTATATTATGATATAATAAAGAATATATGTTTGGTCTTTGTCCTCAGTTCCTGCACAGAGCTCCTAAACACTTGTAATTTCCTGAGTGGTGGGGTTGTTTGCAACATCTTTTTATTTATTTATTTATTTATTTATTTTTTTGTGAGGAAGACCGACCCTGAGCTAACATCCGTCACCAATCCTCCTCTTTTTGCTGAGGAAGACTGGCCCTGGGCTAACATCCGTGCCCATCTTCCTCCACTTTATATGGGACGCCGCCACAGCATGGCTGACAAGCGGTGCGTCGGCGGGCGCCCGGGATCCGAACCCGCGAACCCCGGGCTGCCAAGCGCGGACTAAACGGCTGCGCCACCGGGCGGCCCCTGCAACATCTTTTTTTATAATGTTTGGTCTTAGTCCTAGATTCCTGACATAAGACCTTGTAAGACTATTGGATTTTCTAGAGTGATAAGGGTATCTTTTTGTGTGCTACTGAGATGACTGGTGGCTGGATAGCTTCAGGATGGGGGCTGGTCACCAGAAAGACCAAAAGCATGATTAAGAGTTCAAACTTTCAGTCCCACCCCTTGACCTCCTGAGAGAGGAGAGGACCTGGAGGTTGAGCTTAATCACCCACGATTTAATCAGTCATGCCTACAGAAGGAAACCTTTTCCCCCTAAACTGCAGGAGTTGGAGAGCTTCTAGGTTGGTGAACACATCAAAGTGTTTGAAGGCTGGCATGCCCAGAGAGGGCATGGCAGCTCCTCTGCTCCCTCCTTCCCTTTGACTACTCCTGGTTTATATCCTTTATAAGCCAGTAATAGTAGGTAAAGCACTTTACTGAGTTCTGTGAGCCATTTTAGCAAAGTATAGAACCTGAGGAGGGAGTTGTGGGAAATGCCAACTTTACAGCCAGTTGATCAGAAGTACAGGTGGCCTTGACTTGTAATTGGTGTCTTGGGTGGGGACAATCTTGTGGGACTGAGCCCTTAACCTGTGGGTTCTGTTGCTAACTCCTGGTAGTTTGTGACAGAATTGAATGGAATCAAATTATTGGACACTTAAGTTGGTGTTCAGAGAGTTGGAGAATTGGTTGGTGTGCCCTCCCACCCCCCATTTGGTGTCAGAATTGTTCTGTTGGTAGAAACATTCCTTTTAAAAGTATGTTTACTGAATTGTGGATAAAAATCTGGATTAGATAAAGACACAGGGTTAAACAGTAAATCCAACAGCTTTACATATAGGTAATATACTCCTACCTTGTTTTAATCCTACTTAGCTAACCTCAGTTTTGAGAGAATATATTTAGTCAGATATTCATCACTGGATTTAAATACAATAGCACTTTTTAAAAAATCTGATTTCTGTTCGCTAAGTGAATAGAATTTTGTAGATTTTTTTCAAAATTAGTTTAGTATCAATGATTAAATGGGTGACAGTGTTGCTATTATATTCTTCTTTTAAGTAGTTAAAACTTTATGCAAGCTATGAAATTTGATGAGTTAATGGGATAAATCTTGGAGCTGTTATGGGCTTTTTAAATGTGTTTTTAAGCTCCCATTGTCTGAAAAGCATTTGTGTCTACTAATGCTTTTGCAGTTTACTTTATTTCTTGGGATCTTCATTTCAAGAACCATGTGTTTTAGCCGGGCACAAGAAATATATCCCCCTGGTGGTTTTGGTTCATTTTCAGATTACAAAATATTATACGATAACAGTAGTGGTACATGTGGGAAAGTCAGGATAAATGTTTTTTGCCCATTTTCAGTAGTGAGTTGGTTCCCTGCCGTCCTCTGAAGGTAACCAATTCTGTTTTTTCATATCATTATGAATTCATGGATTTAAACATATTTGATGAATTTCTATCCATTGCAATATTGTCATTACTGAAACTCAAATTGTTCCCTCTTTGATGAGTGGGAACTCTTCATTTTGGCTCCTGGGTCATTTTGACCTGACCCTAGTAGTCTTCCTTGATATCTGGTGTAACAAGATGTTGCAGGATCATCATACGTTTCTCACCTCATACCTGGAACCAGCTATTCCTCTAAGAAGTCTTGATTTCTTTTAGTGAGAAATGGTATTTCAAGACCACAATTTGGATGCCGTGTGTGTTCATTACTATTGAATTGATCGTAGCGAGGAAATGTGTGTGCCGGCCCTCGTGGTCTAGTGGTTAAGATTCCATGCTCTCACTGCTGTGACCTGGGGTTTTTTCCCGTTCTGGGAACCACATCACCCATCTGTCAGTTGTTACACTCTGGTGGCCATGTGTTGCTGTGATGCTGAAAGCTATTCCACTAGTATTTCAAAACCAGCAGGGTCACCCATGGTGGACAGGTTTCAGTGGAGCTTCCAGATCAAGACAGACTAGGAGCAATGACTTGGCTGCCCACTTTCAAAAAAAATCGGCCATGAAAACACTATGAATAGCAGTGGAGCATTGTCTGATAGAGGATCAGAAGGTGAGAGGGTGGTGCAGAAATACCAGGCAGGGTTCCACTCTGCTGTTCACAGGGTCACTAGGAATCGGAATCTACTCGAGGGCATTAACAACAAAAGGAACTGTGTGTGTATGTGTTTAAAGACAAAATACCTAATGAGTTCATATTGATACTTTAAATTCAGGAGTACAGATTTATTTGAATTCCTTTTCTTCTACATCTGTATCTCCTTTCTTCTACAGGAGACTCCTGATTCTTAAGGACACAAGATGACAGAACTAGAATATCCCATAATTACTCATTTGTTTTATTACAACTACCAGAGTCTTAGAAAAACAGTACTAATATTACCACCAATGTTATTACTGAAGATACTAAAAACAATTTTTTTTGCATGTGCTATTATCCTCATCCATTTTTTTAATAGTTGTATTACATCTGCATTGTTGGAGCACAAAACAGATGTTCTCCTTCTCTTAGCCATTGTCTATGAACTAACTGTCTTTTAGTTCTACAAGTTACTATATAATTAATGATCACCACAAGTCCTTAGATTGATGTCTTTCTAGTCATTTTGGTAGATTCCTCAGGAAGAGTGCTTTGGCACAATAGTCTCTAAGTTCCTGCATGTTGATCACAATTTGTGCCCTTTATACTTGGAACTGAGTTTTGCTGAGAGTAAAATCTTTGGCTCATACTTTCTTTTGTTGAGTATCTTGAATGTGTTAATCTATTTTCTTCTGGCATAAAACATGGTTGTGGAAAAGTTTAATAATCATCTAACTTCTTTCCCTTGTAAGTCTTCTTCTTTTCCTAGATGCACAAAGGATTTTCTTCCCCTTGAACTCCCTTCATTTTACTAGCATATGCTTTCATATTGGTCATTCTGGGTTAATATCCTCAGGTACATGGTATGTTCTTCCATTATGTAAATTCAAATCTTTTTATGTCAGCAAAGTTTTCTTGAATTACAAGTTTTAGTATCTGTTCTGTTGCTTTGCTTGGATTTTTCTTCTTCAGGGGCTCCTTTTATCCATATGTTGGATATTCTTTGCCTGTCTTCAATGTTTATGGTTATTTTTTCAATCCCTTTTTATCTCTTCATTTAAAAAATTTTTCTGTCAGACAAAGACAAATACTGTATGATCCCACTTATATGTGGACTCTAAAAAAAAAAAAATGAAAAAACCAAGCTCATAGAAAAAGAGATCAGATTTGTGATTTCCAGAGGCAGGAGATGGAAGGTGGGGGAATTGGATGAAGGTAATCAAAAGGTACAGACTTCTAGTTATAAGCACTGGGGATTAATGTACAACATGATGCTGAGTTAACACTGCTGTATGATATATTTGAAAGTTGCTGAGAGTAGATCCTAAAAGTTCTCATCACAAGGAAAGAAACTTTTTCTTTATTTGGGTATCTATATGTGGTGATGGATTTTAACTAAACTTATTGTGTTAATCATTTTGCAGTATATGTAAGTCAAGTCATGCTGTACACCTTAAAATTGTACAATGCTATATGTCAGTTATATCTCAATAAAACTGAAAGAAAAAATATTTTTCATTTTCACTCTGTGTTTGTGCTGTATTCCTTCTAGTTTTTTTTTTAAATTTTTATTGATGTTTTAATAGTTTATAACATTGTGAAGTTTTAGTTGTATATTATTGTTTGTCAGTCACTCTGTGAGTGAATCCCTTCACCCTTTGTGCCCACCCTCTGCCCCCCTTTTCCCTGGTAACCACCAAACAGTTCTCTCTGTCCATGTGTTAATTTATATTCCACATATGAGTGAAGTCATACAGTGTTTGTCTTTTTCTCTCTCGTTTATTTCATTTAACCTAATACCTTCTAGGTCCATCCATGTTGTTGCAAATGGGACAATTTTGTCTTTTTTTATGGCTGAGTAGTAGTCCATTGTATATATATACCACATCTTCTTTATCCAGTCATCAATTGAGAGACACTTGGGTTGCTTCCACTTCTTCACTATAGTGAGTAATGCTGCAATGAACATAGGGGTGCATAAGCCTCTTTGGATGGTTGACTTCAGGTCCGTTGGGTAGCTTCTCAGTAGTGGGATTGCTGGATCATAAGATATTTATAGTTAGTTTTAATTTCTGAAGTTTTCTTTTATTTCTCATTCTGTCATCAGTTCTGTCACCCCATTTCTCAGTTCTTCTGATTCTGGTTCATGTTATCATGTTTTATATCATTTTCTTAATGTCTTTTAGCTTATTTTGAAATAATATGTTAACAGTTTTGATCTGTTTTGTGGGCTTGTCTTTCTGGCATCTTTTCAGTGTACATAGCCAACTCTTTGTTCTCTTTTTTTTTTGATAACTTGACCTTAATACTTTTGTTCATTTATTGCTCCTTTTTATGTGAAATTAGTTTTCCTGAAATTTTAAAATGAGGTGGGGCTCAGTAAAGTTTTTTTAACTTCAGAGAGCTCTTTCTTCTGTTGTTTTTGTGTAGCGTTCTTGCTTTCTGAGATTTCTTGGCTGTATATCCCTTCCTGTTGTCCTTGGGCTGCTGAATTTTTATTCCACTCCCATCAGCCTCTCTTTAGTTTGGAATCTTTTTTCAGAAGGAGCTTTAGCCAGTCAATTTTGAGAATTTACAGAGGCTCAACTGCTCCAGCCTTTTCAGTCCTACTTACTACTGCCTGTATACATTCATCTGGGATTCGAGAGGGCAGAGCCCTTCCTTGTTTTGAGTTGCTCTTCAGATTGACTCATGGTGCTTTCCAGTGAATACCTATTGGCTCTTTGGGATTCTCCTGTTGCTGGGTCTGTCAGATTCCACCTGTTGCTTCCTTTAGCTGTCTTCTGCATAGATGGTACTACCATGCCAGTCTTATCACTGTTGACTGTGCTGTTGTAGCTGCCACCATCCTTCCATAGTCTCTCCAATCTGTTTAGAAAAAGAAATAAAATAGTTCATACGTAATTTTTGTATCTGATTTCTTCCTTTAGTCTATTTTATCTATTGCCATTGCTTGATTCAAGTATTTCACTTGGACTGTTTCATTGACATGGAAGAAACTAGTACTTACTAAGTCCCCACTGTGTGCCAGATAGTCTGCTGAGAACTTTATATATATTTTATTTAATTCTAACTACATATCCCTGAACTATGAGTACTGTTATCTCCATTCATAGGTGGAAAACTAAGCACAGATTTGGTAAGTTATAGGAAGCCATGTAACAGAGTTCAAATTCAAACTAAGTCTGTTAAGTCCATCTTCTTTCCATTATACCACACATCCTCTCTGACTGGTTTCTTTTCTTTTCTTTTTATTCCTTTCCAGTTTATCTTCTGTTTGTTATTTGTGTATTTTTGTTTTCTTGCACCAGAATGATTTTTCTAGCATGCATATCTGATCATATTGCTTTCCTTCTGCTTAACATTTTGAGCTTGTTCTTCTGCACCTTCAAAAATAAATTTCTAATATTTTAATATGAAATAGAAGGCATTTTAGAAGCTCATTCTTCTTACTTCCTACCCCCTCATCTCCAGATTCCATTCTGTTTTTTTAATTCTAGATACTGGGAGTTCCTTCTGTGTGGAATAACCTACTTTTTTATTTGCCTGCTGAATTCCTCTTCAACCTTTAAGATTCAGTTCAAGGTTACTTCCTGTGCAGAGTGAGAGTCAAGCTGATTTCTAGGTTTCAGCAGAAGGAATTAACTGTATGTTAATTTGTAATGATTTTCTAAGACCATTTTTGTAAATTCAGTTAGGGTCTATTTTCATCTTATGATTTTTGTTTTCTTTTGTAGACTTCGAACTGTAGGAACTCAGGTGATGCATATAAAAGTAGTGTAAATCCCATGTGCTTCTCTTATTTTTATTCTGTAGGGGCCTAGCATATTGTTTATTTAACTTATCTGTTCAAAAACAATTGAATTGAATTAAACATGTATGTCTATAGAATGAAGACTCATCGATACTTCAGATGAGTATATACGTAAGATTCCCAGGTAGGAGTAAGAAAGTATGTATGTGATTGGTGAATTGGACAGTTGATTCTACCTTAACTATATAAAAAAGGGATCTTTTGTTTACTGGATTAGATACTCTTATTTTCTGGTTATTTCTGCTGTTATCAAACTACTGTTCTTTAAAGCTTCAGAGTTCCCTATTGTATTATAATAATGCAAAATTGTTCTCTAGACTTTTGTTGTTTGCTAGTGCTTTTGGCCTTACTTTACATTATTCATTTTATGCCTTATTGTATATATAATCAGAAGATTTCCTTGGTTCTGATTTTTTTGCTGTTTATGTCCTTGCATAGTTGTGTATCTTTATACATTATATGTACTGTTGGAGTAAGGTTGCTAAAGAAGTTTTGTGGTGAATATCACTTCAGTGCAATAGCCTAAAATTATACCATGATTATGAAAATTTTATATTCTTGAGTCAATGGGTAAACTTCAGGAGCACCTTGAATTTTTTGAGATTTCTGTGTACAATTTTATGCATTTCTCTGGAAAAATAATCCCTAGCTTTTGTCAAATTCTGAATGTTGTCTGTAACCTCAAAAAAGTTAAGATCCATAGTTGCTTAAGGGGATAGAGGATCTTTGTAGTGGACCCATGCCATTCATTACTTTTAAAGATAGTTGTAATATCAGTTGTAATGTATTTTCAGTCTCCTAAAGGATCTGTTGCTCTTGTTAAATTGGCTTTCTTCTTTATGAACTTTGAGATACCATAGACTTGTATATTAGTGTGAGTTTGTTTTTTTCAACTAACAAGTTGATTTCATCTTGTCAATTTTTTGACATTGATCAATATATATATATATATATGTAATAACAAGCTTTTTTTTTCAGAAATGCGCGATAAAATGAGAAAATGGAGAGAAGAAAACTCACGAAATAGTGAGCAAATTGTGGAAGTTGGAGAGGAATTAATTAATGAATATGCTTCTAAGCTTGGAGATGATAGTAAGTTTTTTAATATATTGTATTCATACTCAGCACATGTTCCATTTATGCTCCTTAGTTTTTGTAAAAACCATCTTTTATTATGTTTTTTCTGTTCATTTCACTCTATTTGTGATTTGTCACCTTTTAATAAACTTTTCAGGAAGTCTAATGATACTTTGTTTTGAGAAGGATTTATTATTGCTGGTAGTGGGGAAGCTATCAAATAGGCATTTTTGTTTTAAAGCTTACATGGCTGCAGTTGTGGTCTGGTCAAAATGTATTTCATAAATAATCTTTTAGAATGGTAAAGGTATTAAATAATTGGAAATTTTTTTACCTGAAAAGATATTAAAATATTTTACGTTGCTGAAAGCATGTAAGGATGCTTTCTTTTCTTAATTCCAGACATAATAAATCAATTTTCAGTTATAAGTAATGTTCTCTAACAGAAACAAGAATTCATTATTTCATTTCTGTTGGGAGCTTTTTATATTAAATTCAGTTTTTTTTCTTTATATATATATCTAGTTTGGATCATATATGAACAGGTGATGATTGCGGCCCTAGACTATGGTCGAGATGACTTGGCATTGGTAGGTATTTAAACTAATTATATTTTATTTTATATTTAATTTGCTTCACGAATTATATGTAAGCAGTTAAGAATTAGTATATGGCTTGTATTGAATGCTTTCTATAGCAGATTTTCAATGCTACTCTTCAGAGTAGATTGGACTAACTAGGTACTTTGGGACACAATGTGTTCTTAAATCTTTTTAGCAACTCTGAGAAGTAGATATTTAGTATCCCAGTTTTACGGAAGAGGTTAGATTAGTTGGAAGGTTATCCACTTAATTGGTGAATTATGCTATATTATAGAGTTTATAAGAAGCAGATTAAAACAAGTTTACCTCTGGGTTGTTGAATGACTTTTGTAGTACATAATGTTAAAAACTGTTTTGTGATATTGTAAATGTATATCTTAAATTATTAGAAAATTTTAACATGTACAAAACATGACTTAAAATACTAATACTGCTTTTAAAAAAAGAATGATAATGCTATATTTTGAACATTCATGTGCTAGGCACTATGCTAAATGCTTTATGTCATGCTTTATTTAATCTTCACAGTTATTTCCTAGTTTGATTTGTGTTTGATATTATCATTATATTTATTTTATAAATCAGGAAGCAAAGGTTTCTGTTCCTGTTATCCTGAGTTCTTAAGTACTACTTCATGCTGCTTCCTCATTAAAGCCAAAAAGAATTACACAAAAACAGAAAGTGGCAATACCAGGAGAACATAGTCTGAGTTAACATTATTCTTTTCAAGGTATTTGTGTTAGGTTGGCTATACACATAATTCCAGTGGAGCTGCCAGTGGTAAAAAATATTTCACAGAACATTTTGGGTTAGTTTTAGGATCTATGAGACACACATAGTCTTTTGAATATTCACAGAGGTGGCAGCTTGTATCTTGAGGGAAATTTTGCATTTTTTTTTTGAAATAGCCAAATGCCATTTGATAAAGTAGGAGATCAAATTAGATAATAATAATGATGAACAAAGCAGGAGATCAAATTAAATAATTTTTTTGGTAACACTATTTTTTAATGGTTCAGAATTTCTACACAGTTTAGCTGACAAGTAGTATGAGTTTTGCATGATGTTAAAGAAATAAATGAATATTATCTTCAGTTTTGACTAACTTGAATATTTTTCTTAAGCTGGCAATTATTCAGCCACAGACTTTGAAGCTATTCTTCTAGGTCATATTAAAGCTTATTTTATTACTGGTTAATAGTTTCTTCACTAGTTAAAGGCCTTTTTTGGTCACTTATCCTTTGGGGCACTAGAATGGACCATTTTCATAGTCCTTACCTACTAGCACTTCTAAAACTCTTATAATTTCTCTTATGTTGCTGAGAACATAGTAGATGTTCAGTTAATATTTGATTCTTTATTTAGTTGAGTTGATGGGTGAATTATGGATATCCGCCCAAAGGAGATTGGTACTCCATAGATATGGTGTCTGTATTTTGTGACCACAAATCAGGATATGTGTGTTAACAAGATGATTGATTAATATATGATTTCAACAGGGCAAAATTAAACAAAGTGTTTATAGTATTTGCTAGGGACTTGAGAGTTCTACCAAAGAACTTAATTTTTATCAGGACAATGTTTATGCAATAGTTAGGAGGAAAAGGCCAGGAAATTATTGTAGGCAATTAATGGGGCCTGACACATTATGGAAGCAATTTTTAGAGGAGTAATATGGTTAGTAGTATTTGAAGCATTATTAGTGGACCTCATGATCTGCTCATTTTCCCAGTTAAAAGCATGATTAGTTTCTGAGAACTGATTGTTGCCTTCACTGTAATGTCAGAGTTCTTTCACCACATTATTCATTACTGATTAATTTCACTTCATGTCATTAGATCACACAAATGAAATTATTTAAGAAGATACATTGAAGACTATGTAGGCCATTCCTTGTAGCTCATTTAGTATATGTAATGTAATTACTACTCTTCAAGTTTTTTTTACCAATTATTTTTTCAGTTTTGTCTTCAGGAGTTGAGAAGACAGTTCCCTGGCAGTCACAGAGTCAAGCGACTAACTGGCATGAGATTTGAAGCCATGGAAAGGTAACTGAATTTTGTAAACAGTGTAATCCTGTTTTAAAATGGCAAAGGTGGGGCTTACATTTAGTCCCTCGTTCACCCATGGCAGAGTTGTTAATTGTGTCAGATCTTTTGCTGCTGAGCTTCAGAATAGTGTCAGAGTGCTTCTCAGCATAAATCCTGCCTGTTACTCCCAGGAAATAGGATTTGACATGAGTGTAATCCATTTAGCATTTCTGGTGTAGTGAAATGGAATCATGCTTGGAGTAAGAACTGACTTCAAATCCTGGTGCTAGGATGTATTAGTGGCAGATCTGGCAAATTATTTAACTTCTTTGTCTTTCTAGCCTCACTCCTTTGTAAAACAAGAATATTACCAACTTCTCGGGGTTGTTTTGGGAAATAGTAATGATATATGTGTAGTACCCTCACAGGCACCCAAGGTATAGAGGCTGCTATTATTATTTTTTTATTGAGATATAATTGACACATAGCATGTATTAGTTTCAGGTATAAAACATAGTGATTTGATATATGTGTATATTGTGAGATGATTACAACATTAAGTTCATCCATCACCACACATACTTAAAACTTTTTTTTCTTGTGATTAGAACTTTTAAGGTCTACTCTCTTAGCAACTTTCAAATATACAACATAATATTTTTAAGTATAGTAACCATTGCTGTACATTACATTTCCAGGACTTATTTATTTTATAACTAGTAGTTTGTACCTTTTGACCACTTTCACCCATTTCACATACCTCCCACCTCCACCTCTGGCAACCGCCAATCTGTTCTCTGTGTGTGAGGTCAGATTCTTTTTGATTTTACATATGAGTGAGATCATACAATATTTGTTTTTCTCTGTCTGGCTTATTACACTTAGCATAATGCCCTTACGATCCATCCAGGTTGTCATATATGGCAGAATTTCCTTCTTTTTTATGGCTGAATAATATTCCATTGTATATATATCACAAGTTGTTTATCCATTCATCTGTCAGTGGACATTTAGGTTGTTTCCATGTCTTGGCTATTGTAAATAATGCTGCAGTGAACATGAGGGTGCACATATCTTGTCAACATAGTGATTTTGTTTCCTTTGGATAAGTATCCAGAAATAGCATTGCTGGATCAAATGGTAGTTCTGTTTTTAATTTTTTTTGTGGGTGTGTGTGTGAGGAAGATTGAGCTAACATCTGTTGCCAATCTTCCTCTTTTTTACTGAGGAAGATTGGCCCCGGGCTAACATCCGTGCCTATCTTCCTCTGCTTTGTATGTGGAACACCTGCCACAGCATGGCTTGATATGCGGTGTGTAGGTCTGTGCCCAGGATCTGAACCCACAAACCTCAGGCCGCTGAAGCAGAGCACATGAACTTAACCACTACGCCACCGGGCCAGCCCCTGTTTTTAATTTTTTAAGGAACCTCCTTACTGTTTTCCATAGTGACTGTACCAGTTTACATTCCCACCAACAGTGCACAAGGGTTCCCTTTTCTCTGCCTCCTCACCAACACTTGTTATGTCTTGTCTTTTTGATGATAACCATTCTAACATATATGAGGTGATATCTCCTGGTTTTGATTTGCATGTCCCTGATGGTTTGTGAGGTTGAGCACCTTTTCATGTACCTGTGGCCATTTGTATGTCTTCTTTGGAAAAATGTCTTTGCAGTTCCTCTGCTCATTTTTTACTTGGATTTGTTTGTTTTTTTTTGCTGTTGAGTTGTATGAGTTTTTTATATATTTTGGATATTAATCTCTTATCAGATATATGATTTGCAAATATTTTCTCTTATTCCATAGGTTGCCTTTTCATTTTGTTGTTGGTTTCCTTTGCTGTACAGAAGCTTTGTAGTTTGATGTAGTCCCACTTGTGTATTTTTGCTTCTGCTGCCTTTGCTTTTGTTGTAAAATCCAAAAAATCTGAAGTCAAGGAGCTTACCCCATATGTTTTCTTCTAGGAGTTTTATGGTTTCAGGTCTTACATTCAGATCTTTAATCCATTTTGAGTTGATTTTTGTGTGTGGTGTAAAGATGGTGGTCCAGTTTCATTCTTCTGCATGTATCTGTCCAGGTTTCCCAACACTATTTATCGAAGACTATTCTTCCCCCGTTGTGTATTCTTAGCTCCTTTGTTGTAAATTAATTGACCATATCTGCATGGGTTTATTTCTGGGCTCTCTGTTCTGTTCTATTGATCTATGTGTCTGTTTTTATGCCAGTATCATATTGTTTTGATTACTGTACCTTTGTAATATAGTTTGAAATCGGGAAGCGTGATACCACTAGCTTTGTTCTTTTCAAGAGTATGTTGGCTATTCGGGGTCTCTTGTGGTTCCATACAAATTTTAGGATTATTCTATTTCTGTGAAAAATGCCATTGGAATTTTGATAGAGGTTGCACTGAATCAGTAGATTGTTTTGAGTAGTGTGAACATTTTACCAAAATTAATTCTTCCAGTTCATGAGCAAAGAATATCCTTTCATTTATTTGTGTCTTCTTCTTTCGTCAGTGTCTTATATTTTCAGTGTACAGGGCTTTCACTTCTCTGTTATATTTATTCCTAGGTATTTTATTCTTTTTGATGCAATTGTAAATGGGATTGTTTTCTTACTTCTCTTCCTGATAGATCATTATTAGTATATTGAAACACAACTGATTTTTATATATTGATTTTGTATCCTGCAATCTTATTGAATTTGTTTGTTAGTTCTAACAGTTTTTGGTGGAGTCTTGTGCTCCAGTAAGTTGTTATTGTCTGTATTCACCTGTCTCAATTTTGGGGGCAGAGGTTCACCCTATAACTTTAATTCTCTAATGGATCTAAGATGAGTTGTCAGTTTGTTCAGTTTGTTCAGCTTTTTTCTTGTGAGGTTGGGAGTGATGACTTCCAAGGTGTTTACATGCTGGACCAGTGACCAAAAATCTTGAGCATCTTTTCATAAAATTATTGGCCATTTGTATATCTTCATTGGAGAAAGTGTATTCATATTCTTTGTTTTTAAATTGGGTTGTCTTTTTATTATTTAGTTGTAATAAGAGTTCTTTATATATAGTCTAGATACAGTCCCTTATCAGATATATGATTTGCAAAAATTTTCTCACATTATGTGACTTGTTTTTTCACTTGCTTAATGGTGTCCTTTGATTACAAAAGTTTTTGATTTTTTTATGAAGTCCAGTTCATTTTTTCTTTTGTTGTTTGTACTGTTGGTATTATATCTAGAAACCATTGCCTAATCCAAGGTCACAAAGATTACACCTATCTTTTCTTTTAAGAGCTTTATGGTTTTAGTTTTTACGTTTGGATCTTTAACCCATTAATATTTTTTATGGTGTGAGGTAGATATCCAACTTCATTCTTTTCCATGTGGATATCCACTTGTCCTGGCACCATTTGTTGTAAAGACCATGCTTTCCCCATTTAATTGTCTTGGCACCCTTGTTGAAAATCAGTTGAATGTGAATATGAGTGTTGATTTCTGGGCTTTCAATTCTATTCCATTGATCTATATGTTAATCATATACCACACCATATTGATTCTACACTGTATTGATGTTGTAGATTTGTACTAAGTTCTGAAATTGGGAAGTGCAAGTCCTTCAACTTTGTTCTTTTTTTCAAGATTGTTTTGTTTATTCTGAGTCCCTTGAATTTACATATGAATTTTAGGATCAGCTTATTCCTTCTTAACTTTGTAACTTGGTGTTTTAGGTAAGACAGAATTAACTTGTACCTCAATTGTAGTAGCTTTTTTTTCAAGCAGGATGTATTGATACAATTTTTCTCAACCCCTTTACTCCTTGGCTTTTGGTTTCTATAGTTGTGTGTGTGTGAGTTTTAATCTTTTTGCATCCTCTCTGCAAGTAAGCAAAGGGCATAGGTAAAGAAAAATAAGTAAAATATTATTATTTTAGGTTAACAGAAAATAATTTTGAATCAGAGGTCAGAATGGAAGAAATCGGCAGAGAATTGCTCCTGAATCAGTATTCTAATCTAATATCACTTCTTGTTTTATTTCAAGTAGTATGAATTCCTAGACCATTCTTAAAATATGTGAATAGCAAAACACATCCCAGAATCCAAGATGAATGATTTTTAAAATTATCTTGCAAAGTTTTGAGAGGTACTAATTTGCAAAGCACACGTTTTAGTAGTTACTATCCCTCTACCCCCTTTCCAACCATACAGAAAATTGATATGGTAATTTGGTATGGTTAATACTTATTCTTAAGTATTGACTCAGGTTTTCTAAGAAATCTAGTGAACTTTAACATCTTTAACCCTTATTCTTTAATTGGAACATACGTCATCATTTTACCTAGTAAGATTTTAGTTTTTTTCTGAAAGAGTGACTATTATGTGTCTTCGTCACATTGGACCATTAACAATTGATTGTCATACATAATTGGGTGAATTAGAATGACCTGTGACATTTAAAAAAATATGTAGTTGCCTAGTCCCCACTATACTGAGATCAGTCTTTTAGGGGTGTAATGTAGATCTTTTTTTAAAAAGTGCTGCAGGTGAATAGACAAGTAGGTTTGAGAACATTGCTGACTAAAGGTTAGACCTTCGGCGTGTTAGGAATCTTTAGAGAAATAGAACCAAGAGGAGATTTATACATAGATGGAGATTTATTATGAGGAATTGGCTTATGTGATTATGGAGGCTATGAAGTCCCAGGATCTGCCATCTGCAAGCTGGAGACCCAGGAAAGCTGATGCTGTAATTCAGTCTAAGCCAAGTCTGAAGGCCTGAGAACCAAGGGAGCCACTGTTGTAAATCTCAGTCTGAGGGCAGGGGGAGAGGAGATAAGATGTCCCAGCTCTGCAGTGAAGCAGTAAAAAGGGGTGAATTCCTCCTTCCTCTGCTTTTGTTCTATTCAGGCCCTCAAGAGATTGGATGATGCCCACCCTCATTGGGAAAGGCCATCTATTTTACTGAGTCTCTGAATTCAAGTGCCAATCTTACCTGGAAGCACCTTCCGACATACCCAGAAATAATGTTTAATCTGGTCACCCCTTGACCAGTCAAGTTGACACATAAAATTAACCATCACACTCAGTTTTTATATGTTATTTTTTATTATAGTATATCTTAAATATGTTCCAATATAAAACTAGGTATTAGTGCCTTGTGTGTATAGATTTTGTACAACTGTGTAAAAATGTAAGGGGGCTGGCCCCGGGGCGTGGTGGTTAAGTTCGGCACTCTCCACTTCAGCAGCCCGAGTTCACAGGTTCAGATCCTGGGTGCAGACCTACACCACTTGTCAGCCATGTTGTCTCAGTGACCCACGTACAAAATGGAGGAAAGATTGGCACAGATGTTAGCTCAGGGCTAATCTTCCTCAAACAAACAAAAAAAAAGATTGGCAACAGATATTAGTTCAGAGTGAATCTTCCTCACCAAAGAAAAAAATAAAACACAAAAACAATGTAAGTTTCCTAATAAAATACCAGAAAAACTAGAAAACTACTAAAATTTAGATTATTATGTTAATGCAATGAATGAATAGTTTCCTGTCTCCTTCTGTCATTTCTGATATTTTTCCCAGAGGTTATATAGGTGGAAAAACATTCCCAGGTGATTCTCATGTACTGCCTCATGAGAACCCCTGCTCTGTAGCACTCATTTTGCCCTTGTTTGTATGCTTTATTATTTTGTTTTATTATTATTTAATGATTTTATTTTCTGTTTCCCCATATACTTGCAGGTTCTTATGAGGCTAGCATACCTACTATATTACCATGTATTTGATGTCCAAACTAATTTTCTTTCTTTGAACTATTGATTGCTAAGTCTGACTGACTTAGTGTGCATTGATGACATTTGGCCTTCACATAGTATGGACCCATTTACAAATTAAGTCTGCTTTTATTTTCTCAGTAGTCTTACTACAGTTAAAGTATTCTTACCGCTTGGCATGATTTTAATCACAAATACAGACTTGGGCACTAAAATTGTGGGACAGTGTTCAGTTAAAAGATGTTGAATATCATTAAGAAAAAAATATAAAATTAAAAAATTCTCAGTGGGAACTTATGAATGGGTCTCAAGAACGTATCTGTTGTTCCTAGTTTTAGAAACACTGCTGTAAAAGTTTCTAAACATTGTTTTTTGCTTTCTCTAAAGATTTATATCCAGAAGAGGAGAAATTGAATGGAAGGGAGTTGGGGGTTGTTGATATAGTTAGGAAGGAATTTCAGAATCACTCAGCAATTAACTTGCATCCCAGTCAAGATTACCATATATAAGAGTACATAGGTAAAGTTCTTTATGTGATTTCTGATGTATTCCTCTCTTTGATTCACTATCACATAATGTTAATTTTGGCTTCTTAGTTATATGCTGTATTTGATTATTTTTTTCGTTGGTAAATTTGTTAACTGTTTCCCTTATGCGATTGTAACCCAACAAAGAGTAAGTATTGCGTGTGCATGCTTAATGGGTGCTTAATGAATTGAACTGAACCAGCTCGACTAAGAAAAGCTACCATAGGGGCCAGCCCAGTGGCATAGCGGTTAAGTTCGCTCGGTCCGCTTCGGGTTTCACAGGTTCGGATCCTGGGTGTGGACAGATGCACCGCTTGTCAAGCCATGCTGTGGCAGTGTCCCATATAAAGTAGAGGGAGATGGGCACGGATGTTAGCCCAGGGCCAGTCTTCCTCAGCAAAAAAGAGGAGGATTGGCAATGGATGTTAGCTCAGGGCTAGTCTTCCCTTGCAAAAAAAGAAAAGCTACCATAAATATTCGTTAAAGGAGAATGAATACATAGATAATTTCCTTATGAGTGTATTTGTTAAAATTAAACTTTTTCTTATGTTTTGTTGGCTGTAATTCTAGGTATAACTAGGATCCCAAAGTTATCTCTCTCTTTCTATTGCTAGTTTTTAACTTTGTATTTAGGCCAAATTGAATCAGTATATTTTTGAAGTAAGTTTTTCTATAAATACTTTATACATGATTTTTTTTCCTTAAAAAAATGACACTGTAGCAAACTTACTGTTATATGAAGATCAGAAGAGACTTGGACAGCAATTGTAAATGCGTTCAGAGCCTGGAGAGTTTAATCTTTTTCTGTATTTATTATTTGTTGTTAAATTTTAAGGTAGTGATTCTTGATGTTTCTTTTTAAATAGATATGATGATGCTATACAGCTATATGATCGAATTTTACAAGAAGATCCAACTAACACTGTAAGTTAGCTGATTGTCCTGAAGATCATCTAAAGTTTATTTTAAAAGGCAAAATTATGGCACCAAGATTTTTGATGGTGAATACGATGTAGTCTATACAGGAGTTGAAATATAATGATGTATATCTGAAGTTTATATAATATTATAGACCATTCTTACCTCAATTTAAAAAAAAAGTGAAATTGGGGACGGCCCAGTGGCGTAGTAGTTAAGTTCGTGTGCTCTGCTTCAGTGGCCCAGGTTTTGCAGGTTTGAATCCGGGTGCAGACTGATGCACTGCTCATCAAGCCATGCTGTGGTGGTGTCCCATGTACAAAATAAGAGGAAGATGGGCACGGATGTTAGCTCAGGGCCAGTCTTTCTCAGCAAAAAGGGAAGATTGGCAACAGATGTTAGCCCAGGGCCAGTCTTCCTCACCAAAAAAAAGCAAAATTAATTCATTTTGGAAACAATGGAAAAATACATGTGGAACCAGGTTTTATCTTTTTATTCTAAATATTTCATTATGGGCCATATTCTTTTTTAATAGATTTAAAACTGTTCAGTAAAATTTGACTTACTTCTTGTTAGAGAGAAGCTAGTTGAAATTTGGAAAGAAAGAATTTTATGTGCTTGCATAAAAGTCCAGCAGAGCTCATTGTTTTTGTGATATTTTAAAGTTTGTGAAACAGTAGCTTGCCTCTTTTGGGTAGTTATATTTTATTTGCATGAAAAATGAAAGAAATCATCTCTGTAATTAGTATATGGAATTAATGAAGGTGTTTTATTTTGGTTTTGCTTTTTTCTCCCTTTTATCTGGATAAGAATATATATATATAAAGAAAAAATATATATATCTTTAATTTATCCTGATTTTGAACAAATATTTGTATCAGTTTATTGGGCAGAGTATTTGTTACAAATGTACTATTTAGTATTATTTGTTTTAAAAAACCCTGGTGAAGAAAAATTTTTTTAATGTTAACATTTTAGTTTTCTATATTGGCATAATGGCTCCCCCGAGGCTTACCTTTTACTAAATGAAAAGGTGAAGAGACACTTTGGATAACATCAGACATTTTAATGTTTTGTGTTAATATGTCCATGCACACATATGCCTGCTAAAAGAGAAATATTTTTAGAAGTTTTTAAACAAAAACCAGTTTGAGTTTTTTTCCTTTTATAAAAGGAGAAATTTTTGTATTAACACATAATACAAATACTTGAAGGTGTTGCCTTATTTGGCAAGTATTTCATTAAAAATGCACGTTTTAAGAAAGTCATATAATGTATAATTATGGATTATAAGATGCAGAAATGCTTAATAATTGAACATCAATAACTTGATTCATTTTAAATAAATTATGCTAAGTTGGGAAATTATTTAATAGTGAAGTGTGCAGTTTCTAGGTAGCATTTATCCCAGGCATTCATTGGTTATAAATCCTTGATCTTGGCTTTCCCCTTTTGATACTCTGTAGTAACACTTATGTATATTGCTTAAATGGTAGCATTTTTTTCCAGCTTTATTGGGATATAATTGACTAAATTATATTTTGAAAGTTTATGTTATACAACATGGTGATTTAATATATGTACATATTTTGAAATGGTTTAGATTTTTCCCAACCCAGGGAAATTTTCTCTGGAAACTTCCTAGGGTTTTTTCCTTTGGTAGATATTTAGATGGCAGGGGTTCATTATTTTGTGATGATTCTCAGAATATAGAAAGTTCAGGGAAAAGTTTTGACAGAGCTGCAAGCCTACTTGTTATAAAAAATAAAAATAAGAAACAGCTTCTGTTAGTTTTATCTAGATATTCCCAATAAAAAGTTAAAATTGGAAAGTTTTGAATAATTTTTTAATCTTAACTATTCTAATACCTTGCCATCTGTTTTAATATAACAGTCCCTTATTAAGTGCACCATTTTTCTTTTCCTGAAGATTTTCTCAGGTACTTATTTCGATTATAAGACTTCACCACAGTTTTCAAAGGTATTCATTTTTCATGCAGCCATATATTGAAAAAAATGAAATCAAGTTTCTGGGAAAAGTTTGAGTTTCATATATTTTTGTCATTCCAGGTTAGAAATCAGTAGCTTATAATTTATTTTCTTGCAATTAGGAGTCAAACATTTTACTTCTGTGTCAGTTTAAGTTGGGGATCTTTTTAGTAAATCATTTCACTTCAGATCTAAGATAATATGTAATTATATATTGTTCTGTCCTTGTAGTAGTATAACTAAGGATAAGGATGAAACCGGACTTTCCCATCTTTGAGATAATACATTAAAGTTGCTTTCGAAAAAGAAATTGTGATGTTTTCTACATGGTAACTTAACTATTTCATAGAAATGAAATCTTCCCCTACTAGTCTGTGTTAGTTCTAGGTCTTATGGCTTTGTTATTTCCCTCAATGTCTCCCACAGTGCTTTCTATGTATGGAGTAACAGAAACAGTGTCTTTATTCTTAGTAACACCAACACTTTGGTCGCTTGTGACAGATACTCAGTAAACATTTATAGGACAAAAGGGACTGAAGGGAGATTAAAGATACTGTTTGATGAAAGAATAATACATTTGGCAAAGCTGAATTTAGTCACCTTGTTCTAAAATATTTACCTAAAACTTAGGGATTTAATTGCTACCTCCTCATACATAGTCTATAAGGGGAACTGTTTGAATTTCTCTTTTTAGCCAGTCTTAAAGCCATAAAACATGCAAAGTACAATTATGTGTTGCTTAACGACAGGAATACTTTCTGAGAAATGCATTATTAGACAATTTCATTGTTATGCAAACATCATAGAGTATACTTAGACAAATCTAGATGGTATAGCCTACTACACACCTAGGCTGTATGGTACTAATCTTATGGCACCATCGTCATATATGCGATCCATCCTTGACCAAGATGTTGTTATGTGGCGCATGACTGTAGATGTCAATGCCTCTGTGCTGAGGGTGAAGATGCTGTTAGAATGTCCTTTTCCCAGGGTTATGGGCGTAATCCTTGGAGGCAGGAGAACCCAGAACTCTGTTTTCCCTCTGTTGGCTATGTACCATGTCAGTTGCTTTATATTAATACTTGGAGATTGGTGGTATTACTGAGGTTTGGGGAGGTTAAATATTTTGCCCTTAGTTAGAAAGCTGGTAAGTGATGAGTTGGGATTCAGTTTCTTGTCTTTTTTATTTCAAAGCCTGGACTCTTTGCTCTACCATATTGCCTGTGGAAGAAGTAGTATCATGAAAAATGAAAGGAATAAACAAATATGTTTCAAATGATGTTGGATTGGTGAAATTAGATATTATATGTCCAAAAGAAATTAGTTTCTTAATTATATGTTAATTTATCCCTCACCTATTTTTGGAAGGACTTGGGATAAGGCTTTCATATTTGAAGTCTAATATTCTTCCTAAAGGCTTTAGGATTGAGTTACTTTTAGAGCTTTACTTTTACTTTTCTTCTGAATTCTTGAGATGAAACTTTACATTCATTATAGTGCTTTCATTGTTTCACATAGTGAAATTATTCCAAAAATATTTGTCTACCAACTGTGTGGCAGGCATTGTGTTAGGCCTTGAGCCTGAGCTGAATAATCAAGGATATACATTTTTAATACTTGTCATTTTTTTATTCCCAAAATATTGTTATCAGTATTATTATAAATATTGCTCTTGGTCTTATTTATTGGGAGTCTCTTGATTCTCTCTGATTTTTTGACTTTCACTTCTTCAGAGCAAAAGCCCTCACCTTTGCCACCCCACAACAGGTAGCTCTGTTAGTATAAAGAGGCCTCATTTGTTTTATTCCCCTTGTCTACATCTTGTGGAATGTATATTATATAAAACAATGACAATCATGTTCCTAATTAATAAGCTTAACCTGGCCCTAGTTATAGTGTGTTTTATTGTTTAGCCTTCTGCATTAAAGTCATCAGATGGAAGGGATGTAAATTTAATAATTTGTACAGTGCTTCCCAGTCCCTGATTATTCACTCCAGCCTCAAACATATAGTCTTGATTACACACTGTGCTGCTGTCTCCTATGCCTTTGCTATTGTGTTCTTCCTACTGTGCAGTGTTCTCCACATAATTTCCTCTTCTGCTTCTTTAATGTCTGCTTGCCCTTTTTATCTCAGTACATGTATCACATCTGGTACTCTCTTTGCTTCCTGCCCTTCCACCTCCTCTACTCTGCCACAGCCTATGTTAGGCTCTCCGTGTTGCCACAACACCCTAGATATCTCTATCATTATCTTTTTATTTGATATGTCTTCCTCTCATGAGACTGAGCTCCTGCAAAGAATTATCTATTCCTTTTTTTATTCTTATATTTTCATTGTCTAGCACAGTACCTGGAAAACAATAGATGTTCAGTAATGTTTGATGAATGCATAAATAAATGGCACTGATTTTTTTATTTATCATTTTAAAAACTTTAAAATGCAAGTTTTAAATGTTTTGTCTATTACAAAATATGTCTTTCAGGACCTTTATTATTCTTTTGAAAGACTTGTAGATAGATTTTTTTCTTAAAATTGTGAAAAGAGTTATCAGAAGCCACATTTGTATAATGACATTCAAGTGCCCATGGTGAGATTTTTCTTTTTTCTAATCTCCACTATCCTTCTATCTCTTAAGATACAGATTTTATGAATGAGACAGAGTAAAGGACTTTAGGCTGGATAAAGATTAGGATTCCCTGCTGGCTTGTAATTATCAGAATCTGGATGGTTATTTATTTGAATGAAATGATGCATACATTGTGCACATCAAAAGTAAAGCATATGTGATTGTTAGAGGAATGTTTGAATTCCCCAGTGGGATGTCATGGAGTATGTTTATAAACTCCCACTAAGCAGTAGTTCTACAATGGTATTTCACTGGCATTGAGATAATAATTTGCACAGTCAAATTACCTTCTTTACAAAAACCCAGGGAATCATGAAGGCCTAATCCTTTATTAATGTCAACCCGTAGGCTGCAAGAAAGCGTAAGATTGCCATTCGAAAAGCCCAGGGGAAAAATGTGGAGGCCATTCGGGAACTGAATGAGTATCTGGAACAGTGAGTGTCTTACAAGAGGATTGTGTTTTGTTATTCTGATAAATCTTTTTTAATTAAAATGGAATTTGCATTTGATTTTCCTTTTTGCCTCCATGCTGTTCATTTACAGAATATCTACACACTTACTTTTTTCCCTTTCCTCTGACCAGATTTGTTGGAGACCAAGAAGCCTGGCATGAACTCGCAGAACTTTATATCAATGAACATGAGTAAGTTGTTAAACACACACAAAATTTTGTTAGAGTGCAATTTTCATCAGTGTATACGTTATGAAGTCATAATGGTTTCCAAAGGCTTGGTAAGAAGATATGAATTACATGTCATTTTAAATGAAAAAAATAAGCAAACAAATGACAAATTACAAATCAACAATTTGTTGATTATAATAGGTGAATTGCTTTAACTAGGTCATTTGTGTTTTGCTAAATTGTTTTTGTTTGGGAAATAAGTTCTTTCAAATATGGATGGTAGTCTTCGGAATTAGAAAGGCCTGCATTTGCTGAGCTAAGGTTATTTTTAATGAATAAAAATTGTGAATTTTTAGAGTTTAAATTGTTCTTGTATACAAAGAGTATTATACCCCCTGCTGTTTAAAAATTCTGTCAATTGTATGCGTTTATTAGCCTTAGTACTAAGAGAATCAACTCTTCCAAAGTAGAAGCATTCTGTTGCCTGGGTAAAAAACCAAGAATAATCAAGAATGTTGAATGCTGTAGGAACTTGCTTATTGGATATTTAATGTTTTTGTTAGCTTTTTTATTGCTGCAGTGACAGGAGGAAATCCCAGTGTGAGAGGATTAGCCCAGTCTTAGTGCAAGTTTTCTAATATCATAGCATTAACGCCAACCTCCATCTAGAGGCAGGATTTTTGTTTTCCCCTTAGTTCTTCTAAATCTGAAGTATATCACATTGTTTCTTTCCTTCTTTTTGAGAAAACAGAATCAGATTCTCATGCACATATTCTTACTGTGCATGAATAGTTAACTTCATCCTCATACTACAAATAGCTGACACGGGAAATAAAATAGAATGAAGACACTTGTCTCTTGTCTTTGCCCAGGGCTATATATGTAATGTGAAATGGAGAGTTAAGGTAGTTATCTGCATAATTCTAATAAAAGTGGGAGCTAAAATAAAAATAGTATCTGTCATTTAATGAATACATATTGTATTCTGGGAACCATTCTTCAGTTCTCTATTCTGTCTGTCAGATTCTCTTTTGTTTTTCACTAGGAAATTATTTTCTGAATCATGTTCAATATAGATGTATGTACGATTATATGTTCACGTATGTAAACATACTCAGGATTCTCTTATGTATGTGAGAGTGGTAGTGTGTTTGGTTTAAATGGTAATGTTTCCATTTTTCATAGTTTTAAAGTAAGCATTTATAAAGTATGCAGTATATAATTTAAATAACATGAAACTGAATTTTTGGAGTGCAGTAAAAAAATTAACGTTAGTTTTATTTTGTCCCTAAAATGACATTTAAAATGTTTTTGTGCCTTTTGAAGATCTTGTGATTGAAAGCATTTACAAACATTTCAAATCATTAGTGAAATTTTTTAAAGTAATACCTAATGTAGAAAATTTGGAAAACCCAATAAAGAATAAAAGGTGAAGACAAAAATCATGTGTAATTGCATCATCCTAAGTTAACTACAGTTTATATTTGATTTTTAACTTCAGTAACTCTTGAAACAAACAGAAACCTAAAGCAGATTAATCTTATAGCTGTAGCTTATGCTTTTCACTTAGTTATATTTTGTCAGAAATTCCTTACCACCATAAACATTCCAAAATGTGATTTTAATGGCTTTATATTATTCTGTCTAATTATTGTACCCTAGTATTCTTAACCAATTTCCTAGGGAAATATAAAGGTTGTTTTTCATTTTTGCTATAATGCTGTACTGATTATTTTTATTTTAATTGTTTCCTTAGGCTAAAATCTTAGAAGTAGAATTACTTGATTATATGATATGCACAATTTTAGTGGTTTTGATAAATTGTTCCTAATAATTCATTAGAAAGATAATGTCAGTTCACTCTCACACCAGCAATTATTAGAGTGTCCCCTTAACAACACTGGGTGCTTTCATTCTTTTTAATCTTTGCAAATTTTGAGTGGTGGAAATTGGTTACACCTTTTAAAAAAATTATTAAGAGCTCTTTGTATAAATGATATGAACCTTTGTCTTGTCAAAAATATATCCGTGTTTGTTATGTCTTTGTAATATTGATTTTTTTGATTTACAGAAACTTAATTTTTTTAGATAGATGTATCAGTTTTTATTGCTTTCATGTTTTCTGTCCTCTAAGAACTATATCAATATATCGCTTTTTTCTGTTTTTCTCAATTTCACTTTTTTGCATGTGTTTCTAATATTTATTTATTTAGTTCTCAAATAGGCTATACTTTGTTTTTAACCTATCATTAAATTTATTTTTATTATTATTTGCTTCCTCTTGTAATGGCCATATTCAGTTTTGCTTTGTTTTAAGTCTCTAAAGAATTTATGGAGATAGAGTTGAATGTACACTTAAGAGAAGTGAACTGAAAAATCCCAAGAAATCAAGAAATACAAAGACAGAAAAGCACCTAAAAAATAATTTCTTTTCAGGGAAAATGATAATTGTATTCATCCTACCCTATAATCTTGTATCACAAAACTCTTTTTGGTTTTAAAGCTAGTTATTTACAAAATGACCATTACTTTTTTTCTATTTGAATACTTAGAAGGAATATTCAGATTTAGAGTGAGTAGAAATAAATATCTTTAGGTTTTTTTGAAACGATGTGAAAATCAGAATCTGTTTGGGCAGATTTGATTTGTTTGGGCAAATCATTGTAGTAGGTGGGATTTTTTTTTGGCAGAGGTGATAAATTACTGTGGGATGTCAGTTTAGCACCGTTTTGAGGACATAGTGGCCAAAATGTAGCAATTTAGGAATTGCTAGATAAATTTAAAATTTTGGCATTTTTTTCTGCATATGAATAGATATAAGCTATTTTAAATATAATAGGGCACAGGCAGCATTGCTAGTCTAGATCTAGAATTTTTTACTCCCAATACATTTCCACAGTAGAATGTTCATATAAGCCTATTCAGTGTTTTTATAGAAAGGAGATACAGAATTCTGCTACATACTTTTTTTATATCTTTGAGTTGCTTTTGTTTAACTTTGCTTCTCATATGTAAATTCTAGTTTTTATTTAGTTATTCCAGTGGTATATGTCACAATAGTTGACCATATTGAGATACGTTACTTTTTCTAAATATAAAAAATTAGTTATAATTTATATCTTAGTACCACCAATACATATTATAAACAAAAACATGTATTTTAAACAAAGACATTTAATATTTTTACTTGATTTGTAGTTAAAACTAGATGTTATATCAGCAAGGAGCAGCTAGTAGTATAAATTAATTTTGATTATGATTATGTTTCCTTTTTGTAGGTCAACCTTACTGTAAAATTCTATAACAAATGAAATTATCAAAATCCTATGAGGAAAAATAATTTTGATAAAACAGTCTAGGGACAAACACTGTAACCTATACATATACTTTTGTGATGAACAGAAGAACTACAAAAACTTTATTTAGTTACTGACTCTGACATGTAATAATAGTGGTTATAATAGATTCAAATTATTTTTACTTCTCTAATCTTAGTCTCATCGAGTCTTTGTTTATAATGAATTAACTTCTTTGTGCATCTGGAATGGCGCTGGCTATGTACCATCCTTAGGAGAATTGAGCACATAATCACTCAAATCAGTTTCCATATGGCTTAATACTCTTGGGTGACTCTGGCTGAGAAAAACTGCATTAGACCATCTCTTGCTCCTTTCAGCTCTAAGTTTATTTGATTCTATATTTTATCCACAAAATTAGTTTGATTTTATACTTTGTAAAATTGAGGGGAAGGGATTCCCTTCTTGTATGTATACTAAATCATTTCTGAGAAAAATATGTTGGCATTCATTTTTCAGTAGAAATTCCTACCTGCCCATTTTATCTTACCTTATGCTGTATATGAACCAGGGTCACAGTTATGCTCAACCCATTTAATTCTCTAAGAACATTTATTCCCAGCATTAATATGAATTTTTGGCATCATCCTACTTAAAGGAACACATTTACAAGGGGACTGTCTTTTTGATGAAGTTGAGTGTTTAAGGTAGAGACCCTTTTCCCTTCTCTTATAGAATAATAAATAAATATCAAATAGGTATTCATATGCTTTTGTTCTAGATATTTATTCAATCATTTGTTCAGTTGTTTCTTATATACCTATCATATGTCAAGAACCAATGCTAGGTTTTGGATATAAAAATGAAAAGGGCTACATAGCTTCGTGATCTTTGATGAGAATCTCTATATAAAGTTCTTCATAAATCTAAAATGCTATGATTTTTGGGTAATCTGCAGGGTGGTTTTGGTTCCTTGAGCCTTTTAGGTTTGATTGCTGTACCCGTTTTTATGTTACCATTGACATCTCCATCACTATCATCATCCATAGTAGTTAAGAGCGTAGGCTGTCTGGAGTGGCACAGCCTGGGTTTCAGTTTACATCTTTGTGCCTCAGTGTTCTCAACTATAGAATGGTGATAATTTCCTTCTTCCTAGAGTTTTATTGGATTAAATGAGTTAATACATGTAACACACCTAGAGAAGTGCATGATATGTAATACGCAGGTAATAAAAGTTAGCTATTATTAGTCAGTACACGTGTGTCAAACTGCAACATGTATATTTTGAAAAGTAAGTATATCAGACATTAGTGTAAAGATAGGTACCTTTGTATATTGGTGACAAAAGCCAAAAATGACTATAGGTAGCCTTTTTCTGTTGGGTACGGTCATCACCTCCTCTCTGGAAACAAATCTTAGCAGCACATGTTCTTTAGGATTTTCTGTAAATAGTAAAGATATTCACATGCTTTAAACATATAAAATACACTAAGGGAAATTATAGTCACGTGATGTGAAATCACTTTTCCAGAGCCTTTCACAGCATTTCTCTCTTTAGGTTTTTAGCAGGATTTTTGTTTCTCTACCACATGATTAAATACCAGTAGAGTTCATATCAAAACCACTAACTTGATCTATTTTTCATAGGTTTAGAAATTTATAACTTCATTATAATTTTGTATTTGACAGTAAACTTAAGTAACTTAAGTCTTTGTAATAGAATATGTTGGTAAATATATGTCTGTAAAGGGTTTTTAGGGGATAGAGAGTATTTAATAAAATGTTTATTTCCTCCTTACACTTGAGCTATTTAAATATTTTAGTAAATGATCGGTGGACTTCTAGAAGTTATTTTATATGTAACCTGATTTTAGATCTTGAAGCCTGTGTTGTTAATAATGTTTGGATGTCATAGTAGTGACCCAGTTTTTAAAATATAGTATCTTTTGATTGTTCATAGGCTGCTTTAGGATTTAAGCCTCTGTTTGTTTATTCATTCCATTAAAAAATTTAACATTATTCATATCTATGAATTTAAGATAACAAGTACCTTATTAATAAAACTAAATTATTTTGGGAATAAAATGCCTGGCGTCACTAAAATTGTTTTTGAATTATTTTAAGGAGTAAAATAAAATTTGTGACTTTTAGTTTCTCTTGATATTTTTCAGCTATGCTAAAGCAGCCTTTTGTTTAGAGGAGCTTATGATGACTAATCCACACAACCACTTATACTGTCAGCAGTATGCTGAAGTAAGTGTTTTCAAAAACAACAATTGTATGTGATTTTATTTTTGTTGGTGTTGGGTATTATTATGGAACTAAGAATGTGTCCTTAATGTTAGGCAAGTATATAAATACTTGAAATATCAGATGAAAATTGACTTGTGAGAGTAAAAGTTTTAAATTTTTAATATTGTAATGGAAATACTGATTTCTCAATTAAAAGCTCTTATTTAAAACAGTGAAATTCTTTGTATTTTTATTTGTATATGTTCTTTCCTAATTATGAATTAATTATTCCACAGTTGTCACCATTTAGTGGTTTCTAGGACATTTACAAAGATTATGATTTTTAAATCCATATTCTAGGAAATTCGTATTAAAGTCAATATTTTGGGAAGTAGGAAGTATTTATTTTATTTGTTTACTATTAAGAATAGCAATACAATTGAATGCTATAAGGTTAAAAGGACTTGATTATTAAGGAATTTCAGTGCAGGTTAGAAACGGACAATTTAGTATCCAAGTCTAGATTTATAATGCTACTAATAGAAAATATAAAGTTGTGAAGCATTTGGAAGGCAGTTGAAATAGAAATTATACTAGCTTCTTTATATTGGCAGCATTTTTGTTTTAAAAACTACTCAGTGATTTTAGTGTTCATAGAGCAGAATAGTTTTTGGGGGAGGTTATGCTTTACAATTTAGATTAGCTTTAACAACTTTAAGATGAATTCTTTTCACATCTTGCATTTGTTTACAGAATATCTATTTCAATTACTAATGCCTATGGTATGATGAAACATGCTATATTTCAAAGTAGTAAAATAAACAGGCTTCAGCACTCTGCAATTTTTAACAGGTTAAATATACCCAAGGTGGACTTGAAAACCTCGAACTTTCAAGAAAGTATTTTGCACAGGCATTGAAACTGAACAACAGAAATATGAGAGCTTTGTTTGGGCTTTACATGGTGAGTTGAAGTGTATGTTTAATGTTATTTTATGAAATCTGTCATTTAAAATCCATTAACTATCCCATCCAATTACTTCCCTCTTATTTTTTGTATTTCATTGATAAGCATACTATTTTTTTTGCTGTAGTCAATTATGAACAATAGGTTGTAAGGCAGTTTTATTTTTGAATGTTAATGCATCCTAGCTTTTTGACATTTCACTGCAAAATATCTTTTAATGTATTAGAATTGAAATCTGCCCTTATAATCTTAATTGTTTTGATATTCTTGGGTTTATGCCCAACATTATTTTTAAACTGTGCCAATAAAAGACATATTAGAAATACAATCTCTAATATCAAATTAAAACATTTTTTATGGTATAGAAAGACAGTGGAAACTGTTTGTGGGAAGCATGTAATTAAATATTTCTATTGTTTATGTATGCCAAATGACTAGTTTAGAAAAGTCAATTGACAAGAGCTGTAGGAAACAGGAAGAATTTGCTGAGCTTTAAAATATATTTAAAATGAGCCCTTCTCTGCAATCAGAATGACTGGAAAAATAAACTTTTCTTTAATAGGCCAGTTCTTTGAAATTTTAATTTATCGTAGTCTTTTCATGGACTTTTGGATGAATGTCTTGTTGGGGCTCAGTGAAATAGAATTGATTACAGAAATGGAAGCAGGAAGAAACATAAATGAAATAATTTTCGGGAAAGGAATGGCAAAATATAATTAGAAAACAGTTCAAAGGAATTTTAAGAAATTTTTCCTGAATTCTACCAGTGCCAATTGTAGTAGCTTGGAGATACAGTATAGTAGCAGTGTCTCTTTTTACCAAATAATTTGAATACTAATTTTAAAACTATGTAACAAGTAAATTATTGATAATAGTTTCTACATAGCACTTTATGTGCCAGGCATTGTTCTGACCTCTATTTTTTATTTTAAATCATTGAATTCTCACATCACCTATTTGAGAAGGTACTGTTATTACCACCCCAACACAGAAAGTGAAACTACGACACAGGTCTAATTAATTTGCCCGAGGATTGATTGATGCAGAGCTACTAAGTGATCGAGCTGGGATTCCAGCCCAGGCAGCTGACTCCTAACCACTGTATTTGCTGAAATTCATATCAAAAAGGTGACATTAAAGACATAGAGATGTAAAAATAAAATTTTGCATATGAATTCCTCACTAACAGAGGGAGGAGACAGAGGGAAAAAGCCTATAATACAGGCTACGGATAAAAGAAAGGCTTAACATTTGTTTTTAATCACATGGACAGATCCTCTTAAGAATAAGATAAATTTAAGAATAAAAGTTATATCATTTTCTCCCCAGAAATACAAGCGCGAACTTTAAAATTAGCATATGATTTTGGGGATTTACAGATTCTTTCATGGATCTCAGATTAACAATCCCTTGTTTAAATACATTTTTAAAAAGGAGAAGGTGGATCAAATTGCAGTGACTAGTTGGCTCTGTGGAACACAGTTTGGAAATACTTGGTATGGTGAAAAGAGAAATAGACTGGAAGTAAGGATCTCTTTCTATTTCTAAGACTTTCATTAACTTGCTTTAGGCAAGTCAGATCACTTCTTTGGACTTAAATTTATTTTCACCTGTTAATGTAGGAGTTGGACTAAACTATTTTTGAGTTTCCTTATATTAATATTCAATAATTCTATAATTCTGACGGGAAAGCTGAAATAATTCAGTAATAAGAAATAACACCAGTAATATTCTACAGTACTTAAGTGATAATGGAATTTTACCTTTAAGAGCTTTCATAGATAACTAATAAAATAATTTTAGATATTATTTAAGATACCCGTTCTCTTCCCATTACTTTGGATTATTCTATATTTTAAAATATATTTTCTTTTCTAAACACTAATTTCATTCAACTTTATTTTAAAAATTGTTTTGGTGCAATTTTTAAAAACTCTTTCTCATCCCATTGAATCTGTGATCCTTACATGTTTTTGATTATTTTGACTGGAAAAAAGGAATTTTGTTTTTGATGTTTCTTTTTGTTTTTAGTCAGCAAGTCATATTGCTTCTAATCCAAAAGCAAGTGCAAAAACGAAAAAGGACAACATGAAATATGCTAGTTGGGCAGCTAGTCAAATAAACAGAGCTTATCAGGTTAGTATTGATAATTTTATATTATCATATAGGTCAGTTAATGTATCGTATTCCTTAGTTGTTGTTTTTCTTTCTACAGACTACAAAGCCGGATGTTTATCATTGGACTTTTATGCCTTTGGGCCTTTATCAAATGTGTTTTAACTGTGTAGAATTAACTTGTAGTTATAGGATCACATTTTCTTTTTTTCAAAAGGAATCTGTTGCTGTTATGATCCCATAGTTAGCCTTACCATCTGGAATCTCAGTACTTCTGCATTTGGCAAATAAAAAGTAATTCTAAAAATCCAGAAAGGATAAACAAATTGCATGATGCATTTCAGAAGCAGATTGGGTATGTGAGTGTATTTTTAATCGGAGGTATCTCAAGTAATAAAAAAGGAGGAAGAAAAGCCTAAAAGTAAACTAACCAGACTGTGTATAACAGTTTATGTACACTGCTTACACGGCAGATCTTATCTGAAACTTCTCCGTTCATTTCTTAGTTTTCTGAAGCTCATCCCTAGGAGATTTTTCAGGAAGGGCTCATGGAAAAACATATCTTCTTACATCTTGCATGTTTATAACTTATCTGTCTATAATCTTTATATTTGAAGAACAATTTGGCTTTTTATACAACCTTCATCTTACATTTACTTAAGTATCTTAAACGTATTGTTCCATTGTTTTTTTAGGATAAAATATTGCTGTCAAGAAGTCTGATACCATCCTGATTTTCTTTCTCTAATAAATGACTTAGACTTTTTGTCTGGTTTCCTAAAGGAAATTTTTCTTTATCTTTAAAATCCAATGGTTTTACTACAATGTGTTTTGTTGATTATTCTGGGGTCAATTTTCCCAAGTACACAATAGATCCTTTTAATATGTGGATTCAGTCCTCTTTTAATTTGAGAAAAGTCGCTTTTAGAATTACAGTTTTAAATATTTTTTTGTTTGATTGCGTAAGTTTTCTTTTTCAGGTCTTCAATGACAAGTTTACTGGATCTCCTTTCTCACCTCCTATATCATTCATTTTCTTTCAGATCCTTCTCTGTCATTTTCTATATTTTATTTTCTTCTTTTTTCTCCATAATAGTTTTTTATGTAGTTAGTTTGTATTCTTTTTCTTATTCTCTGTGTTTAAATGAGATAATTTTCCTGGGCTATTAGGAGATTTTTATGGAATAGGGGGAGTTGGAGAGAGGACAGGATAACTTTCCCAACTTGACTTTTCTATGGCTTCCTCTTTGTTACAGAAAACTCGAATATGACCTCTCTGTATATCCAGTCTTTCTAAGAACTAGGTCTGGTTCAGAAAGATTTTCTGGCTTCAGCCCTCTATTCTACCCCTAGAGCTCTACAGATCTTGAATTTTGAGGTGTTGCTCTCAGTTTTAATTGTTGCATTTTGTTGTTAGTTTTATTTTTCCTTCTGGGATTTGCTGCCTCTGGGCATCACTACCTTCTTCACCCCTCCTTTTCTCACCCCTCTCTCCCACTTACGCCCAGTGTTTCTGCCCTGTTCAATTTGGTTTCAGTTTCTGGTAGTTTTCTTTGAGTATAGGGTTTTTTTCCTTCTGGAAGAGGGCGTTTCATGGATATTTCAGAGATTCTGAAGTCTTAGACTGTTCGACTTGTTTAATGTCACATTTGCATGCATTTTTTCACATTTATCTTTGATTTGGAGTCTTTGAGGCTGTCCTGTTTTTGCAGGCCATTTGCAGATTCATCAGTTCATACTTTTTTCATTTCTGTGGCTCATAGAGTAGTAAGCTGTCTTCTTTTACTTCCTGTTGTTCCTACCACACAGCTGTTGATCTTTTATAGGTGCTGCTACTGTGTGATATAATCATATTCTAGGGTTTTGGAGGATTGCCTGCAATGTAGTTTTTTTGAAGATGTCCTTCTTGGGCTCATTTTCTGTTATTTTGTTTATATATATATAGTTGTTTATAGTCCCACCAGCAGTATTTGAGAGTTCTTGTAGTTCCACATCTTCACTAGCACTTGGTTCTGTCAGTTTTTGTAATTATAGTCATTCTGGTGTATGTGTAGTGGTGTCTCATGGTTTTATTTTTCATCTCCCTGATGTCTGGTGAGGCTGAACACTTTTTTGTATGTTTATTGGCCATTTGGATATCCTCTTTCGTGAAATCTATCTTTTTCATTGGTTTATGGCATTTTATTTGTATTTTTAGTTTTCTGGTTATAAGCCCTTTGTTCATTATATGTGTAGCAAATCTGTTCCATTCCTTACTGGCTTTTACTCTCAAATGATTTTGATGAATAAAGCATCTGAAGTTAAATATGTTCAACCTAATTATTCTTCCTTTATGGTTTGTGCTTTTTGTGTTTTGTTGAAGAAATTATTTGCTACTCATGGTCATAAAGATGATTTTGTGTGTCTTGAGAGTTCTTTTTCTTCTACTTTTCAAATTTATATGCACAATCCACTTGGAACTGATTTTTATGTATGATGTGAAATAGAGGTCAGTTTCCCTCCATGTAGCTATCCAGAGTGTTTCTGTCCATCTCTATTCTGTCCTGAGTCCCGTTCCATGGAAGCTAGTACCATGTACTAGTTAAGAGAAGAACACAGATGCTAGATCCATATTGTTTGGCTAGAGTTTGGCTCTGAGATTTATTAGCTATCTGACTTTGGATAAGTTTTATATACCATCTCTGGTCCTAGCTTTTATCTGCAAGATGGACATGATAAAAGTTTTCTGAGGATTAAAGGAGTTAATACATAATTTTCACCAAATCACAGTAATACACATTCATTGTGTTTATTAGTCACATGCTCTAAGTTCACTTTATTGTGCCTCCTATGTTCATTGCAATTATAACATCAACAGCAGTAACAGTTATAATAGTAAACATTTATAGAAAATTTATTATAAGCTAGTTACTTTTCTTGTTTCATAAATGGGGAAATTAAAGCATGGAAAGATTAAATAACTTTCCCAAGGTGACAAAGCTGGTTAATGGCAGAGCTGTTTTCAAACCTAGGCAGCCTGACTCCCAAGTTGGTGCTCTTAATGGCCACAGTATACTGCCTATATAAGGAGATGTCAGGTTGTAAATGTATGTGAAGCTGTAATTATAGTTCCCAACTCCCTTCTCAATTATTTTCTTATGTGAACAATTGATAGCCTACCCTCCCTTGTTTCTCTTTTCATTTCAGACCTAAAGTTCTCAATAGTAACTAAATTCAGTTTCATTTTGTTTGGATGTATTTTTTTCCTTTCTCTTTGTCTCTTCAGTAATACGAGACCAGGCAAAAATGCCCTTCCCTGCTTTTGAGATGCACTATACCCCTAGACATGAATTCATCATTTCAGTATTTTAAGCCATTGTTCATAGATCCAAACCCTATTCTTTAGTAATATTTGCTCTTCTGCCATTCTCTTTAAAAAGAATTCTTTTTATTGTATCTTATTAGATCCATTCTCTTTTCACAGACTTATTTTATAAAGTCTCAATGTTCTTTGCAAAGACCTTTTAGAGCGTCACTTGTACTCTTCAGTCTTTGAGTTGTACACTGTAAACTCCATAGTCCCCAGAGATGTTTTGCACATCTTTACTGAAGGTATGATGTGCCTTTTCTTGACTCTGAAGGAAAGGATAGTAGTACAAGGAGTTTTTGTCAGTTTCTGTCACCTTGAATACCATTCCGGGAAGATAACATATCTCTCAGTTGGTCATGTCAGGTTTCTGTATGGCAACTTCCAGTACTCCTCAACTAGGAATCACCCATTATGCAAAATTTATTTTGCCTCTAGACACCAGTAACAAGTTTTAAATAAAATCTCTTGGTGCTTTTGAAGCTTTCATATTCTGTGCTTTTTCAACAGAGATTCTGGATTCTCTTTCTGTGCATCAGATTCCATAAATATTTGTAACCATTACCCTTTGCTAACTTAGTTGTTTAAAATAACGACTTATTTGCTTGTGATTCTGTAGGTAGGCTGTTTGGCTGGGGCTCAGTTGAGTAATTCTGTTAGTCTCGTCTGGGCTAATTTGTATTTCTGCGCTATGCTAGTGATTAATGGCCTCACTTAAATATCTCACGGTTGGCTTTCTGTTAGCTTAGAGTGCTGGGCCTTGTGTCTCTCATCTCGCAGGCTAACTTGGACTTATTCACGTGGTGGTCTTTAGGTTCCAAGAGTAGCAAACAAGCAAACTCCAGTGCTCAAGGGCTTTTCAAGACTCTGGTTGTGTCACATGTTGCTAATATTCCATTGAGCAAAGCAAGTCACACGGTCAGTTCAGATTTAGGGGATGTAATACTTCAGCTCTCAGTGGGGAGAGACATATATGGTCATTTGGCAATTTATTAGACTATTGTATAACTCCGTAGTCCCATCCTTCTGTTTTTGTTTATTTTTCCTTTTTTAATCCACTTTATTGAGGTTTAATTTACATAGAATAATGTGCATACATTTTAAGTGTACAGTTGAGTTTTGACAAATATATACTCCCCTCTCACCAGCACCTCATTCAAGATAGACAGCATTTCCATCACCCTAGAAAGTTCCCTTCTGCCACTTTGCAGTCAACACTACCCCACACTGCAGACAAGCACTGATTTGATTTTTATCACTATAAATTAGTTTTGCCTGTGCTGGAACTTGAAGTGAGATCATAGGTTATGTACTCTTTTGTGCCTGGCTTATTTCACTCAGCATAATGTTTCTGAGATTCATCCATCCACTGTTTCGTTTTATTTATCCTATTAGTTTGTCCACCCGTGTTATTTTCCACAAATTGTATGATGGTAAATTTTAGCTGAACTTATATCTCAGTTATTGCAATGGATAAATCTTTGACCTTTGAATTTGATAAGCAAGTTTTATTATTTGAGTGTTCTTTCTCTTCTCTTTTCTTTAAGATCCAGCAGGGAATTATGAAAGAAGAGTTTACTTAAGCAAAACCTAAGTCTCTGAAAACAAAAATGCGGAATTTGTGATTAATGTGTAAAAGTATAACTTTCAGAGATTGACATTTTAGTAATTAGATAAATGTCTGGGATCTAATTGAGAACTTGGTGACTCATGTCTAGGTTTGATATAAACAAGTATAAAGTATATAATAAATATTCCTTATTGTAATGTTTTTCTAGGCATTTATAAATTACAGAAAATGAGATTTTAAGAACTGCTTTTCCTCTTTGTTTCTACTGAATAATGAAACAGAATATAGCTACTACTTGCTCTTCAATTAGGTAATTGGTTTAGCATGTTCAGTAGAGGCAGGCAAGTTTGATTAATGCTCTTGAAAAACTTTAATGTGAGCCTACTCAAATAATTTTCCAGATAAATGCTTCTTTGGTACACGGTTAAATTTGTCTATGCTAGTGATCCATATGTTATTTATGATTGCAGAGGTGATTCTGTTACTATCCTTTTGGGAAATAGAAAATTAAATCATGATTTGAGGGAAAAATAGGATTCCGGCTTAATCAGTTAAATTGCCATATAATTCTGGAATAGACAAAATAATTGCATGTCAGGCTAAATTTGAAGTGATAGATGTGTATTTCCAACTTTCTTTTTATTTGTTCTGACACAAATAAGTTAGTTTGGTTTATTCTAAATTGCACTGGTTGTCAGTAGTGTTGACACACAATCTTAGGTGATTTTTTTTTAATTAGCTAATTTAAGAAAATTACGAATTCATATTTACTATTATTTTTAATATGTTTAGATACAAACCAAGAAAAATGCTGTATTTTAAAATACTTATGACTTCAGCTTTACAGAAAATTTTCATTTTTATTTTGCTATTTAAAAAATTAGAGTAAATGTTACTATGTGGTGTACAATTTTGTACTCCCTCCCCCAATCCATCAAAGCTTTTTCTTAGTATCTGATTAGGACCATTCTTGTTTACTTTGGATAGGCGGTGGTAAAACAAAAGCCTTTCTGTTCTTGGTTGTCCTTGTGAAAGTGAATTTATCATCTGGATAGTAGGAGCAATAAGCACACCCCATGTCCTTTACTCACCATGGGAAATTATGAATAGGCAAAGTTTTCAATGTGGTGTTGCTGTTGCCATATTTTATAATTACAACAATGTATATTTAACATTTGAATTCCTTAAATTAGTAATGTCTTATGAAAGGCAAAGTGGTCTTGATTCTTATGAGAATCTTTCCCTGGCATTTCCTCTAGAAATCTCCTTTAATTACTCCATCGAATCAAGATTCAACCACAGAAGCTAATGGTTTAGGAAGTAGGGGAATCATCATGTTAAGCTGCAGCCAGAGAGGTCAGAAACAGGTTACCAATTCCTAAAGCCTGTTGCTTCTATGATGGTACCTGTGCTTGATCACGTAATCTTTGTCAACAGGTCACAAGAAGTTTGCCAAATTAAGTTAATTAACAAAGAGAAGGAACACATCATAAATCAAGTACTAAGTACTTAAGACAGCATTGGTATTTTAAGGAAAGATTAGTCACTTGAAAAGGTATTGAGTGCTTAGATGTTAACTTGAAAATACCAACTGTTGCTAATAGCAAATATTAGTCAATACCTTAACCAGGGGGAAACAGGTAATATAGATATAATGAACCTTCCCCTACCCACACATGGAACACTTATTTATCTAGTAACTTTGCAGTGTTAAATCAAAACTGATAAATGATGGGAATTGTTAGTGTAGTTATAAAACTACACTATTTTGAAAACTATTTTGAAATCAGCATGGGATATTCAACAGTGTTTCCCTTACTGATTATGTTCACTATATTGAGTTTAATATGCCATGAATTTGCTTTTAAATACACAAAGATAGTATTTAATGCATTATATTTTGTTTTCATTGTAAAATCCAATTTGTTTGGCTTTTTAAAAGTAAACTACAACTTAATAAACAGAAATGCATATTTTAAAACATGTTTAATCATTTCAATGTAGCATAGATTTTTATTTGACAGCTCTTTGCTGCAGAAACATGATACTATCTAGTCAGCTAATAAATCTGGAAAATTTTTTAAAATTTTGACCTACTTTAAATAATTGTAGGTATATCTTGCAACTTACTTTACATTTATATTTTACCTCTGTTTGAATTTGTAAAATTTGTTTAGAGGCCAGACAAGTAGAAATGGTCCACATCATGTAAGCTAAATTTCATTTATAAATTATGCTTTTTATTTCATCAAAGTTTTCTGGTCTGTAGAGATAGTTTTAAAATAAAATCTTTGTTTTTATAGATTATCATACTACTTTAATGTTTAAACTGGCCAATTTTGCAGTGAAATTTTTGTATACTTCAACTGAAGATGAAACCTTAATAAAAATGTCCTTGAAACCCACATTTTGTTTTTATTGAAGAAATAGAACATATTTGCTTTCATGCTAGTGCTAAAATAGATAACGTTAACTCTCATTAACAATGTGAAGGTAAGATCGTGATTTTGAACCTGCCACTGAAATTGAGTCTAATTGCATTTTTTTAAAATTAGTTTGCAGGTCGCAGTAAGAAGGAAACCAAATACTCTCTTAAGGCAGTCGAAGACATGTTGGAAACACTGCAGATCACCCAGTCTTAAGGTTTCAAAAACTCTTTCACATTACATTTCACAACTGTGCAATTGAACTTATTGGCCTGTGAGTTAAATGCCCAGTGCTATTTATATACTACTTTTCTGTTAAGAAGGCAGTTGTAAAGAGTGTGTTTATATAAACTTAAAAATGCCTTTTACTGCTGAGCGGGAAGATGGGGAAAGTCCATGGAAGAGAGATTTAATGACTCGTATTGATTGTACTTCATTCTCTTCATATCACATATATATAATTGCTTTTAAACCACAATCTGATGTAGAAATAACCTTGTTAAATAAACCATGATGATTTATTAAACTTGTATATGAAGATTCTAGATTCTTTTTGTTATACTTAAGTAGTGAATGTATTGTTTTAGAACTCAATTTCTAGTTTACTCCCTTTTTGTGATAGGAAATACGTCACATACATAGCTCATAGAAACGAAATGCTGGCAAATTATTTTGACTCTCTTTATAATGTCAGGTTGGATTTTACTCTGCATTCCAGAGGGCTATTGTTTTATGTGCTGTAATGTTATTCTGATAAATCTTGCTTAAAATATGTCATTCTTCAAAGTTCAGCAATATCTCTGTGTAAAATTTTTGTTTTGCCATAGGATGTAATTGATATTTTTACCTATGAAATACTTTAAAGTTCATGGGGCTGGCCTGGAGGTTTAGTGGTTAAGTTCATGCGCTCTGCTTTGGCGGCCCGGGGTTCACGGGTTCGGATCCCGGGTGGGGACCTATGCACTGCTCATCAAGCCATGCTGTGGCAGCATCCCACATATAGAGTAGAGGAAGATGGGCACGGATGTTAGCCCAGGACCAATCATCCTCAAGCAAAAAGAGGAAGATTCACAACAGATGTTAGCTTAGGGCCAGTCTTCCTCACCAAAAAATAAAAATAAAAATAAATTTAAAAAAGGAGCTTTAAAGTTCATACATGCTATAATACTCAAATTTAACCTATATGAAAGTTATATTTATTGAACCTTTAACTATAAATTACATAAAAGAATATTTAGGGATCGTAGAAAATAGTGATGAAAGGGATTTCAGTGACTGAGTTATTTTTACTTTAGGGAGAAATAAGAAAATCTAAACTATCTTTAGAAGCAAATTTTTGCAATTCTTACATCTCATTACCTTCATAGTAATAATTAGAATTTCTTCTTCCTTTTTCTTTTTTCATAATAAACAACCATTATACTGCCTTCAACAGTATTTTGCACGTTTCAATAGAATAGAAAGAACTTTGAGAGTTAAAAACGTTATTCAGACACAAATCAGTTTTTAAAATAGGCAATTGTGCATTCAGGACAAACATTGTTAGTATTAGTTTGTAATTGATATATATAAATTTCATATAATATATATTACATGTATATGCATAATTACATATATGACTGTTTATTTATTTTTCACCAACGTTACACAGAAATTCCTGCACTCTTGTTATTGCTGGATTTAGGCAAATGGAGATCATGGAGGAATTGACAACCTGAAAGTTTTTAGGAAGAGAACTGTTGTCAATATCAGCTTTTTAACATTTTGAATAATTCTGTTAGTAAATTATTCTCCGTATCTAGTCTAATTCTTTCATTTTGTAGTCTTTTTCATTTTGTTCTGCCATGAGTAATGAGATGTGAAATAACCCTTCCCAATAATTCTTATCAGCTAATATTTGTTATCACAAGATGTGCTTTTTTTGTTCACAAGTTTATTAGTAACTGCATTTTCAACATAATCAGCCATTTCAGATTTGTTTGCTGTAAAGAAAATAGTGCCAACATATTATTCCACAACGTTTCTTCGCTTTAATCTCCTCCCATCAGTCATTATATTAGTGTTTACTTCAGCAATTGTATTTATGTTAAGTAATTTAGCGCTCTTGTAACTATCAGCCTAGTTTCACTTTTTCTAATTTTAATACCTTCTTGCAAAGAATTTTTTATTTATTAAGTACATTGTTAATGTGTAATAATTTATAGACTTCAATGTAAATGTACTGGTAGTGTCCCTTGTGGCAGACAGTTGCCTACCCAACTGCTTTTACCTCTACTTCTTTGTTGTTAACAGTGTCCTATATTGTTCAGATAGGAGCAGAGATCCCTGTTCTTTAAGGAGACTAGGACCTTACTTCAGCCTCAGGGAATGTATCATGATTGATCTAAAACAGAAGTGGTTTCATTCCTCATGGTCTGTGTTATGCCAAGGCAGAACTTTTTGCAATGAAGGAAATATTCTGTATTTGTACCGTCCAGTATGGTAGCGCTGTGTGGCTATTGAGCACTTGAAATGTGGCCAGTACAACTGAGAAATTGAATTTTTAATTTAGATAGCTGCATGTGACTCCCGGCCACCATATTGGACAGCACAAATATCTAAACTGTGGGCATGTGACCTCCTTAGGGCTAATAAAATGAACAGAAGCCTATTGGGAAGGGCCTTCCTTTCAAATTAAAAAGTGAAAGCTTTGTGAAGTGAGGCTTTTTGCCTTTTCCTTCTCTTTCTGGCTATGAATGCCGGCAGCATGCCTAGAGGTACAACAGCCATCATACAACGACAGAATAGCAAATATGAGAATAAAAGCTACTTTTCAAAGATGGTTCTGTAGAAAGATTAGGGGGAGCCTGGGTCCCTGATGGCATCATTGAACACCTGAACCAACATGAGCAATCGCCAACCTCTGCACTTGTCACATGAAAAAATAAACTCTTGATTTTCAAGCCATTGTTTCGATTTTCTGTTACTTTAGCCATACATGTTTCTAATATATCCACCTTTTTTTAACACGCAAAACTCTGATTTTAGACATGCTAGGAAAGCTATTTATAAAGTTAAGTAGATAATTACATATGACAAAAGAAGTAATAACTTGTTGCAGTGTTTAAGCCCACAGAGGTGAGAAAAAGAGGTGTTAAAACAACTTTAAGGATAGTATCAACTTGGGAGCAGAGGAGGAGGTAGAAAAAATAGAAATGTAAGACCAACGTTTCAGTATGCTAGAAGCACACAATTTTTATTGGCAAATATTTCAAAGAATCTTTTCTTCTAATGCCACAATCCATTTATTCTCAAAATAACTTCATTTCACAGAACTAATGGATTTTAGAAGGGGCTTTAGAGATGATTTAGTTGTACGTCATTTTAAGATGAAGAATCGAGGTTCTGAGAAATTAAATTCTTCTGTGACAGAGCAGGGAATAGGACCAGGATGTCAGGGGTTCCCAACTCAATGCTCTTTCTAGTATGCTCTGAGGTGTATGTCTATTCTGTGATATGTTCCTATTTTAGAGTGACAAAAATGAAAGCCCGATGTATCCAAGGGACATTGCTTGTTAGCAGAGCGGGGATTAGAATCCAGATTTTCTGATTGTAAAACAATTTTTTAATGGAATAATAAAGTCCGAATTTCATTTTGTGAACTAAATTGCATTTAAACTAAATTACTCCTTTAAGATGTTCCTTCATTTATAGTCAGTGTGAGAACTACTTCAAACTACTTAGAACTATGTCACACCTCTTTCACTTTGAACCTCTGGCATATCCTATTTCCCTAATTGTGTTCCCCAAAAACTCATGTGTTCAAGTTCAAACCCCTAGTACCTCTGAATGTGACTTTATTTGGAGATAGAGTTTTTAAAGTGGCAGTTAAGGTAAAATTAGTTCATATGGGTGGACCCTAATCCAGTGTGATTGATATCTTTATAAGAAGAGATTAGGACACAGACACACAGAGGAAGGACCATGGGAAGACAAAGAGAAAGTGTTCCTCTATGAGCCAAGGAGCAATTCCTCAGAAGAAACCAACCCCGCTGACAGCTTGTTCTTGGACTTCTGGTCTTTAGAACTTTGATGAAATAAATTTCTATTGTTTAAGACATCCAGTCTTCTGTGTACTTTGTTAAGGCAGCCCTAGCAAAAATATAGCTCACTTACTATTTCACAGAGAAAGAGAAGTCACCAGATAAAAACAGACCCAGTATCAGACATTCTTATACCCAACTTCACCCCTTTTCCTCCAGCAGTAGAAAGTAGCCCTTCCCTTTTCTGAGCTGTTTCCTACCACGACCCCCCCCTCATTTTTTATACTTCAGCCATATTTCAGTTTCATGAATTTGCCATGGTGCTTTCTACTGCAAAGCATTCTGCCTTCCCCCAAAACTTCACATCACTTTTCTTCACACCTGTCCTTAAACTATTTCTTTTCTTCATCATCTCTTCTTTCTTTTATTTCAATTAGATTTTTCTTATTAGCACTAAAATATGCTCAGTTTGCTACCATTTTTAAAATATCTTCCCTCATTTCCGTAACTCCCTCCAGCTACTACCTCATTTCTTTTCTTTTTTTAACAGCCAAATTTTTTCGGTTGTTTAAACTCGTATCTGTTCTTCCCTTCCCATTCTTTAACTTAGTCCAGTTTGGCATTTTTCCACCATTCTTCTTCTTCTTCTTTTTTTTTTTGAGGAAGATTGGCCCTGAGCTAACATCTGTTGCCAATCTCCCTCTTTTTCTTTTTTCTCCCCAAAGCCCCAGTATATAATTGTATATCCTAGTTGTAGGTCCTTCCAGTTACTCTACATGAGAAGCTGCCTCAGCACAGCTTGATGAGTGGTGAGTTGGTCTGCGCCTAGGATCTGAACTGGCAAACCCCGGGCCACTGAAGCGGAGTGCACAAACTTAAGCGCTATGCCACCGGGCCAGCCCCTCTATTATTATTTTGAAGTAGTTCCATGTCACCACTCTAATGGACATTTTCCATCTTTTAATTCATGACCATGTTCCATCTATTTTGTGCTCTATTATAAATCTCAGATATGTCCATTTTTCTCCATTTCCACCATCACCCTAGTCCAAACTACTACCACCTGACCGGGACTACCACAGTAGCCAGATAGCTAGATTTCCTGCATCTTCACTTCCCCCCAAGTCCATTCTCCACTGTAGTTACAATGTGATTAAACATCACTAATAATGCCTTTTTACCCTTCCACCTCACTGAAACTCTTCAGTTCGTTTTCCCATTTGTTGCTGTAAACATGGCCTTTGAGGTTCTGTATTATCTCAGAACCAGGAAGCAAGATTCAGATTTCTTTAATTGTAAACTATCTCCATCTACTCTCCCTGTTTCTGAATTTAGGCACTTAAATTCCATGGTGGTGGTATGTTTCCTTCCGCAAACTTGGTACTCGTTCCCTCTGTATAGAACAAACCCTTCCTTGACTCATCATTGGAAGGTCAGGCTCCTCCTTTTTTCCTACTGTATTTTTTAAATAACGTTTTATTTTAAAATACTTTAAGACTCACAAGAAGTTGCAAAAACAGTACAGAGAGTTCCCATGTACCAGCTTCTCCCTGTTATCTTCCGTAACCACAGTACATTGTCACACCAGGAAGTTGATGTTGCAACAATCCTGTTAACTCAGGTACAGACCAAATTCCAATTTCACAATATTTACATGCTCTTTTTTTTCTGTTTATGAAATGTTATTTCTGTGGATTAACGTTACCAGCACCATAATCAAGACATAGATCTTTACATCTCAAAGAAACTCCCTCTTGCTACTCCCTTAAAATTACACCCTCATCTCACCCTAATGCCTAGCATTTACTGATCTTTTCTCCATCACTTTAAGATTTTGTCACTTTAAGAATGTTATATAAATGGAATCACACAATATGTAACCCTTTGAGATTGGCTTCTTTCACTCAGCATGTTGCCCTTTAGATCCTCAGTGTTGTTGCACATGTCAATAGTTTGTTCCTTTTTATTGCTAGGTATTCCATTGTATGGATGTACCACAGTCTGGTAATCTATTCATTGTGGAAAGACATTTGAGTTGTTTCCACAATCAAGGGGGCTATATTCCAGTTATGCAAAGCTGCTTCAATATTTGAAAAATGGTCAATGTAATCCATCGTGTTAAGAAGAAAATAAGAAAAACCACATGATCATAACTAGCAATATAAAAAAATTTTTGACAAAATTCAACACCCATAATGATTAAAAAAAAAAAAAAACTAATTCAGCAATAGACAGAAACTTCCTCAACTGGGTAAAAAGCATCTACAAAACTTACATCTAGCATCATACTTGATGTAAGACTAAACGCATGCCTCCTGAGGTTGGGAATAAGGCAAAGATGTGCGCTCTTACCACTTCTATTCGACATAGTACTTGGTGTCTTAGCCAGTGCAGTAAGGTAAGAAAAGGAGACAAAAGGCATACAGGTTGGAAAGGAAGAAGTGAAGCTGTCTCTATTTACAGATAACCTGTTGGTCTACTTAGAAAATCACAGGAAATCTCCAAGAACATCCTGGAGCTAATAAGGTTAGCAAGGTCACAAAATGCAAGGTCAACAAAAATTAATCATATTTCTATATATGCTAGCAATGAACACAATATTATTTACAATTGTTCTAAAATATTAATTAAAATAATTTAAAAGTGAATGTTAAAAAACGTGTGTGGGATGTTTTTACTGAAAAATACAAATGCTAATGAAAGAAATCATTGAAGACCTAAATAAATGGAGAGACATACCATATTCATGGATTGGAAGAAAACAGTAAAGATGTCAGTTATCCCCCAAGTGATCTATAGGTTTGATACAATTTCTATCAAAATTCCAGATGGATTCTTTGTAGATAGACAAACTTTCTAAAATTTATAGGAAAAGACAAAGGAACTAGAATAGCCTAAACCTTGAAAATGAAAATAAAGTTGGAGGAATCAGACTATCAGATACTAAAACTTATGTGGCTACAGTAATCAGGACAATGTGGTATTGCCACTGATTGTGTGGTTTTCTCAGAGTAATAGATACATAGAGCAGTGGAACAGAATAGAGAGTCCAGAATAGATCTATACCAGTATGGCAAACTAATTTTTGAGAAAGGTGACTGAGCAATTCAATGGAGGAATTGTTCTGGGACAATTGAAAATTCAACAAATGGTGTTGGAACAACTGGAGATTCATATTAAAAAAAAAAAACAACCACAACCTAGACCTCCTACCTTATTTAAAAAATTAACTCAAAATGAGTCATGGATCTAAATGTAATATGTAAAACTACAAAATTTTTAGGAAAAAACATAGGAAGAAATCTCTTTGACCTAGGGTTAAGCCAAAATTCTTTGTGACAGCAAAGGTATAATCCTTTTTTTAAAAAATGAATAAATTGAACTTTGTCTAAAATAAAAACTTTTCTTCTGAAAAAGACCCTGTTAAAGAAGATGGAAAGACAAGCCGTAAATAGAAAATATTTGCAAACGTATATTCAATAAAGGACTAGTGTTCAGGATAAAGGACTTTCAAAATTTCATAGAAAACAATCCAATTAGAAAATAGGCAAAAGACTTGAGCAGACACTTCAACGAAGAGACTGTAGGGATGGCAAATATGCACATGAAAAGATGTTCAACATCATTAGCTTTTAATAGAGAAGTGCACATTGAAGCTATAATGAGATACCACTGAACACCTATTAAAACAACTAAAACATACCGATAATTCTATGTACTGATGATTATGTGGAACAACTTGGAAATGTCAAATGTTTAGCTTCTATGGAAAACAGTTTGTCATTTACTTTTATATTAATTATGTACCTTTTGTTTGGAGCTTTTATCGCTTTAATTATATTTTCAGGTGATTGTCTTTCCCAGTAGATTCTATAATTACATGAGGTCAGAGGCCTTATCTGTTTTCCTCCACTATTGTTATTCCAACTTCTAGCATGATGCCTGCACATAGTACATATTTGAATGAATTAAAAGAAAAATGCTGTGCACATTTTGGTGTAATTTATTTAAGAAACTTTACTTCCAGAAGTAGTTCAGCTTTACTTCACTTAGTTTCCTGGTAAAAGAAATTGTCATCAGGAAGTCAGTTTGAAAATCTAATCTACATATCATGAACAATATTGTGATAAGACTGCCAGTGAGACCATATATATGCCACAAAAATAATGGGGAAAAAACGCAATACTTAGCAATTTGATTTCTCTGAGATATATAAGCTGAAGCCATTCCCAATAGCTGCAGAATTTCCCCCAAATCTAAGGATATTGTGAAAGGCCAAGAGTGATTAATGGGCTATTAAAAGTTCTAGTTAATGGTTCTCCAAGTATGGTCCTTTTCTGAACTTGTTAGAAATGCAGATTACTGAGTCTCACCCCAGTCTATTAAGTGAGGAACTCAGGATGGGGTCCAGCAATTTGTGTTTTAACAAGCCCGTCAGGTATTCCTGATGCCCTAAAATTTGAAAACCATTGGTCTAGACTAGACTTAGTTGTTTGAAGACTGATTGGAGAAGCGAGTGACTCTCTGGAGATCTGTATTATTTCCTTTGTCTCTCATGTTGGGTTTGTATGGTGTTCTTTTTGTTATTTCCTCTTCTGCTTTATTTCTTTTTCCCCTTTTGCCATTCCATTTTTTTCTGCAACCCTGATTTTCTCTAGATGCCATTATAAAGAACTGAGGTATACATGTTTGTCTTGTATGTTGAATGGAATATTTTTCTCTTTGTAATTTAAAAATATATATGTAGATTTGTTGCTATTATTTTCTTTCTCAGAAGTCAAGCTGAATTTATTTTATGTTAGTTGCCCTCAATAGCTTTTTTTTTTAACATTTTTTTTAAAAGGGGATGGAGGTGGGTCAGTGGTCTTTAAAAAGAGAAATTCTATCCACACACACGTACACAGACGTTCATATATACATCTCCTCTCTCTTTCTTTCTGTGTATATATATATATATATATTTGTATTTCTTTTTGCACCCAATTGTAATAACTGCAATGGGCTATAGAAGGTATGAGCTTTGTATTACAGTGGGCGTAGTAGAAAGCAAGAATAAGATCAAGTCCTCTATTCTATACTCATTGTTTCTTAACATAAAAATCTGATTAATAATTAGATTTTGATGCCTCAAAAGCTAAATTAGAAGCATATCGCAACAAATCATTTCAGCCACAAAAGAGTGAATTCCAGTAGGGTCTGTTGCATCCTTACTATTTAATATAAGAAAACTTAAACATTTTAATAGCATACAACTCATTTTCAAGTCTTTAGGCCCTGGAGAAATTCCTCTACCTCAGTAAACTGCTGCCACCAAAACAAACTTAGAGACAGTAATTTGGCAAATAAGTCACTGATAGGGGAACGTCTACTTGCAGACATCCATATAATAATGAACCTTTCCAAATAGAGAATGGACAGTGACTTTGAAGAAATCTGAGCCTATGCCTAACTCGAGAGATATACTGCTAAGAATTTCCTTTAATTGTGCATTCAGCGACTTAAATATTACATGGAAACACAGGTAAGAATGATGTGAAAATGTAATTGTACCAAATGAATGACCAAAAACGTTGAGGTTTATCAAAAATTATGTTCTTTGAAAACTCCAGGTAACAATGTGTACCATAATATCAATTTAAAATCAATTTGAAGGTCTCCAGAGTGGTAACTATAGCCAGTGGTTTCAAGAGTTGGACTCAAATGACAGCTGATTTGGGATCCAATTTCACTGTACTGGTCTATGTGTCATACACAGTATGACAGAGAGAACTGGAGACAACACAGCTCCATTGGTTGATAATTCCTCAATGTCCCCCCTAGTCAGACTAAAAAAAAAAAAATGCTGGAATAAATATGAGTATAGTTCTTGTGTGGGGAATCAAAATTGGTTGGTTCTAGATAAAAATGATTGAAGAAGAACTATAAAAATTGTCTTGCTAAAAAGAACTTGAAATAGAGTGATGTATATGTTGATTTAAGAAAGCTAACAGCAGCTGAGCGATAGACGTGTACCAAACAAGTGGTTGCATCACATGTGACCCCCAAGAATCTGAACTCTGATGCTTACATGAATGTAGTCTTAGAAATATTAGAATGAGTGAGTTTTAAAAAACAAATAAGTTAAAGGTATAAAAATAGTTGAATACAATATTGTTTCTTTTTATTTTGGAGGGGTACTGCTAAATACCTTTCTGCATGAGATTTCTCTAAATAAAGTTTTTCTCACAAGGAAATATTTTGTAATCTAAAGGGAATCATAATGGAGTATTTTGTGTTATTGTATCCTAATTTAGCTTGATAACTTTAAATTTGGACTTAATTTTCTATTAACAAATCTCAACTGTTAGAGGACTAATTTTTGAATTCATAATTTTAACAGAGTCATTGATAAGAAATAACAAAAAAACTTGATTTTCAATTCTTTTCCTTCTACAAGCTTATAGAATTACGCCACCTAGAGAAAATTTTATAATTTTTAAAGTATAAAAACTGCTGGACTGGTTTGATGTTATTTTAAACTACAAGAAAACATTTTAATCAAAATCAAACTAAATATAATAATTGTGGCTTTTTTTCTTATATATTCTTTGTTTTTACATGCGACTTTCTTAATATTGCTGTATATGTGATGGAATATTTTTGTTACTAGTTCCAGATTAAGCAATTTACCTAATATGCCCTCTTGAGATGGATAGCAAATCAAGTTCAGGAATTACAATTTTTAAAACCTGATTCAATGACATTAGGACTGATTTTAATATGTTATTACCAACTAAAATAATTATGGAAACATTTGAGAGATATTATATATAATGAGTTTGCATATCTACGTAAATACACATACAGTAAACATTAATCTTGGTGTGTTCAATGAGTTTTTTAACTTTAACTGTAGAAGGCGTAGCCATTGACTAAACTTTCATGCCAGAGATCTGAATATACAAGTCGGTAAAGTTTTTCAAATGCTAATAAAATGTGAATGGAAGGAGCCTTTTATTTGGCCTCTTAGGGTTTTTCAAGTGGATGTGCAACATGCTTTTTTCTTGGGGGAACAATCCAAAAAATAAATTTATCCGTAGACCTAAATATCTTTATTGAGAAAACACTGTGTAAGATGTCAAGGCTTCTTTAACTAGGCAGTGTTCAAAAAGCATTGACACTTCTTTTTTCCCAGCTTTATTGAAATATAATTGACACATAACATTATGTAAGTTTAAGGTATACAATGTAATGATTTAATCCACACGTGTACATTGCAAAACGTTTACTGCAATAACACATCCTTCACCTCACCTAATTACCATTTTGTCGTCGTTATGGTGAGAACATTTAAGGTTTACTCTCACAGCAACTTTTAAGTATACAATACAGTATTGTTAACTGTAGTCACCATGCTGTACATTAGATTCATGGAACTTATTCATCGTATAATTAAAAGTTGTGCCCTTTGACTAACATCTCCCCATTTCCCCCAACCCTCAGCCCCTGGTAACCATCAGTCTATTCTCTGTTTCTATGAGTTTGACATCTTTAGATTCCACATATAAGTGAGATCATACAATATTTGTCTTTTTCTGTCTGACTTATTTCATTTAGCGTATTGCCCTCAAGGTATGTCCATGTTGTCACAAATGACAAGAGATCTTTCTTTTTTATGGCTTAATTATATTCTGTTGCATATATATATATATATACACCACATTTTTTTTATTCATTCATCTGTCAGTGGACACTTAGGTTGTTTCCTTGTCTTGGCTGAAGGAAAGCCAAGGTTTGTCTGAATAATGCTGTAGTGAACATGCGAGTGCAGGTATCACTTCAAGATAGTAATTTCATTTCCTTTGGATATATACCCAGAAGTGTGATTGCTGGATCATATGATAGTTCTATTTTTAATTTTTTAAGGAACTTTCATACTGCTTTCCATAGAGGCTGTACCAATTTATATTCTCACCAGTAATGCACCAGGGTTCTTGTTTCTCCATATCCTTCCCAGCATTTATCTCTGGTCTTTTTGATGATAGCCATTCTAACAGGTGTGAGGTGGTACCTCATTGTGGTTTTCATTTACATTTCCCTGATGATTGGTGATATTGAGTACCTTTTCATGTACTTGGTGGTCATTTGTATGTCTTCTTTGGAAAAATTTCTATTCAAGTCCTTTTCCCATTTTTAAATCAGATTTTTTTTTTTGCTATTGAATTATATGAGTTCATATAACGTATTTTGGATATTAATCCCTTATCAGATATGTGGTTTGCAAATATTTTTCTCTCATTCCTTAGGTTGCCTTTTCATTTTGTTGATTATTTCTTTTGTTGTGCAGAATCTTTTTAGTTTGATGTAGTCTCACTTGTTGATTTTTGCTTTTGTTGCTTGTCCTTTTGGTGTAATTTCCAAAAAATTATTGTCAAGACCGGTGTAAAGGAGCTTTTTCTCTATGTTTTCTTCTATGAGTTTTACAGTTTTAGGTCTTATGTTTAAGGCATTAAACCATTTCTAGTTAATTTTTGTGAAGGCTGTAAGATAGGGGTCTGATTTAATTCTTTTGCATGTGGATATCCATTTGCCCAACACCATTTATTGAAGAGACTCTCTTTTCCCCATTGTGTGGGGGTTTATTTCTGGGCTCTCTATTTCTAATCTATTGGTCTATGTGTCTGTTTTTATGCCAGTATCGTACTGTTTTGCTTACTATAGCTTTGTAATATAGTTTGAGATCAGGAAGTATGATGCCTCCAGCTTTATTCTTTCTCAAGATTGCTTTGGCTAATCAGGGTCTTTTGTGGTTCCACATGAATTTTAGGATTTTTCTTTTCAGTTTCTGTGAAAAATTTCATTGGAAGTTTGATAGGGATTACACTGAATCTATCGATGGCTTTGGATAGTATAGACATTTTAACAATATTAACTTCTGATCCGTGAACATGAAATATCTTCCCATTTATTTGTATCTTCAATTTTTTTTCATCAATGTCTTATAATTTTTGGTGTATAGATCTTTCACTTCCTTGGTTAAATTTATTCCAAAGTATTTTATTGTTTTTGATGCTGTTCTAAATGGAATTTTTTAAATTTCTTTTTCAGATAGTTCATTGTTAATTTATAGAAACAAATCTGATTTTTATGTTGATTTTGTATCCTGAAACTTTACTGAATTCATTTATTAGTTCAAATAGGTTTTTGAAGGAATCTTTATGATCTTTCTATATACAAGACCATGTCATCAGCAAATAAAGGCAGTTTTACCTCTTCCTTTCTTAATTGGATACCCTTTCTTTCTTTTTCTTGCCTTATTGCTCTGGCTAGGACTTCTAGTACTATGTTGAATAGGAGTGGTGAGAGTGAGCACCTTTGTCTTGTTCCTGACCTTAGTGGGAATGTTTTCTTCTTTCACTGTTGAGTATGATAATGGCTATGGGTTTGTCCTAAATGGCCTTTATTATGTGAGGTATATTCCTTCTATAACCAATTTGTTGAGAGTTTTTGTCATGAAAGTATTTTGAATTTTGTCCAATGCTTTTTTTTCACATCAATTAAGATGATTATATGATTTTTTCCTACATTCCTTTAGTGTGGTTTATCACATTGATTTATTTGCATATATCAAACCCTCTTTGCATCCTAGGGATAAATCCCACTTGATTATGGTGTATGATCCTTTTAATGTGCTGTTCATTCAGTTTGCTAGAATTTTTCAGGTTTCCTCCTGTTTTCTATTTCTAATTTCATATCATCATGGTCGAAAAAGATACTTGGTATGATTTCAGTCTTTTAAGTTTGCTGAGACTTGTTTTGTGACCTAACACATGATCTATGCTGGAGAATGTTCTATGTACACTTGAGAAGAATGTGTATTCTACTGTTGTTGGATGGACTGTTCTTTATCTGTCTGATATGTCCTTTTGGTTTAAAGTATGGTTTTAGTGTTTCTATATTGATATTCTGTCTGGATGATCTATCCATTGTTGAAAGTGGGATAGTGAAGTCTCCTACTCCTCCCTGAAGTCTCCTCCTCTCTGTATTGTTGTCTATTATTCCCTTCAGATCTGTTGGGTATTTGCTTAATATATCTGGGAACTGTGATGTTGGGTACATATATATCATATGAATATATTTACAATTGTTATATCCTCTTAACTAGTTGACTCCATTATCATTGTATAATGACCTTCTTGGTCTCCTGTTACAGTTTTTGACTTAAAGTCTATTTTGTCTGATATAAGTATAGCTACCCCTGCTCTCTTTTGGTTTCTATTTGCATGACATATCTTTTTCCATTTCTTTACTTTGAGCCTGTGTGTATACTTGAGGTTGAAATATGTCTCTTGTAGACATCATATAGTTGGGTCTTGTTTTTTAGTTCATTCAGCCACTATATGCCTTATGATCAGAGAATTTAATCCATTTACATTTAGAGAAATTATTGATAGGTAAGGAGTTACTATTGCCATATTTTTAATTGTTTTCTGGCTCTTTTGTAGTTCCTTTGTTCTCTTTTTCCTCTCTTGCTGTCTTCCTTTGTAAATTGATGATTCTTCCATTGTGGTGTACTTTGTTTCTCTTCTTTTTATGTCATGTGTATGTGCTATAGGTTTTTGTTTAGTGTTTATCCTGAGGCTTACATAAAACATCTTAAACATATAACAGTCTATTTTAAGCTAACTTAACTTTGATTGTATACAAAAATTCCACCCTTTTGGTCCTTCCCCCACATTTTATTTATTTATTTTTGGTGAGGACAACTAGCCCTGAGCTAACATCCATTGCCAATCTTCCTCTTTTTTGCTGAGGAAGACTGGCCCTGGGCTAACATCCATGCCCATGTTCCTCCATTTTCTATGGGACACCGCCACAGAATGGCTTGACAAGTGGTGCATCTGTCCGCGCCCGGGATCCAAACTCGTGAAACACTGGGCTGCCGAAGTGGAGCACACAAACTTAATCACTATGCCACCAGGCCGGCTCCCACATTTTATGTTTTTGATGTCAAAATTTACATCTTTGTATATTGTGTATTATTAACAAATTACTGTAAGTATGGCTATATTAATACTTTTTTCCTTTAACCCTTATTGTAGAGTTAAGTGATTAACACACCACCATATTACAGTATTAGAGTATTCAGAATCTGACTATGTACCTAACTTACTAGTATGTTGTATATTTTCATATGTTCTCATGTTACTAATTTGCATCCTTTTTTTTCAGCTCGAAGAACTCCTTTCAGCATTTCTTATAAGGCAAGCCAAGTGGTGATGAACTCCCTCAGCTTTTGTTTGTTGGGAAAGTGTTTATTTCACCTTCATTTCTGAAGGACAACTTTGCCAGGTAAAGTATTCTTGGTTGGCAGTCTTTTTCATTTCAGCACTTTGAATATATCATCCCACTCTCTCCTGACCTGCAAGGTTTCTGCTGAGAAATCTACTGATAGCCTTATGAAGGTTCCCTTGTATAAGAGAATTTTTTTTCCTCTTGCTGCTTTTAAAATTCTCTCTTCGTCTTTGATTGTAAACAGTTTTATTCTAATATATCTTGGAGAAGATTGTTTTGGATTGAAATTTTGGGATGACCTATTAACTTCATGATTTTGGATGTCCAAATCTGTCCCCAGGTTTGAGAAGTTCTCAGACATTATTTCTTTAAATAAGTTTTCTGCCCCTTATTCCTCTTTTCTCTTTCTTGGACTTTAGTGATGCTCAGGTTGTTTCTCTTAATGATGTCCCATAAGTCTCATAGGCTTTCTTCATTCCTGTTCATTCTTTTTATTTTTTCTCCTCTGACTGGATAATTTCAAATGATCTGTATTTGAATTCACTGTTTCTTTCCTCTGCTTGGTTGGTGCAGTCTGCTGTTGAAGCTCTTATTGAGTTCTTCAGTGCAGTCATTGTATTCTCCAGTTCCAAAATTTCCCTCTGATTCTTTTTTATGTTTTCTATCTCTTTGTTGAACTTCTCATTTTGTTCTTATATTATTTTATGATTTCATTAATTGTTTATCTGTGTTCTTTTGTAGCTCTCTGAGCATCTTTGTAACAATTATTTTCGATTCTTTATTAGGCAATTCCTGGATCTCCATTTCTTTGGCATCATTTACCGGAAACTTATTGTGTTCCTTTAGTGGTGTCATGTTTCCCTGGTTCTTTGTGATCCCAGTAGTTTTGCATATAGTGACTTGAAGAAGCAGTCACCTATTCCAAACTTTATGGACTGACTTCAATAAGGAAAGACCTTCACTTGTGTCAGGGAGCACACTGGAGTGTGATGTGATCCCGGATCTAGTGGTTCAGGACACCAAGTATGGGTGTGTGTGTTGGCTCTGGGTCCTGGGGGGTGTGATGTCTCAGTGGCTCAGCCCACTGGAGTCCATAACATCAACAACTGTGTGGTCCTTGGTGAGTGCTGTGGGGTATCTGCAGTGGCAGGCAAGTGCTGTTGGTTCCTCAGCAGTGCTTCCAGGTCCAGTGGCTAGGGACCAGGGCAGGCAGTAGTGGTGACTGGAGCTAGTGGTGTGCACACACTCAGCTCTGGGGGCCAGCTGCAGGTTCCTGAACAATGACAGGGCCTGGTTGCAGACACTCTTGTAGTGGTGGGGGCCAGGGCAAGCTTCAAGGGCCAGGGCCAACTGTGGGTATACTGGTAGCCTGCAGGGTCTTGGGCTCTCGTTGTGTACTCCTGTGGCTGCAGAGTCTTGGAGTGGAGGTTGGTGATGGAGTCAGGCTGGAGGTGTGCAAGTGCACAGCTAGAGGAGCTAATGCTGAGTGTGCACATGGCTGTGGGAGGTCAGCCATGCGGTCTGGGCTGGCATCTTGCGCTCATGCAGCCACAGGGTGCCAGTGCAGAAGCCAGGCTCTGGTAAGGAGGGAAGCAGGGAGTGGGGAGAGGGACTCAGGCATCTGGAGTCTGTGAATGCAAAAACCTGTGGGATGAAAACCAGTGAAATTTGCAGGGGGTCTGTTGTGGCTGTGCTGGTTTCCTTAGTAGCAGAAGCCTCTGGGGTCCTCTGCAGAGGAGGTCACTGGGAACCATGGTCACTCCTATGTGTGGCTAATTCTGGTAGCCCCTGCTCTTCTTCCTTGTTTCTAGCCATATCTATGTGTCTCAGCTTTGCTGGTCTCTGGGTGGGGTGAAACTGAAGTGGATTCTTCATGCAGTGCCCTGAAAGGCTGGGGAAGCTGATCACTCACCCTCTCTCCCAGTCCTGGCTGGGGGAACTTCTTCTAGCTGGAGAGTTCCCTCTTGGGGAAGAGCAATGCTGGCCTGGGGGAATGAGGCCAGCAAAATAAAGCTGTTCTTCCTCTCCTTTTTGTGTGGTTATTCTCAGATTTTTTGTTCTACTGTGTTGCTGAAGTTTCTTAAGTGAACTCCTGAGTTCTCCCAGAGCTGATTTTGTTCATAGATAGCTGTCTAATTGTTGACCTTTGTGGGGAGACAGAGGCTGGGGTCTCCTACTCTGCCCTCTTGGTGATGTCACTCCTCAGCACTGACGTTTCGAGTGAATATGATGGAGAAAGATTTTGTAAAATTCAATGCAACATATTTTGGATTTAAAACCAAAGCTATTTGGAGAGGTCATGAGCATCTATCTTATCCCTGCTTTAAAAGACCCTTTTATCTTCTAGGTTTTTACCTGTTGATATGTGATTCTTGGAATTTTTGCTTTGGGGAGTTCAGAATTTGGAGCAATTGTGGGCAAATGGTGTTTCTTGTAACATTCCTCAAGGGATCAGATTTTCTGATGAAATTCTGCTTTGATTTATTAGTGTCCTGGATAAGTGATTTCTACACACTAGAGGAAAAATTCCTGCAGAGTAGAGGTCTTGTCTTCCATTTCCTTTCCCTACAGCATCTAACATATATTGTTGCCACAGTGGATACTTATAAATATTTGTTGATTTCACATTTTGTCTCCAAGCCAATTGATGTTGGTGAGGCGTGTCATTCAGTTGCTAAACTTTAACACTCAAATCTGGTTATGAGACTATGAATTTAGTTAGCAAAGTTTGAAAACTGTTTATGTTTTTTTTTTTAATTTTGTATGACAAATTTTATTTAAGGCACAGCAGGACCTCCTTGAAAGCAGTTATGTATTGCGGAAGTTCAGAATGAAAGATTTATAAAATTTCTTGACTGACTAAGAATATGAACGGGACAGAAAAATTACCCATTGATTAATAGTGAATGTCAATATTTTAAAAATAACTAACTTATTTTTCAGTTACAAGGGATGCATGCATTTTATTTATAATATAGCTTCAAGACTTTAAATATGCTGTCCAGAATATCTTCCAGTTGCTATGGGGAGTTCTGTTATTCGTCAATGTAGGGTTTCCTACTTGGCAGCATTATGTATTTATGATGGCATCTGTGTTTGCTGGTTGTTGCAATTGCAGTGGAACTGGTACTTTGGCCAGTTGAAGAGGGAGGGAAAAAGAAAGCAAATTAAACTTGACTTCTTGGCAATGAAGCAGCAGCTTCTTGTTACTTGGACCCATATATTCCAAGAACACCAAATGTAACTGCAGTTGTGTGCCATAGTTACTAAACTTGTAGAATACTTGCATTATACTAAACTTGTAGAATAATGTTAAAACTAAATATTATGTCTTGTCAGTCGACATGGCAATTTTCAAGTGGAATTTTAATCTGGGAAATTAGCCTGTGTAGAATGACGCTTTTTTTTTTTTTGACAAAGAAAAATGATTGCTATCATCAGTATCATTGTGTAAGCTTTCATTTACTTAAAACAAGTGAAAATCTAAATGAACTAATTAAAAATTCCTTCTCTCAACTTTTATGAGATAAACAGAATAGAAAATAAAAGTAAACCACTTAATATCTGAGATTTCTTTTTATTTTTTATTATTTTTTTTTAATTTATGTCTTAGTTTATAACACTGTGGGGTTTTAGTTGTACATTTTTGTCCGTCACCTTGTGGATGTAACCCTTCACCCCTTGTGCCCCCCCCACCCCCCTTCCCCTTGGTAACCACCAATCAGTTCTCTCTGTCCGTGTGTTCACTTATATTCCATATATGAGTGAGTTCATGCAGTGTCTGTCCTTCTCTCTCTGGCTTATTTCACTTAACATAATACCCTCTAGGTCCTTCCATGTTGTTGCAAATGGGACAATTGTGTCTTTTCTTATGGCTGAGTAGTATTCCATTGTATGTATATACCACATCTTCTTTAACCAATCTTCAGTCGAGGGACACTTGGGTTGCTTCCACTTCTTGGCTATAGTGAATAATGCTGCAATGAACATAGGGGTGCATACGCCTCTTGTGATGGTTGATTTCATGTCCATTGGGTAGATGCCCAAGAGTGGTATTGCTGGATCATACGGTATTTCTATTTTTAATTTTTTGAGGACTCTCCATACTGTTTTCCATAGAGGCTGCACCAGTTTGCATTCCCACCAGCAGTGAATGAGGGTCCCCGTTTCTCCACAACCTCTCCAGCATTTGTTGTTATTTGTCTTGGTGATTATAGCCATTCTAACCGGTGTAAGGTGATATCTCAGTGTAGTTTTGATTTGCATTTCCCTGATGATTAGTGATGTTGAACATCTTTTCATGTGTCTATTGGCCATCTGTATCTCTTCCTTGGAAAAATGTCTGTTCATATCCTCTGCCCATTTTTTGATCGGGTTGTTTGTTTTTTTGTTGCTCAGTTGTATGAGATCTTTGTATATTACTGAGATTAATCCCTTGTCAGACAAACGATTTGCAAATATTTTCTCCCAGCTGGTGGGTTGTTTATTCATTTTGATCCTGGTTTCATTTGCCTTGTAGAAGCTCTTTAGTCTGATGAGGTCCCACTTGTTTATTTTTTCTTTTGTTTCCCTTGTCTGGGTAGACATGGAATCTGAAAGGATCCCTTTATGTCCAATCGCAATTAGTGTACTGCCTATATTTTCTTCCAGGAGTTTTATAGTTTCAGGTGAGATTTCTTTTTAAAAACAACTTGCATTGTATGTTTTAGAGCCAGTGCACATTTAGCTCAAGCCAATATTCTAAACTCATCTACATCTACCACATAAACCTGTGATGTTTGGTGTTCATAAAGATTATCTTTGGGTGTCTCAAGAAGTACTTTTTTAATATTAAGAACATAGAAGCACCTTCTTAATATTTATTCTTAATATAAAGAACCAAGAATTACTCCTTAATGTTGACACATTAAATTATATTATTATAATTTGTAGACTTGTAGATTATGTTCATTGTAATTTGTCTTTCATTTTATTTTTTGAACACTGGCAATCACTGAGGCAAAGTTTAGTTAAATATCTACTAAGTTAACTTATACCCTTGTGTATACCCAAATTGTGTTGCACAATTATATTCCCTGATCTCTAGAAGCTTATGAAATGAATACACTGGTGGTGCCAGTATGTATAAAGCAGAAGGCAATATGAAGACAAAAATCTAATTCTTCAATCTTGCACTCAAAAAGCTTAGTTTGAAAGACAGTGCATAAGAATGAAAATTCTTTTGGTGTAAACAGCAAATAACGGTCCAATAGGACAATATAAAAGTACTTCTTATTGCCTAGTGACTTAATATGTTAGTGCTGTACCGCTTCATATGAAGATGTCACTGCAGGTTAGAAGGTTCTGTAAAGACTTCAGGGAGGGGGAGAGACTTGGTCTTGATACTGAAAGATGGATAGTTTTAGAGTGTTGGCATTCAAAGTAGGGGCAACCATTTATGAATCAATCTTAGAGAGTAGAAAACCACCTTCTAGTGGCACAGTGAGTAGACCTTTTTTCTAGGATGAGAATTATAAAAGTGAGTAGAGAGAAAGAATGGTGGGAAGTGTATTAGAACTAATACTTCTCTAGCACTTTACAATTTATAGGGGATTTCCATGTAATTCTCTTTAAACTTAAATACCTGTGGTGCAGTTTTTTTTTTTTTACTGTTATTTAAGAAATAAATATATAACTAAGGCAACTAGGAATTATTGCTACAAAATATAAATGTAAGCTTTGGTGATTTAAAGAGAAAAATATAGCAAAAATCAGGGCAGGGTAGAGATAAGGTGCAAAGAGAAATGTGACAATCTAATCTTTCATTGCAAGGAGACGGTTTAAAGGTAAAACACATAGTTGAAAAAGTGACAGCAAAGATTTTTATAGTTTTTTTCTTACCTTAGAGATATTTTTATTTAGTAATCATATCTTCAGTGGGGGTTAATCTTTTATCTGAATTTCAGTAATGCCTTCCATTTATTTAAAAAATGTTTAATTTAAAAATAATCATGATTATTCATTTTTTCCTGAAATTATTTATATCTGCCCATCTGAAGTACTCTTCTGCAAATTGTACATATTTGTAAAGATGTTCAATAAAAGCTGGCAATAATTATTTTTGGGTGATGGAATATTGTTAGATTTTTTAGTTTCTGCCTGGTACTTTTCAGTATTTGGTATTTTCTAAACTAAGTGTGCATCATTTTTTTTTTGAACAATAAAGGCATTATTTTTAAAATTAAAAAATTCCACGCAATTACTGTTCTGAGGAGTACACTTGGGAACCACTGATGTAGATAATTATTTCTTAACCTTTTTGGTTGAATGATCTCTTTCACAATAATATATGATTTTTCAAACTCGGGAATTTTAAAAGTTATTTTTCAATTTTTCTATGGCATGTAACAAAGTAATTTAGCAAAAAGGTTTTCATAATTGTTGTATTTTATTCTCAAGTGATGCTGCTTATTAGTGTATCTCCACAAATATATCATAGATGTTAGGGGGTTTTATTCCCAGTTAAAATATAGCCAAATTGGATATCATCGCCACTATAGTTTATTTTTTTTAGCATTGCTTTTGAGGTATAAGAAATACTGATGCACTTTTAAAGAACTTTGATCAAACAGATTGAACTAATGGATCTGAAGAAGGTCAGTTGGAGGCAAATTTTCACATTTATCATATTTGTACTCATTAATATGCATTTCAACATTTTCTTGTCATCTTTCTTTAACCGATGACTGATTATGTATATAAATTAGGTAATAAGGAACCAAAAATAGATGGTTTAAAACTAAGTAATGATTAATACCTTCATGATGACCAGCAGTGCTCTGCTGAGTTATAAACTGACAGTGACTATATCTGGAGCACCTTCCTCTGATTTCTGATAATCATTGTGCATTCTTACAGCATTTGCACTCCCAGGCTCTCCAAATGTTCCAAATTACTATTTTAAAAATAGTTTTTCTTAACATTTAAAAAAGTAGATACAGAAACAGATACCATTGTTAACTATTTGGGAAATGGCCAAACAAGAACTGATGTAAACATAGGCTTGCATATAATTCTTAAAGAAAAGAGAGAATGTTGAGAGAGGAGAACAGAAAGTTAGGGAATGAAGTTTAAGACATTAAAATTTTGGGGGTGGAAGAAGGAAAAATAGCAAATGATGGAGAACTAAGGAAATATAACGATTACAGAACAATAACTATTGAATGAATGATATTACATACTTACCTCATTTCATACTCACAATAATTCTAAACTAATTTAAATGAGAAAGTTGCAACTCAGATAAATAGTTTGTCCACAATCACCCAGTAAATGGCAGAGCAATGATGATTCAAAGCAAGATCTGTAATAAAGCTCATGCCTTTTCCTCCTCAGCATTCCATCTCTTTAAATCCGAGATGTCAGAAGAGAATGAGAAGAGGGTGATATAATAAAAGTTAAAGGAAGAGTTTCAACAAGAAAGTGCCCTGCAATAGATGTGACAGGGAGAGCAAGTAAAATGAGATCTCAGAAAAGATTACTGGAATTGGCAGAGGCCTTGAAGGGCCAGTTCTAGCATCCAGAAGAGGCAAAGCCATATTCTGTGGAGTTAAGGAGACATGTCTTCTCTTTCACACACGACTTGTATTTTATGCTGTTAGTGTTGTATCTTACTCATTTTTTCCTGGTATCCCTAAGGCTTAACACAGAGTTCTGCCTGCAGTAGGCACCAGATTAAGATCTTGCAACTGCATGCCTGATGTTAACTGCAGTAACATTGTCTCATGGCGTTACAGTTGATATACTCGAAACAGACTTGAGCTGGTAGAGAAAGGTGGTAGGCAGACAGGCTCAGGTGAGAAAAAAATGAAACTATGGTAGAAATAAAAGGGATGAGAGAAAATGGGCAGATTTAAGAAATATTAAAACTTAAGTAGTAAGACGATGAAATAGATGTGGTAGAAGGTAAGGGATAGCAAGGAGTCTAGGAAAATTCTATTTTTTTTCAGTCACTTGTGTGACTACCTTGATGATGTAATGTTTTATAGAAAATAAACAAGGGCTAGCTCATACATTTATTTCAAGGTTTTGAAATTGAGCTCGAAAAGCTACTTCTAAAAATAAATTCTAAATGTATTTGTTTTGTTTTTTTATTAAAGACTTTATTTTTTTAGAGCAGTTTAGATTTGCAGCAAAGTTGAGAGGAAGGTACAGAGATTTCCCATGTGCCCCCCTGCCCCTACACATGCATAGCCATCACTCAGCAGAATGGTACATTTGTTAGAAGGATAAATCTACATTGACACATCATAATCACCCAAAGTCCGTAGTTTACCTTAGGGTTCACTCTTGGTGTTGTATAGTCTATGGGTTTGGACAAAAGTATGACATATATCCATCATTATAATATCATATAGAATATTTTCTCTGCCATAAAAATCTTCTGTGCTCTGCCTGTTCATCCCTCCACACACCCCCCTCCCTGACCCCTGGCAACCACTGATCTTTCATCTCCATAGTTTTTCCTTTTCCAGATGTGTTTTTTTTAAATTGGAGCTATATGGAATTATGAAGTTTAGTATTAGTCAGTTAGTTGTATATGTAATACCATCTGTCCTCCAACTAGAATCACAAATAAGATAAAATTTTAAAAATTACTTGCAAGATTAAATATATATTAATATAGTCATATAAAAGATAGACATGGAAAAATATTTCCTTCAAGTGTGATTGAAAATATAGTTGTTGTTAAGGTTCTGGCCATTAAATTCAGTTCTGGTTGGTGTTTAAAATAAAAAAGAATACTTTTATTCCTTTCACTTAGAGAATTTAGAACAAGTACAGGTGTCATTTAACATTTCCCTTTTGTATCAGGTAACACAATTTTTGATTTAGAGATTCTTTATTGTAACATAGTATCATTTCCTCTGTGTAGAATTTCATGTTCACCATAGGAAATAAAGAAGCTCATTTCAGATATATAGATGTTTTTCTATGTAAAAAATTCTAACATTCAGTTTTTATGGCCTATGGAAATGCTCTTTCAAAAGGTATGTAAAACGTTTTGAAAAATCCATTTAGTTACATGAAAATGTATGCTAAAAAATGATCAGTTTCTTCTACTTTGGCATTGACACCTAGATTTGATAGAGAGGTAATTCATAGAAATTGTATTTTTACACATTCAAATTTGACTTGTTTTAGAATATTACCAAATAGAGAAGACTGAATAAAAGAAAGAAAAAGAACACCTATTTGTGGCACAAATGTAAATGATGACATATTACAAGATTAATAAACAGTTTTATTTAATTTTAGGTTTTGATGCAATGCTTAAAACATTGCTATGGCTCAAAGTAAATCATTGAATCTGGGTAAGAAGGAAATGAATAAGATTATTAACATTGTAACAAAGCTCTGAAATGAAATATCATTTGGAAAATAGCAAGCTGGTTATATGCCAGAGAGGGAAACAATTAAAAACACAAATGTTCCATCAGAGGCTTGCTTTTGAAAATGAAAGAAGTAAATATATTACCATTTAAATGTTATCTTATTAGACCTTCATTTCTAAAGAATAAATGACAAAATAGGATCTGGATTTTTGCAGAGTAGAAGTAGTAGCTATCTGCTCCATTTCCATATTATGTGTGGGTATTTCTTCTCTTGATACTTTAATCTAGGACTGTTTCTTTTTGGCATTAAAAGTTCAGGTAGACCAAACTAAAGCAACAAATTACATTAAGGGGAATCTGGAAAAGATAAATGTCTTTTAGGACCTGAGTTATCATATTATATGTTCAAAAATTTTAATCTTCCACTTTTACAAAGACCAAAAAGCCTCACATTTTCCTTTCAAAAGTAGTAGGGTAGAAAGCTTTTAGAGGTTAGGACTGCAGAGTATACAAAGTAAAAAACACAAATCATGGACAACCTCACTTCCCAATATGGCAAAAATAAAATGTGTTGTTTTGTAACATAAATTATATTGCTTATGGAAAACATCCTATACCACAAAGCACTATCTTTTTAATACTTTAAATTCCCAATGAACAAAGATAGTAGGAAAGGAATTCAACAGTACTAAAATCCTTTGAACCTGAGGTAAGAGGTAGAATCTGATTGTACCTATGGTGAAAGATGACCTCCTTAGTTTACAAAGTGTTTTAAGTGTCACTGATTATTTTCCTCTTCCTAAATCTCTAAACACATCTCTGAATTGCTATGGTGGTTGCTGAATTTTTAGGATCATTCAGTTTCACTTTAATCAACTGAAGACTTATTACAAATCCAGTTTCTTTTTTGACGAGTCAGTAACTAGTTCTTGCATCTTTAAACCTAAGAATCCTGTTCTTCTGCCATTTGCTTGCCTGGCAGTTTTGCGCTCAGTATGATTTAGTTAGAAGGATGTTTAACATTGTGGCTGATTTAGATTGCATGAAATAAGATAGTCAGCTAGTGGAAGCCAATTCAGGCCACACATATTTAAGACTTAAATTCTGAACCTGTATGGGGTATATAGCTGTTTTGGAAGTTGCCAAACAGGAGTCACACAGCCTATGTGCAGCAGACTGGGTATGGTCTAAAATGGCTTGAGCCTTCCAAATTTCCTGGCTTTTTTGCCCTTTTTGGATTACACCAAAACAATTTCCTTCAGCACTGAAGCATCTGGCTAGCTCTTACATTTCTTTTTTCTTATGATTAACTAAGGGAGAAAAATTGATTCGGGGGAAAAAGCTATGGCACAACCCAAAGTTTATGCTAAGGATAAAGCTCTTTGGCACTAAAATGCCCAAGTCTGTGTTTGTGTGGATCTCTGGTGAGCAAAATAATAGGATCTAATTATGTTTAGAAAGTAGAAAAATTAGAATATACTAAATCTATCAATCTCTCTAACCTTTGAGTAGTGGCTGAGTTCTTCCTTCAATTGTATTTCTCTTCATTTCTTTAACACCAAGAATTTAATTTTTGGTGTAATTCTAACTTTACTTTAAATGCATAATATAAGTAATAATGTTTTCCTCTGCAGAGGAACAAAAATACATCCTCTTACTTCTCAGGCAGTTATCTCATGTTTCTATCCATTGACCTTAGAAGTTATTTCCTAAATCCACACTACTATTTTATTCATCCGCAAATAGAAGGTTCATTAGACAAATCTATTAGCTAGCTAGATTAAGAACAAACCATTTTTGTGACATGAAATTTTAGGCTAGACCTGCAAATTATTGGTTTGCTTTTGATTTTCTCAATTTGCCATGATTCTGTCTGAATATAGAACCTTTACTTAGTGATGTTTGAAGTAATGCTTTACTGTAATACACTATAGCTGGGAAAATCATCCACCTTACTCTGCATAAAAAATAAAGCTTCTCCATATTCCTCTTGGTAGATCTATTATCACACTCATGGCAAATGTGTGAGTTACTGCTGCTTTTGGGAACATGAAGAACCACATCCTATTTTTCTTCCTCAAGTGGCGAGTGTTCCTCACTTTCCCTTTTTCTGATTTTAATTCCCTTCCAGCTGCTTATCTCTCCTAATCTTTAACCTTGCTTTAAGTATAGGAATCAACAGTCTGTTTTTTGCCTGAACTTAGTTCCTTTAGTGAAATAGCAGTCATCAGAGACAGTCACCTTTGGACATGCACATATATATTTACTGATAAAATCAGTTATTATGCTTAAACCAAAGCATTTGATTTCAAATAAATACAGTTATGATAACTGGAAGCAAACCCTAGTTATCAAAATTGCTTCTTATATACAGTACAGCTTTACTTATCCAAACATCAGCCTTCTAACAACATAGAATATCTGAAAAAACACTGACACAGGAAATAAATAAAAGCATCGTATACTCCACTGATCCCTGACAGTCTTTTTGTTCTACACTAGATATAGCAAGCCTTGGTTTATTAGAAGCCACTTACTGTCTTTTTTTTTTTCAGAAGGCTGAGACAATGTACCTGCACTCATGTATTGCCAGATTAGCAGTGTAGAACTGGTTTAGCTACATATATTGACTAAATCAGGTTAGCCTTTTGCTGTAGCAAAGAAGCATGGTAAGCCACACTAGAGAACTACAGAATCTACATCAGAGATCTACAAGCAGTAGAACAGAGTTAAAACAGAAGGTATACTACAATTTGGAAAGCAAGAAAGTTGGGTTGGATGTATATTTTTGGAGATTAGTTACCCTAAACTACCCTTTGAACAGATAAAAAATAATACTGGATAAAATAAAATAAAACTGGGTAAAACACCAGATAAAAATATATTTTAAAAGCATTGATAAGTTGGCAAAAAAGTAAAATTCAAAAACAAAGTAAACCAGGAACCATAAAAGATAAGTACCAAACCTCGTTTTTGTTCTGAGAGTTTCTGCTGAATCCTGATATACTGGTTTTCCATTTCGACAGCTTCTTGGGACTTGGGGGATACTAGTTAAAACTTGGGATGCATCTATGATAGGAAACCTAACAGGATACCCCTTCACAAAGCTGATATGTGTAGGAGTGAAACAAAGAAAGAAACACCAAGGAAATTTGCCTGTATTAACACTAATGCTAGCTAAATGAAGAGTAAGGAAAAGTTTCCTTGAGAATATATAAGTACAAGCTGGCCCTCAATGGGTCTAAAAAAGCCTCAAGTAGAGAGTTTAGCCTAGAATGTTTCCAGCTGGCAGTGGCCCCATCTGGCAGAAATAAATGAAAATCATTGGAGGAATTCAACTTCAGTCTAGGCCTCAACCACGTTCCACTGATAAGATGCCAAGGAAAATGAACCCTCATGGTAAAAAGTCAGGTACTCAAGGAGACAAGACATCATAAGTAAGAATCAACCAAAACAATAGGCCCCCCCCCGCAGAGCTATAAACATTGGAATTATCAGACAGAATATACAACCATATTTAATATGATTAAATAAATAAAAGCTTGAAAACATAAATAGGTAACAAGTTGATTTGAAAAATAACTAAAAATTCTAGAAATTAATAATATAATAATTAAAATTAAAAACTCAATGAAAAGATTAACCAGAAGATTAGACACAGCAGAAGAGAGAATTGGTGAAGTAATTTCTGAAGAAATTATCCAGAATATAGTCCACAGAGAAATAGTTGTGGAGAAAGGAGGGAGAAGGTCTAATATACTTTTAATCAGAGTTTGAGAAGATTATATAGAGCCAATGGGAAAGAGGCAGTATTCAAAAAGAATTCCTCAGAATTATTGAAAGGCACTAATCCTCAGATCAAGAAAGTCAAATAAATTCCAGGATTAAGAATTTCTCTTCAACAAATATCACCATAAAGTGAAAAGATAAGCCAGTGGGAGGTGATACTTGAAATACATATAACCAATAAGGGATTAGTATCGCTCTAGAATATATATATAATATAATAAATAATTTGTATAATAAAAATAGAAATTAAATATGATATATATATTTCTATTTATGACATAATAATATATATATTCTTATTATGAATCAATAAGAAAAACTTCCCAGAGAGCAAGTAACTCAGGTTGTAACCTCTGAATTATCTTAAACATCCATCTGAATTGTCCTAAACATCCTCCTCAGTACATCTATATCCAATTAATCTCCAAGTCCTGGTGATTCTATTTCTAAACTCTCTTCTAAATTGTCCCTTTTCCTTCTGGTCCCACCAACACTAACTTGGTTCAAATCTTTGCTGTATTTCCTTTAACCTAGGGGAATAGATTTCCAACTGATTTCCCTCTCTCCCTTTTTTAATCATTTCTTTTGCAATGCCAACAGAAACTTTTCTTAATACATTTAGAACAAGCTTGTTATTCTTCTACTCAAAAATTCACCATGGTCTATAAATCATGGCTGTTCATTTTCATTTTTATCAAATTATACATACACATAGCTTAAAGAGTCAAATAGTTCTATAAGGTCATCTACTTTATCATTTTAACTTATGTCCATTTAACTTTTGTCATTACATTGATGTCTTTATTAACAAGTTTGTGTTGTTTCTGTTTGATCTTTCAGTTTTAAGCATTATATATTGACTTTCCATTATGGAAGATGAGGACTGAGCACTCTTCCACCATCCCTACCACATATAAACACTCTTCCCACATCCCTGTCTTCCTGATACAGTTAACATTATAATTTTGACCATATTAGTATTTAATATTTTACATCATTTTGACTATGCAAATGCTGTTACAGCTGGTCCAAATATTAAATTGCTTTTACTTCCTGGACAACTTTTTATGTTCCCTATCTCGTTCTTTTATTTTCTTGCGATTATTACTAATTCAAACCCAAACTCTTCCCATTTGCCCAATTCTTATCTCAAGGCATTTAGATTCATGCTGCAGTCTATCAATTCGATCATCCTGGAGAAGTCTTTCTTGAAATGTAACTTCCTAGCATAGTACCTTTCACATGGTCAGTTATTAATAAACATTTATTGATGAATTAACTGGAATGCTACCAACTGAGCTGCATAAATATATTTCCACAGTTTATTTGTTCTTAGAAGAACTAAAGTTGTGTGGGTCATTTCAGATTTTGCACAATAGAAGCTTTAATTTCTTAATCTGCAAAATGGGGATAAGAATTCCTACTTCTAACACTGTTGTAAGGATTAGTCAAATAATAATTGAAACAGTACTTGCCACATAAGACACACTAAATGGGTGGTAGGTACTGATTTAAAGTACTGGTTGTATACTCCTACTACTAATGCCACAACCACTTGGTCCTTATCAAGAATTTCCTTAGGGATTTCCAGTAACTTCTCATCGAAAGAAAGAGCTGGAGAAAGATTTTCACTATTTCAAAATCTTTCATGAGAATACCCTTGACTCTTTTTCTTGGCCTACTATTTGAAGGGCTTAAGATGCCAAAATTTCCTCTTCTGTAAATAGTCTGCCTCAAGGGCAGCTTAAGTCCTTTGTCATTAGTTTCGATAATACTCTGTATCAAAGCATGCAACTATAGGACTTAATTTATTACATAAATTATATATTACTACTTGGCTTTATTTAACTATTTCATAATTATTATTCTCATCTCTTCAGTGAGTTCATAGGCTTTTAAAATGCCATCTGAAATAATTACTTTCCCTATTTTGTACTTCTTCTCTGAATATTTTTATAATATTCAGCATAATGGTTTAATTCAGCACCATGAGTTATAGATGCTTAAATGATATTATTATATTAATTGGTCTAAGTTTCAGGTCAATAAAAAAGGGAAAGAAGAAACTTAATCTCCCAGTGGCGCCTAAAATTTCTGGGAGCATATAGACTTGATTCTTAAATGCTCCATAGCTGATTGTGCTATTTTCCAATCGTTCCTTCATCCCTCCTCAAGATGTTTTCTCCAAGAAGTCTTTTTTTAGAAATTCTGCTTTATGTTGGTTTTGGAAGTAATGTATTAAAGCAGGTTGACTCAGGGGTGCCACAAAGGAACCCTTCAGCCATCAAGAAAAAAATCGCCAATAGAAGAGTGGTCTCAAATCACCTATTCCTAATGAGGCTGTTCTTACTGCTAATTGTGCCTGACATATGGGGATTTTTGATGGACTGTTTGGCATTTTTATTTCCCTGACATACGCAGAAGGCATTTGAAGTTGTCCAATTAAAGATGTCTCTATTACATTAGACTTTTTTTGGAAATCTCAAGTAAAAAATGACCATCGTTGCACAGAGAGCCAAACTAAATCTCTCCCTTTCCTAGTGGAGCTAATTTTTTTGTTTAAACTTCAGATATAGCTGGGGAAATATGAGGAGATTATTTTTAAATTATCAAACATTGGTGTGTATCTTTAAATTGGAATTAATTGCTTTAAATGTAGAATTCTGGTTTTGCTAATTAAGAAAACAATGTATCACCAGTGAATTTTCATTATTTCAAAACGATTTATTTTATCACTATTAAGTGTACCAACTATCAAGATAAAAAGGAATTCCACTAAAATGTAGAATTTCGACTGAGTGAAAACATCAGAAGGAACTCAAGAAGGTAATTCTGTCCATAGGCTGTGCTTATAACCGTCTATTGAATATGCCCATTGGGGTGTACTGCTGACACCTTAAATTCAAGTTCATTGTTTTTCGTCATACCTGTGTTCCCTTTCTTGGTTAATTTATTTACTATCCTTTTAGTCACCAAAGTATAAATGTTAAACTCCTTCCTCCTCTTCACGGTCATTAAGTTCTGTGGTTCCACCTCTGAGATGCCTCTTGAATCTCTCTCTTCTCCATTCACTTTTCATTTCCTTGAGTCAGAGCTTTACTAAGCTATTGCATTATGCTCCTAACTGGTCTTCCAATCTCTCTAGCCTCCCAAAGTACCTTAGGAACTGTTGATTATTTTGCATTTCTTGTGGAATTAGGTCTAACTTTCTTGATAGGCCCATAAGGTCCTTTCTTGCCTCAGTATTATTATTGTTGGTGGGCAAAGGTAAGACTTTAGGGTCACACAGACCTGGATGCAAATTCCACCTTTACCACTTCCTGTGTGATTTGTTCAGGCAGGTTTTCTAACTTTACTAAGAATAGTTTCCATATCAACCAATTGGTAATAAGAACAATAATAGTTTCCAACTTCTAGAATTTTTGTGGGGATTAAATTACCTATAATCTATTTAAGGTGCTCATGTGTGGTAAGCATTCAATATGTTAGTTTTCATTTTTATTGCCAATATGTCAGCCACCATGCCCATTGTTTACTATGCAATGAGTTTTCAGATTCCGTCTATCTGCTTATGTTTTCTCTATCTGATGAACTCCTACTTATTCTTCAAAGCCCTATTTAAATGCCACCTCTTCAGTGAAGATTTCCTTGGCTGAACTGAATGAATCACTCTCCCTTCTGAATCACATTGCATATTCATACTAACAATTGGGTTCACAACACTGTATCATGGCTATATTTTTGAAAGATCTTTTTCCTTATACATTTGAAAATCTTCAAAGATAGAGACCATATCTAATTCATTCTTATATCCATGATGCCTAGCACAGTGTTAAATGCAAACAAATGCAAACATTTCTACTTGCCTCTTGGTTTTAAGCTCTATCTCTTGAACTAGTTACCTCAAAAGACAGACAGCTGAAGGTCTTTTTCAAAGGTAATTTAAAAAACAGTAAATTGAAAACACTTGTTACTATTTTAGCAATGCTACAGAAAGTTTGGAAGATAAAGTAAAAAGCCACCCACAATCATGCTGTTGTCACATGATTTCTGTTATCCTTTTGGTGTTTTCCCTTCTAATTGTTTTTCTATAAACATATATTTGCCTAGTTGCAATTCTAGTACACATTCAATTTTTTGTTCTGCTTGTTTTTTTAAGCATTATGTTATAAGTACTTCATATGCTATTACAGACCATTTATAACTGTTAAAAAACTACTTCTTCGAGTGAGTAGTTATTGTGTATTTCTGTCTACCCTTCCTTTCCCTTCTTGCTATTATAAACAATGCTGTAGTAGACAATTGCATGACAGTAGCCTTTTATATATGTTGGATTAGTTCCTTGATATACGTTCCCCAAAATGCAATTAATGCTTTAATGATAGTTCACTTCAGTCATATACTATGCTAGGATTGTAACTGTAGTGTTTAAACAGGCCAACAGTGGAATTAGAATATGCTAGGGTGGAAGATTAAGACAGGAAGAGGAGGTCAGTATCTTTTCAATAAAACTGTGTATCCTTAAGGAAAGGTACCCAGCCTGATAATTCTTTGCTATTTCTTCTTATGAGGAAACAGTGTTCATTCACTAAATATTTATTGAGCACTTATTTATTGAGCACTCTAAGTGCTGGCCACATACAAAACCGTAATGCCTGTCCTCAAAAAGCTTACAGTTGACTGGGAGAGACAGACATGTAAACAGCAATTAGAATACACAGAAATAAGGACTACGATGGGTATAAGTACATCCAGGTATTAGGGAATACGCAGAAAGAGCAACCTAACCCATATTGGAGGGTTCAGAGAATTCATTCAAAAAATTCTGTGCCAGTCACTAGAGATGCGGTTCTGAAGCTCAGAGAGCTCCTAGTCTGGTGGAGGAGGCTGATATATATTTAAAAAATAGCTACAGAAGATTTAAAATTCCAAATGAATATCTAGACCAAGATAAAGATTTCAAATGAAATATCTGGAAATCTGTTTTATGACTCAAAGAGGTTGTAGATGAAGTGAAACATTGAGAGAGCATTCATGAGGTGGACTGAGGAATAGCAGCTAGTGAGTTGTGTAGGGAATGAGAATGGGAGAAGAAGCAAGCCACACCCACTTCTCTGTACCCTATCTGCAGCCAAGCCTACATGGGGGAGGTGGGCAGAAATTATTACCTTTGATTGAAGACAAGCGTTGGTGCGTGTATTGGACTGGCCCTTTTAATTTCTAAATCAAGACTGTGTTTTGTGAACTAAGTAAGCATATGAAATTTTATTTCCAAAATGGCATCAGAAGAAATGAAATGAAGGGACTACCCAAGTTTTTATCCAGATAAGGGTAGTATTACCCTCTACTGAGCCGAAAGATAGTGGGAGATTCTTTTTGATGTTGTACTATGAATCTTTCATATTCATCTTACTGTCTTACTGGTAATACACAGTCTTAATTTCCTAGATGGTCAAAGGCTTGATATAAGTCATAATATGGTGTCAGTATTTAAGGAGGTGTGGCAGAGCCAGCTAATTACCTCAAATCCATCTCTCCTTTCTTTTGGGAAGAGAACTCCTGGACTTTTAGGAGGTCACAAAGCTGCCCAGCTACAGACTACATTTTCCAGCCTTCCTCACAACTAGGTGTATCCATGTGACTAAATTTTGGCCACTGGTTATATGACAACTGAGTTATGCGACTCTGGGTCACTTCCTTAAAAAAAGGAAACTGATGGTCTTCGTATCCTCCTTCCCTTTTGCCGCTGGCTGTAACTTGATGAGAACTGGAGCAGCTGCCTTGGACACAGAGCTGTGGGAGCTATGTGTTGTGAATGACAGAGCTGCTCTGCCAACCCTACCTCTGGACTGTTAGAGAGATATAAACTTACATAATTTTATATTTAAGAAAGAGACATATTATTTTGTACATATTATATGTATAATATAATAACATTCTCTTATTTATTGGGGGGAATCTTTCTTATAGTAAATTAGCCTACTCCCTGCTTAATTCAGGAAGAGTAGTGGGATAAGTCTAGGATAAAGCATAGAAGAGTAGGTAAGTTCAGGTAAGTACAAGTATTTTGGTATGGATAGACTTCAAATATGAAGATATGAGAGAAAGTGGTGAGAGTTGAAGTTGGAAAAATAGGCAGTAGCCAAATCATAAAGAGCCCTGTATATTGTGCTACCAAATTTACATTTTATCCTATCAGCAATAAGGAACCATTGAAAGTTGTTGAGCAGGGGGCAGGGTTTAAAGAAAGATCACATTGGCAATAGTATGGAGGATGAATGACCTTTGTCCTGTCATAGTTTTAGATTGTCTGTCTTTAATCCTCTGCTCTAAAGTTAGATAATCAAGGGTAGTGTAATCTGGCTTCTCTTCAATTTAGTTGTGTTCATACAATCCTAGACTCCAGGATTCAGTATGAAATCAAAGGAGCAGGAGTAACTTTTTCAGAATCATCTTCCTCAACCTGAGTTATTATGAGTGGGTAGGAAGCTGGCAGTGCTTGGTGGAGCTACATGTCTTGCCAGCAATGCTCGCATTCAGAAAATGCTGGGCTATTTCTTTCTTCAGATCCAAGCTAAATTCACATCCAAGCTAAGCTTTTTTAGGGAATTACTTTTCCAGTTGTATTGCTGGCAAATCCTTCCTTCCTCTGTAGTCATTTCCTCATATTGCACAGCTTTTTCGTCATGTGCATGCTGAATCACAGTAACACTTAGTTCCATGACTTGGGGTCTTGAATCTTGTCCTGTGTACTTTAAGAAGAGTGTGTCCCTGGTTTTGTTACCTGTTGTTCTTTTAGCATATTATATGTGGGACAGTAACAATAAAGTGCCTGGTTGTTTGTGGTCTTCCTACAGGAACTATACTGAGTGTTTTAACTTTCATTAGTCAACAAAATGATACACACAAATACGAACACAAAAACAAATACAAAACAAATACACACAAATAGAAAATGCTCTTCCAGCTTGTAAGTTTTTTCTTTACATCTTAGTGTTAGGAATTAGAGGTAAGTGGGTTTTCACTAAACTTTCTTTCCATTTGCTTTTGTTTTTTTACTCTTAGAAGAGAAAATAGGAAAAATTCTCTAGTGAACTAAGTCCATTAACCCCAAGGGACTATTCTGCACTACACCAGAGGGAAGGACAGCTAAGATGAGTGATATTTTCGCCTGACCTAATCATATTTGTTTGGTGATATTTACAATACTACTACTCACCCCTCCTTTGAATGGTGTACAATACTACTACTCACCCCTCCTTTGAATGGTGTATCAAAAGCTTGAGGTATCTAAATCCTTACCTATAAAGATTTTCTCAACATGCCCTCTTTGCCTCTTATGGATTTTCAGCAGGCATATTCAATTCATAAAGTGAGGATGTGGTAAATTCCACTTTATTTTGAATAGAAACAGTCACCAACGTTAAAACAGTTTTCTCTTTGGCCCTCCTCTTTTATTTGAGAGAGGCAGAGACAAAGCAAGTATAACTGTTAAGAGGGATTTTTTTTTTTTAAACATCAATATCTAAAGCAAGGTAAGTACTGAATCACCTGACTATCCTATCCTTAGGTCTAAAATGCTGTCCAATGGAAACTGATTTTTATAGTGATGGTCCTGAAATACTTAAAAAATACTTTTCAAATCATTAAGGAAATATTGATCCATCAGCAAGTATTTATTGATTATCTACTATGTCCCAACAACCAAGCATGCTTAGTATTATTAGCTCTGTTTTAGAGATGAAGAAACTCAGACACTTAGTCAAGAACCTGCTCAAGGTCACACAGCTAGAAAGTGGTGGAAGAAGGAGTATTACCAAAACTCATAGCAGTTTAACTTTCCTCAAGGAGTTGACAATCTGGATGGAAGGTTAAGACTAACACATGAAAAAAATAGAGAATAATTAAACTCAGAACTGTATGGTTGGAACTGTGGGTATAATAATCAGAGGATAGAGAGTTTAACAGGGATTATAACAATTAGTCTTCAGGCAGAATGTTAGACTTGAATCAGGTCTGGAGGATGAAACAGAACTTGCACAGGTAGAGTGGAGGGAAAATGCAATCCAGTCATGGAGGAATAGTCAGAGCAAACTAACGCAGGGGTAAAAAGCAGAATGTAAGTTCAGAGTATTTTCAGTGTTGCATACATTTAACTTTAATCTACTTCTTCAAGTTCAGTAACCCATCAGCATTCCCCATTTCCAACCATACTGACAAATAGATTTTTACTATGAAAATATATTTTAGACTTTTAGAGGTGGAAGAAATTTTAAAAATCTGTCCTGAGAATTTGGGCACAGTGAGAGTTTGTAATTCATAGAAGGTCGTTGAATCACCCTATTGCTTATCTGGAATTCAATGTACTGTCTCCACCACAACACTGCTTTGGGCAGGTGGGATATGGGTAATGGGGGTGAGAGGAGAGAAAGCCTACAGTACTGGGTATTCTCAAACTGTCTTCTTTTCAGGTACTAAGCAGACCCAATTCTGCTTAGCTTCCCAGATTGCAGGGCTGTCAGATGGAAAGGAAAAACACAGTACATGAAGTTTCTTTTAAGGTGCACATGTGGACTGGTGTTTCCTTTCTTGGCTGTTAGAAGGCACCTTCATCACGGTACAAAGGAATTTTCTTGATACTGTGGGGATTTATTGGAGCAAGTTATAATGTGCCACAGAGACACTTTTTTTCTCTGCAGAGTTATGTCTGATAGGTGACAAAGCAAATACACAATAGGCTTCTGAGGAATGATGTACAGAACCTGAAAAGAAGAGTTTGAAGATTGAAAAGGAAGGAGAAAAAATGAACAGGGAGATAAGTTTGCTCTTTTACCTCAACCTTACTCTTATTATGGAAATCATACTGTTAAAAAAGAAAAACAAACAGTCCATAGTTCACAGACATTGGCCTTTGGCTAGGAGATGAGAGCTGTTCTTCTAGCAGACAGGTAGGCCAGAAGGTGTATAAGGAAAATGAAGTTTAAAGAACTGCCTGATTCAAAGAGGATTCTTGGAAGTTCATTCAGTGGATGTTCTTAAAATTTACTTGGGACGTCTTTAGAAATAAGAGCGATACATTCATATCTTCTTTGATACTTTTTCACATGGTTCTGCCTACAAATGGATGCAGAGAGCTGGAATAGATGACTTCTACTCCAGCATTGCAAATCCGTTACTATGTTCAAGTCATTTAACCAAGGGAATTGGCTTTTAGACACGTAGAAGTATTTAACAGGGACATATTAAAAAGTCTACCTTGTCAAAATGAAATGGCACAATTATTAATATAGTTAAAAAATTGGAGGGCTAAGGCAAAAATTTCGGAAACAATTCCTGACATTAATTGAGAATGTCATGTCTAAATAAATCTTGTTTCTTTGCAGTAGAGGGAGTGCCTTGAGATATTCTGTACTTATAAAACCAAATAAAGAAAAACTCTGTCGAGGAGGGCTATGTCCCTGACTGTGCCTCTGCCTAGCTTTTGTATTTTGGGGCATGCATCCCTAAATAAATGAGCAATGAGTCTTTGAGAAGTTGGGGTCGCAGTATAGGTGTTATACCTGAAAGGGGCATTACATGCTATTGCATTGTTTATGGAGATTTTAAATTCTCTGATTATCTTTTATAAATGCCCCTGATTAAAGAAGAGAAATTTCAAGCAAATAGGAAGTTGTTATTCAAAGACTTGTTACTTCCCATATGGGTCTCTTGGGCTCCATTCATTAAGTAGACACCTATATACCAGGCATAATTCAAAACATTGAGAGTATAATGGGAATAGATCAACATGGTCTTTGTCATTAAATATTCATTGTCTGGACTCTCAAACTCTTTAGAGAATATCATACCTAGAGGTAATTTAATATAATTAGAGGAAAGTTTCCTTTGTATAAAGCTAGATTGTTACCAGAATTATTGTAATACAACAGAGAATTTTGGAATTGGAAAGAACTTGTGAAATGTTTCCTTTTGAGTCAAGAATTCATTTTAAAAATCACTGGTAGTACTAGATAAATCAGATTTTCCAATTTATTCATAATGTGGTAGAATCAAATATATTTTCATAGATCTGCAACAGCAGCATTGGTAAGGGAGGCATGCAACAAGAAACCGATTTCAAATTTTGTTTCTTATTTCTGAAATGGTTTTCAGTCGTAACTCTGGAAAACCAGCACCATGAATTTTTCAAATTATCATTAGGCAACTCTGGCATAATTTATGTTAAGAGGTTTTGGCCTGTTTATGTACCCTGGAATTTGCCAAAATTAGTAACGTGATATTCCATATTTATCAAACCTATAGAGCAATAAATAAGGACATATGACTGTTGGGGAGTGCTGTTTGTTTAAATTCTTTTTTGTGGTACTCATGAAATGCAGGGGACTTCCAACTCAAATTCTGCAATATTAGGCAGCAAGTTGTACTCTGAACCAAACCAGATGCTGATCAGCTCTATTCCTATTATCAACTCAATACAGCGATGGTTACCAGACCTTACTTGCAATGTTAACATTTGGAATAGATTAACAGCAGTTAGGCTGAAATGAGAAACCTCCATTTTACTGAAAGGTTCAGAACATATCATGCTGTAAAATCAGAAAGACTAGTAAGAAAAATTATGAGGGAAAGAGTTCACTGTCTACCTTGGTTTCTCCCTGCAGGATATGTTATTTCCCTTTTATGAGTGCCTTTTTCAAAGGAATTTTAATGTGAAGTATTTGTGAGGATTAAGGTCTATTAGTCTATCAGCATCCTGAGGTGCCCCATTCCACAACCTATTGTTGAATTTGTCTCAATGTAGCCATGAACAATCTAGGCCTTGGGCACACAAGGGGGATTTTTTGCACCTTTTGGGGGGTTTCCTTTATAAGAGCTCACACACACACGCACACACACACACACACACACACACACACACACACACACACCTCACACAAGTTCAGAGGTTCACCCAGCCACTGAAATTCATGAAACATTTGGACTGTCCAGGTTTGGCCTGTGGATTTGAATGTATTGCCTAAATGCTTTGCCTTGTCTGCCAATTCCATTTACTGTCTACGTCTCTTTTCTTTCTAGAAATCTTTTCTTTGTGGCATCTATTGGTCAAATCCATTCCTAGGGCTTTATAGGACCCGGGCAAATCAATGTATGTCCTTCACGCCCAAATTTGTATACAGGTGAAACCAAATTAAGGTGAATACCAAGGCCAGCGCGTCTTAGAGTTACAGCTCTCAGGACAAAATGTAGAAATAGACATATGACAGAGTTCAACTCCCATTTTGCAGTATAGAAAACTGAGGTATTGAGAAGTTAAAGGATTTTCCTAAAGACACATACGATGAGGAAGGATGTGAGTGTTGCTAATGTATCAACATTCTTCTGTGACCATGATTCAGAGACAGAGACAAAAAAGTAGATCCTCCACTTTTTATACCCAAATGGTGGCAGCCCTGCTCTTGTTCTTATATGCTAAACAGCTTGCCAGCGAAACCCTTCAGAGAGAGGCCAACTGCCTTTGTGCATTTTTGTTTATTCTCTAGCCAAGGCCTTGCGTCAGGGTTGATTGAAAACCCTTTTGCGTGCTTCTCGGTGTGATAGGGAATATAAATTCCTCTTTAGGAATGGGTTTTTGAAACCTCTGGTACCATACAAATCAGGGAGGATGATAAGAATACCTCACTCATGTCTGCCTGAACTGAATTTTGGGGTGCAGTTGTTAGGAATGCAGACAAAGGAGTTAAGAGAGACTTAGAGGAGAGTGGCTAGAAGTGAGAGGGAGAGAGAGAGGGAACCAGAAAGGTTCCTTGCAAATTGCAAGAAGGAGATTGTTCTTTGTCCTAGAAATGAAAGGAACACTTTTAAGTAATTTTAACTGGGGATGACATAATAGGATTTGCATTTTGAAACTATATGGCTGTAGTCTAGAAGAAGTAGGATTATTAGAAGCCAAGAGTAGACGAAAACCAATTAGGAGGTTATTGCAGCAGACCAGGTGAATGATAACTTTGATTAGCATTGTCCTTCAAGTCTTTGTTCTATTCATATCTATATCTACCTATAACTATAGCTACATATATTTTTTAGAAAATCAATCATACCATATATACTGTTTAAACGCTTTGACTTCTTAACTTCATAATTTATTGTGAACATTTTTTGCCATTTACTATTCTTCTACATTAATTTTTAATGGCCACATAGTATTTCCTCATGGGGGAATATTATAGTAGTTTGTTGAATCATCCCTATTGGTGGATGTTTGAGTTGTTGATTTTTCAATAGATACTACTATTTTGACTATCCTTGTAAATACATCTTTGCTCACATCCATTAGGATAACTTCCTAGAAAAAGAATTTCTGGGACAAAGAGTATTCAAAAGCCTTACATTTTGCAGGGTGTTGCCAAATTATACATGGCCGAAATTCAAATTCCTTTTGCAGTATGATTGATACCTAAGGAGCTGCATGTGAATTGTATGCAAGATCTCCACACTGCTTGTGTTCCTCTTCCCAAATTTGTTAGTTGTGATTCTTCCTTATGGTGTACAGTATCATGTAAATAATCAGTGCACCAGTGCACCAGTTACCTCTCTCATTCTAGACACTAAAGTTAAAATTTGGAATTGGAAAGGACTTGTGAAATTTGAATTAAGAATCCATTTTTTAAATCACTGGTAGATCTAAATATATCAGATTTTCTAATTTATTCATAATGTGATAGAATAAAGTTTATCTATCTTAGACATGAAAAACAATCCCTGCCCTCAGTTGTTTAAAAAATTTTAATAGACTTCATTTCTTTAGAGCAGTTTCAGGTTCAGAGAAAAATTCAAGCATTTTATAGTTATAAAAAAAAGGAAAGAAGAAAAGAAAAAGAAAAATCAGGGACATAAATAAATGTGTATTTTTGAAGTGAAGAAAATTATTATTTTCCCTTTAAATCTTTTAGAAGGTAATATTATAATTGGTTACTGTTTGGAACTGCTTACAACAAGGATCTATCATTTCATAGTAGCCTCAGGCATAAGCATATTCTCATTTGCTTCTGAAACTTAAAGAAATCACAGCAAGGTAAATGAAACTCGGTGACAGATTAAAAAAAGAAGATGATATATTTGTTCTATTATGTCTTTCTCTTCTCTTGATATTCATGAGAATTTGCTTAGTGGAGAAGATCTTGAATGTACTGGCTGCAAGAGAGTTCGTATTTTCACAGTGGCATTTATGTTTCTAATGAGATGTACATTATGGCCAAATTGGAACCATCTCATTTGTGTTTATCTTTGTGTGTGTGTGTGTGCATGTGCACGTGTTTAATACAATTCCTTGTTATGTGTTTACATGCCACAAACTTACTTTTCAATTAAAATAATACCCAATTCCCATTCTTCTTTTTCTTCAAACACTGTCTTGCTAAATGCTAGGTGAATAGTAGATGCTTAGTAAGTGCTTGATTAATTCATTAGCCTAGAAAGCAGCTGTTGAACATTCTCATTATGGATTTGCCTTGCTGTGAAGATTAGTAGCAAAATACTCTTTGTTGGTGCCAGAAAATCATGTTTGATGTAATCATAGGGAGTGCAGTAGCTTAAAATCTTAACTGATATTTTGGGTAGTGGCAGCAAGTATTAACACCTTAGTCACTTTTCACCAGTTACTATGTGCTTTAAGAAATCCACTTCTACTACATACTTAAATTTTCTCAACTATCCTGTGTTCTCAAATAGTCAAAAAAGGAAAAAAGTTTGGCAAAGCCAGCCAACAAAAAGACAGCCTAGCCAGACTCTAACCAAGTCATCAAATAGGAGCCTTGTTTCTTTGGGACCTCACAGGTCCCCATTTAATAGGCCCTTTCCTCTCTTCTTCAGTTGTGGAATACTGACTACTCTGGTGTCTCATTAGGGAAGAACATTTTCTCTGTTAAATTCTTGTCAACTGACACTTCAGAGGAAGAGTGTAAGGTATTACTATTTTCAGAAGTTGTTGCATTTTATTAGGGGGATCTTTGAAAAGGAAAAAACCTTCATGACTCCAAGTAGCAATGTATAGTGGAGGGGATTTTAGGTGATGACCGATGGATGCTGTTTGGAAAGTTTTTTTTCAGGTGTTATATTTGGAAAAGTGCTTTCTTTTCACAGCGTAACTTGATTGAACCTATCTTTCTCCTCTCCTCTGAATTAAGAAGTTGGCTTCTTTCTATAATCTGTCTTCTGCCCCTACAAGAAAATATTCTTGAAATCTGTGATGATCCAAAAGCCAAATTCAATGGATGCTTTTTAGCTCCCATCCAATTTGACACCTCCTTGCTAATGATTTTCCCTTTTGAAACTGTCTTTGGGTTCGGCATATCTTCTTTTCATTCCCTTTCCACCTCTCCCAATACTTTTTTCCCCATCATTCTCACCACCTTTTTCTCTTCTTCCCACACAGTAATCTTGGTACTTCCCATGTGTTAGCAAGTTTCTTCTCTGTTGGTCGTAGAGTTTCTCCTTGGGTTATTTTTTTTCACTCTTTTGTCTTTAACTATTATCTCAATGTCTACTACTCCCTGCCAGTTCATCCTCTGTCTGGAGATTCAGAAATCCTTCTGGACCTTGCCACTTGTATCTTCTTAAGATGTAAATGAAACAAACCCAACATCAAGATCATTATCTCCTACTATCATCTTCTTTTGCATTTTCTATCTTGATTAGTGACATCACCATTTATTAAACAACCCTCCCCTCCTAAATCTGCTAGATAACTCATATTTATCCTTGAACTCACACTTTTACATGTAGTTGACTGCTAGATTCTTTTGTCGGTTCTTCTAAATTAATTCAACAACTCTCCATTCTCAATGCTTCTCCTTTAGTTTATCTTCACCTCTTCTAACCTATCTTATTGCAAAAGTTTACTAACTATAGGCAAAGTGCCTAAACTGTTCTCTTTCAACAGAATGTTTTTGTCACACTGCTGCTGGATATGATCATTTGCCTCTTCACTTAAAATTATGATGGCTCCCTATGCTTACAAGGCAAAGCAGGTCTTTCATTGATTTGTTTAATTAATATAATGAATTCCTACCGTGAGTCTGACACTGAATAAATATTGGTGAACAAAGACTAATATTCTATATTTTTCCCTCTACTCAGCAAGCTAATTCCAACATAATTCTATGAATTTATTTTCTCCTTCCCAACACACCCTCCCTGCTGCCTACACCTCCTATTGCTTCAGTCTTTGAAAGGTATTCTGTACTCCAGCTGTTCAGGTATATTATATGTTCTGCTAAGACATCATGATCTAGCATTTTGGTGGACTCCTGCTTGTTGTCAAACACTTCTCCATGAATCTCTTATATTTCTACATTTCTTGTGACAGAGACACTCACTGCCTTTGTTCTGGATTATCTTTTCCAGGATGTTTGTATGGCAAGCAGCCTTGCACAATCAATAGTATCTTCCTCTGGAGCAAAGGGCAGGCATACTTATTGCCTGTATAAAAAAGATGGACTCCCTAAGCTCAAGGTTTCTCCCCTGTAATGAAACCCACTGTGTGTGCAAGTGTTACCTGTCCCTTGTTGGGTCACCTGTGGGAATTGGGACTCAGTGAACGGGTATAAGAAAGTGATAATTCTCTGGCTATGACTATGGCTGTGAATGGTAAAGACCTTTCTATTCAATTCAGGAATCTCATTTTTGCTGCTAGCATCCATGAAACTGTTACAAGATAATTTGTTAGTTTGCTAATAGGGTAAGATCTCAAAACTTCAGAATTCTTGAAACTATTTATCTTTCAAGATCCAGTTTAAATGTTTCCTTTTGAGGAAAATATCACTGATCGTTCCAGACAAACTTATTCTTGTAGATCTGTGATTTTTCAGAGTATTGCTTTTTTTAGTAATTGGTGCATCATGTTTTGATTATGCCTTTCTAAGTCTATCTTCTTGCTAGGTTAATAGCCCTTTAGAATTAGATACCAAGTCCCAGTTACCTGGTAGCATTTATGGAATGAATATTTTTCAAAAAATATTGATGAATCGATGGATGCAATTCTCCTTCTTTTCCTGACTTCCTCCTAGTCAGCCTCATCTTCTTTCTAATATCTGAGGTATTGAGGAACTTATTTAAATTTTCCTTTCAAAACATTATCCTCCTACTCTCATTCTATGACCACTGGAAAGCCAACTTCTTCTATATCCTCTAGCCCAGTCAGAAATTTCCCCACTATGGAAATGTGTGCATGTTTGAATTGCTTCACCCTTTGTGTTATAAGGCCGAAGTCCCAAGAATACAGAAAATACCTTGTTATTGAACATCCTTGGTTCCAACATTTTATAGAAAAGTGGCTTTATCTTACTGTATGTGTCCTGTACTAAATGAAATTATCCTGTTAAAATGTTTGCAATTTTCTTTTAACCCTTAAGATGTTATGAATCACAGCTTGACATTGACTGAACAAATGTGCTCTTGATTCTAGTTTGTGATTCAGATCATCACTCCAAGACCAGTCTGTTTTATTTGGTGCTGTTAATAACTATTCTTTGAGTTTTCCACCATCCAGGCTTCTATTATTCCAGCCACGTTTTCGGTAGTACCTGGTATTACCCAATTATCTTTTAGAATTGGCCATAAAAGGAATAAGAAGACCATATTTTGGAGAAATGGTGGAGAGGGCAATAGAAAGAAACAAGCTTGAGTATTAGTCAAGATAGTATAAGCCTGTGCTTCATAGCAAATAAATCACCAAATCTCATTGGTTTGACTCAGTGGATCCATATGACCCTCCAGGAAAACCTGTCTTCCGTACAGTAACTAGACAATTAAAGCTACTTAGATTTTGAGGCTCCATTTTCTCCTTACCTCAGTGGGATGCCTCAACACGGGAAGAATGAATGGAGAGTTCATAACCTTCAAATCCCACCGGCCAGAGGTAATCACATGGTGCCATCAAATTGCAAAGGTTGAGAATAATGGTGAACATTACTAATGAGAACAGAACAAATTTATCTAAATTCTGAGAGAAAGGGTTCAATCATGTGAAAGAACATCAAGTCTGAGAGGAAATGAATATTTATTAGGTAGCTACTGCAGAAGTTCCCCAATTTTTCGATTTATGTTACCCTCAGAGTCTTGGTAGTTTTTATGGATTCCTAGGCCAAAATAAATAACTAACTGTGCTGTTGATTGAGTGGTTAGGTCCAAACAACTTAAAATGTATTTATATACTAACAACTTAGTAGCTTCTTGAGAAAAAATAATATACATGGTTGAAAGAAAAAATTTTTTAAGTTTTAGTCTTAACCAGAGTTACTTAACTAAAAAGATGTGTGAGACTCTTGGGCACTGTGCACCTTTCAGACATTGGAATAAAATTGGACACCACCACCCTCATTTCCCGTTCTGGATTGATTTTCATGCTTATTGGCTTTTTGTCCAACACAACCAAAACTCAGCTTTACAAAGATATGATGTCATTGAAAGGAATATAGTATAGTCTAATGTTGAATCTGTGAACTACCTGAGTTAGTAGTTCACACAGTGGCTGACAGATTTCAAATTTTGCTGTGTTTCCCCTGAAATTTTTAAAGATCCCATGGCACCCCTGTAAGTACCCTGGGGTGCCTCAGCGCACAATTTGGGAACCATAGGCCTATTGTCTTAGGTACTAAATATAGATCATTTGCTTCTCATAGTAGTTTGGAAGGTAGGTGTTATTCTCAACTTGGATGAGAAAAGTTAGGTTTGAAAAGGGCATGAACTTTACCCCAAACCTCCTACTTAGTAATTAACAGAGCAGAGGCTTGAACCCAAGCCTTCTGGCTCCAAACCCCATTGCATCATGCCCTGTGTCATGAGATTTGCAGGATTAAGGTTTTCACAGCTTCCTCTCCTCATGACTTTTCCTGGGTTTCAAGCAAAATTGAAATGACTATTTTTTTAAACATGTGGAAGTGCTTGAAACTCATGGAAATGATTTTAAGTCATGTCTACATTTTTAGCTTTAGGCACACCTGCTAGAAAATAAATTCTCTTGAGCAGAGATTAAAGAACTTTAAAATGGTCTTAAAATGGCCCCAAGGAAGATTATTTAAGCTTTGAAATCAAGACAGTACATTTCTAATTAACTTGTAATTATTTTACTGCTAATTTTTAATGTGACATTTAGTATGGACCACATATCACTTTGTCTCCAGCTGTCAGGGCAGTCCCGTAACTAAACCTTCTTCACCAGCTGTTGCCTAATTCAATATGGTCCATGTTGGAATTTTTCCAACTCTGCCTGCACATAATTTTTAAGTCTCAACAGACCTGTGCAAAAAAGAACCATAACTATAATCTTTCATGTTACTCATAGTTCTATTTAATTATCTGAAATACTACCTGATAAATAGTGCAATCAGAAGAATTCCAGTTTAACAGTAACTACTTCCACATCACTTTTCTGCTCTCATCTAATTTGAAACAGGTTTTGGATTACTGCCTCTAAATTGTGTAAACTCCTAATCAGTGATTAATTTAAGAATCTTCAAACTGCTGCCTTTTTTCTTTTTTCATATGTGATTCCTAAGTGTCAATAAATTCAGGCCTAGTCAAATGAAATTTTTTTTCTTCCCTAGACTTTTTAGGCCTTTATTTTCTACTAAGCTATTGAGAGGATGAAGATGGGTGGTTAGAACCAAAGAAGAGTAAATGCTTACAACAGAAAATTGTTTTCAAAGAAAATGTCTCTTGGGGCTGGCCCAGTGGCATAGTGGTTACGTTTGTGTGCTCTGCTGCGGCAGCCCAGGATTCTCAGGTTCGGATCCCTGGCGTGGACCTATGCACCACTTATCAAGCCATGCTGTGGCAGGCATCCCACATAAAGTAGAGGAAGCTGGGCACAGATGTTAGCATAGGGCTGGTCTTCCTCAGCAAAAAAGAGAGGGATTGGCAGCAGATGTAAGCTAAGGGCTAAACTTCCTCGCCAAAAAAAAAAAGTCTCTTAATGTAGAATTAAAAGTTCATTTGTATTAAATGCCTCTGACACAGATTGTAGTTCAGAGAAATAGCTGAAGTAAAGTGAAAAAACTGCTCTTCATTTAAAAACAAATTCATCAACAAATGGCAATAGAGTAATATTTATTGAGCACTCTGTAAATGACAGGCATTTTACGTTTATTATTTTGTTTAACCTAAACATAGCAATGGGAGGTCATTTTATTACCTTCATTTTGCAGATGAGAAAACTGACAGCTGAGAGTTTGAGGAAATCTCCCAAGTTTACAAGTGAATAAATGTTAGAGCTCACATTCAAACTCAGGTGGGTCTGACGTCAACATCATAGCCATGGCTTTTGCCCACAGGGATGTGCAGCCTTCAGATCAAGATATGTGGGGATGGGTTCATATCTTTTATGTTTCATAATGGTGACTGAATATAAAAACATGATATTGACTTTTTTATTTATCAAATATTTGTTCAGTGCTACAATGTGATTGGCACTTTCCTAAGAGCTAATTGTGAATATTGACATTCATTACTCTGTATAACTTATATGCATTTTCTAAAAGTCTGTGATTTATTTTTAGCTTTTTGTTATTTGACATTAGGAATCTCAAAGGATCCCAGTAAGTTGGTGATGATCTACAATATTGAGAAAATGTTGGACTGGATCCCAGGAGACCTATGGATCTGTGTTTGCCTTTCCCGCTGGGTACCTTGGTGATCAAGAGTCAATTTCTATGTTCAGAGCTATTTTTTCATTTGTATAATGAGAGGATTAAAATGTATGATCTGAGGTTCTTCTGAGTACTAAAATTCTATGATTTTACTAAGCACACTTATGTTTTATGGGCCATTCGCAATGATTGATGTGATACAGTGGAATGCTGGTGGTACATGTAATTCAGAACTGAAAGAAATGCCTTTGAATTTGGCTTTGGGAAGTATGAATGAGGGACAGTGAATGAAACTTTTAAGCACTATACCAATTGTATTAGTTTTCTGTTGCTGTGTACCACAAATTTTGTGGCTTAAAACAATGCACATTTATTATCTCATGGTTTTCATGAGTTAGGAGTTGTAGCATGGTTTAGCTGGGTCTTCTGCTCAGGGTCTCACAAAGCTGCAATCAAGGTGTCAGTAGCGTACATTCATTTCTGGGGCTTGATCTTCTTCCAAGCTCTGGTTGTTGCAAAATTCATTTTCTTGTGGTTGCAGAATGGAGGTCCTCATTTTCTTCTTGGCTGTCAGCTGGGAGCAGGTGACTCTCAGCTCTTAGAGGTTGCCTGCAATTTCTTGCTCTGTGGCTCTCTCATAAGCCCTCTCAAAACCTGGAAGCTTACTTCTTCAAACCAACAAAGATAGTCTCTCCCTCTTGTCTGCTGAGATGAAGTCTTATATAACTGTACTGAATTGAATGGTGTCCCCCCAAATTGATGTCCACATGGATCCTCATAATGTGACTGTATTTAGAAACAGGGTCTTTGCAGATGTAATTAGTCAAGTTAAGGTGAGGTCATACTGCAGTAGAGTGGCCCTAATCTAATGACTGGTGTCCTTATAAGAAAATGGAGGCACGTAGAGACACAGAGGGAAGACAACCATATGACAACAGAGCCAGAGATTACAGTTAGGTGGCTACAAGCCAAAGAACACTAAGGATTGCTGGCAACCACCAGAAGCTAGAAGAGGCAAGGAAGGATTCCTCCCTTAGAGTCTTCAGAAAGGGCATGGACCTACAGACACCATGATTGCAGACTTCTAGCCTCCAGAACTGTGAGAGGAAAAATTTTTGTTTGTTTGAGCCACCAATTTGTGGGACTTTGTTATGGCAGCCCTAGAAAACTAATACAATAACATAATGTAATCATGGGAATAGCAATATCCCATTACCTTAGCTGTATAACATAACCAAATCAAGGAGTGACATCCTATCAGCTTTGCCATTTTCTGTTGATTAGAAGCAAGTCAGAGATTCCTCTCACACTGAAGGGGAAAGGATTATACAAGGCAGTGACTCACCGGGATCACCTAAGGATGTATCAGCCACATCAATGCAAGGTTTTATTATTTTATTTTGTGAGAGTGGGCCCTTCTGTTATGTAGAAATTGAATTAAGCAGCCCTGTCTAATTCTCTTTACCATTTCTAATTATTTCAAAATATCTGCAAAGATATTTTATTAAAAAGTTTCAGTGTAACAGATATTTCTTAAAAATGATGGCTCTTTTCTTTAAAGTCCATAACTCTTGACATTTTCTGTGCTCTTAATTGTCTTTTTAGAATGGATTTGTTGATACTTTGGCTACAAGTTGTTCTGAAGATGAAAGGTAGTCAATCATTTGAAAGTACGAAAAAGAGAAACAGAGAAGTTTATTACTTAAACTCTGCCCTCTTAAAGACGTCATTAGCACTCTAAGAGATATTGGTCAGTTGATCAATATTCCATTGAGCACCTACCATATACTCAGCATTATACAAGATTAGTATACTTTAGAACATCTTCACTATTTCAAATGATAAAATGATGTGGTCAAAGGCGAGCTGAAACTTGTCAGCCAGCAAAAGTCATTGCCCTTAGATTATCTAGGATATACTTACACAAAACATGAGTAGATTTCATTATATTTATTAGATTTCACAGAAATGCAGTTAAGGGTTAGCAAGAACCAACAAAGCCAAGCAATGACTTTATTTACTATAGGTGCTCTGTGGTTTTCACATTGGTTCTTGAATCCAAACTTCCATCATGAAATGCAGTCAGATTTGCGAACTAATGTTCCAGACACATCTCTCATATTTTCCTATGGATTTCTTTGTGGGCTGTCAGACAGACATGTGTTTTTCTTTGGGTACTGCCATAGAACTCCCTTATGGGATAGATTTAAACCCTTAGTCAGCCTTGGGGAAAAATAAATGTTTCCTTATATATGAACTTAGTGCATATCATGTTGCATAACTATTCCGGGTGCAAAGTCTCTGTACATTTGGAATATTCTCTGGGGTTCAAACTTTCCTTTCAGAGATAGTTTGTTTGAAAACCTATCAGTATTGTTAAAGATAGAGGCTTACAAACTTTCATACACAATGCTGTCAAAATCAGATCCCTAAACTATTCTTGATCCTATAAAGATCACAATTAAAATTCTCTCTTGTTGCCAAATTCCTATCTTTAACACTGGATGGATAATCCTTTAGGGTATTGGTATTTAATACTGCCAAAAAGAGGTATTAAATGCTATAATTCCAGAAAGATTATTTGGGTAATAGCAAACTTGGAAAAATAAAGTGCATTTTAGTTCTCTAATCTTAGAATTGCCATGTAATGTAATGAAGTGAAATTGCTTCATGTAAAGAAATTCATATGGTTGAGTTCCTGGCTCTGGATTTTAGCAAAATTGAATGAGGTGTTCTATAGGTCCCTGATGAAACTTAGGTGATCAAAGGCAGCAGTTCTCCTCTGAGTTTTCTGGATTGGGTCTCTCAGTGAAAGAGGTCAGAATCCTATAGATAAAATCACAATCTCTGGAGTCGGTTGACCTGAGTTCAGTTTGAGCTCTGGCACTTTTTAGGTATAAAAAGGGATAATATACATTGCAAGGAATTTGTGGTGATTAAATAATGAATGTAAATTGCATAGCATGAAGCCTAGCACATAGGAAGTGCTCAATATATGTTAGCTAAAATGAATCAACAAAAATGAAATTTCAACTCAACATTCACTTCCAGGTGTCTGTGAAGCAAACTTAGACTATGGAGAAATTTGCAAATGATCTTGGAATTTTCTTTGGACTAGAATGTTTTGGCACCCCCCATCCTGGTAGGAAGGAACAAACATTCACTGGCCACCTAACTGCATGTCAGATGATATGTAAGAATCTTTGCATAGATGAGCTCATCAAATTGTAAAAAAAACCCAAAAAAGTATGAGAGATTCTCATTTCAAAATAAGGATTTGAGCTCAAATAACAATAATAAGTTGCAGAGCTGTGATTTAAATCCACATCTGTTTACCTCCCTAAACCAAGCTCTTTCTGCTCCACCATGCTGCCTCTCCAAAGGCAAAGCCGCCTGAAATTTATCTATGTTATATGACTTCTGTGTGCCATAAAGAGAGAAATAAAAATGGAAAATGATGAAGATTTTTATCATAGAGAAAACTTGACATTTCCTGTGAAAAGGCATAAATGATTTCAAATCATGAAGAAGCCTAGAAACTTTTGGGCAGGCTTTGAAACGTGATTAGGCATCTTCTCAATCTTCACAATCAGAAATCTTCTCAGACTTGCTTGTGTAGATCTTTCTCTTTTACTTCCATCCACACATACATGCAGTCACAGTTGCCTGGACCAGTTTGTGTCTGTTGGCGATCTTGGACTCAGCTAGATGGGATGAAGATGGCTAGGAATGGTGGGTGGAAAATAACTACATTTGCATTTTGGAAAGATCACACTGGCTGCAGTGCAGAGAACAGATTAGAGAAAGGCCAGACAAATACAAAGAGATCAGTTAGGAGGCTACTGCAGTAGTCCAGGTGAAAGATGGTGGTTCTTAGAGTAGACTAATAGTAATCAACAGGGTGAAAAGTCAATGAGTTTGAGTTAGAAGTTAAATCATTGGGACTTTGAAATGGACTGGATATGAGTAATGAGGTGAGGAAGATTCAAATAGAACTCTTAGCTCTGTAAGATTCACTGAGATAGGGGAAACAGAGATAGAATCATAGTTTAGGGGAAAGATCAATACTTTGGTTTTTGTATATGCTGAATTTAAATATGTTGAGTTAGAGACTTCCAAATGCAGAGTTAGGATAGGAAATTGAAAATAAAGATATAAATCTCAGAGAATAGTCCTGGACTAGAGATATAAATATGGGAGGTGGTCATAGTATGCATGGTGATTAAAGCTGTGGACGTAGATGTGATTTCCTCAGAAAAGCATAGGGCCTGAGACAAAAAGGTTGTCTACTACCCAGGCTTTCAGAAGTCCAACGTTTGGTAGCTGGGTGTATGAGGATGAACCTGCAAAGGAAATACAGGAGAGACCAGACACAGAGGAGTAAAACCGAGTGGCTGTGGTAGGAAAATATTTCAAAAGAAGAGGTGATTAACACATATGGTAGTAGACGAGGACTGAAACATGTCCATAGAGTTTGTAATATGGAATGAATTAGTGACTTTAATGAGATCTCTTTGGTGAAGTGATGAAGGTAGAAACCAAATTGCAAAGGTTGAGGAATGAGCAGGAGGTGAGAAATTGGAATAGTATACTTGTATAGAAAAAAATAAAACCTCTTGAGGCGTTTGGTTAGGTTTTTAGAACCTGTGAAAAACAGTTAGGCTTTCTTTTTTCTTTTTCCTGCTTATTTAGGAAAAGCAAAACATTGTCATTTCTAGAGCAAATTCTTTTTTGCCCTCCAACCAAAAAATAAATAAATAAATAAATAAAAAGAGAACCAAATTAAAGTCAAGGGGAAATTTTTATAAGTATTTAAAAGCCTAATTCTTCCACCTAGAGACTGAGAGCTGAAATGTAGAATGTGGAGACTACAACAGGCCAATACAGAGAAATTTTCTTACCTGGGGAGGGGTTTGGAGGGGGTGGGAGTATAGTTATGATGGTGGTGGGTACACTAGTTGGGTAAGATGAAAATTCAGTTTAGCTAAACTATCCCAGAAATTTCCTATTTGATGAGCTTGAGTTCTTGATGTTCCCAAGTTAATAGTTAACTGATTTTATTTTTCTTTGTATTTCTGATGGAATTTTCCTTTCCTTTGGGAGTAATGGAAACCAATGTCTAGTTTAAAGAATGTGGAGAAAGTAGAGGTAACAGGAGGAAGATCCCTGGTACAAAGAACAGCATAAAACTTCTCTCTTTCTTAGCAAAGTGGGAATAAGTGATTTTGTTTAAGTTAAAAACATGTAGAATATAATTCCACTTGATTAACTTTTTAGCACCATCTTCATAGAAAGCATTCTACTAGTATTTTGGGTACTTTTCAACATCTTCCTGCCTATAATCTTTTTGAGCCAAGGACCATAATTTTTTTAGTTAAAAAATTATTTTATAAATTAACATATAGTAATGTTGACTTTGTTTGCTATGCAGTTTTATGAATTTTAACACACATATAGATTCTGTAACTACCACTGCAATTAGGATACAGAACCATTTCATCACCCCAAGAATCTCCTTCATGCTATTTGTACCCTTTCCCCACCTAAGCCCTGGCAACCACTAATCTGTTCTCTGTCCCTATAGTTTTCTTTTTGAGACTGCCGTATAAATGGAGTCGCAGAGTATGTAACTTTTTGAGGTTGCTTTTTTTCACCTGAGAATACTGCCTTTGAAATTCATCCATGTTGTTGCATATATAAATAATTCATTCTTTTTTATCTGATTAATATTCCATTATATAAATGTACCACAATGTGTTTATCCATTCGCCTGTTCAAGAATAACAATTATTTCCAAATGTTGGCAATTACTATAAATATTCATGTGCAGGTTTTTGTGTGAATATATGTTTCCTTTCTCTAAAGTAAATAGCCAGGAGTAAGATTACTTGGCTATATGTAAATGTATATTTAACTTTATAAGTCAGTGCCAAACTATTTTCCAGAGCAGCTGTCCCATTTTGTATCTTGGCTTTAAAACCAAAATGAGATACACACCTCTTAGAATGGCTAAAATTTTAAATGCTGATAATTTCAAGTGCTGGAGAGTCTGTGGAGAAAATGGATCTTTCATACATTGCTAGTAGGCATGCAAAATGGTACAGCTGAGCAAAAAAAGATGGGATGTCAGACTCTGATAATCTAATCAGATAAGGGATGTTCCATCACTTGGGCATATTCTGTTAGAATCGAAGTCTAGTCCACACTCAAGGAGAGGGGATTACACAAGGGCATGAATATCAGGGAGGGGGGATCATATTTGGAATCATTTGAGAAGGCTGCCTAAAACAATAATTTAAAGAACATGAAAAGAAAGAATAACATATTTACAGAGAAGAATATTATATTTACACAGATATTTACCATTCTATTTATTCCTTTATAAAGGAATTTCCCTTCTGTCAAAAAAACCATCCTGTGTCAACTATTTCAGAGCTGATCTCCTGATAGTGTATTCTCTCAGTTTTTTTCCTTCTCAGAAAGTCTTTATTTCACCTTCATTCCTGACGGATGTTTTCACTGAATATAGCGTGCTGGGTTGACAGTTCTTTTCCTCCAGCTCTTTAAAAACATTGTTCAACTTGCTTTTGGCCTGCATGTTTTCTGATGAATTTGAATTGTTATTTCCCTGTAAATAATGTATCACTTACTCTGGTTACTTTCAAAAATTTTCTTTTTCTTAATTTTCAGCAGTTTGATTTGATGTTTCTAAGCATGGATTTCTTTGATTTTCTCCTGTTTGGCGTTCACTAGGCTTCTTGTTTCTGTAGGTTTATGTATTTCACCATATTTTGGAAGTTTTCAGCTATTATATCTTCAAAATTTTTTAGCACTGGACTCTCTTTTTCTTCTGGGACTCCAATGATACAAATATTAGATCTTTTTGGAATATCACTACAAATCCTTGAAGCTCTGTTACTTTTTTTTTTTTCCAATTTGTTTTTCAGTTAGGAAGTTTCTATGGATCTATCTTCAAGTTCACTTATATCATCTCCAATCTGGTGTTGAGCCTTCACAATAGTTTTTAAATTTTGGTTGTTGGTTTTTGCATTTCTAAAATTTTCATTTAGTTCTTTATACCGTCTACTTTTTTTTTGTGCTGAGATATTTTAATCTTTTATTCCATTTCTAGAGGGTTCTAAGAGCTGATATAAAGTCTGTCAGAAAATTCCAATACATGTATCATTTCAGTGTTGGTTTCTATTGTCTTTTTCCATGCAAGTTGAGATTTTACTGGTTCTTTATATACCAAATAATTTTAGATTGTTTCCTGGATATTTTAAATGTTACATTATGAGACTCTTGGTCTTGTTTAAATCCTATGGAGAATGTTGTTATTTTTGTTTTAGCAGGCAATTGGCTCAATTAGTATAGGTCACAAGTTCTGTCCAGTCTTCTGTGGGTTGTGGTTTCAATGTCAGTTCCATTTTCAAAGCCTTTGCCATAGTATTCTGATATGTCCCATGTACACACTATTCAATGGCCAGTCTGGGACTTATCTCTTAGTTTAGTTCTCAAAGTCTTTGTTATGCTGTTAAGATCTGATCCATTCATGTGCAACTTGAGGGGTGAGCCCAGGAGTTCATAAATAATTTTATGGTGTTATTTTCCCAAGCTCCTTTCTGTCCCCAGAACTTTCCAGTTTCCTGGTGTTCCTGTGCTTGGTTTTCTGGCTAGAAAGATGGAACTTTATTTAACCTGCTTTGCTGTCCACTTCTCATGACTGCACCTGCATCTGGGGCCCATTGGTGGGAGGAGAGAGAGAGAAAAGAACAATAGGGTTTTGCCTCACCCTCTCTGGCCTTGACTTTCCTTACTCACTGAGCTCTAAAATACATTCTCCCTCTAGCATGACAAAGTTTAAATGTTTTTCTGGAATGAGTTTGAAAAGGGAAGTCATTTTGTTAAAAATCGGCACTTTTCTCATTTGAATTAAAGCCTGTACTCTATCTGGTACCAAGCATAGGAAGTAAATGGTGGTTCCGGTTGTCTTGGGTAAGTGCCATGTACTGAGAGAATTCCTTGTAGGATAAGAGATCTGAAATTAACTGTAAGATGAGGGATCAGAAAACAGGAAGTGCAAAGAGAAGGGTACAAGAGAGAAATAGCTAGTACATCTAATAGGTACTGGTGCTGCCATGCTGGCCTAATGTTAAAGTTAAAATTATACCACCAGCCCCAAACAAAGGTGGCTTCATGTATTTTTGAGTTCTGTTAGACCTTTTGAGGATATAAATTCCAAGTCTTACAGTGGCTTCCCTTTTATACACCTTATGTCTATTCAAAATCACATTTCTGCCCACAGTGGGTTAATAATTCAAAGATCGCATTTTGATGTTTCTGGGAGGTGTGTGAAACTCAAAGCAAATTAAAGTCAGGACCTTCAGCCATATTCTTACCACCTCTCCAAGGTAAGGACGCAAAGGAATCCTATTCAGGGACAGATAAATTCTTTAAAGATCTAGTTTTATGAGAGTAAAACATTTAATAAGTATTGTCCATTTTTTACTCTGAACTGGATACTTAAAACCATGTGGCTTGTTATCAGAATAAAAATAAAATGATTTTCAAAAATAAACAAAACCTTCTAAGTGGTGCATAAAAATGATGTCATTGAAATCTGAAAACTCTCTTTAACAGTTTATGTTTATAAAATGATGTCCTGCTGATGTCTAATGTAAGAAAAAACAAAAAACCTCTTAGAGAAAATTAGCTACTTGAACCTGGGCTGCCGAATGCATTTAGTAAGTCCTACAATTTTGGCAGAATATCACATCATCTAAATGGAGGAGATAAACTTGAGGTGTAGGGGATATGAAATGCAATTTGCATCTTTTGACTCCCCAGACAGTAGATTTTGGAGGGTGATAAGTTAAAGCTTCTGAGGAAAAAGGTAAACGATTTCTGAAGCTGCCAGTGATATATCCTGGCTGGACTAAAATCAAGGCGTTTTCATTGTCTAGGCAACCTAAAAGCTATTAACATGAGTTTTTAAAATTTTCTTTTATTTTTTAAAATGTGATTTCCATATTGTTATTATATCAAGGATTTTCCTTACTGGAGATCTTACAGTTGATATACACTCAAAATGGCTCATCTTTTCAGCAATGAGAAAAAAACAATCTTGAGCATAAATAACATGAAAATGAATAATGTTTAGCTAAAGAATGAAGAATTGTAAACAAAGTACATCTTGAAAGAATTCCTCTACTTTCTTCATAATCAGTGTGCGTGATAAGCAGTGTGCATGAGAGGCAAAGTGCTCTGAGCATCTCTGAGGATGAAAAGTAATTTGTTATGTGAAAAATACCGAAGCTTGTAGCCAGTTTAGTTATGGATGGATAATTGGTTGGGGGGGAAAGACATTGTTCTATTACCACTGACTGCAAGAATTTATGATATTCACAAATTTGCTGAATTTTGCCATATAGATATCTTTAGGGGCTGTATTGGGTTAGTGGCCAAGAGCTTGGGCTCTGCTGTCATAGATTCTGTAGATGCCAATCCTGGCTTCACTATTTACGAGCTTTGTGACTTTAGGCCCATTGTTTGTCATCTCCTAAGCTTTATTTATCCCATCACAAAATGAGATTAATAGTGTGTATTTCACTGGGTTGTTGTGAGCATTAAATCATCTCATATAAAATGCTTAGCATAAGTATTAGCATAAGCATTTAGTAAACACCCCAAAATATTAGCTTTACAACATAGAGATTCTATAGAACAAATCAAGTAATTTAGTGAAAGCTCTTTCCATGAAAAATGTCCTATGAAAGAATTCTACATTGGATATATAATTCAGTCCAGCAAATTTAGGATTTCTGGTCTTCCATGTTTCAAAATCTAGTGTGTAATAAATGGACTTTTTTACTATAATTTTAAAAATTGTTTAAACTATATTTATAAAATTAAGTTCTATTAAATATTTACAGAAACTGGGAAATATGCCCATGGACTCAGATTTCTTAAGAACTCAGTTTGAAAACCCTGAGTTATGTTGAATCTTTTTCCCTTTAGCAGAGATTCATGTACAAAATTTAGTACCAATCCATTTAGCTGTTTACTCCAGAATCAGAATATTTATCTCATTCTACTGAGACTATTGTACCTGCAGATAGAAGACTTTAAAATCTCTTTGGGGGCCGGCCCGGTGGCGCAGCAGTTTAGTTCGCGCTTGGCAGCCCAGGGTTCGCGGGTTCGGATCCCGGGCGCCTGCCGACGCACTGCCTGTCAGCCGTGCTGTGGCGGCGTCCCATATAAAGTAGAGGAAGATGAGCACGGATGTTAGCCCAGGGCCAGTCTTCCTCAGCAAAAAGAGGAGGATTGGCAACGGATGTTAGCTCAGGGCTGGTCTTCCTCACACACAAAAAAATAAATAAATAAAAAATCTCTTTGAATTAACTTTGGATCTTTTCAATTAACTTTCTATTTGTGACATTGAATCTGGCAATCAGCATTTCAGCTATATTTTTATTATGTACACCAAGAGAGTGGGGCAGAAAGAGAAGTTTAAACAAGAGTTTCATGTTTAAGTGTGAAAGTCATCAAGAAAGGACTGAGCATTTGCTGCTTCTGCTGCTTCTTTCTTTCTTAGGAGAAAGAAAAGGTAGATTGTTGCTAGGTAGGTTCCCACAATGCTTGGAGATAATGGTGTTCAATACAAATACATACTTTCTAAATGATTGAATTCAATTCAGTTTTGCCTGAATTTGCTTTTTCTTTTCCTCTCACCAAGAACACAGATCCTTCTTCTGTCTCTCCAATTCAGCTCAGTTCCTATGTCTTTTCTGGGAAAATTTATCACAGTGTTGATTATTCTCTTTACAGTTTCCATGACCTCTTCTACACAAAGTTTGGTAGGTGTCCTTTGTAGTGGTTTCATAGAAATTCTTGTCCCTCCGACAAGGTGAGGGCATACCACATATCACTGATTCTTTTTCTTTTTCCCTGTCCCACAGTGCTGAATGTGTTGTAGGATCTCTTGTTTATTCATTATACTTGAGTGGTTCAAATGTGTGACCTGAAACCTATGATTCTGCAGATGCTTTGTTAATAGTTTTTGTGAATCGGAGCTGGTATTTTTGTGAATTTATATGTAAGATGATTTGAATATAAAGATGAAACATTTATTCCATGAAGTTTAGCCATGCTTCCATAAGCACAGCTCAAGGCACCAATGAAGTCTGGGGTGTGTGTATTTCCAACTGTTACTAGAGTGTTATTTTCATCTTGGAATGAGCAGCAGAAATGCTACTTTACTTCATTAACTCTGAAACATAGAGGGCTTAGCTTATGTTTACAGAAAAGGTTTTCAATGTCAAATGGAGGGCCATGAGAGGTTCTGTGGGGTCTGTTTTTCATAATTACCTAATTATCTGCCTTTTCCCCCTGTGTTCTCTTATGAGAATCACAAACTATTGTTTAACTCACTGGAACTCAGTACAAGTTGGAAGAGTTTACATCTCATAGCAGTCTATAATTCAGTGAATGTAATAATTTGATGATGAGAAATGCTTCCTTAAGAGTGGAGTGAGAAAGAGGCATGACTGAGGCCAAGAAGATCACCCTGGTGAAGAAAGAAAAGTTCACCCAGAAGGAGATTTTTAGCAATGAAGACAGAGTGTCCTGAGGTTTTATTCTTACAAGTGAAACCCAGATTTCCTGGAAGAGCCCCTCCTAAGGGTTTGGCCCTGCACAAACTATAGTGCCCTTACACAAGTGTATCACAGGAACATGGGCTGGAAGATTCTGTTTAGAGCTCATCCAGGGTATTGCTCCTGTTGCCCATCCCACAGATTATCTGCTCCCTACTAATTCCCTCATTTCAGATCCTGCAAACAAGCCCTGCTCCATGTGGGTGACAGAAAAAGCAGGCAGAAGACAAAAGCAAAGTAGGACTTATGGCAGAGCTTTTACATTTCAGCAAACACATGAAACATTGGATTCCAAAGGGGAATCGAAAGAGGAATTCCAAAGAGGACCGGAATAAGAGTATTTCCAAACTCCTATTACAGACATGTGAACAGCTATTTTGGACCTTATTTTCTATAAAAATCCCACTGTTACTTGGTCTTTGCAAGTAAAAGGCAAACTGTTCAGTTTGCTTTGAATATGAAAGAGAAATTGTAGTCAGGTTTGCCTTGACAAGGGTCAGTGAGTTTTGTAGGATTTTCTTTCCAAATATTGCAAGCATATTTCCCACCCCTCTAAAATAACCTCATTCATTTAATTTTGAGATAAGACTTCTGAGGGTATAATTTTTACCAATATCATCTTATATTCAAGGCACTTCTTTGATTTCTGTCTAGGGAACAAGCACACACACACAAAAAATCTTGTTCTGAGAAAAAATGTTGCTTTTTTTCCTTTGCGCCAACAAAGTCACTAGGGTTAAAAATCCTCAGGCTATTTGAAGTCTGCTACTTCTTAGAGGTATCATAGCACACTGCTGGGTGGGATCCAGCTGTGATGCATTCGGAGCAGCACTCCCCACAGATTGATTATATCACCTCTGTGTAACCACACACATTTATTAGAAACTTACAGGAGAATGCTAATGAACACACCCCTGCCTAGTCTTTCCATGAACACTCTAAAAGGTTTCTGTCACATATTACTTCTTAGTAGCCAAAGGAAGGGGAAAAGGAAAGAATTAAACTGTTACCTACTTGCTAAGATTCTGGAAAGATTTGCAAAGACTTCAGTAGGGTGGGGAAACACCCACTCCACCTCTTTTCACCATTTTTCTTTATTAGAATAGAAATAATTCCTGAGAACATTTCAAAGCATTCTGATCTCTCTCTCTCTCTCGCTGTCTCCCTCACAGACACACACGCACAATTAACAATGATTAAAAACTCAACCCTGAATCCACAATCATAAAAAAGACCCCTCCCATAATGTTCTTCCTGTAAGACATGTGAAGCAGAAAGCTTTCCACCCAAACTAGAGAAATAGAACTATAAAGGTGAAGATCTAGTCATCAATAATTTCTTTCTATATCTAACCCACTTCACATATGCTGTAGTTTGATTCCAGTTTCTTTAGTTTTGTCATTAGATAGAATAGAAGCCGCAATCCTCTGGAACAATTGCTTTACGATTGTGAGTGCAGAAGATTCCCTCTTGATCAGCTGGACAGGAGTTGTATCCTGGTTTGCAGACCATGACTCTGAAAAGGGCTAACTCCCAAGAAGCAGGGAATTGGTTTCATTGAGGGCCTCCACACATAGTCTCAGGATCTGGAGGGTTCAATAGGTGGAGTTCGCATGGAGGTGAAATGTACCTTCTGCCTTTTGCATCTCTCCATCTACCTGTTTGTCACCCTATTTTGCCACCTACCGGCTTCCTTTCCACTCCAGTTCTAAAGGGGTAGTACTTCTTATTGCTCTCCAGATACATAAAACCCCAGTTATGATGGCTTCTGCCTTCACAGTATTCCCAAATAGTATCTCTTCTCCTCTAATAATGCCTCTTCTACTTTTCTCACAGAGGATTTTCAAGTGGATTTTAAGAGGACAGACTGTTGGCTGAACTAATTCACACTTAAGTATGAATAATTGATAGCCTTCTTATTACTCCTAGAATGTTGCATTTTTAAGAAGAGTCTGATTACCCGAAAGAATCAATAGTTGGAGACATTTCAGAAACCATAAAGTAAATTAAACCAGGCAATTTGGGGAAGATTTCCTGGGGGTAAAGGCAGTGGGCAGCCATTTTATTTGGTCCTGGAACAAGGCAAAGTCTGTGTTGTTGAGCAAGTCACCCTATGAAGGCTCTTATTGGGCACCCACAAAGCATGAGAAATCCTAGTTGAGAATGGGAAAGGGGGTATCCTTTGAGAAGGAAACACCACAAAATGAGTTAGACCTAGAAAAACTTTAGACATTTTCTGGACAAACTTCTTGTTTTATTGGGGAACAAAACATCAATTAAGGATTGCTACTGCCTGAGGAACACTTGTGTCATTTGATTTTCCATCAAAAAAGGAGGAGCCAGAAATGGTTGACTTGAAATCTATAATTTCAATTTACTTCTGCTGGAGAAGTGATTTTACTTTTGTGTCTGCTGATCCATTGACTCTTTTGAGCATTTTACAGAAGAAAGAGCACAGCTTGTGAAGTCAGAAAGAGGGTGGAAGTGCTGGCCCTGGCTCCTTGCTTTCTGATCATGACTGTGGCATTTTGTCTCTGAGCTTTGGTTCTTCCTCTGTTACGATTGGATAATAATGATAACACATGCTATACGTACAGTGTTGTGGTTGTGAGGATTCACTGAGGTAATGCAGAGCTTGGGAAATGGCAAAGTTGGGACGCTCTCTCAAATTTTAGTTCCTTTCTTTCTCAGTCCTTATCACTTCGTTTTAAAGCCATAGGACACCTGGCACTTGAGATTCAGAGCACATCCTAGACCCAGATGGACCTTATATAACCTTGATTTTTCCAATTGAGTGTTCGTCTACATGTGTATGTGCATGTGAGGAGGAGAGTCCAGAGTCTCTAAGTCAAGGCTCTGACTTTGCAACTGGACTTGAAGTAAATGTTGGTTAATGAAAGATCCACTCTGCATTGTGCCACCTCAAAAAAGACTACTGTATACAGATTCTTCATCCTCGTGGGTGCCCACTATATGGACACCATACAGATCAGGACAGGCAAGCACATTTTATGGCTTTTATTAAGTCTTGCTCATTTAGACGTAATCATTGCAGCTCCCACAAAGGCCAAACAAGATCACATGAATGCTCCTCATTTGGGAGACTGCCACTTTTACTGGCTTGAAAACTTGTAATTTCTCAGGACTGGATCAAATTCTTAAGCCATTATGAGTCTCTGCATTTAATCTCTTCATGACTCCTGACAAAGCCAGATCAACCTCTTCCTATCCTAGCTAAGGCTACTTTCACCCACTCCTCTTTTTTTCTCTCTACACATATGTGTTTTCCAGAGGTTTAACTGCAGTTGCATAAATATTTTTCCTATTATGAGCCTAAAGCTGACTGTAGGGAAATAAGATAATTTGGTCAACTGGATTTTCTTTTTGGGAGTAGAAAGGATTCAGGGGACCTTCCAGAACATCGTTCTGGGGCAACATCAGTCACACTAGTACAGATTCCACGGAACAATGCTATTGATGACTGAAATTAGAAAATCCTCATGATTAACCAAACTTGAATCATTGCCTAAAATATAGCACTATGTATATCGTTTATCCATTTAAAAAGCCAATTGAAAAAGTCTCAGAAGGTTTCCTTAGGCAGAAAAGACCTCCATATTTTCACAGTTGGCAAGATAGCTGTAGCTGGGCATAGCGTGTGTCAGGTACTTCTCACCATAAATGTATATGCTTAATTTTACTACCAGTTCTTCTATAGATAGTCTGTGGATAGTTCCATTAGATTCTTTAAGTTTACTTAATAGAACCTATTATCTAGTTGAGAGCTAAAGCTAATATTTTCTTTTTCTTTTTTGGGCTTCTTGGCATTATTCTGAGTCTTCAATATAGCTATTCATTTTCTTTTTTCATTTATTCTCTCTTTCCTTCCTCTCTTCCTTGTTCCCTCTCAAGTTTTTTGATCTACATTCATAGAATTGGATTGATCATGATTCTCAGTGTAGAGCCAAGTGTCGTTGATGCATGCCCAAATTCTCTTATATTTACTTTCTTCATGTAATTTTATTATTTCCTATACTGCCCATTTCCAAATCCGTTTTTCCTACCATAGACACCTTTTCTTGTGTATTTAGTGTAAGTCCTTCCAAACCACCCTTTATATATTTATTTGCAAATATATATGTCCATAAGCAATATATAGTATTGCTTTCAGTATATGCTTGTAATTTACAGAAATGGTCTTATTTGATACACTCTGTTACTTTTTTCATTCAACATTAAATTTTTGAAATCTGTCCATGTCAATATATGTGAAACAGGTTCATTCCTTTTGATTTCTGTGTACTTTAACTATTTCCTCTATTGATGGATATTTTTAGTTTGGTTCTAACTAGCGCAATGCTGCAATGAACATCCTTCATATATGTCTTGACCAGTATAAGAGGTTTTACTGGGAAGGGGAATGATGGTTATATAACAGGTTTATAATCACTAGGTTCAGAGTAAGCACATAGTCATTTTTGTAATTATTTCCGATTTTCTCTTCAGTATGATTGCACCAGTATACATGCCTGCGTGAGGATTCTGACTTCCCTACATCTTAGTCTGGACTTAATACTGCCCAACATTTTATTTTTGCCAAAAGTATGGGTAGGAAGTACTATTTCATTGTTGTTTTAGTTTAATACTTCTCTGACTGCTAATAAGGTTGAGTACTTCTTCATTTGCATATCAGGCACTTAGGTTTTCTGTCTATAGATTACATATTCATATTCTCTGCCAATTTTACTATTGGGTTTCTTATTTTTTCTCACTAATTTGCAGGAGATCCTTGTGTAGTCTATACGTTCTTTGCCAGACTCAAATATTTTCTCTGGATCTGTCAGCAGGTATAATCAAATCCATCAGATTTCTCTTTTATGGTCTGTGCTTTTGCGTCTCACTTAAGATCTTCCCCTGATGCTGTGAAGATATTCTTTTATATTTGTAATAGTATTTTTCAGTTTTAACTTTAATATTCAATATAATACTGGAGCTCATACATTGCAATAGAAAAAATCAAAATGAGTAAGTATAAGCGTTAGAAAGGAAGTTGTTACAATTATTTATATAGAATATTTATAAAAAATCAGCAGAAAATTATTAAAACTAGTAAAAATTAAGCAAGATGGCTAGATATAAAATCAGCCAATAGCAAAAATGGATTTAACATTTGGAAATTAATCTAATTTAACATGATAACAGAATAAAAGAAACCAATCATATAATCATCTTGATAGATGTAGAAAAAGTATTTGATAAATTCAACAATGAATAATGACAATTTTTATAATGAAAATCTACAAAATTCATTTGAAATAGTGGCACATTACACCCTAAAAAACCCATAGCATTCCTCTTTATCAATAATTATTAAACAAAATATAAAAACATACATAATGGTAATAAACCTAACAAAAATGAGTAAGACTTACAGAGAAATATTTTAACAAGGTATTAGAGAATACAAAAGAAGTTCTGAATGAATGGAGAGATACATCATGTCTGAATGGTGAGACAGTATTGTAAAGATAACATTTCTTCCCAATCTAATCTATGAATTTAATGCAATTCAAATCAAAATCCCAGGTCTCCATGAATATATAAATATTAAGAAATAAATAAAACCATTTGGAAAATTAAAACAAGGACGAGAGACTAACCCATAAGATATAAATGCTTATTACAAATATGTAATAATTAAATTACTCTAGCTCTACACAGGAATAGACCAGTAGACTATTATAATAGAATGGAGGTTCCAAAACCATTCCTGTGTACACATGGGAAATTCATAGGGATAGATTAGCTACTTAAATCAGTTATGAAAAAATGAATTATTTAATGAAATAATGGATTATTTAAAAAATAATGTTGACATATCATAAGAACAACAAGAACAACAACAGCCAGTACTTATTGGACACTTACTATGTTCCAACACTGCGCCAACTGTTGAAATATATATAGACTCTATCTCTGATACAGGGAATTTTGACAAAGAACATTGAGCCATACATCCATGGAAACTGTTGGGGCATGTTAGCTAAATATCAGGATGCTTCCTGAATATGAATTCTGGAAGGAAGCAAAAAAGTACTCTAGTGACATGGAGTGTGAAGATAAGGGTGTGTACGTAGAAATCCATAAATTTCTCTCTCTCTCTCGATCAGTTAGAATAAAATGGATAAATACTCATGTGGATTCAAGATGCTGGCATTGAGATAGATAAAGTTTCAGTGAATGGAAATATCTAAAAAGTTTACTTTGTTTACATTATGTTAAATTATGTATTAAAAATGTCTCTCTGATACAACTAAACTGTCTGGAGGTTTGACATTTCCTCATCTCTTTCACATTTACCTCCATTGACTTTCACTCAGTATCTTATATATAACCTTTCCCTCCACCCCAAAGGCAAGATTGGAGTTTAAATAAACAGAGCATAGATAGGAAATTCAATCTTTCCTTGCAACTCTCACAAAAATTTATGGGAGTCCAAGAACATAAACTACCACAATTACATTAAAACCTCTTATTCTCTCTAGTATCTGTTATCCCCAAACTCCTGGGAGCCTTGCCGTCATCTGTCACAAACAGCTGTTATCCATGCCATTCTGTCTTGAACAATGTGAAATCATGCACATCTTGCTCCTAACACATTATGCCTTCTCTCTCATGACCAGTAGCCCTGAAGAGTAGAACATTTCTTCCATGGTGAATGCTTTTCTCAACAATCCATTCATACAACTTTTTCCTTGGATGGTGTTGGAAGAGTAGGGAGAGAAGAAACTAAGTGGACAAAGCAGGTGTGCAGGGGGTGGGAGCTATGAATCTATATATGTTGGTTATAGTCCACAAAGAGTTAACATCTCTGCCACCCTCCTTCCTACATAAAAATTGGCAGAGAAGAGGGAGTAAAGTAGGGCATGGAAATACATCTAAAATTCCTTAAAAGAAACCAAATATTTTTGACCTGCCATTTGGGAAAGTTGGCTTCCTATAAAACACTGGTAATATTTAGCCCTGCACCACAGTCAATTTTGAGATCTTATGATCTGATCTCTGTGTCCTACCTGAAAATCCTACTGGGAAATAAGAGGCTGGGAACTCAACTAGATGGAAGGAAATGTCTGTTCCCAAGCTCCATTCACCTCATGTTTTCAGTTGTGAAAGATTTCTGTATTGCTTAGTTTTAGTGGGTTTCAATAGAACTATAGAAAAATGTAGAAAAGACTTTGAATTTTTTTTCAATTGGGATCAAATTGTACAATTATAATGCTTGATTTTAAGAAGTTACTTTTAAGTGCTCTTTACCCAACTTCAAATCTCCTGTCAATATTTTAGGACTGCAGAGGCAAAGAATGTTTGTGAATTTCAATTTGACATTACAAATATCTGCTTCAAGTCACTATCACATCTTTGAAGAAGAGAATTCAAGTTCCACCATAGTAATGTTAACCTGAAAGTGATATAGCCAGTTATCAAGATACTCCAAATCATAGGTGACCAAGAAAGTAAGTAGCCACTGGTTTTAGGGAGTCTTCAGGAGTAGTGTGATAATCTTACTAGACCACTCAAGCTGAGATTATGATTCTGAATATGGTCTTATGATTTAGAGGGGCCCTGGATTATTATCTTGTTACTACATATATACTAAGTGCTTTGTATAAACCCACCAGTTCCCATCTACCAATTTCCTCAACAAAACCAAGCATATATGCCTGTCATCACTGCAAATCCCAAGGAACCACAAGAACGTCATTAGGGGTTATTTCACTCATGTTTCCTGTCAACCAGGTTGCAATATCAGTGCTGAAAGCATTTTTCATTTGAGTTTTTTTTTTAAATGAGAGTACTGTAATGAATCATTTTGGGAATTTGGATTCTAGAAACATTATTCTTAATACTCTGGGTTTTCTTAGATGGTTGATCTGATTTCTTACTGTTGTAGGTGTTTCACAGGGTGGACTGACTTAGTTATATTGTCTGTAATTGATGTGTGTTTACTCCCTTATCCCTTTACAGTCTGAGAAAAAAAGATACTTCTCAGACCCTCCCCAGACTATGGAGTCCAGGATGAAACACCTTCCAGGATGTGTGCAAGGAACACTGAATTGTGTGAGGGCAGAGGGCACAATTTTATCTTCCCTGCACTAACTGTGGGAAAGGGAGACTGGGATGAATAAAATTGGCCTTAGCAAGTTGTTTTCAATGCTCAGAAGTTGGTCAAAATCCCTGCCTTTGTGTGGGGACATAGTGCATAGTGTATAGTCACTGGGAGTGCAATGTCACAAGACTTGAAACTGGTTTCAGAAGTCAGATCCAAAATCTGTGGGAGAGGTTGGATGCTCCTGTCTATTACTCTCATGGGTATGGAAACAAAGCCATTTTGTTTTCTGTTTGTTCTCTCTGTTTTCATCTCTGTGTTTCCCTTTTCCTACCTTCTGTGGGTTACTTGCGTGTTTTTTAGGATTCCATTTTGATATATCTCTAGTGTTTTTGAGTATGTCTTTGAATAACATTTTTAGTGATTGTTGTAGGTATTACATTTACCTACCTTAACACAATCTACTGATGTCCTCATTTGACCAGTGAGAGTGAAGTATAAAAACCTTCCCTCCCTTTGTGTCTCTTTACTCTCCTCCATTTATGATATAATTATCTTAAGTATTTCCTCTTACATGCATTTAGAACGACATCCAACAGTGTTATAATTTTTGCTTCAATTCTCAAACATAATTTAGAAAACTCAAGAGGAGAGAGAAAGCCTATTGTATTTACCCATATTTTTGCTTACTATGTTCTTTCTTCCTTCTTGATGTTCCAAGTTTCCTTTTTTTAAAAATCATTTCTTTTCTGTTTAGAGTACTTCTTTTAGCCATTCTTTTATGGTAGGCCTTCTGGTGACAAATTCTCTTAGATTTCTTTCATCCAAGAATGTCTGATTTTTTCTTCTTACCTGAAGGATATTTTCATTGGGTATAGGACTGTGGATTGACAGTTCTTTCAGCACTTGAAAAATGTTTCACTTCCTTCTGGCTTCCCTGGTTTCTGATGAGAAATCTGCTATTATTTGAATTGCTTTTTCCCTGTTGGTAAGGTATTCTCTTTTTCTCTCTGCTTTCAAGTGTTTTCTTTGTCTTTAGTTTACAAAAGTTTGACTATGATGTGTCTTGGTGTGGATTTCTTTGTTTGGGGTTCACTCAGCTTCTTGACTCCATAGGTTTATGTCTTCTGCCAAATTGGGGAAGTTTTCACCTATTCTTTCTTTGAGTACTTTTCCATTCCTGTCCTCTCTCTTTTCTCCTTCTGAAACTCCAATGACACAAATATTAGATCTGTTGAGATAGTCCCATGATCCCTGAGGCTTTTTTCAGTCTGTTTCTTTTTGTTGTTCTTATTGGGTAGTTTTTATTCTTCTATTAGCCAGTTCACTGATTCTTCCTCTGTCACTTCCTTGCTGCTGTTAAGCCTATTTATTGAGCTTTTTTTATTTTGGTTATTATATTTTTCAGTTCTAAAATTTACATTTGGTTGTCCTTTATACCTCTATTTCTTTTTTTTTTTTCTTTTGTGAGGAAGATTAGCCCTGAGCTAACATCTGTTGCCAATCCTCCTCTTTTTGCTGAGGAAGACTGGCCCTGGGCTAACATCCGTGCCCATCTTCCTCTACTTTATATGGAACGCTGCCACAGCATGGCTTGACAAGCAGTGCATCAGTCCTTGCCTGGGATCTGCACCTGCAAACCCCAGGCCTCCAGAAGCAGAGTATGCGAACTTAACTGGTACGCCACTGGGCCTGCCCCATATACCTCTATTTCTTTGCTGAGATTCTATATAAAAAAAATTGTTTCAAGTATGTTTGTAATTGCTTGTTGAAGCATTTTTGTGATGGTTACTTTATAATCATTGTCAGATAATTCTGACATCTCTTTCGTCTCAGTGTTGGCACTTACTGATTGTCTGTTTTCATTCAGTTTGAAATCGTCCCGGTTCTTGCTATACAAGCGATTTTTCATTGACATCTGGACATTTTGGGTATTATGTTATGAGAACCCAGATCTTATTTAAACTTTCTCTTTTAGGTGGCCTCCTGTGACAGAGGAAGGAGGAGTGCTACCTTGTTACAGTCAGGTGGGAATAGAACTACAGATTCCCCACTTGGCCTCTATTGTCACATGAGGGGGGTACTCCTTGTTACTATTGGGTGAGGTTTTAGCTCACTACCTGGCCTCTACTGACACCATGGCAGGGGGTTTACCTCATTATTACTGGGCAGTGGTGAAAATCTTGACTCTACTAAGCCTCCTCTGATGTTACTTCACTGGGGAGAGTAAGGGGTACCTCATTATTGCTGGGTGGAGGTGGAAATCCAGGCTCCCGATGTGGTCTCTACTGACACTGAGAGGAATGGGAAGCCTTATTATTACCTAGAGGGATGAAAATCCCAGCCCTCTACTAGACTTCTCTGACACTACTCTGGTGGCACCTCGGTAATGAGGCACTGCATTACAGTCTGTCAAGAGGAGAAGACTAGGGGCTGGCCCAGTGGTGTAGTGGTTAAGTTCACGTGCTCCACTTTGGTGGTCCAGGGTTTGGGGGTTCAGATCCTGGGTTGGGACCTATGCACCACTCATCAAGCCATGCTGTAGCAGTGTTCCACATATAAAGTAGAGAAAGATGGGCACGAATATTAGTCCAGGGCCAATCTTCTTTAGCAAAAAGAGGAGGATTGGTGACAGATGTTAGCCCAGGGCTTATCTTCCTCACCAAAAAAAAAAAAAAAAAAGAGTAGGAGTCTGGATTTCCCACTGGGCTTTTGTTCTTGTGAGTGGTGATGGGATCACCATATGTTTTCTGTTGTTTGGTTGGAATGGGACAGTTATTTTATAATGGTTTTCTGTCTTGCTAAACTGCCCTCTCCTTGTTCTTTGGCTAGAGATAGCAGGGTTTTTATTTTATTTTATTTTATTTTTATGCCCATTGGTGTTTCTGGGTAACCAGCTTCTTCAGCTCAATGTCTGGGATATATGAGGCAAAAAGAAAACCCAGAATACTCGCCACACTATTGATTCTTGGGTCCCTTGCTGATCTGCCATCTTCCCTCCATCTTTCAGAGTCTCCATATGTTTATATATAGTGTCTGAGGTTTTTGCTTGACTTGGCAGGAAAATTATGTCTATTCCATCTTCCTAGAAGCAGAAGTCCCTCCACAGGCTTTTTAGCCACTCTCTTATAACAAGACATGGAATTCTTGTTCTCATCAAAAGTCCCACACTCTTTAGTTATGAACGAGTACCTCCAGCATGAATGTCAGTGCTCCCTGTAATGTTGAAGAAACTATTTTGCCTCAACAAAATGATTTTAAGAGAAAATATTTTGGAAGATCTCTTCACTGATGTTAAAGCATCAAATCAGTCACTTCCTTTTTTACCCATCATGCCCCTATTTGAATTCTCTTGCAAATACCACACTTTTTTCTGAGGCATCTTGGTTTGAGCTTTGAGAGTCCTTGCCTTCATTGTCATGTTTATTATCTAAACTACTAGATGCAAAGCGTGCCTAGTCTTTGTTGTACCAAGTGTAACCAGTGTATTGAGTTGGGTGTAAACATGAAAATCTTTTATTTTTTTAAATATCCCTACTGGGGGTTCCAATAATTCCCCTACAACAATACAAATTTGTGGAAAAAGGCCAAGTTTTTCTTTGTAGAAAAATCTAGTACTCTATATGGTGAGGAAAAAGTTGGATTTGTACTTTATATTCTGTATAAAGTTGATCCATAGGCCTATTTCTAGACTATTCATTCTGCCCCATTAGTTTTTCTTTTTGTGTGTTTTAGACCAGTTCCACTCCTTTTATTGCTATGGCTTTCAGATATGTCTCAATACCTGGTAGAATGAGTCATGGAGATTTGATTGTTCCATATAAACATTAAAATGTTTGTGAAGTTCCCCTAAAAAATTCTGTAGACTTTTCTTTTTTGTAGGTGTTGTATTGAATGTAAGCATGGTATGTTTATTCTGGTCCTCTTTTATGATAGTTAATTTAAAAGTGCTTGAATATTTGCTTCATAAATGCCTTGCCCATTCTTCATTAGATTACCCTCACATTATAGTTTCTGATTACTATAATGTGATACTATATTTAAAAACTTGAATTCTCTTATTAGTTCTAATAATTTGTTGTTTTTTTTTAAATGATCATACCATCAGGAAATAATGTCTTACACCTTCCCTTGCAATTATCATAATCCTTTCTTATCTTTCCTACTGCATTAGTTAGGATGTTCAGTTTTACTATGCTGAATAATAGTAGAGAAAATGGAAATTCTTATTTTGTTCAAGTTCTTAAAGGGAACGTAACTGTGGGGTTTTAGTAGATAGCCTTTATCAAGTCAAGAAAATTCCTTTCATTCCTAGTTTTCTGAGAGTTTAGTCATAATATGTATTGACCTTTATCAAATATAGTTTTTCTTCATTTATTGAGATGACTATGTTATTTTTTCTTTTAGTTTATTAATATTGTCAATTGCATTAATAAGTTTTCTGATGTTGAACTATCTTGGGTTAACTATGTCTCATTGGATCATGATATATTCAATAAAGTGATATATTCAGTTGTCTGATTATTTAGGGATTTTTGCATGTTTAAAATGTTCATAAGTTAAACATATCTATACTTTTTTCCCACTATTGTTCATCCATTTTTGGACTCAAGGTTACACTAGCTTTATAAAATCACTTGGGCAGCTTTCCCCTCTCTTCTACTTTTCTGGAATAACTTGTATTTGAAAGGGATTATCTGTTCTTGTTTGGTAGCACTCAAATGCAAAAACCATGTGGCACCAAGCTTTGGTCATTGTTGGAGGGGGAATTCTTGATTCCCATATCCATTTATTGGTGATTCATTTATTCAAGTGTTGTATTTCTTCTTGGGTTTATCTTGGCATCTTATATTTTTCCAGAAATGTATCCATTTAAGCTAGGTTTTCAAATGTCTTGGCATATAGTTGTTAATAATGTTCTATTACTTTAAAAATCTCTGTTACATCTATAGTTTATTGCTAGTTTTTTGTTTTTGTATTTTAGAAAGCAATATTTTGAGGGTCTTTTCTGTTTTATTAATTTATTCAAGGAATTATCACTTAGATTTTTTAACCATTTTATTATAAATAAGCTTTACATAATTGATTTCTGGTCTTTGTTTTTTTCCTTCATTTTTCCCTATTTGTTTTATGTTGCCATTTTTCTAATTTATGGTTGCATGCTTACTTCAATTATTTTTTTATCTTTCTTATTTTTAAATAGATTTATTTAAAGCTCTAGATATTCTTCTAAGTGCAACTTAAGCTCTGTCCCAAATTTTGACATTTAGTGCTTTCATTGTCATTCAGTTTGAAGTATGTTGTAATTTCCACATTATTTCCTCTTTATCCCAAGATTATTTATTGTACATTTTAAGATTCCATATATGGAATATATATATAATTATATATATATAATTTTTAAAGCTATCCTATTGTAATTGATTTAATTTCTTTTTTGTATAATGGTTAGAGAAGATAGTTTGTGTGCTAATTATCACTTGGTGTTTGTTGAGGCTTCTTTTGTGCCTTAGTTTCCCTAGTACTACTTAGTTTCTGTGAATGCCCCATGTTTGCTAAAAATGTATTTTTTCTTTTTCTTGAGTGTAAATGTCTCTATATATTTATTGTTCAATGTAATTGATTATGTTCTTCAAATTTTTTATACCTTTGTTTATTTTTAGTTGTATCAGTTTCTGGAAGAACTGGATTAAAATCTCCAACTACAAGTTTCTCCATAGTTCTTTTAATTTCTATTTTATATGTTTTGAGACTATATTGTTAGGTGCAAATATATTCATGATGATTATATCTTCTTGATATCTGGCTCTTTTTCCCAGTACATAATGTTCTTCTTTGCACCTATGTGTACAGGTTACACATGTGCACCATGTGTGAGGGTCAAGATGCATCCTTGTTATGCCAAAAGATATAGAAACTTACAAATTTAGTTACACAAAGTAGGAGACCAAACATCATAATATCGCTTCATGGAATGATAATTTTACTAGGCATAACAACTTTGACATTTTCCTTCTTCCTTTTTTCTTTTTTTTTTAAATATGCCTACTTGACCCTTCCACTTGTGCATATTCTATCAACATATCTCTTCATAACAAGTGCAGATAACTAATACAAACAGCTTCAGTACATTTTTTGAGCACTTATTGTGAGAGTGGGCAAATTAAAGATCAATTTCCTGGGTGTGAATATTTCTCACCAGAACATGCTTCAGGCTGCTTGAAGTCTAATCCCCCTGCTGATATATAATTTTTTAATTTTTTTTGCTGCAGAAGATTTGCCCTGAGCTAACATCCATGCAAATCTTCCTCTATTTTTCAGTATGTGGGCCACCAGCACAACATGGCTGCTAACAGAGCGGTGTAGGTCTGTGCTTGGGAACTGAACCTCGGGCCGCCAAAGCAGAGCACATGGAATTTAACCACTAGGCCACTGGGGCTGGCCCTGATTTTTATATTTTTCGGTGTCGATGCAGTAGATCTAACCTATAAAAATATTTATTTAAACCTGTTAGGATGGTGGGGAAATATACTACATTAGTTTTAAAAAAAGAAAACCTAAATTTTAAGAAATCATACACCAATTAATTGACTGACATTGTTGGTAATGACTTTATTTGTTAAAGCACATTGTAGATACTTGTCCCTTTTTTTGCAAAAAGGGGAGAATAGCCTGTTGTAGACATAACTGGTTTCACTTGTATGGTCATTTCTGAGTCTTCATGTCACTTAACTTACCAGAAGCATTTGACAAAGTTGAATACTCCCTCCTCCTTGGAACACCGTCTACAATTGTCTTCCAAGACATAATCGTCTCCTCATTTTTCTCCTACGTCCCTAGCTACTCCTTCTAAGTCTCCTTTTGCTGCTCCCTCCTCATCTTCCTGACATATAAATGTTGGAGAGTCCCAGAGTTCAGTTCTTGTAATTCTTCTTTATTTACTCTACTTCCTCTACAATGTGATTAAGTCCTGTGGTTTTAAATAGCATCTATATGGTAACTACTCCTGAATTTATTTTTATTTAGTTGAACCATATGAAATTTCTAACACTTGACCATTTTTTGATATACAAACACGGTAATTCTATATGATTCAGTGATTCAACCTAAAAACTATATATATATATATATATATTTTTGACACGTGAATTTCTAACTCCTCTCTTCTTTTGCAGCAGTCTATCAGCAAATCCTGTCAACTCTACCTGCAAAATATATCCAAATCCAATCAGTTCTCACCAGGTTTACACTTCCACCTTAGCCTTAAACTGTTTCAGTAGTCTCCTGACCGGTCTGCCTGCTTTCACTCTTGTCCCATTATGGTCTATTCTCAATACAGCTGTTAGAGTCATCCTTCTAAAATATAAGCCAGAACTTGTCAGTCCTTTGGTCAAACCCTCTAACTTTTTCGGAGCAAATTCCAAAATCCACGGCCTATCAAACACCACATGTTCTGACCCCCTCTACCCCCTTGAGTTCATTTCCCATCTCTCTTACCCTCTCTCTCTTCTGCAGCCACAGTGGCTGATGTTCCTTAAACTTGCCCAACATGTTTCCATCTTGGGGATTTATCTTTCAGGCTCCTCTGCCTGAGACACTCTCCTCCTAGATATTTATAGTTCACTGCTTTATGCTTTAAATAGCTCCAATGCCACCTCATCAGAGAGGCATTTCCTGACACCTCTACATAAAATAGCATTGTCATCCCTCACTATCACTCATTGTCCTTTTGTCCTGTTCAATTCTTCTTCATGGTACTTATCAGAACCTATGTATGTTATGTATTCGTTTGTTTATATATTTATTTTCTGTCTCTTGCAACCAGAAATAAACTACTCACCACAGATTTTTGTCTGTTTTGTTTGTATTTTATCTCTAACATAACACAGTGCCTGGCACACAATGTATACCCAGCATTTGTTGAATGAAGGAGTGCACGAATGAATGAACTATCTGGTTAGAGTGATGGGGACTTTTTTTTAATATCCAAGTTGTCACTACTTGTTCACTCATGGTCCTCTCTGCAGGTTGAACTTTTTGTCATTTTGTACATTACTATCAGGTGTCTCTGAATACATCTTGCTTTTTGACAACAACATGTCTCAGGTGTATCATGATTTTTGTCTGCCCCAAACATGGAATTATATGTTCTTAAGAAGTATTTTTTAAAAATAAATTATTTTAAAAAATAATTAAGTACTGGTTTAAAAGACCAAAACATACTTGCTTTTGAGATTTTTGCCAAAATTTCTTTTGGGCACCAGTGATAGTGTAGGAAATTTAGTACCAAACATTCATTTACTTAATAGTCAGATAAATACAGATACTTGTCTATAATTTTAAAAGTCAAATAAGAATGTCAGATAATTTAATCAGGGTAAAAATAAGAAATACAAGAGACTTTAAAAACTTCATCCAAAATATTTAAGTGGAAAATTTTTATAGGTCCATATTTTCACAACAGTGTCTGTTTATGGGAATAAGTTTATATAAAAAAGAAAATCTGTGCATTTGGGTCATAACACATTTTAATTATACTTTTATATTTAAATACATACTTTTATACTTATAAATATCTTGTATGCTATATACTCTATAGTTATAAATATTATATATAGATAGTTCACAAATCATATACAAGTACCTTCTTGTCATTTTTGGCCTATCTTCAGATTTTTTTTGTTCCTATATAAAACAAACACAGAAAATTTGATGTGATACAATTAGAGAAAAAGTTAGGGAACATATCCAAATTATTGCATAGCTTAAAAATGCCATGTCTTCACCACCATTTTGTGTTATGAATAATTACCACGTAGACAAAACAGTCACTTTTCTTCTGGGTAACTTGATGGAGAGTAACCAATAAAATCACCAAATGTGGGAAATGCTTTTGCCAAAATTCGAACAGATGACTAGATTTTGGGACTTCTTACTTAGACTGGATAGATCCAGAGCCGGTAATTCATTCTTAATGAACTGCTCAAGGGATTCCCAGGAATTTAACTGCTTCAGATTTACAATTTTCTAGGCAGCCAATAATACTAGAAGTTGCTACTTTGTGTGACTCATTAGTGCTCGTATGTAAGTAGGAGAAACCCCATCTGAAGCCATTTTGCTATCAGGTTCATCAAGGACCACTGGTGTTCTGGGACATTTTGGGTTCAATTTAAATCTACCTTGAGACAAGGCATTCTGAGAATTTCTTACTGAAGCTGCTCCTCCTCTTTCCTCTCTTGGGCTGCCATTTTATCCTAGTAGCTGAGAAGCAAGATTTCCTTTTCACCAGGTCTTACCTGACTTTTCCCTCATCACTCTCAGTGCTTCCTTCAGCTTGGCTAAGTCGGAACTCTAGGAAATGCAGGAGAGTTGCAAATACTTCCCTGTGTGTGGCAACATAGCCTCCAGATCCAGCCACTTCTGCCGTCTTCTGGGTTCCTTAGGCCAGAGATTTGCTAATTAACTTTGATAATTGCCCTCAATTTAGTGGATTTTTTCCCAGTGTTAGCACTATCTATTTAATATAATTCTTTCCTAACCACCTTTCACATTTAAAAAAAAAAAAGCACACACACACAAAACCAACAACAAACAAAAAACCCATTTTTAGCATTTTCCCACTTTTCTATGAAAGGAAGGTGGTAGTGATGGGAGAGCAGTCCAACAGCTCCACACATCCACCTTTTCAGCTCAGAAACTGTGATATCAAGTAAGTGTGTGTGTATATGCATGTGTATCCCCATGGCTCCAGCAAGCCTTGTAGCCTTGGATAATATCAGGGTGTGTGCCAGCTTTCTTCTCATCAATCAGTTTTCCTCATACTGGACAGTCAGTCATCTTCTGCTAAACATGTGCTACTCAAAGCCTGATCTAAGTAAGGTCTGGTAGTATCAGTATCACCTAGGAGCTTGTTAGAAAAGGAAGATTTCATGCCTCACCCTAGAGCTACTAAATCCCATCATTAACTTTTGAGTCTATAATCTCATTTTCTGGTCATAAGGTTATAATTTTTTATAGCCACAGCTACTCTGGAAGTTGCCTGAAGATGTTTCTGATATTGATATAATTGTAATTACTCTGATAATTCTCTCCTTTCAAATTTCTCTCTGTAGAACTTTAGGATTCCTTGGAAATGCTTCAACATGTGCCTCGGGTGACGGATACCTACTGGGTGGGGTCCTCTCCTTCTTGAGACAACTTTTCAACCAGAGTAGCTATTGTAGATGAATTCCTAATTCCTGGCACCTGTGAAAGTGACTTTATTTGGAGATAGGATCTTTGCAGATATAATCAAGTTAAAATGAGGTCAAACTGGATTAGGGTGGGCCCTAATCCAATGACTGATATCCTCATAAGAGGGATATTTAGACATAGACACAGAAAAGACACAGTGGGGAGAACACCATGTGAAGATGGAGGCAGAAATTGAAGTGATGAAGATGAATCTACAAACCAAGGAATACCAAAGACTAATGGCAAACACCAGAAGCTAGGAGAGAAGCATGGAACACATTCTCACTCAGAGCCTCCAGAAGGAACCAACCTGCCAACACCTGAATTTCAGAATTCTAGCCTCCAGAACTGTGAGAGAACAAATTTCTATTGCTTTAAGTGACTCAGTTTGTGGTATTTTGTTATGCAGTCCTAGAAAACTAATACAGTAGCTTTCCTTTGATCTGTCTTGTATCTGCATAACATGACACTTGAAGGAAGAATCGGCTTACTTGTGAAATGTTTAGAAACCGTGACTATCTTCCATTGGTAGTGGTGGTAGGTGAGGAGAAGCAGTGGGGCAAAAATTACTCTCCTTGCCTCTGAATAAAACTCTTTTGTTAGAGTAGCAGAGGGTGCTAAGTATTCTACTGCACTTCTAGTAATGTGTTTTTTCATTTGATAAATCTTAATTACTGTTCCCTCTCCTCTCTTCTGTGACCCATTCTTTGTACAGCTTGGACAAATTACAATTTCAATGATACTACATTATACTGTCCTCAAAACCATTCACCTGCACAAACACCCTAGCTAAGGGACCAAGGAAGTGCCTTGACTCTCCTTTCTTTCAAATGACTTCCTTTTCAAGGTAGTACACTGCCCAGGAAGCTAAGTAGGAGCCATTATTCCCAGACTGTTCTGGGACCACTCCTCGATCCCAAGAGGCCCAGCCATGTTTTTTACTATAAGGCCCAAAAGTTCTTATGGTAATAAAACCAGCAGGTCCACCTTCCACTCCTGTCCCCTGAGACATGCCTGGAATACTCTTTTCACATATTACTAGAAATCACTGAAAAAAAATTTAGATGGTATGCAAAATTTTGTTTTAGACAAAATGAATAAAGATAAGTTTTGTTTCACTTGGAAGGAAAAGTAGGCAGCATTATTGTATAATCTTATTAAGGGCTGTGTATCGTTTCCAAATCCAGGAAGTCATAGTTTCCTACCGGTACTGACTAAAAAGCAGAAGTTGAATGGATTAGTGGAGCTAATTAGGTCATTTAAAATTATTGTTTTTACTCTTTTTAATTAAGGGTGTATTTATTTTCTTAGTAATATTTCAACATAGTAATTATAGTTTAAATAAACAAGTGAAAGAATGCAGACACTTATTCAAAAGAGATGCTCATAACATTGTTTTAAATTCTTAAAATTTGTAGCTGTGTTCAGTGAATTCCAGTGGGATTTTGTGAGTTTACTTCTTTTTTGGTTTGAATTAGGAAACCCTACTGGAACTGTGGATAGCTATACAAGCTAGAGGAATGGGTATGTTTTTATTTGATTATATTGGATATTAGTGATTTTTTTCTTTAATAAAATTTCACTGATGTTATGGTGTTAGTTGGGGTTTTTTTTATTTTTTTTAAGAATGGTGGAAATGAAACCAAATATTTACTTAAAGGCATTTGAATGTTGCAAAAGTATGTGCTTATTGAGAAAGTTGAATTTTCTCTAAGAAAAAAACCCTCCAATTTCTATGTTTTGACTGTATATCAGTTGAGATTGGGGCCTTATGAAACTCTAACTAAACAAAATAAGTATTCAGAAAAACATTATTTGTGGTGGTGAGCAGAGGCAAGATGGAGGGGAAAGGGCTTGGAATAGATGAACCATTTCCTTAGATTTTCTAGAAGGGGCCACTTAGAATTCTCTTTGGATTTTTCAGTTAAGTATAAGAGTATATCTGGGTCATACAAACTGCTCATCTTCTACCTCCACTGAGAAGCAAAGAAACCATTAGGAGCGTGAATTCAGCCATGAAACTGAGGGTTCTCAGTGCCTGGTAGTCATATTGGAGTTTCAATAGAAACTTTGTTCCTGCATAGTTCTCTCTCTCTAATATATATACAGCATATAACAATAATTATATATAATATGTAATATTAATATTATATAAAGTATAATGTTATATATATATTAGCTCTGCAACTTCTCAATAGATGACAGTTGACATCCTATGTGTTGCCTCCTTCATCCTGAATCCCACAATGATTGCCCTAAGCACAATACCTCATGAACTATCTCCTCTTGAACTCTCACATTTCTGTCCTGTTTGGACCAACTCTTACGAGAGTTCTGTTGACTTCCTCTACTTACCCCCACCCTGTCCTCACTATTACCCATCCCAGCCTTTAGGCCACAATTCCATTATAAAAAGCTCCCTTAGATATTGACCTTTCCCTTCTCTTCTTCCATTTCATTGACAACCTAAATCTAGAATCATTAGATTCTGGAACAAAAAAAAGATCTTAAGGTTCAATTTACCTCACCTAATGGAGTATATAGTATGTTCAAGGTTACATAGCTATATAGGAACACTACTAAAAGCACTTGTACTACATATACCTTTCACATTTGTTAATATAATTGTATTATTTATAATAATACCTTATATCCTAAATTATTAAGGCATCACATAAGAACGGTAGAAATAAATCTGATAGTGATGTGACAATTTTTTTATTGAACATATATCTTGAGCATATACCATGTGTCAATAATTGTTCTAGATATTGGGAATTAAGCTGTAAATAAAGCAGAAAAAAAGTCTCAGCCTTCATGGACTTTGCATTCTTGTAGTGGAAGATAGATTCTAAACTTAATATGTAAGTGAACTATATATTGCTTTGTGATGGTGCTGAAAATTCAAACAGAGAAGGGGGAGAAGAAATGTAGGGGGTCGTATGTTCTAGTGTGTGGGGAATGGAGTGGTGAAACCAAGGCTTTGGAAGTGAGAAAACTGAATATGCTGGAACTGAATCAAAGAAACATATGCCCTTCTTGATTTAATTTTTGCTAATGAAGAAGGATTAACAAATATAATCCTTCCAAAGTTTTTTTTTTTCTTCCTCCTGATATGAACAATGCAAAATTGTGGCAGAGAGTAATATAAGGAAAGGAAGGTTTTGCCCTGGCTGCTATCCTCATTATCTTCATTTTTCTTTGACAATCTCATTTATTAAAAAGGCATGATTCACCCATTGACATGGCAATCACTAGTTAAGTTAATTTAAATCTAGGGTTTGCATTTCATCCTTTTCAAGAACTGAGTCCCTGCTTGGAGGCAAAGAGTGTTTAATCAAGGATGCATGTATGAGAAAAAATAAGATGCGGAAAAGACCTAGAGCTGCCAGGGCCTCAGCTCAAATACCCATGTACTGGACATTCACAGGAGAGAGCAACAGCCTGGGAACCGCTTTTCTGTGGGACACTGGAGAGGGAATTGGCTCTGGTGACTTGTGAAACAGAGAAATAAGTACCGACCAGTTCTCTCTGCTTTTCCTAACCCAGTGAATGACACTGTTTCAAAACTGGGGCCGGGGGTGGGGGGGGGGGGATCCTTCAATTAGGTGAGAGTGATTAAATAAGGGAAATAATGTTTCTCAATTATTTTTCTTAACTTGTGTTTGTGTATACATACCATAGTTGGGGAGGAATACATATGTTAAAATTTCCTGGTGTTCTTCCTGCTTCTCCTATGATTTCTCTTTCCTTTCCCAATTCTCTTCCTCTCCCTCCTCTTAATGTTGGTGTTGCTTGGGGTTCCATCCTTTGGTCACTGCTCTCCTCTCTCTAGTTCCTCTCCCAGGTAATCCTGCCCATTAACAGGGATTTAGTTGTCATCTGAGTGACAACAACTCTCTCTCTCTCTACACTTCACTTCTCCCATCACTAGACTAGTAACATTTCACTTGTGTATCATATGGGCACCTCAGATGCCTCAGGTATGGAAATAAATTAACCACCTTTGCTCTACAAGTTAGCTCATCCTTTTTAGTCTCCATTTCACTATCCATCCCATCTCCCAAGCCAAATATTCAAGTTATTTTTGATTGACCCGTTTATCATCAGTCAACCCCTGATATTGCCGGTTTTATGTCCCAGTAATATTTTAAGTTTCTTCCTCTCCACCCCTATAGTTCTACCCTAATTTAGAGTCTTATCTCATCTCCCTTCCTCCCCCAACTCCATCTATCCTCCAGATTTCGCTGGAGAGATCTTTGAAAATGCTAATTTGACCATGTTAATATTCTGCTTTGATCATTTCCCATAACTGACTTCATTTAGAATCAGGCTTTTAGTTAATTAAAGTCTATGTTTATATTGCTGTATAATACAATACTCATTTTGGAAAGAAATTCAACAAGTGTATTAAAATGATATAACTACAGAATCCCAGGATTGAAAAGACTCTTTAAGAGTCACCAGTGGAATAGTTGTGTCCTCTCTGGAGGTATCCAAGCAGAAGCCATGTGTAAACTGAGAGGAACTAAAAATGGAGAGAATTTAAGTCTTGGATATGATCTGAACTAGATGAACTCTCAGCCTCCTTCCAAACCAATTCTGGATTGTTTGATTTGGAGAAATCTTACTCATTGTCTAGACCCAGCTTAACGACATTTCTTTCATGCATCTTCTCTCATCCTTAGCTAGAAGTGATTTTTTTTTTTTTTTACTTTGTTTCCTACTTGAGGACAGAACATGCATGTCTTTTCACTTTTGACACATGGAACTCAATAAGTGCTGAATGAATATATGGATACAAAACAGCATAAAGTTTTTCAGGTTCTAGTATATATTATTATTGTTGGTATAAATGTCAAGAACTCGGATTTTGCCTTCAAGGGGACTTTAGTTCAAATCCTGGCTCTAGTACTTACTAGTTTTGTGATCGATTAATGACTATGAAGCTTGGTTTCCTCATCTGTTAATTGGAAATACTAATTTCTGCTCTTAGAATTTTAGTAGTGATTAAAAAAAAGTCAACTTGAGGAAGGTTGAGAAATTTTCATCACCTTTTTTTTTTTTTTTGGTGAGGAAGACCAGCCCTGAGCTATGGTCCACTGCCAATTCTCCTCTTTCTGCTGAGGAAGACTGGCCCTGGGCTAACATCCGTGCCCATCTTCCTCTACTTTATATGGGATGCTGCCACAGCATGGCTGACAAGCAGTGTGTCAGTAGGTGCCCGGGATCCGAACCCACAAAACCCGGGCTGCCAAGCACTAACTAAACTGCCATGCCACCGGGCTGGCCCTCTCATCACCTTTTTATAAATTCAGTTTTCATTTATTGAGCATTTATGTGCCAGCTTCCTGCTCTAATTCATCTAATGCTTGCAAGCAACCCTACGGCCTGTGCTATTACCAGCACTATTCTATAGAAGAGGATAAGAGGCAGAGAGAGATTAAGTAAAATTCCCAGTATCTCACAAATAGTAAATAGTAAATCCAGGATCTGAATCCAGTAGTCTATGTGTAGATGCCAGGCTCTCAGCCTCTGTGTTACTCAGACTCAGGAAATTGCTCCTATTGATTAGTTATCTGCGCAAAGAAGATGGCAGCCAGCCACACAGATATCCAGTAAGGCTGGTCCAAAGGAACTGTGAGCCTTTGGTGGACCAATTCACTTGTGTTTCACTGATAAATCTGCAAGTGAGCAGATGGCTCCTTGGAGGAATGGAGGAGCAACTTCCCAGAGATTTAAACTATTAATTAATCACGTTCAGGTCTTTTGAAGACGTAACTGAATTAGCAAGACATAACAATATATTACTATTGAAAGAGAAAGAGTAACCTCTAATTTGTAGGGCATAGCAAACACAGTCGGTAGAAATAAAGCCCAAAGAAAAGCAAACAATAAAGACTCAGTTAAGTGCACATTTTTACCTGTTCCTTGCTAACATGATTAAGTAACTGCTTCCAAACAGTTGACAGTTTGGTCATAACCAAATCCCACTAATCATAGGGTATGTACTAGAAAACTCATTTAGACACCAGGAAAAAACAACACAGAATTGCATGATCTAATGAGGTTTTCCCATCTCCAATATCTGTGAAACATATTATTTAGTAATACTTCAAAAATGCATATGTAATTTGAAGTAAATTAATATTATAACCAGAAGTTTCTATCTTGGGATCCAAATCCAATTGCAGTTGGTATGGCATGTTTGTCCTTGTGTGCCTGCCTGGTTACCAGGAGAAAGTCTGCCCTGGGCTCTGTGTTACACAGGAGACAGTGCTTTGTCTGAGCCTGTTGAATGTTTGTGTTACTGAGTGACTAAGGAACCTCTAGTGGGTCATAGCACCTCTCAGACTCTCCAACTCACGTCCTTATTGTCCACTCACTCATTCATTCATGGTAGATGTTCAATAACTTTTTGTTGAATGAATGAAAAAATAATCACTTAGAAAAAAAAGTCAGTTACTCCATCCCACTCTGAGAAGGTTGGGAGAGCAGAGCAGCAATGCTGGGGTGAAGAACTAGACACCCTTTTGAGAATATTTTTCAGAATGACTTGATCAAACTCAGCACAGAAGCAGATTAGGGGAATGGAATGTGTACTGTGTGAGGCAAAAGCAACCTATTTCTGGGTTTTAACCAGCTAACTGGGGGCAGAATTCTGGATGTACATGACATAGCCTCAAGAATTACTTGTTTGACAACATGGTGCCTAAGTGGGGCTTTCATAGGCAAAGAGACATGTGTCCAAAGAAAATTGTCAACTAGGTTCCCAAGTCTTTATAAAAATTATGCAGTGTTTAATAATGATAGGAAAATCAGGAGAGCATGGAGATTTCACTAGCCCGAGAAGAGTATGGAGTTTATTATTCATTATGACACAGTTGCCCATTAAAGGGTTTGGCTTTGTAGGTCTTAGCAGTTTGGCAAAGCCCAGGCCATGGAACTTTGCAGTAGCTCATGAGAATGAGGAATAGAAGCTTTTATAGGACAAGGCGATTTTTGTGCCTTTGGCACTATAGGAATATTGGCTTGGAACCCTGAGCTTTTCAGGGGCCCATAAAAATATTTGAGGACTGAAAAAAAAAGTATTGGCTTCAAATATGAAAAGACAACAGCAAGATTGAAATTAATAAATATTTAATTCAATATATACAAACCATAACATCATGTTATTCTATTACATGTTAAATTTCTTATTAATTATTGATTTTATTTGAAAATTTGTAGATTGGATTTTTTTTACCTTGCCAAAATTCTCAAGAATAAGTGATGCCTGTAGAGAATTTATTATATGTACCACATAATTTATAAAATGAAATTATAAAGATCTTTCAAAAAAAAATTTTTTTTGTGAGGAAGACCAGCCCTGAGCTAACATCCGTTGCCAATCCTCCTCTTTTTGCTGAGGAAGACTGGCCCTGTGCTAACATCCTTGCCCATCTTCCTCCACTTTATGTGGGACGCCGCCACGGCATGGCTGACAAGCAGTGTGTCCGCGGGCATCCGGGATCCGAACCCGCAAACCCTGGGCTGCCAAGTGCGAACTAAACAGCTGCGCCACCGGGCTGACCCCAAGATCTTTCAAAAATTTTACAGCAAAATATTATATTAATTATATTTAACAAAGGACATAGAAACATTTTAATATATTTGATACAATAGTGAGGTTGTCCAAGGCTAACCTAACTTGAATTAGAGTGTGATGATAAGCAACAGAAAGATGTCCATACAAACAACATCAGGGAAGTTCAAGAGAAAGCTTCTGAGTCTAACTGATAGGCAGAGTCTAGGGATGGAGACTAGGCAATATGGGCCACCAGGGAAGGTTGTCAGCAAGTAGCCAGCTTTCCTCCCACACCATGAGAGAACTGGCAAAAGCAAGTCATGGCGCCAGCCCAAGAGAACTAAAACTGGAGTTTAGGGTCAGAGCTTTTTCTGAGGAATAAGTTAAATACTGGATTGCTACAAGCTAGCACAAGATAAAAGCTGGCTTTGGTAGCAAGTTTGACTTGTTTATGACTCCCATGAGTTTTAAGCCAGAATTCAGTTTCTCCCCTGACCAAGAACAGGTCCCAGAGCCTGGGGAAGATTGTGCACGTGGGGATCAAGACAGTCAACAAATATTTATTAAGCACCTACTATGTGCCAGGGACTGTTCTAAGTACTGGGAGTACAGGAGAGAAAGATCCAGGTGCTAACTCCTAGGCCACAGTGCTTACTGTCTAATGAGAAAGACATTAAACCAAAACAAGTGGGATAAGTGCTATTGAAAGGAAATATAGGGTGCTAAGAAAGTAGCACAAAGACTGTGGGAGCAAGAGCCAGGGCATTACACAAAAATCAAAAGTAAAGCAAGCATGCTCAGAATTAGGGACCTTATTGATAGGAGAATTTTCTGCCAGCAAAGGACATCATAGCAGAAGTTGCTAGAGGGCTGGACAGGAGCTTGGCATGAGGGCATGGCTATGGATTTTGTGGGACTGCTGCGTCAATCGGGGCTGAGGACCCCTCAGCTAGCCTGGCATGGACAAGATCTTTTCCAGGGCAATATGTGACATTGAGAAATGCTCTCCTGGAATATGTTTGAGGGACTCTGGATTACTGTGCTTTCTCTCATGAATGAGCTATCATTTAAAATTTTCTGTTTTACCAACACTTCCTCTTAGACACTGTGGCTACCATACTTGAAAATAGTCAGTTAGTGTCAGCCTATTGGACTGTCCAGTCAAGAAATCTGTCCTTTTTAATCTTTAACATGTAACTTAGGCCCTTGTAGCTTCATGGGCCTAAGGCTCATGTATAATTCTCTAGAATTATAAATAAGTTGTATTCAACACCAATTAACATCATCATCAAAAATATTGTGCATGGCACACATCTCATGCAAGCGGCAAGCACTGACTGTACAAAGTACTCTCAACTGGAACCCACCCAGCCCAAATGACTTCATGCAGAGAAAATAAATACCAGTGAGCAGGCTGCTTGATCTGAGTCAAGTAGACTTTTTGTTTGTTTGTTTTATTTTCTTTTTCTACCTCCAGCAGTCCTTAGCATAGTGCCTTACTTATGAAGTATTTGTTAAGATGAAAAGGGTATAGAACTTGGAATATTTTTCCAGTGCCACGTCTGATTTTGAAAGTCAACCAGTCCAAGTTGAATCACCTAGCATTTTTATTGTAGAGGTAGTACCCCTGTCCCTTTGCCTTCCTCCAGAGGGGAGAGATGAAATGTGATAGTGCAGTGATTTGTACTGAGCACGTTTCAGCTGAAAGGGCTTTGTGTGGGTGCTTTGAGTCTCAGAGAAAGGTGTTCATTGTCTGTCTCTCATGTTTGAAGATGAGCTCACTGATAGGGCTGTATCCCCAAGTGACTGAGTTGGCTGTGGTCTGGGAGGCTTGTGAGAAGGCTTTCCTCTGGTTTGTGGTGAGAGCCTGTTTGCAGGGCCTGGTGTTTACAGCGCCACATTTCTTCAGGGTGCTCGTCAAGATGAGTTTGAGTTAGCTCATGTCTGTTAGCTGCACACCAGGTTTCTCTGTTGGCAGGTGTTCTGTTCTAGAATTCCTTAGTTATCGAGAAATGGACTGTGTCAACACAAGGTCTCATTGTGTTTTGAGGCACTTTGGGGCCTCTGACAGCTGTTCTCATTTTGCAGAGCAAAATGCTGCTGTTTGGCAAAGGTTAATTTTTAAATGGATTTTCTGCTGCTATATGTGGCATCTCCCTCGGTATTTGAATCATTCAGCACATAACCCCATCGTTAGATCATTTTTTTTTTTGATGAAATTTTTGTTGGTCACCTTTAAAGCTGCATCAATCACTTGGTAATGGAAAAAAAAGTCAATGTAATGATCTGCTTTGAAAATAAACAGTATAACTTGACTTTGGCGTCGAGAGCCTATTATCATGTGGTAACATCATTCTGTTCCAATGACATTATCTGCTAAGGGTATTATGATGGTGGAAAATATTTCAATTTGTTATCGGAACAATGAAGCTGTGATATTTAATTATAGAGAAGTATGTTTAATTTGAGGAATCTGGTATGTTGACTGTCACAGTTTACTCATCAGAAGCCTGGGTGTTGGTAATCAAATTTGAAAAGAGTATTATTTAGTGACCCATGCATGTTATTGATTTAATACTTTTCTTCACTTTCCTAAGTCTTATCTTTTGAAATTTGAGTTCTTGCATTAAGTTTGCTGATTAACAAATTAATTAATGAGCTCAGTTAATACACGGTAGTAGTAAAAAGTAGAGAAGGGCTAGGGAATGGAGAATAGCATATGTGACCAGTTTTTATTTTTCAAGGGTAAAACCTGAATGAATGACACAGCAAGAAAAGTATTTCCAAGTTGAAATATTAACAAATTAGGGAAAGTGCATTCTCTCTCTCCACACACACACACTACACACACACACACACACACACACACACACACACACAGACAATGTATTGAGGAAATTAAAAATAAAGCAAATAGCCCATGATTACATAGAGAAGATAAGACTGGGATAAGATTTGAAAGGCAACATAGGGTACTTCCTATTCTATAGTAACTTTCCTGCTTACAATCAGTTGAACCATCCTACCTTCATAAATGGCCCTCAGTCACAGCCATTGGCTACCTGGAAATAGGTGGAGCTCCTTTTGCCGAGTACCTACTATGTGTCAGACATCATGTCTGATATAAAGGAGATGTAGAAACGGGTAAGGCACACATTGTCCTCAAGGAGTTCTCCATCTCGTGGGAGAGAGACACAGCAAATAACTGTGCTTGGTGTTCATATGTGACCAGGGATGGGAGAGGGGCCGCTACAAGTGAGAAAAGGGTGAAAAAGTCCACACCACGCTTACTTCTATCTCAGTGGTACATTAGCAAGGACCTGTTAATCAAAAAACCAGAAAATCCTACATTTCCTGAGCTGGAGGAAGCTCAGAAAGCATAGAGTCCTTCCTGGTTTGACAATGGAGCTGCTGAACATCTGAGCATCACAGTGGTTTTCTCAAGGTCATAGAGCAAGGTGGTGGCAGAGCCAGGACCTGAGCCCAGTCTCCTGACCAGTGTTCTTCCTACTGCATCACACTCCTTCCAAAGTTCTATTTCCAAAATCAGAGGGATTGGAACCCTGCCATGGAAGGAGTTGCAGGGGGAGACTTGGTCTACTTCACGATTGTCTTTGGTCACAAGTCCCAAAAATGTGACAAGTGAAATCTTTATGTTACCTTTTCATTTATCTGGGGGCAAAGAATAAAGAGATTCCAAGGGTAACCTGGCTAACGGCAAGCTGTTTCTGCAGCTGAGCCGGAGATGCTTGGTGCCTTGGTTTTGGCTGCTGAGACATTCTGAGTCACTACTTGGAGTGTCCCCAGATTCACAAAAGTGCCACAGGAACCACGAAGCAGAACCTTTGTATATATGGAAGGTTGGGGAGAATGGAGGGGGTTGTATTGAGGGCTACCACCAAATTCACATGGGAGTTGTGCTCTCGAACAGAACATAAGAAGACAAAATGTCTTTTGTTTCTGGCAGGGGGCTACAATCAGCCTCAAGGCTGGTGACAGTAAACTGTGAAGAAAAGTAGCCCGGTCTGCATTTGAGCTGGCACTGAGAAATTTGGGCAATCGACAGAAATATGACCTTTCTGGCTTATACTTCTCTATTTCAGCTCAGTGCCTTTTGTAGGCTCTTTGAGTATGTATCGCAAGCTGAAAGCTCTTCTTTCATGAACTTTTTAAGTAGAATGTCTTTCTGAAGGAAACCATTCAAGAAGTGGTTTTAAATAACCCAACTGTTTGATTGTAGGTGCGTGGTGAGTTAATATTAGCGGTGTTATATTTTAAAGGGAAGCTTTACTTTGTTCATTCTTTATAACTCTATTAAAAATATACAAATTTACAGAATTATCTCTGCCAATTAAAGAGCCTCAATCCCAAACTAAAACAACTGAAGCTGATCACAAAGGCATGCGCATCACTGGTAATTCTGTATAGGAAACAAAAGGAAGAAGAAATATAGGTCTGGTTACCACAAGCTCATCTCATGTCAGCACATGGCTTTGTGACACAGAAAACAGCATATAGGTCAAAAATGCCTTGGAAAAATACAAACTCTTTAAATATAGAATATATTGATTTTACTTAATCCAGTCGGCAACATTTTTATATTAATGCATGAATGTGTTATATTCATATTTATGTAGGAGGCAGCATGTTGAAAGGAAAGTGAGGCATGTGAGTCAGACCCATGAAGGTTAGGATCCTTAGTCAGCCCTGGGAAGGTTACTTAATCTTTTTGAATCTCAGTTTTCTTATTGGCAAAAGAAGAAATTTGTTCATATAAAAGTCTTGGCATAGTACTTTCTGCATTATAGACATTTTGTAAATGTTAGTCCAATTTTCCTTCTTAATTCCTGTCAAAATAAACTAGTGAGGATATGATTTTGGAAGCTGTCGTTAGCTGTCCGTTTTTTTCATACCCACCAATAGCATTCTTAGAGTTGGGTCTCTTGGTGGGCATATCTCAACTTGATTATAAAATTATAACAGAGAAAAGCTCTCAGAGGCCTAGCTTGGAAGAGAGGCCCCAAAAGAGGCTACAGGTCTCATCTGAGAAGAGGAAAGTCAATCAAGGGCAAAGTTGCGAAGAAAGAGAAAGAAACCAAGACACATGTCTTTCCCTTTTGTGATATCAGTCAGTGTTCCAAAGGCAGAGCCATCCCGTCTTTTATTATCAAAACTGGGGTGCTTTTGAAAGTGAAAAAGGATGGGGAAAAGATGCCAAATCAGATGGGATGCTGGGAGAACAGACATACATCTGGACTGTCCTGAGAAAACTAGGACATATGGTCATTTTGTCTATAGGAGTCCCATGGGCCTCAAGAAGCAAGGTGTCACACAGACCTTGGCCTGAATCCCCACTGGGTTCCTACTGGTTAGACATGCTGTGATCAGTTATTCCCCAACCTACCTTTTTGTGGAATGGGGTTAATGAAAGCTATGCCTCAGGGCTGTACTAAAGATCAAAGAAATACATCTAAAGTACTTAGTACAAGCAGTGTGCAGTAAATAGGATTGTTATTTTAAGTGCACAAGGCATACAGAATGCCTTCATGGGAAGGGCCTGAGAATAAGGAGACAAAAAAATCTCCTAAAGGGAAAGAATCTTCCCTATTCCAGACTTCAACATTACAAAATTTGAAACATGAAGCAGTGGGAGAGAGAAAGGAAATTTACTGGCATCTTATGCTAGTTGCTGTTAATTTTGTACTTCACTAACTAACTTTTTAAAGTATTTTTGCCAGATATATTATTGATATATATATTTAATCTAATCAATAACATGCTTATCTAAAACACTGTGGACAGATCAGGGATCAAGAGGGAGTAGGTGTGTTTGTGGGAAGAACTTTTGCTGCACATATAGGTGCTGGCAGGTGAGAAGAGCTCAGCTGCAAAGGTTTGGGATTAATTGCTTCCCCTTCCCTAAATGGTATAAATGGTCATTCAGGTTCTGGAGCTTTCTGCCAAGAGGAGAACAGCAATCCCCTCCTTTGCACATCTCTCCTCACACCATTAGGAAGAAAGCTTTCCATCTATAGATAAATAAGCACACCTCAGACACATACATACACCAATACTTACTTTGATTCTTTCCTTCAAACCACCCAGGCAGCACTTTAAAAAACATATCAGTGTTTGTCGAGACTGCTAAACCTTGAATAGGTATCCAAATACCTGCTCAGTATAAGTGCTATGTCCTCAGGCATCATCATCCTGAAACACATTAGTTGTAAAATAATGGGAGACTCTGGAGTATTCTGTCTTGCATGATTGTTCAGTTATTAGAATGTGTATTCACTTTTGTTGTATCTGTATCAGCAAAGCAGAAGAGGTTCAAAGCTGGAATGTTTTAATTGCTGTAGTGGATACAAATTAGACTATGAATAGTTACTGAAATGAGATTACAATACATTTGTAACGAGAAAGAACCACATAGGCTGGATGAGGTCCTCCACTTTTTGACCGACTCATTGACATTTTTTCTTAAAGCCAAACCACTTCTAAAGACCCTGCTTTTATGAGGGTGGGTATTTTCTACATGTCTGTTAAGAAATAGTCTTGTTCTTTATTTCATTATTTTTATTTTAATAATACTTTTCCTAGGCTTATTGAGTGTTTTCATTTTAAGAACAAATAAACATATACATTTATATCTTTATTGAGGCTTTATGTATTATTCCAACAAATAAATTATATGTTTTTACCAACCTGTATGCATGACCAAAACATAGGTTTCCTGTGCATTTTTTCCGCAGATCTGCCCTTTATGTGATCATGATGTGTCTAAAAGAGGCCCAGTTTTAGTCTTTATAATGGTAAAGTTAACTTTTAAATCAGAATTGAGCAATAAATTGAGGTCTTTATTTCTCAGTAGGAATAACGTTCAGTTTGACCTATTTAAATCAGCAATAGGTAAGTGGTAGGAAGGGAAATTGTCCCAATCCCATGTAAATGTTATCTTGTAATTGACGGGGTTTGGTTTGGCAATTAAGCTTGCCAGGAATAACAGAACCTGGCTTCCCTCAGTGGGTTTTTTTTTGCAGTTCTCATTCTGGCAAATTTTTTGGAAGTTCTTTTGTAATTCTTGGAGAACACCTTCAGTAATGGACCTATGTGATTAAGAGTTACATCTCGGCTAGACAATTTAATGCATGTCTGCTAGGACAATCTAGCCTGGCTAGAAGTTGTTGGCAAACAATTGTGTGTTACCAGAAAGTAAAGGAAGTGAATAAGAAATTTCCCAATTATTTCCCCTTTCCTTTATTTTATTTTTGAATAAACAGTAAAATTGACCCCTTTTGGTGTCCAATTATGTGAATTTTAACATAGACATCAATTCGTATACCCACAGTGAGGACACAGAATAGTTCCATTGCCCCCTAAACTCTCTTGTACTATATCCCTCCATTGTCACACTTTCACCCCATGCCTAACTGCTGGAAACCACTGATATGTTCTCTATAGTTATAGTTTTATCTTTTAAAGAATATCCTATAAATGGAATCACATAATATGCAACCTTTCAGATTGTCTCCTTTCACTTGGTATAATGCCTTTGAGATTCATCGAGTTGTGTATATCGATAGTTCATTCCTTTTTATTATGAGTAGATTCCATTGTATGGATGTGTCACAGGGCGTTTATCCAATGAAGGACTTTTGATTTACTTCTAGTTTTTAGCAATTATTAATAGAGCTTCTATTAACATTAATACATTACATTAATAATGTGAATATAAGTTTCATTTCTCTAGGATAGGTAGGAAGACATGGGATTGCTGGGTCATGTAGTAGGTGTTTATTTAACTTTATAAGATACCGCCAAACTGTTTTTCAGAGTGGCTGTACCATTTTACATTCCTATCAGCAATGTGTGAGAGTTCCATTTGCTCTGTATCCTCGTTTGCACTTGTATTATCCATATTTCTAATTTTAGCCATTCTAGTGGGTGTGTAGTGGTATCTCATTTTGGTTTTAATTTGCATTTCCTTAGTGGCTAATGATGTTGAGTATCTTTTTATATGCTTATTTGCCTTCCTTATATTCTCTTTGGTGAAGTTTTTGTTCAAATAGTTTGCCTGTTTTTTAAATTGAGCTATTTGTTTTTTCAGTACTTGAGAATTCTTTATATATTCTGGATATAACTCATTTGTTGCCTATGTGATTTACAAATATTTTAAGTATTTTCTTTCAGTCTGTAGCTTGTCTTTTCATTTTCTTAAGAGTGTCTTTTGCAGAGCAAAATTTTTAAATATTGATAAAGTCCAATTTGTTAATTTTTATTTTATGGATTGTGCTTTTGGTGTCATGTCTAAGAATTCTTGGCTTAACCCAAGATCAAAAAGAATTTCTTATATGTTTTCTTCTAGGACATTTATAGTTTTATGTTTTACATTTACATCTGTGATCCATTTAGAGTTATTTTTGTATAAGGAGTGAAGTTTAGGGCAGTTCATTTTTATTTTTGCATATGGATGTTCAAATTTTCTAATACCATTTATCGAAATGACTATCTTTGCATCTTTGCAAAATCAATTGGTTGTATTCATAAAGGTCTATTTTTAGACTCTATTCTGTACATTGATCTATGTATCTATCCTTTTACCAATACCACACTGTCTTGATTACTGTAGCCTTATAGAAATCTTAAGATTGGGTGGTGAGATAACTTCAATTTTATTCCTATTTCTCAACATTGTTTTAGCTATTTTAGTTCCTTTTCTTTTCAGTATACATTTTAAGATAAATTTGTCTATATCTCCAAAATAATCCTTTCTGGAATTTGATTAGAAGTACATTAAATCCATAGATCAATTTGTTGTTGAGTCTTCCAACCCATGACCATGGAATGTTTCTTCATTTATTAGATATTTATTTATTATTAATTTTTTATCAGTGTTTGTAGTTTTTGGAAAACAGATGCTGCATATTTTATTAGATTTATACCTAAGCATTTCATTTTTTGGAGCTATTATAAATGGTCTTGTGGTTTAATTTTGGATTCCAGTTATTGCTTATATATAGAAATACTATTGATTTTTGAGTGTTGACCTTTTATGCTGTGAACCTGCTAAACTCATGAATTCAAGGAGTTATTAATTTTTTTGTAGATTTTCTGGGATTTTCTATATAGAGAAGTGTGTTGTCAGTAAATAGGGATGGTTTTATTTCTAACTTTCCAATCTGTATGCCTTCTACTTAGTCTTACCTTATAGCACTAACCAGGACTTCCAGTGTGATGTTGAATAGGAGTGGTGGGAGTAGACGTCTTTGACTTGTCTTTCAATTTTATGGGGGAATTTTCCCTATTCTCTCTGAGCATTAGGGAACCCCTTTCCTGCTCCTTGAGACAGAACTAGATGGCTTCTCCTCTAGTTTTCTCTTTCCATGCTGATGCCACTTCCAGGTTTCAGGCTGCCTTGTGTCCAGGCCAAGTGATGGCAGAGGAAAATGACATTGTGAACTCACCACTAGTTTGGTCACGCTTTGAATTTTGGTATTTTCCCCCAAACTGCCTGCTACCCTTTCTTTTCCAAGTCCTCAAATATCTGTTCCAAGTGTCTAGTCTAGGTTTTATAGCTGCATTCAGTGGGAGAAACAGGATGGAGTGTGTTTCCTCCATCTTACCTGGAGCCAAAATCCTTTTATGTTTTTAAAAATGAAGAGAATTTTTTGTTTTTCTTAATGCTTTTATTCCTCAAATTTTTGGAGTAATTTTAGGAGAAAAATGTTTTAATCCTGAAAATAGAAAAAATACTTTGGAAAAAATTGTGTCCCCTTTGCATTTCTTTTTGTGTGTGTTTGTTGAAGGATGAGGATTTTTGTGTCATATATCTCAATATTTAAGGCAAGTGATTGTAGGGTACAGATGGAAAATAGTTTTCTCTTCCTGCTCTAACAAACATACTTAGAATGGCTAATTTTTTCCTTGCCTTTCAAACAAATCTTGGGCAGGCCTCGTTACTCATCTGGTCACTTTCAGATTAAAAAAAAAAGTCCTGCAGTCATTGTATTATGCCAAACCATTTTAGTTTAGGAATTATTATGTACATACCTATATAATAATCAAAACTCCAGTTTAAAATTGGAGTTAATAAATCAAAACTTATTTTAAAGTTGAAGCTTTTCCCCTGGGACTCCTCCAGACTAGGGTCCAAAAGGGGCAAGGAGGAAGAGTTGACATTTTCTCTATTTTGCCTACCAGCACTTTTTTTCTTCGCCACTTACTAGGTACTTTTGGCTTCCTCAGGACTGAAGGATAGGATTAGAAATGCGGAGAAGAGCTAAGGGTCAGGAAAAGTATTACTTGGCTGGCACGATTGTGAGTTGACATTGGCCCTAGTCTTGGCAGATGTGTAAAACTAAACTGACTCTTTCTCACGTGCTGGCTTTTCAGACACTCCACCATCACTGCAGCTCTCACCTATAGTTCTGTGACACAGGTGATGCACTACCTTCACATAAACTCTGTGTTAGGCTTCCAACACTCATCCAGGTGGCTCTTTTAGGCAAAATTCATTTAGGATTATTCCAGGCCAGGGCATTCTCTCTCTCCCTCTCTCTCTCATCCTCTTCCTCTGTCTCTCCCCCTTTACATAGACGTATAGTCCACAGGAAAATACACTTAATGTCCCAAAGCATAGCCCTCTACTCTGCTACTTCTTGCCCTTTAAATCTCTCATGTATGAGTCATATCATAGTCTACCATATCCCCTAAACTATACAAGTATTCTTGAGTCTTTCTGGATTAGTCTTATGCCTGGTGGATCTCATAGCACATCAACAATTCTCTCCAAAGAGAGACTCCGATTTTCTACTAACTTGTCTCAGACTCCCCAACTTATTTTATAGGGTGGATGTTAATGGCAAGGTCACAAAGTGCTTCTCTACCACTATCTTTACAAGTTCTACTTGTATAGTGTAGCAGCTTACTTTGAAATGTGAGTAGGTAGCCTAACCCAAACTGAGAGAGGAAGAGTCTCTTTTTAACTTCCCGTTATGATTTATAAATAATCTCTTTGATCTTTACATGACTGATAGCACATGTGTTAGCTGGAAGAGGACAAATCCTGTATCAACTGTAGCTGGTTACTTACCAGAGAAACAGACTAGCTGTATACATATGATAGAGTACTAGTTAGATTCTTTACCATATATTTTTTATTGTAATGGCCCCATCAGTGAGGACTTTCTACATGCATTGTCCTCAGGATTGGATGTTACTGCAGAAATGAAGAGAGAAAGAAAAGAGTCATTGTTCTGCTTTGAATTTCAAAAGTCGAGAGATTTCAGGCCTTTATATCATTTACCAAAGTGTGGGTGACTGCCTGTTGATGTAAAAACAATTTTCCCACCAGGCAGAGAAGTGGGGGAGAGGAACTTCATAAGAAAGGGAGACACAAAAAGAAGGTTTGGAAGAATGTAAAGGAATCCTCACATGTCTCCCTCCATCCAAATTTGGGCTGGGAGAGAAACTACAGATAGGTTTTGGGGACCCAAGAGCAGATATTTGTGTCTTACTCTGTAGGATGACCACAGGAAATGCTGTCCACCTTTTAGAGATCCCACATCCAGGATAGAGCAGAGGTTGGAATAGCAAAGCAAAAAGGCAGGCAATGACAACGAGAAGACCTGAGACCAGCCCCTGAACTCTAGTGGTTTGCGAGAACATTCAACATTTTCCCATGATCATGACAGGGAAGAGTGGCAGATGGCCCAGAAGAGGCCTTGTAGAACACAGACTGTGTGGCCCTGAATACTGGATTCCATGCAGGGCCATGAGTATCAACAGCTTTCAAAAATGTGGGTTCAGTGGCCAGTGGCCACGACCAGGCAGGACATATTAAACCTCAGCAGGGAGGTCAGGTAATTACTATGGACTAGACGTGTGCCCACTCCCTCCAGCCCCCAACTTCTGGGGTACCACAGTGTTCTGATCCTCCTCCAAAACCAGACACCACCCAAGAAGAGGGGAAAGACAAGCAGAGAGTGAGACTCCAGAATTAACTGACTTGTTAACAATAAAGATACTAAATTTTAAACCAGAAATGTCTCAAATTAGCAAGATTAAGCTTTCCACTGCTGAACTGGTTCCAGTTTTGCATAACTGAGTTTATGACTATGAAATTAAAATCCATTATATACATGTATACTTACTCACTAAATTGTGAACAATTTGAGGGCAGAGCCCAGTTTTCATGGATCATTTTATCTGTGGGACCTAGTAAAATGCCTGAAATAAGATAAAAATGGGGGTAGCAGGTATTGTATTAAATCAATATGAAAGAAGTAAAAATCTTAATTTGTAAATTGGTTAGTTGTTCCCTGTCCTAGTAAATAAAATTGACACTGTTCATGAAATCTTCAGCTCTTCAGTTCCTTTTCCTCTGAGACTAGGTCTAGCCTCACTTTTTTATGATAGCAAGTGAACATCTGTGATAATTTCTCTGATACTTCTTTTTTTTTCTGTATCTTTGCCAGTCTATTGTTTGCAGATGAGAGTCACTCCCCTGGCTCATCCCTTTCTCCTAAGGAATAAAAATGTAACAGAAACATGCAGAGTTGGAAAAAGAAGTCAAAAGAGAAAATAAAACATTAGAAAAAGGCCTCTGAAAAAGAGGAAGTACAGTAATTCTTTGTTGTCAAGTGTCTTATAAAAATGTGTTTGTATTGTAACATGATTCTTCTATTAACATTAGGAAACAGTTTTTATGTATAGAGAAATGGACCTCTCCTAAATGTTTCTGAGCAGTCAACAAAACTCTTCTGCCACATCAGGAAACCATTTTTCAGTACCATTTATTAGTGATTTCTCTTCCACCTCAGCTGTTAATCTCTCTTCTGATAGGAAGAATGGAAACAACTGGGCAGGGGACAGAATTCCACATCAATCTTTGATAAGATACCTTGTTAAGCAATAATTTCCTATTTAAAATGCTTTATTCTAAGTGTAACTTTTAGAAAACACTAAGATTTCCTTGACAGCAAGGGTGGTTAATTCAAGGACAGTCTTTTGCTTTTTATCCAAATGTGAGAAGGACTTTCAAAAACCTAAGCCATCAAAGAATGTTTCCAAAACATTGCATGGGTTTACTAAAAGCTTCTTGCATAATTTATTTTTTAAAGTATAGCTTGCATAATTTTGAGCATGAAATTTAATTAAACATTATTAATCACCCAGAGTTTCATCATTCAGAGAAAATTTAGTGGAACTATATAGAAAGGCCCCAGTGCTCAGGTTTTTGCCCTTTTAGGAAAAAGACTAAATAGTTTGAATCTCAATCAGGAAGTTGCACTTTATAAAACAAAACAAGAACAAAACCAAAAAACAAAACCACAGTAGTTTGCAGAAAACACAAGAATAGACTACAGAGATGGCAGAAATGATGGTTATTTTTTTTTCAATCTTTCTGCCTTTGTAATTGTAGGTTAATGATATAATACTGCTTAGATGAGATGAACAGCTGTTTCCTGGTGATGAGAATAGAAAGATAATTCTATTCTATACTGAGAGGAAGTATAAAATAATAGTGAAAATGTGAGCTCTAGGGCCAGACTGCCATGGTTGGAATCCCAGTTCCTCTGCTTTCTAATTATGTGACCTTAAGCAAGTGAAATAATCTCACAATACCTCAGTTTTCTTATGTGTAACATGGGGATACCAATGTATTTATCTCAAAGAGTTTTGAGGATTGAATGAATTAATAAATGTAAAGCAATTAGAACAGAGTTTGGCACATTGTGAGCACTCAACACGCTGGTTGTTTTGAGTAATTACTGATGATTGGATTTTATTATTGTGCCCTAGAAATAACCCCCATATTTAGTTAGTCTTGCTATATCTTATTGCCAGAAAGGATAGTTTGAGGTCAGCACTCTGATATTGAAATCATCCACCCTGAGAGATGTCAAGTGATATTTAATTGGTTTATGTCCAATAATTCAGTACAGCAAGACAAGTCATTTATTAACCCCTGGGGTACAGGAAACATCTCAAAAAGTATACATGTATATTATATTTTCCAAGATTAGACATCATCTTTATAATAAATCATTATAATTGACTTTCTGTTGTTCTGAGAGATGGTTGGTGATTCCTGCCTAAAAACTTCTGACTAAAATTCTTATGATGTGCCATATAGATCTAGAGGTTTGAGGCTTTGATTGGCCATTCATCCGTCTGTAGCTTGAAACTAGCCCTGTTATCAGAGCAAAATGTTGGCACTGCATGTAAGTAATCTCTTGGCCATCCAAGTGAGGTGGCCCTTCATTCAGATATGTGTCTTGAATAGATTTTTTTCATAAGAAAACATTAACCTTACTTTCTGCCTAGTTGGTTGTTAAATGTGTAGTGGGATATTTGCACCGAATGTTTCCTCTGGGGAATGTTCTTTGAACTCTTTGATGATCAACTGTTATTCAAAAAAGAAAACTCATATTTATGGAAAACTATCTAAAGCACATGAAATCTTCAAAATATTCCACATTTTCCTCTTAGATTAAGCAACACCACCAAGGATAGAGTACTAATGCTATATTGTTTGGGGTCATGATAAAACTGATTTTATTGAGTAGCGTTTCACCAAGAATGTCACCGTGTCTACTGTAGGTGCATTGTTAAAGGCATTATCCACTACATAAGGGAGAGTACTGGAAAAATTATTCTCAGATGTCTCAGAGAAAATTATGATTCCTTCATTATAACAATTTTTTTAAATCTTATTCTGGTTCCTTATTTGCTTTGGCCACTAGTAATCTTGTTGTTTCTAGCCACTTTCTATTTTTCTAAACCTTTATCAGGTCAGGCACAGAAAACAAATGCTTCTATTTGCATGGCATGCTGAGGAAAAGAGAAGAGGTTGCTTGTGGCCAGAGGAAGCGAGCCCTGGGGTGGGCCACCTAACCACACCTAGCTTCCCTGAGAGCTGGGAGTTCAGTATGTTTGCACACCCCAAAACCGTGCACGGTATACCATTTGGAAATCTCTGCTCTGTGCCACCCATTTATATGATATCCTTTCAGATTGTAAGAATGATTGAAATCAACCTTAAAATTTTTGTGAAAGGAGGCAGGAAATAAAAAACCAAATAATTGGTCAAAAGTAGAAGAACAGCAGGACATAGAGTGCCACGATTGTAGAAATGCAGAACAGAGCTTTAGTAGCAGCCAGGCCGTTAGCATTTTGCAGCAAACCTTAAGGAAAAAGAAAGCTCCTCAATAATCCTGTGACTTAGTATGTAAGAGCAAACTTGGGTCCAAAGCCCAGACAAAAACGAAGAAAAATCTGAATTTCTATGGCCATGATATGACAAAGACAGTTCCCAGTGCAGATTAGTAAGGAAGAAGATTGGGGAGGTAAAGAAGCAGATTTTCAGAAACTGGAAAACACAAGGAGAAATACACTCTGCAACCCATCTTCTTAGGCATAAAAGTTTTATAAAGAGGAAGTAGAAACTGACATCAAAAACCCTCTGTAAATAATATGGAGTTAACTTTGAAAATCTATACTTGAATCAACATTTTAGTAAAATGTGTGTAGTACTCAGTATATAATATACTTTTAGTCATTTAAAATTAATTATTTTTTGTTATCTTTCATTAAGTCTAAAACTGAAGGATCCCTACAACTATTATTATAGTTGACTAACTGATAAGAGTATTCTTCACTCTTTAAGGCAAGGTTTTTGAATCCAGAATGGAACAAAGTCAGGTGATTCCCTAGAAAATGTTGTTTAAACAAGGTTTATCTCTCCCTCTGTAGGTGCTATACAATATGATTGCAGCAAATAAATAGGTTCTGCTGTCTATATGCTGACAGTTCCCATATTAACATCTTCAGCCAGATAAAACTCTAGATTTGTATATCCAAATTCCCACTCACCATCTCCACTTGGGTATTTTTAAACATTCGAATTTCAAAGTGTCTAAAAAATGATCTCTAGATCTTGCTGCCACACCTCTTCCACCTAGAGCCTTTCTCATCTCAGTTGATGATAATTGTGTCTTTCCAGTTGCTCAGGTCCCAAACTTTGCAGTCTCTTTGACTCTTTACTCCCCATATTTTATTAAATCCATCAGGAAACGTTGTTGGCTTTACATTCAAAATATATCCAGAATTTAACCACTCTCCTCTGCTTCCTCTGTCACTACTCATCTCCCACTGGCTAACTGTAATAGACCCTAACTTGTCTTCCTGCTGACAGTCTTGCCCCTTTACAATCTATTTTCAATACAGCAGCCAGAGTAATTCTTTAACATAGAAGTCAGATCATGTCACTCTTTATTTTGTTACATTTACATAAGCTCTTAGAGCAGTGTCTGGTATATATTCTGCACCTATGACTGAGTACATGAATACTCATTCTTAGAAGAGAACACTGATACTTAGAGAAAGTAACTTACTTGCTCAATATCTCATAGAGAGTAGCAGAATATAAGTCAGGTCTTTGGACTCCACTCTAACTTTATTTTCACTATCCTGTGCTTCCTCCTAGACATGTTGACAGAATCCTCAAGGTAGATATCAGGATTTTTTGGAGGAAGGAGGTTGTACTGACTGGCAGGAGTCTGAGTTCAAGCCCTGTTCCTAAGCAGGGAGAAGCTGAGGGCCACAGTTTTTGGCTTGCAGAAGATAGTTGAACTAGATAATCCATAAGGTCCATTCTAGAGCCAAATAAGTCCATTGACACTGAAAAAAGTTTCCCAATTCTTCAACATCAGTTCAACTAAAAAGTCACTTGGGAGTATCAGCAGGACAAGGGAGCCTACCGAATATGCTAATCTGCTTCTTAGATTCCCAAGTGCAGCCAGATCTAGTAACTTTGTTAAGTGGGGCAAGGTCTCCCAGGGCTGGTTGCTAACAGGTGACATTTGGCTCATTTGGCACTCTCAGTGGTGATATACACAAATGTAGTTGTTTGGGTAAAGCTGAGTGTGACATCTATTTACTTATTTATTATAGTATGTCTTTACTTTGTGAAATCAAACCCACATCCAAATTAGTGGTATGATGCCTTAGGGTTTATAACAAGGCCTTTGTGTGGTTTTTCTAGCTTGTTAGGTTAGAGCTCACTGTATGTATATATATATCTATATATATATTTGTTCAAGCATTTGTGTTTATTCCTCTACTTCAAATACAACAAGTTTTTGTCTCAAGATATCCTTTCCCAACCCCAATTGGCCCTTTATTCCAGCCAAGTCAATTTTCCTACTGTTCCCCTTAATTTCCTTTTCTTTTCTTTCTTTCTTTTTTTTTTAATGAGGAAGATTAGCCCTGAGCTAACATCTGTGCCCATATTCCTCTATTTTTTTATATGTGGGATGCCACCACACATGGCCTGATGAGCAGTGCATAGGTCTGTGCCCGGGATTCGAACCTGTGAACCCCGGGCCACCAAAGCGGAGTGTGTGAACTTAAACCACTATGCCACCAGGCCGGCCCCCTTTTCCTTTTCTTGATCCCTCTTTGTTTGTGTCTTCCCTTTTTCCTTCCTTCCTCCCTCCCTCCTCTTCCCTCCCTCCCTCCTTCCTTTCTTTTGGTTTATTTTCTCCGTACTACTTTTGCTCATACTATTTTCCTCATAAAAGGCTTTCCTCCCCTCTTATAACAATTCTAACACATCATCATTTCTAGATGTAATTTACCTATGAGAAACCTTCCCTGGCTGCTGTACTTAAGTCAGAGCACTAATTTTCTCTTTGATTCTAGAAGTTATGATTCTGTTACCATTAATGATTTATTATTTGTAGTTCTTGATTTTTGTTGGTCACTCTCCTGTAGTGATATACTTTGTGATACTCACTGGATTGCAAACTTCCTGAGTGCACTGACTTGCCTTCTAGATCTCTTAGATTTTCCTTTTCACGTATTAGTATGGCTTTAGGTAGAGAGCAGGAAGTTCCCTAATCGTCTGTGTTTCAATTGTCTATTGCTTCATAACAGACAACCCCAGAACTCAGTGCTTAAAACAACCATTTTGTTTTATTCATGGCCTTGGGGGTGAGGAACTTGGGAATGGCTTTGCTGGTGGTTTGTCTCTCATCCCTATGACGGCAGCTGGGGCTGGAGGATCTACTTCCACGATGACTTCTTCTCTCACCTGTCGGGTGCCTTGGTGTACCTTGGCCTGTCTCTCTCTACATGGTGTCTTATCCTACAAGGCCTCTCCACAGGACGTGGGCTTCTCACAGCAATGTTGTCTGGAGATAATCACACTTCTTGCATGATGGCTGGTTTCCAAGAGGAAGAAGGCTGAAGCTGCCAGGCCAGTTAAGGGATATGCCTTCAACTGGCACAGTGACACTTCAGTCCTATTCTTCTACTGGTCAAAGCAGTCACAAGCCTGTCAGATTCAAGAGGGGTGGAGAAATGGATTCCAGTTCTTGATGGGAACATGACAAGATCACGTTGCAGGAGAGCATGCAGGATGGGAGTTATTGTTGAGGCCATTTTTGAAAAATATAATGTGACTCAATCTGCAGAGTAAATTCAGTGATTTTATCTTAGAAATGCATTTGAGTAAAATATATAGTATATAAGTTGAAGAATCAAAAGTTAAAATGTGTAAAATGAATGCTATTTTAGAACAACCCATCAATAAAAAACAAACATACAGACCAATATTTTATTAAGCAGATCTGCACAATTAGATTCTGGCCTGAAGTACTGTGGTCACCTGATGACTAGGAAAGGATGTGCTATTGGTGCTCTGGTGGACTCTGTTCTTTGATTAGGTTGAATGTAGTAATTACTAATTCTATTGCAGCAGCTCTTGCTGTGTCAAATGTAGTAATGACATGGCCATGGTGTTCTCTCTGTAAATGGCCTGGAATTTAGTTTGAAGTATAATTTATTAAAAAGGTACTCATCACTTTTCCAGCTTAGCTCTCCAGTCTCAAGCATCATAAATTCCAGTCTTATAGTATTCTCTTTTCGTTCCACAGATTAACCTATAAAGCAAGCAAGAAAATAAATTATATTTTATTTATTCACTTTATTAGTATTATTAAAATATATTTTAAATGTGCACCATGTTTAAAATGCTTTGTGTGCCATGCAGGATAAAAGATACATTTTTAAATTGACCTTAAATTTAAGATCTTAGTTCCTGACATCTAGGATTACAGTCCTGTGTACGTGTCTATTTATGTGTATAAGAATTTGAGTGAGTTTGCTGATGTAGGCTACATAGAGGACTAGACAGCCTATCTTAAAGTTTTAAGGTAGAATATTGGTATTATCTCATTGGTTTTATCCTCACCACTAAACTGGAAGTTCTTTAAGGTCAACACTATGCCTTATTCATCTCTTTTTTCCTATAGCAACAGTACCTGCCACATTTTATGTACCCAATAAATATTGAATAATCAATTCTCTGGAGTGGAGTTTCTATGCAAATGGAACTACTCCTGCTGGTAAACTAATTCTGATTTGACCACACTGGGAATTTGAAGTCAAAACAGGCTACTCCAGCTTCCCAGAAACTTGAGGAAAACTTTTGGCCCCTTAGGATTGTTTGTCCAATTGCATTTTGGGTGTATCTTTCTATGTCTGAGTCTGCCTCCTTGAGCTTCCCTATTATTTACACTGACTTACCTGCAGTCTTAGGAACTGCTGATAATGAATCTTTCCCAAAGTTCTTGAAATCAAATACCTTTTACTGAAACATTACTGAATGTGGAATGAACCAGAAACATGTGGATTAAATTTCCCTGAAAATGTCTTTGGTTATAAAAATTAAGGGGAAAAAGTGTTTGGCTAGATGCATTGTGGGTGATGCCAAACCCAAATTGTTTGAAAAGTGCATGTGCTGGTTAGATAAACAAACAAACAAGTCTTATTTCCCTTTTGCCTTGTAAAACCTCACACTCACTGTAAAAATCGCAGGTCAGCTTGCAGACAGGTTTTATAAAGGTTTTTGAGAAGTCTATGGTTTCCTTCTTTGCCTGATCACTGGAGACAAATAACTATATAGATAAATGCTCCTGAGAATGCAAGTAAGCTATGCTGATGTTTCTCAGTGGATTTCAATGGATTGAGTGATGTAAGATGTATTTGTAAGATTTATTTGATTTCTGAATGTTAACTGAAGATTTTATCTAAAATAAGTTAGTTCATAAGAGAAGGAGCTGACTTGCTCAACTTAAAATAGTCCTAAAATATTCAAAGCTTTCACATGATACTTATGTGAAAAGGAGAAAATGCCTTTATCATTCAAACAACAAACTTAAAAGTAATTTAGTCTCCAAATCCTACTTGGTGAAAGGAAGTGTTTTAGGGTCTAAGTAAGTTTCATTGTAATGGTTGTTATCATTCTTTTCATCCTCTCCATCAAAAATCATCAAATAATTGGTTAAGCATTTATGTCCCTGTACCCAGCACAATTTAAGGAGAACCACATGGATATGGTCCCTGGTAATTAGACGGACATGGATATGTATACCCTAATATAGCAGAAGAAAGACATTAAGAAACAAATGGGCTACAAGATATTTCTGTCAGTGGCTCTCACACTTAAGTGTGCATGAGTATCACCCTTATGGAGAGGTTATTAAAAATACAGAATGCAAAGATTTCCTCCCCTGCCCAGAAGTTTTGACCTGAATCAGGGGCCAGGCATCTACATTTTTCAGTAAGAATCCAAGTTGCTTCTGATCAGGATTATCCAAGTAGCACAAATATGGATTTAGAAGTGAGAAGAAAAAACTTATTGAAGTCAATATTGGTAAGAAGGACTGAGAAAATTCCACTCCAAGACAGAGGGAGATAAGGACAGTTATACTACCTAATTAGTGTCAGTCTGTGTAGATGCTATTTTTAGACTATAATTATGAATTTCCAGAAATACATCTGTTCATTCAATAAATATTTATTAAATGCCAAAAAATTCTGAAAAAGTAAAACACAAATCCATGTCTTCATGGATTTTACATTCTAGTTGCGGGACACATTCTATAAAAAAAGAAATAAGTAAAACATCATGTGTATCAGGTAGTGATAAGTGTCAAGGAGAAAAACAAAGTGAGGAGGGTGTTGAAATCTTAGGAAGAGTGGAGAGAAAAGTCCTGGTTAACAAGGTGACATTTGAATAAAACTTAAAGGAAGAGGGGAACAGGGAACAGTCACTGGAGTATCCTAGGTGGAACATTTCCAGGCTGAGGGAACAGCAATTGCAAAGGACTTGAAGTGGAAGCATGGCTGGTATAGCTGGAATGGAGTGGGCCAGCAGAGTAGAAGGCAAACAAGTGAGAGAGCTAAATGAGAGGGAGGTTTAGCAGATCACAGACTTTGGTTTCTCCTCTGAGTGGTAAGGATGCCATTAGAGGGGTTGAGCACAGGCAAAACTTACACAGAATATTTCCACCATAAGTGAAGTGGAAATAAAGTGCCAGTTCAGTTCTTCACTCTATAACATTTACAGAGCTAGCAGTGTGCAGTATTTGTGTTGTGGGGATGTTTGGATGGATGGTGGTTGGATGATGGAAAAGGCTAAATAAAATGTGAAAAACCTGACCCTGTCCTCAAATTGTATTACAATATACATGGGGATTATATAAATCATTTAGTCTCTGAAAAATTATTGTCCAACCTAGTCAATATTTGCCTCAATTTTCAAGATTCTTTTAAGCATGTAAATATGGAGTATTTTCATTTAAGCATGAAGGAAATGAGAATTTGGTCACATTGGAAAGATGTTTGAATTCATGGATTAAGGTAGAGTATATACATCTGTGGTTAGTGAAATCTTCCATTTCCATTTTCAAAGACGTGGGGTTTTAAATAAACTTAATATATGAGAGAGAACATTAAGAACAGTAAATCAGAATCACTAAATTTCCTAAGCTAGGGAACCCAAGAAGATGCAAACAAGTTGTGTAAAATATCTGGGATTAACAAAGTGTTCCTGACCTCTTCAACATGATGACTGTTCAGTCACTAGTAAATTATAGTTGATATTTCAGATTATAGAGCCAAGGAGTGTTTGTTTTCCAGTTTGCTAAGATGCAGTTGGGCTCATAGGAAACATGCTGATGTTTCAAATGAATAGATAGTGCTCCCATTGGAATGGGACTTGGTGCACAAACAAGAGCTGGTGACAGAGTGGTTAGGTAAGGGCTCATGTGTGTTGTTGCCTGATTTCTTTCTTCCTCAGCAACATCTTTGATCTCATCTCCCTTTTAATTAATTAATAATGCCGAGTAACCAGTGTGATTAAATTTTTCTGTCAACGAACTGATCTATCATCTACTAACAGAAGGGTATATGTATCTTCAAATATTTGTTCATGACGGATAGATATATTTTTTCCTGGGCATTGACCCTTGGATTCTTTAAGTCCACATTATTTCTATGTTAAAGACAATGAGATTAAAGATGCTGTCCATATTTCTTAGGTTCCTGGATGTTAAAGATACTGGAATCTACTTAACATTATTCTTTGTTAGTGCCGTTGAGTTAATTCTGACTGCTAATGACCCTGTGGACAGCAGAGTGGAACCCTGCCTGGTCTTTTTGTGCCATCCTCTCAACTTCTGGCACTGTATCAGACAATGCTCCACTGCTATTCATAGGATTTTCATGGCCAATTTTTTCAGAAGTGGGTGGTCAGGTCCTTCTTCCTGGTCTGACTTAGTCTGAAAGGTCCACTGAAACCAGGTCACCGTGGGTGACCCTGCTGGTATTTGAAATACCAATGGCATAGCTTTCAGTATTGCAGCAACATGCAGCCACCATGTATGACAACGACAAACAGTGGTATGGTTCTTTGACCAGGAAATGAATCTAGGCCATGGTGGTGAGAGCTTCGAATCTTAACCAGTAGACCACGAGGGCTGGCTAACATTATTCTAGTTCAAGAAATATTAAAATAACACATAATTTTACAAAGGGTCACAAGAATAGTGACTAATGAATGTTTGGGGATCAAATATTAGAAGTGTAAGGATAAATCTCATTTTCCAGATGGAGAAATGAAGCTAGTTGGCTTGTGCAATTTCACATAGCTAACCAATATTTGAGCTGGGTTAAATCCAGTTTATCTCACTTTCAGTGTTGGGCTCTGGAATATTCTATAAGATCAGAGCTTTAATAAGAATCCTCTAAGGAGTGATAGATGCTACCTGTGATTCATTACTGAAAGCCCCTAGACTCAAGATAAAGTGATCTATCTAGCTCCATGCATGCGTTTAACATAAAATAGGGTCATGGAACTTTTGAATGGGAAAGTGCAGTGGAGAAGGTAGTCCAACTCTCATTTTTTAGATAAGAAATGTGTTCTGTGAGACTTTCATGCTCCAGCTGCAACTGGCTCTAGTGCATTTTTTCTTAAGCTAATACTACTTTCTAACTCAGTGCTCTTGTGTAAATCATCATGGCTTAGATTTGCTTGACATGATTATTTGAATTAGGCCAGCTTAATCTTCACTGGCAGCAAAATAAAAAGTCCAGGTCTTCTTTTTTTTAAAGCAGGTTTTCTGGTAGCAATCTCAAAATCTTGACAGTGAGCCACTTCTGCTGCTTTGCTAACCAGCCATTTAGAACATAAACTTCTGGACCAGAAAAATAAAGAATTCGAAGAAGCAATATTTGGTTGAGTTGGCTTGAATTTCTTTACTTCTTTGGTATTCAAGTGGACAATTTGTACAATTTCCCTTGCTTTGATCTTAGCTGCCCACATACCAAGTTGCAGGCACAAATACTTGTCCATCCCTCCATCCACAGACATTGAAGGACATGGAAAAATACTCACCCATTGTGAAACTTCCAGACTGAAAGTGCCTACAGTTGTTGCTGCTGCTGACTTTGGGCCATATAAGAGGAGCCAGCCTGCCCCCACACCACCCACCCTGCCAAACCTCTTGGTCTTGCCAACATCATTTCCTGAACGGTGAAGCTTCCCAATATGTGTCCACTGGCATGCCCATGGAAGAGCAGGAATACCCAATCAGGAATTAATTAATAGGGAGAAGAAGGCAGCACAGAGCTTTCTATTTAACTTGGAACCATGATAACCACGAAATGGCTCTGGGTTTTTTGTGAATCAGATTGCTGTCAAATCTGTGTATTTTTTGATTCAGACACACGTCAGTGATTGTACTGTTCTTTGTAAGAGCTATTTGATGTTCAAAAACCTTGAAGCCATTTAGACCACTTTCTTTCCCCCTTTTCGAATGGAAGTTTGCATTTTGCCCACCACAAAGAGAATGCAAAAGCCAAAAGGTCCAAGTTCACTCTGAAAGTCCAAACCCACAAACTCTGCTTGGCTTTTACACTTGGCCAGACATATTCTCCAGGGCTCCAGACCTTACATCAGTGGGACAGTATGATGTCATAAGCAAGAGTGCATACTGTGGGACAGACTACCTGAATTCAAATCCCCTGACTGTACCTTTGAGCAAATTGCTTCATCTTATTTAGCCTCAGTTTACTTCATCATCCAATGGGGTAGTAAGAGTACCAGCTTTCATATAATACTCTTTACATGGAATACAATAATTTTTCCAAAATTACTGACACACAATGAATGTGCAATTTATGAGAAGATTGGAGAGAACCAACTTTTTGGTAAGGTTTATTTGCATTTGGGTATTTCTTTTTCATGTAAATGAATTAAAATTATCTTTATTAATACATGACTAAATAAGCAATTACACAATATTACAGACTGTTAGTTTTAAAAAATTATTTTAAAATATCTTGAATGGGTATTACTTATACAATAATTTCTGTCTAACATATAGGAATACTGTCACCCCTTCTTTTCCTCTCTTTCTCTTTTATGCTTTAGTGCAAACTAAAGTCTTTTCCCATTTTCACTAAGCCCAAATCAATATTTTCCTTGGTCCCTTGAGTGCATATTAAGTTCACTAGACTTTATTTTAGTTTGATTCTAAGAATATTTTCTAGAGAAAATGCACTAGTAGTGACCAGAGATTAAAAGAGAATAGAAACAGCACTTGCAAAGACAAAAAGGCAAGAGGGAAAAAGGAGGAATAGGTCCAGAGATGCCAAAAAGAATGAGCTAGAAAGTCCAACTATGAAAATTCCTATAAGAAAGACGGAGGAGGAATCAAACTTACTTAACACCTGAGTGCTAGTAAACTAGGTTGGCAAAGTTTTAGTAGAGTTCACATATATCCTGATGATAAATGAGTTGTGTAATTATAGAGCCTTTTGTGAGAAGCTCAGAGTGAGGGCTCAGAAATTTAATTGACTTCAACCGGATCGTTGCATTTGGATAAAGGCTGACAGATGAGCATTGAATGATGTATTTACTTCACAGGAATATTAAAGGATGTGCTTCATGGTAGACCCTCAGTAGATATGTCAAATGAATGAATGTGTGAATAGTGAATGAATGAATGAACAAACAAATTAGACCAAATAGATGTCAAGCGAAAAATGTAATTAAATTTAAATTTGTATTCCATGTTTAGAACTATATTAGTAGAATGTTCTGAGACCTGCACTATTCTAATAAAAACTGCCTTATTAGAATAGTATAAGAGACTAACACATTATATCGAGAGGTCAATGTCTTGGATCCTCTTAAATGAAAGGAAACATAAACTAAATGTCTCTTTCTTTTCTACTCTTAGCTTGTGAGAGAAGGAGACAAGTAGAATAGTGAGCTGGCTCAATAAATTTTTGCTACCTACCCTTTCCATCCCACGAGATGCTAGACACCCTGTAGGTGCAGAAGCTGCGCAAAAGGCAAAAGACCGATTTCCAATGATGGCTTAAAGGAAAGGGTCACTGACCCAAAATGAATCACCAAGATAACTGTGGCCTAGGGGCCTCATATCTCAGGACAGCAAATCTTTCACCTAAGGAATGGTTAGCACCCAGATTATTATTAAACAAAATGTATTTGCATACTAGGAGGTGGTATTTACTTCCAGGTTGTTGCAGGTTGGGTTCCCCCAGAAGTAGATTCTGAGATGGAGGTTAATGTGCAAGACATTTATTAGGAAGCACTCTGGAGATGAATACCAGTGGATGGGAGAGAGAGGAAGCAGAGTTGGGCAGACAGAGAAGTTGAGATGTGATGTGGTTCCACTGAAGACCTCAGCATATCCCGTGGGGAGCTCTGGAGCTGGGATGACACTTTAAGTTGGGACAGGGTGGCTAGACTTTTATATCCCTCCATTGAATGAGATGGGATGGGGACATTGGCTAGGGGCTTCCCCTTAAAGTAGAGATGACCTTAGGTAAAGCAGTTTTCTTCAGCTGAGACAATCCTCAAGAGGGCTGACAGCAGACAGCCATCTTCAGGCAGCACTCTCAGCAGCTGGGAAGATAGCTCCCATTATCTTTTTTTTTTTTTTTTTTTTTGCTGAGGAAAGATTCACCCTGAGTTAACATCTGTTGCCAATCTTCCTCTTTTTTAGCGTGAGCTGATGCCACAGCATGGCCGCTGACAGACGAGTGATGTGGTTCCGTACCTGGGAACTGAACCCAGGCCGCTGAACTTTAACCTCTAGGCTCTTGGGGCTGGCCTATAGCTCCTGCATCCTTGAAGGGGAATCTGGACAGCACATCATAGCCTGCCACACAGGTACTTCTTATGTATCTGTCATGGTTTCCTTTTGAGATCAAAGTAAACAAAATTCAAGAACTATAAAGGTAACGTTAATTCACAAGATAACATCAAATCAGGCAGAACACTATGCTTAGTCGGGATCCCCATTGTATCACTGTTGTTGGACATTTAACTGTGATCGTGCAACAATGCATTTTATTTCCTTAGATGATTTTTGTCCAAAATTCTTATCAGTATTTAATGGAAAGTTTGGGAGAGATTTTTTAGAAATCAGATTCATAAAATAGGCAATACATATTTAATTTTCAGTTATGGTCTACTATACTAGAATATGGCATTATGATAGGTTTGTGCTTTTGAAGAAAAATTTTCTTTCTGTGTTTCCACATTATAAGATCTTTAGAGTACACTGACTTTCATACTAAAATAGGAAAATATACCAACATGTACCAACTTAGAAGTGAGGTAAGTTCCAAAAGTTTGTTGCTAAGCCATTGCTTGGAACTGTGAGTTGTATTGATTTGTACTTAAATTGATTTATTATAAACTTCATATAGTTGTTGCTCAGTGGTGTAAGTACTATCATTCCCAAGAGTACTGTTTTTATAAAGTTCTTAGTTAATGATCCCCCCTCAGATGACTATTATAAATAAAGATGTCTGGGGTTGTTCAACTTCATCTGACTGTGTATTTATATAGAGTGATAGAGCAGAGCAATTTAGAGTGGGAGGAGGACATGATCTATTCTGGGCATCTGGGAACTCTTCCCTGATTCAGTGTCACCTGAGCATTGAAAGATAAGCAGGAATCAATCAGGCAAAGGTAGGGACTGAGGGGAACCTTCAGAAGAGCATTCCAGGCAAAGGAAAGCATGTGCTAAGGACCTGAGGTAGGAAGGAGCCGATGAGGGTGAGATTTACTTACTTCTTTCTTTAGTTTGGCTCTTTGGTCTCATGAAGCTTAGCTAGTTCAAAGCATAAATGGCACCATGACCTATGAGTGCTCCTGTGAGTTGTCTTCATTATCTCCTTTAATTTTGATGGAGTCAGTGCTAATATTATTGAAGACCTTTTTGTTTTAAACTAAGTCCTGCAAATTGGGAAGCTAACACAAAAGCAGTTGCTTCTGCATGTGATTTTGATTAGGGAGTGTAGGAAAGCCACTTACCCCATACTGTCTTTCAGAACTCCTATCCATTTATCAGATCATTTAAATTTTATTTGGTTGGCTTTTGATGGCCTCTTGGTTTTGTAGGGAGTCATCATTTAAAAAGCAGATGTTCTGAGGGGCATAATAATCTGGCAGGAATTTAATTTTCTTATGAATGATCTAACAGAAGAGCCTGGACCTCATGAAAATGAAATACCAGGAGACCTGGAGGGAGGAAGGAAGAGAAAGTGGGGAATAAAGCCTCAGAGAGGGGATGCAAAGGTGTGAAAGAGAGCCTTAGGACTCTCCTAATTATAAGGGAAATTTACCAGCATTGATCCTCAAGTAACTTTCCTAAAAACTTTCCCCCTCTGGTTCTCCCAGCTCTTGTATTGGGAGCACTAGTATGGATCGGGAGAGAGAGAGTCTCAGAAATATGCAGACTCTTTATGGGTGAACTTCACAGTCATGTTCCTTAGAGATATCGTAGGCATATCGTTGTAGGAGTCATGATGTTAAGATTTGTAGTGCAATGAAAGGAATGCACACTCCATTCCTGTCTTTACTGCCTTGAAAAAGGCTGAAGAGGAAAGTGTATCAAATAGCAAGCTTTTGCCCTCTATACTTTAGCTTCCAGAATTGATGGAAGTCGATAATCCAGGCACTTCCTCTCCACTGCCTAACTCACAGCAACTCAAAGTCTCTTGTGCCTTTTGCCCTTGGTATACTCCATGATTCTCCCATCAACTGCAGAGTCTGTATTTTGAAAGTAAGTCATATACTGTTTATAAGATATGTGATGCATTCAGTGTTTATTTTGAAGCAGCGATAATGGATGAAAAGGATTTGATGGTGGGGATCCAGACCAGTTGCTAGATTTTATGTATTCGTATGGACATAATTCTCCTTTTAGATCTTTGCTTATCTTCATTTAGATCTGGATTTAGATCTTTGCCCGATTGTGGTTTTGGAACTCAACTTTGTTAATGGGAAATCAATTTTACTACAATTTGGTCTCTCTGGTCCTCAGTTTCATCATCTATGACCTAAGGAACCAAAGGAAAGACAATTGTGAAGGCTCTTCTGTTCCAGCTTGAAGGTATTATGGTTCTTTGTACTATATGATAGTAGTTCTGTCACTGGTTATCAGTGCTTGTTGGAGTACTTCAGTGAAGGTTTGATTCTATGCTGTCTGAAGTTGCTCAATGAATCTTTTCCACCGCTCTGCAGCCTGTAGGCTGATGCACTGAAAATACCACATTTTCACTGAAACAGCCCAGGAAGTGCTGTGGTAATTGAAATGCCACTCACCTTCTCAGCTCTGAGAGGAGTTACTTACATTGACTATTTTTTGTTGAAATAGAAAAGAATGGTTCAGTGACCTTGTGCACGATTTTGATTTTTAGATGGATTAATGGGACAAAACAGACATAATGTAGAAATTTTAGTAACCACCCAAACCATTTCGCCCAGTCAGCAAAATGGAAGCCATGATAATGGACCATCATTGTCAGCACCATTGTCTAGTATTTATGAAGGTGATAATGCTGTGAGAGGCCAAGGGCCACATTAAAGAACCTGGCAAGCCATGGTCTCCTTTCTACAACGGTTCATTTCTAAATGAGAAAATTGTTGTATATTTGTACCAGACATAATGATTTACAGCACAGTTTTCAACCTTTTTTAATCCTAAGACCAACTTTATTGTATAAGTACCATCAATCCTAATTCTATAGATGAGGAAATCGAGGCACAGAGAGCTTATATAGCTATTAAGTGGCAAAGTAAATATTTAAATCCAGTTGTTATATTTTAGTTAACAAGTGTTGTTGCCTCTGTAAAACACTGTCTCTAGGAATAGAAACTAGAAAGAGAAACTAGGAACTCTAAATAATAATAAAAAAAAAATCCAAGGATAAGCAGAGTAAGAAGTTCAGTTATTGAAGATTGGAGGCATGGAATATTGTCCTGCTGAAGGTTCTGGACTTCTCTGAATCCCACATGCATATAGAGATGTTGCATTGGTCATGTTATTCAGTGTGAGGACTGAGGCCTGTCCACTGTCCACAATTTCCAGTCACCAAAGAAGTGGATGGGCCACTGCAATATACGTAATAAGTATTGTGCACACCAGATGCTGGGCAACCCTAGACCACAGCCTCCCTGTGCTTTCTCTGTCTCTGTGGAACGGATGTAAACTGTGGTGGTCATCCTCTCTCCAGCTTTCTAGTTGGATTTTAAGTGTAGCTCCTGCCCTGAGAAGGTTGAAGCTTTAAGAGTTAAAGGAGGTCTCAGAATCCAGCCTTCAGGTTCTGGGAGAGCAGTTATTCGCATACATGCATGCTCTTCTAATTTGAAGCTAGATCATTTTGCTAAGTTATTCAAAACATAGAAAAGCACATCTTTGTGCAAAACTTGCTTGAACTGATCCTTTAGATGTCTGTATCACTTAATTACGAGCCACATGACTTTGTGGGAGAAAAGTGAAAGGCAGGAGAGCTTATGCTGGCACCAGAGATAAAAGATGGTCTATGCCTTTTGCTTCTTCTCTCTCTTTTTAAAAATAGTTTGTTGAAAACTTGTTCATTTGTCATAGGGATAGGGAGGGTTATCTATTTACCTTGCTATTATCAATGTCTCATAATAGAAACTACCACTTGTTTGTCTTAAATTGACTTCCCACATCTTTGACTATGTTAACACAGGTACATTGTAGTTTTAATATCTGATGTTTATTTTCATCTTTCCTGACTTCTTTAGTTTTCCTTAGTTAACCAGTAGAATCTGGAACATAATGGCCACAAAAGAAATGCTCACTGAATTAAATTTTTTGATCATAAAAATTTAGAAGAATTTCCAGGAGGTTAATATAACAGAGCAGCAGAGATCCCTACATGTGTAAGAATGAAGATTGTTAAGAAAATTTCCCATGGTATTTTCTCTGTGGGGTGGCAGGTTGGGATGAGGCATGGGTAGACAAGGAAAGGAAACTAACATTTCTTAAAGTTCTGCCAGCAATTTTCACATACATCATCTCATTTAAATCTTTAATAATTTTGAGTGGTAAATATTCCCACACTGTTGTATAGGTATGAAAAATCAGGCTTCAAGAAATTGATTTTCTTAATGTCATACCCTTTGTGGTAAAGTTGGCCTTCAAACTCTGGTCTGTATGTCTCCAGATTTGTGCATATTCTTTCCACTGAAGCACATTCATGACAATCTTTTTAGATACATTAATAACTCTTTTTTGGGTTTTGGAATCCTTGTGGTATAGTGTTTACTTCCCTTCTTATCCCTTCCCTACCACTACTCTGCCTTCTTGGTAGGAAGTCCTTACTAAGAGTAAAGAGAAAGAAACTTGATTAGCATCATAACATGTTGAAACAATATTATGAGAATGGTCAACATCAGCAAGAGGAAGTGTTTTGTTTCAATTTGAAGACTCCAAAGGATCAAAGTCTCTTTCTGAAGCCCCTCCTCTCCTCATGCCACTTCTGCTCCTCCCATGATGCCTGATCCTTGGCAATCTGATATAGATGAAGCTTGGGTCAAGGAGCTTGTGGGATTGGAGAGAGCAGGAAACTTCCAGATGCCCAGCTGAAGTTGTTTTGATTTGAGTCACCCCAAAGCAGACCTCGAGACAAGGCCATGCATGCAGGTAGTTTATTTAAAAGGTGTTCCCAGAAAACACAAGTGAAGTAGTGTGGAAAGTGAGACAAGAAAGGGAGAAGAGCCAACACAAGGTGCTTTAATGAAGAAGTTACTGCTGTGGGCCAACTAGATCCAGTTATTCTAGGGACCCTCTGAGAAAGTGAATAGGATGGGGAGATTGGGCATTTATTTATCAATTCCTATTTTATAAAGGTTGCCCCTAGAGTCTTTAATTCTCCTGCACTTCTAGGTTGTGTCTGTCTTTGGTAGGTCTTGCTTCCATAGTCTCTGACAATGTCTTCAGGCAGTATCAAGAGAAACCCAAAGGAGAAGTTGTCTGTTTATCATGAATTTTACTGTAGCTGTAAGTGAACTGGGAACCCAAGGGAGTATGGAACAGGATATCAACAGCATCTGCTACAGACATCTCTATGAACTTACAGGAGTCTGGATGGAAAAAGTACAGAAGTGCTTTGCACCACTCTGTAGACTCCTGGTGTATGTGTAGTTGATTAATGGTAGGGCACTCTGGAGAGAGGCTGTACAGTACAGTGGGTACGAGCATGGACTCTGATGGTAGCTCTGGATGCAAATCATCTCTGTTACTGACTAGCTGGATTAACTTGGTCAAGTTGTTTAACTTCTCAGAATGCCTCAGGCATTCTCTCATCTGTATATAGTGAGGATGATGATAATAAAGCCTACCTCAAGTGTGCTGGTGTCAAGTTAAAACGAGATACTATATGGAAAGCATTTACAACAGTGCCAGTTCCAAAATAAGCACTCAAGCACTCTATTTCTGGTCATGCAAGAGACCTATATTGCCTTCTAAATTTTACAAATGTGGAACTGGACTTTCAAAAATCTTGCTAGTAAATTCTTTAACTAGAAAGCTTTCTTTTACATTGCACCATCAACTTGTACTCTCCCAGACCCAGGACTTCCCATATATCTTAACATGTAATCTACCCAAATTTTGAGTAATCAGAGAATTCAACTTTTAAGGGGTACAGGTTTATGGGAGGGCATAGTGACAGGAGGTTTTGAAAACTAGAAAGTTCTGGTGTTGCCATAGCAGTCTGGATATCCTCAGAACTCCACATAAACAGTATCTGCTGTGACATAGATTCCGTTATATTAGGGATGACATGACAGTGATTGCTACTAACGGAGCATGTGCTGAATGTGCTACATGTATTATCTCATTTACTCTTTATATCAAATCTGTAGGGTAGATATTATCAGCTCAGTTCTTCAGATGAAGAGAAAGATTCAGAGTTGAAAAAATTTGCTCACGATCCCCCAACGGGTAATTTGTGGGGCTGGGAGTCTGACACCAATGCATGCTTTTTAACCACCGTGCAATTGAAACACTGCAACAAGCTAAATGTTATTCTCCACTGACATCACTTGAGATACTGTATACTTAGGGTGTCTGCAGAGTTGAAGCTTGTGTTGAATCCTGCTCAATTACTTGTGGCCTTGGGCATCACTTAAACTCTGAGCTCTTTATATTATGTTTTTTTGTGAAAGAGAAATAATGGTATTTACTCCATAGGGTTGTTTTGGGGATCCCATGAAACCATATGAGTACTTTATAATTCAGTACTATAAAAGTTTGGTCATGTAAAAGGATAAAGTTTTGAAATGAGAGGCTGAGAGTCTGTATGAATGAAAATAATAACATGGGAGTTCAGATTTTAAATTATTTTATAGTAAACTTTATACTTACATATTTCAGAGTTTCTAACTGATATTCTTTCTCCTTCTCTTTCATCTTATTGATTCACTTCACAAACCTGTATTAAATACTTACTGGATAACACATGTTTTATGAGCTGGGAATATAAGATGAAACTAACATGGTACCTACATTCAAGTTACTTAAAACTAGGATCATAAACAATGTCTTTCAGAATTTTTCTCAAAAGAGTGGCAGGGAAATTATGGTGGTGAGATTTGTTTTGCTCACCTCCCTTTTCTCTTCCTTCCTTCCTTCCTTCTTTGCCTTCTTCCTTCCTTTATTTTAATTCTAATCTCTGTCTTAACTGAGGAAGAAAGATAACCAAGTCACCATTTTGTTTGCCTTCTACTTATTGTTTAGAAATAGTTAAGTCTAAATGCTTTTAAGTTAGTTTTGACTGTGTGTCAAGACTCTCCTGAAGATGTGTGCTCATTTCTAGATAGATACCTCTATCTGCAAATTAGGCCTTTGCAATGCTGTGAAACATTAAGATCTTTAAAACCATTAAGACTGTTAGCTTTGCCCGTAGATAAGCAGAACAAACAAACCTCTTTCCATGTGGGGACTAGTTCTGCGGCCTTTGTTGGCTTTTGAAGGTCAAGGAAGTCACAAGTCTCAAAAACGACTTATCCTCCAAACTGGGAATTTTCTAGTGGGGTTCATTGTTTTGTGTCTGGTTTCTCACAGGTGCAGATAACATAATGTTTCTATGTTGGCTGTGAGTAGCCTTTAATGGTTTCCCGATTTGCGTTAATCTTTCCATTTGTATATAATTAGTTGTCTACCTACCCAACTTTTGGCCCAGTACTGTCCTTAATAGGTAATACACACAATAAGTGTCTTTTCACTGCTAAATAATCAATCAGTATATAAGTGCAAATAGAGCTTAGAAATGTATTTCTAAATTTGCAGGGGAAAGTTGATGGATTTTCCTGTTAATTCACTAGTTTTGATGACTTCCTCCTACCCAGTGGTTTTTAAGGAGTGATTTTGCCCCCAGCGAACATTTGGCAATATCTGGAGACATTTTGCTTATTACAACTACTATTGCCATCTAGTAGGTAGAGACATCAGGGATGCTGCTCAGTACTATACAACGCGCAGGGCAGTCTCCTGTAACAGAGAATTATCTGACTCCAAATATCTACAGTGCCAAGGCTGAGAAACTGCAAGTCTAACCTTATTCTTATTTGAAAACATTGAGAGAGATAACTGCATTCTTTAAGGTTAGTTCTGTCAACCATAGTCTTGGATTTTCCAGTGGCAGGTTAAGTACAGTCTTATAAACTTAATTCATCAGCAAAGTAGGGGAACCAACAACGCCTCACCCAATAGATTTTATTATTCCAAAATGAAACAAATCAGAATTTTTGACTTCCTTTGACTCATTTTAAAGGCTCTCTTGCTTTTATTTTAAATATTGTGTGTGCATATGTGTGTGTATGGACAGGAATGACCCCATGATCTTTTCAGTGTTTAAGATCTCTGAAGGGTTAATGTGGTCTTAGTCGGTCAGGTAGAAAGGAAGAAGAATAGTGAATGTGACCACCACTTGTTAAAGCATCAACATTTGGGGGACCATTGTGAATTACTTTCACTTTTCCCAGAATCTCCTTAAGGTTTTCTCACTTTAAGACCTTTGTTTACACTACTCCACTCTTCCCTAACTATTAAAATTCTGTCAATACCTCAAGGTCTGGCTCTCTGTAAAGCCTTTCTGGATTAGCCCCCAAAAAAGTGATTGCTTCCTCCTTAAATGAATTTTGTGGATTCCAGCACTCTTTCTGTGGTCCTCTGTCAAAAAATGTATGCATATATATATATTTATAAATATGTGTATCTTATTAAAAATATATATTTTCTTCAACTGAATTTTAAATATATTATATTTTAATGGTGAGACTGTCTATTTTATATCTTTCATTTTTCTCATAACATCTCTACTGAACATACACTTAATTGCGCTCAATATGTTCAGGTTGATTAGTAGATATTTGCAGGTTTTCCTTTCCCATGGAGTTGAAAACCATCATAAAGATAAAGGTATTACCAAAATAGCATTCCTTATTGTGGAGGAACATGTATGTTCATAACATGCTGAATGGAATTACTTATTGTTCGTCTTTACTTTGGTTATCTCTCAAATACCCTCATTTAGATTATTTCACTATGCTTTAAAGTACCAGAGAAAGATAGAGGTAGTTTATTAGCTAATGCTAGACATACAGAGCCACACCAACATGAATTATCTTGTTTCGGGTATACTTTAAAGCATTTCGATTTTCTACAAACCTTTCCCACAGAATGTTCTTTCTCATTAATGAAAACTATGGAGGGAGAGAGGTGGAGGGTGAGAGGTGAGGACAGATAAGAATTTAGATGTGTGTTTCTCGAAGGGCAGCAAGTGGTGGGAGACTTTGACCTGGATCCCTGGAGCTTATCTCACATATTTGTTAATCATGTGGAAGAGGGAGCTCACAGATTTTAAACTGTTAACTGCAATGCAAACCACACATGTGAGAGGGTAGCAATGAAACACGAAAGCAAGGCACCAAGTTTTGCAATTCTACATTTGTTTTTTAAAAAGTTTCCCTAACCATGTTCATACCATAAAGAACAAATCAAAATATGATGAGGTAAACATTCTATACATGAGATGAGATCACGGTTAAACACTAACATATTTCTTTCCAGTATTCCCTTGAAAGTGTTTTCATCTATTGCTTTCCAGTTCACAAGTAGCTTTACTCTTCCCTTCTCGGTACTAAAAATTCATTTGGACTATTCAAATTTTCTTTTCCAAACAAAACAGAAAATTATATATTGCAGACGTGGATTCTTTAGATTAAAAATAGGATCTCAGTTTAAGGTTTAAAGATAAGGTATAGCAGTTAAAATGTTTGCAGGGTATACTTTATAAATTATATATCATCTAACATCCCCAATGTGCTTACTCTGTTGCCCCCTATACAAAATAATTTTTGTTGAATTATTTTGCCCTTGAGGAAACCTATTCATTTTTAAGACTCTCTACTCAATATTAACCTGGATGCAAGCTTAACTTCACTATAAGGATGTTGGTGTTATGAAGTCTGATATATCTAAAAAACAGACTTTATATTTGGAAAATACCAGTTACATCCTATTCAAACACACATTCTTCAAATACAGGAATAGTATGTAAGAGGTACATAGTAGGTCAAATATACTTAATATAAACTTTATGTATACTCTAAGCCACAGAAGAATAATTATTGTATAATTGAGTCATTCAGTAATGTAGCCAATTGACTTGATGACCTTAGATACTAAGAACTAATTTACTGAAAGCCAGAATCAAGATGGTTTTTTTTGAACAACAATTAAATATCTCATTCAGCCTCCTTTATTAGCCTCACTGATGACTGCAGACAAAATTCTTTCAAAATGATAACATCCAGTGGAGAAAAAAGAACCCTAGTGCACTGTTGGTGGGAACGTAAATCGGTACAGCCACTATGGAAAACAGTATGGAGTTTCCTTAAAAAATTAAAAATAGAACTACCATACGATCCAGCAATTCCACTTCTGGGTATTTATCTGAAGAAAACAAAAACACTATTTTGAAAAGATATATGCATCCCAATGTTCATTGCAGCATTATTTACAATAGCCCAGATATGGAAGCAATCTAAGTGTCCACATGGATAGATGAATGGATAAAGGATATGTGGCATACATATATACAATGGAATATTACTCAGCCATAAAAAGAATAAAATCTTGCCATTTGCAACAGCATGGATGGACCTAGAGGGTATTATGCTAAGTGAAATAAGTCAGACAGAGAAAGACAAATACTGTATGACTTCACTTACATGTGGAATCTAAAAAATAAAACAAATGAACAAACATAATAAAACAGAAACAGACTCATAGATACAGAGAACAATCTAGTGGTTGTCAGAGGGGAAGGGGGTGAGGGGATGGGCAAAATAGGTGAAGGGGATCAAGAAGAAAAACTTCCAGATATCAAATAAATAAGTCATGGGATGTAATGTACAGCATAGGGAACATAGTCAATAATATTGTATTAACGTTGTACGGTGACAGATGGTAACTAGACTTAGCATGGTGATCATTTCATAATGTATAAAAATATCAAATCACTATACTGCATACCTGAAACTAATATGATATTGTATGTCAATTATACTTCAATTAAAAAGTAAAAAATAAAATAAAATACCCATTATTCTATTATTTCTATTACATCTTTTTTTCCGCATTATTTACACTATTACATTATCTCTAATATTTATTTTCAATAAAACATTCTGTGTGTTTGTCTCTATATTGGGGAAATCAAGAGTGCTATTATGTGATTTAAAATAGAATCCTCAAATTAAATTTTACTCTGAGTTTTTCTCTTACAATTCAAAATTTTATGATATCTCACACCTTTTTATTTCATTTCATTTATTGTTATTTTATTGGCTTACACATGTAGCAAAAGCTTGGAGAGATACCTGATCCCTGGATGGGCTGTGGGGAACTATTTTCAGTATTAATGTTTGCCATGTAAAAACTGTATTTGAGTTTAGGTATTTATTTGTGCTATGTTAGAGCAAGTCATTTTATTGGTGCCTCATCAAATGTGGTATTATTTTCCCACTACTTTTCATAAGACTTTTGGCAGCTGAGGGTGGGAGTGGCTGCAGAGGTGGTTAGGGCTAGTGACCTGATGGCTGAAAAATTGTTGGGAATCTGATATGGATGTTGGTGATACACAATGTTATCATCCTTCCTGGCTCTTGAGTGAAGATAAGAGCCTATGGCAGTGAAATTTCCATTTGTTTAAATGTATGCTGTAAAAATTGAATGTTTTTTTTGCTGGAACCATTATATATATACAACCTGTCCATTAGTCACCTCATACATTTTATTATCACTTCATACTTTATTTTCTTCCTTTGACCTCAGGAAGATTCCCAAGTAATTCTAAAATCCATTAGTATCTCTGAACACTCACAAAAAATCCATAAATGATTTCTTAATGGTCATTACTAATCGGTATTAAACAGTCTTGGACTGGCTAGAAGTCATTGTATGGAGACTTAAAAAAAATCTTTAATATGCGAATTCTCTTATTCTCTTTTGTTAATACTATCATTTCCCTTTTGAGTATCTAAAAATAACACAAAATGTTTACCACTCAGTAAAACCAGTATAATAAATGGGCAAATTCCATTTTCATTCTCCATTATTATAATATGTTGGATGTTAAAATAAGGAAGTTGAGAAAGTGCTATAATTTACAAAGACAGTGAGGAATTCTTCTGAGGAATTCTAATTATTATCCCTCCCCCCACACTACTTTTTGGTCCCTTGAGTAAGAGCAGCTATAGACAAAAGGCTTAGTAATATTGAGTTTAGATATAGTTTCCAGCTCCTATGAGTACCAGTGCCATCTGAGGAATCATCTACAGTGCTGTGGGATATGATATAATATAGAAACATGGGATTTAGAATAATACAGATGGAGTTCAAATCCTGGCTCAACCATATTCTAGTTGTGTGCTTTGGGCAAGTCACCTGTAAAGTAGGGATGATGCTAATACTGACCTTATATGGTTGTTAAAGAATAAATGAGACAATGAATAAAAACTCCTACCACAGTTCCTGTTATGCAGTAAGTACTCAAAAAGATTAGTTGTTACTCTTATTCCCTCTTCTGTACCTGAGAAAGTACATTGAGAAAGACTTCTCATACTCAAAGGGGAGGACCCCTGTGCAATATGGTCACTACAGGAATATAGCTAGAAAGTTAAAAACACACCCAAAAATGAGAGACCAGAATTTTCACTGAGGACCTCAGGGTGGGGAATGGTGCTGTTTATTGGGGCTTATTAACAGTCACATGAAACTAAACAAATAAAGGCTCATAGAAAGGTCTGCAGTTTTGTTCTCTGAGTTATGCTCAGTATTGTCACTTCACTTGGTATATTAGCAGCCAATCTGGTCAAAAGTGGAAATTGTTGTCTTCAATGATCTCCAAAGTTGCAACACCCCTGTTTAGAAGCTCTAGAGCTAATTCAAACCAATTTGTCATCACTTAGAGTTATAAACACTGCAAAAGGACCTTTCGATGACACCATTTATTGCAATCCATAAAAGTTGGGAGTTTTCATCCTCATAAGTATGTTTGAGCACAACAGGCATGAAGAGGTTTGTCTAAATGCTTTCCACATTCACCATGGGAGGTAGGGATAGTGGGGTGTCTTTAGGAGAATTTGTGTAATAGGAGTCTTTCTACTCTCCCAAGTTTGATTAGGAACATACAGACAGATGTGCTTCTACTAGCAGACTGCCTTATAGTCTCCTTTAGACTAGCTATGCTTAGCAAGCCTAGTGGAGAAGCTGGGCAAAGGGAGAAACTGTCACAGTGAAGGACCTTCCATGCATGAGGAGAGTGATGCCTGGTAAAGGACTTGGCATTTCCAGATCCCACCAATTTTGGCTTAGACCTTCCTCCTCTGGGTTAGTTACTTCCTCAGCTACAGCGTCAAAGAAAAGAATCAATGACGCAACTAGTTAGGGAAGTAGTATAGCCTGGTGAGTTGGTTAAGCGTTCTCCATCTGAAGTCAGACTTCCTGAATTTAAAGTCTAACTTAGCTACTTTTACACCTGGGGACCTTGGGAGTCTTTTAGCCTCTTAACTCTAATTTCTCCATCTCTAAAATGAGATCTACTTCATAGGTGTTTTTGTGGATAAAATTGGGGAATGAAAGTAAAGAACTTAGCTCATTTATTTGAACATTTTAAATGCTCAACAAATTAGGGTTTTTGTTGTCAATCCTTTGGAGACACTGTTGGCTCCATTTCAGAAAGCTAATCTAGTGAGATGAAATTCTCTTTGAGTTAAAGGTAGTAGCAATGGGAACCTTAGGGAACCAGAGAACTAAGAACATAGAGGAGTATGCCCTAGCTAGCACTTTGGGCTGGAGGAGTGGCAGCAAGACTGTCTAAGAAAACCAGCAAATCAAACTTAATGCATGGACACCTTGAATGCTCAGTAGGGTGAAGAGACATTGTTCATCAGCCCAGCAAAGCCCCTTTGTCTAGGACCTTGGATACTGTTATGGGGTGAAATGTGTGTCCCCCACCCCAAATTCATTTGTTGAAGTCCTAACACCCAGTACCTCAGAATGTGACCTTATTTGGAGATAGGGTCTTTACAGAGGTAATCAAATTAAAATGAGGTTATTAAAGGTGCCCCAATCCAATATGACTGGTGTCCTTATAAAAAGGAGAAATTTGGACAGAGAGATATAAATAGAGGGAGAACACCATGTGAAGAGTCACAGGGAGAAGACAGCCATCCACAAGCCAAGGTGAAAGGCCTAAGACAAATCCTTCCCTCACAGCCTTCAGAGGGAACCAATTCTGCCGACACCTTGGATTTTGGAGTGTGAGACAATAAATTTTTGTTGTTGAAGCTGCCCTGTTCATGGTACTTTGTTATGGCAGTCCTAGCAAACTAGTGGAGACACTTAATAAAAAGTGTCCCAAAGTGGAGTTTAAAGGCATCCTAGGCAAGTTGCCAATTTGGATGTGGTTTGATCCTGTTATGTCACTTGGGAAAAACAGGGCACCAGAACCTTCCCCTCTTTTAGTTTTCTAAGGGTTTTTTGAGCACAGTGGGAATAACCCTCCCATTTGCTTTGTACTTGGTGTCCAAAGCATGCTCAAAGGGCTCAACATATTTACGTAGGGACTCGTATTTGGTTTGAGACTAATGGGAAGAAGAAGGCATGAACTTTCTTCCTAACTCCTCCATTTTTGTAAATCAAACTCAGATGATAGGAAACATCAAATAGAAATATTTCTACTTTTGTTTTGAATGATACAGGCCACTGGAGTTGTAGATAGTTGCATGAAATTAATTAGTAACATATTCATCCAGTCTTCTGTCAGACACTTATTAAGCCCATTGACATTAGGGCTTCAATGGCAGGTAACACTTGGTTCTTGTCTTCACAGGACTTAGTCTAGAGAGGGATGCAGGTGAGGAAACAGAAAGCTACAGCAGACTGCAACAGTTGTTGAGTCACTCAGGGATGCTATGAGAGCACATAGGAAGGGCATTATCCCAGCCTGGAGGGGATTGAGAAGGCTATGAAAGGCTTTAAGGAATAGATGACACCTGAACCAAGTCTAATAGGCCCTCCTAGCTAGATGAATAGAGGTGGAGAGATAAGAGAGGGCAACCCAGACAGTGGGCATAACACAGGCAGTGTCACAAGGGAATGAGAGAAGATGGCACATCTACAGTAAGTGCGAATGATTTTTTTTCGAGAAGTGGTTAGCTACGGAGGGAAGGGAGAAGGATGGGAAGTTACTAGAGGGTGGGGTAGGATAGAGGAAAGGTTATCTTTAAGAAAGAAGAGGTGCAGTAGCCACATGGAGTAGAAAATGAACTAATTTGGGAGTTAAAATTCAGTAGCTCATTCAATAAATGTTTATTGAAGGTCTGAATATGTTAGGATTAAGGGATAGCATGGTTATTTTTGACCTCATGGAAAAGGCCTACATTTGCCTCTTGGCTGTGTCATTCCCTTGGGTTCTGAGCAAGTCACTAACCTAAAGTGGGAGACTCTGCACTTAATTCTCTCATTGGCAAAATGAGAGAGCTGGACCAAGGTCGCTCTTAGTTCTAAAATGATCCTGCCGTGAACAGTCAGAAGAACACGTTCTCCTAGTTAACATGGGTAGAATGCGGGGTTGGTTTATTTCCCCACCGTTTTAACTCAGAGTGCCCTGGGCCTGAGTATCCTGAGTTAGTAATTCCATATTGGGAAGAAGAGTATTCAGATAACAGTCCCATTATTGGGAACAGCAATCTCCTTCTCCCAGCATAATAAAAGTCGCACATTTATGACTTGTATGAAATAAAAACCGTGAGCATGGGTTGTTTCTGTGAAAAATCTGTCATGTCTCTGTGGAAGCTGGTTTTTATCACTCAGAGGGTTACTGTAATAATCGTGGACTTTTTTACACTCTCTCTTTCCCCAAGAAACAATAGGATTTTTACATCTTAGTTTATGAACAATTATGACTCAATTGTGAAAATATTGTGTTGAGAAAAACATGGCTGGGCCTGAAGAAATATCTCAAGCAAGTAGAATTCATGCTGGTATCCCCTTTTCTCCCTGATCATGCTTTCTTTCTCTATCCTCACCTCAACCTGCTTCTCATTTAGGTTGGTAGCCAATGAATGACTGATGCTTATCAGCCACTAATTATGAACTTAAGAAAATGATCTCTTGGGGGCCAGCCTGGTGGCGCAGTGGTTTAGTCCGCGCTTGGCAGCCCGGGGTTCGCAGGTTCGGATCCCGGGCGCCCGCGGACGCACTGCCTGTCAGCCATGCCGGGGCGGCGTCCCATATAAAGTGGAGGAAGATGGGCACGTATGTTAGCCCAGGGCCAGTCTTCCTCAGCAAAAAGAGGAGGATTGGCGACAGATGTTAGCTAAGGGCCGGTCTTCCTCACAAAAAAAAAAAAAATGATCTCTTGTATTCCTTACAATAATCCATGAAGAAGATACCATTATCCCCTTTCCACAGGTAAGGAAACTGAGACTCTGAGATAATTTTCCCAAGACCATATAACTAGCAATTGCCAGAGCTGGAATTGGAACCCAGATTTGGTTTCCCACTAGTCCTTGTTCTTATCCATTCTCTCTCTCTCTCTCTCTTTTGAAGAGTTAGCTGGTCCCCAATGACCATGCTTGTTGTAAGTATCAATTTTATAGTTGTTGTATCAATATTGATATCTAAATAGGTATCAATATTGATTTCTAAATGATAATTCATGTTCTCTCATGGAGTTTGGCCATATTCCTTTCCCTGTTTCAGTGGTTACCACCCTCACAGGTTAATTTGGGGGAACTAACCTCCTCTTTCTGACATAACGTTAGGCATAAACCTTTCAACATGTGTATTTTTGAAGCAACGAAACATTGTTTAGATGGGATAAGTGTTTTGTATTTGATGTGATTTGATTTTAGTGGGAGGTTTGCTTTGCAGAAATCTTAAAGACAAGTTTCTTTTTTGTGTGCGTGAGGAAGACTAACCCTGAGCTAACATCCGTTGCCAATCCTCCTCTTTTTTGCTGAGGAAGACTGGCCCTGGGCTAACATCCATACCCATCTTCCTCTACTTTATATGGGACGCCGCCACGGCATGGCTGACAAGCAGTGTGTCGGCAGGCGCCCGGGATCCGAACCGGCGAACCCCGGGGCAGCCGAAGCAGAGCATGTGAACTTAACCGCTAAGCCACCAGGCCGGCCCCGAAGACAAGTTTCTTTCTCTATAGAAAGTGACTATAAGCCAAAGGCAGAAAAAGAATTTACCAAGTAGAAGATGACAAAAAACAGTGACAAATTGAGGCTCCTCATTGATATTTCATATGGTCATTGAGAGAAAAGGAAGTGTGTAGGCATAGAACAGAAAGTAGTCAGCCAGGAGTATTTTCATGGCCACATGACTCAACATTCTGGTGGAGGAATCAGAACAGAAACAGAATAACTGGAGAAACCACAATAATAAACTCTCCTCCCTGTCCCCACCCCCAACAAAATGGTATTTAACAAAGGACAGCTGATGAAACAAGCCTAAAAACAAGAAGAGAAAATCATGTTTTGGCACTTGCGGGAGTTGCTTAGCATGCTCTAGCATTATTTAGCTATGTTCAACTAAATATTCCTCTGGTTTTCCACCTATAAATTTTTCTTCTCCTCTTTCAGTACTATATATTATCCTAAAATCTGTTAACCATTTCAGAAAGAAGCAGCTTTCTTGTGGGCCCGTTGTAACTGTTGAAAGTGTTCTGCAGGATAAGGCTACCCACACCAGTTGAAAAGATATTCAGCTTTCACCAAACCTGTTCCTTTGTTTATGATCAGCCACTCCATTTCCCTCCTTTATTTTGGCAATATGGCTGATTTTTGAGGGACTCTCCATTCTCGGTTTTCTTAGAATGGAGAACTGCTTAGAACTGAGAACTGCTGATCTTCTTTAAACATCCAGGGAGAGAGTTTCCCTTAACTCGATGTTGCTGCTGACATGGACACCTAGCTCAAGCCCTAAAATCTTGGTGATGCCAGTGGGTCTGCACAATCTTGTATTCACAGCACCAAGGATCCCCAAGACAAACTACACTTCAGAGTGAAGAGTCCAGCATTATAGTCTGAGCAGTAGAGGTGATCTGAGAGTTTTCTGCCTGCCACTCCCTCCCCGGAAGTCTTTTCACTCTGGCATGAGGGGCTATGAGAAGATTCCCTTCCTTCTTCTTCTCATTCCATTGTAGCTGGTCTCTTGTATGTATTCATCTTCACCTCCAGGCCTGATTCTACAGCCTTCTAGTCTCATTCTCAGCCCTCATTCTCAGCCTTCCAACCCAGCTATGTCTCTTCATAATTTCAAGTATATCAGGACTAAAACAAGTTCTTAACCTTCCCCACTCAACTGGCCTGACTCTTTCTGAATCCCTCCCATGTCTGTTAAAAAACATAATCTTTGACTCCTCACTCAAGTTATTCTCCTTCTCTCTCTTCTCAATATCAACTCAATTGAAAAAAACCCAAAAAACAGAGACAAAAACTATTTCTGCTCCCTCCATAGTATATCTGATCTTATTTCTCCCACTGATGCTCTCCCAGCCTTTATGTCCAAGAAACTGTAATCATGTCCTAGCTGATACTACTTTCTCAAGCCTTGTTTCCTTCAATCCTTTCTGCATATCATAGTTGTACTTTTTTCAAGATGGTGTTTTCCTTGGGTTTCTCATCTGTTCAGAAGCTTGAAGTAGGATCTAGGATCTTCTGAATCAGCTCTAAATGCTTTGCTTATTTTTAAGGTGTTATAGAACCTTCTCCAAATTTACCAAACCTCATTTCCTGCTATTCCCTTAAACACATCTCTACATCAGACAAGATAATTTTCATTCACCTCACCAACATTGGGTTTATTTTTAACTTTCATATCTCTCCTCACTTAGAAGATTTTTAAAAATACTTTCTGTTTATACAAGTCTTACTAGTTAAAATCCAAATCTCAGCTCACACCTTTTTCATGAAGCTCTCCCTGACCACTGTGGCCTGCAACCTTGACTGATTTTTTTTTTACTTCTTTGAATTTCTGTTGGTCTCACTCTACTAATTGAATGTTGTTTTATATTTTTCTTGAATACTTTAATAACAATTAGCCTTATCTTTCCAATTACAGTGTGATCATCGAGGATCAGAGACTACTCTAAATTCTCTTTCAAATGGACAGAGGCTAATTTTTGTGATGTCCATCCCTCATTCCCTGATAAAAGATAAAATTTTCTGCCATTTATATTTAAATAGCCTTTTAAAGTTTGTGGAGTCCTTTCATATACACTATCATTGAACCAGAAAGCCTTACCAGAATTTGATTAATCTGTATTTTCAATCAGAGAAAGTAACTGCTGACTACATTCTCTACAGTTGCAAGGTCACCCTGGAACAGGCCTTGGGACCTATGTGTGTAAGCAAATATATGCTAGATAGAGCACTGTGGTGACAAAAAGTTTCAAGGAGAGTTTCTGTCTTATACATCAAATCTTCTGTCAGTTTAAGGAACTTTTAACTGGGAGTGGGCTAGCCTGCATGAGGAGCCCAGAGGGTTGTCTGGGAGAGAAGCAACTCATTTCCCTCAGCTCCTGCTCCCTGAGATTCAGAATTAGGGAGCTCTGCTTCTTTGAGGGTGGTCCTGACCAAACACCAGTGGTGAGAGAAGGCAACAAGAGCCTTTAAGTAAAGTTAACAGAAGTTCAGAAAAAGATGGCTCTTAGAAGGAGGAAAAGAGTGAATGTTGTTTTCTCTGTCTGAGGTAGCAAACACTGGAATCAGCTTTAATTCAGCTCTTCTTGGGGATGATCTGTCCTGGGGAACAAAAGGCCCAAAAGATCTGAAAACTAAGGCCATAACACTTGGGGGTCGGGCCTACACTGAAGCTCAGAAAATATACTTCTGTAAAGGAACCCTGCAGCCAGTGGTGGGCTGCATAAAGGGATGTGGGTCCTCATCACATCTCTGGGTACAACTATTAGAAACCACTTTGCCCAGGACCAACACTGCCCGAGTTTCACTCAGGCCTCACACCTGATGGTATGTCCTACGGAAGTGGCTGAGTGAGAGAAGTGAGTCTGCTTTGATCCCGGGAGCCCCAGCACTCTTTATGGCTATTACACTGGTGAATGGACCCACCTGTCCTCAAAGAATGGAAATGAAAGGAAAATTTGTCTGAGCTACTGTACTTTGGCCATGACCAGTCAAGTCAAACCCAGCTTCTACTCAGTAGCTCTCCACCATGGTAAGTACTCTTCTTCTTTCCTGGATACTATTAAGCACGAGAGGTTCCTTGGAATTAAAATGTATAGTGGGTTAAGGCCTTGAAGAAATACAGACCCAAACTCCTGCTACTCCTGACAAGTGAAAGTTGAAGCATAATTGTATTTTGGGAATTTGACTGAAGCATATTTCTGCATTCTACACACATGCAGAATGTAAAGAGGGTTGCACATTATTTTAGTCTTCACAATAAACTTGTAGATTGGAAAGGCCAAATGTTACTTCCCCCATCTGAAGTGTCAGCTCCTTGTAGCTGATATACAATGCTTACTGATTGTATAATCTAAAATATCTAATCTCCTTCTTGACCAGGTGTGGTAGGCAGACTAATGGCCCCCGAAAATGTCCACTTCCTAGTCCCTGGAACTTGTGAATATGTTATTTTACATTGCAAAGGACTTTGCGGATGTGATTAAATATCTTGAGATGGGGAGATTATTCTGGATTATCTGGGTGGACCCAGTATAATAACAAAGATCCTTATAAGAGGAAAGTCAGAGTCAGAGAGGAGATGTGACCACAGAAGTGGACAGAGAGTGTGTGTTTGTTTTGAAGATGCCGTTGGCTTTGAAAATAGAAGAAGAGGCCATGAGCCAAGGAATGCAGGTGGTATCTAGAAGCTGAAAAAAGGCAAGGAAACAGAATCTCTTCTGGGGCCTCCAGAAGGAAAGCAGTCCTGCCAACACCTTTAGTTTAGGACTTCAGACCTCCAGAACTGTGAGATAATACATTTGTGTTGTTTTAAGCCAATAAATTTGTGGTAATTTGGTTACTGCAAAAATGAAATAATACACCTGTGTAAGACACACTTCATGGCAAGTCTTGAGCAACAAAGCTGATGATGCAATCTGTTTTACTGCCTATGTATTTCTGGATGGAAAGCAAAGTTAGTAAAATAATTGAAGGGAAGGAAATTTTTTGGTGCTCACTTACTTGATAGGGTCATTGTGTGTTTATAGATTCCAGATATCACCAACTTCTCTCTTTGCAGACACATTCAGCTAACACAGCTGGGCTCGGAATGTATCTCTGTGTGCACATCTCTGCACATTTCATGCTTGGGTATGGAAGTAGAACTGTAGCGAGGGCCAGTGCATATTCTGAAGGGTCAGTGGAAACTTTTGCTTGCTTAAAGCTTTTTCAAGCTATTTTCAAGGTCCAGTAATACCATATAATTTCACAATTGTTGATTTAAAAATGAGATATGCCTTTGTGAGCATATGAAGAATTCTGCTCAGAAATCTCTGCATACTTTTCGACTTCTTGGGGTTCAAGTTCAAAGTTTTCAAAGGTGTCTGTTGAACTTCATTGAAGAGAAATAACCTTCACACTAAAAAAATTTTTTATTAAGAGTCTATTTCACTGTTAATAAGATTCTAGGAAAACTCATGATTTTCATGCTGTTTTCCTCATTATTTGTTTTGCATTTTTTCAAGAGGTTCAAACTAAGTCAACCCAGATAAGAGTAATAAACTTTCAGCAACTTGGTGAAGTTTCCAAAGTCTCTAGCATTTAAAAAAATGTTTCTCTAGAAATAAGCAGTCTTGAATTCAGACATTGCCATAATTCCATAACTTGTTATATTCAGCTATACTGGGTGTAGGAAGTTTGAAATGTTATGTGTAGCCTCTTACTCTTCATAATGGCTAACAATTATTGAGCACTTATTATATGTCAGGCTCTGAACTAAGTATTTTACATTTATTGGCATGTGTGATTCTCAAAACAGCTCTATGATATGGTGTAGTGGGTGATTCTATCAATAGCTCCATTTTCCCACACATCCCTTAGCTTAGTCCATTTGGGCAGCTATAACAAAATGCCACAGACTGGGTAGCTTATAAATAACAGAAATTTATTTCTCACAGTTCTGGAGACTGGAAGTCCAAGATTAAGGCACCGGCAGGCATGGTCATGTTCTCTGCTGAGGGCCCTCTTCATGGTTCATAGCTGGTGCTTTTTTGCTGTGTCCTCACATGGGGGAAGAGGCTAGGGATCTCTCAGGACCCTAATTTATAAGACACTAATCCCATTCATGAAGATTCTATTCTCATGACTTAAGCATCCCCCAAAGGCCCTACCTCCTAATTCCATCATCTTTGGGGGTTAGGATTTCAACATATGAATTTGGGGAGGGACACATTCAGACCATAGCATCCCTGAATCATGAATCCATACCCTTTAATAATTTATTTCAACACTGACTCAGGGCTTGAGCATGTGACTTGCTCTGGCCAATGGAACAATGGCAAACTTGATGCAAGCAAAGGCTTCAAAAAGTACTTGCACATTTCCTTTCTGTCTCTTGGAACTCTATCACCTTCAGTGAACAGGCCTGGACTAGCTTTCTGGAGAGACATGAGGTATATTGGAGAAGAGCCAGGATATCTCAAGCAAGGCCATTCTAACCTATCCACCCCCAGCTACCCTTCCAGGTGATTGCAGAAACATGAGTGAGCCTAGCTGAGGTCAGCCCAGCCCAGCCCAGCCCAGATTGTGAGCAATAATAAATGCTGACTGGTTTAAACTCTAAGATTTGAGGTGGTTGGCTATTTAACAATAGCTAACTGATACATGTAGATATTAATATTATTCTCACTTTATATGTGTGTAAACTCAATTTTAGAAGGATTGAATAACTTGTTCAAGCCTGACTCTAAAGCCCATGAACTTAACCATAAGCAGTCAAACCACAATTTGCAAAACTGTGAAGTGAATTCTTCAACCTAAAAATGGATACACTAGTACTTTTACACACACACACACACACACACAGTGTTTTCATTCTTAAAAGATAGAAATGAGCATTATGAAGTAGGTGTGATATAATGGGGCATTAGGTGACCATCATTGATCTGTTGATTTCACGTGGGTGACAGTCTTGACATTCCAGATGAGATGATTTTTCTATTGTACAGGACTCTTTTTGGGCTGTGCATGTTTATGGACCCTGCCCCTATAATGTCAATAATGCACTCCCACGCCTCCAGTTATAATGACCAGTAAAAATGCCCTCATAGTAATTTTCATTTCTAATTTTGCCGTCTATCCATTACCCCAAATTTTCAAGCCTCCGTGGATGAGGAATAGGGCTGGGGAGAGAGATTAGTTCCAATTGAGAACCACTGTTGGAATTCTCAAAATATTAGATTTAATACCAAATACATGTGGTTTTTGTGCAGATGTACTAATTTTAAAAAGTCATTTAATTTAATTGTTAAGGCTAAATAAATTATTGGAAGGCAAACATTCTTGACATCACCACTCAGGTAAAGAAGAAATACTTTGTCAGTCATTGCAGACATCCCTCCTATGTTCCCTGTCTCAATTGCAATCCCTTCTATCCTCTCAAAAGTAACTACTATCCCGGCTTTTATAGTAATCTCTTCTTAAATTTCTTTTTCTTCTGGTTTTATCACGCAAACGTGTGTACCTAGTCAATGTTCTTTTGTTTTGACCATACTTTTTTTAATATATGCTTTGTCAGCCTCTTTTAATCTAATGTTATTCTCTCCATCACTTTCTTTTTCTTATAATTTATTTGTTGAAGAACCTTGTGTGTTTATTTCAGCCCTGAGGCAGTAAATATGTAAGATGAACACATTTTTTTGTCTGGAAAAAAACCCATAGCAATATCATTTATATAATCAACTTTTGTACAATTTATTCAGAGTCTATCACTACTGTGCATTGGTTCAGAAAAATATTACCATTTTGGCACAGTTGTGTCTTGAGATAATGACCCCATTGACTTTCTTCAATCAGCATTATTGCCAAGGAATGCATTATGTTAAACAGTGAGGTTAATAATTGTTTCTCAAACAATAGGCCTTGGTTGCTTCCAGGGAAGCTATTAACAGCAGCTCTATTCCACTCATACCTGTTAAAGAATGACATCATCATTTTAACCATTTATATAGTACTTTTCCAATCAGGAATGATATAGAAAATGCTTTTGCTTCAATCTTTTCTCTCTGTCTGATTGCTATTTCATGAACTTTTCCTCTCAAATTAGGAAAGAAGCAAAGCCTACTCATTATGTGGGATCATAATGCTACAGATTAAGCTGCTTTTTTCTTAATTCTGTCTTCAAGTCAGGATAATTTTAGAATATCAGCTTACAGTATAGTAGGGAAAGTAAGAAGCTACTTATCCTTTTGAAGTTGGCAGGTAAGCTGATTGCCTGGAAATCTGAGCGCTATTCAAAACCAACAAATTTTTTTTTCTGATTATAAGAGCAATACATATTCATTATAGAAGACTTTGGGGAAAACACAAAAGTACAAAGAAAAATAGTAAAAATTAGAGAATGATGCCTTAATGACAAAGTCCATTCTCCTCATTTTTATTTTAAGACCATGTGTTTAGTTGTCATTTTCAGGGACAGCATGCCATTGCCACTGCCCAAATATTGTTCTGTTAGCCCTGCTCCAATGCTGCCTGTCAGTCTGGACTGTGTGTTTTCCTCTCTCCTGCCATGTATTTCAACTGTCACTGTACTCAAGGTGACCACTATGACGGCTCACCCTCGTGTGAACTCATCCACAATTTGGTTGTGTCTATAATCCTGCAATGGGACTATCTTCTGTCCTGTTCTATATATCCCTCCCTAACATCTTTGGACTGCAGTGAGCATTCCTCCAAAGTAAGCAGACTTGTGTGGCAAGTAGCTCCTCAGGCCCAACAGTCCGGATTGTCAATTAGGACATAAAATAACACTGAACCCATTAATCTGCAGCCCAGGCCAATAATCTTCCTTGCTAGCTCTCACTGAAGCCTGCTCCTTCATCTCTGGTTGGGAAGGATCTGATCATTACGGGATTTCATAAACTTCACTCCATCTTTATTTTCCACGTGACCTCTTAGCTTCCTAGGTCTTGGAGGGAGAATTCAATTGCTCTCAGGGAATACTGTTAGTATGATATGATAATAATGAATAGTTTGTACTTGACACTGTGCCTGGGACATGACAACTCAAACTCAGTGAATGTTAGCAAATGCAACTGTTAGTAGTAGAAATTTTCAGTTGGAGGAACCATGTATCACCCAAATGAATATGTTCAGTATACAGTTAGAAATACATAAACAGATTTAAGAAAATACAAAAGTGTTTAAGTAGCTGGATGATGCATTACCTATCTTTCTTTAATAGCTTTAGCAATCTTAGAGAGCCATTGCCCAGGCTAGGAAACTCCGATGGTCTGTCCACTTTCAGCTTTACTCGGAAGACATACGCGACTTTATCTGCTTATTCTCCAATCATCCATAGTCACCAACAGATTTGTGTAGTAGATTTTAAATTAATTAATTTAATTTATCTACTGAGTTGTACATTTTTTGAGAGCCAAGAATGCACTTTACTCATCTATCTAGCCCCCAAAGCTCCTAGCAGAAGACCTAAAAATAGATAGGTTTAGTAAATATTTAGTGAATGAATGAACCCAAGAATTTTGTTGCACAGTCGTAGTCAGGAACATTGCAGGTTACATCTGCTTTTCCCTTAAGAAAAGTTTTGGGCACAAAGGGCTATTACATCATCAAAAGTTATTGAATTTATTTTAGAAATTGTTACAAGTTCATGACTGTACTCTGAATGATAATCTGGTAAATAGTAACAATAATCCTGAGGACAAAACATCTCTAAACTCATTCACTTATTAATATACTCAACACACATATATGAGCACTCACTATGTTCCAGGCATTGTATTATGCCGTGGGGACATAATGTGAAAAACTGACATGGTTCCTGCTCTCATGGAACTTAACAGTCTAATGGCGGAGACAAGTAAATAGTTAATTTTGAGAGTGTACAGTCAATGTTATGACAGAGAAATGCATGCCCTATACCAGTACTTCTCAAATTTAGCAGGCATCACAATCATTCAAAAGGCTTTTTAAAACACAGATTGCTGGGTCCATCCCCAGAGCTTCTGATTCAGTGCTTCTGGGATAGGCCCCGAGAATTTGCATTTGAAGTTCCCAGCTGATGCTAATGCTGCTGGTCTAGGGATCACACTTTGAGAACCATTAGATCAAAGGAGCCATTGGTCAGGCTGAGCCAAACCCTGTGACCTCATTATTGCAATTACAACTTGACAGAAGGATAATTCATTGAAATATTAATTTGCACAGATACATTTCTTCCTTCCTGCCTTTTCAAGGAGAGAGCTTGATCTTTAGCAATTTTTTGCTGCATATACTTTTTGCAAAGTGTAAGGACGCAGTTCTTTGAACTCAAGGGATTTTTATGAACACCTACACTCAATTTTAAAGAGCTGATGCCAGGTGTCCTTGAGAGAGAAGGGGAAAAAGAGTTTCCTCTGAGATCTAGAAGAAAGTAGATATTTTGGTTAGGCTAGAGAGAAATCTGAGGTCTGTGGTCAGAGGTCTGTGATCAGAGGGGAAGCTTGCCCATTTTATAATCATGTCCTAGAGACATGGCAAAATCTTCAAAATTGGAGCATCAAGAGAGAATGGTGCTGGTATGGGGCCTCCCAGCCTTGCCCATGATTCTCTTATTGAGCACATGGGGCACAGAAGCAGCAGAGCAATCAAAATACTGCTGTGAAAGCTATGGAAATGGACATAGGGAGGTTCTGAGTGATGACTAAGGGACTCCCCTCACCCACACCCCCAATAATCTGGTACTATGTAAGACCAGGGCCGCTGACAGCCCTGGAGGAGGGAAGCACCATAATAACAGAATGAATTTCTTGCTGGCTGAACACAAGGAAGGTTTAAACATGGATTTAAATAGATTTAATGACAATGAATAAATATTATTTCTTACTCATCTGAGTTTGTGGATTCAGATTATTCTTGCCTCTCTTGGCGAATATGGCAATTATAAAATTATTTTAAGAGAAATTGTGAAACCAGGAAATCACCACTTCATATACATTTCCCACGAGTTTTTGGGGAAAAGGCTAATAAAAAACTTCATGCTAAATATGCACTTAAGAAATATTTGTTAAATTGAAGTGACTCTTATTAGAATGTTTCTAAATCATCCAAGTGTATCCACAGTATTTTGTAAGTGAGGCAATGTAGCGCTGTGGTTAGGGGAATAGGTTCAGGAATCACCTGCTCAGATTCAAGTATATCATATAAGAATTACATGACCTTGGAGAAGTTAGCTAAATGTTCTGCTCCCAGTTTTGCATTTGAAAAATGAGTATAATAATAAATCCCTTAGAGTTGTTGTGAAGACTAAATGAACTAAGTCTTTGAGTTTTTAAATGTAAGGATTCAACGTTAATGACAATTTATTGGCTATATACAATTTGCATGGGTGGGTATTTCATGAAGGGGTTTCAAATAAATGTGACTGTGCCTTTTTAGGGTATGTTTTCTTTAGAGGCTTGAATTAAGAAACTTTCAAAAAGCCTAGAATTTGTTGTTATTATGTTAAACTGTAAACTGTGATCTGTTTTAAGGCATGATTAACTGAGATTCTGTAAAATGTCCAGTGCAATGACAGTTACAGTTTTAACATTGGGATAGAAACACTCTCAAGATATTTAAACATTAACTAACTTGATTGTCTTTGGACTTCAATGTTGTTTTTATTCATTTTTGTCCTTCATAACTCGGGTTATACAAATATTCATTACCTGAGCTAAAAAAAATACAGGGCACCCACACATATTCCAAGTGTGGTCTATAGTAACATTACATTGGAGAATAATATAGGGGTGAGTTCTTCTTGGTTATTTCATCATATTAAACATCTGTATATTTCATTTTAGCTTATATTATAGCTGGCTTTCTTGGCTATAGGCATACAGAATATCCTTTCCCCAAACAAGCTCTGTTTCTTGTAACTCACCATCTCCTTTTTTATTCCTTAATTCCACTGGTAATTTGGAGCAGCCTGCTTACTCATGTTGTGTCTGCAGCTCTGGAATCTTAGCCCTTGAGTCATGTAATTTCGGAAATCTTTGCTTTCTGCCTTATATATTAACAGCAATCAGGCCACCCCTTAAGACCTTCCTGGAAATATCCCAAAATACCTTGGTTTATTTTGTATTCAGTTTGAAGGAATTCCAGTTAAGTTAGCCTTGAGTTCCTAATTTTGAAGGTTCCCACCAAACTGAAGACAGCCTCAAAGACCTCTAGTTTGACAAATCAGCACCTTTGGTAGCAGTCTGTGGAATTCCTAAATGTCACACAACCAATTTGTGATATCAGGGCTCCAAAATCACAGTTTAACTTTTTATTCCAAAGAAAACTTATGGCTCTAACCAATATTTAGTACTAGTAATTCCTTTCTTTCCTATTTAGTTTATCAATAAAAGGCTGGGTTCCAAGCAGAAAAAAAATAAAGAATTAAAGGTTCATTAAATATAAATATATTTAAATGAAACATTAGAAGCAGTTGAGGATGGTGTTTATGGAACATTTGTTAGAACATTTATTCAATAAATTCTTATTAACCTGCTACATGCAGGATATGTTACAAAGTCACTGGGAAAGCAAGAGAGACAAAGACCCACTTTCTGCCCACAAGAAGCTGACAGTTTAGGTTGACAGGCAGAAAAATAAACAGGTAATTTCAATACAGTGTGTTAAGTGCTATGTCAGGGGTAAGTATTGAGTATGATGAGAGCATGAAGAGGAGGCCTCCTGGAGGAGGTTACATCTAAGCTATGATAAGAAGGAGGAAAATAATTTAGCCAGGAAGAGAGGAATGCATTTTGAGCATTCTAGGCAGAGGAAACTGTACAAAGACTTGGATTATCCCAGCCAGTGATGGACTTGTCTTAGAAGGTCTCTCTCACAAACTGTACTAGTTATGGTAGGTCATAAAAATGGCCACAAATTCTTCCCCTCTTGCATCCAAGCCCTTACAATATGATATTACAGATCCTCCCATAAGGAAGTAGAGTATATTTCTCTACTTCTTGAATTGGGTAGACCATGTGACTTGCTTTGGCCAAAGAGACATAAGCAAATGTGATACTAGCTAGATCCCTGAGACCACCATGTTTTGTAAGCCTGAGCTAGCCAGCTGGAAGAAAGAGGATCACATGGAGATGAACTGAGGCATCCTGACCAACAGGCTGCCAACTGCCAGATATGCGAGGGAAGCCTCCTGTGGGAAGCAAAATAAGCCTCCTCCTCCCAAAGATATCTACATCCTAATCCCTAAAACCTATAATGATGTTACCTTACAAGGCAAAAGAGACTTGGAAGATGTGATTAAATTAAGGACTTTGAAATGAGGAGATTGTCTTGAATTATCTAGGTGGGTTCATTGTAATCACAAGGGTCCTTATAAGAGGGAGACAAGATTAGAGTTACAGAAGGAGATGTGAGAATGGAAGCAAGGATAGAAGTCAGAGAGAGATTAGAAGATGCTTTACTGCTGGCCAGGAGAATGCAGGTGGCTTCTAGAATCTGGAAAAGGCAAGGAGCAGATTCTCCTCTAGAGCTTGCAGAAAGAATGCAGTCCTGCTGATACGTTGATTTTAGTCCAGTCAAGACTTCTGACCTGCAGAACTGTAAGATAATAAATTTATGCTGTTTAAGCTACTATGGTTGTGTGATATGTTAGAGCAGCAATAGGAAATTAATACACCATGCTGGATCATCTGCTGCCAGCCAACCTGCCAGCTGACCACAGCTGCGTGGCAGAGCCCAGCAGAGACTGGTCAAGCTGGTACAGACCAAAAGAACCACTCAGGCTACCCAGAGGATCATAAACAGTTGTTTTAAGTTACCAAATTTTGAAGTGATTTCTTAAACAGGAACAGCTAAGTGATAACACTGATCCAATAAGTTCAAAATGAAAAAGTAAAGCAAAATGTATTTATATTAAGTTACTTGAAAATAGTTATTTCTCTAACTCTCTTATGGATTTTTGTGTGGGTTCTTTACATCTTCTGAAATTCTAATTGAGAGTTTCATCCACATTTTTGTCCAATACAAAATGATTATCCACTGCCTGTATAGTATTGGACTGGACCCTATAATAGAAATTTGGAACTTGTTTCTGCTCTCAGGAGCATACAATTCTTTTCCTAGAAGTCTGATCTTGAGCAGTTTGCTCACATCTCTAAATTTCAATAGCTGCATCTTTTAAAAAGGGATAATAATAATACTTGGCTTAGAGGACTATTTTGAGAATTAGATGAGAAAATGCTTGTAAAGCACTCAACTTTACATGACATACAATAAGTATTCAACAAATGTCAGCCATATCAGAAGGAGATGAGGGAAAACTGAGTGGCAACATAATAAATAGGAAAGACGGTGATATGAGAAGTAACAATAACTACTTTTATTGTTTACATGTTCTGGAAACTTTATGTTTATTAATAGTGACAACAACTCTGCAAAGTAGATATTGGTAGTTGTATTTTGCAGATGCCAAAATTAATATTCAGAATGTTAAGTATCTTGTTTAACATCACACATGCGGCCAGCACACTGTCTGATTCTAAAGCCCTTCATCTTTCTGTGCCCACAGGTGGTTGTATATATCAGATATATACATTAACCTGTGGATATATCTGATCCTGTCAGCTACTCTTTTACAGCTACCCCTTGTGTATAGAATCAAGTCCAAAATCCTTGACATGGTCCAAGTGGCTTTTCACTGTCTCACTTTCCTACTTCATTTTGCTTCCCTGTGCTTTGGTTATACTGACATCTACCAGCATGGTCAATGTGTCATACTCTTTCCCACTTGCGTACTCTTCACGCACACTGATGTCTCTCCTGGAATGCTCTTTCTTTCCTCTTGGACTTGCTCACTCTCCTATAGCTATATCCTTCTCATCCCAGTTAGGCACCATCTTCTTCCCTGATACTTAGATTACCTTAAATCTCTGTGTTATAGTTTTTCTTTAACACTTTCTTCTTTCTTTTCTTATCCTTCACCCTTGAGGTTCCTTAACTTATTGCCCATCTCTCTTTGTAGTAGAAACTTCCTGCTCCTGTTTGGTCCAAGAGTTTTCCTTCTCTGGGAGCTGTCTCCAGTACTCAGGAATAATCTCTCAGAACTGTGTCTCTATTTCTAAACTTAATTACCCGCTCCATCCTGCTCAGTGACCCAGGGGTGGGCATCTAACTTAGGCTGACCATTTGGTTTCATTCTGCCAAGAATTTGGAATTTTGAACAGAGAAATGTAGAGCCTAGAGGAATTGGAATTTAGTCATGTTAATGGCTGCTCTCTGAAGCAAAGATTCACCAACTCCTGCCTCTTCTGAGTCCCCAGCCCACCCTGGTTCCTACCCTCCCCAAGCTTAGTTGTGCACCTCTTGTTTGGATTTCTGATTGTCTTCAGTCTCCTTCAACTACAGTCCCCTTTTTACTTAAACTAGCCAGAGCTGGTTTCTGTTACTGCTAGACTATGAGCTCCATGAATGCAATTTGAGAATTCCTTCTCATTACCCACCTGATATAAATCTGTTAGATGCCCTGATATTTTGGAAGCATGATAGGAAAGACATTCACTTATCTCTAGGTTTATCTTTTCAATTTTTGGTGTTTTGTAAACTCTTAAAAGAAATCTTCTATATTGATTATTATTTCATTGAAACAAGTCAACATAAGCCTAGATCTGCTTACATAGAGCCTCCATGCCTAAGACCATTACTTGTCTTGCTCTCTACTCAGCTTAGACTAAGTCATCTCTTTGGAATGCCATGAGAAGACATTCTATCCTTTGTTAAGGGACTTGACTGACCACAATTATATTATTATGCTTACGTCTGTTGAAAAATTCCAGGGAAAGTTAGAAAGAATCACATGGGATTTTGGCTTGAATCAAATGAAACCAGTTTGGAATGAAAAAGCAAAGATAATTTGTCTGAGCAGTGAAAGAAATTTCATAACAATTAAAAATACCAATTTTACTGCAAACTTTTCCTTCCTTGAATGTCCAGTAAATTGTACATACAGTTGTATACTTTTTAGAGTGTGAATAAGGATCTTAGTCTTGCAAAAAATAACTTTTGTTACATGGGATCTAGCTCCACTGAGTCCCAGTACTATATTACATCAATTTCCTATATTCTATATTATTTATTTTTTTGGTGAGAAAGACTGGCCCTGAGCTAACATCTGTGCCCATCTTCCTCCATTTTGTATGTGGGATAACACCATAGCATGGCTTGATGAGTGCTGCATTGGTCCACGCCTGGAATTCAAACCTGTGAACCCTGGGCCACTAAAGCAGTGTGTGCAAAATTAATCACTATGCCACCAGGCCAGTCCCTATATATTATTATTTTTTACCACCACTATTATACATGCTTCTTGCTCATTTTGAGTTCTATGGTCATCAATTCTATGATGCCATCACCAGAATCATTCATTTTCTGCCTCCCTTTCCTTCCTCCACACCACCAATCATTCCCTAACCTTGAATGTATTCAAGACCTACCTTCCCTGCTTTACCACATAGGCAACTGAACATTGTGGAAGTAAAATTGTGTATCCAAGAACTGGAACTACTACAAACTTAGGAGTTTCAAGTCCAGCTAGGCTCTAAATGCCACTTGGGCAACCTTTACTTGATGCTGGCTAATAGCCTGAACTCTGTCTCGTTTAGTACATAACTTTGCCCCAGCCTTGACAGAGAAAATAGAGGCATCAGATGCTAATAATTTCCCTTCCCTACATTATAAAACTGCCCATAGTAGCATCCCTCCTTCTTTTTGTATTAAGGGAAAATGGGTTGATACTTATCAGCTATGTGCTGTATATCTTCAGCCAAACCCATCCCCTGAACTCCAGACACATACTTCTTGTTGTGTAACCATACTACTAACCAGCTCCACTGGAAATCCAATAGGCTTCCCAAACTTACGTTCAAAACAAAACTCCTGATCTTTCTTATCAAATTCTGCTGTTCCATTGTATTTCCCATGACAGTTAATGGTGACTCCATTCTTCTAGTTGTTCAGGTCCCAAATTTTGGAGTCATCCTTGCCAGCCAAGTCACTATCATCTCTTGTTTGGATTATTGCACTAACCTCCTAATTTGTCCTCTTTTTTCTGCCCTTGTGGCACTACGATCTATTCTCAACACAACATCTGGAGTTACTCTGCTAAAAACATAAGTCAGATCACATTGTCTGCCCCAAACTTTCCACTGTCTTCCCATTTCACCCCAATTAAAAGCCCAAGTGTTTACAATGGCCCATAAAGCTCTATACCAGTAGGCTCACTATTGGGTCTTTCACCTTAAGACTGCCTACTCTCCTCACTCATCTACCTCCTTGCTCTTCGTTGAATATGATGTTCTTGCCCAAAGACCCCTTAGGTCTTTGCATTTGTTGTTCTCTGCCTGCAACATTCTTCTCCAGGATATTTGCCTACCTTTCCTTTTACTTATTTCAGTTTGTTGTTCAGATATTTCCTTCTCAGTGAGTCCTTTCTGATCACTTTATTTAAAATTGCCCTCACCCACCTAAATCCCACCAACCACTATCTGTCTTCATTTTATTTCTTATTTTTCTCCATAGTGCTAACCACGATTGAACATTTTGTATATCCATTTCTTTTGTTCACTGTCTGTCCCCTCTCACCACAATATAAGATGCATTAAAAAAGGGATTTTTGTTTGTTTTCTTTACTGCTGTAATTCCCAGTGCTTATGACATTGCCTGGCACACAGTAGAAGTTCAATTAATATTTGTTGAATGAATGTTTTTTCCTTGATAAGGATCTTCTTTGTTTATACACTGAATCCAATCTCTACTTCCTTTTTAGGTATTGATTCATAGGTTATTCTCAAATTTTCCTGCATTTTTCCTCCCTCCCTCTCATCTGAATCCGTGTTTTCAGACTATACATATAGCTAAATATCACTAATATTTTTTTTAAAAATCATCTTCCCTGTGGATTCCAGTTCAGGCTGAAATTTTTATGAAAATTGCAATAAGGAACACAAAATGGCATAAACACATTATAGGAAAGATGGGACAGAATGAAGGTGAAAAGTGAATTTCAAAAAAAAAATGTCTGAAAATTGGAAAGAGAATGGGAGCAAGTTGAAGGCTGAAATAGAGTCTGAGGGCAGCAGTAGCCCAGAAAACATGGAGGAAGGAGCTTCAGTATGTGTGTGTATGTGTGTGTGCATGGTTGGGGCACTCACTATCAGCTCATCTTCCTGGTGATGCCCAGAGAACACTTGGAAGCCCAGTTGACAGGGAGAAAGGGCAGGAATAAGAAGTAAAGCCAAAATGAGGGGATTTTTGGACACGTGTTTATGGAAAGCTGCATCAGTCTGTTCACCATTTCCTGTCCCCACTGTCGTACACAGAGCTCTTCACTGCAGAGCTAAAGAGTATGCCAACACACGGTGTACTTTTGAATGTTTTAGATCATGAGCGTGTATTACTTTGACTTAGACCTAAAAAAAAATTAAGATGGAAAAAGGATTAAAGGGAGCAGAGGAAAAGTCAGGGTAGAGTAGCATTTAAGAGCACAGACCCAGGCACCAGACAGCCAGAGTTTGAATCCCAGGTGTGCTTCTTGCTAGCTGGAAAACCTTGGGTAGTTTACTTAGTTCGTATGTACCTCAGTTTCCCGTTTGTAAAATGGACATACTAGAAGTGTTTTCCTTATAGGATTGTTGTGAGGATGAAATGAGTTAATATAGATAAAGTGCTTAAACCAGTGTTTCTTACATGTGCTGTAGTATAATTATGTGTGAGGAAAAAGGAAAAAACACCATGAACCAACTCTATCTGTTTTATTTCCTCTAACTTGACACATGTCTCATTTCACTAATAATTCCAGGTTTGGTGGTCTTTTGAGAGGGAAGAATCAGGGTTGAGTATGAGCAATTGTTTGGGATTTCTGCAGGAGGAGGAGGGAATGGGGGAAATTTTAATTTGAGTGGATGTTTAAAAAAATGAAACCATATGCTAATCATCATGCCTTGGTCAATGCCTTTGTTCCTGCTATTTTTGTCTTGAAAGACCGTTGTCCCTTTTATCCATTTGTTTTCATATCCTAAATAATTTTAAGAAAAAAACAAGCCCTATTCACTCCATGGAACCATTTATGAAATCCCTGGCCCACTCAGAACTCTCTCTACTCTCTTGCATATATTGTCTGTTCATCACATTTAGCCCCATTTTATACTGTATGGTCTAAATATCAGGAGCACAGAAATTAGTATTTTATAGTATGACACCATTATGTAGAATATATCTTACTAATTACTATAGGTTTTCAGTGTGTGTGTATTTATTGGTAGTGATTTTTATGAGAGAACTTTGATTTTCTCTTGACCTAACCTTTCCTGGAAGATCTTGTACTTTCTTCTTTCACAACTAAACCTTTAAAAATGGAAATCTGTGTTCTATAGTAGTGTGGTTTCCATTTCTACAACTCATTCACTGCTTAACCCACTACACGTTGCTTTAATCCCTCTACTCTGCTAAAAGTACACTCACTGGGGTGTGCAGTGATTTCTTAGTTGCCAGGGGGCAAATATGTATTTCAGTTCTTATTTTGCTTAACTGCTCACCATCAACATCTTGACCACTTCTTGAATCTTGAATCTTCTTGAAAATTCTTCTTGAATCTTCTCTGTTGGATTCCAGAAAAGTCCCTCCTGGCTCACCTCCCACCTCTGACCATTCCTTCTCAGTCTTCTTCATAGGTGTCAGTATCTAAGAAGATCCTTCATTCCACAGCTGGTTAGTATGGTATTATAAATACAACTTATGATGAATTGGATAGTAAGCAGGTTTGCTATCATATTTAATGGGAAATGTTCTACGAATTGAAACATTGTACAGCAATGTAACATATCAAATAATACATTCTAGGGAAAAGATCATTATTGAGATAATAGCATAGTTTTGAGCATCCAGAATTGTGAAAAAAAAGTTTCTGTGAAAAAGTTAAAAGACTTTTTTTGTTGTTGTTCAGAGGTATAGCGAAAAAGAAACACTTACGAAGCCAAAACCATCGCTAGAAAAAATTTTAAAATGCAGTTCTTAGAGAACTCACCTCCATGGAAATTCTTTCTTATTCTCCTGTGCTCCCCCGAACACTACTCTGAGGACCAGATACATTCAGAAGTGAGCCAATTGTACGTAATCTCGCGATGCTGGCTGGGTTAGGCAGTGCTCTTATTCCTCACTTCTCAGTTTCTTTACTGTCTCTTCCCTGGGAGGGGCGGAGTGATTTAAAGCTTGGTGAGTTTTGGAGGAAGACCTGGCAAATGTAGTTCCTTCTTCTTCCTTTAGTCTTTGGGATCTGCCTGCCTGCAGAGAATCTGCTCTGGTGGATCATGTGGAAAGCTTAGTGGTAAAGGTCTTAAACTTGCTTTTTATTCAGAGTGAGTGGGTGAGAACATTTGCTTAATTCTAGGGCTCAGAATCAGGAAGTCTGTTGTTGCCACATGTTCTCCAAGAGCCCTGTTTTGGGCTCCATCTGCCTCATTCTTTTGTCCATTTCATTAGATTCAGAATTCAGGAGAGGAAAACGGGAATTATTTAATAGTCCCCTCAGAGTCCAATATTAACTTCCACATAGAGTTCCTGCCCACTATTTGTAACAACATGCATCAGAGAAAACTATTATTTCACAAACATGTTGTTCTATGTGACAGTAGGTCCAAATAAAAACCTATGACTTTTTTAAGTTGAGACATAACCATTCTTAGGATGATTTCATTGTGTCAAAGACACCAAAATACACCGCCCTTTGATATAGTGACCATATTTATCTCATAATAGTGGATTCAGCTAGAATTCTCATGGTCTCAAAATTTTTTTCCTAGTTTTGTCATGTAGATAACAAAACAAAGAAGATTTTGCCACCTAACAAATAGGAAAAGACTAGAAACAGGTACAAGAGAAATCCTGCTTTCTTTGTTGGAAATTGTCTTGTCTAATATCATATAATTCTCGACTTCTCTAGGATTTTCTTACATCCAATCTGAAGGAAAACCAATTTTCTCAAAACTCTAGAATTTTTTTTCTGAAATCATTTTATAAAAAAGATAAACTTTGATATTAGGCTCAGAATACATGACAAATGAACATTTTTTTTCTTTGGGGTTTTCTCTGCTACATAATAGTCATTATATGCACTTTATAGTATTCACTTGAGGGTGTTACAATGTTACAGCCTTTCATAGTTTCAATCGCATCCCTAATTTATATGTAAGGGAAATCTTGAGTAATTCCGGGTTAGAGGGAGAATGGGTGGCACAGTTAAAAACTGAAACTCTAAGGTCATAATCCTGAACCATACGAGGTCTAGTCAGCTTACTTTAGCAAAGAGTTACAGAGTAACTACCATGTAAGAACCATGGTGTGAGAAACTGGGGGATCCAGAGATTAACTGGACCTGGTTCTTTTCCCTGAAATTCTTACTCATAAATGGGAGAGACAGATGTGAATTTAATCAATCAACTGTCTGATCCTCCTCTTCTGGGGCACCTGGTTAGCCAACCTAGGTTTTGGCCAAATGGATTAGGGCTGGGTTTGGGTCCTGAAGCCTGGCTCTTGGGCTCATAAGTGCTTTGAAGTATCCAGGAGCAGACAAAATTAGTTGGTAAATAAAAAAAATAAAACAACAACAACAACAAAATCATGTCCTTGGAGAATTCTAAGGTCTATCACTTTCGGGCTTTCAGGAATGGAATTTCGTCACCATAAATTAAAATCCAAAGGACTAGGAATCTGGTAGACACTAGGACCAAGTAGATGATGAAAGCAAGGCAGAAGGAAAATGAGAGGACCCAAAATCATTGCAGAGAAGATGCTGGCCAGCCTATGACTCATTTCTGGTGGCTGCTGGCCATGTAAATTGTGAGCTGAATGCCTGAGTTGGGAGAACACCAGCCAAGCACTAGATCATCATAGTGTAGTGGAAGGAGGACAGGGATTTCAGCAAATCATATATGTTAGTTGTTATTTTCAGCAATTTAAGTTTTTAAAACTGGTGCATGCGGCTCCCCCTAAGAAAAGCAGGGTTATGTAGAGATGGGATAACTAAAAGAAAATAAGCAGGAACATTGGCATGTCCATACATTTTTTGGACTTCCTATATTTGCTTTCTTTTATATCATGTGCTTACCTCTAGATCTTGGAAAGAGTGGAACCATCCCCCCCTTGAAGCATTAGGAATGAGAAGGGTAGATGGGTCACCAAAGGCAATATTAGAATGCTGTTTCAAAATTTGAGAGGAACAGACTTTAGACTGGCAAAAACAGATGTCTTCCACAAAAAGGAAAGTCAAAATATCAAATGCAATTGAGGACAAGAATTATGAGGAGGAAAGAAGACCTGAGTTTTGCAGCTGGGCAAATGCCAATCTGTATCATGGTTCAGCCACTTGTAATTTTGTAATCTCTGGCAAGTCAAATTATCTCTCTGAGCCTCAATGGTAAAGCCAAAATTATGATTCATACCTAATAACTTGAATATGAGGATAAGAAAGACCCCTGTACATAGGTAGGTATTATTATTATTAACAATCTTCAAGAGAATAGTCATTTCAGTGGTGGGGAATACAAGCCAGAAAAATGAATGGAGAAGAAATAAAAATAATAAGTACATAGCTCTAATGCAAGAAAGGTAATCAAATGAAAGAAAATAGAGAAATCGGATGATAGCTAGAAGGTGGCATCAAGTTAAACTTATTTTTACCACTCCTCTTCTCCCAACCCCAAGATATGGCAGATCTGTGAAAATAAGGAGGCTTGGTAGAAATAGCCAACTGAATAAAAGATTATAGAGAAAGGAGATAAATGAGAGAAATCAATAGGTCCAAAGCTAAAGATAAGGACAAGATGATAGCCAATTGTTACCTTCACAGGACATCTCAAGTATTAATTCCTCTGTAAAGTTCTCCTTGGTGCCTCCCGTCAGGCTCAGTTGCTCCTCTCTCTAGCCCCCTCTGTCAATGATATCCCTCCCACCTTAGCCCTTACCACATTGTAATGTGAATGTGAAGTACAGTTCTTAACCTATATTACCTACTTGCTAAATGTTATTTGAATGAGTGAAAGAGTAAATGAATGTATAAGCACAAGGAATTGCTTTTTTTTTTTCTCCTGGAAATAACACTAGTTCTAGTGACTTTAATCTCTTGGGTGATTTGACTGAGAAGACTAGTATCTGGCCAATTCTTTTTCTACTGGGACATATAAGACAGTCCTTTCTTAATAAGCTTGAAAGTTGAAGTGTCACCTATTGAATGAACCCAGAAGAGCCATTGTCCTCCTCCTTGCTGAATTGCAAGTTTACAAGTCTCTCTCCTTTATTTAACTGTGTGCTCCTCCAGGCTAGAATCCAAGTCTTGTTCATCTTGGTATACAATCTCCAAAACTTCACTCACACCCTCAAACCCATAGCAGAAACCTCACTCAGTCTCTGACACTTACAGAAACTCTGTAAATGTTTGGGTAATTAATAAATGAGTATAACCCAGGTAAGTAAGATTAAACAATGCCTAGTGTGGTATTATTTAAACTTACAGTTAAATAGTTGTGGCTCTATTGTAGAGCGCTTGTTTATGAAATAATTTAAGCACATCATTCACACATCATAAAGCTGCCCCCTTTTAATCCCTTTGTTATAGTGCATTGTGAAACACTTAGCTGTGATATCCCCACTGAGACTATTTAGTGTAGGTAACTCAGTTCATTGGGAGAGGAGAACAGATTTTAACTATTGCTTATTTTTTATATTTGTAGTTCAGTTTGCTATGTCAGAGAAAAATTACAATCATTGACTTTCTTATATGCTACATATGCAATGTGGAAACGTGTCTGTGGTCAAGGGGAATAACTAAATAAAGGGGGTTGGGGTCCATCTTTCTGGTTAAATGTGGTTTAGAATTAAGAAGGAAATCCTTCATTCCCAAGACTGACTAGGATGATACTTAGAAAAGAACCCCATATGGTTAAATTTAGGGCCCTGAAAGAATTCCACCCAACAACATCCTCTGCAGCATTTTCATTTGATTATGATTGGAATACATTTTCCTTTACTTGAAGCCTTTCCCTTGAAATTACCTATTCCAAGATTCTTAAATCAGTGGCAAGAGAATTGCTGGCCAAAGTTACTGCCTCCATTATACAAATGGTCCTTTCAAATTATGTGACTCCCATTTAGAAGAGAGGCTGTGGCTTTATGTGGCCAAGATGTTTTCGGTTTGCAATTGTGCAAGAACAATTTGGTGATATTTGCCACTGAACCTGGTCTTTTTCCTCTCTTTCTTGCAACTCATGTCTTTCCTCTTTACTAAGGTTATTTGGGAAAGATGGAAAGGCTTATAGGTAATTACACATTGGCCTTTTTGTTTCCAGTTTAAGGTTGACTCTTTCAAAGAAAAGACAGATTGACATGGATCACTGCCTATTGCTTAGAATTTCAGTATTCATTCAACAAACATTTAAGCAGCACTGGCTGTGAGCCAGGCACTGAAGTTACATATGTGTTCATATATCCAAGGAGCCATGTCTTATGGGGAAGACATTCAAGCCTGTTAACATTTCCTGAATGGTGTGATGAGTGTTGTAAGGGTAAGCACAGGGGACTTCTGAAGAACTGAGAGACAACTAATTGCATATTGAAGGCAGTGGCCTCCTTTCTGGGTGGGTGACTCAGTCCTTAGAAGAAGAGTGGGAGTTATCCAGGGAAGAGGAGGGGGTAATGACAGACAAGAGGGGCAGGTACTTCTAAGGAGGCAGGAATTTGTAAAACTGCAAGAAATTCTGTAGAGTTTATAAGAGTACAAAGAAGGGAGTAATAAGAGATGAGGCTGGTGGAAAAAAATGATGATTAAATTATAAACGTTGACCATTTTTTGTCTCTAATCTTTTATGAAATGTGGATACCAAAGATAATAGTCTTTATTTTTTGAGAGGGATGAGAGATGGTGATGGAAAATGAAAGAAGCTAAAGATAGCTTCATATACTAAAAAAGATGGATAGATGCATAGGGAGAACAAAGGATTTGGGAAAGAGAGCCTAGAGTCTCAGACATTCTGGATGGAAGAAGAAGCAGGTGGACAAGTTGAGGAGATGGTGGTGAAGGTAGAGGGAAAGGGAGAAACTAAGAAAGACAGGAATACATACACACATACAAACACACATATGAGTCAGAGACAGGGAAAGACATACGACTGAAAGGGGTAGAGACACCTAAAGAGAAGAACACACGTCTGTCAATGGATGAATGGATAAAGAAGATGTGGTATATATACACAATGGAATCTTATTCAGCCATGAGAAAGAAGGAAATGCTGCCATTTGTGACATCATGGATGGACCTGAAGGGTATTATGCTAAATAAGTCAGACAGAGAAAGACAAATAATGTATGATATCGCTCATCTGTGAAATTTTAAAAAGTTAAAATTGTAAAAACAGAGTAGAAAGGTGGTTATCAGGAGCTGGAGGGTGGGGGAACTGGGGAGATGTTGTTTAAGGGTACAAACTTGCAAGTAGATAAACAAATCCTGGAGATCTAATGCACAGCATAGTGATTACAGTCAACAATACTGTATTATAAACTTCAAAGTTGCTAAGAGACTAGATTGTAATTGTTCTCACCACAAAAAAGAAATGATAATTTTGTGACGTGATAGCAGTTTTACATAGTGCTATGGTGGTAGTCATCTTGCAATATACAAATGTATCAAATCAATACATTGTACATCTTAAACTTACACAATGTTATATGTCAATTATATCTCAATAAGGAAAAGAATACACACTAAGACAGAGACAGAGGTAGTGAGAGAACAAACAGAGAGACAGAGATAGAGACATATAAAGAGACAGACATTAAACAGAGCAATAGAGAGCAAGAGATGTAGCAGTACCAGAGAGTCTATAACTTTAGGGAAAGAGGACTGCTTACAGAGGTTTTTAAGAAGGATTTCTTGTACTGTGAATAAACTGTGTTATGAAATGCTCTTTGTTTCTCCACTAAAGGTTTTGTGAAACTATTTGTTTATCAACATTTTTCAAATTAGAGTTTTTGCTTTAGGGTGTATGAACATGGTCAGACTGGCCCCACAGATGCCCAGTTACATACCACAGAGGTGAAGAGTGATGAGAGCAGGGAAGGCCTGGATTGGAGTTCCTCATTGTGGTCCTAAAGTGACTTTCCTCTGTTTGGACTCCAAGACTCATTCATAGGAGCTCTGGTGAATCTGGCTGCATCTCAGGAAGAGCCGTTGGGCATCACCTCACCTATGAAGTCTTCCCAATCCTGGCAGACGTGGTTAGATGCCCCTTTTCTGTTTTCCTACAGCACCCTCCTCATCCCATTACCACAGGTAGGACATAGGTGAACTCTAGTCATATGGACCACATGTCCTTATTCTCCATGTTATTTTTAATATACACCATGAGACTTGATATCAATAGAAACCTTGGATTCTGACTTTTTATAGTGAGTAAGTACTCACTATATACAGGAAACTAGCCCCTTTATTCATGACTATGCTTTTATACAAATGTCCCAGAGAATAGTCCAAATGGAGAGAAAACTTCAGAGTTATTCACCTCAACCAGCCAAGCAGGGACAAATTCTCCTTTGTGTTTTTGCTTTTTGATCTTACCAAAGTCAAGTCTTAAAGGTTCAGTGGTTTACAGGTACCTGGTGATGAATGTTATTATGCCCACCTTACCTAGGAGAAACAGCTAGGAGATGTTAAGAGACTGCCCAAGGTGAGGGTAATAGTAAATGGCAAATCAAGGTCTAGATCATAGATTTACTAGTGTTTCTCTCTCTGCTATTTCCACTCTACAATATTGCTTCTCACTTCAAGGAGTTCAACAACTTGTGAGAAGAATATAGATGCTTCAACAAGCACAGTTCATGTGTTTATGCTATCTCTAGATTATCAGGAGGCCAACTGGAAATTGTAGATGGTTAGGTCCAACTTAGTAGTGTTTTTTTCCTGATAAACTGTACAGAGTCTCTTTCCTGATAATGGTCAAATACCTCGATATCCTTGTTTTCTTCCTTACATTAGGCACAATTAACTGTGGATAGTGAATTACAGTGGCCCAGGCCAGGTTGAAAGGGTCCAGGACTTGGAACTGGTTTCTACTACATGTTCTGGGTAGAAACAGAGTCATTTACAGACGTAGAAATAACTCCATTTCGGCAAGTGGAATATGGAAGTCAGTGAGTGAATTAGTATATAACAGTAGCTAGACCAGTAGCCTGGAATGGTGGGAATGGGTGGCAGGGGTCTAACAGGGCAATTGTTTTAACTGGGGGATTTGCATTATAATAAAGAGTGTGAGAGCAAGGGATCTTCTGGAATCCCGGATACTGGAGCGGGCACCAGGGAAATAGTAGCAGGAAGCAAAGGCCCCACCCCTGGGGTACAAGGGCAAGATATCCTGTGCCAAGAGAATAGTAGAGGACTAAAAAATGCAAGAAAATTTTTTCAATATCAAAGGTTTCTGAGTGCATTAATAGCCTAAAAACTTAGATACTATATATGTCGGAAGAACGTAAAGGTGGGACCAGCAGGAAGAATAACAATGTCAAGTCTAAGACTAGAAAATGGAGATGCTTAAAGCCCATTTGCCTAAAATTGGGATTGGTCCTAGAGAATGTGGTTGTCTAAGTGTGCAGATTGGAGTCAAGAAGAAAAGAGAGAGGAGGGTTGCAGAGTCTAGGGAACAGCAAAGGCTTAATAGACATTGAATAGATAGCAGTACTATTTTGGAGCATCTGACTCAGTTACTGATGCAGAGATCTGTAAAGAGATGGAAAAGCTCTAAAGGATGCTTAGTTCAAAACAATATGCTTCCAGGACAAAAACAGTAATGTAAAATGTCCGTTAAGATGTGAAATATCAGGGGTAATGCTAAGAACATATCATTCAATTAGGATTATGCATAAGGAATAAGTAAACTCTTTCACTTGCGTTTGCAAAAGTTTGTTTTTGTTGCCTTGGTGTTGAATAGAAGACCGTAGAGGGAGAAAAACTCACCACATGATAAAACATGGAAATAATAAAAACAACCAGGTTTTTAGGCACAGGTTTCATTTATTTAAACTGAATGAAGCCAAACTTTCCAGTTGAAGACTATTCTAAGAGGGAACCTGGTTATACAATGTTTAAAAGAGCCACCATCTTCAGAAACAGATTCCATGAATTATCTAATTAATCAGATGGCAACAGAGGTGTTTATCTAAAATTAATCTAATAGACATCATTTGCTTAATAGCTAGATCACTGTGGGAACCATGGTAACTACAACAAGCTGAGTGTTCAGTGCACGTGTTGGCAATGTTCCCTAGAAGAATTTAAAATCATCACAGTCATGAATTAAGTCTGAAGCAACTGATAATTATTTTCTGGAGTAGAGTTTGAATGTTAATCTTGCTGGGTCATCCCTATCCCACCCACCACCCCTTTTTAGGATATAGTCAAATTGAACCTCAGCTTTTGGATGCAGGAGAGGCATAGAGGAGGACTCTCTTTTACCCATCTAATCTACTACATGAAATCATGCTAATGGATGCCTGTCTGGCCTTATACTGTGACTACTTCTATTCTTCAGCATGAGAGATGGGAGATTGGACAACAGAAGAACGAGAGTAATACAGACTTTATAAGACATACTGTGGTCACATCCCATCTCTTGGCTCAGATTTAAGGGCATCAGGGTTTTAAAGACTTGGTGGCTTAAAACCAACAACCAACTAAACAAAATCCTACCCAAACCCTGCATTACGTTTACCACATTATGCAGCATTATAAATAATTCAGCCCAAGTGGCACTTCTCAGTGCAAATGAACTTAGGCCATTTCACAGCATTAACTCTGAAGATTTTGTTCACATTTCTTTTCTAATCCAATCTTGGTTCATCTGTAATGGGCTTCTTAGGTCATCCATTTAAAATAGCCAGGTTCATCTTGCACTCCCACAGAAACAATGGCTATTTCTCAAACTGTTAGTGGCAAGGAGAGGTCTAATTTCCCAATATGGATTGATTTTTTTGGTGCTGTAAAAAGGATCTGTGTGTTTTTCAAAGTGGCCAGTGTCGCAGTGGCTGGAATCTAGCTGATCTAGATTAAAACAGATTCGTGTCCTGGAATGCTGAGTACAAGTTCTAACTGTGTGACAATTCCACTTTTTTGAGTAGGCAAACAAGACTGACCAATTTCTCAGGGGTGCAGAGAGGATAAATTAACATAAGATTGTGAAGCATTTTTGATCAAGATAGAATATTATAGTAAAATGATATATTTTCTTTTTCATTATATCTGATGATGGATGTGGGTTAAATGATTCAATTTTCTTAGCTAGATGCATTAGTTGCTCCTTCTGGAGGAGAATTTTCACTTCCTTCTTTTCTTTATTCTTTTTCTTCTCCAGGGTCAAAGATGCAGTTACAGCCATAGATTTTCTAAGGGAAACTATCCTGCTGAGGAGGTAGTTTCAGGCAGCCATGATGTGTAACACGGAACCCTGTGCCCTGTGATACATCACCTCCAGGTGATAAGACTCGATGGGCAACTGAGCCAAGGTTAGCCAGTGTAGCATGGGCAGCAGCCTATGCTGTAATATTGCCCCAAATTTCTGTTCTAAACAAAGATAAAGAGTTATTAGTTGAGCCCATTAGTTTACTTCTCTTAGGACTCTGCACTTCCAAGTATGAAAAGAATAAACCAGAGACTACCAGGAAGACAAATAGACAGAGAGCAAGAGGTAGGCAGAAAAGAGCTGAGTCAGTTAAAAGGTGTAAATCTGGACTGAAAATCCACAGACTCTTGCTGCAGAACTGCCTTAGATTCTAAATGACCTTTTGGTTCCAACCTCCATGAGCTCTATTCTGGTTTCTGCCCTTCCAGATATCTGGTTTTTCAGCTTCCCTTGGCTCCTGGGAAGATAGTCCATATGAAAAAGGGCCTGTTTCCTTATTTCCATACAATAAAGCCTCTATTACTTAAAATAATTTGAGTTAGTATCTGTCCTTATGACAACAACAATCATAAAAGCATAAGTGAATAGTTTTGAGCAGACTAGTTCTGAAAAGTCTGTTTTAAATTGGAGTCACTTTCTGCTCTGCTGTGTAAGGAGGAGAACAAACTGTGCTCCTAGATTTTAAACCACAGTAGGAGAAATCTCAGGACTAATAGACCCATAGACTTTCATGCTATAATTCTGAGTTCTTGAACCTTAGCTTTACTCCCTCTATCCCCCAAAAGGAGGATACAAAGCACAGGTTCGGATTGCAATCTTTTAAACGGGAATATATGTTGGTTGTTTTCCTATTTGACTGCCTTTCTCTTCCTCTGTCTTATATAGTAGGGAACTGTATTTCTCAGACTTCTTTGCCAACTAGCATCAGATAGATTGGAGGGCAGAAGGAAGGAGGAAGCCAGAGTACTTCTCTCTTTCTTGTTCTTCTGTGGATGGGTCTCTGGCATCCCCTCACGTGCTCTAGATCCCACGGGACAGCGCTACCCTCTATGGTACAGACTTCTGGCAGGACAGGTAGCCCTTGTGTGCTTCCAGCTTTCACTGGGTGACCCTGGATTCTAGGATCCAGGAACACTACCCCTTCTCTTTTCTCCCACCCTAGGGGCCACAGAGGCTTCTTGCTATGCTCATCTCTCTCACTTCATTATTCCCTATTTGGCTTTACGTCTCTTCCATTACCCGTGTAACTGATTTCCTGAATGAGTCAGTCGTTTAATGGAGCCTCCATTTCCACATCTGTAAAATGGAGATAATAAGACACACTTCAAAATGTTGTTGAGTGACTCATATACTGTTCCAGAATGGCCTCAAGCAAATCTCAAGAGACTAGATGGGCGCTAATTAAATTAAACACTGAAAGGTCTAGGTTCCTGAGATGGAATCTAATTTGTTAATATGCTGCAGTCTTTCATCCCTGTGGTATGAAACTTCAACCTGGGACTAATGAGTACCTCCAGTTAGAAAAAAGGGGATATGATGAAATTGAGCTAGTTTGCAGAGAGGAAGCATGGAATTCAGGGTTAGTCCTCCACAGAGGTCCATAGGGTACCTAGATACTTCCCATCACAGTGACTCCAGATACATGGCTTAGCACATTGCCATATTAAAGTTTCTAAGAAGTCCAAAGTAAAAAAGAAACAGAGTTAATTGTCTTTTTCTACATGGCAAAAACTTGGCTACCACAGCAGTTTTACATTTTATAGCTTCAGCCTCTGAAGAGAAATATGTCACCTTCTTATTGGTCTGCAAGTCTAAACATCCCAGACAGGGAACTCTGTTGCCCATTTGCTGACCAACAAGCTATAGCTAGGGCTAGTGGGTGTGTATGCTGTACAAAGGAGACAGCTCCTACAGAACCATTTGGAAAGGAGTGGGAGGGCCAGCCGGTTTCTTAGAGAAGAGGTTCTGGAACTGGAAATCCCATAGTTGTCCATTAAAAGTATGCATGAAGTAAACAAAAGAGTTTATAGGTATAGAAATAAGGACCTAGCCAGTGGAGTCTAACAAATTAGAAAAGAAGGGGATGATGGTGCAGAAGAGAGAGAATTTTCAGTGAATGGCAGATACAATGAAAGAAGAGTCAAAGACAACTACAAGGTTTAAAATCTGAGTGGCTAAAGGAATATTTTGTTTAAACACTTACATAGTGCTTACATCATGCCTGGAACTGTTCTAAGTATTTTATACACACTAACTGATTTAATTCTCATAACAACCCATTGTGGTAATGAAACAGAGGCACACAAAGGTTAAGCAACTTGTCCAAGTCCACACAGCTAGAAGGTGGTAAAGCAGGGCTTTAGACCTAGCAGGCTTGTTTTAGACTAATATAATGGCAGGGGCAGTCAGACTTCATATATACTGAACCATCCAAGGACTGAGACATAGCCTCTGGTGATTGCTGCCATAGAAGAGAGAGAAAACGTCTCCTCATACCTCATTCACCTTGAATGGGTTACATGTCCATTCTTGAATGGGTCATTGTAACCAGGGCAATAGGCTATTTATACTATTGGCTAATATATATCAGGGTGGGGACAATCCTACTTGAGCAACAGGACTGAGAAGGGAGGAGGAAGAATCCCCTCCAAAAACAAAATTTGGTTGCTTTTTCTAGAAGATGGGGACATGGACGTTGGTGGCAAAAATAACCAATGAATACCACAGAAAGGAAACACAGCAGAGGATTTCACTCTTAGAAGGGACAATAGAAGCTGCTGAATCAGGAGAAGAAGAAATAGGGGACCACAGGATAGACAAGAGAACAAATAAAAGTACTATTTGGGGTCTTCCTGACCTAGTTGGGGAGAATTCAGCAGGGACTAGTGTTCTCCACTGCTGTTGTTGGTACCAAGACAGAAAAACCCTGATCTGTCACTATTCTGTGGCCCCATTTTCACCCTCATGTTGTTGACTTGGAGGAAACATAAGTTGACCCTGGAGGTGAACCACCTGTGCCTCTTATGTTGAAATGTGTTTTTCCCTGGCTGTCTTTTTACAAGTACTGTATTTAAGTGTATTTACTTCACTTTCATGCTTCCTTTCATCCTCACTTTGAGCAGAAAATCAAGAAGTAGGATTTTCTTAGATAATTTGACCACATAACCTTATATTTCAACTTAGAGAAAGCAATGCTTCTACCAGAGTGACTCTATCAGGTTAAATGAAGATAGTATGAGAAAAGACAACTGCCTATCTAACTTCCTCCTAATTTATGCCTTTCATCTCTCCTCTCTGAGGTTGAGTGTGGTCAAACTCAATTCAGCCTCAACTCAGTCATTCTCTTGGATGAAAGGTGCTGAAACCAAGATCCAAACCTTGAGAAGAGAGGAAATATACAATATGTAAACACTAAGTTGCTGTTGCTCATCTTTCTCTCAAAAATATGTAGTTTTATAAAAGCAGCCTTTCATTCAATGCAACAAGTAATCAAGGAAGAAATGTTAACTCTAGATTTTAATTAGAATGATGATTGATTACTGAGTAATTTTTGATGTCACTCTTTTTAGCTAATGAAAAATAAGAACTTCAAAGATTATGGAATTATCTCACTGCTATATTTAAACATAAATTTCTAGATTATTGCTATAATAGGTAGCTTGTCAGTTGGGCAGTGCTTAAACACTATTGACTTTAATTTCCATAATAATCTGGTTATGATAAAAAATATCAAGTTATAGACTGGTAAGATTCAGATCCCTTAGATATTTTTTAATAGTTTTATCCATTTTCCCTTTGTATATATAATTTATAAAAGTAGCATTCGTAGCTCTCATTCACCTGTGGAATGTACAGTGTAGAGTCTGCCCCTCCTTCTATCCCCCTCCCCCCCAGATTTCAGCCTATGTTCCTCCCCCTCTTTAACTGAAAGAAACTACATGCCTAGTATCTCCTCCCATAATACTAAGAAGCAGAGCAACACTGTCATCTGCTTCATTTTATGGACACTAGTGATTTTCCTGTAGAGGGATAACTGTTGATTAAATATTTTCCATGCTCTCTCCACATTTCCTGGTTCTGCAGCTCTTGTTTCCCTGACTTAAAGCAAAAATACTGCTTGGTTAAGACACCATGCTCTATTTCAAATCAATTTGCCACCAACATTTGGTTATTGAAATGTCATTTAAAAGACAAACTATCCATATTCGAATATTACTCGCATGACCAAAAATGAACCAGGGCACCTTCTCAGTGAGTTCATGAATTTAACAAGTGACTTTTCAAACAGCTCTTTATAATTGTACTGCTTTTAGAAATATAATCTCTAAGGTGATTTCTAGTTATTATTTAATAAATTTATCAAAGCATGTACAAATGTATAAAAGCGTATTTATATTATATGCAGTATTTACATTTATCAGCTAGAGAAACTATGATATCTGTTAACTGCTGTATTGACAATAGTCATTGATAGATTTTATTAGAGAAACTATACCATATTCAAGACATGTCATAGCAAAACAAACAACAGCAGCAACAGTAGCACCAACTCCTATTGGTACTACTACTACTATTGGTAATTTTCTGTCTACTAGCTTTATGAGGTAAGACTGACAGCTATACTTGTTCCCATCTTAAATGAGGAACATGAAGCTAAACATATTTCAATGACTTGTTCAAGGTCAAAGGACACACCCAAGGCAGAAGCAGGGAAAGAAACCTGTTTTGCTGATTTTCAAGAATACATATTTTGATATTGGGTATTTTGTTATGTTGACAGCATCTTACATATCAAGAAAGTTAGCCTTGCATCAAAGCAAAATAAACACATTTATACAAAAAATACCACATTAAAAATTTTTTATATCAATTCTGAGAATCCAAACTTCTTGGTCAATATGACTGGCTTTCTCTATCCTCCAAAACTTTGTGATCCTACTTGATACCAAAGCACTGGAGAAGCTTATATGGGTACCAGTCATAGTTGAACTGCTATTACAGCATTAATCCAGTTTACATTGTCACTTCAAGTCTGGAGCTCTGCTGTTTATGTGCTATTACGTGGGTACAGAGAAGATTTTTTTATGACCTGGCATCTTGGGGTCTACAATCCTTGCTCCTTACACACACCATGCAGCCATTCCCCTCTAAAGTCATGCCACCATCTGAAGTTGCTGTCACAGAGTATTTGTAGACATTGCTCAGAGGACTTACAGATCTCTTTCCCTTTTCTGACTGTGTTTCAGCTTATCAAAGGCATCACCTCTCCTTTCTTCCTGAACTTCCTTTACTTCAAAGCATCATTTCCTCTCTTTCTGTTTCTCACCTTGCCAAAGTCTCTGGGGCTGGGGTTGCAAAAGGTTGACAACCTGATTGAGAAGGAGAGGATATAGGGAGGACATATACACATTATCTTGCCAAACACATTTTTATAAAAAGATAATCATCATTGGTTATTTTAGTTATTTACTGAAAAATTTATTGAGCCCCCAAAGCTTTCACCTTCTATTCTGGACTGAAGTGCAGAGAAAATTTGGCTGGTGATATTTGTATTGGCCATGGGAAGGAGTAGAAGGAAGTCATCCCTCCTCCAATTCTTGGTAGTAAGTGGAAATAACCTGTGACTCTGGGCAGACTGATTTGGAGCAATAATGTATTAGTTTTATTTTTCTAACTAACTTTAATAAGATTCAGTGTTAGATTTTTAAAAGTAGAGGAAAATATTTCCACTTGTATTCTTTTTTCCATTGTCAGCTTATCATTGATATCTACAAATAAGATGGAAATGCCAGTAATCTCCCAAATGAAAGGTTAGAGCATTGTCCAGAAGTAAGTAGACTCATTTCCCTTCCTCATATCTATTTTTCTTGCACTCAGAAAAATCCTGACAATGATAAGATGTTCACTCTGAATTTGGATAAATTATTTGATCTGCAGTCAAATGTCCTTTTTTTGCTCCACGACAAAATATACTTATGCAGTAGTTTCCTTCCAGTTTAAATTCCTCTATGAACAAATGATCCACAACTTTGGTCATACTGGTGCTATGTTCAACATTTAGGTCAGAACACTAATTAAGAATTGGGTCTGAAGCACCATCTACTTCTGGAATGATTTACTCTGCAGAGTCTTTTGAGAGAAAGAAGTGTCTTAGTTTAATCCAGTATCAGGCATTATGCAGCACAATATATGAGATCTTTAGATCATTAATAGAACTTTGATTCTGAGCCTCTCATATGCCCTAATGCTGTGTGGTTGTGGCTGAGTCCTAATGTACCCTATGATATCACTTCTCCATTTATAAAACTAATGAAGATTGTAGTGATTTATTTTGATACTTTAAACTTGATTCTTCCACTTTACTTGCATTCTCAACTCCCCACAAGACTTTTAATAAAACTGTCTCAATCTTTCAGAGACAGATTAAGGAGGCTTGAAAATAGTTACATCCAACAAAGAGTAAAGTGCAACTGTTCTATACTTTTGTGGAAGGTCTGGGTACAGAAATATGTGAAAGATGGATGAATTCAGTGGTTTGTGAGCTATTACCAGGAAACTTCTTTTTCATCCCATGTTCACTTTAACATTAAGACCCAGCAATCTAGAGAAAATTCAATAAAAAAAATATGTAAATGCATTTTAGGTTGAAGAAAAAGGAGGGAAAAATGAAAAGAAATAAGAAAATAATCAGAATGTAATTGACTTATAAACCTTCAAGCTCTATTTGAAACTTCAAAGTCCTCACAAGACCTGGATCAAAGTCCCAGAAAATTACCGATAGTGCTCATTAATAATAAAGAACACTGAAGAAGTTGAAAATATCATACCTATGCTAATGTTTTTAAAGTGAGTGTACAGTTGGGATAACAAGATAAAAAAGTTCATTAATGCTATCGAAGCTGTGTGTTTTGAACCAGGAAAGGACCCCAGGACATGATAAGGGTCCACAGATGCCTTGGTTGAACATGGTTGCCAAATATATGACCGAATTATTGGTGGAGACGGGTGATGGCCAGTGCTCACTCTTGGAGGTGTTTTCTTTTACATTTGGCCAGGAGTTATCCAATTTTCTTTTGAAAGGTACCTCCAACTGAGCTCAGGGCAGAGCCAAAGGTTAAATACTAGCTCAGGGTCATGCAATATCTTGGTTTTCCAGTTTTCATGAAAACAGGGTTTCCACTCTACCACACTGCTCACCGAGCTGTACCACCTTATTGCCAGGATGAGAAGGTCCCCCTAGGCCAAAAGCAACCATTCCGTTTCTGTCTGTGGTTGGATGGAAGATGCTCACATGGCTAATGATCCCTATGACCCAAAGAAAAGCAGGTGAAGCTGAGGTTAATGCAATATTGAAGTGTTAAGAGGTTTTTCACAACTCAGGAAACTCTCTTAGCTGAGCTGGTTCTCCTGAAATGTTGAGTCCTGTTTTCCGTAGCATGGTGCAGCTGATGTTGTCACTCTGTGGTCAGGAGCAGGAAGGCTGGTGGGGTGGAGAAAGATTAGCGGTCTGAAAATATGTAATTGGTACTGCATGGCAGCAGGGAGTTGACAGCCTTCAGGGACCGCAAACAGGAGAAGACCAACAGCTCAACTGAATTGAAACAAACCATGATTTTTAAAAAAAGTAAGAGAGAAACATATTCGAGTAGTTAAGAATTTGATAAATTGTAGATGAATTCCATATTGCCCACCTTAAAAGATAAAGTATTAAATGAGATAATATATGTAAGGAAGTTAGTACAGTGCCAGGATCATAGGAATTAATCAATTAAAAACCTGACAGTTTTTGTTTTTATTATGTATGGGGGGAAGCAGGTCAGTATACTTTAATCTTAGAAGCAGTATTATTTCATTGGCACTAGAGAATTTTGATCCTCAATTCATATCCTGTACCTGACATTGTGGGTGGAAAAACTCCACTCATGGATTTGGAGAGGGCAGGCACGCTGCACGGCAGTTGCCAACCAGCTGAGTGCAGTTAGTTTGTATAACTGAAGCCAAGCAAAGCTAAGGCAGTGCTGGTACATGGATCCTTCTGTTAGACTAAATAAAGAACAATGAGACCATTTTTAAGGGAGGGAGGAGAAAAAAAGTGTTTTTAACAGTAAGGAATGGCTCAAGTCTAGAAATCTCAGGCTGTGTCTAAATGTTACCAAGTATTGCAATGAAGCTGCACAAAAATCAACTCAGTTATCCAGAAATCCAATCTTTGATTTCATTGTGGATGAAATCAAGGGAAGATTAGATTTTTTTCTGCCATTGTGTGACATACTCTCAGTATCTTTCTGACTGACTGGTAGGTCTCTCTATTTAGGACTATGTCATGAATTCATCCTGGGACCAGTGCAGCTGCTTTCTGGAATGTGAGTCTACTGCTAGGGCCACTTTTGAGCCTATAAATGTTTGTTTTGTGTGGAGCTTGCACAGGGGTGGAGCCCAGTTTGATGTTTGGTTTGCTGGAATAAGCCAGTCAAGTTTAGTATCCTGGTGGTTTCAAGTTAAAGGGTTAAAATTTACAAAGCAATAACATTTGACTTTGCTTCCTGAACCCCAAATCTATCTGAAAGAGATCAACCAACAAGGATCCTTCAGAAGTTTAAAGAAGTTGTCAATTCAGATCTGTAATAGTGTCATGTCCTTGAGCATTTGGGAAGTTTAGCAACACCAATTCTTTGCTCGGGACAGGATAATAGAGAATGAGTGGGATAGGGATAGGTTTAATGCAACACTTTCCACAAAACATATTCTTGGTTGGCTCTTGAGTAAATGAATTGGAATATTTCAAACAGAGGTGGTTTTGACATGAAGATAAAGATAATTAAACACAACTTTTTAACTTCATTATCTTATGTAGCAGAAACATAAATGGAAAAGCATGACCTCAGTAGTCTGAATGACATAGGTTCAGATCCTAAGAAAATTACCTTTCTTCAAGTCTCCTCAACCATACAGGAAAATTTATAACTGACAAGGATTTTATGAAGATCAAGTCATATATTTATAAAGAGCTATACCTAACTCATAGTTGGTGCTCAGTAAATATTAGTTTTCTTCCCCCAGTTGCTCTTTTAACCATATCCTTAAGCATGACTTTAGTCCCATGCATAAATGCTTAGACGCAAAGGAATAAAAGGAAAATGCTGAGATCAATCTTTTGGAGAAGGTCAATTCTAGTGATCCATTTCCTGTTTATCTTCTATGATCATGTCACTGGATGGACTATACAGCAATGAGCAATGTATTCAGAGGAGTATTGGCAATAATAGATCAATTTATGGTAATGAATATACTTTATAATGATTTTAACAAGTTCATCAAAATTTATGGGATGTTTAAACAGTATTATAAGATCTACCTATGAAGTTCACTTTTGAAAATGTCACACAATGCAATTCTCTTTATTCCGTGAAAGGAATGCCAGAGGAACTAATGCTATGGCTAACCCAAGAAACTATAGCATTTGGAGAATTAACTAGTCTACCTAAAAATCCTATGAAGCTGTCTCTATTATCCTCAAACACAGATCAAGGAAGTTTACTCCAGAGTAAGACTCTTCTGTTTTTCTCAGTTCCTACTTGGTGGAGTCAGTACACACTTGGAGTATTCAATATCTACTGGAAACATGAATTCCTGTCTTTATTATCACATGACTTCAGAACATTGAGCCAAAAATGGTAAACTGCTGTGTAGTACCCTACATTGGAAGAGTCTTGGCACTGTGAAATAAGGGGCTTATTTTGAGCACAGGCTCCAATTAGGAAGCAAATCTTCAAGACAGGTAGAACTGAAATGTAACTAGCCCTCACTATGGCAAGGAATGTGGCTAGCAGAGAGAACATAGCCAGAGAGTAGTTGGCTTAGTGAGACAGCCAAGCAACAGGAGCAGGCATTTTACAGAGAACATTAGAGGGAACCAAAACTCAAAAGCAATCAACTGATAAAGACTCGACTTCACAGCCAGCCCCACTGGCCTAGTGGTTAAGTTCAGAATGCTCTACTTCAGCAGCCCGTGTTCGGTTCCCGGAGGCAAACCTACAACACTCGTCTGTCAGTGGCCATGCTGTGGTGATGGCTGACATACAAAAAGAGGACGATTGGCGGTGGATGCTAGCTCAGAGCGAATCTTCCTCAGCAAAAAAAAAAAAAAAAAGGAAAAGAAGAAAAGACTCTACTTCAAACAGATTTCAAGTAAGCTCTCAGAATGCCACAATCTCAGGGCAGATTGTATGGGACCAAAAGAACACACAATGTGAGAGATACAGAAAATCAGCAAACCTATAAGAAGAAGAATCCAGGTGAGGTCAGAACAGACATTATTGTTTTGGCCACTCTTCTGACCAGTCCTTAAGTGAGGAACAGCCAAACACTAATATCAGAAAGCTACTGAATGGTATTTGGCTTATTGTTAATACCTTGGCTTAAGTTCAGGTATGACAAATTATATAGTTTTGATGTCCATGAATAGGTTCAAACATTTCAAATTTTCCTGTTGTTTTCATAAAGTCCCAAGTTAAAGACTCTGTTAAACATGGATGTCTGGACTACTTGAATCCAACTTGACTATTACAGTTAAATACTGATGTCTGGAGTTTGCAAAATTAGATAAACACTCCTCCTTCAAGATTGTGTTTCAACAGGGAGGTTACTAGCACACTGTACTGTAATCGACTGTTTTCATGTCTGTGTTTTTCATGTACCATGAGCTTAATATGGGTTGAGACTGTGTCTTATTCATGTGAATATACCCAACGTCAAACGTGGGGTATTGTTGGTCTTCCATGAATTTGTTAAATAATGGTGTGTATGTATGTGTGTTTCTCTGCATGTTAGTAGAGAAAAAGAGTGTGGCTCAAGATACAAAGTGTATTACACTGGGAACGACTATCCTTGGCATTTCATCTTGCCTGTTGTGACCTATCAGTCTTCACTTTGGTTCCAGGAACATCATGCTCATTGTCATGGACTGTATATCTGGCTAATCAGACCAGTTAGTGAAAAGTAATAACACTAAAGAGATAGTCTGAAGATTTAGTCTCATGTGAGTCAATTGGGTTTAATACTCCATGGAAGCTATTCAGAAATTTCTTGAATTGAACCATGGTGGCTGAAGTCAGGCCTTGTTGGTAGACCACTATGATAACTAATTGTGGGACCCCATCTATAAGAGAAGTTGACAGTTCAACATGTCATATGGAACAAAACAAATAGTAGTTGTGTGGATCGAACTGGGCCCCGGATGGGCAGGGCCAAGCTGCATGACTCCAGAGGGGCACCACTCACATTGTCATCTGTGCACATTGTGCTCCATGGAATTGTGCAGCAGACAACTTGTGAGCTAATATATGCAACCCTGGAGGGGAGGTGGATCCAGATGCAGAGCAGATGCTATCAGTGCCCAACTCTATCACTCAAACATCTCAATTTGCTCTGCCTGACTTCTAACTTCCAGATGAGCCCAAGGACTTGTCCTCTCCAACCCTTTCCCCCAATTGTGAAAAGTGGCAGACCAGAAGTACCAAGGAGTTAATAGCCACAGAACAGCCCTTGACCAATGAATCTGGGAGTTGGTATATATATATATACACCAGCTCCCTTGTGTCTTGGAGGAAATAATTCTGAATCATGTTCCACTTCCCAGAGTTCCCTGTGGGAATAAGCTCCAGTTACCCACTGAGGTAGCTGGAATAGCATATCCTTTATTGATTGCCTTCCATTTCTTGTGTCACTTCCCCACTTTTCTTTCAGTATCGCCTGTACTTGCTAAATAAATTAGTTGAACTTGAATTCTTATCTCAGGATCTTCTTCTGGGAGATTTGAAACTAAAACAAGGTGCAATCTAGATCTGCTTAAAAATTTCCAGAATGTGGTTGTGATTCTGGTCCCTTTGGAGGAGAAGTCCTCCTCCTTGTCTACTGGAGTTGGAGTTGTGGCCCTGAACAGATGCCAGGGTACAATGGACATTGCTACAAAATGTAACAGGGAACTGTCTCCACTTCCATCTATCCCCATTGAAAAAATAATTTAAAATCCCAATTAGCGGACCCCAATAAGTCACAAAGTGTTCAAATGAATGTTGTTTCTGTTTCTACCCAATACTATAGGATCTTTAATGTAAGTTGGGTCACAACTTTATTCTGTTTTCAAAGTACGTGAAAATGAAATGGAAAAAAACCCACAAATCTTTTCTATTAGCCACCTAGGGAGCTAAATTGCAGAAAATTTTAAATTTAGCTGAGCTGACAGACTCAAAGGATGTGACACAGCAGTTAAAAATATATTAGGAAATTAGAGTATGCCTACACTTAGATCAACGGGGCATAGACCTAGGCCAATGCTATCCACAGCTGTTAAAAGATACTCATTCCAGAGAATGTCATTCATTTGGAAATGGGTGGAAACATGTAATATTGAATATAGTTTAGTATGGGGAATTATGACAATGAGCTAGCGTTATTCATAATTAGTTGTAGTAGCAAAATAATTTGAAAGAAGAGAGAAAAACAAAAAGAATGGGCAGAGAAAAATGATAAACTGGCTCTTTTAAAAAGGAGAAACAAATTGTAAAAAAAAACTCATGTAAAAGGTGGAAGAATATTGAATGTGAAATACTGAAAGGAGAGATTATTTAAAGGGGGAATTTATCACAGCTGAGAAGGGAAAGATATCACAATTGGATGGCAGAAATGGAATGTGGGAAGTCAGTAAATTAGGAGAACGTATACAGGAGGCCAAAACCCTTTGTAGGAACTCTTCTGGGTTGTCAAATTGGCTCATTTCACTCCTCCACTCAAAACCCTTTGATGGCTGCCTATCTACCTCTGAATAAAAGCCAAATCCCTCCAATGGGACCCTGCATGATCTTCCCTCTTACTTCTCTATCCTCATCTCCTATGACTCTTCCTCTTACTTACTCATCTCTAGACACAGTGGCCTTCTTTCTAGGTCTCGAATATGCCAAGCACAGTCCATCCTATCTCGGAACCTTTGAACATGCTGTTCCCTCTGCCCATGGGGATATGCACATGGCTCACTCCCTCTTCTCCTTCAAGTCTTTGCTCGCATGTCACTTTCCCTCTGAGGCCTTCTATGACCATCCTATTAAAATTTCAATCCTTCTCCTGACCACCCTTCTCTATTTTTCTCAAATAGCATTTTTTACCTTCTAAGAAAATGCATAATATACTTATATATTATGTTTATCTTTTATTTAACTCCTCCCCTCCCCCCAGTTAGAATGAAAGTACCTTGAGGGCTAGAATTTTGTCTAAAGTTTTTCATTGATTTATCTCAATCATCTAAAACAATGCCTGACCTATAGTAGGTGCCCAGTGAATACTTATGCAATGGATAAATCATTATGTGTCTCACTCTGCTAACACCAACACCTGGCACAAAGTAGTTGTTGAATAACTGAGTGAAAGAATCTATGAACCTTTATGGGCTTGATTAGAAAAATCTTCTAGGTATTGCAGTGAAATTTCAAGTTAACCCTGACTTTGGTCACAGGCACCAAAAAGTAAATCAAAACGTTATTCAAAGGCCAACTAATTATTCCTTCCAGCTACTGGAATTTATAGTTCAAGCTTTAGCTGTGAAATATGTCATCATAAATCTCTTGAACCCAACATCTTACTTTCCTTGGCTAGAAGAAAAGAATTTTAGTTAGGTAAAATTTGTGAGGTGAATACAGTTTCTGGGAGACAATTTGTGGTATAGCCTAGGGTGACCCAGCCTGGAGGGAAGAGATTATAATCTAGTTTCTCTTCTTTCTATCTCAGTAATTCCAAATAATTAGTCACTCAAATCTGTATTTCACAAAATTTTAATAAACACAATGTATAAATACTGACCATGAACATAAAAATATTAATCCTTCTAAATAAAACAGATTATTTTTAGATAAGAAAAATTAACATATAAAATGCATTATGCATATCAGTGAGCTAGTAGTATGTTATAAAATATTCTAAAAATATTTGAAAATATAATAACTTAAATTTAATGTGAAAAATTGGTTTTGGGCTGAAGTGAGTTTCAAAACAACCTTGGTATTTTGACCTTTTCCGAAACAAATGAATCATACGCAGTCTTACCAGATGACTCTTTTCCAGAAATGGCTCAAACTCTAGCCATGTTTCCACCATTACCTCATGGCAAGAGATATTGACAGGTAATGATAGTTACTTTGACGTTGTGTTTTTGCCACAAAATCCATCTTTCTCTACTGGTCAGCATTTTATTTTCACTTGGGCATGAGAACAAATGTGGCAAACTGGCTTTGGAGTCACGAGATTGGATCAGCCCAGGTTTTCCAGGTCCTTTTGAATAAGACTTGCATTTAAGAGTACATTCATATCGATGAGTTGTGACAAGCTACAGTGATCCAAGTTTTGACATTTTTATTCTTTCTATCACTAGCCTTCAGTAGCACCCCAAATTCATCATAGCCTTGAAAGAGATCACAGTAGATAGTACTTTGACCACAGCCACATGTAGTTTTCATGTAGGAAGCCAGTTTTCGTGCTGCCTTTCTCCTGGAGAGGATGTTACTTAACAGTGATGTCTATTTTAGCCCCCAAACAAAGCGCAACACTATAAAATGCACCAATCCTTCTTTACATTTTTCAAAGGAGGACTATGTTTTTTCATAACTTTTAATCACATAGAAGAAATTCTTATAGAATATTAGGTGAAGAGTGCAGATGACAAAAATAATAGATTCCAATTGTACAAAAAATATATAAACTTAGAAGCTTTTGACTTTTAGATAACTTAGTTTTGTATTAAAATGTCTTAATTAAAATATCTGGAAAATGTCATCCTATGCTGGTGCTGTTATTATTATTATTATTACCATTCCCAATTTTGTTAGATTCTCTTAAACAAAAGAAGACCATAATTATTGCTAGCTCCTTCTAGAGACCATATAAGCCAGTCTATGGGCTACTCCAAAGAAAAGAGAGCCCATCCTCTCACTGGAGGAATTGAAGACCACACTCAAAGAGATGTGTTCTTAAGCCCAGTGATAAATTGTGAAGAGGCTAGGACAAGGCAAGGGGTGAGGGTGATGAAGTACTCAACCATTTCATCACTAACTGCAAAAACAAATGATGAAGACCATGAATGCAAAAGACATTTCAAGGTAGTAAAAACTTGTTCAAAAAGTAAAAAGTGGTAGAGCCTGCATAATGTAAAACCCCAGCAGGTCATGACACTGGAACAATATTTCCTGTACAACAGAGGAAGGTGATTTAGACAAGGGCTTTCTAACAGAGCAAGTAGTTAAGATTTTTTTAAAGTAAATGTGTTCTAGAATTTCTATTTGCTATGTTTTAAACTTAATTTAATACAATTTAACATTTCTCCTTAAATCTATATTTTCTATAGTGTCTTGAGTATGCCAATCACTGTTTTGCCAGCCACAATTCTTTTGGGAATACAACCCCTGAGTTTAGATAAATATTTCTATAAAATTTACAGAAAAAAAGAAATGTGAAGTGTTAAAAGTTCTTATCTATGGGTGGAGAGATGATAAGTAGTTTTTATTTTCTTTTATATTCCTTTCTATATATTCCAAATTTTCTAAAATGTGCTTTTATTATTTTCAACATCAGAAAAAAATACTGTTTAAAAATAACTGGAGTGTTCCAGAGACCAAGAGAAAGGATCACTTTGTTAGTTGGTAGAATTTTAGTACTGTAGATGGGTTAGTACTTAAACTCAGTTATGTGTTTCTATGTTGAAAGTCTTTGCCCACAGTTTTTTAGATTTGTTTGTTTGTTTGAGGAATTTCTTGATTGACTGTAGGACATATTCCTGGGCTAGAATGACCAGGATTAATTTCTTTGTAGATGGGAGAAGGCAAATTGCTGAAACCACTAAAATGGTTTGGATTGTAATACCCATGCAAATTTGTTAAAGGAAGAGAGAGGGGAATGGAGTGGAAGGACACAGATCTGCCAAGGCCAAGTGACTAGTCATTAACCCTTTGTAGACATAAGCTTCCAAATCTCCCTTCTAATATACTCTTCCTCCATTCATTCTCACCTTAATAAAAGCATTAATTCACTCCAGTGTTCCAGCTAGAAATCTAGAAGTCACTCTTGACACCATCTTCTCTTTATTCCTTACATTAAAGTCATCACCAATCATCAACTAATGAATATATAAACAAAAAGTTATATACCCATACAATGGAATATTATTCAGCTATAAAAAGGAATAAAGTGCTGATACGTCACAGCCTAGATGAACCTTGCAAACGTTATGCTAAGTGAAAGAAGCTATACACAAAAGGCCACATCTTGTATGATTCAATTTATAAAAAATATCCAGAATAGGGAAAACCATAGAGATAGAAAGCAAATAAGTGGTTGCCATGAGCTGGAGGAAGGAAGGAATGGGGAGTGTATTCGTTTGCTAGGGTTGCCATAACAAGGTACCACAGACTGGGTGGCTTAAACAACAGAAATTTATTTTCTCACAGTTATGCAGGCTAGAAGTCTGAGATCAAAATATTAGCACTAGAAGTCTGAGATCAAGGTGTTGACAGTGTTGATTTCTTCTGAGTCTTGTCTCCTTGGATTGTAGATGGATGTTTTCTCTCTCTGTTTTCACATGGTCTTTCCCCTATGCCATGTCTGTGTTCTAATTTCCTCTTCTTATGAGGACACCAGTCACATTGGATGATGGACCCTGCATGTGACCTCATTTTATCTTAATTACCTCTTTAAAGGCCCTATCTCCAAAAACAGTCATATTCTGAAGTACTGGGTATTATGAGTTCAACATAGGAATTTTGCAGGGTCACAAGCCAGCCCATAACAGGGAGTGACTGTTAATGGATATGAGTCCTCATTTTAGGGTGATGAAAATGTTCTGGAACTAGATGGCAGTGATGGTTGCAAACACTGTGAATTTACTAAATGCCACTGAATTGTACACTTTAAATGGTTAAAACGGTCAATTTTATATTGTATGTATCTTACCATAATAAAAAAGACATTGCCTAGTTATATTGATTTTATCTTGTAAAATGCCTCAAATCAGTGTACATTTGCCATCTCTACCACTCTAGACCCAGCTACCATTATTTCTTGCATGACATATGTCAGCAATTTCTAACTACTCTTCTTGTTTCTACCCTTGCTCTGCTCCAATTTGTTCTCTGCATTGAAGCTAGATGGTTCTTTTGGAAATGTGGATTAGATTGTGTCACTCCCCAGGTTAAAACTTTTCAGTGATTTCTCATTTTATTTAGAATCAAGTTTAAAATGTCTGATTGTGGCTTCTAGCCCATCATGCTCAGGTCTTGGTCTACATCTTAGCTTTGTTTCTCCCCCACCACTTAATTTGGTCTGACTCAACCTGTCATCTTTTAACTTTTGAGCAAGCCAGGATCATTCTCATCTCCAGGCTCTTGCATATGCTATTTCCTTCACCCCCACTGTCCTGCTTCACTCTTTGCCTACCTAACATCTATCATCATTCTTGCCTTAAATGTTACTTCCTCAGAGAGATTTTCTCTGATTTCTCCATCTAAATTGTTCTCTTTCATAGCACCCTGTTTCTTTCTTCAAATACATAGAACAATTAAAAATTACCTATTAATTTATGTTTATCTGTTTAATGTCTGTCTCCTTCTCCAGACTGTAAGCCCTATAAGAGTAGGTATTGTGTTTATTTGGTTAACTGCTATATCCTCAGCACATAGCACAACATGCAGTCCATACTAGGCAATGAATATTTTTTATTCAAAAATATTATTTGAATAAATAAATGAAATGGGGCTGGCCCAGTGGTGTAGAGGTTAAGTTCATGTGTTCCACTTCGGTGGCCCAGGATCCACCAGTTCGGATCCTGGGCATGGACCTACTCACTGCTCATCAAGCCATCCTGAGGTGGCATCCCACCTAGAAGAGCTACAACTCTACAACTATGATACACAGCTAGGTACTGGGGCTTTGGGGAGAAAAAAGAAAAAGAGGAAGATTGGCAACAGATGTTAGCACAGGGCCAATCTTCCTCTACAAAAGGGGGGGGGGGAGGTATTCACATTAAGAATATATTTACAAAAAAAAAAACTGTACTTGGAGTAAAAAATAAATAAATAAATCAAAAAAATAATAGAGTTATACTAGATTCCAAAAGCTCTATCTGCCTAGAGATAATGTGGCTTGTAATCAGATCTATCGTATTTTCCTTAATTTCACAATTGCTTAAAAGCTCACATAAACTGATAGAATCTCACAAAAATAATGTCACAGTGCTCTAGTGTGGCTCTTAAAAACTTCTAGTAAAACACACGCTAAGGACCAACTCCTGCTGAAATAGGAGCAGGACTCAATAAAGAGATAAATGGACATTAATAAAATAGAGTTTATAATCGATTTAATCAATAAAATGGGAAGTTAGCCTTTTGTTTTCTTTGGTAAGTATATTAAAGAAAAAAGAGAGAAGATAAAGTAATGTGAAATAATGAAGATGATAAGTAGGGAAACAGAATGTCAAGAAATCTTGATAGAATGCTATGAATAACTTTCTGCTCAAAAAAAAAACCATAATAAAAACAAAGAAAATGAATGATTCTCTAAGAAAGTGTAAATTGCTTTAAATGACTTGAGAAGAAGTAAAACGTGAATATGTCAATAACCATATTAAAAATCTATCTCTATAAAAGACACTAGCTCAAAATGAATTTATAAGCCAGTTCTACTCAGCTTTTAAAGAAAAGGTAATTACTCTGTTAAATAGTCTTTCCAGAGCATTAAAAATGTTGAAAACTTCAAAACTCATCCAATTAAGCTGCATAATCTATTACAAAACCAGAAAACAAAGAACAAAAAGTGGGAAACTATAGATTTATCTCATTTACAAATATAAGCACAAATATCTTAAATTAAATATTCATAAATTAAAACCAATAATTTTTTCAGAGAATAATGTATATGTCCAAGCAAGATTTATTCTTGAAGTGTAATAATGGTTTAGCATTGGGAAATGTATTTATATAATTCAACTAGATTAACAAATTTGGAGAACATTATACAATTATCTTATTACAAAAAGGCATTTCTCATGAATCAATACCATTCTTAATAAAGTCAAACTAGGAATAAATAGATTCTTTAATAAAAAAAAAATCTTTCAGAAAGACTTAGCAAACATCATAATGATGAAACATTAAAAGCATTCCCACTGAAGTCTTGACCAAAATAAGGGTGCCTAATAGTATCATGGCTGCTAGAACTGGGAGTCGTAACCAATGCAACAAGGCAAGAAAAGAAAATGAGTTAGAAATATTGGAACAAGGAACTCAAACTTTTATCATTTGTAAATGATAGAATTGTTCAAGAGAAGGAACGGGACAATAATTTTAGTAAAACAGATTGATACAATGTCAATATACAAAAATCAAACACTTTTCTATACACAAGTAAAAAAGCTAATTAGAAAAATAAGAGAAAAAATCCAACTCAATAGCAATAAAAGTTATTAAAATACCCACAAGTAAAATTAGCAGAATGTATGACCTTTATAGGGAAAATTATATGATTTTACTGACATATATATAATAACGCCTGACTAAACAAGCTTCAGGATAAGAAAAGTCAATAGTGTGAAGATATATTAATTATACCCAAATAAATATATGAATTAAATGCAATACTAATTAAAATCTCAACAAGATTTTTTAAATGAAAACCATGTTTCTTTTAAAATTCATCTGAATGAGAAAACATGCAAGGATATTCTAAAAAGAAAAAATTGAAAAAGATAAAAAATGAGACTGTAAGTTGAGAGGGATGATCATTCCTTTGCCTTTTATTTTCCTTAGTGAAGGGAGAATTTCTGCTCCTCTTTGGAGGGAGGTATTATTCGGGTAAATACTCTGAGAAAACTGGGTTTGGGATGCTGGCATTCTCCTCTTTGAGCTGGTTGAGTAATTGCTTTGCAGATCTTACCGTCCCCACAGTTAGATCCTAAGATATGTAGGGAAAAAAATAGAAAGCCTTAGTTTGGCCCCAGGCCACACTACATCCTCCTACACAATGTATTGGAAGTTCTATATTTTCAGGAGATTACTGGATACTACCCAGGCAGTGTAAACCTGATGCTGCACATTTCCATCCTTATCAGACTCTAAGTGTCTATTATCAATTTTTGAGGAATCCCGAGAGAAGGATGGTGAGTAATCAGCAACTCCAAACCTCCAATAAGGAAGTTGCCTTATGGAATCTCAAAATGAACCAAAAAGTGAAAAGATCTCTGTTAATTTAAGATATAATTAGGATTTAAAATAATGAGAAAATGATGTTGAGGTAATTAGCTATCTGTTTGTTTTAAAAAATTATATCTCTACCTCACAGCAAACATAAAAATAACTTTCAGATGATTAAATAATCAAATACAAAAACCTACAGACTTTTCAAAGGGAAGTACAGGAGATTATTTTGACAGTTGTGGAGCTGAGGGGATCTATGAAAGATATTAAACCCAAAACCCATAAAAAATTAATGGATTTTCTAAATAAAAATTAACAATTTCTGCACAATGAAAGATCCAACAGTAAAGTTAAAAGGCAAGTAACAGACTGGAAGAAAATATTTACAACAAATACAGCAGAGAAAGGGGAACCATCTAAAGGTTCTTACAGTTCAATAAGGAAAAGCAAATAACCTAATAAGAAAAAATAAGCAATACTTATAAGCTGGCAGTTCTTAGAAAAAATAAAAATGGCCAGCATACATCTGAAAATATTCTTAAATTTACCAGTATTCAAGAAAATTCAAATCAAAGCAGCAATTTTTCCCCATCAGATTAGCAAAACCTAAAAAGATCAGTAATGGCCAGTTCTGGCTAGTCTGCAAACTGGAGCTCTCATCAACTGTTTGTCAGTATTTAACCTGGTTAAATCTTTCTGAGGTCAATTTGACAATATTTTTCAAATTTAAGATTTACTTTTTCTTTGACCAGCAATTCTATCGTAAAAAATTCATGTTTGGCGTGCTTGTCCTCTCCTGCAATGATGCCCTTGCTAGACCCCCACCCCTTAGTGTGTGAGTTCACAACTCACACACTCAGTTTCAGCTAAGAATGTTCCCACGGCTACAACTCAGTTTCTTCTCACGTGTTCTCAACCATACTCCCAGGTGGCTGGGTTAGAAGGGGCTTTCACTCTCAGCCCCATTTCGTGACAGAATCGGCACCCTCTCCCCACAATCCTGTAGGCAAAAAGCGAAGAACTCAACTGCCTTCCAAGTTCCAGAAAGTAAGAGAAATGAATGAAACAGGGAGAATAAAAGTATATATGTGAGTGGTAGGCTTTGGCGCAAACTGCAGAGCATGTGCCATGGCCAAAGTAATCGGTGTTTATATGGGAAATATTCTGACTTTTAAATGGTTCACTAAGTTTTGTTGGTTCACTACTTTAAAACAAAGGAGATATAATTTGTGGAGGGCAAAGGAAACATAATTTGGCTCCTAAGAGATTAGATAAGCCTCTAATCTAGCCTTGGTCACCAGTCCAGGATTACCTTCATTCTTGATTAGTTTCCTCTGGTGGGTCCTGGTATCCTGACCTGCCCACACACCTTAGGTAGGACCATCACAATCCATCATAGGCTCTAGAAATGTTGAGCCTCCAAAAGCAAAGGGTGTTATTATGGTCACCTTTTCCTGGAAGGGTCCATGGCTTCCTCTGCAGATGTGTACACCTCTTCCCCAGTGACAAGTTCTGCGTACCGAGGGGATGGGGTGATGGTGAACAGCATTTACTTAAACCACTTAAGGTTCTGGCGCTCTTTCCTTACACAAGAGCCTGCTCCTCTTTTCATTACAAAGTCACTCAAGTGACTCTTCCCAGAAAAATGTAAATCTGCTACAACTACGCTCTCTCTCCCTACAGAAAGAGATGCATCTGGTAAATCATGCATTGAAAAAATTAATATTCTATCTACTAATTCCCCAACGACATGGTGACTAGTAGAAAGGTCATATATTTAAAGACCTGTGGACAAACATCAAATATGAAATGTGTTCTGCCTTATGACAGAGAAAGAGTTAAGGGATCACGACTGCCAACTTAAAGACCAAGGTTACTTTATCCAGTTGGGAGAGTAGACACTGTTTTCATAGAGTAATGAACTACATTTTTTCTGCCCCACAGAATTCTAATGCTGTCAAGTATGGTAAGACAGATGATCCTATTTAAAATTATATTTTACAAAGCAAAACAGATATAACTCAGTAACTGTGCATCTAATTGACTTAATTGCCTCGTTTATCACATGACTTAAGTGAGCTGATGTTTTCTACTCTGCTTCACCCATGTAATTCTTGTAATATAAGAGTTGAGACATGGTGCCAGGCTTGAGCGAGAAATCCTCTCTCCTGAGAAAAGATATCATTGGAGTGATGTTGGCTTTGGGTTCCAGTTTATTGAAAAATCAATGTCCATTTGTGCGACCAACACATATGGCTTTCTTCCAGGCTGATGATGGCTTTGTGAGGCTGGCTATCACCTAATGAAGTCAGATCAGCTTACCCAGCACCCGAGTTACAGTTGGCAAAGTGACTTTGTCATTAAAACCCAGTTTATCATTCTTGTTGGTGTTTTTCTTCCCATTTTACCCCCTCCTATCCATTTCTCATGGAGCCACAGTGTTGTTTTTCTCTCTGTAGATAACAGACCAATGGTTCCAAATTTTAACATTTCAAAGGGACTCAGTATGATGTTTAGTGCTCAAAGAATAAACGACTTTTTCATATGTCTGTGTCTTTCACTGGAGGCAGAGAAATACATACATATACTCAGTCTTGACTTAAAATAGACATTTTTACAAGCTAGAGCCAGGTTTGTAACAGGTTCAACTGAAATTCGTCAGCTTAGCTGTACTGGGTAAATCAGCAAGACTAAGTTTGTCAAATGTGTTGATATATTCCAATAAACAGAGTCCAGCTGACATTTTACGTGAGGCTTTTTAAAAAAATTAATTACCAGTAAAGTAATACCATTTCCCCATTATTAAATGGAGTGGCAATCTAAATTGCAGTGCTGTTTTTTTTCCCCCAATGTTCTCTTTCCCTGGAGAATACTCCCAGAGTGATAGTCACTGGCAACAGAAGCTCTGGCAAGGCAGTGGATTTTTTTCCCCCTGCAATCTGCCAAGAGTAACAAATAATTCTGTTAGGAAGTGCCAGCTCAGCCACTAAGCTTGGTTTCTAGGTTCTTGCTTGGGTCCATCCTGTGAAGATCTCCCTCTCTATTAGTTAGGAATGTTTGATTTCAGGTAACAAAAACTAACTGGCTAATGTTAGGGGGGGTAAAGAAAAAGAAAATTATATATATATATAAATTTGCAAGAATAGCAGGAGGTCACAGAATCATTGGGACGATAGAGAACCAGGCAGAGAGACTGAGTATGAACTACAGCATTTTTATGCCAATAGGGAGGAAGCCAAGTCTTTTAGCCCGAACAGGCTAGTCTAGGGCTACTGCTGCAGGCAGGACACCATGGCTGCTGCTGCTATGAAAGAATCTAAATGGTCCCTTATGTCTTTGTGTCTCTTGCTAAAGAGGCACAGTCCAATGTTGGAGCCTTTGGTTAACTGGGCCTGGGGCATTTGTTCCTGCTCTGGCTGACAGTACTCCAAAGAAAAGGACATGATATCTTTGGTTTCTCCCTATGAGGAAATGGGAGTTGGTGGGGAACTGCCCCATATGACAAATGTCCTCTAAACTCAGAGGAGGAGCACCTGAACTGGGAGGTCATGAATGAAAACTACCAGAGAGGCTATAGTTTCTTAAGTGTTCATCATGTGCCTGAAGCATCCAGAACTTGTAGTCAAAACGAGGTATTGAAAATCAACAGAGTATATAATAATCTGTGCGCAGCAGTCCTATAGAGTTGAAATCTAAAATGAACTTCTAAAGTTTGCAATGACTACAGCAGCTCTGAACTGGCAAGTGTTATAAACTGGAAGTGATCATGGACATTTTGAAGGATTCAAGCTCACTACAATATTGCCCAGTGAAGAAATGCAGTCTACTGAGAGAGAATCAATAAAGAAACATGTAAAATGGTTCCTGTAGAAAGCATAACAAATAGGGAAATGAAATGTAATTTCATTCATACCCAAATGAAAGGGTAATATGCTAGTTAGGAAGTAGAGTCTCCAATAAAAATCTCAAGATTTGGATGAAATATAGGTAGGACACAAATTCACAGTATTCTGCAGTTGTTTTATATATATGTATATAATATATATTAATATTATGATAATTATATATTAATAATATAATATCCTATATATATTCACAAACATATATATATAATTTCTATACATATATGGAAATTACTGTTTTTACATAGTATTTTATCGAACAATTAGCAAAACTTCCCATATGGTCCTTGTATGTTTAATTCGGGCCAACAGATTTATTTTAAAAGCTCTCAAGTGGGAGAAGTGAAAGGAATCTGCATTTATTGAGTGTTCCTGGTGTCCTAAACATTTTTCCATGTCATATCATTTAATCCTCACAACATATCTTCAAGATAAGTATGAGCTACTCAAGTCACAGATAATAAAGATGAAGTTCAGACAATCTATGAGGTTTGCACAAGGTCACGTGTAGCAAAAACCAATTTCATGTATATATGTATGTAAGAGTCGCATACTCTCATGGTCCTTATGTTCTTATCTCCCACTCCCCAGTCTGACTTCTGGCCCCATCACATCAGTAAAACAATTCTAACAAAAGTTATCAGCAACTTCCATGTGACTAAATTCAAAGGATAATTTTCAGTCATCTTACTTCAGGCTCATCAGCATCTCAAACATTTTACAATTCTCTCCTTCTTGAAACGCTCTTGTCTTAGTCAACTTGGGCTGCTATAATGGAATACCATAGACTGGGTGGCTTAAAGAGCAGAAATTGATTTTATCACCATTCTTGAGGCTAGAAGTCCAAGATCAAGGTGCCAGCAGATTTGGTTCCTGGTGAGGACCTGCTTCCTATCTTTCATGGGGTGACTGTCTCGTTGCGTGCTCACATGACCTTTTCTTTTCCTCTTCTTAAAAGGGCACTAATGCCATCATGGCACTAATGCCTTATGACTTCATCTAGACCTAATTACTTTCCCACCTCCAAATACCATCTTGTTGGGGATTAGGACTTCAACATATGAATTTTTGGAGGACACAAAAATTCAGCCCATAACAACTCTCTTCTACAAGTTGCCATACTTGCATGGTCATCCTCCTCTCTCACTGACCACTCCTGTTCTGTTCCCTTTCCAGTGTTATCCATTCTTACTTTCATTCCTCTCTTCTATTCTTTTTACTATTCCTGGATGATCTTATCCATGCCCACCTTTAATAACCACTGAGAAGCAGATGTCTCATGAATTTATCTCCAGATCACACCTCTAATTTTTAAATCCAGTCTAATCTACAAAACTGCCTACTTGATATCACTTCTTGGGATATCAATAATACTTCACATCAAAATACCAAAACTGAACTAATAACCTGCTCCTCCCCCTTCAAATAAAAAACCCCAACCAACATACATATAGGCATACGTAAACAAATATCTGATCTTTTCCAGTATCCTGTGTTACAGAGAATGGCACCGCCATGAATCACACTTTAATTTTACATTTATTGGCATGATTAGCGCCTGTTAATTTTTATTGGTCAGTCAGCCAAGATATTGATTGTGCATCTACTGACTGCTCCAGCATTGTTCAAAGCTCTGAGAAAACAGCTGTGAACTAGACAGGCAGAGTCCCTATGTTAAGGGTCATAGGATCTAGTTGGGGGATACAGAAAATAAGAGATAAATAGAGTAATGTGGTAGAGTGTGACTGAGAGGTCTGCTGTAGCTAGGGAAGCCCATTGTGAAAAGATACCAAATGATGTGAGACTTGAATGATGAAAAAAGGGCAGCCACATGACACTGTTGAGGAAGAATATTCAAGCAGAAGGAGCAGTAACTGTAAAGGTCCTGAGTTGGAGATGAGTTTTACATATTCTGGGGGCTAAATGTAAGCCAGTGTGGCTGGAGTATAGCGCAAGAGAAGGATAGTGGAGGGAGATGGGGTCAGAAAGTTCTGTGAGACAATGACATTCAGATTAGATCTTTGGAGTAAGAAAAGGTAAAACAACAACCAAAAAGCTGAGTTAGCAGTTAAAGGAAAAGTTTACACTAATAAGAGTTAAACAAATAATGGCTCTTCATTGTACCTCCTGAAACATGAGGAAAAGAGAACTGGATTGGCATATTCTTTTTTATTTGTTTTGTGTTGTTTGTTTTTTGTGAGGAAGATTAGTCCTGAGCTAATGTCTGTTGCCAATCTTCCTCTTTGTGCTGAGGAAGATTGGCCCTGAGCTAACATCTGTGCCCATCTTCCTCTATTTTATATGTGGGATCCCTGCCACAGCATGGCTTGATGAGCAGTGCATAGGTCCACGCCTGGGGTCCAAACCTGGGAACCCTGGGCCGCCGAAGCAGAGCACACGAACTTAACCACTATGCCACCAGGCTGGCCCCTTTGCCTGGCATATTCTTAATTTTGATATCTGCTTTCATACTGTCCCCTTTCTAGGGGAAGTTTGGAGCCAGATGTGGTGGGCCTTTATCCAATGTCTCTAAAGTTACCCCATGGTAAAAGGAAAGAAACTGATGAGTTCAGAAAATTGTGAGAGGACTGGAAATTTTGGCTAATATGTTCCTTGTATACAAAGGATTAAACATAGAAATTCTATTGACATCTAATTGCCGCCATGTGCAGGCTGATAAGTGTTACCAAATGCCTTCCTAAGTAAGTATGGCATGGTGTGGAAAGACATGCTTCTCTGTTGGCTAAATAGTGAAAGCAGTAACCTATTAGGAGAATTATTCTCAGAGGCTGAATGCTAACTGATTTTATGTGCATGTCAAGAAGTCAATCAATGACAGGCTTGTAGCAAAAGAGCAGCGCAAAGAATAATATACAAAGCAGATTGTAGTCAAATGTGGAAAGCATCTGATCTTATCACTGAAAAGTATCTAGTTTAATGAATATGCTTTTTACCAGTTTGGTACCCATAAACTCCAGTGGAGTCTCTTAAATTTCAATTTAAGAGAACTCTGAACAGTTATAGATAACACGAATTTTTTTTTAACTAAAGAAAACCAACTTTATAACTTCATAACCTTAAAAAGTTTTTTATTGAAGTGAAATCCATATAATAAAAAATTAACAACTTTAAAATGTATAATTCAGTGGCATTTAGTATGTTCACATGTTGTGCAACTATCACTGTCTAGTTTGGAGCTATATAGTTCCAAAAAGTGGAAACAACTCGAATGTCCATCAATGGATGAATGAGTAAACAAAAATGTGATATATCCATACAACTGAATATTATTCAACCAAAAATAGTGAAGTACTGATCCATGCTGCAATGTGGATGAACCTAGAAATCATGTTAAGTTAAAAAAAAACAGACACAATAGGTCACATATTATATGATTCCATTTATATGAACTGGCCAGATTAAGTAAATCCATAGGAATTTCATAATTTCTCATATGATGAGTGATGGCTGACTTCTACTTTAAGAATTGTGAACTTTTGTGAATGTTTGGACCATACCTTACTCATCTATGTTTCCTCAGCCCAAAACATAGTTCCTGGCACACACAGAGAGTTTCCCACTATATCAATCAAGGCTCTTATCAGAGAAGTAGAACCACCAGGATATATACATTTTATATTTATAGGGATTTATCATAAGGACTTGACCTTACACAATATGGAAGCAGGAGAAACAGTCTATGTGATGTTTAGTTTCTGAGTCTCATGCTGGAAGCTGATGTCCACAGGTAGGTGGTTGGGAAGAGAAGATTGAGGAGTTGGGGAAGCAAGGATAAACCGGAACCTGTGAGTCTCAGCTGGGACCCTCAAAATGAGCTGGAGCCCATATGGGTTCCTTATCGCCTCCAAGTTTCCAAATTTGCTGATGAGGGTTTTCTTCATGAGAAGCTGGTGCCCCTTTGTCACAGAGCTAAACACACACCTGGGCCAGGAGTTGGAGAACTCGGAGCAGGAGATGCAGCAGGATCTGAAGGAGTTGGGGGCCTGGCTGCTGCCACTTTCCATCCAGGAAGCCAGGGGGTCAGCGCCAATAGGCAGGAGCTACAACAGTGCCTTTCACCCCACCAGCCTTCTCAGCACCAGAAGAAGATAGCTGGGGCTTCACTTCTGTCTCCCATGTCTGGGCTTGAACTGATCACATGAAGGAAAGGTGGATTCTGGGAAATGTAGTTCCAGCTTAGCTAAACTGATGCAATACAAATCTCCCACAATTACCAGGAATGCTGTTGGAAGAAATGAGTAAGCGAGTGCTAGAAACGATGTTTCGGCAAGCATTTTTGTGCCTTCCTCGCCTGCAGAGTGTGCAAGCAGTATTTCCCAAGTACCTTATATAAACCAGAAAATGGGTGGGGCACTTTACCAGCATTGTTGTTTCATTATATCCTCACAGCAAGCCTGTGACATAATTTCAATTTTTATTACCATTACAAACATGACGCAAGAGAGGCACCAATTCTTAAGTAGCTTAGCCTAGGTAGCAAATAACTGAGCTAAAAAACCAAATTTTAGATCTGTCCCATTATAAAGCTCATGCTCTGTCCTCTATTCCACACTGTCACCCCCACATCCTTACCCTGATCTTCTCCATTTTGTATATAGTGAAGTTTTCTGCTTCTTTTTCCTCTTTCCAACTTCCTCCTTTAAAAAAGGGGCCCATCCTTTTCTTCCCATGTAACTGTTATTATGGACGACTCAGCTCTGAAATGTACTTTTTCAGTGGTGCCTGTCAGAGATGTATGAGGCTAAGCATCAGAATATGGGGTCTTTTGTTTCTTTTAGGAGTGAATTATTCTGTCCTTCCTGATCTCTGTGCTCTGCCCTCTGCTGTTAAATCCACTTCCATCTTCTGCTACCAATAATCTACCATGAAGCCATGAACAAGTCAAATTCTGAGACATTTTTTACTCATCTGTTTGTTGAGTCCCACAATTCTCCACCAAAGAGTGTGTCATTTTGCAATGACAAAATGCTTGACACTATCACAAAAAGTCTTAATATATAACTTTATGGCCAAAGAGGCAAATTAAAGAATTGTATACATTATTTGCCTAAGATAAGGTGTGAAATTGTTAATAGCTAACATTTTTTAGCAATTACCAGGAGCATGGTTCTGAGCTAGAGTTTTATATGAATTAACTCATTAATCTAAATGTCCACCCAATGGAAGAGGTAATTATATATCAACATTTTTTAGATGAAAAATCTGAGGCTTTAGAGAAGTTAAATAACTTGCTCAAAGACACAGATAGTGAATTAGTCAGGTCCGTTTGGTCTTAAAACCCTTGGTCTTAATTACCATGAAATGTCATTTAAAACTCCTCAGCAAATTCTTTCTATTATTTAACAAATATCCATTGAGTGCCTGCTTGGTGTTCGAGTAATAATAGCAGATTAAAACACCACAGCACAGGATAAAATAAGGAATAAAGTCACAATCATACTTTTTGTATTCTAATAACTATCTTCAAAGCCAGTTTCTGAAAGATATTGTGGCATTTGATGGATAAAAGGCTTTTTGAAGGGTCTTTCCAAAAAGACTGGGAATGTAGTAATTTTCTTCCAAAGACATTAAGATTGTTAATTTTGTTTTAGTAGACAGCAATTAAGTGAATCTCACCACTGCAAGTTTGATTGACTGAATTTTTTAAATTTATGAATTTTACCTTTTCATTGCAGTGCACAGTGAAGATAGGGGACCTATAGAATGGAAGAATCCAACTTATGGCAGCAAAATGTTCATAGCGCTTTCTGCTGCTAGGAGAGTAGATCCCCTCTCAGGCTATTTTAGATTGTGTCTTTGCTATTTGTGCTATCATTAACACTCTCCCCTTCTTAATTTTTTTTTTTCCTTTTCATCTTAGATCTTTAGTGTTTCCATGGTGGAAAGGCTGTGAAACTCGACTGGACTGGGAAATTACATTCCTTAGGGAATTCAGAGCACAAGAAGGCTGGAGACCTGGCCAAGGTGATCTTTTGTAAGGTCTGTTGTCTGTTTTCTCACACTGCACAACAGATTTTTGACTGCAATAGCCAGTGGATGTCCACTTGATCTGGGGTTCTACTAGAGTGAATCTTAAACCTAGAGCTTCATTGAGACAACAAGAGTCACAGAGATGACTGCTCCACAACATAGGATGAAAACTGTCTGGTTTCAAATGGGGTTTAACTTAAACTACTTTTGTGGATATTGCATGTATGACAGGCAGATAGGTTCTGATATAAACTTCAGTTTCTCCTTTACTAGTGAATTAATTTGGCTTGCTATGGCTTATAACTTAATCTTTCATAATGGTTTGGGTTTTGCTTTCTTTCTCTGTAGAGCGTCTACTGATCCTATTTTCTTGGTTTTTGTTTGTTTTGTGTTGCATTTTGTGTTATTATATGAAATCTTTTCTTATTTTGCAAATATACTCAAAGTTTATCAACTGAGTTGCTTGAAGGGAAAATACTTCCTTCAATCTTTCTGAAGATGCTTTACTACCAATTATCCCTCACCCTGGAGATCTGTTTGAGTGCCCTGGACTCTGTGTCTTTTGTTTGTCTGAAGTTTTCTCTTTTTAATCTTGATAGTCTGTGTTCTGTTGTGCTGTGGTAATACTTTCCATGTACTGAATGGCTGCCATGTATTACCTCTCACTTTCATAGTAATCTTGCATAGTGGTATGACTGTCTCCATTTTATAAATGAAAAACTAAGACTCCGAGAAATTCAGTGACTTTTCTAAGGTCACACATCAGGATTTAAATGTTTATCTATCTAATTTTAAAACTCAGAGTGACTGAAAAGATATTTATCCATTTCCCATTGTAGTGAGAAAAGTAACTATTAGAACGGAAGGAAATATATAATAGTCATAAGGCATGGGGCTCTGCAGTTGGATTGCTTGGCCTCAAACCCTGACTCCACCTTTATTGTCAAATTAATTTTGAATAAGTTACTTGAACTTTCTCAGACATAGTTTCCTCATCTGTAGAATGGACATAATTATATTAGCTAACTTTCTGGGGTATTGTGAGGACTAAATGTGTATCACTGTTTGGGACAGTAGCTGGCATGTGGGAAGAGTTCAATACATGCTAGCTGCTATTACTATTGTTGTTATTACTATTTCCTAATTGAGAAGTAGTTCACTAAACATAAGTATTGGTGTCATGATGTTTACTCTGAAACATCAGTGAAAGTCCTTCATGACTTCAGGAGTTCAGAGGTTTGAGTGTAACCATTTCATACCCACTGTCACGTGAGGCCATATCTATGCTGGAAAGAAGGGATTTTTTTTTTTAATGAGTGCTTTCCAACCTCTGGTAATATTACCCCTTTTTTTCTGTCCTGACTCTGCTCTTAAATATGAAATGAATATTCACCAATTACCACACAATGCATGAAGTAGCCTCATCCTATAAAACCCTGTTCCTGGAAAACAACTTTGGCTTGGCTTTGGTGATTCTAAATGTGAGGATTAGAGTCCAAAGTTGACTCCCTGGAAAGGCTGACCAGACAGCAGTTAACAAAGAACCCTCCAGCAGGAAGGATTCCCGGACAAGCTGGGCAGGATCAGGGCTCTCACTTCCCATAAATCTCCCAGCAGTCATTGCCCTTCTTTCTGGGAACCATCACCACTGCTTTCCATTTTCTCTCCCTCCCTTCCTCTCCTCTCTCCCATCCTCTTTTCTTTCCTTCTATTAGGGAATTAAAGCAGACATTAAAACCAAATACAAAACTAACCCTTTGGTATGCCCTGTGTCTTTTAATACTATGTGTGCCATATGTATACAAACTTGGCAAGTTAGGATTTCAAGGGTAGGGACTGTATCTGATCCTGCTCTGGATGATTCCTAAAACACCAAAAGCTTCACACTCTACCAAGGCCACAGAGTCACTGAGGAGAGTCATGTTCTCAAAACAAACAAACAAATACATATTCATGGGTGTTAATCTTACTCAGTGCTCTATGGCAATGGCCATAATACCTCAGGTATATTTGGAGAAAAATTATATTGAAATAATAACCAAAAAAGTAATGAAAAAGTCAGCCTTCAGTGTTGGGTGTAAGGATGACCTCTGCAAAAGGAAGAGAAGGAAACCTGGGTGCCCTGACCAACACTCTCCCCTCTGCTTTGCTGTACGAGGTCTATTAAATACACAGTGGTCTTAACTACCTAAAGTAGTGAGGTTGATCCTAAACTGTCCTTTTTTGAATTGAGTATTTCATGGTGTTTGTCTACCCTGGAACATTCCTTACCTTGGTGAGGTGAGTCAGGCTTTTCCAGTTCTCTATTTAGCTCATTAACTGAATTGTCCCTCTGCCAGTGGTTTCCAAGCACAGGTCTGTGACAAAATTTCACTCATATGAGGTAAAATGAAAAAAATAAGGATAATGTAGGGACTTTTTCTTAGGGCTAAATTTATTTAATTGAAAGGAAGACCATTTACTCTGAGATTATGTAATTCCTATATTTTTGTGACAAAGAGGTCTTTCTTTTATGAAAAGATCCACAAAAGAGGAAAATTGGGCAATCATGGCCTTAGATTTCGAGAAATGTGAAATGGAAAAACTTCTCTAGGCCACACATGGTGTGCGTGTGTGTGTGTGTGTGTGTGTGTGTGTGTCTTTATGGCCAGGCATCCACCTCAAGGGACCATGTGACTGGACAGTCCCTAAAGGAGGCTTCTAATGGGGGACTCGGTGGGGAATATCAGCATCAGGCAGATGGTTGTTGAAGCAGAGGAGTTCCTGAAACAGAAGGGGCAGCTATTCCATCCTTACAAACAAACCTTTAATCTTCACATTGCCCTTTTGGGATATATTTTCTTCCTCTGAACTGCATTTGGTGTCCTTTTTAGCCTGATTTCACCTGAATAAAATTGTTCCCTAGGGATAGTCAGTAACTTAAAACAGGAAATGAATGAAAAAAAATGCTGTAATGATGTTCCTAATAATAATGGTACTTTAAATAAACATCATGGCTCAAATTTTCTAGAAAACAGAATGCACAGTAAGGCTTGATTGATGATGCTTTATTGGGAAGTGCAATCTCAGGATAGCAAAAAAAGAGATAAAAAAGAAGTGCTTTCACATACATAGTACATTTAATCATCTCAACAGAAATGAAACAAGTTAGTAATCTAATCGAAATTTTGAGAAGCTGCTTTTAAATGCCATTTTTGGATGTCCTTAGTGTTTACATGATAAATAAGTGAGTGATTGTGCTCAGAAGGGTGAATGACTGGCTCAGGTTTAATGTGGTTGGGGAGTGGTAGAGCTGGATTCAAAGTCAGGCTTAACTCCTGAGCTGATGGGCTTTCATCATTCCTGCATATTGGCAGCACAGGGCATTTAGAAGAATATCTGGGGACAAGGATTATTATTCCATTTTTGGAGAAGGAGGAAATAGGTGCATGGGAGAGCCCAGTAACCTGTCTAAAAACAAACTAGCAAACTGAATCCAACAATGTAGAAAAGAATTATACGCTCTGACCAAGTGAGATTTATTCCATGCATGCAAGGCTGATCCAACATTGGAAAATCAATTAATGTAATCCATTATATCAACAGGCTAAAGGAGAAGAATCAAATGATCATAATAGATGCAAAGAACGCATTTGACAAAATCCAACACACGTTCTTGATTTAAAAACTCTCAGTAAACTACGAATAGAGGAGAACTTCCTCATCTTGATAAAGAACATCTCCAAAAAACCTACAGCAGACATTGTATTTAGCGGCAAGAAACTAGAAGATTTCCCACTAAGATTAGCAATGAGGCAAGGATGTCCCCCTCTCACCACTTTCTTTTAACATTGTACTGGAAGTCCTAACTAATGCATTAAGACAAAAAGGAAATAAGAGGTATACAGATTGGGAAAGAAGAAATAAAACTGTCTTTGTTTGCAGGTGACATGATTGTCCATGTAGAAAATCCAAAAGAATCGACAAAAAACGCCTGAAACTAATAAGCAGTTATAGTAAGGTTGTAGAATACAAAATTAATATACAAAAGTCAATTGCTTTGACTTGAACCACCAATGAACAAGTGGAATTTAAAATTAAAAACACAGTACCATTTACATTAGCGCCCCCAATAAAATACAAAAATTAACTAAAAATGGATCAGAGTCCTAAATGTAAAACTCAAGACTATAAAACTCCTAGAAGATAACATAGGAGAAAATCTAGATGATCTTGGATTTGGCTATGATTTTTTAGATATAATACCAGGTACATGATTCGTGAAAGAAAAAATTGATCAGTTCAATTTTTCTGTGAACCTAAAACTGTCCTAAAAATTAAAGTCCGTTAGAAAAACTGTAACAGACAGTGAGTGGGTGGGTATGAGATTAAAATAAGAGTAGCAAATGCCTAGAGAGGGCACTGGACAGGACCATGGAGAATTGCCTCTAGACCCTGCTCTGCACCTGGTCAGCAGTACCTTGGGAAAGGAGCAACCTCCCTCGGCTTCACTTTCTCATATGAAAAATGTGGCAGGTGGAATAGGTGACCTCTAAGGACGCTTTACACCTCCCACTTGCTCAGTTTTGGAACAAAGCCATCAAGTCTACTCTTGGGGAGCTCAAGTAGATGGTGGGATTCCTAAGAAGCTGAACAGGTCCTCTTGCCCCAGATTATCGCCTTTACCACCTGATGTGTCCAGTATGAGACACTCATTTTTTTTTTTTATTTTATAAAGCCCATCTCCTGGCACATATTAAAATACAGATTAATCCTAGCCTTAAGCCTGCTCCCTAATACAGTTACCCTTAGGAACTATTATATCTTAAGGCACAAGGTTAATTAGCATGTAATTTTTCAGGGCAGGGGAGTCAGAGCAAAATCTGGTATATTATCAGGTGTCCGATTTATTTGTTAAGTAAATGAGTGGATGTATCACTAATTGTGAAGAGGAATGCAGTGGTAAGAAGAGCTGTAGGTGTACAGAACTATGTTAGGGCCATGGAAGGAGGGATGGGCCCTAGAACAGGGTGTAAGGAGAGAAACTCCAAAGATAGACTTGCCTACTTCACGCCTATGCCTGAGACTTGCCCTGGGAACCCATTCCATCCCCATTCTTTATCAATCATTCATTTATTAAGCAACTACTATATGCCAGAGACTGCACTCAGCATCAGGAATTCGTTGGTGAGTGAACAAGAGGGACTGGGCTCTTCCTCACAGAGCTATTTGACTGGTTCCTCACTAAATGCCCAGACAGCAGAGTGGATGCCAGGCTTCCACCCAGTTTCCGACTCTTTCTGATATCCTTATATAGTCACACCAAATTCAAGAAAGTGTTTAAATGCCTCTTTCATCCGACTTACCAACCTTTATTGCTTTGAAGACTAGCTAAAGGAAAAACTTTTTCTTGGTTTCCCTACTGTGAATTAATGCTGCCCCCTTCTGGAACATTGACAGAAGTATACAAGACTGACAGCAGTGAACTCTCGTACAGTTCACAGAAAGTCAGGGTTAAAAAGGACTTTAGTTAAATCTCATTGTTTTATCAATAGGGAATTTGATGGTTGGGAAAGTCAACTTGCCTGCCCATATCTTGGGAGAGAAGAGAGTAACAACAGGGAATGAAGGAGGGGACTGAAACCTGTGCTTCCAGACTCTTAGCTCATGGTAACTCCTTTCAAGTTCACTAGACTGGGGACGTGGTTATAGATGTTTCTATTGCTCCTACGTATGTACTTAACCACGCATTTCCACTTAACTTTCCATCACATTTAGTCCATGCTTTCCTCTCTTCCCTATTCTCCCTTCCATAGCATAGTGGTGGTAAGGCTCACCTTGAGGACTCAAAGCAGGTTAAGAGCTGTCTCAACCAGTCTCTCTGTCTGTGTATCTTCTGAATTTTTGTCTGTCTGTCTGATATCGTCTACAGATTTTTGAACAAGGGAGGTTAAAGTCCACTCCTTATTTCTGAAGTTAGGTCTGTAGGAACAAACTTCACATGGTCTTCTTGTCTACTCAGGTAATCATTCGGCAAACATTTGTTGGCTACGTAACATGTATTAGATGTTGTGAAAACAAAAACAAAGAAAACAAGCTCCCTGTTCTCCAGGAGTTATCATTTATCTCCAGGAAGACAGAAAAATAAACAAATGGTCAGAGGCAGCAGCCTGATGAGGGCCCTCAAAGAGGACTTCTCAGAGAATGGAAGGAGGCGTCTAACTCAGACTGAAGGAGGGAGGAGGCCTCCTAGAGGTAGTGGTGCCTTACCTTCCAGAATTTTGAGGATTGCATGTAAAATAAAGGGGGGTACAAATGTCAAACTACAAGCAAAGTTTCATAGACATTCCTATTCAATGCTTGACCCCTTGAGAGGCCTCAGAGATTTGTGAATCTCAAAATAGCTACTCAGTGATCACTGAAATTCAAGGCTATAAACATCTGACATAATGTATGAGAACCAAATTTTATATGTCAAATAAATCATTCAAGAATATCACTTTTAAAGAAATTGTGATAGGATCTAATTTTCTTTCCATCTACTTCTGTAGTTGATATTCATGTCTTTATACAGGTTAAATAAGTCCATGGTTTGGGACTTGTGATTAGCAAACTCTGTAGGCTGTCCAGTAAAGAAAAAGTCAAAATAAAACTAGAAAAAGACCTAAAAATGGGCATGAAAATCAATGAACTTGATGCTTACAAAGTGTTCTGAGAAGGAAGGCTATTTATCTGTATTAACAATGCCTCAAAGTCTGTTTTAGTGTATTATAGTGAAATCCAAATTTAATTTTAAAAATTTGATTAGTTAATTCCTGAATGGACTTTAGGCAAGATCCAGACACAGGGCTACCTCTAGCCCATATGGTGCCTTTGTGCAGATTAGAAATGGTGCTCCCTCTGTGTGGGTGTAGCCCCACAGGCAGTAGACTTGGTGAACAGAATGTGGGTGGATCTCAGCCTTCTCTTGCCCTTTAGTCTGGTCTCCTTGTGTGGTGAACAGCCTGCCCAAGTATGTGCAGATGCCCTGGCAGGATACCTCAACAGTAAAATGGAGCTCACACCTGTTTTGTGTACCTCACACAGTGGCTGCAAGGATCTCCTGAAAAAATGTATATACATACATACGTCATGCACACATACATAAGCTGTGTTATACAAAATCTAATGCTCCATGTTTGGAAGACAGATTGTTATATCAACAATCAGAGAGACTCTCATTAGGGAGGCTCAGAAGAGAAGAATTTGTAGTTGCTAATTAGACATTTGCTGTAAATGTCATCCAGAATGGCCTGAAGTTGTCCATGTTCTATGCAGCACAACAACATCGATTTCTTGGAATCCTTCTCTTGTTTGTGGCCAAAATTCTACAAGCAAAGCCACAGCCTTTTCAGAGGATTCTGAATCCTGTTGCCTGCATTCACAGGTGGCTATAGGCAGAGGACTCTGCTGGCAGCTGATGGCAGCAGATGCTGAGAGCCATCACGGATCCATTAAGCACACCAGAGGTATCAGCTGAGCCCAGGCTCTCCCTTTTGTATTCCTTCTCTTCCAAAACCTTTACTATTTCTTCTAGAAGAACTAACTCAACATTTATCTGTTTCAATAGGTTTTAAGTTTCATAGTTTAGTTTAATTTAGGAAAATTCAAATTATTGTGGTAAAGTAATTAATTTTTTTACCCCTGAGGGCAAAGCCAAAGGATATACTAATCTTATACCTACACATGCACACACACACACACACACACACTCACACACACTCATTCACTCAAACATCCTCCCACCTTAGGGTCTGTGAACTTACAATGTTTCTGCCTAGAATGCTCTTCTCTGCATATCCACATGAATAACCCTTCCCCTCCTTTAAGTCTCTGTGGTTTGATTTAATGAGGTTGATGTGCAATAAATATTTATTGAATTAAATTGAACAGTAAAGGTGATGGGAATCATTGACCCCTAAGGTTATTTTGAACTTAGTATTCTTTTGGAAAATTACTTGAAAATGTCTGTCTGTAATTATGCCTTCTATTTAAGGCTGATGTTTATTATATTTAATTATTCATATGTAGCTTTAAATGAGCTTATCAGTACTTTTTCCAAATACTTATGCTCACCAATAATCTGGCAGACAAGCCAACTCCCACACTTGGTATTAACTTCTAGAGTCCCCAGGTGTGTATGTGTGTATGTAAGAATTTCTGAAAACCTTGAGGGCACCCAAGGCACTAGGATAGAATTGTAAGATGAAAGAGGTAAATGCGGCCATAGATGGAGAGTGACCTTGAACTGAGGCTTTGGACAGCTATTCCTTTTATAGTCTTGAAGTACTGCTTTCTCATATACCTCATACTCTTGAATTATCCCCTGATCCCAACTCTTGCCAAAGAAATCTTCAGAATTACTTGGAATGACCAAATCATTGTGGAAATCATGTTTTAAAAAGGCAAACATGAAAATTTTAGCACTGGATTTCAAGTTTACATAGATAATTTCTCAAGTCGTTAGTAGACCATAATCTGGTTTCAAAGCCTATAGCTACATTCTAGGATATCTGCATTTTTAAAACAAATTGCTTTTTTATTTGATTTTTCTGACAATATAGCTTTATCATTATGAGTCTAATCACATTATCTGAGTCATATCTCAGATTTACCACTTACCAGTAGTGTGACTTTAGGCAAGTTATGTAACTTCTCTGAGTCTCAGGTTTTCATCTGTAAATTTTTTTAAGTCATGTTTAATGTTTAATTATGTTTAAAGATGATCTGAGAGGCTGGAAGGACTTTGGGACAGTAGCAGGAAGAAAGCAAGGCCCAAATATTCTGGCTCCTGATGCTGAAATGCTCTGCAGGATCCCAAGGCAGAGCAGGGAGCAGGTTCCTGTCCCTCATTCAGAGAAGGAGACAGGAGCAGAAGTCTTGCTCCAGCCTTCCTCACAAGGGGGAATGTCTTTCTAGGCTGCCTCAGAATGCCCAGCTCTGCCTACCTGGAGAATGCAATAGAGAATGACAGATTTGTTAGAGCTTAGTGATCCTGGTGGGCAGGAGGAATGGATCAGGAGAGAGCTTACTAGAGCTGTCACCACCAAAAGATATAACAGGATTACTTCCTCGAGTTATTGAAAAGAGTTAATGAGATTGCATTGTAAAGTGTCTAGCACAATGCCTGGCATGAAACAAAAACTTAATAAATGTTAGCTATAATTATATATTAGGATAGGATGTGTTAAATGTTTCTTCTGCAATGCTTCTTTGCATTACCTTTCTATCTATAAGGGTTACTTAGCAATCCTGTTGAAACTACTTCCTTTGTAGATCACTGGAGGAGGGTTGTGGAGACTGTGATGTTGATGATTAGACTGCCAGATTCTTATCTTAACATGTGGTGAACTGTGCCAGAATCTCAATGCATTGTTTGAAACTAGACCAAATCTTGCCACCACATGCTACCACTGTCTGCCATGATGAACTGCATATGACTCCTGATGTCCTTGTAATTCATTTTCTTCCTCTCATTTGCTGTTTTCCTTCTCAGAGTATCATTTATTCAAAGTGAAGAGAGAACCAACATTTGTATGGGACCTACTCTATGCTGGAAATTGAGTTAGTCACTTGAGTTCACCACAACCCTTTTTAATCCCCATTTTACAAATGAGAAGTTGAGGCGGAGAGGTTAAATGACTTTCTCAAAGTTGTACAGTTATTAAATGACCAATTGGAGATTCCATTCCTGGTCTTCCTTGATCTAAAGCCCTCTACTCTTTGGAAATAAAAAGGCTGACCCTTAAAGGGCCAAAAGAGAGGATTTTACTCTCAATTCCAAGACCGTTACTCCTACTCCAAAATACTCTCCATATCTTCTACTTATCATAACCCTACATGTTTTTCAGGTGTTAGCACAATGCCACATTGTCCATCTTCCTACCAAGGAATCACATTGCAAAACTGTTGAGCATCTAACACTGTGTAACGCAACACATTAGGAGCATGTGTTATTATGTGGATAATACTGTTCTAGGTACTGATGAAAAAGAAATAAGACATATAAAGCAAGCAAGATTTCTTATGGAAAAAAAAATCTCCAAAGTTACCTATGGTCACTACTCCTTTGATTTATAATACCAATAGACTGACAAAGGGAAGAAAAATATACAAAAATTATTCAGTATCTGTTTTGGGACCAGCCCTATGGTAAGTGCACTGCATATATTGACTCTTTTAAGTTCTCTAACTGAGGTGAGCCGAATCACAGGAGAAGCGCATCGTATGCATAACTGTGCACCTTTGGGACTACTGCATGGTCCGGGGAATTGAGTGGCTATATGTATGCAAACATACACTCTTACTAGTGAAATTGATCTCTCATCAAATGGAAGGGGATTGCAAACAAGACCTCCGTACATGAACAATGTTCAAAGTTTTGAGAAAACCCTACTTATTTACTCAGAGAAAGTGAAGTTTTTAAAAATCATGTCCACATTTGCCTTTCATTTTTCCCTAAAAAGTTTTTCTATTCTACCAGGCAACTGCATTTTGCTTTGTATGGATCACTCTGTCACTGCCATAAAATGTTAAGAAACAGTTATAAACTGATCAGGTTTGCCAGTTAGTCAGTCAGTCCTTTTGAATTCCCATTTTGTGCTGATGAACACAATCTTGCTGATTTTATAGTCATAGAACAGTAATACTACCTTATAAAAAGTTCTCTCCTAGGGAGAGACCATGGCTGAAGTCATTGAGAAGGAGAAGAGAGCGTAGAATCTAAGGTTCCATTGTCTGGGAGCTTCTTGAAATGGAAAAGTATGAGAAGGGAACTAGGAGGGCAAAGGGATGTCACTCAGGGTTTGCTGCTGGACCAGGACCTGTGATTCTGGATTCCCTCTTCTCTTGGGTACCCTATACACTTAGGCTCTGGAATTACCAATCTTGGCTCAACTATATGAAATAATAGTTAAGAGCATGGGTTTTGGAGCCAGAAACTTGGGTTTTAATTGTAATTTTTCACTTGCTAACTATATGACTTTGGACAGTTACTCTTTCTAAGCTTCAGTATTCTCATAGTTAAATTGTGGAAAAATGCCTGCTTCAAAAGAATGCCCTGAAGCTTAATATACTTAATATTTATCTATGTTTATCTAACAGGCACTGTACAATATCCAGGAGAAGCTGTAAATAAGACAGGTAAGAATCTAGAACTCATGTAGCTTGTTAGAGGAATAATCATATGTTGAGCAAACAACTAATTACAAAATGGGAAGACCTGCAAAGGAAGATTATAGAGCCCATGTGAGCAGGCAACAGGGGAACTGTACGTAGACTGGAGAAGTGCATTTAAGCCAAGGCCCTGAAGTTTTGCAATGAGCAGAGGAAACATGTCTCAGGAAAAGGTAAAGGGAATAGCAAGAGCTAAGACTCTGTGATAGGAACGACCACAGTGCACTCCAAGAACTGAAAGAAAGCCTGAAATGTGTTCAATAACCTGATTATACAACAACTCTATCTGAGGGTAATGAGAGGTATGAAGGGATTTTTAAGCAAAGGAATGACAGGATCTGAACTGCCTTTTCTTTTTTTAAATAATCTTAAAATTTTGAAATGGTCACAAACTTTCAGAAAAGTTATAGGTATAGGAAAGAAACCTGTTTATTTTTTTTCTGGAACCATTCGAATGTAATTTGGCGACCTGTGGTTCTCTTACCTCAAATACATTTACTGTGTATTTTCTACAAACAAGATATTCTCCTACATAACCACAATACAGTGATCAGAATCAGGAAATTAATATTGATACATTACTACCAAGTAATCCTCAAAACCCAATCGAGTTTCATCAGTTGTCCCAATAATGTCCTATAGTGAAAAGATCAAAGTCAGAATCCTACTAAATTCTATGATTTACTTGTCATATCTCTTTAGATTTTTTTCAATTGGAGCAGGTCCTTACTATTTCCTTGAATTTCATGACTTTGAGCCTTTTGAAGATTGCAGGCCAGTTATTTTATAGAATGTTTTTGAGTTTAGTTTGTTTAATGTTTGCTCATGATTAGATTCAGGTTATGCACCTTTGGCAGGAATGTCAAAAGATGCTGGATTCTCATTGCGTCCTATCACATGTCACATGATGTTAATTTGTCCCATTTCTTTTTTTCAGTTATTTTATTGAAATCATAAAGGTTTATAACATTGTATAATTTCGAGTGTATATTATTATTTATCAATTCCTGTGTAGACTGCATCGTGGTCAACACCAGTAGTCTGATTTTTATCCATCACCATACATAGGTACCCCTTTTCCCCTTTCATCCACCCCTTAGCCCCCTTCCCCTCTGGTAACCACTAATCTGTTCTCTTTATCCACGTGTTTGTTTATCTTCCACATATGAGTAAAATCGTACAGTATTTGTCTTTCTCTGTCTGGCTTATTTTGCTTAACATCATACCCTCGAGGTCCATCCATGTTGTTGCAAATGGGATGATTTTGTCTTTTTATGGCTGAGTATTCCATTGTGTGTATATATATATGTATATATACACCACATCTTTGTCCATTCATCTATAGGAGGGCACTTGAGTTGCTTCCATGGCTTGGCTATTGTGAATAATGCTGCAATGAACATAGGGGTACATAAATCTTTTTGAATAGTTGATTTCAAGATCTTTGGATAAATACCCAGTAGTCGGATAGCTGGATAGTATGGTATTTCTATTTTTAATTTTTTGAGAAATCTCTATGCTGTTTTCCATAGTGGCTGCACCAGTTTGCATTCCCACCAGCAGTGTATGAGTGTTCCCTTTCCTCCAGTCTCTCCAACGTTTGTTATTTTTTGTCTTGGTAATTATAGCCATTCTCACAGGGGTCAGGTAATACCTCATTGTAGTTTTGACTTGCATTTCCTTAATAATTAGTGATGTTGAACATCTTTTCATGTATCTGTTGGCCATCTGTATATCTTCTTTGGAAAAATGTATGTTCATATCCATCCTCTGCCCTTTTTTTGATCAGGTTGTTTGGTTTTTTTTGTTGTAAGTTGTATGAGTTCTGTATATATTTTGGAAATTAAAACCCCTTGTTGGATATATGATTTGCAAATATTTTCTCCCAGTTGGTGGATTGTCTTTTCATTTTGTTCCTGGTTTCCTTTGCCTTCCTTTTTAGTCTGATGTAGTCCCATTTGTTAATGTTTTCTTTTGTTTCCCATCCCTGAGTAGACATGGTATTCGAAAGGATGCTGCTGAGACTGATATCAATGAGTGTACTGCCTATATTTTCTTCTAGGAATTTTATGGTTTCAGGTCTTACATTCAAGTCTTTAATCTATTTTGAGTTAATTTTTGTGTATGGTGCAAGACAATGACCTACTTTCATTCTTCTGCATATGACTGTCCAGTTTTCCCAGCACCATTTATTGAAAAGACTTTCCTTTCTCCATTGTATGTTCTTGGCTACTTTGTCAAAGATTAACTGGCCATAGATGTGTGGTTTTATTTCTGGGCTTTCAATTCTATTCCACTGATCTGTATGTCTGTTTTTGTGCCAGTACCATGCTGTTTTGATTACTATAGATTTGTAGTATATTTTGAAGTCAGGGATTGTGATGCCTCCAGGTTTGTTCTTTTTTCTCAGGATTTCTTTGGCTATTCAAGGTCTTTTTTTTTTGTTCCATATAAATTTGAGGATTCTTTTTCTATTTCCATGAAGAATGTCATTGGGATTCTGGTTGAGATTGCATTGAATCTGTGGATTGCTTTAGGTAATATGGACATTTTAACTATGTTTATTCTTCCAATCCATGAGCATGGAATGTCTTTCCATTTCTTTGTATTTTCTTCAATTTCTTTCAATAATATCTTATAGTTTTCAGTGTATGGGCCTTTCACCTCTTTGGTCAAATTTATTCCTAGATATTTTATTCTTTTTGTTGCCATTATAAATGGGATTGTATTCTTGACTTCTCTTTCTGCTAGTTCATTGTTAGAGTATAGAAATGCAACTGATTTTTGTAAGTAGATTTTGTACCATGCAGCTTTGCTGTAGTTGTTGACTATTTCTAAGTTTTCTGATGGATTCTTTAGAGTTTTCTGTGTAGAGAATCATGTCTTCTGCAAACAGTGAGAGTTTCTTTTTTTCTTTTCCAATTTGGATTCCTTTTAAATCCAAATTGGAAAGGAAGAAATGAAACTCTCACTGTTTCATTGGAAAGGAAGAAATGAAACTCTCACTGTTTCTTTTTCTTGCCTATTTCTTGCCTATTTCTTTTTCTTGCCTATTTGCTCTGGCCAAACCTCCAGTACTATGTTAAGTGGTGAGAGTGGGCACCCTTGTCTTATTCCTGTTCTCAGAGGGGTGGCTTTTAGTTTTTCACCATTAAGTATGGTGTCGACTGTGAGTTTGTCATATATGGCCTTTGTTATGTTGAGGTACTTTCCTTCAAAACCCATTTTACTGAGGGTTTTTTATCATAAATGGATGTTGGATCTTGTCAAATGCTTTCTCTGCGTCTATTGAGATGATCATGTGATTTTTATTCCTCATTTTGTTAATGTGGTGTATCACACTGATTGATTTGCAGATGTTGAACCATCCCAGCATCCCTGGTATAAATCCCACCCGATCATGGTATATGATCCTTTTAATGTATTGCTGTTTTGGGTTTGTTAATATTTTGTTGAGGATTTTTGCATTGATGTTCATCAGTGATATTGGCCTATAATTTTCCTTCTTTGTGCTGTCCTTGCCTGGTTTTGGTGTCAGGGTAATGTTGGCCTCATAGAATGAGTTAGGAAGCATTCTGTCCTCTTCAATTTTTTGGACTATTTTGAGAATATAGGTATTAAATCTTTGAATGTTTGGTAGAGTTCTGTAGAGAAGCCATCTGGTCCTGGACTTTTGTTTTTTGGGAGGTTTTTGATGACTATTTCAATCTCTTTACTTGTGATTGGTCTATTCAGATTCTCTATTTCTTGATTCAGTTTTGGGAGGTTGTATGAGTCTAAGAATTTATCCATTTCTTCCAGGTTATCCAATTTGTGGGCATACGGTTTTTAATAGTATTCTCTCATAATCCTTTGTATTTCTGCAGTATCTGTTATAATTTCTCCTCTTTCATTTCTAATTTTATTTATTTGAGCCTTCTCTCTTTTTTTCTTAGTGAGTCTGGCCAAGGGTTTGTTAATTTTATTTATCTTCTCAAAGAAACAGCTCTTTTCATTGGTCCTTTCTACTGTTTTTTTTTTAGTCTCTATTTCATTTATTTCTGCTCTAATTTTTATTATTTCTCTCCTTCTGCTGACTTTGGGTTTTGTTTGTTGTTCTTTTTCTAGTTCTGTTAGGTGTGGTTTAAGGTTACTTATTTGAGATTTTTCTTGTTTGTTGGGGTGGGCCTGTATTGTTATAAATTTTCCTCTTATATCTGCTTTTGCTGCATCCCACAATAGTTGATATGTTGTATTTTCATTTTTCTCCAGGTATTTTTTTATTTCTCCTTTGATTTATTCATCGATCCAATGGTTGTTCAGTAGCAGGTTGTTTAGTCTCCACATATTTGTGACCTTTCCAGCTTTTTTCTTGTTAGTTGATTTCTAGTTTCATACCATTGTGGTCAGAAAAGATGCTTGATATGATTTCAGTCTTCTTAAATTTATTGAGGCTTCCCTTATTTCCCAACATATAGTCTATATTTAAGAATCTTCCATGTGCACTTGAGAAGAATGTGTATTCTGCTGGTTTTCAATGGAATGTTCTCTATACATCTATTAAGTCCATATGATCAAGTGTTTCATTTAAATCCACTATTTCCTTGTTGACTTTCTGTTTGGATCATCTATCCCCTGATGTAAGTGGGGTGTTGAAGTTCCCTACTATTACTGTGTTACTGTTAATTTCTCCCATTAGGTCTCTTAATAGTTGCTTTATATACTTTGGTGCTCCTGTGTTAGGTGCATATATATTTATAAGTGTTGTGTCCTCTTGGTGGACAGTCCCTTTTATCGTTATATACTACACCTCTTTGTCTCTCATTGTCTTTTTTATCTTGAAGTCTGCTTTATCTGATATGATTATGGCAGCACCTGCTTTCTTCTGTTTGCCAGTTGCTTAGAGTATCAATGTCTGTCCCTTCACTCTATCACTCTGAGCCTATGTTTGTCTTTAGACCTGAGATGTGTTTCCTGCAGGGAGTGTATTGTTGGGTCTTGTTTTCTAATCCATCCAGCCACTCTGTGTCTTTTGATTGGAGAATTCAATCCATTTACATTTAGAGTGATTATTGGTATATGAGGGCTTAATACTGCCATTCTCTCTCTTGTTTTCTGGTTGTTCTATAGTTCCATTTTTTTCTCTTGCTTTCTATTTCTGACTGCCATTTCAATTTGGTAGTTTTCTGTGGATATTTTCTCAGTTTTCTCCTTTTTTATGAATTGTGGCTCTGCTCTGATTTTTTGTTTAGTGATTACCATGAGGTTTGTATGAAAGATCTCGTAGATGAGACAGTCCATTTTCTGATAGCCTCTTATCTCCATTAGCCTAAGCAGGTCCCATCCCTTTCCTCTTCCCCCTCTAAGTTATTATTGTCACAAATTATTCTGTTTTGTGTTGTGAGTTTGTGATTAAGTTGAAGTGTTTATTATTACTTTTTGATGCTTTCCTTCCCTTTATCTTTTAAGTTACAATTAAGTATTTGTTACCCTGTTCTGAAAGAGAGCTGCAGTTTTCTGATTTTGTCAGTCTATTTATCTCCTTGCTCAAAGCTTTGTAGACCTTTGTCTTTTTGTTTTAGGTATTAGGGCATCCTTAATCATTTCTTGTAGGGGAGGTCTAGTGGTGATGAACTCCCTCAGCTTTTGTTTATCTAGGAAGGTTTTATTTTTCCATCATATCTAAAGGATAGTTTTGCTAGATAGAGCATTCTTGGCTGAAAGCTTTTGTCTTTCAGTATTTTAAATATATCATTCCATTCTCTCCTAGCCTGTAAGGTTTCTGCCAAAAAAATCCACTAAAAGCCTGGTAGGGGTTCCTTTGTAGGTTATTTTCTTCTGCCATTCTGCCCTTAATATTTTTTCTTTGTCATTGACTTTTGCCAGTTTTACTATTATGTGTTTTAGAGATGGTCCTTTAGCATTGATGTAATTACAAGTTCTATTGGCTTCATGAATTTGTAAGTCTGGTTCCTTCCCCAGGTTTGGGAAGTTTTCAGCTATTATTTCTTTGAATAAGCTTTCTGCTCCTTTCTCCCTCTATTCTTCCTCTGGAATACCTATAATCCTTATGCTGCTTTTTCTAATTGAGTTGGATATTTCTCGAAGAATTTCTTCATTTTTTAAAGTCTTAGTTCTCTCTCCTCCTCCACCTGAAGCATTTGTATATTTCTATCCTATAACTCACTAATTCTTTCCTCCATAACATCAGTTCCATTTTTTAAGGATTCCAGATTATTTTTTATCTCATTAATTTTGTTCATATCCAGAATTTCTGATTTTTTTTGTAGTTTGATTCTCTTAGGTGAATTCATGAAGCCATTAGAACTCCTAATTCCTTCTTCTCTTTAATTTTACTCCTGAGCTCATTGAACTGTCTTTCTGAGTTTTCTTTTAGCTCACTGAGTTTCTTTGTGACAGCTATTTTGAAGTCTCTCTCATTTAGATTGTAAATTTCTATAACTTCAGAGTTGGTTTCTGGAGATTTGTCATCTCTGAATTGTTGCTGTAGTTTCTCTTGCTGTTTGATGAACTAATCTTTTGCTGGGACATTTGTGGTAGTATCAGGTCACAGAGTCCACCTGCAATCACTAGGGAGAAGCAGGAGCTGTGTTTCTGATCTCACCCCATCTGCTGGAATTTGTGTGGGTACAGTGGATGATCCCACCCACCAGGAAAACACTCACACATGGACTCAGGACTTCCCCCATGCTGAGGTGCATTCCCACTTGTGGAGCTGCAGTGGTACTGTGAGCATTCGGCTGGGAAAGCTTTCACATGCATGTATATCTGCCATCACCTCTTCTTACAGTTTTGCTGGCTGTGCCAGCCTCTGTGCTTGGTGGGTGGGGCTTCTTCATGGGGTCCAAGCCTGGACCACTCGTTGGGACTGCAGTGGCAGAGTGGGTTCTCCCACGAACCAGGAAAGCTTTCACTTGCGGACCCTGGGCTGCCACCACCTCTTCCCACAGTTGTGCCCAAGTATGCTTCCACTTTTGGGGCAGCAGCAGTACTATGGGTGCTTGTGCCAGCCAGGAAGGCATTCATGTGTGTGCACAGGGCTGCTGGGAAAGGGAGGGTTGTACTCACTTATCTCCACCACTTCCCAGGGGGCCAGTCCATCCATCTTCAGGTGTACAACTGCATGGGTCTCTCAGGTGTCCTATTGTGCTGTGTGGTTATCCTCCATTGGCCAATGAATGACCATTTAGTTGTAGTTCAAAGGTGGAGAGATAAAGGGAACAGCTCACTCCACCATGTTGCTGACATTACTCTCAATTTGCCCCATATCTAATGATATTCACTTTGATCACTTTGATTCAGGTAGTGTCTGCCAGTCTTCTTAACTCTAAAGTTATTATTTTCCCCTTGTAATGAATAAATATTTTATGGGAGATATTTGGAAACTATATAAATATCTCATTCCTTATCAAAATATCTATTGATTCATTTATTAATTTATATCTCTATTAACTTATAGTTTCCTGCCTTATTCAATGGGTTATAATGTGTTAATATTTTTATTTAGATGCTCAAATTGCCCCTCTTCCCAATTTAGGCATGGGATCCCCTTCAAGTAAGCTTTTGAGTCCTTTTGACATGTCCCCTTCATTCTTTGAATACTTGCTTGCTTTCTCGAGCAAAGGTGCCTCTTGTACATTCCTTCACCCAGTGCTGAAATCAGGCATTTCCCCAGGGATCCTAGATCTTTTTTAGTAGACAATAGTATTTGGAAACCAAGATATGGGCACTTGGAGTGCTCAATATGCTACTGGGATGTCACTGTTCCAGCCCTCACAGTGACAGATCTAGTAGTGAACGTGTGTGTGTGTGTGTGTAAATGAAACTTGTGGTGTTGGACTGGAACTAGAGGTCAATGTGAACTCATTATTTTTAATACATATATAGATTGAGAAATAAATAAATGTTTGTGTGTGTGCATGCATGCATATACATGCATTCTTGTTTTCTCCCTTTCAATAGTGATAAAACTGGTTCTAAATATCCTTTGTGTACTTATTTGATAAATCCAGGTTTGCAACAAATCTCCTATCTCCACTGCCATCCTCTCCTGCACAAATTCCCACCTCACCCTGCTTGGGCTGTGAAACCCTGTGAAACTGTGAGGATGCTCACTTTGTTCTGCCTCATGTTTAACTTACAGTGCAAAGCCACCTGACCACGAGGATGGCCTCCTCACCCTGCTCAAGCTCTGACTTCCAGTGTCAAGCTGCTGCCACCACCAAGTGGACCTTGCTGCTCAGGCCCTGGCACACCATGGCAAGCTGCCCCTCTTTGTGGACACCCTCCTCATCATTCCCCACACCAGGCTGCTCCCTTACTGCCTGTGTAAATGCCCTTCTCAGCCTGCTCTAAGGTGACACTCCATGCCAGGGCCTTGAGTCACAAATATGCCTTGTAAGCTCATGGAAAGCAAAGTGGCCAGTGTGCCTCAAATGGAGGGAGTGAGGAGGACCAAGAGGTGGCAGCAGATTGTGTAAGGCCTACAGGGCCATTTAAAAGACTTTGACTTTTGTTCTAAGTGAGATGGGGAACCATTGGAGGTTTCTGGTGATATGATCTGACATGTTTTAAAAGAATCCTTCTGGCTGCTGTACTGTGAATAGATGAAAGAGGGACACAGAAAGGATACACAGGGTATTAATACAGTTTATTGGTCCAACATATGGATATACTTTAAATAAATAAACATACATACATCAGAGTGTGCTCAAATTCTATTATCTACAGTCATACATGATTAAAAATGTCTGAAAAATCATTGTTCATAACAGCAAGAAATCCAGCAGATGACTGGTATTACCTGGGAAGAGGGTAGACTTCTTCAGCTCCTAGGTTCAAGAGCTAATTAGTGATAATACTTGCTAGAAACAAAACACCTGTAATATGCTAGGATTTCTACAACACTAACAGGAAGAGAGAATTGATGAGATTAAGTTCTTGATTGTGTTGGGGTGCTCTGTATAACAATTTGAAGCCAAAATGCTAGTTTGTATATAATTTACTTGATGTTCTGTATTCTTACGGACTTTTAAAACAGCATTAAGGTGACTCAACGTTTACTATTGTGGTATCAATATGGAAATAGTACATTTCCCACTCTTATTTACACATGTAATTTATATTCTTTTTAGAAATAATCAGAAAATAAACAAGCAAAAAAGAGATAATGAATGAAATGTACCTGTTATAGCATACTACAAAGATAGCTATTGATAACATTTTGTGTAAATATTTATATCCTTGTAATCATATATGCAAAGTGTCCCAATAAACATTACACAAATTATTAATGCATATTTTAAAAATACATCAGTGTATGAATAGGCAATTCTTAGTTTGTTACCTTAAGTTTATCCTCTCACATATTAATATACATTTCTTTAAAATGTTTTTACTTGGATCCTTTTGATATGGGTTCTGCTAAAATATTTTAATGGTTATAAATATATATATATACACATTAAATTGGAGAAATACACAGACAAATACATACAGGCATATAAAGTTACAGAAATGGGATCAGTTCACTAAATTGTTTTAATTTTATTTTTTTATCTAGGTACTGTGTCATGGTCATCTACCTATTTTTGTTAATTAATATATTTCTCACTAAAGTTTTTAATAGGAGTGTAGTATTCCACGATATGATAATTTATTGGGCCAATCTTCTATTTTGGCAGATCTGCCTTGTTTAGGATTTATCTCAGTTATAAGAGGACTGCCATTTCCATCCTCGTTTGCACATCTTTGTGCACTTGCCTAATTGTATTATTATTCTTGTTCTACTCAAATGAAGGTTACATTTCCCCAGGTGTCCTTATTTCACAGGAAGTCATAGAATAAACCTACTGTTTTTATGTTTAAAATATATAGTTTTGTAGTAGAGTAAAATGTGAAATATGCCTACATTTTAAGTATAAAACTGGAATTTAAAAGAAACTTCAAGCTGTCAGCAGGCCATTTGAGAGTGGGGAAGCTAGCAGGGGTGTGTAAGTGGAAAGGTGTGTGGGAATGCGAGAAAATCACATTTATTTGCATCATCAAAGTTTCTTTGATGGATAAGTTTGGGAAGCTTTTAAGATACAGCTCTAAAAGAACTTGTAAATCAAATAACATTTGCATTTCTATGACCTTTTATCCATATTGCAAATGTTTCCCCTAGACAGGTTTTACCACTTTGCCTTATATCTATAAAAAACTGTGTCAATTTGTTGGAGGGTGGTATAATCTTACATTGATTATGATATTTAAAGGTATATTTTAAAAAGAAAAACATCGTGGGCACAAATGTCTATTATTTGAGATTTCAACATTTCTTTCTTCTCATCCTACTTATGTCACCATCTCAAGATGTTGTTCATATATACAATCTCTTTGAAGCCTTAGCTAATTTTCAGTGAATAAAATTTTGTTCTTTCTCTAATTCTGTAAATAGGCAAGGATTAAAGTGAATTTCAATGTCATTCCATGAGGGTGGTCAGACCAGCTGCACCCAAATTTAAAAAAATTATTTATGGGTATCCAAACTTATTTTAAAATGAAATCATCACGTTCTGCGTTGACTTTGATTAAGAAAAAAAAAACTGTTCTAGCTTTTCAGACAGCTGGCAGCCCAACTACAGTTGGAAATGAATATTGTTTTGTGAGCATAGCAATGAGAACTGTTGAGTGTGCTATACTGTGGGAAATGATTAAATAATGGCCCAAATTCAATCTTGAAATAGAAAGGACACAAGTATTACACCAGTTATGAGACCCTCCCTTTTGTACTTCATTAAAGTGCCTTTCTGATATCAGTATAATTTTTTTATACTTTATGAATAATTGGTTTAATACCTGTAGTCATTGTACAAATGTTTTTAAGCTACAATTAGGATATAAACTCTAATAAATTAGGCAGACTATTGGCTCTCTGAGAGTAGAACAGACTCTTATCTTTGTGTCTCTAGTGCTCATCACAGTGTCCGGCATAAAAAAGAACCCAATATAAGATTTTTGAATAGGTGAAATGTAGCATGTGGCCCCGAAATGATGATATAAAATTAAAACATCCACTTCAGAGATGATTTTCAAATCCCCTCGTTTAATCAACATTAATTGAATGCCTACTATGAGCCAGGTACGGGAGATACGGTGAATAAACCAGATGAGTCCTCAATCGCTGTATCCTAGAAATTTATAGTCTTTGTACTGCTGATGAGACTAGCATGCTCCCCAAATCTCATCTCATCCTCTCTATCAAGAAAGGCAATCTGTCTCACCAGAACCTTATTAAATCACAACTGGGACACACTAGCCTAGAATTATATTAAAAATTAGAAATCCCAACAACTCTACTCCCTCTCTTTCTCCCTTACTTCGCTCTAGTGATACTGGTCATCTTTCTGTCCTTGGATTCCCTAAGCACTTTCTATTCTTAGAGATTTTGTGTTTGCTCTTCCGTCTATCTGGAATGTTCTGCCTCAGATCTTCTCGCTCAGGATTTGGATTGAATGTCATCTCCTTGAAGAGGACTTTCCTGTTTTCCCCTCCCCGAACCTCAACGAGTCATCCCCACTCCAGTCACTATCACATAAAACTTTTATTTTCTTCATTGCAATGGTAACTTTTTGAAGTTATATTGTCTATTTATCTGTTTATTTATTATTTCCTCCACAGAAAATATAAATTCCATGAAAGCAAAGACCTCCATGAAAGTAAATCTGCCTTGTAAAGGAGCGACCCACCAGTTTCATCTAGACAACTAGGTTCTGTTAAGAAATTATTTTTTTTTCCATTTTGGATGACAACTATGTGGGAATACAGAATTCAAGGGGACATAAGACTAGTTATTATTTTTGTATTAAGAAAATAAAGAATTTAAATGAAAACAAGTTCAAACAGTAAAGAAAGATATGGAAAGAAAAGTCCCTCCTTTCTTCCCACTCTCAGCCCCAGTTGTAGTCCCCAGAAATCGAACCTTTAACTTTCAGACATTTCTGTTTTAAATGCTTCCAGTGGTTACCACTGGAACTCTAAGTAACATACTTAGATTTCTTGATTTATCATGGTTGGACAGTATCTCACCATAAAAGATGAAGAATTTGGTGTACTTTCTCTACATCTCCCACTCCTTCCCCACTTCATGTCCCATTTCTTGATGTTACTATTTTAGTACTCAGGGTTACCTTCTCACTATTAAACAATGGATTTAAATTTCTTAATTAACCTATTTAGACATTGTCTAATTATGATAATTATGGAAAGTTGGGCAATTAGCTCTCCTACAATTTTTTGCTATTCTCGTCTCACCTATTCTTTCCATAAGTTTTGTCATTGCTTCTTCATTGGCAAGGTTATATTACTTACAGTCTGTAGATTGATTCTAGTACTTTAACCGCCATTTGTGAAATTATTGTGTAAATTTTTCAAATATGTTGTATGATTGGATAGAGGAGAGACCCTAAATCATGTGTTCCTCTAAAGATAGCGTTTCAAGAGTGAAGTTCAAATGAATTCTCTTACATCTATCAGTTGCTCTAAATCACATCACATATTAGTTAGCTTCATGTTTGGATCATTATCTTCATGTACACATTTTGTTTTCTGGAGTTTCCAATCATTTTTCTTCCCATTGGCCGGAGAAGTAATTAGCTTTATTAGGTTTTTTAAAATTTTCTGGATTTTAAAGTGAAATTTCCTAGTGGAATATACTTTTATCCTGAAGATAGGATTCCTAGAGCCTTCTGACTGACCTTCTGTTGCAATATGAATTTATTCATTTCTAACTGCATGACCATCATTCTGGGATTTATTTTCATTGTATTACTCTTTTGGTTCCACTACTGTTTCTTCTATTTAACTTTTTTATGACTTTCTCCTTCTTGCATCCCTGACTTTATTCTGCCTATGTACATCCTCAAAAATTTTTTTTCAGAAAATGATGAATGGGATATAAATACTTCAGTGCATGAACATTGAAAATTACTTCACTTTGTTCATACCTGACTGATAAATTAGCTAGTAAAAAATTTCTAGATTCCAAATCATTTTTTCACAACTCTAAAGGTATTTTTCCTTTGGCTTCTAGCACACATTACTGCTGATGGGAACATCTGATACTAATCTTATTGATTTTCTTTTATAAGTAACCCTTTTATAAGGAATTTTATCCTAAAGTTTTAAAATTTCACCAGGATGTGAACAACTGTGGGTCTTTTTCATTCTTTCCATTTATTCTCCTTGACTCTCAGTAAGGACTTTCAGTTTGAAGATTAAAAACTATTTTTAACTCAGGAAATTTTTCTTTTATATTTCCCTACCGTTCGTTATCTCTGTCCCCATCTCCATGCTTTTTGGAACCCCCTACTAGAAGGATGTTGTAAAGAGCAAGCAAGGTGTTTTGAGACCTTCACAATTAATCAAAAACAAACAAACCCCTATTCTAGATCTATTGTGGGGATCTGAATTTATCTTACTATCCACTCTCTTTTCCCAACTTTAAGACCAACATCTTGGAGCCTACCAGGAAAACTTTTCTCGTTCTAATTGGGGGCAAAATTTCAAACTAACTACTAGACTGGAGGGGAGAGAGGCCAACTGGTCCAAAATGTTCTTAGTTAAACCCTTTGATAATTGATTCAAAGTCCAAATAGAGCTTAGAGCCTAGAACTCTGTTTGGGGCTCTTCAAAGGATATGGCTCCCTACTGCATTGCAGCCCTGTAGTTTCCTTTGCTCTTGGCTTTCCATTGTATATCCATTCAACTTCTGTCTCTCAGAAATGTATCAAAATCTCTAGTATGCCCATGATATTCACTCATTTTCAGTGCTGACATGGATTTATTACTTTCATTATACTTTTTACTGAAATTTCAGGGTAATCTTGAGAACAAGGAGAGGCAAACACATATGCTCAATCTGCCATACTGAGCCAGACATCAACACATGACAATTAGATGCATGGTTTTGAATAGTAATTTTAATATTGGGCTTTTTGTGAAACTATCTACATCAAGATCATTAGATTTGTCATTTTTTAAATTAGTAAGTAATATGTTTAACACATATCTTTTACCTGATCGCTGAGCTTTCCCTCAAGGTTCACAGGAACAGAAATTGAGTAATAATGTGTCAAGACCTCCTGCTTTGTCAATTAATAACAGCATAATCCTTGTTGTAACAAGTGATCATTTTCTTGAAGACAGAATTTGGATGGAATTATAAAGAGATAATCACACAATAGTGTGGTTAGTGCTATGATAAAACCAGAGAATTGCTTTTTCTGTATCATTTCCCTTCTTCACTGCCACAAATCCCCAAAGTTTCTTTGCCTTTAAGTCATGTCCAGAACACTATTCTTCCTCTGCCAATTAGATTATTCTTACTTTCTGGCCTTTTATCTATCAAATCCTTTGGTTTCAGCTTTTTCCCTGTCTAAAATTCCAAATTCTTCATAAAGATTTCCTTAGTTAATTAGAAAAGTAGTTCATTTTTTTTCATCATAACAATAATAAATTCTATTTTATTCTTCTAAAAAACAGCTTTAAGGAGATATAATTCACATACCATACAATTCGCCCCATTAAGGTATACAATTCAGTGGCTTTTAGTCTATTCATAGAATTATGTATCCTTTACCACAGTCAATTTTAGAACATTTTTATCACCTCAGAAAGAAACCCCATACCCTTTAGGTGTCACTCTCCTGTTCTCCCATCCCTCCCACCACCAGCCCTAATCAAGCACTAATTTACTTTCTGTCTCAACAGAGTTCCCTATTCTGAACTTTCATGTGAATAGAATCATATAACGTGGATTTTTATGACTGGCTTCTTTCACTTAGCATGCTGTTTTCAATGTGCATCCAAGTTGTATCATTTCATATGATACAACTTTATTGTTGTCAGTACTTTATTCCCTTTTGTGACCAAATAATAGTCCATTACATGTATATTTTACATTTTCATTATCCATTAATCCATTGATGGACATTTGGGTTGTTTCTACCTTTCGGCTATTATGAATAATGGTGCTGTAAACATTCATGTACAAGTGTTCGTGTGGACATATGAACACATTTCTCTAGGAGTTGAATTGCTTGGTCATGTGGTGTCTTTAAGTTTAATTGTTTAAGGAACTACTAGATTGTTTTTCAAAGCAGCTGTACCATTTTGCATTCTCACTAGCAGTGTATCAGGGCTCTGTTTTACTACATCCTTGCCAACATTTGTTATCTGACTTTTTGATTCTAGGCATCTTACTCTGTGTGAGGTGGTATCTCCTTGTGGTTTTGATTTGCATTTCCCAGATGACTGATGACGTGAGCATCTTTTCATGTGCTTATTGGCCGTTTGTATATCTTCCTTGGAGAAATGTCTATTCAGATCTTTGCCCATTTTTTAATTTGGTTATTTGTCTTTTTACAAGTGAGTTGTAAGAGTTCTTTATATATTCTAGATACAAATCCCTTATCAGGTATATAATTTGCAAATATTTTACCCCATTCTGTGAGTTGTCTTTTCACTTTCTTAATGACATCCTTTGAAACGCAAAAGTTTTAAATTTTGATAAAGACCAGTTTGTCTATTTTTTCTTTTGTTACTTGTGCTTTTGGTGTTATATCTAGAATTCTTTTCCAAATCTAGGGTCATGAAGATTTATTTCTACATTTTCTTCTAAGAGTTTTATAGTTTTAGCTCTTATATTGAGGTCATTGATTTTCAAGTTAATTTTTGTATATAGTGTGCAGTAAGGGTTCAACTTCATTCTTTTACATGTGACTAGCCAGTTGTCCCAGCACCATCTGTTGAAAAGACTATTCTTTTCTCATTGAATGTTCTTGACACACTTGTTGAAAATCTGTTGACCATAGATTCTATTGATTCCATTTTAGTCTTTACTCCACAATTTACATTTATCTCTTTGCCTGGATATAGTTTATTTCTGGAGAATACTAAAATTCTCCATAACATTTAGCAAGGCAGATAATCTGGAAATCAGTTAGCTATTGCTGCATAATAAAAACCCACAAAATCTCAGTGGCATAAGCATGTATTTAGTTCATGCATCTGGGGGTTGGCTTGGGATTGTCTGATCTAGGGTGGGTCTGACTGGGACAGCTTGGGTGGGGCAGCTCTTGTGCAAGTCTCTCTCATTTTTTATCTAGGACTAGTGTGCCATACTGGGCATGCTTTTCTCTTGGTGATAACAGAAGCTCCAGGTAACAAGCCCAGCTACATAAATACATTTCAAGATTCTGCTATGTCATGTCTACCAACATTCCATTTACCGAAACAGGTCACATGGTCAAATCTAACATCTAAGCAACAGGGAAGTATATTTCTCCCATGGAACTGAGGGAGAAGTGAACATTGAACAATAATTTAGCCTATCACAATTCCACCCATTATGCAAAACTTGTTCTAGGAAAGAAATTAAAAAACAAACTCTTATACTAGTTCCTCCTTGCTAAATTCACTTATTATTTCTAGGAACTTTCTTTTGTCTATTCCATAGAGTTTTCAGCATTCCCAGTCATGTCATCTGTGAATAATTACAGCTTACCATGTTCTTCTTTAATCTTTATTTCTTTTTCTTGCCTTATTACACAGGTTAGAACATTCTAGTTCACTGCTGAATAGAAGCAGTAAGATGAGGCATCCTTACCTTAATATTTCACCATTAAATGTGAAATGTTGGCTGTAGATTTTGTTTTATACATTTTATCATATTCAAGAAGTTTCCTGCTATTCCAAGTTTGCTGAGAGCTTTTATGAATGGGTGCTAAATTTTGTCAAATGCACTTTCTGCAACTATTGAAATGATGATTTGTTTTTCTCTTTAGTTCTCCTAGGATGATAAATTATATAGGTTGATTTTCTTACAGCTTTATTGAGGCATAATTGACAGACAATAAACTTCACATATTTAAAGTGCACAATTTGCTAAGTTATGGCATTGGTGTACACCTGTGAAATTGCCATTGTGATCAAAATACTGAATATATCTATTGCTTCCCAAAATTTCTTGGTGACCCATTGTAATTCTTCCTTCCTGTCTTTCCCTTTCTCTTACTCTGATCCCCAGACAACCACTGACAATTGTTACCATTAGTTTTCATTTCCTAGAATTTTATGCAAATGGAAGCATAAGGTATGTATGCACTTTTTTTTTTTTTTTTTTTGCTGAGGACGATTAGCCCTGAGCTAACATCTGTGCCAGTCTTCCTCTACTTTATATGTGGGTTGCTGCCACAGTCTGGTTGATGAGTGGTATAGGTCTGCGCCTGACATCTGAATCTGCAAACCCAGGTTGCCAAAGTGGAACATGCCAAACTTAACCACTATGCCATGGGGCTGGCCCCTGGTATGCACTATTTTGTGTCTGACAGTTTTCACTCAACATACTTATTCTGAGATTCTTCAATGTATAGTACATAACAATTTGTTGTTATGGAACATGATTTTGGCAATGAATCTAAGAAATGTTTGTCCAGGTCAAATATGTTTTCTCCTTTGTATTATTCTAGATGTTTTATAGTTTTACATTTTACATTTAGGTATATTACCAATTTTGAGTTATGGTGATGTTTGTGATTGTATTGGACCTACATGGATAATCCAAGATAATCTCCCCATATCAAAATCCTTAATCTAATCACATCTGCAAACTCCCTTTTGCTTTGTAAGGTAAAATATTCGCAGATTCTGGGAATTAGGACATGGACATATTTTTGGGGTGGGGAGGTTATTATTCTGCCTACCACAGATGGACTCTCATAAGCAAATATCCCTGGATTTTCCATATGATACAAGTGACCTCCATGTTGCTCTAAAATGGCCTAATATGGTAGACGGCTTGGGGATGGTGGGGGCAGGGGGAGACTGAACACTGTAAAGCTTTATCACCAAAAGCTCAGTCAATTTGTAGTGGAAAGAGCTGGGCTTTGAAGTAACTGGAATTTGTATTTGAATCCCGAGTTTTTCCGTTATTCACTCTGTGACCTTGGACAAGTTAATTTACTCTCTATCTTCAGGTGTCTCATTTAAAAACAGGGTAATAATGCTTATCTTATAGGGTTATTTTGAGGACTACAGAGATAAAAAATGTCTAGACAGCACCTGGCACATAAAATGGATAATAATTTACATTTCTCCCAGAAATCTTTACTTCCATTAGGCTATATATTTCTGAATAATAAACATGCTTTATTTATTCCTGATGCTTGTGCTATTTGTTTATGTGCACTGAAATCATTCATCTTCATATTACTATCATGACTAAGAGCATTAGTAGAGAGATTAAGAGTTGTAGAGCCCTAGTTCTAAATCTTCCTGTCGGTATGTGCTAGCTGTGTGAGATCAGATCATTTCTTTACACCTCAGTGTTCTTATCTCCTGAATGAGGAGAGTAATAGGACCTACCTACCGCACGTTTGCTGTGAGGATAATGGAGGTGCATTTAAAGTGCTATCACAAGACTGAGCCCATAGGCATCCCTTCCCTGTGTTGGGTAGGCTTTGTGGTGCAGTAATTAATTTGGCCCCTAGAGGGAGCTCCATGTGAGTGAGAATCCTGTGAAGCAGATGAGCTGTATGGTGCTTCTTCCCTTGGATTCTGTTTTTAGCAAAACTGATTAAGGGGTGATTTAAATCGCACAGATTCACAACCATGTGACATTATATATGCATTTTTAAATTTTGAAGCAGAACATTAATTTAAGTTCGTTCTAGGTTAACAATAGTTTGAATTATTTCACAAAATGCTCTTAATGTCCTTGGCGAGATCAGAACATTTAAATAATCTCACATACCAGAATATCCTTCAGTGGCTGACCAAGACTGTAAATCCCATAATTAATAAAATATATTTTTGGCATATATATATATATATACACACATATATAAAATGATTACACTAAAACAGGCAAGGCAGCGATCATTTTGAATCTTTCAAACCATAACCTTTCAAGAAATTAATTCTTCCTGTGAGAAAGATTGCTGAGGCAATAAACTATAAATGGCTTTCACGGAAGCAAATCCAGATAGAAGAGAGTTACAATTAACATCAACACTCTGGATAACTCTGAGCAGCCCCAAACTTATTTTTGGCTTATTGAAAAAATGAAAATATGAAACAAGAAAGATGTCACACTCAACACTAAAACCAGAATGCGATATTAATAAGTTTAAAACAAGAGAAATTAAAGGGGAGATTAATGTGAAGTCTACTCCTCATGTGGCAAGAAGGAAGATAATGTAATTTAAAGACATTTCTCCTCAGAATGACTAAATTTAATTTTTAAAGCAACTATATATGAACTATCCTAAAGTGAAGGAAGGAATTTCCTATTTCAGACACTGTGAAACTTTATTTCCCTGTGAACTTACTTTTGCAACAGTTCAATTAATTTTCTGCAGCATGATGAAGCACAGTTCTGAGCCCCACAGTAGGACTTGCTGTTCCCCTAACACACTTTGCACTTGCAAAGTCTCCGTGATGTGCTTTGTGATTCCTTCCGGTGAAGATTCCATTTTCTCCACCCTGGTTTGCTGCTCTTTGGGCAGAGCTCAAATATCTCATTTTCTCAATAACCCTCCCCAAATAATCTTTCCAACCTTCCCGACCACGTGCAGAGATGTTTATTTCCTCATCATGTTTCCCAAAACACATGTTCTGTTACAGTTATTAGTCTACAGTTTGGTTTATAGTCTGTATAGTTTGGTTATAGTTTATATATTGGTTTATAGTCTTGTCTCCAGGACTGAATTCTGAACTTTGTGTAAGCAGAGACTCTGCCTTATTTACTTCAGTATCTTCAGAACCTTCCGGGGTGCCTAGAACATATTATGAAGTTAAGTTGGATTTTTGTAGGGTTAGGTAGACACAGTGCCATGTATCCACAGCAACTTTAAGTCTGAGATGAGGCCAGTAGTGATAACGATGGTGATTTAAGTACATGGGGGATCTAATATACAAAATTAAGAGATCATTATATCTGTTCCTTTCCAGAAATAAAAAAAATTACTCCCTACTATGTTCATTACAGGAAAATCCAATTTTTTTCAAAATGAGTTTTTAATGTTTTGGACAAAAGCAGAACAAGTTAAAATTACTTACACCTACTCAAGACTCTCATTAGGCATACTCAGGGAAATCTTAGGTACAGAGAAAATACACCTTCATGGCATATTTGGAGGTGTGCTGGACAAACTCCAGCTGCTAAAACTTCCTCTTATCCCCTCCCCTTTGCTATCCAGTCTCCCCACAGAAACCAGAGCAATTTCTGTTTTTTAAAAAAGAAATCAGGGGGCTGACCCCAGGGCATAGTGGTTAAGTTAGCATGCTCTGCTTCTGGCAGCCTGGTGTTCGCAGGTTCGGATCCCAGGCCCGGACTTATCAAGCCACGTTGTGGCAGGTGTTCCACATAAAGTAGAGGAAGATAGACACAGATGTTAGCTTAGTGCCCGTCTTCTTCAGCAATAAAGGAGATTGGCAATGGATGTTAGCTAAGAGCTAATCTTCCTCACACACACCCACAAAAGAAATCAGACTGTATCATTTACCTGCTTAAAACTCTGATGGCTTCCCAATCCACTAAGAATAAAACTCAAACCCTTTTCTCCGGCAGCCAGGCCCTACCTGGTCTGTCCTCCACTGACCACTTGTCATTTCTTGTTGTGTTCTGTTTTATTCACAAGCTACTGTCACATTCTCTTTTCTTCTCTGACTTGAAGACACCAAGTTTAGTCCCACTTTTAGCCTTTGAAGAGCCCTCTTCCCTCCTGGAGAGCTTTCCCCTCACCTCTTTTAAGAGACTTGCTATCTTGCTGTTTGGATTCAGATTAAAGACACTTCCTAAACCTTCCCTGAGTACCTAATCTTAATAGCTTCTCAGATCTTTCAAGGGTATCATCTTGTTTTATCTTAATTATAGCATTTAGCACTACTTAACCAACCCTTGGTATTTGTTTATTTTTCTGTCCCTCTCCACCACACGGTACAATCCTTAAAAACAGATACTTTGTTCATTTCTGTTTCCCAGACCCCTAAAAAGGCAAATAAGGGCTCAAAAGCATTTCTTAAACAAATGAATGTTCTACAGGGAATCAATTTCCAACAATAACAATTACTCAGTCTTCTTCGTCTTTTCCCCTGGTATTTTTTAAAAATATTTCCTGAGGGAGTTGGGATTAAGAGCACATTCAGCTAAATTATCTTCAATGTTTAGAAAATTAGTAGATTAATTGAAAGGATCAGCATCTTGAGAAGTGAATGTTGAAAATACTCTTGGTTCTGAGATATCCAAAGGCAGACATATAGATTCGACTAGAACCAAGCAGACATAGAGACTATAGCAACTCTTCCAAGGAGTTTAGCTAAAAATGAGATCAAAGAAAAGGTGAGAAGAAGTAAGGCCAAGAGAAGTTTTTTGCTTTTCTTTTTAAAATGGAAGAAATAATTATATGTCTTTGAAAATGATATAGTAGCCAAGATCATATTAATTAATCAGAACATGTGTTACTGTAGAAATTTGAGATTTATTTTTTCATATTTAAGCTGCTATAAATTACTCAGAAAAATAATATCTCCAGGAGGAAATGCTAATATATAATTAGTGTCATAATTAGAGTGAAGTTGTTAGATATTTATGGAGGGAGAGGTCAGAAAAGGATTTTGGTATACCATCTGATAACAAGTGAAAAATGCACTGGGTAAGTTTGGAGTATAATACATAATATGCTACTGTATTTATCCTGGACATAGTGGTCCACATTAATTGGGCCTGCTTCATGGGGCTCCAATAGTAAGAGCCTGGGAAAAAAATCCTTTGCTGCCTAGGTTTCTTCATTTTTAATATGACAAGACTATATGTTATCATTTCTAACATCTATAACAGGTCTGAAAACTCTATAACTAATTGGAATGTTGCAAGTTTCAGAAGTAAAATTCACTGAAAGCAGGAGGAAAGTGTGAGATTAATTAATCTACTTCACATCTCTTGACTGGCTGGCCATATATGCTACTTGCAAAGTGCATTACATCTTTCAAAGTAGAGTAAATCAATTAACAAATAGCACTGATTGATCATGCCTAGCAATTTAAGATTGCAAATCATTTCCTGGTGGAATTATACATTTTGTAGATAGAAGGAACCTAAAAAATGATGTGATGTAGCTTTTGTTTAAACTGTGGAATGCAAGTATTATGAGACATGAGACATTAGTAGATATTATGTAACAAATGAGTTCTGTGGTCAAATAAGTGTGGAAAACATTGCACACTGTATTTGGTTGGGAAACTCTCAAATCTTTTCAGTATATTAAAGGTCTTGAGAAATGCATCAGTAAACAAACCCAATTAACTTTGAACATACATTTTATTCATTCAACAAATTTATTAGGTACCTATACTATGTTTCAGGCTCTGTCAGAGGTACTTGGGATAAATCAGTGCCAAAACAGACAAAGAATCTTGTTGTCATGGGGCTTACATGTTGGAGGGTTGAGGTGAAGAATAAACAATAAAAATAAGGATAAATAATTTATAAAATATGATAGAAATGATAAATGCCATGAAAAAAATTAGAGATGTGTAAGGGGAATTAAGAGGGTTGGTGCAGGGATGGGAACAGACTTCATTCAGTATTTCATAGGGTGGTCAAGAGAGCCTTCATTGAGAAGATGACATTTCAACAAAGACTTGAAGAAGGCAAGAAAATTATACAAGTAGATCCTGGGGAGAATACCATTTCAGTCAGAGGGAACAACCAAGGCTAAGGCAAGAGGAGGTCTGATGTTCAAGAAAAAGTGAGGGGCCATTGCTGAAGCAAAATGAGCAAAAGAGACGCTCAAAGGAGAAAAGATGAGAGAGGACAGCTCATGAAGATTTTTGTCTGCCATTTAAGGCTTTCGGCTCTTTCTCTAAGTGAAATGGGGAGACACTGCAAGGTTTTGACCAGAGAAATAACTTGAATTTATTTAAGTTGTAAAGAGATCATTTTGGCTGCTGTGTTGAGACTAGACTGAGTTGTAAGGACAGAAGCAAGGAAACCCATTAGAGGTCCATTGCAGTAATCCACGTGAGAGATAATTGTGATCTTGACTAGGAGGATAGCAGTGGAGATGGTGCAAGTGGTGAGGTTTTTGCATGTAGAGCCACGAGAATTTGCAGATTACATGTGGAGTATGAAAGAGAGAGAGAAGTGTCAAAGATATCTTCCAGGCTTTCAGCGTGAGGAACTCAAAGGATGGAATTTCCATCAACTGAGATGGGAAGGCTGTGTGTGGAGCTAGTTTTTTGGGGGAAAGATCAGGAATTCAGTTTTGGGTCTGTGATCTTTCATAGACACAGAAGTGGAGATGCTAGGAAGGTAGTTAAATGTATGAATCAGAAGTTTAGGAGGGAGATCTGAGCTGAAGATACAAATTTGGAAGCAGTCAACATGTTGATTATATTTAAAGACATAAAACTTGAAGAGATTACCAAGATTGTGTCAGTAGAAAATAGAAATGGATGGAAGAATAAGCCTTAAAGCCTCCAACATCAAGAGCTTGGGGAGAAGGGAAGAGTAGCAAAGGAGACTGAGGAGTAGCCAAGGAGGCAGGAAGTAAACCAGGAGGACGTCCTGGCAGATAAATGATGACACTAGGTCAAGGAAGTGGCAGTGATAACTGTGTCAAATGCTCCTGACAGGTCAAGCAAGAAGAGGACTGAGAATTAAACATTGGATTTAGCAATGTGGACTCGTTGGTAACCTTGACAAGTGTAATTTGGAGTAATGGTGGAGTCAAAACCCTTATGAAGTAGCTTTAAGAAACAATGAGAAGAGGGACAATTGGAGATGATAAGTATAGCAACTCATCCAAGGAGTTTTGCTGCAAATGGGATCAAAGAGAAGGTAGGAGGAAAGCAGGGCCAAGGGAAGTTTGTTTTTTTCTTTCAAGATGGAAAAAATAGTCATATGCTTGTGCTTGTGACAACAATCCAGAAGAGAGTGAAAAACTGATGACGTAGAAGAGGGGGGATTTGCTAGAGCATTTTCCTATAGGCACAAGTAAGATTCTGGCTTTAGAAAAGAGTTCATTTATGGTAACAGGTAGGAAGGTAGAGTTTGTGGGGGCAGATATTGGTAGGTAAGTGGGAGGGGTGGTAGGAGACTATAAAAGTCCTCTTCTGATCATGGAACCCTTTTCTCTCCCTCTCCAGCTCCAACACAATACTTATACCCAGGTGCACCAGCATGCCATAGAACACTGGAAAACACTTTTTATTGTCACTCCTTCACTTTAGCAGGGTGTAAAGTATATCCAGAGAAACAAAATGGCTAGTCCTAGCTTACATATATGGTTAATGTTAGTAACACTTCCCTTTTTCATAGATAATTTAGTTGAGCACTAAATAAACTAACCACTTCCAATTATCCACCTAAAGTCATTGGTGTAACATGTATTGATGTCATAATTCACAGACCATTCCTCGGTACCTGATACATATAGGCTCTCAATAAATATTTGTTGAATAAATGAATGCATTAAGACATCGTGTGTTTTTCCAAACAAAACAGAGGCCAAAATATGGCAATTCAGTTATTTCACTAATTATATTAAATTAAGAGCAATTAAACTTTTAAGTCCCAAATTATTTAGAAGTGTGAGAATTATACAGTCACTGCATCATTGTATTAATATTCTATTGCTGCTTTAACAAATTGCTAAAACTTTAGCAACTTAAAACAATACCTACTTATTGTCTCAGAGTTTTCTGTGTCATAAGTCTGACACGTATCTTACTGGGCTAAAATCAAGTTGTCAGTAGGCCTGCATTCCTTACTGAAGGTTCTGTGGAAGAAACTACTTCCAAACTTGTTCAGGTCATTGACTTAATTTAGTTCCATGAGTTTGCAGGACTGAGGTTCCTGTTTTTTTGTGGCTGTCAGACGGGGGGACTGGTTTTTGTTCCTAGAGCTGTCCATGTTCCTTCACTATGCTTTCCACGTGGCCTCCTCTAGCAAGGGTGGGTTGAGCCCCTCTAACACTTTGAATCTCTCTGATTTCAGCCAAATAAAGTTCTTTGCTTTTAAGAGCTCAAATGATTAGATTCAGCCAATGTAGATAATCTAGTATAATCTCCCTGTAACTTTAGTCATATTTTGCCATGTAATTTATTCACAAATTCCAGGGATTAGGGTATGGACATTTTTAAGGGAGGTATTCTGCCTACCAAAATCTTTCGTCTAAAAGATTCAAGGTATTTTTCAAAAGGTATTCGTATAAAATTTGCTTGTCTATGAGATAAGAGATTACAGATATTATCCCATTTGGAGAATCAAGAAGAGAGGCAAAAAATTAATTGTAATTTCCTAAATTGAATTAATTTCCTAAATATCATTCCTTTCCTTTCCTTCCCTTCCCTTTCATTTTCCATTTTATTCCATTCAATTCCAAAAACTTTAGTTGAACAACTTCTATGTGCCAGACACTAATGCTAGTTGCAATGGACATAAAGCTGGAAGATATTTTCTTAGCTCTGAAGAAACTCACAGCTTAGTTGGGGAAATCTCACAAACACAGCATTATGTATAATGTTCATATAGTAAATGAACATTATTGAATAAACAAATTAAGTTAGAACTCCTTGAAGTTACTTTATACACCCTAGAGCCCCTAATGCTATATTGGACCACAGAAATATTTCCAAAGTAACTAGATTTTCAAGGAGCCCCAGCAGTCTCTAGAAAACGTTTTTCTCCTTCACCTGTATCTTCAACCACCTGAATAAAAATCTTTTGGGGCGTTGCCTTGTGACTAAAAAGGAAAACATTTCAGATTTGGCATGAGCCTGCTAGTCTTTCTAAAACTTAACTTTACAAAGTCAAATAAAGGCCTGTAAAAATCAAGGCTCCCTGTCATGATCAATAGAGTGGGGGTGGGGAGTCAGGCTGGCAGGCTGGGCTGTGGCCTCCATCTATGTCTAAATCCCTCTGGGGTACTCTCTGTCTGACCCTTTGGCAATCGCTCTTGCTGTGCATTGTAGTAGACCGCTGAAGCACTCATTGGCAGGGCTCTGAAGATTTAAACAGTAGCAATTTGTTATATAGACCCTGGCACTGTCTTTCGTGGACAAAAACAGACTCAGTCTTTTATTAACACAATCAAGACAACTGGCTCCGCCATCATCTTGCTTTTTCTTGCACTTTTGGATATCAATATCTCAGAGAAAATGTGGTTTCCCCAACTCAGATAAAGTTCATTAAATAATTCATTCATGGGTTCATTTATTCCTTCCTTTTGTTGTACACCTCCAGAATGTCAAACTGTGTAAGCTTTAGCTTTAAATGTATGCAGATTTCCTCAATTTTTTTAAGGAATAAAAAACTTAGTTTGGCTTAGCATGTACAGTTAGGTTAACCATCGGTCTGCAGGGATAAGAGGAAAGCAGGGGTGCCATTCATATTCTTGAGCATCCAGTAAGGCATGGACCGGTGCAAACAGACGTCAGCCAGATCTCTTGGCAGTGGCCTGGAGACCTCTTGCTATACCTGGTATAGCATTAACTTTTTAGTTTTTGGAAAGTGGGTAGGTTAGAGGGTCTTAGGTGTCAGGGGAGAGGATATATTACCAATCAGTAGGGAAATATTTAGATATTTAAACAATTGGTATCGCCATACTGGTCATGAGAGCTAAATATCCATCCTGAGGGAAAGTGTGTTTGTGAATTGACAGTTGAGTCTGCCATGGGCAAATCTTTGTGTTGTTTATTTATTTTGTGCCATTCACTCCTCTAAAACTGCATCTGACAGCAATTTTTCCCAAATTTCCCTCTTCTTTAGAGTCAGCTGGTGAACTTTATTTTTAATTTTACTAGTTTTTAAAAATTATTAAAATATAACATATGCACACGGTAAAAACAAACAAACAAACAAACAAACCTCTATAAAGGGCTAGAATGTAAGAAGTTAAATCTCTTGTCCTACACTTCTTCCACCTGTAGAATCATACCCCAGAAGAATTCATTTTTGACTGTTTCAGTATTTAGTTCTTCCAGTGGTTGCCCCCATAGCTAAACACAATAGTTTTATATCTATGATTCTTAACAACTTTAAATAACATTCATTTAATTAGGAGAACTTGTAAAAATACATAGATTACCAGAACCTTCCTTGCTAGAGTTTGATTCAGTAGATCTATGTCGGGCCTGGGAATCTGAATTTTTAAGATGTTCTGATGTGATCCATTTGTTCAGCTGGAGTCAAAACTAATTTATCAGAGAAAGGAGGATGTGGATAATAACATAACCATGTGTTATGATAAAGATCTTTGCTCAACCAGCAAGGCCATGCTTGGGGGAATTTTAGAACCTGCAAATTTCTCTTCACTCAGAAAACATCTTACCTTGCTTTCCTCATCCTTTTCTATTTTCACATTTTTTTCATTCCTTCTCTAAATCTATTTGCCCTATTATAAGCCTCTTTTTTTGTGTCCTAGAGCTGATCTGTTAACCCTAGATTCCCTGCTTTTTTACCCAGATATAGGGAGTTGAATAAATTTCTGCCTTGCATCATTGTCCAAAGAAAATGGACCTGATGAAAGATCATTAAAGTGGTAGAAAGCAGAGTTCTCAAAAAAGATGTTCAGAATTTTCTGAGAAAATATATAATCTTATGATCAATTAATAGGATACATGTTCTCAATAGCTGGAAACTCAGCAAATTGATTTAACGTAGCAATTTACATTTTGCAAAAATTACTCATCATACTCAGGAGCATAATATCTCTATGCTCATTTCTGCCTGCCAAAGCATTTAAGGCAGCTCCAGTCATTTATAATAAGGATGGTGCTGAGTTTTCAAATAAAAATTTCTTCTATAGGATGCAGTAAATCACTGGGAGTATTAGGTGATAGAGAGCACAAATACACACTCAAAATAGGGCATGGCATCTGCTTGACTCTGCTTGATATTAATTTTCTGTTCTTATGCTAAGCCTCTGAGTATTACCAATGTGCTTAACACAGGTAGCCAACCTTACGTCCAGGGTGAATAGAGCAACCAGGTCAGTTTGGTCTGTCATATAAAAACTGTTCTTAGTCTTATCATGTCTGAATATTTTCTCAGTTTTGGAGTGTTGTTTTGTAGAAGATTTTAAGTGTAATCATTATTTCCTGCAAGAGGAATTGCTCTTCTCACTTTTTACAAAAGGATCTACAGCTATTCCCAAGAATCTACACCAAACGAAAATAGATGAAGGGAAGTATAAGAAAAAAATTTTTTTTTTCTCCTAAGCCTACTTGTTTCAGAATTTACCAGCAGATTTTTCTGATCTGCAGGATGTACTGGCTTCAACGTAGAATTTGATACTTTCCTCCCAGTTGCCTTAACTCCCATTCCCAACTCCTATACACAGCAGTTCTAAGCTCCACCAATTTTTCCTTTCAAATATGTTAGACAATGAATAATTAGAAATTTAAAAATTTTTAAATATCATTTACAATAGTGTTGAAACCATTACATACTAAGGGATTAATTTAACAAAAGGTGCACAATATTACTTTACTGAAAACTACAAAACAATGCTGAGAGAAATGTTAAAAGACCTAAGTATATAGAAAAAAATACTATATTTATTGACTGGAAGACTCAATATTCCATTCTCCCCTGAATTTTATATAAATATAAAATATATATATATGTGTGTGTGTATATTCAATATAATCACAAATTATCTAAATGCCCTGTGGGCTTTTAAAGAATATAGACAAACTGATTTTAAAATGTACTTGGAAATGCAAAGAATTTAGAATATCCAGGTTAGACATACCTGATGTCAAGATATGTTTTAAAGCTACAGTAGTAAAGACAGTGTGGTATTAGCAAAATATCTGATAAATTAAAATATAGAATCTAGAAATAGATTTACAAAAATATGATCAAGTAGTTTTCAACAAAAGCATCAAAGCCATTCGATGAGAAAAGGGAAATCTTTTCACAAATGGTGTAAGAAAAACTGGATCTCCAAATAAAAAAGGCACTTCAACTACTACCTCACTCCATACTCAAAAATTAATTTGAAATGGATCATAGACCTATAAATAAAAGCTAAAATTATAAAGCTTCTAGAATAAAAGATAGGATAATATTTTCATGAACTTGGAGTAGGCTAAGATTTCTTAGAGAGGATAAAGAAACCATAAATTGGACTTTATTATAATCAAAAGCTTTAGTTCATCAAAAGACACTGTTAAGAAAATAAATACATAACCAACAGATTCGGAGAAAATATTTATAACAAGTACATTTGACAAAGGGCTTATATGCAAAATATATAAAGAATTCCTACAACTCAATAATAATAAGGCATATCATTGTATAAAAAATGGACAAAATATTTGAGCAAACCCTTCACAAAAATGACATATGAATGACTAATAAGCATATTAAAAACTGCTCAACATCAGTAATCCTCAGGGAATTGCAAATTAAAACACAAATTGAAAAAACATTGACAATACCAAATGTTTTAGAGGTTGTAGAGCATCTGGAACTCTCATACATGGTAGGTAGGAATATAAACTTGTATAACTACTTTGGAAAATAGTTTGGCGGTTTCTCAAAAAGTTAAACATAATGTACTCTATGACTCAGCAATTACACTCCTAGTTATTTACCTAAGAGAACTGGAAACATCCATCCACAGAAAACTTGTTGAACGTTTAGAACTACTTTATTCATAATAGCCCCAAACTGGAAACAACTCAGGTATCCATCAACAGGAGAATGATTACATAAACCAGATATATTCATACAATGGAACAACAATAAAAAGAAATGAACTACTGATATACACAACACGGATACATATCAAAAACACATTGAGTAAGAGAAGCCAGAAACAAAGTAGTATATAATTTATGATTCCATTTCTAAGAATTTTAGAATAAGCAAAGGTAATCTATATGGTAATAGAAATCAGAGGAGCAGTTGTCCCTAGGGAACGAGGAAGATGACTTACTGGAAAGGAGTGGGAGGGAATTTCCTGAGGTGATAGGAATATTCTGACTTGATAAAGATGTGGGTTACATAAGTGTACTCATTTGTCAAACTGAACAAACTCTACACTTAAGATCTGTGCATTTCATTGAGTGTAAAGTAGAACTTGATAAAAAATTTTGAAAATGTCTTCCAGATTTATCCATTATGGCTTATTGCTTTAATTCAGGCTATGAATACTCCGCATTTACATTGCTTAATAACCAGGGAGTTTTTTAAATACAGGACTGTGTTTTATTTATGTTCATATCCCAGTGAATGGCCCAGTGCATGGCACATTTTGTGCCCTAAACCAGAGTCCAGGCACAAGACAGTTGTTGAAAAAAAGCTCTAGCTTAACCATTCCACAGGTATCAAGCATTATCTAGTCTGTTCATTCCAGAACTTCAAGCTATTTCAAAACCAGTGAATCTCTTCATTCCTCTCCTTCATGTCACCCTTTGGCACCATTCAAAATACAAGTTACTTCAATTATTTGTCTTCATCATCATCTCTATTAAGTTCAGTGTTTCTTCCCTTTCCCCTACTCCAAGTCATCTTTCCATTATTTTCCTCTGTGCTAAATTCTTTATTGCCTTTGAAACTGTTTTTGTTCCATAAAGAAGGAAAGAGAGAAAAAAGTTAAGGAAAGAAAAGAGAAAATCCTCCTGAAGGAGCCTGAATTTTTCATAAAATGCTCTAGGTTCATCCTCGCATTAACTGAACCAGGGGACATTTGAGACCTTGCAGCTGTCTCATGCGGAGGCTCTTTATTATCACACTCTCAGGCATGTGCAGGGTACCGTGCATTCTTATGACTTCTGATTGACATCCAAACTATATGCTTACAAAATTTTTTTAACAACAAACACTACCTAATTGGAGTTCAATGACATACAGTTAACCACCACTCTTTCTGCTTATCGCTGACATCTGTTGAAATTCTAGTGACTTTCCTATATTCAGTAAGGACTCTGGTGCCTGACTCAGTATGTCTCTCTACTTCTAATCCCATTATCATCCTGTGTCAATGTCCATGTAGAGGTCTCATTCAATATCTTAGTTTTCAAGTTCCTTGGCCTTCATTTCCATCCCACTTTAGCAGCTCACTTCCGTGTCTTCATTATGGTCCCATTGATTGCCCACTTCTTTTTATTAAGAGCTTTATTGAGACATAATTCACATACCATAAAATTTACCCATTTAAAGTGTACAATTCACTTTTGGTATATTCACAGGCTTGTGCAACCATCACCACACTCAATTTTAGAACATTTTCATCACCTTAAGAAGCAAACTCATATCCTTTGGCTGTCATCCTTCTATACCTCTATTCCACCACCCCACAGCCCTGAGCAATCACAAATCTACTTTCTGTCTATATGAATTTCCCTATTCTGGACTTTCCTATGAATTGAATCATAGTATTTTGACTGGCTTTTCTCTTTTAGCATAATGTTTTCAAGGTTTATACATGTTGTAGCATGTATCAGTACTTCATTCCTTTTTATGGCCAAATAATATTCTGTTCTATAGATATACCATATTTTGTTTATCCATTTGTCTATTGGTGGACATTTGGGTTTTTTCCACGTTTGGCTAATATGATAATGCTGCTATAAATATTCATGTACAAGTTTCTGTATGGACATATGTTTTCATTTCTCTTGGATATCTTCCTAGGAGTGGAATTGCTGGGTTGTATGGTATCTTTATATATTGCCTACTTCTTAATATCCAATATTTTACTCTCTAACCACAAATCAGGCTTTCTCATTTTTCTCTTCTCTGTCCAACTATATACTGTGCAACAATATAAAGGTCCAATTTCATTTTCCCCCAAGAGTGTGATCCCTTCTAACTTTATTCTCTTACCTATACACCCCAGGGCCTATTACTTGAATCACTCACTTGACACAGTTTTCAAATCTCTTGTCTTGTTTTCTTTCTGTTATTGCACAATGTGAAGCCCTGGCTTTGGGTTAATCTAAGCACTTTCTGCTCTTAAACAATTTCCTAATTCAGCAACCTTAAAAATTCCTAGTCTCTAACTTCAGCTGGGCCTTTGACGTTGTTTGTCAAAGCTTTCACTTGTCCTAAGTCAACTTGCTATTTCGTTTCCCATAACAGCTATTTCAAACTTTGAGATCTTTTCTCAAAAGCCTATGTTATCAACCTCTACTCATCCCTCCAACCTCTTTGATTCATTTTCTAGCCCTCTCCCCACACCCACTCTGCTCCACATCAGCCCCCTCTCTGTTTCTAAACACTCAAAGAACATTCTCTGTTCAGGGTCTTTGCTCTTGCTGTTCCTTATGACTAGGAAACTCATCTCCTTGTTATTTGTATTCTTGTTCCCTAACTTCATTCAAGTCTATTCTCAAATGTCAACTTATGAGAGAGGCTTGTTTTTCTAACCTAACTAAATTAGTATCATCTTCCAACAGCCCTCTTGTCATTACTCTCTGTTCTATTACCCTGCTTTATTTTTTTTATTAGCTCTTATCTCCACCTGACTTATTTTTTAAATTTATTCATTTATTTATTGTCTGCTTTCCCCACTAGGATGTAAGTTCCATGAGATTAAGGCATTTGTCTGCGTATGGTCACTCATGTATTTCAGCACTGGGAAAAACCTGGATATAGGAAAGACTCAATAGATTTTGTGGAATAAATGAATGTTAGAGAAACCTCCTATTATGCCACTTTCTTCTTTTCTCAGAAGATTACTGTCTCCCTCTACTCTCATTTTCCATCCAATCTTTCCCATATGCACCTGAACTTTCTTCTTACCTTTCTCAGTAGAATAGATGTCCTGCCCCTATTAAAGAGAACCCTCCCCTCTATGTTCCTTATCTCATCTTTGCCTTGTAATCTGGAAAATTCCATAATTTATTCCCTATTTTTCCTACATCCTTAACCTCTCTTCTGCTGCCGTTGCCTCTTTTCTTGGAGCCAATAAGCACATTTAAATATATTCTACCTAAAAACAAACAACCAAAACCTACCACTCACAAAAAAACCTTCTCTAGAATCCACATCCTCCTTTTGTGCTACTTTTTTAATATCTATATATTCATTCACATCCAAACCCCATGAGAAAGAATTCTATTCATATTATTTCCACTTTCCCATTGCTCATGTCACTCCTCAATCCACAGTATCCTGAATTCTTCTCCAACTACTCTACCAAGATTGCTTTTATATTAAGATTACCCTTGATCTTCATAATGTCAAAGTCAAGAGACAGTGTTTCTCTTTCCTAAGAACTCTTCTGGGGCAGTTGACCTGTTGAGCATATCCATCTTCTTGATACACACTTTCCTCTGTTATTGTGACACTTTTTTTCTACTTTCTGATTTTTTTTCTCATTCTCTAACACAGGCTCAACTTCCTCAATTTATCCATTAAATGTTGATGTTTCCCAGGATTTCAGATGCATCCCTGACTCTTTTCAGCCACTCTAGCCTTCTTTTGCTTTCGAAAAATGCAAACTCATCTTTTCCCTTTGCCTTTATATTTGCTATCTTCTCTGCCTAGAACACTTCTCTTTTGTCCCTTTACTTGGCTGACTTCTTCTTGTCCTTTAATTCTTACCTTGAGTATGACTATATCCATGAGGGACCTCATAGGAAACATATGCTATACTAAAAAGGGAGTAATTAAAGAAAGTTTAATAAAAATAGCATTTTTAAAGGTATGGGCAGGATTAATGGAAATGTACAAGGGATGATAAAGCACTCTGGGACCGGCAACGGCAGGAAGCTGGGCATCAAAAGGAAGCACAGGCTACCAGAACTGGGTAGAAGGTAAAGCCATAGAAGAAGGCTGCCCGACAGAAACTGTGTCCTTCAGGAAGGCAGCCACTGTCAAACCATGGTCAAACAAAAAGTGAGAAGGAAGAATAAGTACGCTGACTTCTGCTTTCGTCTACTCTAATTGGCTGAAACTTTTGGAAGCCAGAGGACAAGGGAGCTTCGTTGATGTTGCCTCAAGTCATCCCCCAAGGTTGAGAAGGATCAAGAATGGAACTGTAGGGGCAAGCAGTCAATACCCAGAACAATTTACCCATTTTCTTCCTCAGCATCCACTGTTGTCCTTGTCAAGATGAAACTCCTTGTTGTAACACAGGGGAATAGAAAGTTCTATCAGTTAACATGTCATTTTGGGGTGATGCCAATTCAGTCAGAATCTTACCTGAAACTTAAAATATTAGCACCAGTATACATCATATAAGGTAGCAGAGTAAAAAGGGTAGAAAGAATCAATTAATTAAAATAAGAAGCCCTACAGTCCCTGATTCTGTAACTAGTCATAAGGACGACATATTTATATCTTTCTTCCTCCACCAATCTTTCTACGTTCTTCTGTCTGTTGGCACCTTGGTGGTTTTTATTTCTCCCTTTGGAATGATCCATTCCTTCTTCACCAGAGAGTATAGGTTCTTATTGATTGGTACAGTTTTCCTTAGACCAGTACTATTGGGCAATATAGTACTGAGAAATAGCCCTGTAAATCCCTGGATACCAGTCTTCTTTGCCCTCTCTGTGTAGCAGTGATCTGATTTTCCCAGATAATAATGCCCAAGTATTCTGGCCAGTATAATGTTCTCCTTCTTTGCCTGTTGGCTCAGGGCTTGAAAAACAAAAAATGGCCAGGTGGCAGTCTCAACTCCCAACTTAGTGGAATAATGACTATATTCCTTGGTGGAAGCACTACTCCATGAGGCACTCAGATCTCCAACTCCAGATCCCAAGGTCAAAGAGATGGGCCTCTCCTACTCCATCCCTTTTCCCAGACCCATAAATTCTGGCTTTTGGTAATATGGCTCCACATATTGACCATGGTTTAAGGCATATAACAAATCCTATAGCACAGGAGCTCAACCTTGCAGAAGGTTGACTCCAAGCTGTCACCATAGATGAGTCTTCCACAGGCTACTTCACTAATTCTATTGATTCAGCTACTTCTGGGTTATGAGGACTATATAAGATCAGTAAATTCTGTAACTGTGAGCTTACTGCAGCATTTCTTTTGCCAGCAAATGAGTTCTTTGATCTGAGATGGTTTCCTAATCTAAATGATATGGTGATAAATAAGACTTTTTATTAAGATCACATGTCCACAGATGATGGTGCTGACAGAAGTACTGCAGTCAGAAAAGAGTAATCTGCACCAGAATGTCTACCTATTCCTGAGGGGACAGATAGCTTCACCCTGCTCAACACCTGATAATGGAAGGGCTCTTCAAAGTAATTTGCATGGCACTAGGTGCTTGGATGGTACCCCCGGGAATGAGGCAACCAGAGCTCAGTATTGGCCTTTGGTGTTGGCTGGTCCAGTACTCACCTTTGTTGAAAGGAGGTCAGTATTTTTGAGCTCATGAGGAGCTGCCACTCTTGCCATCGTGGCATCTTTGCACATGGGCCCATTGAGTAAGCACTGAGGTCATGTAGAAAGAGGCCAGCACACCATGCAGACCCATTCATAAACCAGGCCCACAATTTTTACTGACCAGAGGGAACTACCCATGAAGACATGGGTGTTGTGGTGATGTAGGAATAGATACCATGGGAGTCTAAGTCATCTACTCATGAAATTGACTTGTGCCTTTCACATACTGCTGAGCATGTTAAATTTTATGTTTCAGTGGATTAGATAACAGTTCATGATGGGCAGTGTGAGCCACACAGTCACTTGGTGTCCCATTATCAGATGTTCAATCTTCTAGGGCCCAGTAGCAAATCTAGGCATTACTTTTCAAATGGAAAATGGTGGTTAGAAGCAGGGTTGACCTTACCCCCAACTTGTAGAGATTTATGCTGTGATTATTTTACTCAGTATTGCTAGAGGTTCCATTCAGGATCTCTTCTCCCATAAATACTTCTGATACCATTGGGTTACTGCTCATAAGATCCAAGTGGCAGGGAAGTTTGTAACACAGCTAGAACCTGCTGGTAAGCCTCTTCTTGCTCCAGGTCCCACCAAGAGTGGTAATCTTATGGGTCCCTTGATAAGTGGGTTTGAAAAGCACACCAAACGTGTTAAATGTTACCTCCTAAATCCAAAGAGTACAGGTAATGTGACTCTTTCTTGGTGGTGAGATATGTGAGAAAGAGCAACTTGCAACTTGTCTCTCACATTAGAGGGCATATCTGGAGGTGCCCACAGATCACTAGACCTAGATATTTCACTAGTGTGCAAGCCCCTGAAGTCTTACACTTATTTCCCACATTCTTCTTGGCATATATTTTATCAGGCATATAGGCTGCTTGCTATTCTGCTCAACATGTCCAAGTGCATAATATTATCAATATAATGGACAAGCATGATATTGTGGGGGACATTAAGATGATGAAGGGACATCCAGGTGATATATAACATAGAGCAGGAGTAGTGACATAACCTTGAGATAAGATAATGAAGGTCTACTGCAGTCCCTGCCACCTGAAGAAATACTGTCATTGTCATGGATCTCTGTGTTCAAAACACTCTGACTACTATTCTACCCCTGAGGTTTATTATGATAATTTCACCCACCTTCTCCGATTATTAAGTGATCACCATTTTGACTCTACCAGTTCAAGATCCCCATATTCCTATTGAAATCCAAGAGCCCAATATCTTTGTGGCATCCCTCAATACCATCTCTGGCTTACAATTAACACAGAGTTTTTCAAAGATACTAATATCCCTATTTACCATTTCTTAATGTGTTGATGAGGGAAATATCCTCTGATCCTGTATCCTAGGGGATATGGCTAAGCGTGGCTACACAGTTGGCATGTAATATGTTATTTCCATTCTTCTCAGCCTTTTAGACTCCCTCTATCTAAAATATGCCAGGGAAATTCCAGCATTGCCCCACCACTTGTTGCAGGCCATCATGGAGTCCGGGCTTCAGTTACTCAGTCTAGTTGAAGAAACTACATGTCACTTTCACATGCATGAGCTTACACATTAAATTCTGAATCCTAAGAATGTGCTCCCATGTCAATAAATAAGCCTAATGTCATCTTATGATTTGACTACCTTGGTCTAAACCACTTAGAATCTAGTCCCATACATGTTCTCCAGAATTCTGCTTACATGCATTGGGAAGATTCTGCCACTCCTTCAGTCCTTGAATTTTTCCAACTGTGTAATACTGGACCTGGAGGCAATGAGAGATAGTGAGTGTGTATCCTGAAAAGAATCAGCATGTCCTTTTAAGCCACTCCCAGGCCGGGCCAATTAAAATCCTCCATGTATGATCCTCCATGAACTTTTCCCTTTCACCATCTGGATGTTGACACCTAGGATGGCCTTGGAGCTATGCATTGAGTAGTAGAGCCTCCATTGGTCTCTAAAAGACTGTTGGAAAGACCCTCATGCCACCCTATCTTACCTTCCACCAGCAGCCTGGCACTACCAGTGGATTGTTGACAGAAGAAAGTAACGTCTGTTGTGTTTGATCCATTTTGTATTGAGATCTACTTGTTATAGCAGTTTTCTTACCTTAAATTATACAGGGCTTTTTTTGCTTCCTTTTTTCTTTTTACTTGAAGTGTGGCTTGTAAATTATTTTAAAAATAGGAAATTACATGATTCTTGGAATTACTGTCATAGATAGCCTGTTCTCCCTGATGGTACTCCTACATAAATTTGTAGATATGACAACTTTAGTGATAATTAGACATTATTAGTCTGCATGCCACTTTTAGAATGTTATTTCTTCTTTCCCATTAAAGAAGCTACATTCCCATTGTTGCATAAAAGCTACAATTTTCATCTCCAGGAAAATGCAAAATATACACATAAAACCTTTAATCTAAGAAAAATATCCAGTTGTTAAGCCAAATGATCTGAGTGGCTATCAAAAGAGATCTTGATGCAGGACAAATGTTTTCATTGTTTTAAATACCTAGTGATTAAATAACCTTAAAATTTTCAGCCTTGCGAAACTTTCACCAGACCTCTGTTTACCATATATACAGTTTATTATGCAGGTAAGTCACACTATTGGGCTACATGAGTGGAACTCTTAGTTACTTTTCTAGAAGAAATGAAAAATCTATCTTGATATCACACTCATTATAAATGAGGACATAAATTTTTAAATGGCCTGGTAGCATAGGCCAATTTCTTCTTTATAGAATTTAATATCATACTTCATTACAGATGCCCTGTGGTCAGATTAGTTCTAAAAACAAATGCTTAATTTTATAAAAGTAGAATAGAAACATTACTAGTCCATTAAAAGCCCCTTTGACCTTCTGCTTATTTTCTTTGAAGCATTTACTTCAGAAGGCAGAGTGGTATAGTAGAAAATATGCTGACCTGAATGTCAGAAAGCTGGGGGTTCATATCCTGGCTCTACTACTTACTTTATATGGACTCTTGAGTAAACTACTGACCACCTTAAGCCTTATTTTTTCTCAATCTCAAAATGAAAACCTCTTAGGGTACTGATGAGGAGCTAATATGTATAAAGTGCCTGGTATCTTGTTCCTTTATTTCCTTCGGCTCTAGCCTGATTCATCTTGATTGAATTAACATGATTTCTCAATGACTTGCATATCAAATCAACTTGGCAGAATTATCATGTGCTCCAGATATGATATCACTCAGAACATTTGTCCTTTGGATCTGGTTCATGCATTATTTAAAGAGCAAGCATAATTTGTTTATGAAGTTAAATGTGTGGAATCTAAATATTAAAATATATTCAAATTCATCATTTTATATGAAAGGCAGTCTGATTTTGAAATTGTCTTCTAGCATTGACGGAGAGAGACTAAGCTACACTCGCATCCTTGGGACCCATAGGGATAGGTGTCACCCGTCTGGACTAAGGGTGGATCTCTGTGGCTATAAATCAATCAAACTTCAATACCATCCAGTGCAATGCAATACAGAACAAAAGCAATAGAGGAGGAATTCTCTGAATAGTATTTGCTTAAAGCAATGTACTTAAAACTTTTATTCTTGAGGCTGGCCCGGTGGTGTAGCAGTTAGGTTTGCATGCTCTGCTTTGGGGGCCTGGGGTTTGCAGGTTTGGATCCCAGGTGCAGAGAGATGCACCACTTCTCAAGCTATGCTGTGGCGGAGTCCCATGTAAAGTAGAGGAAGATGGGCTGGGATGTTGGCCCAGGGCCAGTCTTCCTCAGCAAAAAAAAGAGGAGAATTGGCAATGGATGTTAGCTCAGGGCTAGTCTTCCTCACAAAAACAAAAAAAACAAACTTTTGTTCTTTATATTTGTAAGAAGATGTGAACGTATTTAGAAGCCAACTTCGAGTTGAGAAGCCTGGTGTACTGTAGTCTACCACACACCTCCACTTTCTCCTTTTCCCTTCAGTCCTCAATTCCCTGTAAGCTGGTTTTGGTACTCTCTATTTTACTGAAACCATTCTTGAAAAGTAGCACATAGTCTCCAAATAAATAAATGCTGGGAGCACTTTTCATTTCTTATTTCATTGTACCCACAGCTGCGTTTCAAACTATATGTAATTACTTAAAATTTTCCATCATCAGTTTCATAAACTTCTCTCTGGTTTTTACTATCTCTTTAACTGATCTTTCTTGATGTGTTTTGGAGTCTCTCTCCCCTATACTCAGCTACTTTTCATTAGTTTTCCCCAGGATTTCACCTTCAGCCCAATATTCTTCTAAGTGTATGTGCTCTTTTTTGAGATGAGTCTAGTTTGAACCATGGCCCGTGGGACCACCCTATTGATGTGTCCAGTCCTTCCTTGCTACTGAAGCTTAACAAATGTTTGTAAATTGATCTCAATTGTACATCTCCACTTAGGATGTATTTTAGGGGCCTGTAAGGGTTGGGGTTTCTGCCCAGTTCAGAACACAGTCTTTCTGAGCACTGCTCCTGACACATGGTTGTGGCAGACCCTGCTTGTGGTCTCCTTAATCTCTATTTCTTCTTCTATCTTACTAATAGAACTTGCATTTTATTTGGGGTGTCAATGTGCCCAGCTAGTAACTTAAAGGTCAAAACTTGACCAATGTGACAGAAGTGAAGTCTTCTAAGGATTCTAGAGAGTTTTGCTTTCCTGATATAGGAATAACATCTTCCTCCTTGTTTCTTCTTTCTTTTTTCCTACATGGAATGTGAATGAAAGCTGAAGGAGGATCAGCCATTTTGCTACAATGAGATGGCCATAAAGATGAGAGCCATCCACTAAGGGTGGTGGACAAGACAGACAGAAATATTGTTGACACTTTGGAGCTTCTGCACCAGCCCTGGGCTCTTGTTTTAGTTATAATTCATTTCAGCTGTGAACAAAATAAAATCTCAAAATAATGGTGGCATAACAAGATAGAAGTTCATTTCTGTTTCATGTAAACGAAGTCCAGGGATGGACAGTCCAGGGCTGATATAGTGATTCTTTAGTCATTAGGCACTCAGACTCCTTACATTTTGTTGCTTATGACTTTGAGAAGAAGAAGGTAGCTAGGCCATATAATCCAGCCATTATATCCACAATTAATTCATGAGCTAGAAAAAAGGGCATAACGTCTCCCTTTAAAAATACTTTCCCAAAGTCACACAAGACACTTCTATTTACACCCCTCAGCCAGAAATTAGTCATATAGTCACACTTAACTGCAAGGTAGCTAAGTGTTCAGCTAAAAATCATGAATGCTATGGCAAAGGAAGAAGGTGATGGAAATCGGAAGCAGTAAGTAGCTGTCTCTGCCCTAACTTCTTATCTTTGACTTCTTGATATGTCAAAAAATAATTTCCCATTTGATCAAACTTTTAAAATTAGGATTTCATGACATGAATCCAAATGCAATCTGTAATTGATTCAGAATTTGGATCCTAAGAGAGTGAAGAGTAACAGAAGATATGGAATTGACTAAAGGAAGAAAGTGGGGCACTGGAGAATAAGGGCTCATGTTGCATGCTAGAAAATTGGTGATGATTGTTCTGTAGAATTAGGTCAAACTGTTGCCTGCTGTATTATAGACCATAGGCCTCCCTGGGCTATAGTATTAGGAAAAATGGTAGGGCAATTCACACTATTACAGTGTGTGAGTTACTTGTTGCCATTATCATCAGACCATTCTATAAGCAAAGATGGAAGAATTGTTTTAATGATGTATTGCGGTGTAATAAACTACTTCAATACTGATTCAAAACAGCAGTTATTATCTCTTATTGGTTGACTGGGCTCAGCTGGGTGATTTTCCCATAGGACTTCTCACATGATTTCATGTCAGATGGTGAATGGGGCTGCAGATATCTGAAGTGCTGACTGATCTGGACATCCAAGAGTGCCTTTTCCCTTACATGTCTGATGCTTTAGGTAGGATGGCTGGAAAGCTGGGGGGCTGGGCATCTCTCTCTCTCGATGCAGCCTCTCCTGATGGCTAAATTGGGCTTCCTCACAGCATGATCACCTCAAGGTGGTCATGCTTCTTACATAGTTGTTGGCTTTCCCCAGACTGAGTACATGAGAGACCGAGCTATCAGCTACTAGGCTTCTTATAATCTAGCCTTGAAAAATATGCAGCATCACTTCTGCTACATTCTGTGGTCAAAGGTGACTTACAGGGCCTACCTAGATCCAAAGAGTGAAGACTACACAAGTTTATGAATACCAAGAAGCATGATTCATTAGGGTTGGGGTGCAATCTTGGGAGAGAATTCAAACGTGCTAAGAAAGATGTTTTATGCCTGTGTTCTGAAATCTAAATTGGATACTAAATTTGGACACTGAAAAATTGTAAAAATAAATTGGTTTTGCATTCTAAACAAAAGAAGTTATATTCATGGCTATGGCAGCCTTAGCAAGAGCAAAGACTGATCCAAGTAACTTTTCTTAAGAGTCCTCTATCAAAGAAAGCTTTTGAGTTTGAAGGAAAAAATGGAGTTAATGCTGTTGCCATCCAAACAGAGACGTTTGTTTTAAATTGCTTCAAGATAGCTGCAATAAACTAAGGACCAACAGGATGTGCAGAGCAGAGGTCAGTTAGTTAAAGAAAGGACTCTTCGGGTTCAAAGACTTTAGGCAAGATCTTTAGCTCTCATTATATATATATAGAATTGACCAGAAGCCTACTAAATTTTTGAGGAAACCATTTTGTCAAAGAAACTCAAGGCCTTATAGGCATCAACCTGTGACTGCTCAACCCCCAAGACCATCCCTTGCAAAAGCTTGACAGCTCCTGGGATAGGCATTTTCCCCAGAGCTATGGACAAGTGATTGCAGTAGTTTCTTATTCTCCAGTTTTCCAAATAGAAGAATTTTTTCAAATTTATTTTATTTTTGTTTTGTTTTAATCATGATTATTCTACCCCTTCTCTACTTGGGGCAGAAAGCTGCTTTTTATCTTGTAAGTAGCTGGACCATGAGGAGCCATATCTGGAAGCTGATTGAGAGAGAACTGCACATTAGTCAGAAGTTCTTAAATTTGAGTGGGATGCAGTAACTGGCTGAGAGTGAGTTTGCTTCCCTCATGAAGAAGTTGTATGTGATCTATGCACGGGAAAAAAGTTTTTGGGGTGTGGGATGGACATTGTGGTAGCCATTGGTTATTGCCTACTCCATATTCATTTTCTCCTTTCTTCCTTACCAATAGTACCTTAATATCGTTGTGTGGAGCTATGGATACTTTCACTACTGGTTGCAGTGTAAATTGGTATTAAACTCTTTGGTAACCAATTTGGCATTGTTTTGTAGAGCTGACCATATGCATACCCTAAGAACCAATAACTTCAATCTGTGCTTTGGAGAAACTCTTGCACATGTGCACTGGAAAGATGTGCAAGAAATTTCACAGCACCATTATTTGTAATGGCAGAAAAACTGGAAACAACTCAAATATCATCAAAAAAAGAATGAATAAATGCATTATGGAATATTTATACAATGGAAAATTACCTGTCAGTGAGAATAAATGAACTACAGCTATGTGAAACAACACAGATGAAAATATGAAAAGAATCTTGAGTAAAAAAGAAGCAAGGTGTTGAAGACCTCATACTTTACAGTTCTATACTACAATACAAAAAAGAAGCAAATTATATAATGTATTATTCAAGTATATGTGCCTATGTGATAAAACTACTTTTTAAAAAGCAGTGGCATTAGTAACATAAAATTCAGGTGGCTGTTAACCTTTATGGAGTAGAGGAAAGGGATAGGATTGGGCACACAAAGGACCTACCTGTGTGTGAGGTATAAAGGTAAGATTCAAGTTCTTAAGTTGAATGGTTTGGGTTTATGTTTTAAACTCACATATACGTCACAACTCTTTAGTGTGTCTCAAGTGTTACATAATAATGAAGACACACTTTATGTACTGATATGGATTGATGTCTAAGATGGTTAAGTAGGATAGCTATATCCTGTTTTGCATGGGATGTCATGGTTAACACCTGTGGTCCCACATAATTGCTAATTGCATCATTTTCACCCTCAAATCGGCCCAGATGAAATAATAATTACATGTTTACATGTTTATCCTATTAAGTAACACAATGCAAGATGCAGAATAGTGTTTACATCATGCTTCAGTTTGTGTAATATGACATTCAAGAACACATAAATTTCAATTTAAAGAATCAACAAAGGAATTAATTATAGCCAACATTTTGAAAAAGAGGAGGACTTGTGGGAACAAAATACTTGGCAAACAGGATACTTTACAAATGGACAACAGTGGATGCCAGTGGAGCAGAATCAGATGGTTGGAAGACAAGGATGGGAGACTGTTCTCTGTAAACCCATTTGACCTATTAGAACGTTGTGCCTCATGCATGTATTACGTATTTAGAAAAGAAATTTAAAACAACAAAACTCATTTTCAATATAATGTGAGCCATGCCAGGGTAGCTATTACCATACTAGCTCCCATTCACTGGGTTCTTACTTTGTGTGAGGCACAGTTCTAAACACTGCATGCGTTAGGTTAATTAATCCTCACATCGTACCGAAGAGGTAAGTAGCACTATTACCAGCTGTGTAACTCGGGAAAGTTGCCCGATTTCTTCTGTAAAACTATTTTTATTCTATCCTACATATACTATTCTTATTCTTGTTCATGCTGTGATATCACATATGTTAAATGTTAAATGTTTGCTAAGTTAGTAGCTACTGTAGGAAGTGTTGTGGATTAGAAGTCCTGAGCTCTTTTTCTTGCCCAGCTACTTATCGCCTATATAAACCTCATCAAGTCACTTTGCCTCCCTGAGAGAGCCTGGGTTTTTCAGTGTAGATTGGAAACAACGTGCCTTCCCATTTCACAGGCTTGCTGTGAGGATCAGATGAAGGCATACAAGTGAAGGTAGGTTGGGCACCAGAATGCACCATACGAATATGAGTTGCTATTATTACTAATGACCTACTCTAACACTTCAATCAAGAAAGCCATAGATCAATAGAGATGTAACTGAAAACAATTTGAAGACCATTTTCACTTTCAGCACAAGTGGCATTTCCTCATTGCTTGTTGCTTTATATAGTCAACAGTTTTATGCATAGCAACAGCCTTGAAATGGATCTGCAAGAACATAATGAACATACTTTAAGCAGGAAATGTTAAATGGTCTATGTCCTTTGTTATGGGCTAAGCCTCGATTAATTCAGGAGGTGGTTTTCTCAGTTGAAAAGAAAGCAAATGACCTCATGTCATTTACTGTACATGAATAAGTTTGACATTTGGGGATAAAATGATAAGGTAAGCTGGATTTATGGCTTTTTCTCTAAGAAATGCTTGGCAATATTACACAGTATTTACCTAGCTTCACTCTCTTTTCTTTTGCATAATTTGGGAGCAGCCTCCTTTCTTCCTCCTCCCCCTCCTCCTCCTACTCCTTCTTCTCCTTTTTTTCTTCTTCTTCTTTTCAGGAACAAAACCACCATGTAAAATAACAACAAAAAGCAATACCAGAAATTAAACAGAAAAAAAGTAGAGGAATTTGATTTTATTAAAAAATAGCATCTATGAAAATATCTGCAGAGTGTTCTACAGGGTTTTCAAATAAAAAATTCTTCAGAATGTCATATGTATTATAATGGAACAGTTAAAGAAATGAGAGGAAAAGCAAGATATATAGCTGTGTTGTTTTTACAGCTTTGTGAAGTTACCTGGTAGACTTGCCCATGGTTTGGTTTATTTTAATTCTTCTTGGCTCTTATAATAGCAGAAACTCAGAAAAATCTTCCAGTGAGTAAAAAAATTCATAATACCAACAGGTTCAGACAGCTCAGCTTATTCTTGCACAGAAATTTTATTTTTCTCTCAGTAATGTCCCATCCTCCCCCTCTTCTCCATAAAGCCTTTAACCTCCCTACAGTGGCCCTCTGCTGAGCAGCTTTCCAAGGGGAGAAAGACTGTTTGAAAATGTGGAGGAAGATGTGAACCGCAACTCACGTGAAAATCTTTATTTAGATAGTTTTTATCCAGAGATTAAAAAAATGCCAACCAAGGTACTCAATCCTATTTTCTTAGCAAAAGCAAGAGAATAAAGGAAGAAGGTGGGCAATGCTTAGTACAGCTGCACCCTGGTTGGAATTCAACATTTCCTCTTATTTAGTGCTTTATTATTTTTATTGTTATCCTCTATCCAGAGCTCACAGCATCAATAGGCAAGAGCTTGCTGGGCAGCAAATTATGAGTGTGGGTTTTGGAGTGCACCTGACCTCACTTCGGATTCCTTGAGTGTTGTTAGGCCAGATAGTTTAATTCCCTCAGCCGAAGTAACCAGAAATTTTACCCTACCCAAAAGAAACAAAACAAAACAAGACAAAATTTCAAAAAATAATAGTAACACAATTAAAGCAAAATGGCCAAAATGTATGTTTACTGTAATGGAAAGAGATTCTATTTGAAGTCAGGAAATCTGCATTTAATTTTCTAGAATAAGCACTCACAAGCAATGTGAACTTAAACGCCTTAGCCTCTTTCTTCATCTGTTCAATGGGAGTGACTACTTGCCTGACTTCTCTATAGTTCACATGCAGACTGAACCATGGTGTATTTCAGGGGTCAGTAATTTTTTCCAAAAAGGCCCAGAGAGTAAGTGTTTTAGGTTTTGTGGGTCATTATGGTCTCTACAGCAACTAATCAACTCTACTGTTGTAGAGCAAAGGCAGACATAGACAATACATACACTAACAAATGTGTCTGTGTTCCAATAAAACTTTATTTATGAACACTAAAATTTATATTTTGTATGGATTTCACATTTCAAAAAATTATATTCTTCTTTTGATTTTTTTCTCCAAGTGTTTAAAAAATGTAAAAGTCATTCTTAGTTCTAGGCTGTACAAAAACAAGTGCTGGGCTGGACTTGGCCCAGAGGCTGTAATTTGCTGATTCTGGTGTATATTAAAGCATTTAATAAACTTACATATGTGTAAGAAGTTGTTACTACATTGTGTAAGATGACCATGGAATATCTGAGGTACAGTTTAATGCCACATTGGTTTCCCTGTGTCACCCCAAACTTGGTGAGATTTCTGCTTGCCATCTCTGCAACATTTCAATGTTGTCCCAAGGAAAATCATTTCAGAGGGAAGGATCTTTTTTTTTTTTTTGTGGGGAAGACCAGCCCTGAGCTAACATCTGTTGCCAATCTTCCCCTTTTTGCTGAGGAAGACTGGCCCTGAGCTAACATCCGTGCCCATCTTCCTCCACTTTATATGGGACGCCGCCATGGCATGGCTGACAGGCAGTGCGCGTCCGCGGGCGCCTGGGATCCGAACTCGCGAACCCCGGGCTGCCAAGCGCGGACTAAACCGCTGCGCCACCGGGCGGCCCCAAGAGGGAAGGATCTTTTGACTGAAAAAGTTCCAGGATGCATTTCCCACCCAGACAGTAATAGTTGCAGAGTTACTTGGCATTTGAAATTAGATGAACTATTGAATCATCTTAAAGCAAAACATCATGGGTTTCCCTAGACAATATAGACATTCATTTTTCACCTTGTACCTGCCCCAGTATAGAACCCTGTCACATTGTGTTTTAATTGTCTGCTTTGGTGTTAGTCTCCCTATGGATTAGGAGCTTTGTGAAAGTAGAGACTGGGCCCCAGTACCTTCTAAAGTGTCCGGCAATATTATTTGTTTGTTTATTTATGCCCCTGTCCAGCTAACAAAGAATCTACAGAGCTTGCAAAAATACAAACAGATAAAATAGATGGGGAATCAGGATAAAGGAGAAATGTAAGAGTTAAAATTATAAAGGTAAGGTAAGACTATGACAGAAAATTATGTTCCACTCAGTCCTGTCAGTGGCTAAACATGGCCAGCCAACTTGCCCCTGTAATTTCCAGCAGCAGAAGCAGACTTCTGATTGCCCTGATCTGCTGACAGACATGGAGTACCCTGACTGATCTCCAGACGTTATTAAAGGAGGAGGTGGTCATAGCATTTGACAGATGGTGCTGGATTAGTAATCATATATCTATATTCTCGGGCCTCACAAGATTATGTCATTGGTTCAAAAGTGAGAATTAGGCAAAATTTGAAAATTTAGACAAAGTTTATCTTTAGCATCTCCTTGCTTCTCCTTTCATACCCCTTCTTGTGTGCAGGTTTCCACCCTATGCTACATCCCACATGCCTTTGATCTTAGCTCTCTGTTGGCTGATTACTATCGATGTGGGTTAACTCATGATCCCTTTCAGCAGCACTCTCAAAGTCATAAAATGTTCTGAGGAAAATGAAAAGTCTCCATGGCAAAATAAGTTGAAAACCTAGCTCCTGCTCTGAGAATTGTAATAGAAATCTGCAGATTTATAAATCCTCTGAGAATTCCACAGTAAATCCACCTGTGTAAACATTGTTTCACCTAACACTGCTCAAATGGATTTGATTATAGAATTTTTTCAGATAATCCCTAATATCTTATGGATTCATTTTCTATAATCTCAATTCACTTCACTTGAACAAATACATCCATTTAGAGAAACCTACCTATCGCACTGAAGGCTTCATAAGTAAGAAGAGTAATTCTTCCCTCACGGAGCTTTTCATTTAGCAGGAATGACCCACTTTGGGGACAAATGCCTTACAATATTATTATTTGCAGTATGTGAACTTTAACAGTATTGTTTTTGAGGGTTAAATACATTTCAAGACCTAAAGGAATGATTCTTTAGGGTTGAAACATTTTAGGACCCATGACAAGCAGCAAAGAGAAGATATTTTTAGGGAGGCCCAAGTTCCGTGTCTCATAGACCATACTATACAAAATAACAGCCTATTCCATATACTCATAAATGCGATTTGCAGCATGGAAGAATGGCGTTGAGCTTGGGATCAGGAAATGTAAATTTGAATCCCTGCTCTGTCACACATTCTTTTTTGTTCTGAGCAAAAAAATGCCATGATTGTATATTTAGAAAACGCAAGACAATATACTCAAAACTACGAGAAACTATCAAAGAATCCAGCATGATCATTGGTTACAAAACTGATATGTAAAATCAATAGCTCTACTATATACTAACAATAACCGGTTAAAAAATTTAATGGGAGAACAAGCTGTCCTCTACAACAGCAACAAAAAACATGAACTAGTTAGGGCTAAATGTAACAAGAAACGTTCTGAACCAAAATTCTGCTGTGGGAGAATAAATTTTAACAGAAAATTTCTGGTTCCAGGAATAGCTTGGACAAATTTGCTTCTGACCTCCAGTTTTTCTGATGTGAAATCAGAGTTCATTTATATTTTTGTTCTGCTTCATATAATGTCATTTTTTCCTCTGGCTGATTTTAAGAATATCTCCTTGTCTTTGTTTTTTTAGAATCTGACTATGATATGCCAAGGGGTTTATATTTTTCACCAGATTTAGGATATTTCTCTTCATCCTTTTTGAAATATTTTTCCTCCATTTCACTCTCTCCTCTCTTTCTGGGCATGTTTATTGGACCATTGTTAGGCTATTGTTCCACAAATATTCGAGTATTTCATTATTTTATTCAATTTTCTCTTTCTTCTCTCTGATAATGTTTGCCCAATTGTTATTGATCTTCCCTAACCTTTCTTTGTTAACTTTTCTTTTTCAGAGTTGAATTTACCATTGTCTATCCAGTGATTTTTTCATTTAAAATGATATACTTTTCAGTTTGCAATTTCCACTTAGTTCTTTCTTATACTTTTAATTTTTCTGCTGAGATTTCCTATTTGTTTTCTCACTATAACTTTTTAAAAAATTTAAATCTATATTAAAATAAATAGTTTTATATTCTGTTTTTATGTTGTTGGCTGCTAATTCCAGAGTCTGGGCTGCTAATTCCATAGCTATTTTTACAAACTGTTGTCTAAATTATGGGTCACATTTTCCTGCTTCTTCACATGTCTAATAATTTTGAATTGTATGCTAGGCATTGTCCATGATATGTGGAAGCGGGTATGGATTACGTTTTCTTACTCCACATGGGATGAAATTTTGTTCTGCCATATAGCTAAATTAACTAGGTCCTTTCGATCCTGTTAGGATTGATTTTATGCTTTGTTAAGTTAGAAATATTTCAATTTTGTTCTCAGTCCTACAACATGGCCCTTACTCTAGGACTCGGTCCTCTCTCCTAAAGTCTGGCCTTTCAGAAGTTTCAACTGAATGTCTGAAGTGTTCAGTGCAGTCTCTCCACTTTGGGATTAAACTCCACCTTCTCTTAGCAGTCTGAAATCTCCATTTATATCCTCTGGTATCTCCATTTATCTCTCAGATCCACAACAACTGCTCTGTTGCTCTTTGTAGAGTCTTGTTCTGCACATACTTATCCCAGCTATCAGCCAAGGTATCAAGGGGAACCCCCATGTGGAATTCTGGGGCCCCATTCTGCACACTTCCCTCCTCTCTGCTAACCTGCCCCTCAAATTCAAGCCACCTCACCAGCCCTGAACTCTAATCTCTGCCATTTCAGGTCAGTAAAACTGCTGCTTTGCTTGCACTTCATCTTGTACTGAAGTCAGGAAAGTGTTCCCAGACTGATTGCTGGGCAAATGTGAGTCTAACCTTGTGTGTTTGCCTTCTATCAAGGATTACATTTCTGCTGTGTCTATTATTCAATGCCTGAAAAACAGTTGCCTCATATTTTGTTCTGTTTTATAATTGTTTAAAGAGAGATGATAAGTCTTATACCAGTTACTCCATCATGGCAAGAAGTGGAAATTTTTATATTTTTAGGTCTGCTTTACATCAATGATTGCCAGCTTTGGTTGTGAAACATTCAAATTGCCTGCAATTATTTTAAAGATACTTTGAAACTTTCATAACAATAGCTTTGTAAGATGAAGAGCAGGCATTACTATAAAATAATTTTCAAAATATAGCATAAGAAAATAAGGTTGAAAGTCTCACTTAAACTATGTAATGTATTTCAAAATTTTAAATCTAAAGAGAACATTTTACATTGTAATAAAATGGTTATTTGGCAGAATTGATTTTATTCCTCAAAGGCTTAAGACTAACTAAGATTTCTGTATTAAAGTAACCAATCCCAAAACAATCTAATTTTTGCATTCTATACTTTCACAGATTGCTTTTTTAGAAGTTTAAGAAATCATTGTGACTTCTGCTAATGATTGGCTTAATTAACAAATAAATAAATTTCCTTAACATAGGAGCTCACACAAGAAAAATAAGTACTATTATTTTATAGAAGTCATATTAGAACCAAGGTAAGAGTGGAAGTTGAATATTAACAGCAACACAAATTTATTACTAAATTAAAAAGGACTTAAGGTTTAGATGAGAGAGAATGGGCGAACAAAAAGAGAAAAAAGGAGAAGAAAAAGTATATCAGGAATTGGAGAATATACGAATGAGAAGGAATAAATTATTTTTTCTTTTTTGGTGTTTGTCATTCATTCAATGCTTAAAAGGGGTCTTGGGAACAAGAGATTATCTTCTTATCGCCTGAAAGCAACAACAAAATACTGTGTAATGAGAAAGTAAAATATAATTGAAAATTAGAGAGTTTGGAATAAATTTGTTTCTGAACTTTTAAAGTTGTTTTATTCTATATTAAATTTTCAAACTATTTGGTTTTTATCCACCTCCAACTAAATGGAAGGTAGCACTCCAAAATTTGGGAGTACAAATCTACCTGGTGATACAGAAATTAGGTCTAACTTTGTTTATAAATCAGAGAACTCTTTTAATATATGATACAAAGTGTTTGATTCTACAGAATTCTTGGATCCCTCTCACCTATCTGTTTCAGTAAATAGCAAATGGGAAATCACTTCATCTCCTTCTTTCCCTTTCTAACTTAGAAACAGAGGGAAGGGACTAAAATTCTGAATCTGTTACAGTATATATTTTGGGGGCTTTTTTGCATAACATTGGTTTATAACATTATATAAATTTCAGGTGTACATCATTATATTTTGACTTCTGTATATACTACATTGTGTTCACCACCAAAAGTCTAGTTTCCATCTGTCACCATACAAATGTTCCTCTTCTCTACTTTCACCCTCCCCCCCTCCCCTTCCCTGGAAACTGCCAATCTGTTCTCTGTAACTTATGTGTTTGTTTGTTTTTGTTTTTATCTTCTGCATATGAGTGAAATCATATGGTATTTGTCTTTCTCCATCTGACTTATTTCACTCAGCATAATATCCATGTTGTCACAAATGGCAAGATTTCATTTCTTTTATGGCTGAGTAGTATTCCAGTGTGTGTGTGTGTGTGTGTGTTGTGTGTGTGTGTGTCACATCTTCTATAGCCATTCACTCATCAATGGGCACTTAGGTTGTTTCTTTGTCTAAGCTATTGTGCATAATAGTGCAGTGAACATAGGGGTACATATATCTTTTCAAATTGGTGTTTTTGTATTCTTTGGATAAAAACCCAAAAGTGGAATAGCTGGATCATATGGTAGTTCTATTTTTAATTTTTTGAGGAATCTCCAAACTGTTTTCCATAGCAGCTGTACCAATTTACATTCCCACCAGCAGCGTACGAGCGTTCCCCTTTCTCCCCATCCTCTCAAGCACTTATTATTTCTTGTCTGTCTATTTTATGTATTTAATTCAATTAATTTTTTGTTGAAATAACACTGGTTTATGACATTATATAAATATCAGGGATACATCATTACATTTCAGTTTCTGTGTAGACTACATCATGTTCACCACCCAAAGACTAATTGCCATCCATAACCATACACATGTGCCCTTTTACCCCTTTCACCCTCCCCCAGGCCCCCTTCCCCTCTCGTAACCACCAATCCATTCTCTATGTCTATGTGTGTGTTTGTTGTTGTTGTTTTATCTTCCACATCTGAGTGAAATCATGCAGCATTTGCTTAGCATAATGCCCTCAAGGTCCATCTTTATTGTGGCAAATGGCAACATTTCATCTCTTTTAATGGCTCAGTGGTATTCCATTTTATATATATATACACCATATCTTCTTTATCCATTCTACTGTTAGTGGGCACTTAGGTTGTTTCCAAGTCTTGGCTACTGTGAATAATGCTGCAATGAACGTAGGGGTACATATATCTTTTCAAATTAGTGTTTTCGTGTTCTCTAGATAAATACCCAGAAATGGGATGGCTGGATCATGTGGTAGTTCTATTCTTAATTTTTTGAGGAATCTCCACATTGTTTTCCATAGTGGCTGAATCAGCTTATATTCCCACTAGCAGTATGTGAGGGTTCCCTTTTCTCCACATCCTCTCAAACACTTGTTATTTCTTGTCTTGTTAATTATAGCTATTCTGACAGGTGTGAGGTGTTATCTCACTGTAGTTTTGATTTGCATTTCTCTAATATTTAGTGATGTTGAATGTCTTTTCATGTGCCTGGTGGCCATCTGTATATCTTCTTTCGAAAAATGTCTCTTCAGATCCTCTGCCCATTTTTAAATTGGGTTATTTGTTTTTTTGTTGATGAGTTGTATGAGTTCTTTATGTATTTTGGATATTAACCCCTTATCAGAAATATGATTTACAAATATCTTCTCCCAGTTGTTAGGCTGTCTTTTTCTTTTGTTGATGGTTTCCTTTGCTGTGCAGAAGCTTTTTAGTTTGATGTAGTCCCATTTGTTTACTTTTTCTTTTGTTTCCCTTGCCTGAGGAGACATGCTATTCAAAAAGATGCTGCTAAGACCAAAGTTGAAGAGCATGCTGCCTAAGTATTCTTCTAGGAGTTTTATGGTTTCAGGTCTTACATCAAGTCTTTAATCTATTTTGAGTTAATTTTTGTGTGTGGTGTAAGATAATGGTCTACTTTCATTCTTTTGCATGTGGCTGTCCAGTTTTCCCAACACCATTTATTCAAGAGACTTTCCTTTCTCCATTGTATATTCCTTGCGCCTTTGTTGAAAATTAGCTGTCTGTAGATGTATGAGTTTATTTCTGGCCTCTTTATTTTGTTCCATTGATCTCTGTGTCTATTTTTGTGCAGTACCATGCTGTTTTGATTACTATAGCTTTGTAGTATATTTTGAAATCAAAGCATGATATCTCCAGCTTTGTTCTTTTCTCTCAGGATTGCTTTGGCTATTCAGGGACTTTTGTTTTTCCATATAAATTTTAGGACTCTGTTCTATTTCTGTGAAAATGTCTTTGGGAATTTGATAGGGATTGCATTGAATCTGTAGATTGCTTTAGAAAGGATGGACATTTTAACTATGTTAATTCTTCCAATCCATGAGCACAGAATATCTTTCCATTTCTTTATTATTTCTAATAGTCTTTTTGGTGGATTCTTTAGGGTTTTCTATGAATAGAATCAAGTCATCTGCAAATAGTGACAGTGTATTTCTTCCTTCCCAAATTAGATAAATTTATTTCTTTTTCTTGCCTAATTGCCCTAGCTAGGACTTCCAATACTATGTTGAATAAGAGTGGCTAGAGTGGGCATCCTTTTCTTGTTCCTATTCTTAGAGAGATAGCTTTCAGTTTTTCACTGATGAGTGAAGAGTTAGCTGTGGATTTGTCATATATGGCCTTTATTATATTGAGGGACTTTTATACCCATTTTATTAAGAGTTTTTATCATAAATTGGTGCTGAATCTTGTCAAATGCTTTCTCTACATCTATTGAAATGATCATATGATTTTTCTTCTTCATTTTGTTAATGGGGTGTATTACATTAGTTGATTTACAGATGTTGACTTATCTTTGCACCGCTGGAATAAATCCCATTTGGTCATGGTGTACAATCCTTTTAATGTATTATTGTATTTGGTTTGCTAATGTTTTGTGGTGAATTTTTGCATCTATGCTTATCAGTAATATTGGCGTGTAATTTTCTTTTTTGTATTAACCTCGTCTGCTTTTGGTATCAGGGTAATGTCAGTCTCTTAAAATGAGTTAGGAGGTGTCCCCTCCTCTTCAGTTTTTTGGAAGAGTTTGAGAAGGATAGGTATTAAATCTTTGAATGTTTGGTAGAACTCACCAGAGAAGGCAGCTGGTCCTAGACTTTGGTTTTTGGGTGGTTTTTGATTACAGTTTCAGTCTCCTTACTATTTATTGATTGGTCTATTCAGATTCTCTATTTCTTCTTTATTCAGTTTTGGAAGGTAGTATGATTTTCAGAATTTGCCCATTTCTTCTAGGTTATCCAATTTCTTGGCATATATCTTTTCATAGTATTCTTTATAATCCTTTGTATTTCTGTGGTATCTGTTGTAATTTCTCCTCTTTCATTTCTGATTTTATTTATTTGAGCCTTTTCTCTTTTTTTCTTACTGTGTCTAGCTAAGGTTTGTCAACTTTGTCTTCTCAAAGAACCAACTCAGTTTCATTGACCTTTTCTATTGTCTTTTTTATCTCTATTTCAATTATTTTTGTTCTTATTTTTATTATTTCCTTCCTTCTACTGACTTTGGGCTTTGTGTGTCCTTCTTTTTTAGTTCCTTTAGGTGTACTGTTAGATTGTTTATTTGAGATTTTTCTTGTTTCTTTTGTTAGGCCTCTATTGCTATAAATTTCCCTTTTAGTACCACTTTTGCTGCATCCATAGATTTTGGTATGTTGTGTTTTCATTTTCATTTGTCTCCAGGTATTTTTTTTTATTTCTCCTTTGATTTCTTCATTGATCCCAGAGTTGTTCAGTAGCATGTTGTTTAGTCTCCACATATTTGTGACTATTCTAGCTTTCTTCTTGTAGTTGATTTCTAGTTTCATACCATTGTGGTCAGAAAAGATGCTTGATATGATTTCGGTTTTGTTAAATTTACTGAGACTTGTTTATTTCCCAACATATGGTCTATCTTTGAGAATAATCCATATGCATTCGAGAAGAATGTCTATTCTGCTTTGGGATGGAATAGTCTATATATATTTATTAAGTCCATCTGGTCTAGTCTTTCACTTAAGGCTAATGTTTCCTTGTTGACTTTCTCCCTGGATGATCTGCCCATTGATGTAAGTGGGGTATTAAAGTCCCCTACTGTTATTGTGTTGATGTCAATTTCTCCCTTTAGATCTGTTAATAGTTGCTTTATATATTTTGGCACTCCTATGTTAGGTGTATATATATATTAATAAAAGTTATGTCTCCTTGGTGGATTTTCTCCTTTATCACTATCTAATGTGCATCTTTGTCTCTTGTTATCTTTTTGTCTTGAAGTCTATTTTGTCTGATATTAGTATGGCTACACCTGCTTTCTTTCGGTTGCCATTTGCTTGAAGTGTCATCTTTCATTCCTTCACGTTGAGCCTATGCTTGTCTTTAGAGCTGAGATAGGTCTCCTGGAGGGAGCATATGGTTGGGTCTTGTTTTTTAATCCATTCAGCCCCTCTGTGTCTTTTGATTAGTGAATTCAATCCATTTACATTTTGGATGATATTAATATCTAAAGACATAATACTGCCAATTTATCTTTTGTTTTTGGTTGCTCTTTATTTCCATTGTTTGTTTTCTGTTGTGTTTTTCTGTCTGCCATTTCAACTTGGTGGTTTTCTGTGATGTTTTTCTAGGTTTCCTCTTTTTTATGTCTTGTGTCTCTGCTCTGAATTTTTGTTTTGTGGTTACCATGAGGCTTGTACAAAATGTCTCACAGATGTGATAGTCTATTTTCTGCTCATAGCATCTTAGCTTCATTTGCCTATGCAGGTTTCATCCTTTCCCTCTTCCCCTTCTATGTTTTTGTTGTTGCAAATTATCCCTTTCTATATTGTGAGTTCATTACATTCATTAGCAAATCAAAGTGGTTATAGTTATTTTTATTGCTTCATCTCCTTTTAAACTTTATGTTATAATTATGTTTACTAACCTATTCTGATATAGAGTTGCAATTTTCTGATTCTGTCTGTCTATTTACCACCTTGTTCAAAGCTTTGTGTTCCTTTGCCTTTTTGTTTCAGGTAGGAGAGCTCCTTTCAACATTTCTTATTTCTTGTAAGTCAGGTCTAGTGAGGATGAACTCTCTCAGCTTTTGTTTGTTTTCATTTCTCCTTCATATCTGAAGAATAATTTTGCTGGATAGAGTATTCTTGGCTGACAGTTTTTATCTTTCAATATTTTGAATGTATTATTCCACTCCTGGCCTGTAGCGTTTCTGCTGAGAAATCTAATAGCCTAATGGGATTTCCCTTGTAAGTTATTGTGGGTTTTTTTTTTTTCCCTGAATGCCTCTAATACTTCTTCTTTGTCATTGATTTTTCACAGTTTTATTACTGTGTGTCTTGGAGAAGGTTGTTTTGGATTGAGATAATTGGGTATTCTATTAGCTTCTTGGATTTTTATATCCAGTTTCTTCCTCAGGTTTAGGAAGTGCTCAGCAATTATTTCTTTATATAAGCTCTCTGCTCCAATCTTTTTCTCCTCTCCTTCTGGGATACTCATTATCCTTATGTTGCCCTTTGTAATGGAGTTGGATAATTCTCATAGAATTTCTACATTTAAAAAAAAAAAAAAAACCTCAGTTCTCTGCCCTCTTCTGCCTGCTTCATTTCTAGGTTTCCATCTTTGAGCTCATTAATTCTCTCTTCCATATGATCTGTTCTATTTCCAGTGCTTTCTAATGCATTCTTCATCTCATTTATTGAGTTCTTCAGCTCCAGAATTTCTGTTTGGTTCTCTTTTATAATTTAAATCTCTTTGGTAAAATATTCCTTCTGTTCACTGATTTTATTCCTGAGCTCATTGAACTGCCTTTCTGAGTTTTCTTGTAGCTCATTGAGTTTCTTCATGACAGCTATTTTGAATTCTTTATCAGTTAGATCACAATCTTCCATGACTTTATGTTTGGTTTCTAGAGAACTGTTATTTTTTTGCTTGTGATACCATGTTACCATGACTTTCTGTGGTGCTTGCTGAGTTATTCCTCTGCCAGCACATTTGTCTTAGCAAACAATTTTCTTATTTAGGTATAACTTTGTTTGTTTTGATTCTAACTATTCAACCAGTTGGAGATTAGAGGCCTTTCTTTTGATTTTCAATAGGTGGTGATATGGCACTATTGTTTGGTTTCTCTTACCTGCGCTACCTCTGGCTATATTTGAGGATTGGCACATTCCACCCTCCACACCTATACTCAGGGTGTCACCATAACTCTCATTGTTGCTCCCTGTGCCTTCGGGGGAATCACTGATGCCTGGCTGTTGCTGGTGCTGGGGCACAGGGATGGCTGACATCTCCGCTGCATCCATGATCACCTGGGTCAGAAGCTCTGCTGCTGAGGTGGGGGAGGGGGTGTGGGGAGGGGCTGGGTTCATGGGCCACCACCTCTGCTGTTTCCCATTAACTTGTGGCCACAGATGCTGCTGTGGTTGGAAAGTCAGAGTCATGTGCTCACCTCCATGTTGCTATCAGGCTCTGAGCCACAGCTGGGGGTCTGGGATCATGGGGTTCTGCTTCCACTGCTGCTCCACTCCCCATGTCCATGCCTCCACTGCTGCCCACCAGGTTCTCTGGGGCTGGGGGCAGCTGGTTCAGCCACTGCAGCTGGGGGGCCAATCTCCTGGGTGCCACCTCCACTGTTCCTGTGGCTCACCTCCTCTAGGTGCTCCAATCCACCCACATTTGTATGTATCAATGTGTGGATCTCTCGGTGTCTTGGCATGTTGCTCAATGTAGCCTTTGTTGGTTTATGGATGTTGTACTTGCTGTAGATTGAAGGGAAGAGACAAGGGGATCCTCTTACTCTGCCATGATGATGATGTAATGTTACAGTATATACTTGATATATTTAACATCACTGTCTTTGTTGTGCTCCTCAATCTTATCTCACCTTAGGCCAAATCAACATGTTCATTCCTTATGACCTAAAATACATATCTGCAAATTTAAAGGAACAGAGTGAGATTACTGCATGAAATAAAATACGTTTTTCCCCATGAGGATAGACCTGCCATCTCCTTGTAGTTATGTTCAAAACGACTGGGTACGTACATGCTGCAGGAACTCCAAGGAGATGTTAAATTGCAGAAAGTTTCTTTTCACCTGGTAATAGCATAAATTCTGATTTTATGGTCCCAACACTGCTTATTATTCCCAGCAGACCTCTGCTTTGACCACAGAAGTCAGTAATTTCATTAATCACTCTTGTTTCCTTAGGAGCTAGGAGACTTTACCCAAAGGAGCAATACCAGAAAAGGATAAGATTATATACTGTTCTATCATTTCCTAATTTGAAGTCTACAAGCTTAGCATTTAAGAGGCCAGGAATTTCTTACTGTTGGCAATAATAGACAGTGATGCCTGATTAGGATTATGCAGGCTAAATGATTAGGATCATCCTCAATATGGATAATTTAAAGAACAAATATGTAGCCTTAATTTACTGAAATCCTTTTTAAGGAGGTATATAACATTCTCTTTATATTACTATATTCTGTCAGATTGTATACATCAATATTTATCTCAACACAGACTATTTGTAATAAGAAAGTAAATAAAATGATCAATTTTCAAATATTATAATACTCTGAAAATTTATTCTTTTGCTGCCCTTTTTAGGATATTGATATGCTTATATATGGGGGTGAGTTAATTAATTACTTTTATCAGAGAAAGGATCTTAACAAAGTTGATTTAAGTGCTTGCTGCTATAAATTGTCTCTCCTCTATTTTTTTAAACCAATAAATTGCTTTTAATGCCTCCAAGAGGCAGCCATATACGTACTTTTAAAATTTATGTAGTTGTTACAAAGAAAATGAGCCTAATGATGCCAGAATTAACAATACATTTATGTGCTAAATTTCCCTATGACTTCCTTGGTCAAGTCTTTTATTTTCCCCTTATCAAATCAGGAGCAATTTCCCCTTAGTAAACGCTTTGCAAGTTACTCTCAAGTCTACACCATTACTTGTTTAGCGCCGAATCATTTATATACTGAACTCTGCATATTTCACTTTTTCTGTTGAATTGTGCTTTTTTCTTGTGCTATCAAGAGAGGAGTTAAACTCTTTTTTCTCTCTGAGCATTTAAAAAACAACATTTTTAAAAGCAGAACATCTTTCAGACAGTTATGCAGCTGCTTTCTTAAAGATATCAGTAACTAGGCTATATCATTTAATGAATTCTATAAGAATTTTATAATAACCTAAAAGTAAATTTAACAGAAAACTGCCAGTTGCAGGAACAGCTTGGACAAATTACCCTAAAAATCTCTTTATAAACATGCACACACAAGTAAAAACAGAACAAATATACTTTCAAATGTAGTACAGAAACAAAGGGAATGCTGAAACCCAGTGAGTGAGCATTCAAGCTGATACTCCTGCATATATCCAGGATCTCTAAGGTTTATATCCTCCACGAAGGGAGGTATTGGAAAAACTCCACCCACCAGGCTTAACTCTCTGGACCTGAGTCGAGGGAAGATTGGACACATGTAAAGACAATTCACAAAATAGGAAATGCAGATGGTCAATAAACTTATGAAAAGATGCACAATCACCTTAGCAATGGAGAAAAACAAATTAAGACAATAAGAAATACAGTTTCACCTCCATCTGATTGGCAAACCTTTTAAAGTTAGACAATATTAAGAGCTGTGGAGGATGTTAAGTAATGACAGTGCTAATACACTGCTAGTGAGAGAATAAATGGGCTCAAAGTGCCATTATTTAGTAAACCTGAAGATACTAACACCTCTGACCTAAAATTCCATACTCCTTTAGAGAAATTCTCAGACAAAAAAAAAGACGTGAACAAAATGTTCATTGCAGTATTGTTTGTAACAGCAAAAAGATCAGAAACAATATATTTTCGCCTCCATAGGATAATGAAAAAATAAATGGTGGTATATTCAAACAATGGGTACTGGACACCACATAGCAGTGAAAAATATGAAATGAATCAAAGCCATATAGATAAACATGGATATATCCCAAGAATAAAATGTGATAAAAAAAGCCACCTGCCAAATGACAATGACACCATATTACACCATTTATATAAGCCTAAAAGCATGTGCATAAACAGTATATACAGTATTTATAGTAAGTATATAAAATATTTGTAACATATTTCAAAACATGCATAAAATCCATATATGAGAAGTACAAGTGTAAAAAAATTTGTGGGAATGATAAACACCAAACTTAAGATAGCTGTCGTCTCAGTGAAGAAAGTGTTGGGGAAAGGTAAAGGGAGCTACAATTCTAATCTGTAATGCCTTGTTTATTACAAAAATAATAATTTTTTAAAAAGCTGGAGGGATGGATTAAATATCAAGAAAAGTGAACAGTTTTATATGCTATTGGTGGAAGTTTAAGTTGCGATGTCTATGGAGGGAAATTTGACAATATTATCAAAATTTTAAATGCACACACCTATCATTCAATAATTATATTTCTAGGGATTTATCCCATAGATATATTTGACATATGTGAAAAAGCACATATTTAAAGATGTTTATTGCAGCAATGTTTGTAATAGCAAAAATTTTGAAACAACTAAAAGGGGGCTGGTTGAATATATGTATTTATATCCATATATAAGTATATATGGATATGCTGATTACAGTATATCCATACAATAGAAGACATACAACCACTGAATGAGGTAGCTCTCTAAGCACTGAAATGAAAAGATTCCTAATATAAATTAAGAGGGAAAAACTAGGCACAGAAGAGTAGAACTGTATGCAGATGTGGTTTAACTGGTTTAAGAAACATAGATGCTTAGAAATACTTTTATATAGCATATGCATAAAAATAGTTGGAAGTTTATATAAAATTTTAAAAATGGATTCTTCTGTGGAGGAGAACAGGGAAGCTAAGGTGAAATGAGATTTAATTTTCATTGTGTATGCTTTGAATTTTTTAACAATACGTATATTAACTGATTTCAACAGCTGGTTATATTTTTTACGGGGGAGAAGTCTACTGGTAAGAGGAACTGCCAGATATTTTTCTTTTTAAAAAACATCATAAGGATTCTGGACCTTAATGCTCGTCTCAATGGAAGTTATTTTGATATTTTCAAGTATTATAATAAACAGGCAAGTTAAGGATAGCTTTCCCACTATCACGAACCAAAGGATCAAATAAATAGCTTCAATAGTTCTAATTACCAGAAGTGATTTGTTGTTGGCTCCCTAGTCAGTATTATACTTGAGAATTATTAATTTCATGGTCTTTTGAAAATCTATCAAGAAACATGAGAAAATAATTTGAAATATGCTTCTGAACACTGTTATAGTCTTTTTGTTTCATATCTAATCCTTATTTGACTTAGTACAATTAAGTTCATATTTTCTACAAGGTAGTGATAAAGTTGCAAGTATTTATTAAATATTGTTTTAACAATTATTATCAAATAATTCTTTTTACCAGCTTAGTTTTGCTAATAGGAATATAAACAACACTCTACTAAGTACCAAATAGAATATAAGGTTAGTCAATGATACCGAGGATTTTTTTTTTTGAGGAAGATTGGCCCTGCGCTAACATCTATTGCCAATCTTCCTCCTTTTTTGCTTTTTTTTCTCCCCAAAGCCCCAGTAGATAGTTGTGTGTCATAGTTGTGCATCCTTCTAGTTGCTCTATGTGGGACGCTGCCTCAGCATGGCTTGATGAGCAGTGTGTCAGTCTGTGCCCAGGATCCAAACTGGCTAACCCTGGGCCCCCGAAGTGGAGTGCGCGAACTTAACCACTACACCACCAGGCCGGCCTCATACTGAGGATTCTTAATGGATGTTTGATGTTATATAGACAAATAATTGAGTAAATTTTCCTTCTATTCCTACTACAAAGCACACACATTCTACAAATGAGGAAAGTTCAGGTCCTAAACTGGTAAGAGATGTTTTAAGGTCGCACAAATTATTAGTGGCAGATCTAAGGCTGGAACTCATGTTTCCTGACTCCTGATTTAGCGTTAATTTTATCAAAATCTAAATGACTCAAATGGCAAATCTAAACCAGCTGCAATAGAAGAAAGAAAGAGAGAGACAGAGAAAGAGAAAAGGGAGAGGGTGAGAGAGAGAGAGAAGAGAAAGCTACCATTTATTGAAAACCACTATATAGCAGGAATTTTAATATAGTTATCTCTCTCTTTTCTTCTATATGGCTAAATCTTCGTTTTTTATTGAGGCAACATTGGTTTATAACATTATATAAATTTCAGGTGTACATCATTATATTTCTATTTCTGTTTTTATCCTTGTAAGCACCCTCTAAGGTGCTATATTGCTATAGCTATTTTATGGTTGTGGAAACTGAGGCTTGGTTGTAGTGAGGGGGGTGAGTGGCTTTAAATAAATACTAAGGGATGAGCATTTGCCCCTTTCCCATCTTATACTTACTTTGAGCTATGCAGTCAGTAGTTGGAATTATGAACAGAACACAGATACTATTCCAATATATACATATATTTGTACAGTCAAAATGGGGTAAGGTAAATGTGTTAAGTTGAACAATTACATATTTGACCTATAACAAGAACAATTTTATATGGCTTGATCATCTAATATGCATGATGCAAAGCACTGCCTAGAAGGCTTCCACTATGACATTCAGGGCACGTTGACATACAGACCCCATAATGGATCTGATGATTCCAAGTGGAACCTCCAAGAAGCTTAGATAAAGGAGAACAAGGGTCAAACCAGTCTTGGGATTGGCAATCTGGGTTGAAAAGCTAAGTGCACCAGGGAAGCAATGCTGGGTCCCACAGGCCTTGCTGGTCCCAGATGCTATCTCAGGAGATGAGCTGCCAATAGCAGAGCTAGATGATTATTAGCAAGCCCATTCTGAGTGCGGTTTTGACAGATTGCATCTGTTGGCAGGAGTGTGCGAGGCAGCAAATGCTTGTGGCTTGTTCTCACTCTGACTGGAACATTAACTTGTCTTAACCTTTACTTGGCCGAGTGCCTGAAGCTCTCCTTAGAAGAGATGCAATTATCCTCTTACCCTTTTTCAAAGTTCTCTCCATGTTGTTTTGTAGTCTGGCTGCAGCAATGTCATACCTGATGACTGATATGATCCCTAGCCAAAGGTGTCATTACCTGGAGAGGGAACAGGGACGTAACCCTATACCATGATCTATAGTGAACTATCCTGTAAGGGCTGCAACTCCAAAAGCTTTTACCGGCTCAGCACTCAAGCCAAACTGCAGGGCAGGAGGGAGAAGAGATTTATTTGCTTAGGGATTGGGTCATAGCTGACTGGACTATGTCAATTAAAGGGCCTCCTCTGATGGCAGTGTTCTCTTCCTTGCAGTTCTGACACACTAGCTCCTGAGTTAGTGAATTAAAGTGAAAACTCAGGGCTCTGTCTCACTCTGTCTCTCTGTCTCTGTCTGTCTGTCTCTCTCTTTCTCCTTCCCTCTGAATACTATAAGACCCTTCTTTGAGAAAAAAATCCACCTATCTAGCATCTTTCCTCAAAGGTTTTTAACCACTCTTTACTTGTATAGGGTTCTTGGTGAGTGGTTTTGCTGTCTGTGTGTGTGGTTTTACTACAGTTGAAATCTTCACTATTTTATTTTTTCCTTTGCAAGAGAATCTCATTGAATTAATTTACCTTATTTTTGTTTCTATTCATTCATCAATCTATTCCTCCATCAATCCAATAAACATCTTCAGTATGGATGATACAATATTACGCTCTAGGGATGAAAAGCCGTATGCCATAGTGGTTAAGATCATGGTTTCCGGAGTTGGAAACCTGGGCTCCAGTCCAGGATCATCCACTGACTAGATATTACTTGGGTTTTCTAATCTCTCTACACCTCAGTTTTCCCATCATTTAAATATAATCTACCTTAAAGAGTTGCTGTAAGGATTAAAGAAAATTATCAATATAAAGAGGTCTGCACAGAGGCTGGAATACAGTAAGTTTCAATAAATGTGAACTCATTAATAATGATCTATAAAAATTGTTTATAGTATCTTTTTAAATGAGAGCCATAGGAGTAATTCTGCAGCTAGGTCATACCTGAAACAAAGATGCCTTTTCCATCTTATTGGAGGATACTTTAACAGCTTTTAAACAGACCCTCTTATTCTTTTCCAGGACCTGGAAACTGATAGTCTCACATCCAAGGTCTTTGTTGACAGAGTCCACAGGCAAAAGAATGTTACCCTCTTCCTATTTCCCTGTCTCTCCAAACTATATGCAGCCTTAAAGCTCCTCCAGGGTGGTAACTGAGTTCTTTCTTCTCCATTTAGTCCTTATATGAGAATATTCATAACATCAACCAAACCTTCCAAAAATCAGGCAATATATTTTAAGAGTTTATTCTAAAAAAAATACAAATATATTTCACTTCCAAAATGATTAGTCAATCACTGTTTCATGAGATCACAACACAAAACAGATCTAGCCAAAGGGGTTGGTGCCTTTCTGTATGGCTTTTTGGAAGAGAAGCCAATGAGGAATCCTTCTCTACCTAACGCAATGCCTCGACACTTCTATTCCTCTTTTCAGACTCTCTCATGAGTATTTAGGGATTTTGAATTCAGCCCTGTGGGTAGAACCGACCTTGACATCAATCAATGACCTGAATGACAGTTTTTACCTTCCCACCATAGTCAACCTTCAGGTCTCAGCCAGTGTCGCTTCCTTACATACCATTCCTTCCCCATGATACATTCGTATCTCTCTGTCCTTTTCCTTTGTTTTATTTATCAATTGTAACCATTTTCATAGGTGATAATTTGATTCATATTTGACTTGTCACTAGATTAAAACTCCTTGAGGTTAGGTAGCTTCTGGTTTGGTTTTTCTTACCTTTATATTCTATTGCCTAGCAAAATTCCGAGAATATAATAGTCAATCAGTAAAAAATTATTGAATGAATGAAAGAATCCATAAGAATAAATTTCCTCTGAATTGTTTTCTTTTATTTTGCCCTACCACAGTCTTTCAGATATTTCCTCATCTTCACCTAATCCATATTTCTCATGGAATGAAACTGTCCCATGCATCTGGCTGAATCCTAAATAAACCTTTCTTCTCCTCCCATTGATAAGTCTAAGAAACCAAACCTTTCCCCCCATCGTAACACTCCATATAACACAATGTTATACCTCAAATTAGCCCAGATAAAGTAGGTGTTATGAGTCAGCCACAGCAAACATAAGCCCCAAGCAATTAAAGACAAAGAGTTGCATTTTAGATAATTCTGAAAAATGTTAACTGTGCTTCTTAAGCACTAAAAATCGTCTCCTGGAATTTAGCTATATAAATACAAATGTAAGCAGGAGACGGTTTGCATAGTATTAGAATGTTTTAAATAAAATATTTAAACTCCAATATTCACTGTTTGGGGAGATTTTATAAATAATATGAAAGGAACAATATACCATTGACATTTGAATTTGGTATCTGTGCTTTAGATTACTTGGGGATGACCATGAAGGTCTCTAGAAAGTATTCATTTATAACTTGAGTAAGAATGTCTACTCCTACAGTGTTTTGAGGAATAAATATATTCCAACACCTAGCACTCAAGGCAGATGTGCAAGGCACTTCTCTAGTAAAAGCTCGAATTCTCTGATCAATATCTTTATTTCAGCTAACGAAACTTGTATCTGAATTCTTGAATCTGCATTTTTGAATGGGAAATTATAAGGATCTCCAGTTATCTCACAGGCAGGTATAGGTTAACTGACTATTTCCATAGTCTCAGAATTAAACAATAATTCTTCCACCTAGTAATATTATGGGCTTCTGATTATTTAAATATTCTTTCACACCCACAATTTAACATGACAGTATTTAAGAAAAAAAAGTGGAAGAATTATTGAAAAGGTGCTTAGGGGGAAAGCAGCTGGTAAGACATGAATTTTACCTACCTTTTTCCTTTTCCTTTTTGTATCACCTCTGAAAGGTGGAAGGTGTGAGACTAAGTGAGTCTTCAGAAACTGCCCTTTCTACGCCTAGAGGGAAAATGTGATAGCATTTTATGGGATATCCCATTTCTCTCTTGCCTCCACAACACAACCAAGATAAAGGAGAGATGTCTAAACGGCAGGTTAAGTCAACAACATGGCAAACCAGCTGCCAGCAATGAGAAAAGAAAGACTAATTCAGCAGTACAGATGGCATCTATAAGCCACAGAGCTTTTTTGGAATTTCAATAGACTTGACATTTTCTATAATCAAGACAAAACAAAACAAAACAAAATGAACACAAACAAATTAAATCTCTAAATATTTGGCCTGAGTAAAAAAATACACTGCTACTTTCCTAGAGTGATAAAGGGAAGGTAAGGATTGAAAAAGGAGAGAATAAAGTTCTGGTTATGACAGATGAGCAGGAGAATGGAGATGGAATAAAAAAGTGAATTCCTAGATGCCATATACATTTTTTTCCTGTTCTGAAGTGGGAGTTGCTTTGAGTGTAAGATGAAGAGACTTCCTTATCCCTTCTGTATGCATGATAAAGTTAGTTTAAGCCAAAGGGCATGTGGCTGCCTCATCCTGCTGATGCCATTCAAAGAGACAGAACATTTCTCTGTACTGTGCTTGCTCTTTAGGCTTAACTGGTGGAGGTCATGTCTGAATGGTGACAGAGGGAACATGAGCTTGAACTGCTGCTGGAGGGGTAGTGCCTCTTCTTCCAGCTCATTCTCACTCTGCTTCCAATTTACTGGCTGCTAAAAATGCTTGTATCTGACCTTTAAAGACATTCTGCACTCTGCCAGGCACCTGTAAGAATAAGATTAGTCTCAGTTTTGCCAGAGATAAACTCACTCCCTCATGTTCTCCAGCTGCAGAAAATCCATAAGAACTCAATCAAGCTGAGTTTATCAGTCTTCATCCACCTGCTATGTCATATTTTTAGGGCTCTGACGTGTCTGGGTCTTCCAGTTTCTTTGTCTTCAGTTTTCATCATATCAAGTCAATGTGGTTATCATTTCCAGGCACACAACCTCAACATATTCTCTCATGCTTGATTTGCCTGTGGTTGGAATTAGGTGTAAGAGTTGAAGATTGTATAGTGTACGTTTGCTGTTCCTACACTAATGTTGGCCTTGGTACTCAGCTCCAGGTTTGAACTGGACATCAGAGCTTAGCAAATCTGAGAACAGAGGTTCAGTTCTGACAAATCTGCCTAACCCACGGTACTCTCTTCTCCAGCTATCAGTGATACTGCAATTTTAAGTCAGTCTTCTTAAGAGCCCTCATTATCCAGGGCTTTAAGTAGTTATGAGTTTGGTGACCCCATAAACAACACAGCCTAGCTAAGGTCTTAGCAGTTTGGAATTATATATTTATTTATTTTTTAGCAGACTAGGGTATGAAATAGAAAAATCTAGCAGAGGGAACAGAGATGATAAACAGGAAAGAATGGACTTGGTTTTAGAAAGTCAATTTCTCCATGTCCAATGCTATGGGATTCTTTCTTAGACAGTTTTCCAGTAAAAGAGGTTGACAAACATATAAGTAGGCCAACCAGAACAATCTCATTTCACATTGACGTTCGACTTTTGACCCTATATGGTATATATAAGAACATATTTCTTAGAAACCTGGTCCAGTTTGGAGTTAAGACTCACCTGGAAAGGTCCTATTAATGCAGGTGTAGAATGCCTGCAGGATTCTGTGCTTCAATCTGACAGCCTTCTGAGCCTTCACTAGGATCCATCTACAGGCCATCTCAGATGGTATTTAAATACCATGATTAGCAGTGGTTCTATTATGAAACATCGTTCATAGGAAAATCTTGTTTCCTTAAAAGCCATTTCTTCATAGACAGCCTCTTGTATCAAAACAGAAAATACTTTATCAAACTCATTCATTATTGTAAATGATAGTCTTTACTGTTACCACTAAGAAAAGTCCACAATTTTTTAAATGCTTCACAATCCCTAGAGGTAGAGCTTTTAAACATATTGACCCTTTATATTTCTATCCTAAGTTCTGACATGTGATATACAATAACTGAAATGGGGTATCCTCTTCTAAAGTCTAAAGTGCTCCTAGCATTTGGACCAAGTCTTCTGTTGGGGGAGGTTTTCTCTCTATGAAATTTATTTTGGAAGAGTTTGCAAGAAGTAGCTTGTTTGTTCCATATCGGAGTATTAGGAAAAGCAGCAAGCACACTGGCAGATTATTTTCAGTAGCATTAGCACAATCTAACTAACAATGAAAATATTTGCATTTACTGGCATTCCCTAATATTTAAGTAGGCAACACTAAATGACCTTATCCAGCAGGATTTTAAAAAGAGATAATATTTGAAGGTGCCCAGTGAAAGCAGTAATGAAAAATAACTTTATTAATTATTTTTATTATTAATTATTGGATTATTTTATTTGGATCTTGTAGGCTCTTCAGAATGTTCTCTACAGAGGCAATGAAGGGCTTAGTTTTTTGGCCAAAGTAACAAATTATCAACATAAACCTTCAAAGTTTTCAAGCTAAAATCATATTCTCCACGCTTTATGGTATAAATTTGCTGATTGAAGAAATTCGAAATAATTTCCCAAGTTAGAGGGACTTTTGCAAGGTCCCTAGTGGCTCCCATTCACAGAGACAGAGTAAGAACTTCCATACAGGTCACCACACAAGGGAACCTCTGAAATTTTCACAACAGAAATTCAATTCTTCCCCTATAGGTCTGACACCTGATGCATTTGAAATTTACATTTATTCACACTCAAAATACCAACAATCTAGGCCCTCATCAGAGAATTCAACAACAGAAGATCAGTGATTTAACAATCTTGTCAGAAACTTCCCTGAAACCCCAATATTTGAGAGTTAGTCAGAGAAGCATGCTAACTTTCCTATCCTCAAGAGAATTCTGGCTCTATTCCTTAATTAAGTTATCATCAGAAAGCAACGTGGGCTATAGTATCTTAGTTTTCTGAAAAAATATCCTCCCTTTGGACTTAATAATATGCCCTTAGTTTTTAATATATTTCATATATATAACATATTTAATGATATATTAATATATTGGAAGCATCCATTTTAAGAACCTTTCTGTACTTTGGTAAAACTATTTTCCATTATGTTACTCATTGTCCCTTATGTAAAGATCCACATGATAAATTCTTAGAATTTTGTGCCAGGAGGTATTTCTCTCTCTAAATTAATATCTAGACTTTCTTTTTATCAATATTTTAACTATGATCCAATCACTATTCTTTACTCTCTTTTTTATTTTGTTTAATGGAAACCTCAAGGTTAACTTAAACTTTTATTGCGGTTATTGACTAATTTCAGGTATCTAGTTAACACTCTCTTCCTTCTGATTGATTTTAAATTAACCTTCTTTATTGCTAAGTTTTGGTTTAATGTCATAAATTACATCAATTGTCTTTGAAATAGATGAGATATAAGTAGAGTGACCATATATCCTGGATTTTCCAGGGACATTTTGATTTCAAGTGGCTTTATTTTTTTACTTAAAGATTATTAATTAAAATCTAACAATATACTTCCACATTCTTATATTTGTAAAATTTTTCATGAAAATAAATTCACTGACCACGGAAAATTTGAAAGACCCTGGGCCTCAATTTTGGGTTAAGAGAATACTGTCACATAGCTTTATGTCATAAATAAACCCAACCTCACTCCAGTACACCAGATCCATATTTCCACTGACCATCTTCACTTGGATGTCCCCCACATACCTCAAACTCAGCATATCTTTTCTGCCAAATCTAGTGCTTTTCCCTATGCTTCTCATACCTTGGTTAGTGACTAATTATTCTAAGCAATTTCTTTCATTGCCCCCACCCCATTCAAATCAATCATCAGTTTTATTGTCAATCTTTGAAATGCCTAATTTATTACCTCTTCTCAGTTTCTTCCTTTACCTTTCCAGTTCATCATTTCTCCTTGACCCCTTCCAATTGCTTCCCAACTGCCCTTACCCACTTTGCCAATCTGACCTCTACTCCATCATCTGAGATTTTTTTCTAAAACTGAATTCTGATTATGCCATTTTTCTTTTTAAGAAAATTTCAACAATCCCTCCATTATCTATAGAATAAAGTTCAATTTACATAATATATAACAAGGACATATAGTTGTTGTCTCCTACCCCAATTTCTACCATTTATTCCACTAACCCAAGTGTTTGCAGTGTTCACCCTTCATCTATCCCCACTTCCTTCCCCTACCCCCATCACAGCTCTTTTCAAGGACCACCTTCCTCCATTAGGTTTGGGGGAAATTAAAGGTGAATCAGTGCATACCAGAGCCTGCTTTCCTGCTACTGTCAGCAACTACCTGCTGCTCCTAGGTCTGGTTCAAACTTTCACTTGCCTCCCTAACAATCATGAAATTCTGGAACAACCATCCCCCTCAACTGCTAGTGCCTCCACCATGTGGGCTGCAGCACAGAGGTAATGCCAAGGGGCCTGCTCTTCTCTTCTATGCTCCATCCCTAAATTCCCCATAGCTCCACTAGTAAGAGGCTGTGATATATGGCTGACTTGCATGAAAGGTTTGAAGACATTGAGAGAGAACATACAGAATAATTAGGAACAGCAAACAGCTTCATGTTAAATATGTAACATCACTGATCTTCAAACTCCTTCAGACATCTTTGCAAACAGGAATTTGTCAACAAATAGACTTTTCCTTCTGAAGCTTCTAACCACTTTCTTGGGCCTTCTCCCTCTGCTCTTGTCTCCCTTTGTCCTCTTTTCGACACCTATACCCAACCCTCACGTTCCTCATTATTATTATATAGAGTCATTTTACTTCCATTCACTCTCCTCTAGGAGGAGGAAGTTCAACCTGTGAATAAACAGCTACAAGTGGGCCCACTGTTATAAAATGGGAAAATTCCTTTTTTAAAACCAGTATGGTTTAGCCTAGTGAGAAAGTATATAGTAATTTTTCTACTAAACTGTTTTCCCATTGCAATTGCATAGACATCAACAATAAAAAGAACTTCTCAGAATAATTATAGGTCTCTTGATTGTTAAACAGATAATATTTCTTTTTCCTCTGACGTATATTCTGACACAAAACTTAAACCCGTATAAGCCTCAAAAGAAGAGGAAGGAAAATTGATGAAGTATAGTTCAGCAGAAATAGTGTTATCTAGCTACCAAATAAATTATTCATGGCAGCTATTTATATGGTGTAATTCCTATATTTACCTGACAATATGCTGACAAGTTCTTCTTTCTACTATATTTTCCTTGGTCGACTTATTCAAGTCTGAGAAGAAAGGTAAGAGAACAGTGGACTCTCTCTCTCTTCTTAGAAAGTATTTATATTATGTTTGTCATTCTAAATTGTAGACAAAAAATATTAAGTTATTATATTTACAGGAAGGAGAGTCTCGTCTATGTGGCTCCTTTAAAGGATGAGAATATAAATGTAATTAGGGGACAAACTGGGTCATCCAACTCTGCTGTATTATTTCATGCATCACTGAATCATAGGCCTGGCAGGGACCTTGAGAGCCCCTTTCCTACTCTCAGCAAGAAGACATTCCCTATACCACACGACAACTGATCCCATTTTTATGGCCCCACTGAGAAGTTCCCACATTTTGCCTTATAACTCATTCCAGCGTAATAATCCTGGGTATCAGAATAGTCTTCCTGATGGATAACTAAATCCTTCATGTTGCTTTTTATCTTCTTATATTAGGCCAGGGAGGTCAAGATAATTAATTCATAATGTGTTATTTTCTCCAATTAAACATTTTGTTTTCTAGTTTCAAAAGTTTTTCACAATCTTTTGAATGGGCTCAAATCCTTCTTCCACAACTTAGCAGCTGTGTGACCTTGAGGAAATTTTTAAACCTCTCTGTGCCTCAGTTTCATCATCAATAAAATTGAGGTAATAATAGTACCTACCTCATGGGCTTCTCATGAGGATTAAATTAAATGAGTTAATACTTGTAAATCCCTTGAATCCATGTTAGCACATAGTAAGTGTTACAAAAATGTTTGTTAAAAAGTTAAAAGAATATTTATCAAATAAAAAGGAAAGAAAAATTTAGGAAGTGCAACAAAAGAAACAAATTACCAATAACCTCACTCTAGAGATAACTGTACATTTTAATGTTTCCTTATCTTATGTATGTATAAATCACATATATAGCACATAATTGGAATGATGCTATATTTGAGAAAAGGTCTGTATCATAAACTTCTTCATTTAATGTTACTTTATGAGCATTTCTCCATATCCTTAAAAATCTTTGAAAATTATGTTTAGTGGTTTTACAGCAATCCATTTTATGGGCCTACCTCATTTCAGCAACCCCCTTATTGTTGAGCTATGAGATTGTTTGCAGCATTTCACTCTTTTAGCTAATACAGTAATAAATATCTTTGTAAATAAACTTTTATCCATCTATTTGAATATTTCTGTTTCCTTAAAGTGGGATACTGGGACAAAGGCTATTTTGAAGATTCCAGATACATCCTGTTAATTTGTGTTCCAGAAAGAAATGTATCAATTATGTTCCATGAGGTAACGTATGAGATAGTATCTTTCATGGCAACATTAAACATTACTTTTAAAAAGGAAAAACTATTCCCAATTTGATTATTCGAATTATATCAGTTTAATATTTTAATTTGAATGCTTTGATTCCTGGTGAGAGTGAATGATTCTGCATATTGACTATTAAAAACTAGTGACTTCTTATTATCCTGGAAACCAGGATAAGAAGCTTCTTTAGTACTGGGGCCAAACGACTTGTTTTTGGCATAATGGGAGAATTCATCATGTTCCTATTTATGCAAGTCATGATCATCAAGTAGCTGGTACCAACTAGTACTGATCTAGGTACTACAGAGCTGAGAGCGTCCTTGCCCTCCCAGAGTTTAAAGTCTAATTGGAAAGAAAAATCCAATGCATGAAACAATTAGTGATCAATATAAGGCAGTTTACACTGAGTGAATTGTGGAATACAGATACTAAGTGCTATGGTCATTTAAAGAAGAGAGAGATCGATGATGATGTGAGTAATCATCAGTGAGGTTGGCCTTGGCAGAGGGAAGGACAGGCAGTTCAGGTGAAAAGAACTACAGAAGTAAATGGCAGCCTATTATAGATCCAGAGAGCATGGATTTTTGTGTCACCTGCGAGGGAAGTCTCAGCTCCACCATTTACTAGCTTTAACCTTAAGAAAGTATATTAACCAGTGAAACTCTGGGTTGAATGTGAAAACCTCCATGCTGTCTCTTTTTCTATGCTGGCTAAATATTGATAACCAGGGTGATCTTGGAAGCCACATGTTAAAGATGACAGAGCTTCTATCAGCTGGATGATAAAATCAGATGGATGATTTGATATCTTCATTGAGGCTTCAGAGTTTTTCTTGAGAAGTGTATTAGTCAGCGTTCTCCAGAGAAATAGAACCAATAGGAGATAGATACACAGAAATATAGATATTTTAAAACAGACTTATTATGAGGGATTGGCTCACGCAATTATAGAGGCTGAAAAGTCCTACAATCTGCCAACTGCAAACTGGAGGCCCAGGAAAGCTAATGGTATAGTTCCAGTCCAAACCCAAAGGTCTGAGAACCAGGGAAGCAAACGGTGAAAGTCTCAGTCCGAGTCTGAAGACCCCAGAACCGGGAATGCCAATGTCAGAAGGCAGGAGAAGATGGATGTCCCAGCCTAAGGAGAAAGCAAATTCACCCCTCCTTTTCCTTTTTGTTCTATTCAGAACCTCAACAGACTGGATGCTGCCCACCCACATAGGTGAGGAAGATCTTCTTTACTCAGTGTCCCCATTCAAAAGCTAATCTCTTCTAGAAACATCCTTACAGACACATCCAGAAATAATGTTTTACCAACAATCTGGTCATCACTTAGCCCAGTCAAGTTGACACATAAAATTAACCATCAGCTTCATCCAGTCAACAGATTGGGGAGAGAAGTGAATAAAGATATGCAGGTTTCTTAACTACTTCAGCCAGGGAGTGACACACATCACTTTGCTCACATCCCATTGGTGCAAATTAGTCATTTGGCTCCACCTAAATGAATAGGGAGCCGAGAAATGTAGTCCCTAATTGGGCCATTGCTCTCTAGCAACAACTCCATACAAAGGAAATGGGGCATGATCTTTGGTGGGTCTGCCATGGTCTATCCCTTCTCCTTACACACAGAGCACACTCAGCTCCCAAGGAAGATGACTCAAAGATCCACCCAGATATTGCCTCCAGTTCCAAGTCCAGGACCTGCAGGACATGCTCAGTCTTCTTCATAAGTCTGGATGTCTCTTCTTTTGGAGTCTAGAAAACTATAAACTAACAAGACAAGTTATACCTCATATACGATATAAAATGATGGAACAGGGACATGATAACCAAGATATCATTGATCCACAGAAATGCTGAAACTCTGACAGGCAGTCATTATGTAGTCTTTCTGTCCTGGGAGTGGGTAAATTCCTTGACTAAGCTCTGTTCTGTTTTCTAGAAGAAACTCACTTGTACATTCATCCCCAAGACCCCTGTTCAAGCCTCTAAGAGTTTCTTCCTTGTCTTTTTTTTTTTTTTTTTGGTGAGGAAGACCAGCTCTGAGCTAACATCCGTGCCCATCTTCCCCTACTTTATATGGGATGCTGCCACAGCGTGGCTGACAAGCAGTGCATCGGCGGGCGCCCAGGATCTGAACCCGCAAACCCCGGGCTGCCAAGCGTGAACTAAACTGCTGCGCCACTGGGCCAGCCCTCTTCCTTGTCTTTTATCCTCCATCACCACATCTAAACTGGGTATTCAGGAGTATGCCTTCCTTGGGACCTATACAAATTTTCAGACCTGCTTCCTACTAGTACAAGTTTTGGGGCCCAAGTGTTGTCTTTTAAGGCTCAAATAGTCAAAGGCTTCTTTGGCAATGAAATTCCTTCAGAAACTTAGGTTTCTGTGCTACTTGCTTCCATCAATTTCATGTGCAATAACCATACTCAAAATTTTCATGCCTCTAGCCTGATTTGCTTCTTTGCTTCTTGATCCCTGCCTTCCCTTTCTCAGCTAAATGATGGCTCTTTTGAGATTGTCCAAAATAGCTATGCCCTCACTATGATCTTAGACATAAGGCTGTGTCATTAATGAACCTTTGTCTCTCAAAGTCTCTCTTAGCCTCATCTATTACTGTTTGGATCTAGGAACAGTCTCTTCCAATCCCCTTTCACTGTTTGTAACCAGGGAATTCCTTCCTGAGCTCATCATTAGTATAAGGTATGATTTAAGGCAGGTCCTGGCTTTACCCTCTTCCTTCTCTGGTGCCCCTGATTTCTCTGCTATGGATCCACTTAGCAGCAGGGGGCATTGCTGACTATGCCATTTAAGTATCAAGGGAAAATGAATTCAATTTTTAACAATTGTCCTTAATGTCATCTGTATTCCAGAGCAGTTACTTTTGCTAGTTTGGCAGAATGTGGACAAGGTTAAATAAAATTCAGAGATAAATTCAATATAAGTGCATGAACTCTCCAGTCTGGATAAATGGCAGAATGTGTAGCTCATTCTGAATGACCAGAGGTGGTTAACCAAAAACATAGTCTTCTATCAAAAAATATATATATGAAAAAAAACCCCACTAGATTTTCTTTCTTTGCAGTAGATAAGAATCTTGATCCAATTTTGTTTTAAATAAGTGGAGCAATATATGGGGCCTCACTTTGAATTGTCCCTTTAGAATTCTCAACCTTGACAGCACTTGTACATAAATAAGGATAAAATTCCACTTAATAATATAAATTATGGTGCATCCCTCAAATGAAAATAAAGATCAAAATTAGATTAAAGGAAGTTTAAGAGCAGGAGCATAAGCTGATTTGGTATTTGTTTCTCACCTAAAAGCTTTCTAGATTTTTAGATAAGTGTTTTTAAAAATATCTATTTATGAATTTTTTTCCCACATCACACAATTCACACTCTAAGTTCAACACTGAGTAATTTAGAGAAACTCAAATAGCTTTGACTATTTCATATAAAGTTGAAAAATTAAGGTCTGGTTTACATTGTTCAATGATATGGTAGCAAGAAGAATATTATACTTGAATCAGGGGTTAATGTTACTTGTAATTTTGGGGTGCAGAAAATTTCAAATGTAATTTAAAAAGACCAAATCAGCATCACAGTTTTAATTAACTTAAATAAAATTTAACAAATACAATAAACCATCTTAATAAACAGTTTTATTTTAAAACGACACACTTGCTATTAACATATAAGGGATCAAATTCCCTAAGAAAAGCCCATAACTTTAATAATTGCCCTTTTAGAATATCAAAAAACACATAATCAACATCAAACTATTTTTCTTGTTTGGCGAGAAAAGTAAAATTAAGAGCACAATGAGAACCACAAAGTAAAAACTCTCAGTATACTATATAATAATAACCCATCTTTGCTTTCTTGTACATTTGTTCGGAGCCTGGCTAGGAAGCATGAAGATGGTAGTGGGAAAAGAAGAATGGCTGTTCCTGAAAAACAAGACAGTTACTAAAACTTGGAGCCAAGGAAACTACTGTCTGCTGCCCATATTTCCCTGAAATAAAATAATAATCCATGGTAAAATAATTTCTAAGTATGCTACAATCTTATGAGCCTGAAACTGAGAGGTTAAAAAAAAAATCAAACGTTTGTGGGATGCTGAACAACCAAAACAGATCCAAATAATTATGGCATCCCCTCTAAGGTTGATTCCAAATTCTTCATTCATGACCTGTGAAAGAAGACTTCTCTTGTCCTTGAAGTCAACATTAAGGCATGCCAAGTTTCCTATAAGAAAATTATGCTGACAATAAGCTTTGGGTATTACAGTTCTACAATTATAAATATTCTCCTAATACATACATAGACTTAAGTGTACATAAACTTGCACACTAACCAACATAAACCACAGGTGCACTCTTAAGTGTAAGTCACGGTTTTTTGAAATCAATTTTAAGTATTCAAAATAACATCTTACTTTTTACAGTGTCAGTGCAGGAGTCAGGCAAATTATTTCCCAAGGCTTATGCCCATAAAAAGTGGAAGGAGAGAATATTATAGAATACTATGAACTATAAAATGATATGGCTGAAATCAGCTGAAAGATGATATATTAATTCTTTTCCTTATGAACTCTTTTATACTGAGAAAAGCCAGTGAGACTTCATTATGATTCTTTTCTTTCTAGTCATTCTTTATGCCCAATTCTGGGAAAGGTTAAACTCCATTTAACAGAGAACTGTAAGGATCTGTCTTATTCCTTTGTGACAGTGGAATCTGGCTGGTGGTATTATATCTTACTGAACAAGTTAACCATTGGTGAAGGTTCTGAATCTCTTTTGTCAGACCGCATTTTTGTAGTAGCAGTAATTGCTGCAATGGAATCTGACCTTCAGATTGAAAAACATTTTCCTAATAGATAAATAAAAATTCCCTCTTTAACTTTACACGATTAATCCAGGTAAGGTTCTGCGTGTGCCTGTCCTTGTACATGTGAAAGATAAAGGCTGAAATGTTCAAATGCTCTTCCCTAGAATTTGTGCCTGTCACAAAGAACCAAAAAAATGTAGAGCCCTTTGGGTTCAGACTCTTACTTTCTGGTATTCAACTGGCACAGTGCTCACTCACACACTTATCCTCCCCGCCCCCTGCCCCGCCGGGGGCAAAGGGAAGGCACAAATGAATTTGGTAGGGCAGTCTGTTTGTCATAATTTGCATCTTGAAGGACATGTGCCAGCACTGGTCCAGCTGGGTCCCTAAAACAAATAAGTATGAGAGGGAGGGACTCATACTTTAGGCAGACAGCAAAGCATGTGATATTGATATCAAGGCAAGCATCTAGGGAGTACAGAATCAAGTGGCGTAGCAGTCATGGGGGTAAAGGCACCCACAGCCACCAAGAACTTCATGGTTCCAAGCAGTCCTGTACTCCTCTAAACTATAAATCGGCTATGAAATGGGGAGCCTGGAGAAAAGACATTCTTAGAGGGCCAGTACATCATATTTCATGGTCTGGTTCAGGAGCTTCAAATGGCTGGGAAGGACACACAGCATTGCAAAGAAAACCGCTTCCCCTCCTCCACAAACAGTGTAAGGTGCCCTAAAAAGGAACAGTTTATTAAAAACTGTCCGTTAGTAGCGTGTACATCCCAGTAGCAATGGAGAAAGGCAACTTTCTTTCTGATACTCACCCCTTTGGGCCATAACGCTGAACAATGAGCGTCCTTCTTTTATGATTAGGAAGGTGACTCTGAGTTTAGTTTTCTAAAACCTAGTAAATAAAGACCTAAACTATGGACCTCTGAAAAAAGTTTTGCTTCTCCAGGTCTAGCAATAAAAACTCTCATAGATAACAACCAGCCCCACGTTAAAGAGACAGATGTAAGGTCATAATCTCCATGAAGAATCCAAGACCAACACCATAGCTATCATCCGTTCAATGTCTGTAACATTCATCACCTGATCTTGCCAAAGTAATTCTAAAAAAATATATTTAGAGCCAAAAAATCTCTTTATCAGATTGGAAACAACAGCATCTAAAGTTCAGAGTTTTTTGTTGTCTGTGTTACCATGACCTTCAATTCAAGTAATTTTCATCTTGAATTCAGGCACTGACAGGATGGACCAGGGCTGCACAACAGAACACCCAGGGAAAAGCTGGTTAAGGCAGTTATCTGAATTATGTCAACACAGCACTAAAGGACATATCCAAATGATTTTCTGGATTGGTTCTTTTTGGTGTAATGGTGGGCCCTCAAATAAGTAGAACCTTAAAAGAGATGTGCCTTATATATGAGCAGATTTAAATAATGTTGTTGAAAGTAAGCATTTACTTACTATATTTCAATTTTAAAATTTTAAGGAAGGAAAAGAAGAAATATATTCTGATTTCTTAGGTCTTTTTTTCCCCCTGAATATTTTATACTTTCTTTTCCTAATTGGGATAAGTATATACACATATATTGGGAGATATATCCTTTAGATTATATCAGAACTATATTTAATTTGGTCCCACTGCAAGATTCATTAAATGCTTCCTAATGAAAAGCTTTGGCTTTTTCTCCTTTATCATCAGTTTAACAGAAGTGAAAAAACTTCCTAACACTTGATTCTCAAATTTGTGTGCCTTTATAAGCTGAAAATCGGGCTGCACATTAATTCAGTTGAGCCTGCAATTTGGCTAATTAATCCTGTTTCACCAATAAATAAAAACAAAACCTAACTGATCCCACTCAGCTAATCCTTCTATGAATGAACATGTATTTTTTAAAAAGACACACATCTCAGGTCTCAGTCAGCCAAGAAGGTCATTTCCCTACTTCCTCAACATCATCCAAAGTGGGTCCTCAAGCAGGGAAGAACCCGACAATTTATAAACCTTCAAAATATGAAATTTATACCGCTGGTAAACTGGCTTCAAAACAAACCATGACAAAGAATCACGGTAAAACAAAAAGTTTGCTCAAAAAGCACAAAGAACCAGCAACAGAAAACAAAAATCATGGTCATATTGTCCCAATTATTTACGAATCAATAACAGTCTGTTACATAGGCTAAGATAATTGAACTACATCTAGCTTCCTCTGATGCCCATATAATTTCTCATTTTTACTTAATAATTCTTTCACATACCTGTCCTCTCTATTTTGCTATCCTGTGAGCCTCCCTTTCTGCATTTCATCTTAACCCTTAGTAACACAGAGTGTACCTAACTCATCAAGTCGATCTCTGACACCCACAAGGGCTCATTCACATAAATATCCCGACTCACACACTCTGCCAGCCAAAGTCACCCACGTGTTCCACAGTCCCCAATACAATGAAAACTTCAGACGTTAGAATTAGGCTTTAGAATCTACAAAGAAATCACTTTCTCACTGCCCCATCCCTGCTCTCCCACCCCAATTCCCAGCTCCAGTCCTCTTTAAGAATGACCTCACTGAATGACCACACAGAAATGGAAGTTAAAAAGACTCTTGCAGTGGGAGGTTGGAAACACCTCAAAGAATAGTTGCAAAATGCAAGATATTTCTGATATAACCCCCCCAACCCCCCCCCCCTTTCTGAACCATAACCGTACAGAGAGAGTGTGTTAGTGAGGATGCTGGGTGTGTGTTTTGCAAAGTTGTGACTACTTTGCTCATCATGCCTCTCATCAAGCAAGTCTGAATTTCATGAAGCAAGATCTACCAGTTACCAAGGGCCTGGATATAATGTGCTCAGAACAATGCCTAGACCATCGGTCAGGGGAGGTAAGTTCTGGTGAGGAGTGCAGTTCCCACTGAGTCAGTGTGCTTAATCTTTCTCTTTCTTCACATTTTAATTTTTTGGCTGTGGGCTTAAGGACTGCTGCCATCCCGGGCAATGGCTTGTTGCTTGGCCTAGAGCAAGTGATACCTGCTTCTAGGCACAGTCCCCAAGAGTCTAGCTGCAACTGTATTGGATGTTTTCTCCAAACGACAACAACAAAGGTCACCTGGGAGCATGCCTGAGCAAGTCATGACTGACTCTGACCCGCCTAAATGTTTAGGTGTTGGGAAATATATTAAAAATGTCTTACACTTTGCCTCTCTGGTGTGAGAACAAAGAAAGACTTCAGGAGCATAGGTAACCATATGATGGCTACACCACAAACAGAAAATGAAATTTATATCAGCAACTAATTTTACTTCATCTAGAAAATGGGCATACGACACTGGCTAATATCTGGCACTACCATTCCGGGTTAAATTCGGATTGGTCTTATAATTTATATAATTTTCTTTTACTAGAAAGTTCATTCTAATGACTTAGTTACCACTTCTGAGTACAGAAATAATTTTAAATATAATAAATGTGTTTTTACATTTTCTTCCTTAATAACCAACATCCTCAAGCTTCAAAATATTCAAACTCAAAACCCTTATTTTAGTGTTTAGCCAAATTACAGGAAGAAAAAATTAGCAAGAAAATGGATAAGCATTTTTGAGAATTAAATATGAGCCTTATTATGTGAATAGTGCTTCAGTTCTTTTTCACAAACTAGGTTACTAATTGATCCTACTGTCTGTTGGACTTCCTAGCGTCTAAAGAATAATATCCCATATCGTGTAAAAGAAATCATTTATACATTGGGTCATTAGAAATATTTTGCTATAAAGTAGAAGCTAATGGCCATTATAGACTAATTAGTCTCAGTTCTTTAGAAGGACAGGTGTCACTGGTTGCGTTTTTTTTTTTTTTTTTAACACATCTTACATGGCTTTTCTTCTAAATAAAAAATAGAGAGAACAAAAACACTCACTGGCCGTTAGTTTGGGAAATAGACTTTTCTTGCCAGGCAAATAAATTGCACTGTTAATTTTAAGAAATACGTTGGATTTTTTTTCATACAAAATGCCAAGGCAGACTCTCAAGAAGTTCACAACCAGAATTAACTCTGTACAGCGAGAGCATCTTCCTCTACCAAGGATAGTTCCAGGGTGTTTTCATTAGCGCTGGTTTTCATCCTGAAGTTGAAAGAACCATAGAGTTTTGCGGACTCTTTGGAAGAAGCAAACCTGTTGCGACGATAGAGCTCCCCCTTCCACATAGACATCATTAGCAAACAGGACAGAACGACCCCCCCAAGCGTGAGCAGGCAGAGTCCAGCAATCACACAGCGGTCCAGGTGAGCCCCTAGTCTTGCGCTTTCCCTCTCCAGCCGTTCCATCTCCCGGGCTGCCACGGTGTTGGGATCCACAGTCACTTCCCGTGGGACAATGTAAGAGATGATCACCAGCAAGATGCCAGTGACTAAGAACGAGATGGCGCTGATGAAACCATAGTCTATTGACTTCCCTGAAGACGTGGCTTCTGAACTTGTATCATCTTCATCTTCGGATATCAAGGATATGGCAGCCTCTTGGGACCACTCATTTGGATTTCCCCAGCCAAGGCCTCCAGGGTGATTATTCCCTTTTGCTGAAGGGGAGTTCCGGTTCCTCTGCTCCAAGTTGACATTCTCATCCACGTAGGAAAAGGAAGTTTCTAATTCCTGGCTGCAGCAGTTGCAGACTTTCCGTTCTGCTGTTACTTGGTTGTTCCCTGAGTTGAGAGGTTCTGGTGGCAAGGAGTCTGGCTGAATAACACTGTCTTGCAGAGGGGAGGAGGGGGATGCCAGAGAAGGACTCAGTTTAGACCCTTCCATCTCGGCTGATCTTGGTGTCGACGTACAGTGTCTCTGGCAGCAAAAAGGAGCTTTGGTGGCTGCATCTGCCTGGTCACCGCAAGGCCCTCCTGAACTCCAGTCCACAGCATTGCACAGGGCTGCCTGGCTGTTCTCCTTAGCAAGATAGTGGAGCTCCATCACAACTAGTCAGACATCCCCTGGCAGCTTCTGGAAATTCTGTCAACAGCAACACAGTTAGATAAGAACCCCACAGGAGCTAAGGCTGCTCCGCCAGGAGTACTGCCCCTGAGGCCCCCATCTACTTTGCAGCCACAGTTGTTGACACTTCAGCCCCGGTTCCTCCTAAAAGGGGTAAAAGAAAGGAGAGGCCACCTAGTGGCAGGAAAGTGTGAAAGGGCAAATCCTGACTTTTCATAGGGATTAACACTGGGAGACTTAGGTCAGGGTAGAAAAGGAGCAGGAGGAAGTGGCAGCATCTCTGAAGAAAAGCACTGCTGTCACCAAGCCAAATTTATCTAAGGACTCACACATCTCTGTGACAGGATCCCTCAAATGAGAAGGCAACTTTCCTGTATAGAGACACAAATGAGAAAGGCAGAGACCATTTTTAGCAGAGCTGCTGATTTTCTGGAGAAACTGGGGAAGCACAGACTTCTCAACAATTCAGTTATAACTATAAGTGTTTACATTCTCTTTAGTGCAGAACAGATTCTAATACAGATTAACTTCAGAGCATCACCATGGTTGAACAAACATGTCCCTATCAGTTGGGCTCTTTTGGAGCTGGGGCTCAGAATTTTGACGGGGTAGCTCTGAAGTGGCTGAAAGATGGCCGGCTTAATCAGCCACGGCTCCTAACCTTACACCTCATAAATCCAATGACCCCAGTCACAGCCCTGCATTTACAAGACCCTATGCTTGTGCATTGTGCTTCCATTCCCAGCCATCCCCTTGCTGCTACATGAGGGCAGCATGTTCTGGACCCAGAATTATGTAGACAACACATCTCACTGTGTGATCCCTGCAAAATATGATGAGCCAGCCCACTCCTCCACACACACAGCTGCCTGCTCCAGTACATGTCTGCTACTCCCATTACCCGGGTCTGAGTGGGTCTGAGTGGGTCTGAGTTCCTCTCCCTCTGCATGCTTTGCTGCAAACGTGCACAGGAGATCGACCACCATAAGTTTTTACAAACCCAATCTAGAAGTAAAGTGACAATAAAAGATGAATTATAAACCTATAGAGTCACAGTTCTGTTGAGACAAATAGGTGAGAAGCTATTTCCAAAGTTACCTCTGGAACTTTGTATGCCCCACGTGCCCGCACCCCCACCCTTCTGGGATAGAACATCAGGTTGAGCAGAAAAACATTTGCCCATCTTTCTCTCCCTCTGCCATCTTTCTGAGGAATAAAAATTCACTTTCCACTTTCCAAGTGCAGAGGTTGCAAGCAAGGGCCCCCTTTATTTTGCTTCCAAGTCCAGGGTAATAACTGATTTAACCCCATGGCTTGGGAGTTTATTATGCTTCAAAATCCACAGCTCCAACAGCTGTATCGACACAGAAACACAGGAAAGGCTCACCTAAGGTCTACCTGGCAACCCACTTAAAATATGGGAAAGGGAATCCACGTTTTCTGCTCCACATTAGAGTTTGTTTAAAAAAAAAAAAACCAAAAACTTCTCTCCTATTCTCGAAGTTTCTCTGCAGCTAAAACAGGAAAAAAACAAGAAAACACCAAGTGCAGGAAAACCCACTGAATCAGAGCTTTCCTTTAGCACGTGAACAGACCCCTACTGCAGGATCCCTCAGTGAACGAAGCGATGGTACCGGGTTTGATCAATTACTGTAATGAGGAATCATCTCGCAGTTCCATCAGACATTAGGCGCTCTGACTAACCTCTGGCACAATTAACTCATCACACTGGACTACTTTCGATAAAACCAGCAGAGTCCCTTATGGGACTTCCAATTTATAACAAAGAGGGAGAGACATCTCCACTTAATTCCCTTCTGCTTCTCTCTCCCTCTAAAGAAATGAGAGACTCCGCTTGTTCCATAGAAGAGGTACTAGCCGCACAGTCGATTTCCTTTGCAGCTCCGTAATCCGGGGCTTCCATCCTCAGCGGAGAATGGATAATCCCGGGGGAGCAGCTAAAGGCTCGCTCCTTCCGTCCCCTCCCTCTCTTCTCTCTGGTTCAGAGCGCGGTTAATGAAATCGCACCTCAAAGCGAGGAGACTGCACTTTCCCTGGTCTGTCTGCCATCAATTAAGAGCATTAATATTTGCATTGGAACTAACTGACACGGGCGAGGCTGGTCTGGGGGAGGCGACCTCGGGATCCGTCCTGCGCGCGCTGTGCTGGGAGGGCGCGCCGCAGACACCGGGCGGCGGTGCCCCCCGCGGGATCAATCAATCCATTCCGGGTGAACTCCGCGCCCGCCCAGGGCAACGCGGACTCGGGCTGCGCTCGCCGAATACCCAGAGACGAGGCAGACACCTTGGGCAGGGAGTGGGGACGCGCTCCACTGCCGCCAGGCTGCGGGGTCTCTCCCTAGCCCAAGCGCCTCCTCCCCGTCCCACTCTCCGCCACTTACCTCCCGCCTTAGCCACCCAGTGCGGCGCCGCTCGCTTGTCCGTGGGCGGCTCCTCAGGAAAGTCCTCGGATCACCAGCCGCCGCACTTGTAGCCTCCGCGCGCCGCTCGGCTCCGCGGGGTGGGCAGCGCCCGCTGTGCCGGCGGGGCGGGGCGGGGCACTCCCTCTTGCTGAGCATCCCGGGAGTTGTAGTCCGGGGGCGGCCTCTCTGCCTCCCTCCTGTCTCTGTTTTCTCTGCCGCTACCTCGCTTTTGCCCTTCCTGAAGACGAGTTCTCGCTACACCTCCGTACTCTTGCCTGGCACTTGAGAAGAAAGCGCTGGCTCCTAAACTCAGGGTTGAGTCCTCCCGCTCCAGGTGCGGCAACAAGATTATGGGGGAAGTACTGTATATATAGCTCCAATTGTGTGCCAGGTAGTAATGCATATTTTATCTTATTTAATAGTCGGAACAAATCTTCGAAGTAGATTTTATGAATCTTCACTGTACAGATGAAGAAAGAGGCTCAGAGGAATTAAATCCCTCATCCAAGGTTACAAAGACAATAAATGGTAGCTAATAAATTGCACTGTAGCTAGGAATCTGCTTCCAAAATCCTTGCCTTCCCCACAAAATCAGGACAAATGTGACTATTGACGGTAGGGACTAATCTGTTCCCCTATGCAGCTGCTGTGCCTAGCAGAGTGTCTGGTATCTGTTGAATTATGAATGATAATGACCCCAAATAACAATTAACATAGATAGCACTTATTATTGCCAAGCTTTCTTCTAATCATTTATTTATTTGGGGGGGGGGGAAGACCAGCCCTGAGCTAACATCCTTTGCCAATCCTCCTCTTTTTGTTGAGGAAGACTGGCCCTGAGCTAACATCCGTGCCCATTTTCCTCTACTTTATATGGGACGCCGCCACAGCATGGCTGACAAGCAGTACATCCACCGAGGATCCAAATTCCCAAACGGGGCTGCCAAAGCACGAACTAAACCGCTGCGCCATGGCGCAGCCCCTCTTCTAACTATTTTAGCTACATTAACTCATTTAATAGTCACGATTAATTTTTAAAGTCCTGTAAAAATTCTTATTTTTACAGAAGAGGAAACTGAGTTACAAAGAAGCTGAGTAATTTGCCCAAAGTCATACAGCTAGTACCCAGCAGAGGTGGGGTATGAACCCCCAAAGGTTCGAAGCATTATGCAAATTGAATGAATGGAAGAAAGACCAGAAGGCAAGAAGAGAAAGGGTTAGGAATAAAGGAAATTTGGAGATTGAAGCTACTGAGTTGTGACTCCTAGGATAGGACAAAGTAACTTCTTTGGGTCAGCATCCTCTTTCTAACCATAGTGGACTGCAGCAGCCAACAGCCAAGAGGAACGTGTGGTTCCTGGATCATCTCCAAGTTTTCAGCATCTCCTTTGGGGTGATTCTAGGGTTATTGATTGTTTTCATGTAAGAGGAGCAAAAGAAGGGTTATAATATTTATAACATTTTGCTACTTGTGAGTAGCTCACGTGAATTCTGTTTGCTTTCAAGTGATAGATCAATCTCCTGTAAGGAGGATTTTGTTGGTTTCCCTTTATATTGATAGAATCCATAGTCTCATAGTTCCAGGGATTTCACAATCCAGCCCCTTTAAATCTTTTTTTCTCCATGACTCTTTTTTTAGCCAGTTAGGCCCATTTGTTGATAAACATGACATATATGTTATGATTTCTTCTGCTTTGCTCATTACACTGTTCTCCAGTGAGAATATCCTTCCTCCGTTCCCCTATTCCCTCCACCCTTCAAGAACTATATCATCAAGCCACATTTGCAGGGGTGCATTCTGTTCTTTGTACCATATATTTAAAAGAAAACACAAAGACACCATAGGGTATCTAGAAGAGAGCAACTAAGAAGTTGAAGAAATTTGAACTCATATTGGACAAGAAGACGCTGAAGGAACTTGGGATATTTAGCCAGAGGAGGAGACTTAGAGGAAACAAAAACTAGCTTTAAATAACTTGAAGTTTGTAAAACAGGAAAGGAATTCTATATCATGGTTACAAAGAGTAAAAGCAGAACCAATGACAATAATAGTATTTATTAGTCCTAATGTGTTATCATGTTTAATTCTTACATCAACTCTATAAGGGAGCCATTATTATTGTACCCATTTTACAATGTGGAAGTTGAGGATTGAAAAGGTATTGTCTCTTTACCAAGGTATGAGAACTAATAACTGGCAGAGCCAAGATTCTAACTTGGGTCTGTCAGATTCCAGAACCTGGATCTCTTTGCCACCACGCTGTATTGAGCAATGTTTCACAATCACTTTCCCAGCAGAGCATATGTAAGAGGTGATAATATTTATCACACTGTGATAAACACAAGAGGTTTCTCATGGCCGTGGTCCTGGTGCTGTGGCTACATCAGGCCCTACAGGACAGCTAGGAGGGCCAAAGGGAAAAATAAGCCACCACATCTGTAATACACTGGAGCATCTGAGGATGACAGACACAGGGACAGGGAAGCTCTGGATAGCACCATCAGATTTTATAAGGAGGCTGATTTGGGGCTGAGTATGAAGAAAAACATTCTAAGAGCTTGAAATAGGGTGTCTCATGAAAGTGAATTCTGTATTGTTGGAGAGGATAAAAAAAGGAGAGCCATTTATTAGTGATGTCGTAGAAGCGATTCATCTAGTTGGATTAGGGGGCCTCTATGGTTTCCCTGCTGAAATGATTCTGTTAACATCTCTTTCATGAAACCCTTTTCCTTCAAGCCAGTCCTCAAAGATTCTGCTTCCTATTAGCTTTGCTAGGACTTGTCAGTAGTAATATTTTTTATATTTCTCAGCCACTGCCTTGTGACATTTCTTGTATGTCTAGGTAACTGCTGGATATTGTTTAACTTCTCAATTAGGTGCCAAAAACTCTACTGGCAATTGTAAGCTCCTTAAGGTCAGTATCCATATATTAAATATCTTGTTACCTCCTGCAGAAAATGCAATATTTCTGTTGAATAGAGTGAGGGAAAATGACAAGACTGAACTGAGAGTGGAGATGGTTATCTATCCACCCGATTCTCTCTCGTTTCCTATTTTTATATATAGTACACTTGACTGTCTACATATTCTTGAGCATTAAAAAAATAGCAACTCTGTGCCAAAGTACTACAAAATCTCCTTCAAAATTCTGCAGAAAAAGAGTAAATGTGGACTGGCTGAGCTCCTTAAAAGAAAAGCTCTGCAAAAAATACCACTTGCTGGAATAACTTCACCTCTCTCTCCTGTAAATCCATGTCTAAAATTTTCCTCGAAATCTGACCCAAGAACATTTTTCAAAAACCATTCTTGTTCAACGTCCCCAACTTCTTATTACTCTTCTAATTGACATTCTAGAGGCAAAATACACTTCCTTTTATTCTGTCATTTTATATCTATAGATATATTTCATGTATATTCCATGTACATTTTATACTGCTTTCTATGTGTCTCTCTTCCCAGATAAAATTTAAGCTCCTTAAGAATCAATATACTCTTTCTATAACTTTGAAGTTACACATGTGCATGAAACAGCAAAACACATGGGCCATGGTGGGTCCTCAAAATATGCTTACAAAATGATTGACACTAGTAAAATGATGATCTTAAAGTCTAAGTAATGATTTTGACCTTACCTAATTTTTAATATGTCTCATATGTTCTTGTTTACTTATACTCTGTGAAGTATAAGAGGAGCAATCATGATTACACTAAGTTAAGCAGTGGAAAAATAGATTCTGAGAAGTAAATTTACCATGTGAATCAAAGGTAGTACAGGGACTTTTAATGATCAGTCTCTTACAATGATGACTGAAGATGCTTTTCAGTTTTCTCTCTTCAGCAATAGTAATAAGGACTGATTGTAAATAAATATCCTTAGTGGATTTAGAGTTATCAGGAGAGGCTAGGTTGTAGGGAGTTAAGAAAAACGCTCTTAGAATTGGCTGGTTAGACAGAAGAAAAGAATAAAAATGACCAAAATTTAGAGTAATGAAGATCTCATTTAAATTCTAGGAACAAAAAAAGTCATTTTAAATTTAAAAGTTTCCTTTAAATAAGAACGCTTATAGTAGCCAGGCAGGCATGTTTTTTAAATAAATGAAGCAGCTGAACACAGACAATAGGGGTAAGGGAAGACTGTAGCCAAATTGAGAGCAAGTGCTTTTCCTAAAATGGGCAGTATTCCCTAACTGCTTTACCTGATTTTTGTTTTGAGTGAATTCAGATATCAGTAAAAGTCAGATATCCCAATTTTTATTCAAAAATCCAAAATCATTTAAATTTTAAATATGTATGGGTCAGAGAGAACATAACTATAGGAAACATTTGTTTCTAGTAATAGCAGACTAGGTGATTTAGACCCACTCACTGCTGACGATAATTAGAAAATCTGGACAAAATGTATAAAAATCACTTGGCTGAAGAAATGCAAATTTACCAAGATAGAGAAAAATTACTAGGCTAGAATCCAGAGAAGTAGAGAGGCTCAGAGAGGCAAGTCGGAAGCTTGGAGCTTCCTTTTACTGGGAGATATTAGATGATTCCAGAGAAAACAGCTGAGAGGCTAAGAAGCTAAGGAGAGTGGGGATTGGGGTCCTGAGCCCATCAAGGGAAAGAGTCATAGTGAATCTGCTCCGTTCGTTAAACTTTGGGTTGGAATCCTGAAGGGTTGTACCCTAGCATGTGAGCCAGAAGTTACATAGCCCCTCACAGGGAGTTCACCTCGATTTGTTAAGATGTCAATCCCTAAAATTTAACCAAGGTGATTTCAGAGTGCTAGGATACCAGGTACTTGGCAGAAGAAGCATTCTCTGAAAAAAAGACAGCATCATCTCAAACCAATTCTACAGATAATTTTGCAAATACACTGACTCACAATAAAAAATAACCATGAAAAAAGCCAATTTCTAAAGGTCATGTACTGTATAATTCCGTATATATATATAACATTTTCAGGATGACAAAATTATAGAGATGGAGAACAGATTAGTGGTTGCCATGGGTTAGGGATGGTGGGGGTTGGAGAGTATTACTATAACTATAAGGGCTAGCATGAGGGAGATCTTTGTGGTGATGGAATAGCTCTGAATCTTAATTGTGGTGGCGGTTACAATGAATCCACACATGTGGCAAACTGGCGATTTTCTGCTTTGATATTGCATATAATGTAACTATTGGGGGATACTGAGTGAAGATGTCATTCTGTAATATCTTTGCAACTTTCCAAGAATCTATAATTATTGTAAAATAAAAAGTAAAACAAACAAAAAGCGAGGCACAGCAGAAGATTAGATCAGGTGCATGAAAACAAATAGAAACATAAAATGATAGAAGATCAATGGGAGGTTTCGGATACTGGAGAACTTTTAATAACACTACGTACTGTGCTCAGTGGAATAAGACAAAATTTAGAATTTTGTCAAAGAACTGGAGATGAAAAATGAAAAATACCATAATCAAAATTAAGAATTCAATGGGTAGATTAAGAGATTAGACACAGTGAAGAGAGAATTAATGACTTAGAGATAGATCAGAATAAAACATCTTAAATACAGCACAAAGTGACAAAAGGATGAACAATACAAAAGTGAAGGTAAAAGACATAGAGGATAAACAGAGAAGTTTCAATCAGAGATTCTTGGGTCTAATGAGCAAAGTGTTTTCTCTTTCCTTTTGGGAGGGGAGGAGAAGGCTTCTGTTATATAAGCAGACAATCAGTGTTTCTCTCTTTCTCACCTGTGATATAGACTTTGAAGTTTGTGTGCATAGGACATTTGACTTGGCTTTCATTGCATTGTTCCAGGGGTAAAAATTGGGGTGTTAGGAATCATATGATCATTATTTGCTTTTTAAGTGAATAATGGTAATTTGTCTCTGATCCAAATGCCATGTGCACATTCAGGATAAAATTAATAAATATGAATATTAAAAAACCCAACAGTAAGGATGAAGAAAAGAAGCTAGCCACTAAAAAATACTAACGTGTAATTCCATTTATATTAAGTTAGTAAAAGAGGCAAAACTATACCAGAATGTTTGGGGATATTGGTGAAACAATGAAGAAAAGCAAGAATGTGGTTGCCATGAATGTCAAGATAGAGGCTACCTTTGCAAGGGAGGGAGGGAATAGTGATTTGGAGAAGGCGAAAGGAGAGGCTTCTGGGACGCCAGCACTGTTCAATTTCTTGACCCAGATTTGCTTACATGGGCGTTTTCTTTGAACTAGATTATTGGAGATGACTCTTTTTATTTCATGCACTGTTCTGTATGTAATAGTTCTGTAATAAAAAAATCAATATGCTTTTGGAGAGGATTCAGGTTTCAAGCGCCTGATTTGAATCTCTGCTTTAAGAGTTTATATCATAATCTAAGGATTTTGAACAAAATTAAGAACTCCCGTCTTAAGAAGAACTTAAAGATGTTTTCTTCTAGCTTGGCTTCCCCTGGCATATTGTTATGCATGGAGAGTGGGAGACTAGATAATCGCACAGTATTCCTGATACCATACGACCATGGTCTTCTTTTTTATTTATTCAAGAAATGTTTCAACTCTCTCCCTATCCTTTATCACATCCCTCTCTAGAGACATGATCCAGTTTATGGGCCCGTCACTGAAATTCCTTGTTAAAGTCATTAATAACATTCGATAATTTAGCCATTCACTCAGCAAGTATTAACTGAATGTCAAAAGGTTCTGTGCTAAGTGCCAGATGTATAACAGTGAACTGAATGGATATATCCCAGCTTTCAGGGAATTTACAATCTGGTGGGAATTGCCAATTTAAAAGGCAGGTATAATGCCATTTCCTCAGTGTTGTGATAAAGGAATAAATGATACAATGTGAATTTACAGAAAGAGTACCTAATGCAGAATTGGCAGGTCAAAGTAGACTCCTAGATGATATAATACCTAAGTGAAACAAATATAGAAAGAAATTAGCCCTTTAAAGAATGAGGTAGCATGATGAACAGTAGGTGACGATTTAGAAGTGAATTACTGTAACTGAAAAAAGTTTAGTATCTATACAGTATGAAGTGTGAAGGGAAGAATGTCAAGTAATGATATTGGATTTGTCCGCAGAGGACAAATCATCTCTGGACTTGTAAATGAGAATAAAGTGTGTGGACTTAATTCTAAATACAACAAAATGCCAATGATGGTTTTTAAGCAGGAGAATAATAAGATCAGATTTGAATTTTAAAAAGATTATTCTGGGGAGTAGACTGAAGAGGAGTTAGCCTAGTGTAGTAGCTTATAATAATCACCCAAGCAGAGATTTAAATATAAAGATACAGATAAGTTACAAGAAAAAGCTATCTCATGCAAACATCAATCAGAAGGAAGCTGAAGTGGCTATATGAAAGCGGGCTTCAGGACAAGGAATTTACCAAGGATAAAGAGAAATAATAATAATAGAAGGGTCAATTTGTCAAGAAGACACAACAATCTGAACTATAAGTACACTCCCTGCGTCTCTTTGGGGCCACATTTCCAGTTCTGGTCGGGGGAACGTATGTGGAAATGACGTGTGTTAACTTGAGGTAGTTAAGGGTCTGATGTTTCTGCCCATTTACTCTTCATGCCATCTGCTCTCTGTATGATGCTAAAATGACATTGAAGCCACAATATGGAAGCAGCCTGGGTCACTGAGTCACAGCTTAGAGGGCCACCTGATCATATCAGACTTAGATGTGAGCATAAAACAAACTTCTATTGTGGCAGTGAGGTTTTGATCTTATTTGGCATGATAGTTAGCCTTCTCTCCTTAACTGCAGCAGGCCTAAAAGGAGCTCAGAAGTGGACAGGAGAGATATGATTATCTATCTGTGTAGATAGTGGTTTAAGAAATTACTATATTTTGCTTTCCTTTAACATTAAAGGAAGTAAAGCTTTTATTTTAGATTTTTAATATCATAGTTATTATTATTGCTATTCTTTTGAGTGATATTATTCCAATACTTAAACTGTTAAGTACTTTCTACTTGAATTTTTCTCTCTCATCCTCACTTTCTGTTTTCCTATAAAATAAACATGTTTGAAAAGCATAATAACACTTTTTAGCTATATTTCATGCTTTTCAATGTATAACAGAGGAATAACTAAATTGAATTCCTATAAATGCATAAACATATGTCTCCAGAGTAGTATTTCTCCCGATATGTTATATGTATATATTAATTTCATGGGATATAAGTATATAACTAAATATTTCTGGAGGAAAAGATCCCACTCTTTAAAAATTCAGCAGGTCTCATTTCTGCAGTATTTCTGAGACCCTTTAATTTGCTAATGTATATGATTTGAGGTTCTATGGGCAAAACTTGTTTTCAGAGTTTTATCAACATTAAAGGATTATGAATCTTTTCTGTTTCACAAAGCATCTTGTAGAACTAGTGTTGTATAAAATAAGATTTGGGATACACTGCTATAAACGAATGATATTTTTCACAGTCATATCAGATAAAAATACTTCATACTTGGATTCATATTTTTTCAAGGCCATTTATGATTCAACTCTGTTATGCTACTATTGGACACCCTACATTAACATGTGTCTTAGGTGGTGGCTGTGCTTTGTTAATTTTTTGTATGTCATTAAACTTCACGGTATATGATTTGACTTTAGTATTTCACCATTATTAGTATCAGTATTAGTTTTCTGACGTTGTGCTTGGTTCTTCCTTATCTCTCCTTCCTTAGTGTATGCTCTCATCATCTCTTGTCTGGAATGATCTCATAGGTAGTACCTTGCTGACAAATAATCTTGAGCCTCTAATTCATACCTAACACTGCCAATGGATGGATCTTTGTGAAAGAAAAATCTGATCATGGCAATCCCCGTCTAAATATCTTATACCTAATTTCCACTGCCTAAATTTGTCTTGTTTAGCACTGAGTGGATCCTTTCAAATGAAGAATCTTATCTTTCTTCAGTTCCAAGAAATTTTCAATTATCATGCATTTAAATATTGCTTCCCTTTGTTACCACTAAGCCACTAAACTCTCTTAGATGCTGCAACTTCTAAATGTATGCTCCTTATCTTTAACCTTTATACCTTTTTATCCCCTTGTTCTGCATTCTGAAGGGATTTTTAGGTTCAATCTTCTATATGTAGTACAGTGGTTTAGTAAGTGTTTTGGAGTTGACTGTCTTGGGTCAAATCCAGTGTTTATCATTTACTACTCATGTGACTTTGAGCAAATTTTATAAAAGTTTTGTAGTTCAATTTCCTTATCTGTAAAATAAGGATCATAATAATCCTGCTTATTTGACTGTTGTGAGGAAGAATTAAATAAAATGAATGCAAAGCACAATGAATAGTGCTTGACATATGAGTGATCCAATAAATGTTAGTATATTATTATTTTTAGTTATTAATTTGCTTTTCAGGTGTTTCCATTGTGCTGTTCAGGCCATCTATTAATTTTTAAAATTTCAACAATTGTTTTTCACTTCCTAGCCATTTAATTATTTTCTTTTTCATAACTATCTGTGCTATTTCTTATTTTATAAATGTGATGTCCTATTTTAGCTCTCCATGGATATTAATTATACATATCTTCAAATTTATAACCAATATAAATTTTGATTGCTCTTTTAACTATTTCTTGGGTATAAGGTCTTCAATTTTGTCTCTCTTTCATGGGACATCTTTCCTCAGATATTTGGCCATTTTTTATTGTGCTCATCTTCACAGTGGAGATTTTGTGTTGGATTTGCTGCTCCATCTGTTTCGGTGGCTTCCTGTACCAGCTTCGTGTTTCTTCAATCACATCTTATCTGCTTTTCATAGTTTAGAAATTTCTCCTGATTTCTGCCCTGCTGACTGTCCTATACATTTTTTTTGTGTGTGTGTGTGAGGAAGACCAGCCCTGAGCTAACATCCGTTGCTAATCCTCCTCTTTTTTGCTGAGGAAGACTGGCCCTGGGCTAACATCCATGCCCATCTTCCTCCACTTTATATGGGACGCCGCCACGGCATGGCTGACAAGCAGTGCGTCAGCAGGCGCCCGGGATCCGAACCTGTGAACCCCGGGCTGCCAAGCGCGGACTAAATCGCTGCGCCACCGGGCGGCCCCAGTCCTATACATTTTTGAGAGAAGCTTATTTCAGAGAAAGTTCTTCATAACTTGGCCTTTGCCTAACTCTTCTTCCTCATCTCCCAACATACACTCCAGCTTCATAAACTATATGCAATTCACTGAATACTCCCAGCAGTAGCCCAATATTCCTATTCCAAAGCTGCCTCCTCTACTTAGACTAGCTGGTTCTGAATTTCATTCCCCAACTTGTCAGTACAGATCAACTCTGCTAGAGTATGATTTTTTCTATAAACTTCTTTAACACCCCTTCCCCACCCTGGGTAGAATTGGCCACTACTTTCTTTGTACTTCAGCCTAATCTGGCTCTTATACTCCTATCAGAGTGCTATCAGTAATATATTATTATTTTTATTTGTCTATATGTGTGATAGGGGAGAACATTAGTCATAATTTAACACTTGATCTGCAACCTTCACTTCCATTTTAAAGAGGGCAAATGTCAAGGAATGTCTTTTAATTTGCTGAGCTGGGTGATATATAAAAGTGCAAACTGGGAAGCTGAGAAAGATTTAAATAGTACTATATAAGGAAAGAGGTAGGGGGAGGCAGAGTGGGAAGGAGGCTGAAATCAGACACTGAGAGGCTGGAAGAGAGGGACTTTGGAGGAGGAGGGAGAAAAAAACCCACAGTGAAAGGAGGTTAGGGAAGATTCTTGGTGAGTAGGATGGGAAGAGGAAAAAGAAAAAGGATGGCTAAAAAGTTTTCTGTGCAAAACAGATTTTGTGGTCCCCAAATTGTTGAGACAGATATATTTCAAGAGTCGAGTGTTTTGTTTGTTTGGTTTGGTTTGATTTGAGTTTTTTGTTTTTGTAATTTATAAAGCTAAAACTTTGCATGTAAATATATTTTGTAAAATCCCCGGTGGGATCTGGTGTAGCACCCTGTGGTCAAACATATTAATATCTTTTTCAGCAAAACGTATTGATATTCACACTAGTTTGGATAAAGAAAGAGTGTAAGTTCAGATTTGGTTTCGCTGCCAAATGACTTTACTACTAATTACTAAAAATCCTTTTGGTTGTAAGAGTTTATTCGATTTCAGAATCATGACTAAGCAATTGTAGCCCTATATAGCCCTTGCCTTCACCTCCCCACCAGATCCTGCTGGTCTTGACTGGGTTCACTCCTATGTCTGTGGTCAAATGCTGGGTCACTGATTGGTCTGGGATGGCCTGAGCTGGGATGACCGCTTGTCTCTGTTCTACGTGGTCTCCCATCCTCTAGCAGACTGGACCAGGCTAGTTCACAGGGTGGCAGCAGGGTTCCAGGAGAGTGAGTGGAAGCACACAAAGCCTCTTGGGGGCTAACCTCGGGATCTTTTCTAAGGCGTTATTTTGTTAAATCAAATCACCAGCATAGCCCAGGTTCAAGGAATAGGAGGTCCTTGATGCAAGAACCTACAGAGTCATGTTGCTGGAGACGTGGAACAATTAGGACCATTTTTGCAATCAAACTACCATAATAATAAAATGCTGAGTCTGAACATAAAGTGGGAATGGGTGGAGAACTGATGCTATCTACATCCAATCATTTATTCATGGGTTGCCTTACTAGCATCAATTTTCCACCATTCTCTTTTGTAACAGTACTTGGATTTCCCTCTAGGTAACCATCTTCCTCTTTTGTGTAGTAGCTTTGTAGTTTGGGGGATATTGACTCTACCCTCTGCTCAAGGGCACAAATCAATAAGTCTAATCCCATTCCCTCAGACTACAGCAATTGGTTCAGGGAAAGGAAGGGACCAGTCCCAAGCCAAATCAAATACGGGACTCCCTTAACCACAACTGGCTCAGAAATGCTCCAGTCAAGGTAAAGTGCAAAATTTTGATCAATGGTTGAGGATGGATAAAGCATATAGTCCCTGCTTCTGCTTAGAACTACAAGGTAAGTTAGCCTGAGGATAAAGCCGACATACAGGAGAAGAGAAGAAGCTAAAGAATCACAAAGAAACAAAATGAAAGTCAAGGTTAAACCATGCTGAATTTCCTCTTGCCTTTGAGCTTCTTAATTACTGGAGCCGACAAATTGCCAACTTGAGTTGGGTTTTCTAATACCTATGAAATCATCCAAATGTGATATATTTTCATACAATTTTCTGTCTCATTAGACTCCTTGAGGTAGGTACCAGGTTTAACTTATTTCCAACTCCATGGTTTGATCATAGTGCCTATCTCATCATAGGTCTACAATATGTGTTTGGTTAAGGATCGTATATAGTCTGAAGCCTGCTGTAACATAGTTCTCCACTATGAATAAAGTAGAAGCAATATCTATAAATAAGAAAACAAAAGGCAGTAAGCAGACTCATAGGGTTCAGTTCATATTTATAAAGGAATGTCTAAATCAATTGATAAATGAAGAATGTAAACCTGAAATTTGTCATTCTATATAGTTCTGATACAGAATATATAATGATAGCTAAAACAAAAAGTAACAAATAAATGCCTTTGGTTTAAAGAAAAAATTAAAAAACCTGAACACCAAAAAAAAAAAAAAAAAAATGCCCCTAACCAAAAAGAAGGAAATGTCCAGAAAGGACAATCCAATCACTTTTTATGGATAGCTGGTTTCAGAATAAGAATAAGAAAAGGAAAAAAACAACAGAAGAATTGAAGAACAAGCTCATAGTGAAATATAGTGAACGTGGCACTTCCACAAATAGCATTCTTATTTTGTAAAATGTATAAGCAAACTAAGCCCAATTCCCTAAGTTCTTATTAACATTTTGATTTCGGTGTTCCTAGGAAAGGAGAATTTGGTTATCTGGCAATGGTTGTTGCAAAAATTAACTAGAATGGATGCTTTGCTAAAATGAGAACCAAATAGCAGTGTGGAGTGTTAGTTCTGTGAAACAGAGCTAGAGCTCTTACATAGTAAGAATTCTGTCTTTCTTTGATCTTAATGGGAATTAGAATGTAATGTATGTCTCAGCCTGCAAGATAAAACCCATCCTTTTAAAAATCGAGACAAAATTAAGCAGCAATATAAATGAAGGCTAAATATTGGGGAAAAAAACACTCTAATGAACTGTGAAATATGTAATGAAAGAGTCTGTCACTGTGCAGAGCCAATGTCACTGTCACATCTGCTAAACCATGACATCCGTCTATCAAAAATACTGTAGAAATAATTAAGTGGATCATTACAGTATTACTCTATCTCCCCCTCACTGTGGGATCAGACTAAGTAACTCATTACCAAATTCTCTTAGCCCACCAGAGTCTTCATTTCTATTTTTATGCATCTACTAAAGTCTTACATAATCCTTATAGTCATATCAGATGAGATTATTGTATAGGGGAGAAAGACATATCGTCTACCCTCTCTGGGTCCTTCCGGCTGGGCTCTGAATTAAATTGACATGAGACAGAATAACAAGAGGAAATCAAACAAAGCTTGATAACATGTATACATGGGAGAGACCCAAGAAAAAGTGGGTAACTCAGCCAAGATGACTGAGGTGCTGAGTTAAGTAGCATCTTCAGCTAAAGGCAAAGGAGGATGTCGGGGTTGGGGGGAGTCAGTTATGGGAGAGTACCAGAAAAGCACAGTAAACAAGAGTGAGGTTATTATGCAGATTTAAGTTCTCACCTTCCATATTGATAAGAGTTTCTAGAGATAAGGTGATTTCCCCCTTCCTGGTACAGAGAGGGAGATACCTTTACAAATGGAGATTTCCCTTACAAATGTAAATGTCTCTTACTAAGGGTAATTTCTACTTTTCGGAGCTTTCCCCCTGTCTGTGGTTCTTAAAAGTAACCAACTCAAAATATTGCTCATGGCAAAGAGACACACTTTGGGGTGGCCAATTCTTATCCCCCACAAGTGCAGGCATTTCTTCAAGATTTATGATTAGGATAATAAAAACAGATGCTGTCTTTGAATAATACCAAATAACATGAAATTACAAATTTCAAGTACAAGGCAACATAATTTGTCCACCCTTTGGTGGTGATTTTTTATTATGTTGCAGTCTGCACATCACATTTATTGCTTTACACATTTAGTGAAATTTATTGACTGTACACTCTGGTCAGGCACTATGCTAGATGCTGGGAATTCAAAGACTGGGGGACATATGATTAATATCTCTACTTTCAAGTTTCTTCCAATGTAGTACAGGCTAGCTTATAGAAGGAATATTTCCTTTATCTTACCTGTCTTCCTAAAAATGCCAGAGATGTCCCAGTGTTTTAGTCCACAAGCAATTGTTCCTGTATATTAAATGTCTTGGACCCCATTTACCTATTCACAAGATGCCTTAAATATCTCTGGAACTTAACCCAATCATTCAAGTGAATCACTTTAGATACCTGGCATTCTGCTGAGTAGAATGTGCTGATGATCTTCCATAAACTGAGAAATTCCTCTTCCTCTGTCTTCTCTCAACAACAGTGCAGATCCAAGTTCTCTTGAGGGAAAGATGGGAAGAAACTACCTTAAAATCATCAGAAATTCAAGCATTCATTTGACTCTCAGGCTAAACCAAAAGGGAAATAGTTGGTACATTTTATCATAGAAATTATAATGAAGTAGAAGACTCCGAAGTCAATCTCCTTCCATCTAGCTGTGAATTAATAGTGAAAGACACTGTTACAGGCCTTTTATCCTCATAAATATTTTAAATTTCATGACCAGATGTGCTTGCTATTTCTCTTTTAATTGAGCTGTTAGGATCCAATCACTGAAGTGGGTTAGCACTTCTGACAATCTCAAGGGGTTTTCCTACTATCTCAGCTCCCCCCAAAGAAGCTGACTCTCAATTGTTTGATTATTTGGGGGAGGGATAAGTTGATTTCAAATTAATGCATATTTTCAGATGTTTATGTAAATGTGGATAATATAATTTTAAGAAGAATCTTATTTTCAGGAGATAAAATGATCTATATTTGGAAATGCAAGATCCAGAAATGTGTGAATGTCATAGTCAAGTATTTCAGACCTTGAATCTGTTCTTTCTCATTCTTAAAAAATGAATTGAATATGAATTTTTACTGCTGTCTCTTGAATAACTTAGATGTTGAGCAACTTTTTAGTCTTGTTTCAGCACTCCCATAATCCTCTGCATGTATCTCTCCAATCACATTTACCACACTATTTGTCAGTTTCGGTTCCCATCTCTCTCACCAAAATGTGAGCTCCTGTAAAGAGAGGAATACGGTTTATTCATCTCAATATCCCCATTGCCTAGCAGAGTGTGGAACCAAACAGTCAAAGCATACTGGATAAGAAAGGAAGAGTGCATGGTTCGGGGAGAGGAGAAGGGAGGGTAGAAGGAAGGAAATATTGAGGAGAGGAATATAACAATCAATATGTGGAAAAATATTTTAATAATATGGTAGGAAATTGTTAGAAACTGTCTGTTATAACATCTACCTGGCAAAATCATCATGTTTGCTAAAAGCTTAACATGGTAGATTTGTCAAAGAGGAAAAACACTCTGAAGTAGAAAACAGCTTCAGACATGTAACAGGGTGGGGCTAACGTTGGTAAACTCTTTAAAACCACAGGGGCTCAAAAAGGCTATTTTATTAAGAAGTCTCAAAAATACTACAAGCATAGTAATATGAGCTTGGGCTATAACAAGCTGACCTCAACCTTTATAATTCTTTTGGCTGTTTAAGACAAATAGTCACAAGTTGTTTTATTTATTTACTTTTTTGCTGAGGAAGATTCACCCTGAGCTAACATCTGTTGCCAATCTTCCTCTTTTTGCTTGAGGAATGTGAGTCACCGCCACAGCATGGCTGCCAATGAGTGGTGTAGGTCCACGCCCAGGAACCAAACCCATGCCGTGGAAGTGGAGCATGTCAAACTTAATCACTAGGCCACAGGGTTGGCCCCTAGTCACAAGTTTTTTGACTTGAAACAGATGGGATCTATGTCCTCTCTCCTTGAATCTGTCTGGGGCTGTGTCTCCTTGGTAACCAATAGAATGCAGCAGAAGTGACACTGAGTGACTTTCAAAGCTGGGTCAGAAATGGCTATGCAGCTTCCTTCTTGTTAACTGGAAAACTTGGAGCCCTGAGTCCACAGGTGAGAGGTCTGACTACTCTGAACCAATATATGGGAAGACTATGTGAAAGTACTCAATGGACATCCCAGCTGATCTGCCAGCGAACAGCTTCCATCAACTGTCTTCCCTGTGAGTGAGCCATCTGGGACATTCGGCCCCACTGAGCCTTCATATAAATGCAGCCCAGATGTTATTTGACTGCAACTGCGTAAGAGACCCCAAGCGAGAAATGTCCAGCTGAGGCCTTTCTGAATTTCTGACCACAAAACTGTGAGCAAATTAAAATAGTTGTTTTTATCTGCTAACTTTTTGGAGTAATTTGTTACATAGCAATATTAGCCAGAACACTTTTAATTACGGAACCCCTAATCAAGACCTACTTAAAGCAGTTGGGAGGTCAGGTAAGACTATGTTTAATAACATTTTGCAGATACGAAAAGCAAGTTTAAAAGGATTTTGCTTTAAAATTTTTGAAGGAACTGAATCGAAATAGTTCCTATTAGTGAAGAAGAATAGCTAAATAAAAGAGAATACTGGCCACATTTACATCATTTAACAAGTTTGAAATAGTTGAGTACAGTCATGCTGCATAATGATGTTTCAGTCAACAATGGACTGCATATACGACGGTGGTCCCGTAAGATTAGTGCCATATAGCCTAGGTGTGTAGTAGACTATTCCACCTAGGTTTGTGTATGTACACTCTATAGTTCACGCAAAGAGGAAATTGCCTAACAACGCATTTCTCAGAATGTATCCCCATTGCTAAGTGATACATGACTGTATTTGTCACAGTTTATTGATTTAGCAAACAAACTTGGATAAATTTTTGTTTAGCCCCACTAAAGTACACATCTCATCTTTAAACGTTTGTAAGATTCATAGTAACAGTTACAGTTGAGATGTGTATGATGGATAAACAAGGGGAAAAAAAACAGGGAGAACTCACAGAACAAAAAGCCAGGTAATATTTTAGACAAAATTCAGTAAAAATGCTATTTCATCCATCAAGCAAAGTAACATAAAACAGGGATTCCTGAAGATAGTCATTAAGGCATAATTCTCAGACAAATATTTTGAAAGAGGTCACATATGGTCAGAAAGACAGAAAAAGTTAACCCTCAAAAGGAGAACCTAATGAATTTTTTTAACCCCCACAAAGCCTTCAAGTAGTCTTAAGAAAGGCTGAGGCTTTTTCCTTTTTTATTGTGTAACAGTTTAATGCAGAGTCTGTGGTAATCAACAGATATTAAAAAACCTCCCCTTGGCAATCCTGGATCTTAAATGTCTTTTTAGGTTTGAAGTAGCTACAATATGGCAAAGTCTAGAAATGAATGTAGCACGGATCTTTCCTTCTGGGAAGAACATTAATTCTGAGAATGAAAGTTCCAGACATTTAGCTTATGTGAATTGATGGAGAAATAATGTTCTCTGGGGAAATTTTAGTATATTGGCAATAATTATAATTGTCATAGCTCAGATTTTATTCATATCTTGTGATAAGAAATGACACTGCAAAGATATTTAAAGCACTCTCAGACTTTCAACTTGCTTCAGTCTTTCCTGCTATTTCTCATTGTTTCTTTGGGCCTTCTTCTTAACACTTTTCAATTTTGTTCCCGGATTTTTTAAAAATAATATTTTATTTTCATCAAAGTATTATATGCAAAGAAATATTTGCAAAAACTTTAATGTAAATAGTGTTAAAAGATAAATATGACATTCACTCGATCCCCCTTGTCCTTCTCTTTAGGGACAACTGTTTTCAACTAATTTAGCTCATTTTCTATTTATTTATCTTCATAATTAAAAATATATATATACTGCGTTTTCTTTCTTCATCAAAAAAATATTCTATTATGGTATATGAGGATTTAACTCACAATTCCTCCTCTCCTCCCCTACCTCTGACATCGACTCAATATATTTCAATCTTTAGTTAGAAGAATATTCAGTGTTTTCACTATTATGACTACATAAATATTGTTCATGCTGAACCAGGTAGAATACTATGAATCTTTTGATTTCTTATATATTTATTTCTCCTGTAGTTACTACAGTCCTAAAATTTTGTTTGTTTTTCACTTAAACAAAGATTTTCTTTGAAGATCTGACTAAGTCTTCTACACTTTCCAATAGCTCTTTAAAATGCCTCTCAGTACAATTTTCTTGACAGTCAAATATGTCGGATGAGTTATTAGTTCCAAGTATTTTTCCTAGAAATAGCTTTCATGTTCTGATCTGAACAGTTTGCTCACTAGGCCAGATAAACATATCTTATTTTTTTCCTGGAATTGTTGTTTACTTTCATCTTGGAAATGCCTTTACTTCTACCCTTTGTTGATTCCCCCTCCCCTGACCCCCTATATCTTGCATATTATTTTAGTTTAGAGTCAACTGTAAGTAAAACAAACAAACAAAAAACTTTCCCCCAAATTACTTAAGTAATGGAAGTTTATTTCTTTCGTGTAGGAAGAATCTAGTAGTAGATAGTCTGCGCTGGTGCTATACCTTCACGAGTATCAAATACCCAGGCTCCTATTTTATTCCTCTGTCATACTTACCATGTTGCCTAACGGTACAAGAGAGTTGCCCAATCTCCAGCCATCATGTCTTCATTCCAATCAGTATCAAGGAGGAAGGAAGAAAAAGGCACGCTTCCTCCTTTAAACAATTTTCTTAGCCAAAACATAGTCCCTTGGCTATATCAACTTGCAAGGAAATAATTCTTTTGGGAAATAAACTCTTTTATCTGAGCTGCAATATTCCCCTCTAAAATTTGGCATTGTATTATCAAGTACAAAGTGTAAAATGGATATTGGGAGGCGACTACCACATCTGCCATAATCAGCCCCATTGGAAGGAAGGAAGAGGAATCAGGAATGGGCTGTGACACAAGTCACACTGTAAAGTAGCCTGTGTGACATCTTCAGCCAACCCCAAGGGAAGCTGAGGAGCTAAAATAGCTCACAGAGATGTCCCTTTGGGGTCATAATAGCCGGACCTTTATAGCCCTGCCTGTGTCAATCACTAGATGAGGGTCCGTCTGGGAAGCATATGATCTCCGGTGAAGCAGCTCTCTTTAGCTAAAGCAATCTCTGAAGAGACCGACACTGTCTTTCACAGCCCTACCTACCTACTTTTTTATCCTATCAGGATAAAGAATACCTCTCTGAGGGGGAATCTGGAGGGCTCAGCTCCATTGTTATCATGAACCACATAAGACTAGTTTCTTCAAAATATTTTTAAAAGTCTCCTTAGCTAGGGTAAAAATGGATAGGAATACTTGAGTGCAAGTTTAGAACAGGATCATTTAGTGAATACAAAGTAATACTACTAAGGACTATCTCAGAGTATCCCTAAGCTCTTTGAATATTGTAGAAAATGTAAGACAAGGTCTTAATTGATACCTTGTGAGGAAGTATATTTAAGAATGAATGCTTTCAATACCATTACTTAGAACCTATCCCCTGTTATGAAAACTGGGGCTTCCTCCCTGGGAGGCAGGAGACAAGTTTAATTCTAATTTTAGTATCTTCCTAACAAAAGACCCATGTTCCCATTCTAGGCAAACCCTTTCCTGATATGCTGTTTATGCAGTGTCCCTTTAACTCCTTTATATTTCTGCATACACACAGCCATGCACCATAGTTTATATGAAGTGTCTTCGCCATGTGCTCTCGTGAATCATGTCCAGTTACCCAAGCGCTTCACATCCTCTGAAGACATTTCCAGGGGTCATCATCCCAATGTCATCCTCTCATCCAGGTTTCACTAACTCTGTGTCTTGTTTCTATTTGCCACACTTTTTGTTGTGTCATTGCCCAAATTCTCCTATGATTTACTTTTCCTCAAAAATTACAGAAAATATCAATTGATTAAAGAAAATAGACTTTAGATATTTGTAATTCCCAGCTCTCACTTTCTAAGTTGATTGGGTCCTGAGGAAGATACTCTTGGTTGTTCAGAGGACGGTAGATGAAAATATAAACAATGATGGTGAGTGAAGAATAAATGTGCCTCTTCTGGCCACTTCCTTGTCTATATAATTCTTCCTCCAGAAGAATCATTCCAATGGGCTTTTCCAGTTTTGCAAATATAAGGGTTCTATGCATTCATTGTCCTAGGGGAGTGATATTATAAGACATTTGTGGGCTTGAGGAAGGATATTCCTCTGACTAATGGCACTGGATATGTGGCTCTCGTTGCTAGGGAAGAGGTAAATAAACATGCATAAGGACCAAGGACACTTTTCTTTCAAAGTTCAAGCACTGTACTGATGGAGGGAAATGGTCTCACTAGTGTTTTATGGCTGGAAAGGAAATCAAGGCCCTGAAAGAAAACTCATGAGGGAAGGAGGAATCTGGACTCATAACTCAGGTTCAGTATCTAGACTTCGGTGTTAATGGCAAGGGCTGCATTCAGTTCAATGTTCTAGTGGTTGAACTGTCATCTTGGAACCCGGATCACGGGCACCGCTGTGACCCGGTTCAGAAGTATCACTGAAGCATAGGACTCTGCAGGACCAGCGTTACCTCCATCATTGTGGTAGAGACAGAGCATTGTGGTAAAGGAGAAAGCTGGGCTCTACTGGTAAACCAATGTGATTTTTACATTTTCTATGCCTAGTGTTTGAAAGCAGAATGGACTCTTTGATCCTTTAGCACAAGAGTTTCTTAAATTAAAGCACAGGAGTTCTTAAATAATTTAGGGATAGAATATAGCCTTAAGAAAGAGATTCTGAGCTTCTAGCTTATTTGACTATATGGAGACTGGATTAATTAATTTAAAAACAAAATAATGTGACTATTATAAACTGTTTGTTTTCCCCACCATTCATATGTTGTAGCTCTAACTCTCAGTGTGGCTATATTTGGAAATGGAGCTTTTGGGGGATAATTAAGGTTAGATGAGGTCATAAGGGTTGGGCTCTGATCTGATAGGATTAGTGTCCTCATGAGAAGAGACACCAGAGGGATCTCTCTCTCTCCACCATGTAAGCACATAGCAAGAAGGTGGCCATCTATAAGCAGGAAGGGAGCTCTCATCAGGAAGCAAATTGGTTGGAATCTTGATCTTGAACTTCTAGCCTTCAGAATTGTGAGAAAATAAATTTCTGTTGTTTAAGCCACCCAGTCAATGATATTTTGTGATGGCAGCCTGAGCTGACTAATACAGTGACCACATTTGTACTCCAAGCTAATGAAATAGGTCATAATGGTCACATCAAAATAACGAAGAACTTTTTTTCATGGGGCTGGCCTGGTAGCCTAGTGGTTAAGTTTGCACACTCCGCTTTGGCGGCCTGGGGTATCAGGTTTGGATCCCAGCTGTGGATCTATGCACCACTCATAAAGCCATGCTGTGGCAGGCATCCCATGTATAAAATAAAGATGGGCACAGATGTTAGCCCAGGGCCAATCTTCCTCAGCAAAAAGAGGAGGATTGGCAACAGATGTTAGCTCAGGGCTAATCTTCCTTACCAAAACAAAACAAAAACAAAAAAAATAATGAACTTTTTTCTTGGTTAGAGGTATAGGGTAAAGCAGAGCAGAAGCAAATGTATACAATGCCACAAATAAAACCAGTAAGTTATATATAATGCTCCCAGGCACTCACATGGAAGCCAAACAGAAGTAAGAATTTAAGAATTTAAGAATTTTAAGCTCCTGGTGAGCTTGTTACTCAAGGTCAGCTTAATATTGGCTACAGTAGGCCATCTGTTACCCTAGGCCAACTAATATGACATTTTAAAAGGCCAACCAGAAAAAGGTACATTTTCTTTGTGGTCTGAATATTGCCCATACAAAGTCCTAGAGTTATTTTTAAGAATCTACATCTCTCTGTGATGACGTTCATGCATGACAATTTTTGTAAATCTCTTTTTTTCTTTATTCTTAAAGGAATGGAAAGTGGAATAAAAAATCTATTGAAATCAATGGTCTCTAATTCAATTCTGGGATAATTAAATAACTTAAGTACATTACCTATGACCATTTAAGGTGATATAATACCTCTGCTGTGGGAAATCATAAATTAAATCCTATTACATTACAATGTTTCTTTTTTCTTTATAAACTAAGATGGACTCTGTCTTTATTTACTGGTTAAAAAGGGGACTGTTGGTGATGAAGTAGCTACACAGAGTGACGGAAAATGACCCTACCAGGATCAATGCAGTGGTTCACTGAAGTCTGAGCAATATTACTTTCTAATTTTCTACCTCTTTCCTTAGTGACAGTCTGAAAGAATACAAACATCATGAAAAGATTTACTGAGCTTAGGACACAGGCAACTTCTTATTCGTTTCCAGTTATCCCCGAAAGAAGGCAGTTTTGATTCAAGCCTGATTTCTTAGTCATTTGGAAATTTTAAGCACTGGAATGTACCCTTTAAGGGAGATTTTGAAAATTAGGCTTTTTTAAGAAAAAGAAAAGCAGTCATTCATTCCTCTGGATAAGTTGTAACCTGCTCGGTTCTCTCTCCTTGTAGCAAGATCAAAGGTTTTAAGTCAGCTGGGTAGGGGGTTGATTCTGGGCTCCACATAGCTATACAGCTTTGAGGATGCTTCTTTTGCCTTATTTGTAAGCTAAGGTAGGATGATGGTGAAGATTAAATGAGAACATACATAGAGAAAGTTTAGCGCAGGGCCTGGAACACAGCAGCCTTTCAATAAATCATAGCTTCTGCTGTTGTAAAGCTCCTGCTGATGCTGCCAGTGCTAAGTATGCTAAGGCAAGAGTAGGAAGAGCTTCCTTCCTGTTTTTGTCATTTTCATTCAACATTGATTCTGCAAATATTCATGAAGCTTCTACCATGTGTCTGACTCTGGGCTAGACACCTGATGTAAAGAAATAAACAAAATAGATACAACTCCTGTGTTCATTGTGCTTATAGACTAGTCATGAGGCAGATATTAAACTGAGAATCATAAATATAAATAAAGAAAGCAAATAAAGGTAAGCTTTCTAAAGGAAAATTCCCTGTGCTATGGGAGAATACGAAAGGGGAATCAAGACTGAGGGGTGAAGAAGGGCCTCTTTGAGGAAATATTACTGAGACCTGAAGAAATAGAATGTGATAACAGGCAAATAGCTTGGTGAAGAGCACTCCAGGTAGAGAGATGGCACATGCAAAGGCCCTGGGGTAGGGAAGAAATAGGTGCACCTGAAGAACTGCAAGAAGACCAAGAGGCTGAAATATAGTTGGGGGGTGGGGAGAAGTGGTACAATGTGAAGAAGGAGAAGTAGACAGGGGCTATGTTGGACTGCTGAAGACTAGAGATTTTCCTAAATACAATGAAAAGTCATTTTGATTAGAAGAGTGACATAATCTAGTTTACATGTTTTAAAAAACACTTTGACAGCTTTGTGGGTAATAGAGAGATGCAGGAGCAGAACAGGATGATGCCCAGTTAAAAGCTGTTCTATTATTCCAGAGAGAGTATAATAGAGTCATGGCAGTGGAGAAGGAGATGAATGAGTATTTTATATATAAATTGGCTGGCATATTATCATTGTAATTATTGTAAATATAATATTCAGCTGAAGATGTATACATACATCTTCATATATGTATATACCTCCCTCTTCAGCTTCATGTTATATTTACAATAATTATGATGATAATAATAATATAATATGCCAGGCAATTTATTAAGCCCTTTCAAATGCATTATGCCACTTAATGCTTAGAACCTCTTTAAAAAATAGATATTTCTTTATTAATCCTCCTGTTTTTAAATCAATAAAACTTTTAGCAGAAAAGTTAAAATAACTTTCTCAAGACCACACAGGTAGAGAGCAGTGTTGCTGGGATCTGACCTTATGTCTGTCTTGACTCTAAAACCCTGATCCTTAAGCATCAGTTCTGCGCCTGCCGCCTGATGTAGAGAATACGTCTAGATTCCATCCCTCGCTGGTACCTCTCAGCTTCCGAACGCTCGGGCTTTGGAGTGACCGCGGGACACTGGCCATGCCAGAAGTCTTTGTCTGAGGCAGCTGCAGTCAATTTTAAATCTGCTCCGACATCAGTATCACCAGTGGCTCTAGGAGCTGTCCTCCAGAGTGCTCTAGTGTTTCAGAAAAGCAGCCTTGATAGAAAGTGAGACGCTTTACGCCGGTACATTAGGAAAAGTGGAATGGTAATTGCTTATATTGTGTGATGCTGCGGATAATCAAGCAGAGGAACTGGAATCAGTGTTTTGAAAGGAACGTGGACGATCACCAAACCAGAAGTATTTTAAAGAGAGGAGCAGGGTACCAAGTCTGAGCAATATCAGGTGGTGAACAAAGATTCAGACCAGATCACTAAGAGGGTATGCTTTTTAGGGGGGGGGGGGAAAGGGGAGACGAGAATAGACTAACAAAGTATAAAGATCTTGACATAGTTGCAGAGAGGAAACGTGGACAAACGTCAGATGTTAGAGAGTGGAAAGTGCAGCAATAATTGAAACCACTGTTGCAAGGTTACTATATGCAATTAAATGTGTCATCATTTAATTCACTCTCACAATAACGCTTATTTACTGAAGTTCAAAGATATCAGGAAAACTGCCTTGCATTACCCAGCCAGGATATTACGTCTGTCTGCCTCCCACGTTGAACTCAAATACTGTGTTCTCCTGACACAAAGAGGAGAAGAGGGCATGGATTTTGAATGAATCTTCCCTATGGTTCTTGTCTGTAATCCTAAAGGGGAAGGAAGCCCGTAAAAGAGAGTACAGAAGAACAGAGGAAAATACGTTACCTGTATAGGCTTTAGAATAACCTCTCTTTAGATGACGGCCACTCTGGCTGAGAGATTGAAGTGCAGGCGGCAAAGCTTGACAAACAGCAAATCCTCAAAGGCTGTATCTCTGGTGACAGAATGAGGTTCCTTAGGAGTTACTGCAGATACCAGACAAATGATGGTGCATTTTGAATCACTCAAGGAGAATAATAAGGGTGATGAGATTTCTGTTCTTACTGTCCCCTTCTTTAGTTTGACATGTTGTGCAGGGTGTGGGAGGGGATTTACACTAGAGCTTAGAAATATTAAAATGTGCGAAATGCCTTCAGTCAGAATTTAACTGATTGCCATTTGGTCAGGGGAGCCTATTTCTAGTGAGAGAATATATTACCAGAGACAGAGCGACTTTTAGATCAAAAGCCAATGCTGTTTAAGGAGGAAGATAGTGGGCTCCTGAGGTCTGTGACTTGCAATAGTCACATCGTTAGTTGCTGGTTACAATGACAGCTGCCATTTGTCAAGCATTTCCTATGCTGGGCACTGTTCTAAGAGCCTCCCACATTTTAATATCATATTATCCACTTCTCATAAAACCCCATATATTAGGTGCTATAATTATAAGTCCCATTTTACAGATGAACGGAAGCAGAGAAAGGTTAGGAAATTTAAGATTGTACTGGTAGTAATTGTTACAGGTGGGACTTGAGCCTAGGAGATTTGTCTGTCTTTCTTGTAAGTCCCACGTCTGTTTTTCTATTTTTCTTGGTGTCTATTTGGTTTTGGGTATATACATCTCACTTGCCCTAACATTCTAGAATTCCTGAAGCGAGTAGGCAGGTTAGATCTTTTTTTGAGACCCTCCCACTTTGCCTATATTAAAAAATCATTTTTAAGCAGCATTGAAAATTAATTGACTTCAGAAAAAAACTTCTTTACTATGGATCACTCTACAAAGTCTTGTTCTCCTATATATGTAAAACAGAACCCTAAATAGAAATTTAGGGATTGAAGTACATATTACAGAACTTAATAGACAAAAACACACATTAAACTTTGTTCGAAGAGAGTCGGTGGAAATTGCCATACTTACATATGTCTAATTCTGTAAAGATTTTTAACTTTTCCCTTAAAAAAATGTAGACTTAACTCTCCCTCTCTGAGTGGGTATGCTAGGGGTTGGCTTGATTACAAGTGTCTTAATGGACTGAGACTTAAAAAGGGGTCCTTTCCCTCAAAGCTATTGTCAATGATGACATGAGAAGATGAGGCAGAGCCAAAGGTTAAGAAGGAGGTTCATTCCACTAAGCCAAAAAAGGAAGGCCAAATGGGCCGCTAGACTAGAAACCAAAATCTAATATGGAAAGCTGCAGTCTAGTGTCACTGTGATTAGCAAGAAGCAGCAGTCAAGATAAGGAAGAATTACCTGGACCAGTGGGTGTCGTCACTGATGCTTTTACGTGGAGGCCGCTGCTCAGAGTTGCTTGGGAGAGCTCATTCTATTTAAGGCAGCAATGGGTCAAGTTGAATGTCTCTGGCTCCATTTTGAAAATATGTGCAAGTGGAAGGGGAACGTGGAGGAGAATGGCATCACACTCTCCTCTAGTCAATTGTGACAGTTTTTCCTTCAAAAGTTCACTTTCCTCATGTACAATTTCTCTCTTCTCTTGTCACAGTCACTCTCAGTAAAGTCATCTGAATGTTCCTCCCCTCCACCACACATGAAATTGTCTTTCTGCTTTCAGAGGCATTTCTATAGCACCCTGTAGAGCCAAGTGGGAGACATGAGCTTTTCTAATTTCAGTCAAAATTATATTAAATCAAGTGGGAGTCAAAAGAGGGTAGTCACTGTATTGGTTTAGAGCAAAGGCTTGGGATCAGACAATCTGGGCTCCACCTACGCTCTACTACTTACTTGCTATGTGCTCTGTTGCTCTGACTGCATGCCTGTGAGCAAGGTTATCTGATGTGGAAAGTGTTATACCTGTTCCAACTTCATAAAATTGTTTGGATAATTGAGTTAGAGAATACAAATGAGGTTTGAGCATAGTAGACACGTAATAGATGGTGATTCTTATTTTTATTGATATTATTGTTATCATTGTAAATGGTCAACACTTGTAGGGTTCAGATGGTAGGAGAGAGAGCTTATTTAATGCATCTCAGGTCCCTGCTGGCACACGTGAGCAGTCACTAAAGGAGCATTACTATTATCATGATCAATATATTATTATTGTTCTGAAGTGCTAATATTTACAGGACAGTCTAAGAAGCAGCTTAGAATCTATTCAATAAGGTCACTTTCATCCTCACTGCACTGCAATTGTCTCTCACGCTTACATTTAACTATATTTCAAGTACAGACATTGACTATCTCTACCCTGACACAGGGCCATTTTCTAATTTAATGTGTTTGGTCCTTTAGTGGAATAAAACAGAGAAAAAACACAATGTACAATGCTTGATTTAGGTATCATGCAACTGTATTAATATTATTTCATCCCCCTCCTTTGCTATGCAAGGACTGGGTACTGGATTCCTCCAGCCTCTATTAAGGGGCACATGGCTGATTTGAATTATGCACTATGGTTTGATAGTGGAAAATATGAGGGTCGTCTATCTCAGTGAGCTTAGAGAAACAGATTGATAAGCTTCAGGATTAGAATAGGGCAGTGGGAATATAAAGAAGAATGAATTTAGGAAGAATAGTTTTGGAAATAAAAAAATTATTATATTGTAAAAATATAACCGAAACATTTATTAATCTAAATTTGAAAAATTCCAAATAGACGATTCAACCAAATTTCCCATTCATTTATTCATTCAACAGATATTTATTCAGTGAGTGCTTACTATGTCCTAGGTGCCTGAAATTTACATCATCTTAATCCCCAGCAATGGATCATAGAATAGGACTGAACAACAACAAAAGTCTAATGAAGTGAAATCAAGTTTTACAATTGTCTTGGGTTATACTCCATTAGTGATATTTTTATTTAGCAAATTTATTTCTTCTTGCTTTATACCCCAATCCTTGCCTCCTCACCCCATCCAACTTCTGCCCAAGGTGATCAACGGAGATTGGAGGGCAGGAGTAGAGAGGCCAAGGTGTTTCTACTCCCATCTTGCTTACCCCTCTTCATGTCCCTTCTTGCTCTCACCTGGCTCCAGTAGCACTATTTCCTCTTCTTGCTCCTTCAAGCTTAGAGGTGGTAATGCCTTTCACTTTTCAATACTACATGGGTTTCTCTACACCCTTTGCTAGTTCCTTATCTCTGTCCACTCCTTAGGAGACAGATCTTTCATTACATTTTCTTCAAAATCCCATCTGTGTGAGCCTTCTCTTTTCTGCCTGGACTTTGATCGATAGATAAATAACTGCACCTATATAGCTGAGATAAGAATTTATTTGTTACCAACAATAAACAAAAAAAAATCATCTAAAATAGTTTTAATATTTCAAAATAGATACCTTTATCACTGAGTATCATGAGGTGAAACTACTTCGCTATTGTTGTAATTCATGTTAATATACACATATCTAGGGGTGTTTATAGGGCATTGGCTATCAGTGACTTTCAGACAATGCCTGCTCTCTTTCATTGCCCTGAGATTTTTAATTAACCTACACATTGCTTTGTACAGGTGAGCCCTACATGCTGAAATGTGTCCGGGCAGGTACATCAAGATTTTTCCGTAAGAGATTGAGTTACTCCTACTCCTTGCCTCACAATTTCTCTTGATTGTAGAGAATAGTGACAAGAAGCCAGAAAGGAAACATCATATTTTACAAGTTAGCAGGAAAATCAAAAGGAACAGACAGGCAATCTGCTGCTCCTCTCCCATATGGGTGACAATGCATTTGGAAGAATAAGTACTAATTAGCTAAATGAAAAGCTCAAACTGTGATTGTTGAAGAGTTTAATTTTAGGGCAAACTGAGAGGTTTTCTCAATCCTTAAGAGGTAGAAACAGAGAGACTTGAAATGTCTCACCTACAAAACGTAGTCAATAAAACCCTGTATGTCACAGAGGGAACATTAGTGAAGTTATGCAGAAGAAATTCTAAGAAAAATTCTAGTTGAGAACTAAGTAATTTGATTATTTGTATATATCTTACTCTGAAAACCAAAGTAAAAATATTTTTCTGAAAAATTCTTTAGTTATATTCATTAAGAGCAGGTTATTAAAGTATGTATTAAAATTAGGTTTGTCGAGTAAATTGTTTATTGAAAACTCTATAAAACCCACTGTACAAATATATTGTTATGAGTTGAACAGTGGGAGAGCTTATTTCTACCTGGGTCAAATGGCCATATTGAAAATCAGATGAAGAGTATCTACAGAATATTTATTGACATATTCTGAATATTTATTCTCTCTCTGCCAGAGTAGTAAACACAGCTAGAAGAAAAATAATTATGTGTTCCCTTAGAATCATCATTTCTAATCTAATAATTTGTAACCCATTCCTTTTCTAGAATTAGATAAGTAAATCTTACACATGGTTCCCAGAATATTCTTTCAAGACATTCACATCACCTTCAGTCTCTTAATTTACTTTCATTCTTTGTTGTAACTCAAAGACTACTAAAAGAGAATGAATAATCTAATTTGCAGGAGGTTTTGGTACCCTAGGTTATAATTTGACTATGTCAGGAGACAAACTCACTTGAGGCTATGTACTATTGCAAACAACTCACTTATCTTGAGATTCAGTTCTCTTTTCATCAGCATTAGATCAAGCTTTTTGTGACCTGAGGTTCTTTCTTACCGGCACTGAAAACACAATCAAGACAAAGAAAAATAAAAGCACAATAAGAGTTGAATAATATCACGTTCCCTTTATCCTGGTGATTTTTATTCCCCTTGACTGTCTGCCTTAGGCTCCAATTAACTCTTATGAATACAAGAGACCTGACTTTTAGAAAATGAGATTTCAGCCTCTTTTCTTATCCTGGCTTCAAACAAAGTAATTTTGATAGAGACAATACTGGGCCAATCACATTTATCTTGGTAATTCCCAAATATCAGCTTTTGAGATAGTTTATTCTTATAACAAAAATGTGTTCCACCTGATATCAAGCTTCCTGACAAGGCTGGCCTGGTGTATTTTAACACATACAACCCCCGATGCTAGTGTGTGCACAGATTTCTGAACCAAATATAGTTTGTTAGTTGACATCACGATCTTAGGAGATCAGCATGATAGAACTGGCGGTAATTCTGAAAAAGATTCTTCCATTGAAAATCTCATTTGAAAAAACTGCTTCCTACTGGCTATTATAACAGGGGTAACTATATTAGTAAGAGGTGGAAATTTTTGGTTACACTTTTGTATAATTATAATCTTCAAATGCTAAACAGGCTTCTAGTTAAGCCCACATGGAATTTTACTTGCATTTCTGATTAAGGAAGAAATATACTTGATTATTTAATGATTAACACTTTTTTTTCCTTTTTCCCTAAAGAAGATATTTTGGATTCAGGTGAGAATCATCATTTTCCACTTAACTGTACTCTGAACTTCAATATTGTACCTGATCTGACAAAGCATAGAACTGGAACTGTGAAAGCAAAATGAGAGCATAGTTCTCAAACTATGCTCAAAATTTAGTTCTCAAAATTAAGCAGTTTTCTCAATGTCTTAACAAATTTTAAGACTTGCTTTTAATTGTAATATTCTATGTAGACTAACTTCTTAGACTGGAAGCTTCATACATGCAGAAGCTGTGTGTGTTTGGTTCGATGGTAGATACACAGTACCTAGAACTATGCCTGTAGCTTGATAGGTATTTGTTGATTGTTCATGTTAAAGTCACAGCTACCATGCAATGACCCCTGTTTCATTTTCACCAAGAAAATAGTATAGGATAACAAAAATTTTTTTTGCCGTTTTCAATAACCTTTTCCAGCTCTTTGATTTCACAGAATAATAGAATTTTTTACCTTGGGAAAGCTTCAGATTATACACTCAGTTCCTTCATAACTGAATGTCTCTGTTTCCCAAGCAAAATATTTTATTGTAAATCCCAAGTTAATCTTGCTTTTCAAAAGTTAGTATTCTCACCAGAATAAGAGTGATTGAAAATAGATTTTTGATGGATGAGATAGCAATTCTAAACAGTTTGTAATAGGGCTGTGCCCTAGTTTCCCTCCTTATTTCCTAAATATTTTGGTGTAGCTAATGGTTTTGGAGTTACATATCATCACCTACCAGGAGGAAAATCAAGGAAACTACCTTCATCAATGTCAATGACGTGAACTAGACATCTTTGACTAGTTGTAGTCCCAAACCAGCTTAACATTAGTTTAGTAACCAGCAAGCAAGCACTTTCAATTGGTCAGTGTTTCTTGAAGCACAGCCAACCTTTCATATACACAATTTATCAATTTCCACTGTCTGCCTAGCACCTGAACTATTTGTTTAAGGTGTTTATTAAATAGCCTCATTTTTAATTTCAAATATAAACTTGCTATTACTATTTATTTGGAAACTTGTATCATAGGTCATAAATAGAAAGCAATCATAAAATTAAATATAAAACTGTTATTAAATTTTAGCTATATTCTGCTCTGTGCACTCTAGATAGGAATCCAGACTCAAGTACTAACTATCTGGGTGGTATAAAACAAGTTTCTTAACTGATCTTTTTACCAGTTACCTTATTTATAAAATGAAGATAACAATAATTCCTGTCTCAGAGGATTTTAGTGAAAATTAAATGAGATAAAGTTGTTGATTCTCCTCAAACTGATCTACAGATTCTCTATTTATCCAATCAAAATTTCTGCAGATTTTTTCTTTTGAGAAAATTAACAACCTGATTTTAAAATTTATATGAAATGCAAGGTAATTTATATGCTAAGGCAATTTTGAAGAAGCAGAACAAATTTGGAAGCTTTCCACTGACTATTATAAAGCTCTACTAGTCAAGACATTCATATTTTGGGGCAATGATACACAAACTGATCAAGGGGACAAAGTACAGTGCCTGAAACACACCCACATATATTCAGTCACCTGAAATACAATGAAAATGGCAGTGGGAAAGAGAGGATTTCCTTGTTAAATAGTGCTGCATCAATTGGATATCTTTGTGGAAAGATATGTATCATGACCCCTACCTCATGCTATACAAAAAAAATCAATTCCAGGTGAATTGAAGAAGTAAATGGGAAAGAGAAAGCAAAGCTTTCTTTGTTTTAGAAAGATCATCTTCACAGATAGAAGACCATCTTCATGACCTTGGCATAAGCAAAGATTTCTTAGGCAGACAACAAAAAGCACTAATCATAATTAAAAAAAAAACTAAAATGGAATTATATTAAAATTAAGAATTTCTGTTCATCAAGACACTGTTAATAGTATCTAAAAGCAATCATGGATGGGAAAAATATTTATAATTTTTTATCTGCCAAAGAATTTGAATCCATAAGGTATTAAAAAAAACTCCTACAGATCAATAATCTCTTGCATATTAGACAAACCAATAGAAAACTGTACAAAAAGACTTGAACCCTTCTCAACACAGAATGTCCAAATGGCCAATAAACATGAAAAGATGTTGAACTTCATGAGTCATCAGGGAAATGAGAATTAAAACACCTACAATGGGAGATGATATATTTGTAATATAAATGCATGATAAAAGACTGGCATCCAGAATATATAAATGATCTTAAAAATCAAATCAGTGAGATAGACCATCCAATAGAAAAATGGGCAAAAGACTTGAACAGGCTTTTCACAGATGAGGAAATCCAAAGAGCCAATAAACTTGCAGATGTGTGCAAATCTTCAATCACCAGAGATATATAAATTAAAAACCACAATGAGATATGACTACCTAATGACTAGGTTGCTTCAGGCCTAACAATAGCAAGTGTGGATAAGAATTTGGGACAACATCTACTCTTGTAAACTGCCAGTAGAAGTTTAAATTAGTGCAACCACTTCTGAAAACATTTAGGCATTATCTATGAAAGGTGAAGGTATGTGAACCCTATGACTACCTCTAGGCGTGTATCATAAACCCATCCACGTGAACGAAGAATGCATATGAATTCTTATAGTGGCATTAAGATGGCTAACAACTGGAAACAAACTAAATGTCCTTTAACAGTAGAATGGATAATTTTTAGTATATTCACACAGTGGGATACCACAAAGCAGTGAAAATGAATGGACTATGCTACATGCAACATGTAAGAACCTCATAGAGAAGCATAAAATAAAAGAATAGATCAGCATGATTTTCTTCAAAAACAAAAAAGAAAAGAAACTAACATGTTTACAGAGATGTGGTAGAGCTACAAAGAAAATTGTTACAGAAATCTCATCACAAAAGTCAGGGTGGCGGTTACCCCTTGGAGGTAGAAATTTGAGATCAAAAGGCACAGACAGGGTCCTCTAAGAGTTGAAGGCAATGTTTTCTTTCTTAATCTGAATGCTGCTGAATAATGTTCACTTTGTAGTTATTTATTAAACTGTTTACCTCTTCTATATATATGTTAATTTAAAATTTTTTAAAAGTTTAAAAAAGAAATAGGGAAAGGGTATCCCTTCTGCTGGTATGGATCATAGCAAAGACACAGATCACTAGGCAATCCAGTTCTTCAGCATGGCTACGTTAATAGAAGTTCAGCCTAGAGTGTGTTGTATGTTTCTTCAGCTCTTCTGTAATGGCTAAAATGAAAAAGCTAAAAGTACCAAGTATTACAAAGGAAATGGAGTAACTGGAATGCTCATAAACTATGGGTGCAAATGTAAATTGATAGAACCACTTTGGAAAATTCTTCTACTAAAGCTGATTATATACATAACTATGACTCAACAATTCCACTCCTAAGCATATACACAATAGAAATGTGCTCATATATTTATCAAAAGACATGTACTAGAATATTCATAGCAGCACTATTCTTAATACCTCCAAATTGAAAACTGTACAAATGGACAACAATGGAATGAATGATAATGGAATGGATAAATAAATGGTGTTATCGTTATACAATGGACTTCTATTCAGCAATGAAAATGAATAATCTATAATTACACATAACAATATGGATGAATCTTGCAAACATAATGTTGAGCAAAAGAAGTACATACAGATGTGTCTATAAAGAAGTACATACAGATGTGTCTATTTATATAGTACCTTAATAGGCAAAATTAATCTGTGTTGTTAGAAGTCAGGATATAATTATCCTTGAACACGTAGGAATTGGAAGGGGTCACAGAGAGGTGCTTGTAATATTCTATTTGTTGATCTGAGTCCTGGTTAAAACCATGGTTCAGTTTTTTAAAAATCATCATGGTAAACATGACATATGGACTTTTCTGTATAGATACATTCAACTTCTCTAAAATGTTTTTAAAATGGGATCACATATGTAAAAAGTTCTTAGAAGTGTACCTGGCATGTGGTAAACTCTAAAAGTCATTAGCTATTATTATTTTGTTATTGCTATTCTTGCCTACAGAAAGCAATAAGCCTAAGTCTTGCTCTTCATGTATTAAAAAAGGAAATTAGTAAATGTTAGAAAGACAAAACAATTAGCACCAAACTGAGGCTATATCACTGACATAATTAGAAGAATTGAAAAATACATCTTTCTTCCAAAATGAGTCAATGTGTTTTAGTGCTGAGTCCATGGACTACTTGTGGCACACATCCATCAATGTGGGAAATACTTCAATTGACCAGATAATTTAGCAACTTTGAAGAGGCTGTTGACATCTTACTTTCCCAGACATGCTCATCACGATGAGGCTCCTCTCCTAACCAGGTATTCTTTTTTTTTACCCCTGAGATTCATTTATGTCCACATGATCTTAAAATTGGCCAAATAATGTTGACTTCTGGAACCTTCAATTCAATGGTTACCTGAGTACTTGAAGAGATGTAAAGTTCAATTTTATCTCACTCTATGGCTTAATCCCATGTGGAAAGAGAATGACCTTTTATCTGGAGAAGAATATAAGGCATTCTCCTATATTTTCAGAGAAGATTGTCAGTTCTTCTGTCTGCATGCTTGGTATTTAGACAATAGAGTGTCCCCTTAAATCAACAATAGAAAATATTATCAATATCATATCAAAGAATATGATAAAGACATAGAATAATATCTGTTCTCATTGCTCCTTAACATTTATGACAATGTGACTTCTCACCTAGAAGTAAGAATTAGCTAGATTGAAAAGAGAGCTATGAAAAAATGCTATATTAAAATAGGCAGAGATTAGTTCTAGGTTAGGACCCTATCCTCTGTAAATGCATGACTTTCCATTTGTTTAGCAACTTTTCTCAAACACCAATAGTTGCACAGGAGATGACCTCAACTACTTTGAGTTTAGTTTCAATAATAATACAAATCAATCTTTTTAAATAGCTTTACAAGCTAAAAATGATGCATTTTTTTGGACTCAGAGACTAAGGTTATCAAACACAAATCATTGTGTATCAGTTCTAAAGTGGATGAAGTGGAACTCTCTGGTCAATGAGCATTTACCTAATGGCTTTCAATTATTGAGATCAGCCAATGTAACATTTTCCCTCTTCTTGATTTCTGTGTTGTTAGAAAGTCACTGAAATCTAGTAGTTAGGAGAAAGCAAAAAGCAAAGGACTTTGGGCTTGTAGCTCTGTTTTGAAGTGAGGCATTGCAAAGAGTTCCAGTCATTCTAGGAACTTCTTTCTTTCCTACTCTGACCAGACCCTTTGATATATGCCAGGAATTACATAAAAATGAGCAAGACTAGATTACAGTATATGGCATCAGATATAACTGGGTTTGAAACCAAGCCTTTTAATGCAAGAGTGATATGCAACTTCTTAACCTCTCTAAACACCAGTTTCCGCAACCATGTAATGGGGATAACAGTGGAACCCATGATGATCAAGCAATATATGTAAATGCTTTCCATAGTGTTTGGCATAGTATGTGCTTATTAAATAGTATCTATTATTATTTTCTCTAAAAGTGAATAACCTGTCAAGAACTTAAGAAGGTGAAGTACTGGCCTTTTTCTGACACATGTGTATGTGTACTTGTGTGCTTGTGTCTATATGTTTTGTTTTGCTCAACTGAAGGTAAAGATGTGTGAGGAAAATCTTACCAATATATTCATTTGAGCTAGGAACTGCCTCAGCAATGAATGCTCACAGGTGTAACCCAACAGCACAATATTGCTGTCATTTTTGACTTGCAGCAGCATGGGGTGGATGTGAGCATGTATTAACACTCTTAAGAGGCACATTTTGACTGATGGTAGAAGGAATCGGGTCCTTTCTTTCACTGAAATAGACATTCTGAGGCTTATTATCTATTCTGAGGCATAGTCAAGACACCTCAGAGAGTCTTGGCTGGATCGAGCTTCAGTTGTCCACTACTGCGATCAGTGTGGCATATTACCAAGGAATTGGCTCTCTCTCCTTTTCTATTTCACTCTCTCTGGTTCCTCATTCCTGTTCTCTCATCTCACCTCCCTAATAAACTGACTGCATGAAAGCCCTTGTCTCAGTTTCTGCTTTCAAGAGAACCTCGGGCTAACATCAAAGCATAAATAGAAAAAAATGAAAAGTTAGAAAAAAGAAAGGGTATGAATAAGATGAAAAAGGTACAGATATTTACCTTACATTAAAATGCATCCAAAATAGGATTTGAGATAGTTTATGTTAATGGAATAGCTGTAATGAACCAAAAAGCATTAATACAATCAAAAAGGCAAAACAGCATTGTAAATGAGAAGACATTTACATCAAGTCTCCAAGTTTGGATAAAATTGCAGCAATTGAATGAAATATTTATATCTAGGTTTTCTAGCAGCCAGGGCAAAAGTGGAAGCATGTACCTCTTCGTGTTTAGTGGTTGGGAGCAAACCAATTAGTCAGTAGACGTAAATGTGTTCTAGATGCTGGACTCCAGGAGAAATTGTATCAACATGTTTTTTTATAGATGGGACATTGAATAATTTAATGAGTGGTGTTCTTAATAGCAGAGTTATAATAAAAATTACAGGGGCTGGCCCAGTGGCATAGTGGTTAAATTCGCACACTCCACTTCAGTGGCCCGGGGTTTACAGGTTCGGATCCTGGGCACAGACCTATGCACCACTTATCAAGCCATGCTGTGGCAGTGTCCCACATATAAAATAGAGGAAGGTGGGCACAGGTGTTAGCTCAGGGCCGATCTTCCTCACCCCCCCAAAAAATACAGAGATATTCCATGTATTTCATGATTCATGTATTAATTCTTCATCAATGCCAAAGATATGACATCTAAAATGTTAGAATTTTTCTAAAAAAAGCATTTCTGGATGGTTTAAAATGCGCAAAAATGTGCTCAAATGCCAGCAGATTGCAGCATGAAAGAAATAACTGTTATTTGAAAAATATTTCAGAGATAAACACCCAAACTATATAGTAGAACCAGAATGTAATCCCAATAATGGTAAATTTTGAGCAAAACTACATCGTGATGAACTTTGAGCAAGATAAGATAGTTCAGTACTGCACTCTCAGAAAACTAAATAAATTGACATGTTAAACAATATTTCTTAATCGAGCAGATATAAGATTTCCCAGCTCAAAGGTTTCCAAACTACATTCTTTGGAGTCCTGGGCTCCTCAGATATGCCGGGGGTCTGCTCCTGCAGCTCCTCACCTCCACTTTGGCTACCCAAGTTATATTTTTTACTGTTTTATGTAGTAGTATGTACTACTATGTAGTAGTATGACTATTCACATGAAAAAAAGAATTCTGCTTCTAAAAATTGTCAAATAGTCACTGTACCCTCTCAATTTACTAATAATCATTGTAGAATCCCATGATACAAAGAGACTTCACCAAGGAGATGCTGTTTTGGTAGTAGAGCCTGGTGTCAATGTGCTTTCTACTCAAGTGTGGCTATTTTTCACCACAAAATTTACAGAAACAGCTCCTATTTGAAAATGTTTATAGATTTTTTAAGTTTTAGAGCTAATAAATGGGTGAAACATCCAAGTTTAGGTCTATTAGTTGTTTCAGAGAATAGAAATACTTGGCTAATTTGATGAATTTGATTAGTTATCAAGTTTGAAAAGAAAAAACGGCATTAAAAAAGAAAGTAAAAGATCAAGAGAGATGGGGGAAGGGAGGAAAGAAAAGGGAAGAAGAAAGGAAGCAAGAAAGAGAGAGAAATAAAGAAGAAAAGAAAAGAGAAAGGTAAATATTTGTTTTGACCAATATGGCTACATTTGGGGCTGATGGTCTCAAATCTATTTTTCACATTGTCATTAAAATATGAAACTTATTTTACCTAATACTACGTAGAAAATAAACATTTGATGATAACTGCTTTAAAGTGGGCTGTGACTCTTTTTACTTTTAAATTCTAGGTATCTTCTATGTGTGTGATGGCATTTAATAAACCGAATGGAAAGTTGTTCTAAAAGAAAAAATATGAAGAGCTAATATAAACTCAAAGAAATACCATAGGTTGGGCATTCTCAACACAAAGGATATATCTAAAGCAAAGGTGAAAAATGAAAGTTGAAATAAAATTATCCAAGAATTTCAAGGACTGTTGTTATATATTTATGAATTAAGATGTCCTTCCTTTGACTAGGAGAGAGATGCTAATTTGCTCTGCAAATCAAATAGCCTAATTTGTGCTTATTATAATGCCTTTTATATTACATTGATGTAATTTCTTTACTTGTTTGTCTCTCCTCTAAAGTTGCAGTTTCCTTAAGGGTAAGGATTTTTACCTCTTACTCATCTATTTTTGATACTTAATAACTCTCATAGGCACATGGTAGATGTGCTATTAATATTTATTTAGTGAATGAGTGCATGAATGAATAAACATGAATGACTCTACATACTGAGCTTCTGGGTTACTTGTACTTTCTGTTTTTCTCTACAAGTCTGCACTGTTTAGAAAATTCTTACTTCAAAGTAACTGGTGGCAAAAGTAGAATTATAAATCCAGAGTTCTTCCTCACTACTCTTCACACCATTTTAGTGACTTCCAAACACTATTGCAAATCAAGTTCACATTTATTCTAAATCATCTCTAATGACACAGAAGGGTAGAATTCTAGCTCACATGAGTATATTGGTGATTTCCCTTACACGTCTTCACCTTCAGTTGAAAAAAAAATACAGATGCAAGCACACAAGTACACATACACATACGTGAGAAAAAGGCCAGAATGTCACCTTTTTAAGTTCTTGACAGATTATTCACTTTTACAAGAAAATTATAATAGATATTTTCTTTTTTTTTTTGAGGAAGACTAGCCCTGAGCTAATCCGTTACCAATTCTCTTTTTTGCTGAGGAAGACTGGCCCTGGGCTAACATCCATGCCCATCTTCCTCCATTTTATGTGGGACGCCACCACAGCATGGCTCGACAAGCGGTGTGTCTGTCCGCGCTTGGGATCCGAACCTGTGAACCGCGGGCCGCCGAAGAGGAGCGTGTGAACTTAACGGCTACGCGGTCATGCCGGCCCCATAGATATTATTTAATAAGCATATACTATGCCAAACACTATGAAAAGCATTTACACATATTGTTTGATCATCACAACATTCTTATGAAATAGATTCCACTATTATCCCCATTATGTAGTTGAGGAAACTGGTGTTTAGAGAGGTTAAGAAGTTGCATATTGCTCTTACATTAAAAGGCTTGGTTTCAAACCCAGTTGTATCTGGTGCCATATACTGTAATCTAGTCTTGCTCATTTTTGTGTATTGCCTGGCATATGTCAAAGGGTCTGGTCCAGAGTAGCAAAGAAGGAATGTCCTAGAATGGCTGGAACTGTTTGGAAATGCTACAAGTCTCAAATCCTTTGCTTTTTGCATCCTCGTAACTACTAGATTTCAGTGACTTTCTAACATATAGAAAAGAATATTTGTGTGCATTTTAAAGTCCCCAATTGACATTTTAATTGAAGCCCGGAAAAACTGGCGGACTTCTTCCCACATGTGCACCTTTAGATAGCAGCCTTCTTTTTAGCAGGTAATTCAGTTTAGGTTCATTTGAAACGGAGCCATCTCTTTTGTTCATTTACAAATTTAAAAGATCAGTGAAGTGTGAGAGCTAAATGGATATAAAAATACAAGAACATATGCAGAGGGTGTTGAAAAGAGTCAGACAATACAGTGTTTCTCAGCATGAGGGCTGCTCTGTCGCATTACTACTTGGGACATCTGTGCCTGCACCAAGCTGTCTCAAGGAAAGGCTGCAAGCCAAACCATCACGCAGACCTCGTCCTCCACACAGAGTCGTGGCAATCCTGCTCTTCAGAAGTACCTGCCCACAAATACAATTTGCTCACTGATCCTGCAAGGAGCATCAGAATTATGCACTGTCTCCATCTAATAACACCTTTGCAGTCTCTCCACAGCAGGGGCCCTGCACGGCTCTTTTAATCTTCTTACCCTCTGTAGGAAATAAGGACTATGATTTCTCTTCCCCTCACAAATTATATTGTGTTACCAGGTAGCAATGGGGCAGTGCCAGCTGACTAAAATTGATGACAAAAGCAGACAGAAGAATTCCAATGTCCTCAGCTGTGTTCAAGGGAGCGAGATTTTATTTTAAAAGCAATAACTCAACGAGGCATGAGCCCTAGTGCCATGCAAGCACCCTGGTGTTGCTCACGAAATCTAAAGCCAGGAGCAGCACAGAGCAGACATCACTTGCTAACAGCCGACTTAACTTAGTTGGGTCCATCAGCAACCAAGCCTGGCTTCCCTTCTCCCCTAGCGAATCTATGCAGTTGCGATCCTTCTACGTCTTTAGATTTGCACCTATACTTTAATAGATAACTGCCTTAAAATCAAGTGTTGCATTTACCTATTTAAATTTTCCTAAGCACAGCCAGTAGGGTTGGTTTTCAGATTACTAAATTCAAGATCATCAGGCAGATATATAAATGACATATAAACGAGGCATGTTCTGAGAAACATTTTCAAATTGCAGGAATCCTGCTGCTTGTTTCTCACAAGAAGATGTAATAAAGGATGAATAATATCTTTGGGATTCATAAATTATGAATGTAGTCTTGATGCTGTGGCATGTATGTGGCTTACAGTCCTTCAATTGGCCATGACTAGCGCATGTATTGCCAGTGTCATCACCCCATCTTAACTTATAATAGGTGCTGATAGCTTTTCCCAAAGCACATTCCTTGGAAAACTAATAATGCATAATAGGGTTCTTGGAGATACCCAATGGAGAAGTGTTCCTGCAAATCTGTAGGAACAAGATATTCCCTGTTGCATTTTTCAAAATTATTTGATTAGGAATCCCTCTTTCACAAAATATCTTGAAGGATAAATACCCCATTAGAAGTGCCATTTGAGGGAAGACTGGAAACAAACAGTAGGATAGATTATCACCATCCAAATGTTCATGATGAAGTATGGGGGAGAAAGAAGCTTTTCCCTGTCTGAGCATTACCTTTCCCCCTCAGATTAAGACCCTGTACATCGATCTCTGTTGCAGTTTCATTATATCATATACGAGTCACATAGTAAAAATAGCAAAGGCTATATCTGTTACCCACTCTTGTATTTCCAGTGTTAGGCACAAAGTTGGTGCTCAGTAGGTAAATGATTGTTGAATGAATGAATGAATGGATGGATGGGTGAAAGAATGAATGAATCTGAATATGCTTCTTTATGAGTGTGGATACCTATGATAATGCACTATTTTTCAAAAGTAAGTAGGCAGAATTAAAACAGATGTTTCTAAGCCACCACAGTGGCTCTGCTCTCCTCTCTGTAACTTGTAAATAATGAAATCACATGTGTGTTTCAAAATGTCAGCCTCTGTTGCTGGCTGTGTTGTTGCCTTGGCAACATAGACTATGACATTATAAGCTATGGTCTCTGCCATGGCAGCTATTTGAGAGTTACCCTGCAGAGTTTCACAAAGAGAGATCGTGACTATGGATCCCTAACCACCCACTGGTCTGAACCTTGATTGTGTGTGCCTGTGAGAATGAGGTTTACCTTATGCTAATTCCTTTATTATCCAGGGCCTAATATTACAGCTGCTAAATAGTTATTTTATCCTCCTCCTTCATTTGCTTCAATTATGCTCACAGTAGATAGCATATTGTTTAGAAAATATCCTCAAGAGCGCTGATGATCAGACTTTGGGATTTTACAGACTAGAGGAGCTAAAACATTGGAGGAGGAATGAATATATGCTGTCCATTTTTATTATTGCTAAGACAAAAGTGTTAAATCATCACTTGTTTTCCTATTTTATTAAAGACTGGACATTTTGTCCTCCAAAAGTAGGAAGGACAATTTTAAAATAAGAGACAGTCTTTAATTTGAAGAGCCCTAGAGTATCAATCATATGGTCTTCATTCATTTTATTAGACTGTTGAACATTTCATCACGGACACACATTGTTCCACAAACACATATTTGAAAAACTCTTGTCAAAGGGACAGTGGGAAAGTATAAGTGAATACAAAATGCGAGATTTATTCTAGACGAGGCGAATGGTCTATACAGCCTAACATTCTATCCTGTCAATGGCACCAAGAACACAGAGCAAGCCTCAGCTTGCCATGCCAATCTCCAGAGTGTGTGTTGAACCTCATGGGCATTATCCTTCTCCACCCTCCTCCAGCTGCCAGCCCACCTCTGCATTCTCTCAGCATACAGCCGCTCTTGAGAAAACTGAGGCCGTAGGTCTGATTCCACATATACAAATTATCTAAATCCCTACCCATCTTTTCCAGGAACTTAGGCCTTCTATTATTTCCACTTGTTTGAGTTTTCAAACTCTACCTCTTCACTGACACCTTTGCTTTAGCCTTCATCTTCTCCTTACTTGCTTATCCCTAGTAGAGTACTAGATCTTATTTGTTTTGATTCATATTAACTGTGCATGTAATTACTGAGGCCTTAAAGAAGAAATCGACACCATTGCATGTCTCACTGCGGTTCTCACAGATCTTTAAGGCCTGGGACTCTTTTCATTCCCTATCTCATGCTGTAAGCAGATCAGAAGGTCTACCTCTCATAGGCCCAGCCAGGTCTGTGCCCTCACTGTGCCAGTTCCTCCCTTACCACAGATAGGGTAAATCAGGTCAGACCAGTGCTTGTGGACCTGGTTGTACGTGGAGGAGGTCAGAGACCCACTGTGTTTTCCAATCCAACCATTTCCAGTGAGCCCTGAATAAAGCTTCACTGTGATTTCCATCTTGCTGCCTGCTCTTTGTGTACATACAGCACTGACCAGCATCTTGGAGAGTCAGAGTTAAGTAGTAGGATTAGGACACGAGGCTCACTCCAAACTCCTAACAGTTTACACCCCTCACCTTCACCTCCTTATACATCCACCATCTGCAATCTGGTTTCCCCACCCACAGGACACCCCAACCAGTCTGGCAAATTCACCAGTGTCTTTCTAGTTGTCAAATTCAGTAACATGCCAATCTTGAAATGTTTTTTTTACATCTTGAAAATCTTGAATGTTTTAAAAGTAAAATGTAAAGTTTTTTACATCTTGAAATCTTGAAGTACTTTAGCTCTTATTTTATTCCTTCTTGTTCTGATACTTCTGACCATTTTCTCTTTGAAATTTGTCGGTCTTGTCTTCCTTAGAAAACACTCTTTCTTAAGTTGACTTTTACTTCTGTAACCACTTCCTCCCGGATTCCTTCACGAAATCCCTTAAAGGTTAACATTCTTTTAGGTTCTGATTCTGACTCTCTTCTAACTCTGTTTCTCTTCTACCATTACTTGTACCACTAGGTTGGATTTCAAATCTACATATCCAGCTTAGGTCTATTCCTTGACTACCAGTTCCACATATCTTTCTGCCTGTTCAAACTCTCCATCTAGATAAATGATAAGCATCCCAAACTCTGCATATTAAAATTAAATCAATCATTCCATCATGACAGCATGAGAAGCTCCACTGATCTGCTCCCAAATGAAACTGGTAAAAATTATTCTTAAAAAGCAACCATTTAAAGCCTCTGGACTCCTGTTATATATCCAAGAGAAATTAAAACATATATCCACAGAGATACTTGTACACAAATGTTTATAGCCATTCATATTGTTATTCATAATAGCCAATAGGTGGAAACAACACAATTGTTCATCAATGAATAAATGGATAAACAAAATGCAGTATATCCATACAATGGACTGTTATTCAACCATAAAAAGGAATGAAGCACCGATACATGCTCTAACATGGATGACCCTTGAAAACATTCTGTTAAGTGAAAGAAGCCACTCACAAAAGACCACACACTATATGACTCCAGTCATATGAAACTCTAGAGTCTATACAGACAGAAAGTAGATTAGTTGTTGCTTAGGACCACAAAGAGAGGAATAGAGATATGGGGGATGATAGCTAAAGGGTATGGGCATTTTTTCTTTTTGACAAAAATATTATAAATTTGACTGTAGCAATGGTTGCACACATCTTTGAATGTACTAAAACCAATTGAATTGTACACTTTAAATCGGTGAACTATAGAGCTCATCTAGCCCAACTTGGTACTTTTGATCATATACCAGGGGGTCATTTTATTTCCTTCTATTCATTGCTTACTTCCAAGGAACTGAAAATCATTATTTATTTTACTTCTTTAATAGTGCAAGAATTAGCAAAATATATATTTCTCTATGCGCATATATGTAGAATTATTTGGAGTGACTATGTATATTAGTTTTAATTACTTGCAGGAATTACAAATCATAAGACAGGGAAATGTTGGGAATAAATAAAATAATGTAGGGAATTTGACTTATAATTAATTTTTGGTAAAAGGGAATATTCTGAGGGTAAAGAATTTTACTAATATAGGGTAATGTTGCCTGTGGAAAAGGAATTGTGTTTGATGATCAGACCTAATGACAATGATTAGTATATTAACTGTTACAAGACAGCTATTTTATAATGAGAATTATTGCTGTTGACTTGTTTGGAAGGTGAAATGTACAATGTTCAGTAGATTGGAAAAGATATTTGGCAAAACAGATAGTATAGCTCCAGAAAGTTCAAAATGATTAAGTACTCATTAAGTAGTTTTAGGAAACATACTAGATTGGATTCACCACATCTGAGAAACAGGTGTCTTCAGTTTTGCAAATATAGCAGCTAGATTTTTTTTTTCATTACTCAAAGATTATGTGCCACAAGAAAGATAGTTCATTCTAAACTGACAGGAATGTTCCTGTCTGCAAATATGCGTACCCTCACTGTAGGTAAGGCATGTGGATAAGCAGTGTAAAATCAAAGTTTCACCTGGCCAGTATAGAAACAGAACAAAGGGATTTAGGTGATCTTAAAAAAATCTCTCAGGGGCAGGCCCAGTGGCACAGCGGTTTAGTTCGCACTTGGCAGCCCAGGGTTCACCGGTTCGGGTCCCGGGTGCCTGCTGATGCACTGCTTGTCAGCCACGGTGTGGTGGCGTCCCATATAAAGTAGAGGAGGATGGGCACGGATGTTAGCCCAGGGCCAGTCTTCCTCAGCAAAAAGAGGAAGATTGGCAACGGATATTAGCTCAGGGCTGGTCTTCCTCACAAAACAAAAGAAAATCTCTCAGAGGTAAGGTAACATGAAGCACTCCTTCTCTCTAAAGGGACGATTTGTCAAGGAGACACAGTGCCTCAATTCATCAATCAAGACTCTTTCCCTACATGGAGAATGGTTTTTGCTTCTTTTCAAGACTCTATCTTCCCTATGGGATAATATATAGCATCTGTTCATATATAAAAAAGCACTCAATTGAATTGATGTTGCCTCAACCTGAAAATAACAACTGCTTGTGATTACTCTAGCATCATGTTTCCTGTATCTGATTAGATTGCAGCTTGCTTTCATTACAAAGCCAGACATGTGGGTCTGGTACCAAGAGACTTTAGTATTATCTTTTTCCTCAACCCTTAATACGTCAGACCTTAATTTACTAGATAAACTTTCAAAGGACACATTTTTCTCTTAGTTTTGAAGGTTTCACTTTAGAGCCATCAATATTCCTTACTGTTTTTCTCTCTTTATGCAAGAAAATGCACTTTACTACATATTCCAATATATAAGAAGCATAATTTGACCTCCACTCTTATCATAACCTTGACACATTTTATTTATTTTTCATAAAAAAGAAAACTAATTTGTTTATTTAAATAACTGTAGTTATGTATTTGCAAAGAAGATTTATATTTAAATCCATATTGCTTAATTAACAGCCATCTCCATTTAAAAAAAGACACTTTGTTAAGGGCTTACCCAAGAATTTAATATCTGTGTGTGATTTTTAATCATCTGTTCATTCTTATCCATGACAGAACATTTTCAGTCTAAGGAAGCTATACCACCAATTGTCAGAAAAGATCTATCAGTTGTACCCAGGATAAACAATTCATGCAATGAAGAGCAATTGGCCAAACATTGCATGACTGAAATGGGTAACTATTCCAAGAGAAAATACACTCTAGTTCCTGCCCCCTCAAAAACTTTTTCTAGAATAATATTGCAGGAGACAAGAAAGCTAGACAAAATAAATCAATGTTGTGCCAAGATGTGACTGAACATAACAAAAGGCAGCAAATGGACAAGATTGAAAGCAAAAAATACATTCAATTCAGTTAGAATTGATTTATCTTCAAAATAGTATCAGCAGCTAAAAGATAGATGTGCCACTTTTGTTATATTCCTCTGGCACTTAGGCAAGCCTGTATAACCCAGGATGCCTAATTTACCAATACAAATGGAAAGAATTTGATATTTTGTAATGAAAGATCTGTAGCCATGATCAGTATTGTGAGAAAGGCAGAGTATATACTAATCCACTGTGTGTGTGTGTGTGTGTGTGTGTGTGTGTGTGTGTGTGTGTGTTTTACAGCAAGACGTTGGCCCCAGATCTCTATGTGAGACCCCTGGCCCTGGCATGTGTCTTGAGGTCGCCCGTTGTCCTTTTAGTCTAACACCCAGACCAGAGTTTCCCAAACTTGGTGTCCCATGGAATACTGTTTAGCAAGAAAAACATGAATAATAATGTTCTGTGCCCAAATAAGCTTGGGAAACTATTAAGGAAAGGTAAGGAGGCTTCCTTGAGATTTTCCAAGGCTGTTAAGATGTTATTGTGCATTGTAAATACTCACAACTGATATATTATGCTCTTTTTCATTTTAGACACCTTTAACTCTGGAATTTTCATTAGTATCTAAGTAAAACATTCAGTGGAACACAGCTGGGAACATTTGAGTTAGAGTAAACTGTGGGTTCTTAGGGCCTTTACCCAAATCTCACCCCCTATCTTACCCCTTGATTGTGCCACTCAGGAGGCAAGAGGCACAGCATAAACAAATTCAGTTGCCCACCATGAGGCTTTCCAGGCCTACCAGTAACAGGCAGTCCCTGACCTATCTTACCATATGATGCATGGTAGGAACCCTTCATAAGTGGAGCCGAGAGACCACTATCACCAAATGAGAAAAGAGCTCCTCATATTGAATTTCTACTCCCCAAGTGTTGTCGTGCTTGACCTGGACCCATACTCCCATCCCCACCCCCAATCCCCCACTCCTCTACTGCAAGAGAGTAGAGTCTGGTGGCTTAGAGAGTTTTTTACATCCCCTGTCAGTCATAAGACAGTTACTACAAATGTACTCCTTCAAAATTACTGGATTACAGCTATCTTTATGGTACTATTCTAACCACGGCACAATGTAACCTTTGCGATTTACAGAGAGCTTTTAATGATACTTTATTTTAATTAATATTTTCTTTTAAAAGGGGATCCAAAACTAAGGCATGGAGAGGAGCTCTGCAAATGAGTGTGGTCTAGCTGAAACATGGAAGGATGTTCCACTGGCATCAGGAATCATCTAATGCCTCACTTACAAAGGGCGCCTGCTGGCATGCAATGTTCAAACTTCCTATAGATTGGCAGAAGGAATAATTATTGTGACTCTGCTGTGCAAGATGTGTGTGGAAGCAAGGATCCTTGTCACACAGGACTTCATTTTCAATAAAGTCTCCTAAGGAGATAAAAGAGGGCAGCAACTGAACACTAAATTTTATTCTTTATTCAGCTTGGTGGGTCACAAGAAATGCTTCTTTCTGGGTTATTTTTTCTTGGAAAATAATAATATCTATCACGTGAAGCAGTAGGAAGTACACTCATTATGGAATCATACAGACCAGGGATTGAATACTAGTTCTGCCTCTTCCTAGCTCATTACCCTGAATAAGTTTATTAATCTTTCTCAGCTCCAGTTTGCTCATCTATAACACGAGGATAAAAGTATCTAACTCAAATGATTAGTATGTGAATATCACATTGTAATGTTGCAGGCTCATAACAGGTATTCTGTAAATTAGGTGTCTTCTAGGTTAAAATGAAAACAGAGCAAATAAGCAAATGCCAAAAGCAAAACAACACTAACAAGAACTATCAGTCTTGTGTCTATGATGGTGTTACTCCACAGTAAAAGTCTTTTACCTAATTTGATCGTGGGTCATATCATAACTCTTATCTGACAAAAGATAGCATTTTTATGGTTTGGAGTGAGCTACGTCTCTGGCAGTCAGATCTAGCATTGACACGAGTAGAACTAATCCCTGCAGTTGGTAGACAAGAGCTTTACTCAGCCCACCTTTAGGGAGCTTTTGTAAGACAGAGGATTCACCATCTGGGAAGTAAAGTTTGGATTTATTTTAGGTTTTGTTTTAAATCCAGTCTTGAAAACAAAGTCCTGTACTCTTTGGCAAATAAGATAAGAAACTGATGAGATGATATTGTAAAATATGATTGAAATGATAGAATCAAACATCCAGTCGCTAGTTTAAACGCTAGTGTTAATCGTTCTTTGAAAGCCTCCACTCACAATTTTAGGACAGAATACGCCCTAAGCTTGTCCTGGCCTAGACTGCACTTGTAGTGTGGCTCAGCAGTCATTAATCTGGCACGCCCAACACTCAACTTTTACGAAACATAATAGTGGAGACCTACATATTAAAGATGAAATACAACCAGGCTGCTCTAAAGCAGGTGTATTTTCCTAATGGTACATTAAGAGAATTGGAATGTGGGTTAGGGGGATCCTATTTTAAATAAGTGTTTGTTAGAAAACATATTAGCTGGGAAGTATAATATGAGTAAGTGCCAGGGTACTCTGGTATATCAGTCAGAGGTTGGGTAAAAACATTGAACCACTATAAGTATCACTGGAATAAGGAAAATAGTAGAGGAATTAAGGTTTACACAAATGTGGAAGGAGCTAGGGAGGTGAAGGTTTGGCAGACTGGAGGACTGGGAAACAGTCACTGATGACGGCAGCCTGAAGGGCTGGAGAAGGTGGCGATCTAGAGCTCACACAGGAGTCTGAGAAACCACTGCTTCTGGCCACCATGACCCAGAAGAGGGCAGCCACAGAGATATCTGTAGAAAGCCACCATGCCTCGCCACCATGCTGTCTGAAAATATGGCTTCCTTTTCATTTTTGTCTTCCAAGTCTCACAGTTCCTCTCCTTAGAGTCTCTAAGCTAAAACCACACAGGAAAAGGGACTGAGGAAAAGTAGTTCCCAGCCTTAGAAGGGAGCGGTGATGGCGCTGAGTTGGGAAGAGAGAACCTAGCTCACCTGACTACATTTTGTGCTGAGACATCCTGGTTCTTCCTGGGGGCTGTGAGAGTCGCACAGATTGTTTGGAAAGATGTCAGTGCTTTGGTATAGATTTTAGCATTCCTCCTATGAGAACTTCCTGTCAGAAAAAAACAGAAGCAAAATGAGTTAGTCAAAAACTAAATCTAGCTAAAGGAGGACTTAAGCATTTATTGAGTACTTTTTGTGCCACCAGCATTAGGTGATTTACAGCTTTTTTTTTTTTTTTTGGGGGAAGACCAGCCCTGAGCTAACATCCGTCGCCAATCCTCCCCTTTTTGCTGAGGAAGACTGGCCCTGTGCTAACATCCGTGCTCATCTTCCTCCACTTTATATGGGACGCCGACACGGCATGGCTGACAGGCAGTTCGTCGGTGGGCGCCCGGGATCTGAACCGGCGAACCCTGGGCTGCCAAGCGCGGACTAAACCGCTGCGCCACCGGGCGGCCCCAGATTTACAGCTTTTATTTCATTTACTCTCACAACATACACTGTTGCTTTATTTTTTCATTTTACAGATAAGGCAACCTCATTCTAAAGATAAAATAAATGTCTCCCGAAGCATTTAACCGGTAGATGATGAAGTAGATGGAACCTAGGTTTGGGTCTAAACACAGTGCTATTTATACCATACCATAACACAACCCAGGAAGGGGATAAAAATTTTGACATTGCTTTCAGTAAAAAACAAATACTGTTGATATTAATAAAAACCTATTTAATTCTCAGTGTGTATTTTGTGGCCTCCCTGCATCAGAAACTAGGAGAATTTACATTTTAAACTAGTTCTCTGGGTGATTCTTGTTTACTCTACAGTTTGAGAATCACTCGTTTAGATATTTCCTCAATCATCTGGGTGAACACAGAAATCAGTTAAGAGAGAGAGCCAATTTTACTGCAATTAATATAGTAGGATATATTAAAATGCAGAATTATGCAAAGGTTCTGTAAAATACAGAATTAGAGGCAGTTCAAATTCCTACCCTCTTTGTCAAAATTGTTGCTTTACATAATTGCTTTCCTGGAATTAAATAACACGTTCTGATTATTTTCAAATGAAAGGAATCTCAAACGAAAAAGCATAAATGTTTACTTCTTTCTAGGAAACATCAGTACAGTTATCTAAGGGCATAACCTTTTCAAATATTTATTAAAGTTGTCCATGATTATTTTTATGCCCAGCTAATTGTCACATGTTTAGAAAATAGCCACATACTGTAGTCAAGTAGCAATGCGCTTGAATTCATTTTGGCTTCCTACACAATGACTTAGTACACTCAGCCCTCCAGTGACCCAGCGGACACTCCAGTATTCGTACTTGCAGTCATCATTCAGGAACTCAGTACATCCTGTCCTTCTGGTCTCACTTTCTCAGCAGAATGTAATGATCTTAATTGGAGAGATATCTCTTTTTGACGGAGAGATCTTTGCCAGATTGAAGTTTATGTTCTAAATGCATCCGAGAACACCAGGAAAATTATATTAGGATAATGACCATAAAACTTCAAATGTATCACCTAGAGGATTTGAGCAAGGAGGAAGTCCCTAATCATGCTGTTCTCTGGAGCTAAGCAACTGTGCTACGGATTTTCTTGTTTGGTAACCAACAGATTTTAAATACAAGTTCTTAAGCCCAGAATGTCTGCACAAAATGAAAACACAGAGTATTTAGATACGATAACCTAAGGAGAATATCAGTAATTTTTAGCCAATTAACTAAGTTGTATAATTGAGAAACATAATGGAAATGATTTATTTCAAGGCTTCGTGCAGAAAATACAAACTGAAAGAAATTCTTTTAATTATAGACCTTTCAAATTGGAAAAAATTGGTACATCAAAGCTGTTAATAGTGCTCTTCCCAGAAGCCCCATCGCTGACTCATCTGTTCCCAGTTTCCTGATTCCTTCCTGCAGAATAAATTTCTACCCCCTGGGAACCATGAAAAACCAGAACCATGTTCCAGAACTACCTTACTGATAAAGTCATCCTAGGGGTGATTTGCTATAAGTTCATTGTGACCCTGTTTCCTCAGTTCCTACAGGACTTTTCCTTTTGGTAATTTAATCTGGATTTCAGACTGTGCAGTCTGCTGCCTTTTTGTCGTTTGGTTTTCTGTACCCATCTCACCTGCCTCTTGATATTCTTGCTCTTTCTTGCCACTCTTACACATGCTTCAGACTCAGACACTGGACAATCTGGTCTACCTGGAGGCCCTAGTGGTTTCTCTGACCCACTCCATCACCTTCCCTATTGCAGTGATGAGGAAGTTTACACCTGATTCTAATAGACACTGGACTCACAATTCACTGGACTGAATGATCAACTGAGAAAGATTAGTTAACCAGTCTTACTCCAAATCTCTATTTCCCAGTGTTCAGTGTGGGAGTTTTCATGTCTTTCTCCCAAGGTAGCTTTGAGAATTAAATGCGCTGACACATGGAAAGCATCCACTGCCCATACATGTATAGCACCTCTCACTTAGCAAGAACTAAGCACTGAAGTTAATTTTTTTTCCACTGTGTTACTCCTACAGTGCTTTGACATGTAAATTTAAAAAAATTTTCTGTTTCATGTAATACTTCATCTGCTCTTCCTAAAATAAATACAGCATTAAATAAATTTTTTAAATCTCCAGGGTAAGAATTATATGCTGTCTTCATTTGAAAGCCTCATTGCCTAGCACCAGGCTGGGCATGAGGGTAGGTGTACAATAAATAATTACTGAAGTGAATTAAAGTGAATGGGGAGCTGGAAGGGTTTCGATGGCAGTTGCCAGGCTGCCTGTTACATGTTATTCCTGACAGAATGTCTTCCATGAATTAATGATTCAGAGCACCAGGTGGTCAGCCATGAGCTTCCTAAAAAGGGAAAGGAGCGGGAGGAGAGGAGGATTTTGGCATGAAAGCTTTAAGTATCACCACAGTGAATTCAAAATCCTCCTTTCTCACTTCCAAAACCAGGCAGCTGGTGTCACAGCTTCATTCCAACTGTTAGGGATGGTGGCCGCGATGTTCTGGGTTGTGAGGCAGGATGTTACTGGACCCCATCTCACTCCCACACTGCTTCCAGGTTCTAATGATCCCAAAGACTCATTTACACTTAGATTAACCTTAATAGATAAAATATTTGTACATCTCCAGTTTTTTAAAAATCAAAGCAAATGAAAAACTACAAATGATTTCAAAACTCCCTAGGAAGCAAACTTGGCAAGAATACAGCAACTTGGAAGAAAAACTTCACTGGTATCAAGACTCCCCTTTATTTCATAGCCATACTCATTTAGAGTCCTGCGGGTCATATAAGGACAGAGAGACCAGTTTGGCTTAAGAACTTTGGAAAACTTTGTTGAACTAATGCCTGCCCTGATAATAAGAACAAAGCCATGCCTCTCAAGCTTAGCTCCAAAGAATACATTTTTTGACCAAGGCTTATTTAAACATGTACACATGCACACAAACACAAAAACTTTTCTCATTCGTTGAGATGTGGAATACTATTCTTACATATAAACATCCTCTGTCATCATCATAGCAACCCATGGCCCAAGAAAATGAGCTTCAAGAGATTGCTAGTGCAACCTATCACCCCGGTTTAACTAATTTGACATTGTGGATCTCTAGATTTGCAGAGCTCTTGGTATCTTATGATCTGTAGCATCTGTCCATAAACATGAACATATTTTCAAATTGTACTCTTCCTGACATCTCAACTTATATCCTCTTCTACGGCTAAGTACATCAGACAAACATAATGTTTATACAAACTCTACACATTAACCTGATAAGGGAGAAGATAAAATGCTATCATGTTATAAGATGAGAGAATGTACAGATTATCACTAGTTTGTCCTATTTAATAATTAAGAAATTATAGATGGAGTACAATGGGGAAAAATGCACTGACATATATTTGAACCCAGACCCCCACCACCTAAGTGGAAGGTCCAAAGGTCCCGAATTCTAATATAATCATCCATTCAGTGGGAATTACTCCTGCATCTGTGTCAGGACTTCTGCAAGTTCCTTTGTATAACTCTGTTCTGTACTGACACTGTGGTGGCATATCTTGGGGAATGCTGTTAATGGACTGTAAGGGAATAAGGCGACTATAGTCTGAAACCTTGGTACTTGTATTTCTTGAGTATTATTGTTACCACAAGTCTGTTTGAAATATTGACACTCAATTTTAATTCAAAGGTGAGAACACCAGAAAACAAGGTACAATCAAGTTGGTCTTTCTGGGGAACGACAAACTGTTGGTGAGGATGTAGAGCAACTGGAACTCTCAAACACTGACAGTGGGAATACAAAATGGTACAGCCACTTAGGAAACAGTTTTGTAAATTTTTACACAGTTAAATACGCGCTTGCCACACAACCAAAAATCACACTCCAATGTATATACCCAGGAGGAATAAAAACATACTGTATTTTGATACAAAGAGCAATGATCATAGTCCAATGATCATAGCAACATTATTTATAATAGTAAAAAACTAGTAAGTTATATAATAGTAAAAAAAATAGTTAGAAACAATCCAAATACCCATTAACTGGTGAATCTATTGACAAATTGTGGCACACCCATAAGACAGAATACTACTCCGGAATAAAAACAAATTGCTGATATGTGCAATAAGTTTAGACATATCTCAAAAGCATTAAACAAAGGAATGAAGCCACAAACAAAAGACTATATACCATATGATTTCACTTATCTGAAATTTAGAAAAGGCACAAACTATGGTGAGAGAAAGCAGATCACTGGTTTATTTAGCAGACAGGAGAGTGGAAAAGAGACTGACTTTATAGAGGCACAAGGACACTTTTGAGGATGATGGAAACGTTCTACAATCATGATTGTAAGTGGTGGCTGTAGGACTATAAATATTTGTGAAAACTTGTCAACTTGAACACTAAAAATCAGTAAACTTATTTGTAAATTATACCTTAATAAAGCCTATTTAAAAAATATATATGAAGTAGTGATTTGCAAGAAAAAGCATGGGTTTCAAAAGTTCCATTACTGTTAGTCTTTAAGAAAGACCTCATCTTGTCATTGTGTGGTGCAGGGAGGATTGCTCTGGAAGTTCTTCCCAAATTCTGTCTCAATTCAGAATTGCTGACTGAAATTACAAATGGACACAGTGCAGGTGATAAGTATCTATATAATCCTGGGAATATGTAGAAATAAGCATAGAAATAAGGAAAAAGTATACCAAATCCACGCTATTAATAATTTTCTGTTAGGTTTCTGAAAAAAATTTTTTTTTTCTTTTTGTGAGGAAGACCAGCCCTGAGCTAACATCCGTTGCTAATCTTGCTCTTTTTGCTGAGGAAGACCGGCCCTGGGCTAACATCCGTGCCCATCTTCCTCTACTTTATATGGGACGCTGCCACAGCATGACTGACAAGCAGTGCGTTGGCCGGTGCCCGGGACCCGAACCCATGAACCCCGGGCTGCCAAGTGCGAACTAAACTGCTGCGCCACCAGGCCAGCCCCTGAAATCATTATTGTGATTTTTTTTGTGTTATTTGTTACCTAAGGCATTTGAAATATTTAAGTGGATATGTTGCATTAGAGAATCTGAAAAAAGTTTAAAAGAATTTTTTTGTTATTAGACATGATTTATTTGAAAATGAGTAAAAAGTTTGAATTTATTAGATTTTTTAATTTGAATTTTTGATTTTAACTTAAAAAATACATACCAATTATAAAGTATAACCGAGATCTTTGGGTACAGTCTTTCAAATTCTTTGACTAAAAATATTCTTACAATTTAGCAATATGCATTAAAGACGGTATCAATATCAGTCTATAAGCTTAGGATTCAAGATATATACATTTACTTTTTATTATTCAATTTATCGCTATACCAAGTCCTCATTCTGATAAAGTGGTAGGATAGCCCTCCACCTTCTCCCTCCCCATTGCCAAAAGTCATTTCAGTCCTCCCAAGGCTTCAGGCTATTAAAAACCAAGGCTAGCAATCCATTTTTTCCTCTGTTTTCAGATGCAAACACATTATTTCTCTGGGTACCATAGGCAAGTTGCTTGAATGAGGTGAGCAGTGGCCATGCAGAGATGGCAAATAAATGGATTATGAGTAAAAGAATCAATCTATATTTCAGAAATATTTTCCTGCTACAGCACCAAATGTCATAAAATTTTGCATTGCTCTTGTTATTTAGTCATTCCACTTCTGGAAACACTTTTCAGGAATTAGTTGTGAATGGGGACTATGTCTTAGCTGAAGGCTGTCCATTGCAGATTATCCTTGATGATAAAAACTATTAGCAATCTAAATGTCCAACAAAGGGTACTTAGTTAAATAACTATAGTATAATCTTTCAATGAAATATTATTTAATCATAAAAAATAACGTAAAAAATATTACAGGATATGGAAAGATATTCAGGATATATTATTAAGTTGAAAAAATCAAGTCATGCGTAATATGTTGCAATATATATGTACATATAAGTATATATACACACACACATATTGAGCCAAGGTCTGGAATATATATATTTTTAGAGATATGTATCTCCAGTTTAGATTCTCTCCTAAAGTCCGGATCTATGTATCCAGGGGTCAACTAGATATTTCTATTATGAAACTTCACAGCACTTTAAAATCAACATGTCCAAAACTGAGTCCATCTTGTTTCTCTCCAAACCTGTCTCTTTTGTTGAGTTCCTTATCTCAGTGAGTGGCACTGCTACCGACCAGGTATCCAAGCCAGACATCTGGATGTCCTTGAGTCCTCCACCTGCCTCCCATATTCATGTCAACAAATCCTTATTTGGCACCTGCAATATGCCAGAAACTTACCAGGCTCTGGGCACTCCATATGGATGAAAAATAGAAATGGTACCTGCATTCATGGAGCTTCTTGTCTAGTGGGAAAAGACATTAATTATGTCATCATGAATAAATAAAATTGCTACATATTTCGATAGTTCTTTGAAGGAATAAAAGAGGTGCTCTGAGAGAATAATAACGGGAGCCATTTTAAATAGGAAATTCCTCTCTGAGAATGTAACATTAAGCTGAGACCTGAAGGTTTCAGCCATGAGAAAGGCAGTGTGCATGGAGGAATTATTGGTAAGGGAAAGAGAAACAAAAGGGCCCTGGGAAGAAATACAGAATCAAATTGATTTTACTTTCCAAACATTTCTTGAATTTGTCCTCTTCTCTCCATCCTCACAGCCTCAACTACTTTCTAGACCACTATTATCTCTTGCCTGAGTTATTCAAACATCTCTAAAGTGGCATCCCTGTCCTTCTGGCTTTCTCCCCATCCTATCCATCCTCCACATTGTAGCCAAAATGATTCTTTTGAAACAAATCAGATCATGTCAGCCCTGTGTTTAAAATCTTTCAAGAGTGCACCTTCACTCTTGAAACTATGACCAAACTTCACCCTGGGTTTATAAGGCTCTGCAAGATCTCATTCCAGCATTCTTCACTAGTCCAACATTTTTCCACTAACCACCCTCCTTTCTAAACTTAACCATACCGAACTTCTTTTATTTGTCCACACATACTATTCTCTTTCACTTTAGAGCCTTTGCCAACACGGTACTCTCTGCCTGAAACCATCCACCATCTTCCCTTTTATCTGATTAACTCTTTTACTTCCTTCAGGTCTTACCTAAGACATTATTTCATTGGGGAAGCCTTCCTTGAACCCCTAAATTTGAGTATGTGCCCTTCTTAGGAGGTCTTATAACACACTCCTCTTCCTTTCTCACTCACTACCCTGTATTGTAATCTCCTGTTTATTGTCTGGATCTCTAGACCATAAATTCCACAAGGCAGGGACTTTCCTTTTCTTGCTTTATCTTGATAATCTAGAATAGGTCCTAACATACAGTGAGTGCTCAATAAAAGTATATTGAATTAATGAACATGTGAATGAAAAAATGAATGAACAAACCAAAAATGTTTGATTGGGTGATGAAAATATGGATGGTTTTTGGTTCTTGTTGAAATTCTTTACATTCTAAATTTTCTACAGATAACTAGTATTACTATTCTACTAGGGAAAGAATACATCTTTAGATGGCCCATCAATGACTAATGTGGAGATGGCTAAGACTTCCCATGCTCTCCCAGGACTTTAGGCTGAGCTGAGTCTAGGAGCAGGCTCAAAATTCAAAGTTTTGAGAATGGGCAGGATCTGGTACAGGGTATTGCATCACCTATGTCAGTGCTGAAATGGATGAGGCTGAGATGGGAGAGTCCGAGGGGAAGGGAGTAGCCTTTAGGGAGAGACCTTACACAAAGCCAACAGGCCATTCAACTGAGTCATTCTCCCACAGGGACTGGGCAGATATACTACATCCAGTTGTCAGGCAATCAGACAGATTCCTAGAAATCCATGGAAAGAATGTGATATGAAAGGATAAATGGGAAAAGAAAGGTGGAAAACATTTCTGAAGCAAAGAAAAGATCACAGCAATTTCCTTTTTATGGGGAATTTACATCCTCAGGGAGGACAGAGAGGAAACTTTTAATGCTATTGACAGCAGGAAGATCATCTTATGGCTCAAAGACCACTGGAGTGGTTGTCATGAGACCAGTAGGTAAGCTACTTGCTTTTTGTGTGACTCGCAAGAGAGAATCTTCTCTTCTAGGCCTTGGTTTCCTTCTTTGTAAAACTGAAGGATGAGCCTGGCTGATCTCTTTAGGGTTTTTTTTCCCCCAATTAAAACAATCTGTGTTCTCTCATTCTGGGCTGAATGCCCAAGACGTTCAACAAAATAAATTTGTTTTGAAGAGATATAGGAGGGAAGTGATTCACTTGTATTTACTTCAGAAGCTCAGAGTGAATTTTCTGACTTTCAGATAACACCTTGACACATGCTTGATAATTTCTGAGTAAACTTGCTTTATATGTGATGAAACATACTAAATTTAAATTGACTACTTTAATCTAAAAGCCATAGGCATCTGACACGTTCCCACCCAAAGAAAATATTAGAAGGATTTCATTTACTGCTAATGCTTGGTGATAAAATACTTGAAAGTCAAACACAAGTCATTTATTTTATGACTCATCTCTAACAACTTGGGAAAAAAATAATTTAGTAACTCTGTGTCAGTGCTATGAAAAGAGGCAAAGTAATGTAGAAACTATTGAAGTTCTTGCTATAAAGCATTAGAGAAAACGATATCTAAAAGAATATTCTGGACATATTCTACATTAGCTCTTTACCCGCAAAGTCCATTCGTCCCTGAAACAACCGCATTATGAGGTTTCCTAGCCCTATCTTCCTTGGAGGCAGGGGAGAGAGTTTGGTTTTTAGTTCCACCTTAAGACCGTCTTGCTGCAAGACTTGCTTTGACATTGGTGACCTGGAGACACCTGCTCCAACACCAGGCATTTTAAAATCTGCTTTTTTTTTTTTTTTTTTTTTTTGTGAGGAAGACCAGCCCTGAGCTAACATCCGTTGCCAATCCTCCCCTTTTTGCTGAGGAAGACTGGCCCTGGGCTAACATCCGTGCCCATCTTCCTCCACTTTATATGGGACGCTGCCACAGCGTGGCTGACAGGCAGTGCGTCGGCGGGCGCCCGGGATCCGACCCGGCGAACCCCGGGCTGCCAAGCGCGGACGAAACGGCTACGCCACCGGGCGACCCTTAAAATCTGCTTTAACCTTGGTTTATACTATTCAAGGCTTCCTCACTGGAACTTTCCCTGACTTATATCTCTATCCTGGATATTCTTTCTTGGCTAATTTTCAGGATTCTTAGGGTCACAAAGAGAAATTATGTACAGATTATCTTCCATGGTGATGTTTTATGGTAGGAATTTTCCACCTAGGGTAGCACAGACAACAGTGTTACATTGCACCCAGGGCATGCATGACTGAGATGTACAACAGCCATCGTGAGTACCAGAACAATAAGTAAGCATTGTTTAGGAAAACAACTACTATTTTTACTGCTCCTCCTTCTTTTTCTATTAACTTTACACTAACAAGAGATGATATCATTGTACCAGGTTGTTGTCGCCTAACTTGAGTCTCAGAGGCACCTGACCTCTCTAATGTTCAGACAGGAAGATACTTCCAGATCATATACCAAAATCTGGCCAAATCAGCTAAAGACCTGGGTACTAAGATTGGTTTCATTTGACCTATACTCACAGTCATATTGTGTGAACCAAAAGAGAGTTTGGGATCTCACACTTCAAAATAGAACAATACGAATGAGCAGGTACTTTAGGGCTTTATAAACTTACTAACTGATTAGACTGCAGATCAGTAGGAAGCACAGTTCATAAACAAAGGTACCACAAAACCATTAAGGATCTCTGCACACTCATCCATCTGCTACAGGAGCCACTTGTAGCAGATGTAGATCCTCAGGGGATGTGAAAATCTTGCATGATGACTCCACTCTGATATATTTAGAAAGACTATCTGTAAGATCAGGTCAATTCTATCTGTTCTGCAAAGAGGTCTCACTAAGGGTAAGCAGTTATGAAAATATGCCCATATGTTTTAGAATATGATTTAGTCTATAAGAAATTATAGGAAATTGATATAATGCCATTTAAATATAGACTATAAGCAAAAAATATGCATTCACTCTTTGCCAATGAAGTGTGAAAGTCTTTTAAGCAGAGGCATATCCAAGGCTTCCTAAATTTACTCTCTAAAAAACAAAATGCCAGCTCCACAAAGTTGAGCCTGGCTTTCCACCAAAACCACCCATTCCAATGGTAAATCTATCACGTGAGTTGAGATGGAAGTATTGGAGAAATAGTGAGGGAAGATTTTTTAATACTCTGTATATCATCTTCTATTTATATTATTATCATTATTTATATACATAAATCAATTTTTTGTCTTGTAATGTGTTTCCTATTTACTGAGTTTTTTTGTCTTCTTTTCTACTCTTTGTTGGATTTGTCAAGATTTGTTTTTCCCATGTTATTTCTATTATTTTAGTGGTGATCTGTAAATTTTTAACATATAAACTTACTTAACCATATCTTAATTTTCTCTGCATTTCTACCTTCCTCCTTTAAAAAGGGACTTTGAAATGCTGTAATCATGATCACTGCTCTCTGTCTTAAAAAATGTTATTGTCTATTATCTTTGTTTTTAAATTGAAAAATATCACTTATTTTTTATGTTATTTAGATTTACTCATATCTTTCTCAATTTCTTTACTTATCCTTGCTTTTTTCATCCAGCTCCTTCATTCTTGGCTCATTCTTTTTTCCTGAAAGAATTCTTTCGTATTTCTTTCAGTAAGTGCATGTGGGTAGTAAAATCTCTCAATCATAGTATATCTGAAAATATCTTTAGTTTATACTCATTCTGGAATAATAGTTCAGCATCCCATAGACTTCAACATTAATAACTATTTTGGTTCAGCAGTTTAAAAATATTCCATTATCTTCACACTTTTATGTTGCTGATGTGAAATCTGTTGAGAATTCTAATCATTGTTCTTTTTTTCCTCTAGTTCTTTTTGTTAAGTCCTTTCCATCTACACTATAGTGTGTCTACATCTACATACAGTTTTATTTTTATATCTAGGGAGAAAAGAGGCCTGTCTGAATAAAATATAATATTGGGGGTTAATTTTCTTTAATTCACAAAGATTACATCAACGTCCTCGTCAATGTTTTCACTACGTCTATGGTTAACCTCTTCCATTCATTGCTTTACAGTGTGGGGTCTACACTATAGCTGGGGTAACCATTCAAATATAAATCTTATTATGTCACTTTCCTGTTTACAACGTTAAAGGGGTTCCTGTCTTCCTAGAATAAAGACCAAAATCCTAAACAATATCTAGAAGACCCTAAATGATCTCGCCACAATTATCCTGGACTTTTTCCCCTTTGCTGTCTGACATTCCATCACAATTGCCCTCCTTTAGTTCTTCTCCACTTTTGCCTAGTTAACCTCTAGTCATTCTTGAGATCTCATTTCAATATTACTCCTAAAATGAAGTCTTCCCTGACTCCTTGGAATATATCAGATCTTTCTAAAACATACTGTCATAAGTGCCTGCACTTTGTTTCAAAGGGGGATAGGACAATAAATATATGACTGTCAGATTGTCTATCTTGTCCCTTTGAGGGCAGGAATCTTTTTCTGTTTTGCTCAGCAGTGTTATCCTAGCACTCAGCATAATTCCTGTCACTTAGTGGGGTTTTTTTAAAGGCTAATAATAAAACAACACTTTTTAAACTATCAGTATGTTCCTATTTATTTCTCTTATATGCATGGAAGGTATCTATTGTCTATTAACCTAAGAAAATTGCTTATTAAGACTTAGCAGACCCGATATATCATTTTTATCAACCTTTAAGCCCTGCTAAATTTGCAAATTGTATTACATGGAACTATATTTTTAATGTAGCTAATCATCACTTGTCATCCTAAAAACAAGTGAAGGTCAACAACATGATATTTTGCTTTGGAAAATGCTTCCCAAAGGAGATTACTGGTGACTTTTTCTTTTTTATATATAATTCATTGGTGTTTTACTTTGTTTTTGCCAAGAAGTCATATAATTAAAAATTAATAATACACATATACATGAAAGTAAATATGCTTCAGGGAAAAAAAAAAGCTACTATGGGGATCATAAGCTCAGCTAAGCGGGAAGCTGCCATCTGGAGAAATGATTTTCACACTCTGGTGACTGAAGTGGCCTTATATCACCCAGTGTGACATGCCTCCTTCACTTCTTTTCTAATTAAATGCAATTTTCTTTGAAGGACGTTTTTATTAAAGATATAATTGTGGTGATGTAATCTATGTAAAATATAACCTAACAGATGGATAAAAAATGGAAGGTAGTTTTAATACCACCCTTACAAAATAAAGTGTGACCAGCCAAAGACTTGGTTCATCAATAGCCCTTATTTAAATGCTGACTTTTTCCTTAGTTGACACTTATATCAAAATTATAATGTGAAATCTCTAGTTCATGTATTTAAAAAAAGAAAGAAAAGAATAACAATCTTCAGGTTTCCACTGAACAAATATTAGTGATTCCCCACCTCCACCTCCCCACCCCCCACCCACCCAAGGCTACACACATGAAAAATAAAATTGTTTTTCTTTGTTTCTTCTTCTCCTGCTCCTTCTCCTTCTTCTTCTTCGAGCTGGCATCACCAACAACGTGGGCTAGCTCTTGTCAAATCAGCACAGTAAATATCCCACAGCAATTATAATAGAGTAACTAAGTCGAGTTTGTCCAGGGTAACAACTTCAAGAGACACATAAAATTGCATATGTGTCTGTGTGCACATAAGATATATGTACTGAATACACACACTGTGTGTACAGATACACATACATATATTTACATGCACACACATGGGTATATATGTGAGATATATACTGTACATATATTTATACACACTATATATGTGTACATATGTGCATATATGACATTTGCCTCAAAGTATTCTTTTTTATAACGTGTTTGTTTGTGTCAAGAGATGCATTCAGCTGCTACATCAGAAACTCAAACCAACAGTGGCATACAGATGATAGAAGTTAATTTTTCCCTTGTGTAAAAGAAGTCCAGAAGTAGGTGGTTTGGAGCTGACATGGCAGCTCCACAGTCACCAGGGCCCCATATTTCATCTTTCTTTCTTCTCTGACAATCTTAGCATGTGTTTCCATGTTCAATTTTCCTCATTGACTTAGATTTCTACCTGAGCTCCAGACATCTCATCTGAGTTCCAGACTAGGAGCAGTTGAAAGAGGGAGGGTGATGTGAGCTTCCAGTAAGCTTCATGTATGCAAGGAGGCTGGGAAATGTAGTTTATCTGCAAGACACTTTCCCCAGAGTTCTGTAAGGAAGGAGAAAATGACTGTTGAATGGGCATCTGGCAGTCTCTGCCACATGTGCGTGTACTCAGCTCTTCTCCATAGCTGAGGAGGGCATGTGTTTATATGCGAGCTGAACCAACTTGATTCCATTATTGGTCTAGAAGACAGATTTATAGGGAATGTTGGCCCAGGCCCATTAAAGTAATTTTTCTTTCCCCTGAACCAGAGTATCATTTATTTTACTTATTAAGTGTGGTGTCTGTGTCTAAATACATTCTTTTTGGTTAACTAAATCATATTTTAAATATATATAAGGAAAACTAAAAAGTTAAATATATCTCATGAGAGATTCTTTTCAAAAATCCAATTCATATGCTAAATTTATTTTTCATATAAACCTTTTTTATTTTATTTTTTCTTCATTTCAGTAAAAGTAAGGAACATCAGCTCAGCTATACCAAATCAATAGGTCATATTAATTAAATTGTTTAAAAGTCACTTCCTACAGCTATAAAATGCGGTTAATGATATTTAACTTACAGGGTTAATATGAGAATTTTGAGCTCATGTATACAACATGTCCAGCCCAGGGAATGGCTAATGCCAGAAGCTCAGCAAATATCTATTTCACATTTCCCACATATACCCCCCCAAAGTAAACAAATAAAATAAAACAGGAAAATATTAATGTAATATTGAAATACTGATTCAATATTTAGAATTTGACAGTCTTTCCACATCTTTGCCATGGTAAAAAGCTATATTCACATTTCTCTCCTTTTCACCAATGAATATGTATCTCCATTGATAACTAGAGAGAGTCATGACAGACCGTTAGTACTAATAAGATAATCACTTAAATAACTGAATAAAATATAAAATACTATGTAAAATATAGGATGTAATATCAAAATGAAAATCAATTGTTCTTCTATCACCAACATAATGTTCTAGAAGATGTATTAGAAGAAGATAACTAAAACTATAAAAACCTAGTAATCAATTGATCAAGAAATTTGCAATACCTTTATAGGAAAAACTATAAGACTTTATGATGGTCAGTCAAGAGGTACTAGTAGAAATGATGCCTGTATTCTAAAGACGTCAATTCACTCTCAAATTAACATATAGTCACAATTAAAATCCCACCAGGATTTTTTATCGACCATGGCAAGTTAATTCTAAAATTTACATGGAATATTAAATATACAACAACAGCTATACCAACTTAGAAAAAGGAGATCAAAGAGACTGAAATTGCCCCACCTGATCAGAAAACATATTCTAAAGCTTTGGTAATTAAAAGCATGGTATAATGTGAGAATAGATGAATAGTTCAATGGAACGGATAAGAAAGTCCAGAAACAGAACCATGCATATATGGCTCTCCTCTTGCATTTTTGGTTAATTCTGACACCAGGGAAACATAGTAATCTGCTTTGTGCCTTACCTGATTTTATAGTAAACTAAAAGTGGGGGTATTCTCCTCGCCCCCATTGAAGAAACTGCTATCTTTCTACTCCCAGTTATAGCCCCTTCCCCCAAGAGAGGAAATATGCCTTTATCACATATCCCCAAACCTTCTTTCTTCTCTCTCTTTGTGCTGAAACCACTTTCATGTCCTCCTGTTTTAAGAGTAAAGAAGCAATTCTGTTCCATCATTTACTTCTTAGGTCGACTTGGATAAGTTATTTAACTTCTCTATGAGTCTGATTCCTCTGCTGTTAAGTGAGGATAATAATAGGACCTCTCCCTATAAGATTATTTTTAGGATTAAATGAGTTCCAGTCATTACATTTAATAGCATCACTTGTGAGATGTAATCATCCAGCTATGCTGTTTGCTTCTCCCACTATCCCATTATTTCCATTCTGTGGGTCTAGTTTCCCTCTGTCTCTGGATATAAATTTGAGTGGGCACCATGATTTTTCTAGTATAGTCAAATAGTCAAATAGTCAAAACTTCAATCTTGCTTTAAAGTTAAACTATCTCCCCGATTTCCCCTCTCACTTCATTTCCATGGCAGGAAGGAAGGCTGTGGTTGAGGAAGTAAGAGTTTGGTCGGTTTTTTATTACTTTCCTCAAGTAACCTTCTACTTGGATCCTCTCTTGCTAATAGCAATGCGGAAGGGAGAAGATGCATGAAGAGCAGAGAAGTTCCTACTTGGACAGTACCGTCATGGCAGTCTAGTATCCAGGCATGCTGGACTTGGCCGATGTTTAAAGCTGACTCTTTCTCTTGTTGGTACTTATGTGTGCTCTCTGGAGAGCACCCTTACTGGCACTCTCCTAAAAGAATTCCCCTTGATAAGGACAAAATCATCCCTGTTTTTGCTGGTTGCTTACTCTTTTTTTCAGCCCAAAGATATTGCTTGCTACTTTCTATGAGGTCTGTTTTTCCTGCTAGGAACTAAGACAATGACTTCAGAACAGCTCTCTCTTATATGTGACACATATTGGGTCCTTGAGAAACACATATTTTTTACCCCAGCATATTCTGGGAGTCCTTTCTGATCCCCAAACAGCCACCTCTTTTCTATACATTGTCAAAGCAGCTAGACAGTCATTGCCTTTGGATTTTCCAGGTGTGACTAAGACCTCTGTCCACTATGGTCTTTGCATTGCATGTGACACATATTGAGCCTCTCGAACTCCTTTTCTTGAGCTTCAGGGGACAGTGTCTTTCAGCCATCTTCCTTAGGACTCAGTATGCAGCATGCTCCAAAGAAACCTCCCTGTTCTAATTTCTAATGCTTAATTCTTTTATACCATTGATGCAAGTGAAAGGATGAGTCATATAACTTGTTTCTTGATACCTTGTTTGTAAATTTTGCATGTAGTCCAGCACCTCCTTTGACATGTAGTACCTTTTGTCTCACATTGTCTTAGACAAAATTTGATTTCAAACTAAACAAATATTAGCTATTATTATTGCCCAAGGGAAGAGAGCATGTGTTAGTACTGGGAATAGTGGTCAAAGGAAAGGAAATTTTAGCCCTATCTCTTATATTTTTTAGAAGAATAATTGTCATACATTATGTGTAAAATTAAAAATATTTTTAAAGTAATCCTTTTCATGGAGAATAAGGTTTTCTAGTATTATTTATTAAGTAGGTCCTCTGTTTCTCAGAATCTGCAATGCTACCTCCACATATATCAAGTTTCCACAGATGTTGGTCTCTTTCTAAGCTCTCTATTCTACTACTTTGGTCAATTTGCTTATTTCTCTGCCAATATTGCACTCTCCTAGGTACTATAGCTTTAAACAAACTCTTTATCTAATAAAGAAAATCCCTCTCCACTATAGCCCTTTTCCTCAAGAAGGTCTTGGCTTTTCTTGGACTTTTGTCCTTCACAAAAATTTTAGAACTATAATCAATGATTTGAGGATCATCTCTCACTCCCAACCCCCAAAGTCTAGGATACAAGAAGAAAGAGTTTTGCTATAATTAAACATATGGATCCAACCTGTTCTCTCTTGAGGTGCCTCTTGCCCTCTTTGTTCCCGGATAATTAATGGTGATGTTAACCAATCACAAACTTTCTCATGGGAGACACTAAGCATAGGTTTCTCTCTAATCTGTAAGAGAGATTAGTATAAAGTAGCATACATATAAGAATATCTCATGACTTAATGCAAGATAGATATAAAGGCTAGAGAAGATCCCATGTTCTGTTTCATTCCTCTTGTTATATTATACATGGATTACCATGTGGAAATAGAATGGCCTGTATCTTACTATATCATGCTCTTTCAGTGACAGTTTAGCAAGCCCATATCTTCACAGATGAAGAAAACATTGTAACGTGGCAAATGGCCAACAAATCCCCTAATCCATTTTTAAAGAATTTGGCAATCGTTCTTGATACACTGTATCTCTTGCTTTTCTCATTTAAAATCATAGTCGTGGGGCCAGCCGGTGGCGTAGCAAAGTCCACATGCTCTGCTTCAGCGGCCCGGAATTCGCAGGTTCGGATCCCCGCTGTGGACAGACACACTGCTTGTCAGCCATGCTGTGGCGGCGTCCCATATAAAGTAGAGGAAGATGGGCACGGATGTTAGCCCAGGGCCACTCTTCCTCAGCAGAAAGAGGAGGATTGGCAAAGGATGTTAGCCCAGGGCTAGTTTTCCTCACACACACAAAAAATTAAAATTAGAAAAAAATTGTAGTTATATTTCCAGGTCAACATATAAATATTCAACTCATATATTTGCATAATATTCACTACTGAGGATACTGCAATGAACAAAATAGAAAAGATCTGTGAATAGAATTTTATTCTTATTCTATGTGTAGCATTACCAGAGTCTCTCCTGCTTTCCCTAGGTGAAGTTGATTGCCATTTCCTTTTTGCCGTCATCTTTTCTCTGAATTTACTTCTATTCTGGCACATTTGTCTTAACACATTACCTGTTTCCATCCTTTGATGATCGTTTCATTCATTACGTCTCTGAAGCTTCCTCCTTTCTTCTTCTTCCTTTGAACTTTGAACATTAATCTTTTCATTGTGCCATTATTTTTTCCAAGTCTTTTTCTACAGCTCATTGGTTTCATAGGGGCTTTCCTCAGGAGAGTGTAAATTTAATCACTCTTCTTTGTATCTCCAGTTTCTGGCCTAATGCAAGGGACATTGAAACCATAAATAAGGGTTAGATGAATGAATTCTCTCAAGTTTTCACCAGTCACCTCCATGGAGAGGACACTACAATATTTTAAGTAGTATTTAGAAATTTTATCTGGATGTCATTTCATCTGTAAATAACCAATATTTTGAAAACTGAATTCATCATCTTTTCTCACCCCAGACTTTCCCTCAGCTAGATCCCTTTCTTGACTCCTTACAATGTTTAACCACCATTGTTTTGAGTCAATCCTATTTGACTCTGTTTTCTCACTTTATATCTTGTCAGTCGTCAAGTTCTGGGGAGAGTTTTCCTAATATTTTCTACAACAATCCTTTCCTTTCTTTTCTCAAACTAACAGTCAAATTGAAGGTATGCATTTTCTCATGCCTAACCTATTGCTATAGACACTTAACATGGTGACTCATAGACACTCAAAGGATACTTACTAATAGGTGACCATATGTCCATGTGTGGACAGTAAATTATATGTTCACCATAATGTTTGAAAGGATGGGAAGTTGTCATGAAGGGGTGCATGAAGAGATCCATGGTCCACATGCTTCAGTTGTCACATCTGTCAAGAGCTGGAGAACTAAAACAAGTTGAATTCACTGGTGATGTTTTTGCCAGCAGGCTGGCCTTACAGGAAATTATAAAAGTTTCTCAACAGGGGCATCGTTAGTACAGCTGGATATGGTAGTAGTCCTTCAGACCTCATTTATTTACCCATTTATTCTTTTTAAGAGCACCCCTCATCCTCTCCATGCCTACTGAGCCATCCCTCTTCTAACATACCTCCCCTTAGTTCTTACTATCCTGGAACGTTGTTCAAAGCTCAAGACTCCCTGCTCTTCCACTGAATCCCATCCTCTTAGGGTAGTGATCTTATAAGGCAATAGCTAATCAGATTCACTCATCCATTAATTCTATAAATATTTAATGAGCACCTACTATTTCCAGGATTGTTTTAGGCACTGAAAATAAAAACTAGCCCTTGCAAAGAAACAGCTGTCTTCTTTGCTAAGTACTGCCCCTGACCACATTGATATGTCAGGTTCTTAGAAAGGCAGGATGTAATGGTTATGAGTGTGATCAGAAGACATTGTCTGAGCTCAGATCTAAGCTACATCTCTCTCAGTCTGTGAGGTAGTACAATGACTTAAACTCTCTGTGTTCAGTCACATCCTCCATGATAATAATAATATTTTCCTCAGATTGTGTAGTAAGCATTATATGAGAAAATTCCTCAAACTCTTAAAATAATCCTGGTACGTATTAAGCATTCAAGAAATATTGGCTGTTAAGAGGAGGCCCTAAGTGCTTTGGGCATTTCAGGTCTGGAGACTCATGAAGGTGGAGACAAGGAAGTCACACCAATGTGTGCTGTGCCTGTTACAACTTCTTCTCTACCTGTGTGTTATGTGAGGTTCGTTGATATTGATTATCTGATTGGTAGTTCGATGGCTTTGGGAAGTGAGTGGGTTTTAGTCATTAATCGATACAGAAGTTAAGCACAGCTGACCTTTGAAGTAAGACACCAGGTTCAAATCTCTGCCACTTATGTGCCATATGATCTTGTAAGAAATGGGATTAATGATACTATGATCATTCGTCATTCAACCAATGTTTACTGGGCACTTACTGTACGTCAGACACTATATTCTGGGCCCTGGAATACAGCAGTGAACCAGAGAGACATGATCTTGGCACTAGCGGTACCTACAGTTTGGTGAGGAGAGGAGGAAACATGTAAACAATTAGATAAAAGGGATCATTTTCGCCACCTCCTAGGGTGATTGTGAAGATTTGTAAGTTCTCCAGAAGTGAAAGTTGCCAAGATGAGAGGAGCTCATATTCTAATGTGGGAACTAACCACACAAATAGATATTTGTCATACTATATAGAAAAGCAATGATAACAGTAAGCAGTATTACTATGGGGACTGGGAGACAGTGAGATCCTGAGAGTGGTAGACTCTGGGCCATAGGCAGGAGTAGTGGAATGGTGATTGGCTCAGGGAGGAACAGCAGTAAGCTTCTTGAGACCAGCTTTGCCATCTATGGTCATCCTTTCTGTCATTTAGGCCAAAGGCTGCTCCTTGAATTATTTTCCCAGTCAGTTTGTTTCATCGCATTAGACCTCTCCTAAAATATTTCATTTTCCTAGGTCTCTCTTTCCGAAATGCCCAATGCAATATTTTTCCTAATGCTCTTTTTGACCTTTCAGAAATGGTTATTAGATTTGAGAGACCAACCCAAAATAGCTGGGAACTGCTCATCTGCAAAATTTCCTTTTAGTTCTTGTAGTCTCATCAGGATAAATCTTTTTTTAGATATGCTGTCTTCCACATCTTTCTCTGTACCTCTTCTATTTCCTGATATCAAATTCACCTTCGGGGAATTCTACCTGGTGGGAAATTACAGCAATTCCCAACCTAAACACTTTTGGCAAAAGTCCAGTTTCCTGGTGATTGACGGATCACTCTGGTCTCCAAGCTGGACGATGCAGAACCACCTCAAAGAGCTCTTCCAGGAACCCTGGTGGATGTAAACAAGATGAGATCATTGAAAGGAGTGAGCTGCAAACACCAAAACACATATCTGGACTTTTAAAAATGCACCATGGAGTTTTATTCAAAGCCTCTAGGCCCCTGTAAAAATCTAAAATGATTTACAGGAAAATCTTTTTTAAAAGCCAAGGAAATCTATACGGACAAACACTTGTGACTTTAAGGAGCATCTTTCTTGTTTAGGGTGGATTGCAACATAAGCGTCTATTTCGTAGAGAATTATAACAATTTGTAATTTGACAATTATCAAACAGTAAAAAAAGTAGGTATTCTTCTGGATATAGATGCCAGAAAAACTCTCATTTTGGTCTTCTCACGTTGATTTCAAGGCCTACATGAATCTGTGGGATGATTTTTTGCTTTTTAACTCCACCCGCACCACAAGATGTTAAATTGAGCACTGCAGCCAAAGAGGGAGATAAAATTTAGACTGCAATATCTCTAGCTTGCTGAAAAGTTAGTAGTCCATGTGACTGCTTGCATTTTCCACGTGACTGCAGGTATGAATATTGTCCAGAGTGCTCCTTGAAACTGAAATTATTGTGGACATCTGGGCTGGAAAAATGATGTCAGCTAACTCTCAGTTGGTTGAGTTTTGCCATCATGTGCTCATGACGTTGATGAGAGAAACAGGTAGATTGAAAGGGCTTCTCTCTGTTGTCTTCTCTTCTCTCTGCCCTCACTTGCCCTGGGAAACTCACCTACACTCCTGTCTGATGACTCCCAAATCTATGCCATCTGTATCATCTGACAGATCTGTCCCTTGAGCTCCAGGCCACAACTGTAACTGCTGCCATAGATCCCTGAAACTCGTCAGGTCCAAAACTTCAATTCGTCATTTTCCTTACTAAATCATCCCCACCTCCCTCACGTCTCGGATTAATGCTCCACTATTCAGACAGTTGCACAAAACTGAAATCTCTCATTGCTTCCCAGGAATTCTTGAATATATGACAATATCCATATTCCAACACTCATATCAATGGACTGTTGCAGAGGAGTAAGATTGTAGTGGAGAAGATCTAAATATCAATTTTAAAAAGTCCTTTGATTTGAGCAATATTGTCACAATTCTCTGCAGGGTTTTGATAAATTGCTAAAGATTGTGAATAACCCAGTATAACCTATCACAAGTGAAAAGTTTACTTCAAGCATGTTGTCCATTTTGGGGGATTGAGGGATGCATTTTTTTTTTTTTTTACTATTAACTAAATTCCAGATTTATTTGAATTTCACCACTTTTGCCCCCCTTTAATGTCCTCTTTCTGTTCCAGGATCCAATCCAGGTTACCACATTACACTTGGATGTCATGTCTCCATACTCTCTTCTGTTCTGTGACGGTTTCTCAACCTTTCCTTATCTTTCACAACCTTGACAGTTTTGAGAAACACTGGTCAGGGATCTGTATGATGTCGCTCAATTTGGGTTTGTCTGATATTTTTGTCATGATTATATCAGAGATTTTGGCTTTTGGAAAGAATGCCACAGACATGAAGTGCCTTTCTCATGTAGCACAAGGGGATACCTGGTATCCGTATAACATTACTGTTCATGTTCACCTTCATCAATTGGGTGAGGTGGTGTCTGCTAGGATTCTACACTGGAAGGTTACTATTTTCCCTTCCTATACTCTTTCATGAAAGCATTTTTATGTTAAAAAGAGTCAGGTTTTGGGACCAGCCTGGTGGCGTAGCAGTTAAATTCACACACTCTGCTTCAGTGGCCCGGGGTTCAAAGGTTTGTATCCCAGGCACGGACCGATGCACTGCTTGTCAAGCCATGCTGTGGCTGCGTCCCATATAAAGTAGAGGAAGATGGGCACGGATGTTAGCTCAGGGCCAGTCTTCCTCAGCAAAAAGAGGAGGATTGGCAATGGATGTTAGCTCAGGGCTAGTCTTCCTCACAAAAAAAAAAAAAGACTCAGGTTTTCTAACAAACTTTTATTTACTTACTTTTCTCTTTTATAATTCCCTAACACATAATACCTTCTTCCAGGAAAAAGGGAAAAGCAAACTTATTTTAATTTCTTCCTGGAATATAACATAATCCAAAGTCATCTTTTCAACAAATATTTTTAAAATATTAAAATATAACTCAACCCAGTGCTGACTATTTCGTATAGAACATTTACATCAATATCGTGACTCATAGTTGTAATGCATTTGAGCTACTCTTGTCATTGATTGACTAGGTTTCCTTGAACTTATAAAAGCTCACTTATATGGATGGTTTTTATTACATTGATCAATCAAAGAAAGCACTCAGAAGTAGCCCCTTTTTTATACAGAAACGCATGTGTAAGGTATTTATGTGAAGTTTTTGAAAAGTTCTAGCAAAAAGAAATATATCTGAAATATATATGATGAATTCTGACTTACTTCAGAGGAAAATATTAATATAAAAGCACAATTTCATTTAAAATTATGTATAATCCCCCAAACTTCCTCCTGTCAGTGAAAACTATATATGCAATGAAACAATGTGTGCAACATATTTTTTAAAGTTAAAGTGTTTATATCTATTCCCTTCTCCCTAATGGTCATCTAGCTCAAGGTTTGTCAACCATGTTCACCTGAGCTGTATCTGTGTACTTCCTGAAGCTCTAAAGCTGAGTAGAATGTTTGCAGACAAGGCTCACAACTGACAGACACAAGGTCAAATAATTGCAATGTTAAATTTATACCCATAATATTAGACTTGTTACTGAACTTGCATTTTCATAAGCTCCTCAGGAAAATATACAGCCATGTCTTCTTGTATCTGTAGAATATTTGTGTAATTGCTACAACAGCAAAGGATTAATTTTTAAAACCTAGAGTACATGTTAAGAATGTAAAAGAGACACTGGCTTACAACTAGGTGGTGTTTACTGCTGGAATTCAGGCATGTCTGGTGACAGACTTTCAAGAGCCTGCTTAGTTCAAAGTTCTGTTAGATATTGGGGTTCTAGGCAGCACTTTGATGTTTATGAAACAGATTGGTGCATTAAAAGGGGAAAGGACATCCTTCAAGCTTTTGTGGGTAATAAAGTATAGCTTCTGTCAGATCCACAGTTCAAGAACAGGGTGTCCATTAGCACTAAGAAGGTTCTAAGGCATTAGCTGTGGTTATGGAGGCATTGATAATGCCCAGTTGTGGGAGCATCAGCTAGTGGCTGAGATGGCACCAACGATGTCCTGTATGTACTGCTTTGGATTAAGTGCTAGACTGTGGCTAGAAGTGGTCTCAGCAGTACAGTTGGTAGAGGCTGGAGAAGGTGGATGGACCTCAGTTCATCTGATTCTAAAACCAGTTTTTCCTAATCACCATGCTATATTGCTGGTGGGCTTGCTCAAAAGGGATCATGCAAACAACTTAGCTCATTGTCAAGAATCTGAGAAGTGATTACATTTTCCCAAACACACATGCCAATACTGGCAACAAAACTGGGAATAAATGACTAAAGTACAGACATGAAGAATTTAATAGTCACCCACTAGTATCTCTAACCATAATCTCTAGTTCTTAAGTAGTTAAATGGCAACAAAAGTTAAATGGGAAATAATGCACTTCAAAATATTCATTTATTTTATTGAATTTTTTCCCCTCTTGATAAGGCAATTAGGCTTCCAAAATGTTAAGAGCAGTACATAAAGTGGCCACATGGTGTCAGGAGCTACATACTGTTCTGATAAAGGAATCAGATTTTCAGTCTGGAAAAGAAACAGAAAGAATATATCTATTATTTTTGGTGAGGAAGGTTGGCCCTGAGCTAACATCTGTTGCCAATCTTCCTCTTTTTGCTTGAGGAAGATTGTCCCTGAGCTAACATCCGTGCCAATCTTCCTCTGTTTTGTATGTGGGATGCCTCCACAGCGTGGCTTGATGAGTAGTGTGTAGGTCTGCATCCAGGATCTGAAATCATGAACCCCGGGCCACTGAAGTGGAGCACACAAACTTAACCACTACACCACCAGGTCACTCCCTTAAAAACATCTTCTATGGGACTTTACAACAACGTTGAGGGAAAGTGTCATAAGACAAAGATGAAAATTTAGAGGCCTTCTCTCTCTGCTTATGACTAATAGAAAGAAGATCAGAACTACCAAAGGAGTATAGCAGTAGAATTAATAGGATTGGCCACTGTCACTAATTTAATGAGGAATGGGGAGACAGAAGAAAAGTTTGGAATGAGTCACAGGTTTCTGGTTGGTTGGACAAATGTATCATGAACAAGAAGAGAAAGGGAAATATTGAATACTTGAGGGAAATATTGAATTCTAGTTTTGAAATGTTGATTTTGAGATGCTTTTTGGTGGATGTCCACCATGCAGTTGAATATATGCATTTGGAACCTAAAAGAGAATCACATTAGAGATATGATTGGTAGTTGAAGCCACAGAAATGGGAATCATCATGGAGGTAGAATGCATAGATAATGAATAGCAAAGGGCCAATAATGGAGCTTTGGGGAACACATACACTTAAGGGGAAGATAAAAGAAAAAGAGCACACAAAGTAAACTAATAAGAAAACGTAGAAAGAAAACTAGGAGAAATGGTGTCACGGGGGAAAGAGGTGAGAGTTTCACATAGGAAGTGCTCAAGAGTGCCAAATGCTGGTGAGGTCAAGTAAGATGTAATGTAAAAAAGGTCACTGAGTTTGACAAGTGGGATGCCACTGGGGATGTGTTCCAAAGTATATTTATTGAAGCAGTGGGAGCCAAAGCCAGATTGCTGTGAATTGGCAAGTCACAGATGTAAGGAAGCAGAAATAGTGAATGCAGATCAATCTGTCGTGGAGGTTGGCTGTGGATTAGAGACGGCATGGCAGTATTTAAAGGCATTTTAGGATTGAAGGAGAGCTCCTTGCTCCTTTTTAAAGGGAACGTGGGATTGAGACCTTTTTTTTTTTTTTGGCTGGGAAAGAGTCACTCTGAGTTAACATCTGTTGCCAATCTTCTCTCTCTCTCTTTTTTTCTCCCCAAAGCCCCAGTACATAATTGCATATTCTAGTAGTAAGTCCTTCTAGCTCCTCCATGTGAGCCACCACCACAGCGTGGCTACTGACAGATGAGTGGTGTGGTTCGGCGCCCGGGAACTGAACCTGGGCCGCTAAAGTGGAGCGTGCCAAACTTTAACCACTAGGCCATCGGGCGGGCTTGAGGCCTGTTTTTAAAGTCATAGAAATTTGATCACGTTTATGAGTTGGTGAAGTTGAGGGTGAAACTGCAGAGGAGAGAATAGACAATTGAGAATGGTCAGAGTCCTGAAAGTAAAATAAGGGGTGAGCAATAAAGGGACAGACGGAGGTTTTAGTCTTAAAGTAGAAGTAGCATGTTTTGTATACTGTTTCCCGTACTGTGACTGAAAAGAAGCAGATGAAAGTCAGTGAATTGTATAGGTGAAGTGAGGAAGGAAGAGACAAATAACTCAGAGAAACAACTCAGGTTGCCCTTTCAGATTAACCATAAATGAACACATCTTCTAGGGTAGAAATACTGAATCATGTTAGCAAGTCCTGACTGTCTAAAGAAAGAATATGTCAACCAGAGGACTCAAGTCAGACAGCATAGCAAGTACAAAAAAGGGTGAGAGATGCAGAAACTGGCCGTGCCCATTCATAAATCAAGGGAGCGGGTGCTCAGTCAGATGTACCTGGAAGGTATATCAGTATTGAAATGTAACATAGAAGATCCTAGTGCCTTTAAGCATTCAGGAACTTCTCTTGTTCTTATTTTATTCTAAGAACCTTTTATGAACACTGCTTGCCTGGCGTGGATGTTTATCCCACCTTCAATCAAACTTCTCACTGCAAATAAGTCAATTGGCATTCCGATTTTGATAATTTAGTCTCTTATGAATTAGTGTGAGTAAATTCCCTAAGCTAAATTAACAACAGCAGTATAACCAGATCTAAATTTTCGACTTGAATATCTGACAGCTAGATGCTGGATTCTGGTGAATACAGTCATCGTGTGAGGCTTCCCAGCAACAGTTGGTCCAGCTTTCCTGGAGACATCTCAGTTTAGATGTGTATTTTTCTTTATTCCAATTCTGTTTGGAAAAGGACTTTTCGGTCTCCTGTATACGTATCTCTGGCTCCTGTGTCTTGCTTTAGCGGAGGGAGGTAGTGTAGATCATCGACTCTACATGAGCTCTGAAAAGACCAACTGAATTAGAATCCAGGCTCTTCTACCTAAACAGTGTAACCTCAGGCAAGTACCTTCTTGTTACCTCCATTTCCTCATCTTAAAAAATGGATATAATGCAAATATCTACCTGAAAACATTTTATTTTGTTTTATTTTTGAAGATTGAATTAATATATGTAAAGCTCATCATACAAGTTTTGGCACATGGTAAGTACTTAAATAATATTAACTATTAGTGTTAGCTCCAAACTTACCATTCCCACAGACATCTTAAACTGTGTCCCAAACTATACTTATTATCTTCTCTCCATTTTTTTCTTTACTTAGCAAATATTTATTGAGTATCCTTCTTATGCTTAACCTTACAGTGCTGGATATAAGGAAACAATGATGAATAACAAAGAAAAAGACCCCTCCCCAAAGAACTTACTATCTGGTAGGGAAAGAGGGTAATGAGGAAATAATAAATCACAACACAATAAAATATGGAGCCTGTCCTTTAATGACATAATTAGCAACTCAGTCATCCAAATAAGAAAACCACATTTTGTGACCTCTGTCCTCTCCCTTATCCCCTATGCCCAAATCACCAAATTGTTTTAATTGTGAATGTGGAAGAATGTGACTTAGCATTTTGTTTAGAATTGAATCTCTTAGAGGTATTCTTTATTTACCTGCAATGTCTTCAGACACCCAAGGTCTTTTCATCTTTCTGGGCTATGATCTTGTGTGTGTAGACATTTTCCCTTATATTTATTGCCTTATGGTCACAAGATGGGTGTTGTACGTTCAGGCCATATGTCCACAGTCCAGGCAAAAATAAGCGGAAGAGGAAAAGGATGGGCTTTTCTAAGTGGACTTTGTCCTTGTGAACAGAAAGAGAAGCCCTCCATAGGGGCGCTATCTATACCTCATTGGCCAGAATACCATTATATGGCTGCCCATAGTTGTGTCAACCTACAAAAACAGAAACCAGCTTAAGAGACAAAGTGTTTATTTGGGATCAAAGAATTGCCATTTGGGGAGCACTGATTAAGGTAGAAATCCAAATACTATCCTGATTACAGGAGAGGGGCTTAGGTTTTTTAGGGGAAAGGGGCAGGATGAGGTGAGTTGTATTAAAGAAGAGTTCATTGGTGCTAGATAAGGTAAGGCTAGGTTTGTACCTCATAGATTGGCCTGAGGTTTGATCATCAGGCAAAAGTCTCTTGGACTTCATTGATTGGTTAGTGATCCAGTCATCAGCAAAGTCCAGTTCCATCAGTTCTTATAGACAAGATATTCTTGTCCTTACTGATTTCTTGGAATGTTGGCTACTTAGTCCAGTTTGGAAGATAAAGAAAACAAGACGTGCAAGGTAATCCCTCTGAAATAGCTGCTCCAGCTCTATTTTAATATGGTCCACTCATGTCATCTTTCACAGCTGCAAAGGAGGCTGATATATTAACCATGTAATTAACAGTCATGTTGCTGCCTTAAGCAAAGTTTCTATTAGGAAAAGTGTGGAAAAAAATGTCATGAGGTTACTAGCAGTACTTGCCAGAAAAAAATTAAAAATTAAAAAATAAAAGAATATTTGTGGGTTAATCCTAAAGGAACTTTTCTCAGTCTGGTCTTTAATTACAGTACTTCTGTGTTCACTATAATATAAATACTCTATAATTTTTCTTTGTCTATCATTACTGTTGCCTAGCTCAACATTTTTGCTCCTTAGTAAATACAGTTGCAACTCACATTTTATAACAAAAGTGAATTTAAGAAATAAAAGCCTAATATTTTTAAAACTTCTACTTTCACATTGTACTACCTTTTCTGGTACCACTTTGCTTAAATGCACCTGAGTGCATTGTGAACCTTTCTATATTGGTGTTACAGGTTAAGTAGTTTCTAAAAACTATTAGAAGATCATTATTTTAAGTATTGTTTTGATACCTTGAACAATTAAAATTTGGGGTTTGATTAGCTGGATAGTATTTTCAGCATTCTTTTGTCTATGAGAGCACTTTGTCTAGCCTTTATTGGCAAGAAAAAAAAGTTAAAATCATGTAAATTTGTAAAAATGACATGAAATCTCTTAAGATTGTGCCCAATGCACAGTAAGCCAGTCACTGAGACACTGGTGCTTGGAGGTAGAGAAAGGTTTATTCAAATTGACCAAAATGAGAAGGTGAGAGAACAGGTTCTCTCAGATTCACCTTAACAAAAGAAGAAAGCAGGGTTTTTTTTTATAGAGCTAAGGGTCTTGGGAGGTGGAGTTTCAGAGAAACAAAGGGGAAGCCCATGTTCCTTTCACTCCAGATAAGCCCTTGGGCAACCAGACTTCTGGGCATCAGTGGCAGCTGGGGGCTGGTCATCTGGAGGTTGTAACTTCCTTACAGACATTCTTTTTCTTCTGCAAAACAAACTCATAAATCCTTGTGACCACTGAGTCACCCCTTATGTTAAACAAGAAAAGAGCAGATTAACAAGATTAACTTCTTTTCATCTGTGTCTATGTTGGGAACAAGGTTGAAGGGTAATCATGTTCTTATTGAATATTTACAGTAACCCTCAGGTACCTGGCTTCAAAACCATCATTCTAACAATCATCATTTCCATTGGACTTTAATCTAAGATGTTGGCTGTATTTTTAAACCAAATTGTAGAGGGTGTCAGAATTTTTTTTTAAAACAAGAAAGTTTGGTTAATACCTCTCAATGGATTTAGAGTGGTTTCTATCCAGAGTTTTCCAATTGCCACACATGCCATCCCCTTAAAAGATAATGGCTTAAGGGTCTGCCTCTTTGAAAATGAATTTAAGCACAGATCCAGCATCTAGAGACATTTAAATGTTTAGCACAATGGGTGAGCCATTAGGATAATAACAGTAATAAGAAAAAAGACCTTTATATAGAAAATGCTCAACCTTACTCATTTGTTTTAGTCAAATCCACTTGTTATGAATTACTAAAGCTTTTTATCTTAGAAGTTAAAGCCAATTATCCCAAATTATCCAGGAGGAATAATGATGCAAAGGAGGGACAACCAAGGTTATTGCTGGCTAACAGCACAGCTTCAGTGACTGTGAATTGGGAAGTTTCTTTTTGAATCAAAGAGCAGTTACTCTTCTCTTAAGTTTTTTGTTTGGTTTGTTTTGGCAAAGGAGAGGTTACCACTGCAATCAGTTTGACTTCTAAAGTTACAATCTCCTAACAGAGTAAGACTGATCAGCACTCTGGAAGGCTAATTGTGGGGCTGTCAAAAACACTCACAAACTAGAATGCCCATAGCAGCATTATTCATAATAGCCCAAATGGGAACTAACCCTAATGCCCACCAATGACAAAAAGGATAAACAAATTGTAGATTATTTGTAAAATGCATACTATACAGCAATGAAAATAAACTACAGCTACATGCAAAAATGTGGGTGACTCTCACAAACATTATGCTGAAGCAAGGAAGGCAGACATAAAGAAATACTTGTTATTATGACTCCAAATATATAAAATTAAGAAAGGGATATTACAAATTATAATAGTGGGGATGTGGGCATAGGGGATCAGAATTAGCCACCCCAAAATTGTCTCTTTGGCTTGATTATTTTTAAGGACAAAAGACTCTGAAAGAAACTATGACCCTCCCTCTAACTGCCTAAAAGAATTTAAGACAGAAGGCCTGTCCCAGGATAGAACGTCACCATAGGTAACTCTGGGTATGGTTGACTGAGAGGATCCTTGCTAAGCCCATTTTTATCAAAGTCCTCTCTCTCGGGCACATTGTTTATAGACATTTGTCTACCAAACATTTGCTTTTCCATCTCCATGTAAATTGCCTTCCTCTCCTTTGAAGTCCCAAACAACTACCCCCAACATGATTCTTTGTCTTCAGCTGAAGATGGTATTTAAGGTGTTGGTTTCAGCCATTTTGGTGAGTTACTCAGATTTCCTGGATTTCCCCCATATACACATGTTATTACAATTTGTCTTATTTTCTCTTGTTATTCTGTCTCATGTAAATGTAATTCTTAGACCAGCCAGAAGGACCTAGAGGGTAGAGGACTAGTTCTTCCTCCCCTACACCGGCAATGTTTTGTTTTGGTTTGTTTTTCATTATCTTAATCTGGATGCTGATTATATAGGTGTTTCCACTTTGTGAAAATTCATAGAGTTGCACACATGATTTATACGCTTTTCTATATATGTGTGTTATACTTCAAAATTCTTTAATGGCAAAACTATCATCTATAGCATTAGGAATGAGGGTGGTGGTAATCTTTATGTAGGAGAGAGAGGATTGGGATTGGGATGGGACACCAGTGGGTTTGAGGGGAAGCTGATGATAATCTACTTCTTGACCTAGGAGGTGATTAAATAGGTGTGTTCACTTTGTGAATACTTTGTGTGCATTCATAATTTGCACACTTTTCTATGTGTAAGTTATACTAAAGCTAAAAAACTAAAAACAAAATAAAACAGTCAAACTGCTTGATGTTATATTGTCACACTGTCCAGATAAATGCCTCCTTATAAGATATATGAATTCAGGCCTAGATCTTGACATTGTAGTGGTAGTGGGGAGCAGCTATCATCCCTTCTGTTGTCCCTTCCTGTGAAATCAAAGGGATATCTTTCTCCAGTGAACTGTGCTGAGGACTCAGTATTCAGGTTGTAAATCATGGCACAGCTCATTTGGTTAGGCCATTAGGAACCTCTCATATATGTGCATGGAATGCTTTTCCTTATTTCCTTAATGTTTGTCATAATTTACCAAATTAATTGCTAATATATCTTTGCTTTATAAGTTGGAAATACTGGATTTTAGTAGAAAGTCTCATAGATATTTTTGGAACTAGAGCACCATGTTTCTTTGGATTTTTTTCTCCTACTTAGGAAAATTATGACAAAATATCTGGGCATTTGAGTCTAGTTTGTTTTTTTGTTTTTCAGAAATATTAAGCTGTTTAATATTTTTAAAAATCCCATTGTAATGTCCTACTTCCCTCTGCTAATTCTCAGTGATATGGGCAGTCAAATTTTATAAAATTTGTAAAGTTTCATAGACTTTGTTTCAAAGAGCATGCCTACCTGTGTCATTTGGACAAGGATATTTTAAATTTGGGGAGAACTTCTTTAAAATCCTTGTTAATAATGGCTTACTATGTCAGCATTGATAGGCTTCTATCCATCAGAAAAATAAACACCCAAATAAATATATTCTGTTTTCATTTGAGTAAACTCAAGCTAAAGATAATACTGGCTAATTGAAGAAAATAAGAAATTCTGCTATTTCATTTGTTGAATATCATGATAGATTCATGTCTTCCACAGATGTACCTTGCTTTAAGTGACCATAATATTTCTTCTTTTTCTGGTAACCAAATTGTCACAACTAGCCTAGTAAGAATCCATTTAATCTGATAATACTGTCTATGTAACAGAGTCCTAGAAATTTAGACAACATCCTTGTTTTCTTAACAACCAGATATTCAAGAACTATCTCAAATTTTTTATGTTTAAAAATACAGAATTGTCTACTCTGTAGAGTCCTGGTTCCTTTTAGTGGAAAATAATATTAGCGATGAAAGTCTGGGTATCAGGAATTCAGAGCAGACTAATAAGTACTGTTCTTATTATAGTAAAACAGTTTTTAGGCCACACTAAAAAAAGAGCTAGAAAAGTATGCGAAAATCATGTACCAAAGGCACTCTCATGCATTGCCAATTGGGTTGCTCATGGAGGAGAACTGGTACTATCTATCAAAATTACAAATATATGCAGTTTTGGACCAGTAATCCCACTTGGGGAATTATCATACAAATATATTTGCACAAGTATAAAATAATATAATTTGTAATAACAAAAAATTTGAAAACACCCAAGTGTCTTATTAGAAGAAGATTGGTATATTCATAGAACAGACTATTTTGCAGTTGTTGAAAAAAACAAAAGTGGTGACATCCTTGGCACAGCTGCAGGGGAGGCCACTGCAGGCAAAACGGCAGCTGGGGAGTTGGGAGAGGAGAAGCCAGAGACATGACACTGAGGTAGAACTTCCAAATTAATGTAGAGGAACGTTCTAGTCACAGGGCTGAGAAGTGATCAGCTCAAGAAAAAGCTGCAGACCCCCAACAAAGCTTACAAAGATCTCTAGATGTGGATTTGCCATAGTCAGACAGCAAATAATCCATCAAACTTGAATCAAGCAAGCCTAAAGATATTGTTCCAACTCTTGTTCCAAAAGCCCTTTGAGTAGCAGCAGCTTTTAATGAAGATGAAGCTAGTGAACCAGAGGAAATACCTCCGGAAGCAAAGATGAGGATGAAGAATATTGGAAGGGATCCACCAACGTCAGCAGGACCAAACTCCTTCAATAAAGGGAAACATGGATTTTCTGATAACCAGAAGCTATGGGAATGAAATATAAAATCTCATCCATACAATTAAATGATGTATTCTTCAATTGGAGTGTGAGGTGGGTATGAAGTTAAAAGGAACATTTTCCTTTTTTAAAGAATGTATGAAGACTATCTTTGGAAAGTCTAAGACTATCTGTGGAGCCAGGGCCAGGTTTTCTTGTTTATTTGTTTTTTAAGAATGAGTAATACACTAATTAACGAGAGGTTGAAATGAGAGGTAATTTGTTTTTTACACGGATTTCAAGATATTTGCCAGTTTTGTAGTTTTGTGAGATTAGTTTCCAAAGGTTACAAATAAAGAAACCAGAAATTGTATCTTTTTACCGAATTGCATATTTTTTAGACACAACGATTAGCACATTAAAAGAAAAGGAAATTATTGTCTATTTAAACTGCAAGCAATTTCTCTCTTAGTCCCTCATTGCCTAAACTGTCTGGCTCCTAGGAACAGCCTTACAGAGAGGAAATATTGTCTTGGGAGGAAAATATTACTGGACTATTGACAAAGAAAACTTAGAGAAAATTAAAATACAGCTCTTTTTCTTATGAGCATTTGTTTTGTTTCAAGTCATAAACTGAGCATTGCATTGTTATCATTGGATACAGATATTTAGCTCTTTAAAAATAATCATTTTTTGAAACTTTTTGTAAACTGATGAGTGTTTGAAATAGCCCTTCACCTTAATGGGTCTTTTCTACCTTTGTTGATCTTTAAAGAAAAATCATTTGTCATCAAAGTAAACCAGTACTTTGAATGTGCTTCTCTTAGTGTTTGTTACTCACTAGTTCCTGTGAGCATTTCAAAAAAAAAAGAATGAAGAAGTTCTCCTTGTGCTGATATAAAAAAATCTCCAAGATATATTGTTCAATGAAAACAAACAAACAAAGTGCAGAATAGAACACTTGTTATGCAAAATCTTGTGTAAGAAAAGGGCGAAAACATAACCATATTTGCTTATATTTGCAAAGGGAATCTCTGGAAAGATTGACAAGAAACTAAAAACAAGTGTTTATTTCTTGGGGTCACAGTTTGGAACAGGGTGATTAGAAGGAGTATTATCAAGACTTTTCACTATATGCCATTTTCTTTAATTTTTTAAAAATGTGTTTTGAACCAGGTGTATTACCTATTCAAAAATTAAAAATATTATGGATAAAATATGTACACACACTAAAAATAAATAACTAAATAAAATGTAAAAAATAAGAGATATGCACATGTATTGATCTTGTTAACATTTCTCCAACATAACCACATAATTTTTTTAACCACTCAAAGTATAATTGTACTCTCTTTTCTTTCATAATATAATAAGGCATATAATTTTCCATATAAATGAAACTGGATGGAAACTAATGTTATTACTTATTTATTTTCTATACTAGTACAAAAAATCCAATATAACAATACTTAAACTATAGAATGAATAATATTAATATTATAGTTTCTTTTGGTAACCATCTTTTGAATACACTCCACGAACATTTCACTATCAAATTACTTTATTCTTGAATCAACAGTAGTAATTCCTCATTCTGTTGTGGGTATGTCAAATTTCCCATTAAATATTGTGTTCCAATATTTTAGGTTCATTTTTAATTTAAAACTGCTACTGTTCCTATAACTGAAAGTTTTTACTTGATAGAAGCTTTAACCTACTAGCCCTTACATACAGAGTTGTGGTAGCTAGTTCTACCTCTCCAAATATTCATATCCCAAGTCATATATTAAAGTATCTTTTAGCCACTGTGGCAAACAGTTCCAGTGATCACCAATGTTTTTTTCTTTTCTTCCTGTTTGTGGAGAAAAAGCCAAACAACCTTTTTTAACCTTTCTTGCTGTTCAGTATAACCATTTTACTGAATTTTGGCCAATAAAATGAGAAGTCAGTGATGTTGCTACTTCTGGATCTGGCTCATAAAAACTTCCCACCTACAATGTTCATTCTTTTCTTCCTACCTATGGACCAAGTGAAGAGGATTTCTTGAACTTAGAAGGGGATGAACAAAATTGAAAAAGACTGGATCTCTAAGTATTCATTATTTATGGTGTTAAGTTATTGACAATTTGTAATTGTTATAGCAATTAGTCTATCTGGCTAATAGAGATAAACCTCTGCTACATCTGAAATTATTTCAAAGGATTGTTAAATATATAAGACTTATGTTTACAAATTAATATAATTTTGTCTTCAATTAGACACAAAAATAGAAATTCAGGAAATTTTATTGTAATCTATATTTTAAATCAGCATTCAAAGTGAATTTTAAAATTTGAGGTATGATTAAAGTTAGCAAAATGTTATAGGTCAAAAAAACATGACAGTATGTTTGATTAAAGCACAATTTTGCATGTACAATTAGAATTTAACTTCAGTAAAAATCTTGTCCTGTAAGCATAGGTTTTATCTTTTCTGAGTTATTAGCGTTTTTCTCTACATCATATTTATTTTCTCACTAACTTTACTCTATGATATTATACATTGACATAAACAAAATATTTAAATACATCTGACCATTTCCAAATCTTAATTTTAACATTATTTAATCTTACTCTATGTGTTAATTATCTATTACTTAAGTTTTGGCTTTATGATAAGTATATAGACAAGGATACAAAATGGAGCTCATATGGAGATTGTATAGTAAATTTTTCTCTTTGCTTTTATTAACATTATCTACTGTTTAACAGGTTATTAGGTCTCTAAAAAGAAGAACTATCCTCTGAGGGACATAAGGGAAGGAGGTATATCAGTGAAAATTAGCATGTTATAATGTTTGTTAGAAAATTTTGCATTTAATAAATTAAAAATCATATAAAACAAACATTTTTAATGATTTTATGTAAAATTCTCTTTTAACTCTTCATTTTTATGTACTAACCCTGTATGTGTGTGTGTGCATGTGTGTGTATGTATGTGTGTGTGTATGTATTTACTACTTCCATTGAAGGCTTACCATTATAAATTTAAAATGTTATCAGATTGAAAAATATTTTTATTGAATGCTTTATTTCAAAGAGTGCTAAATATATATGATACAATAAAATAAAAATTACTTTCAGTTGGAAATTTCTGTACTTTATTATTGTAATTTGAAAATTTTAAATTACCTTTTAATCTTTTTGGTAAACATTAAATCTCTAAACATAATTAAACCTCTGTGTTAAAACATCAATTTCCACAAAAATAAAAATGTGGGAAACAGAGAATACTTTAATCCAAGCAAAGACTCAGATTTTTGCATTAAAAGTAAAATTAGATAAAACTTTGTGAGGCTGTAATTTCCTGAATTCCCACATTTGCTTTAATATAAAATTTTAAAATTTCAATTACTTGAATTTTTTTTGACTATCATTTAAATCTATTACCAGTACTTTAACAAATTGGTCTTTATAAAATCTAGACAACATTCTGACCACTAAGCTAATGGAACAGACTTTAATGATCACACATGACAAAGAATACTGTCCTTATAAAATTAGTTTAGAAAAGTCACTAAACAAACAACTACAACCCAAAGCTGGCACCAACAATAAACCCTGAGGAGGGGAAAGAATTTGTATTCCAGAAGTTGTACATATATTCAAAATGCCAGTTTTTCAACAAAAATTTATGAGGCATGCAAGAGACAAGAAAGTATGGTATATTCAAAGGGAAAAAAAAGTAATAGAAACTGTTCCTGAGGAAGCCCAGACACTGAAATTACTAGAAAAATACTTAAATCAAGTTTTTCAAATAGGCTCAAACTGCTAAGTGATTAGATGGACAAAGAAATGAAGCCAAAAGAATGATGCATGAACAAAATTACATTAACAGAAATGGAAAATTCACTTGAGGGGTTCAACAGCAGATTTAAGCAGGGAGAAGAAACAGCCAGAAAATTTGAAGGTGAGTCAATTGAAATTATTCAGTCTGAGGAATAGACAAAAAAGAATGAAGAAAAATGAACAAACCATCAAACATAGCAACATATGTGTAATGGAAATCCCAGAGGAGAGGAGAGGAGAGGGAGAAAGGGACAGAAAATATATTTAAAGAAATAATGGCTGAAAAGTCCCCAAACTTGATGAAATTCATGGATCCACATATCCAAGAAGCTCAACAAATTTCAAATAGGATAAACTCAAAGAGATCCATACTGAGATACATTATAAACAAATTGTCAAAAGCCAAAGACAATCTTGAAAACAGCAAGAGAGAATGACTTTTCATGTACAAGGGATCCTCAGTAAGATAAATAGCTGAATTTTCATCAGACCATGGAGGTTAAAAGGCAGTGGGATGATATATTTAAAGTGCTGAAAGAAAAATAAAACTGTCTACAAAGAATTATGTATCCAACAAACTATCCTTCATAAAAGAAAGAGAAATAAAAACATTCCCAGGTAAACAAAAGCTGAGAGAGTTCATCACTGGTAGACGTGCCCTACAAGAAATGATAAAGGGAGTGCTTCAGGTTGAAATGAAAGGACAATGGTCAGTAACTCAAAGCCACAAGAAGAAATAAAGAATACTGGTAAGATGGATAAATATGAAAGCCAATGTTATTTTATTTTTTTTGGTTTATAACTCCTCTTTCTGTTTCCTTAATGATTTAAAAAACAAATGCTTAAAAAAACCTATAAATCTATGTAAATGGGCACACAATGTATAAAGGGTTACTTTGTGACAATATCAACATAAAGGACTGGGTACAGAGCTACATAAGAGCAGAGTTTTTGAAGCTATTAAAGCTAAGTTGTTAATTTAAACTAGATTGTTATAAATTTAAGATGCTAATTGAAATCTCCATGGTAATCACTAAGAAAATAATTAAAATATATACAGAAAAGGAAATGAGGAGGGATTCAAAATGGTACAAAACAAAATATCAATTAAACACAAAAGAAGGCAGTAATGGAGGAATTGAAACAAAAAATGTGACATATAGAAAACAAATAGCAAAATTTGACAGAAGTAAGTCCTTTGTTATTAGTAATTACTTTAAATATAAACCGATTAAAGTCATCATTTAAAAGTCAGAGATTGGCAGAATGTATAAAAATGATGATCCAACTCTATGTTGTGTATGAGAGACTCACTTTAGAGTCAGACAAAAATAGGTCAAAAGTAAAGGATGGAAAAAGATATTCCACACAAATAATAGCCAAAAGAGAGCTGAGGTGGGTATACAGATATCAGAACAAATAGACTTTAAATAAAAAATTGCTACAAGAGACAATGAGGGACATTATATGTTGATAAAAGGGTCAATCCTCCAAGAATAAATAAAAATTATAAATATACATGCACCTAAAAACAGAGCTGCAAAATCTGACAAAATTAAAGGGAGAAATAGAAAGTTCTATAGTAAGAATTGGATGCTTCAACTCTTCACTTTCAAAAACGGATAGAACAGCTAGACCAAATATCAACCAGGAAGTCGAGGATTTGAACAACACAATAAACCAACTAGATCTAACAGACACACACAAAACAACCCACCCCATAATAGATGAATACTCATTCTCCTCAAGTGCACATGTAACATTCTCCAGGATGGACCATATGTTAAGCCACAAAACAAGTCTCAATGAGTTCAAAAATAATGAAATTATACAAAGTATTTTCTCAGACCACAATGGAATGAAGTGAGAAATCAATAAGACAAGGAAAACTGGAAAATTCACAAATAGGTAGAAATTAAACAACACACTCTTAGGCAACCAAAGGGTCAAAGGAGAAATCACAAGAGAAATTAGAAAATACTTAGAGATGAATGAAAATGAAAATACAACATACCAAAATTTATGGAATGCAACAAAAGCAGTGCTCAGGAGGAAATTTATAGTCATAAATGCATACATTGAAAAAGAAAGATTTCCAATCAAAACTAACTTTACACCTTAAGAAACTAGAAAAAGGAGTACAAACTAAATCCAAATCTAGCAGACAGAGAGCATAATAAAGATTAAATTGGAGATATACAAAATAGAAATACAAAAACAAAGAGCATTGGAGATTTGAGATTAGGTGAAAAGTATAATGTATGTGTAATTGAAGTCCCAAAAAGAGAGGAGATAGAGAATGGACCAGAAGCAACATAATGAGATAATTGCTAAGAATTTTCCAGACTACAACCTAGACTCCCTAGCCTGTCATTTAAGGCCTTTCATAGCCTAGACCCAAAAGCTTTGTAGTTTCATCTTCTGCCTCCTCCCTCAGTCACCAAGAATAATGGCTCTTCCTAATTTTTGCTTATGATGTTTCCTGCCTACAAATTAATGTTGATAAGGATTTAAACATTCACTTTTCTGCATGTTTAAATCCTTATCAACATTACTTTTCTTTCTTTGTACAGTTGAAATGTTTTCAGCATAGTTTTCCTAATTCTCTTGTTGCCCATCTCTGGAACTTCACAAGCTCTTTGTTTATATGCAAATATAGAACTTACTCTAGTCTGACTCATATAATTCTCTCAGCCACCTTCCTCCTCTGCCATTCTGTTCAAAGAAGGTTTTGTGATATATTTCTACCTTTCACTGGAAAAACAACACCAAGGGGAACTTATTGCTCAGGGCAACTTGTTAAGCCAAGAATCACAGAAGAAGTATGGGAGAGAGATAACTTAATCAGACTTTAGCACTCTTGTAGGCATATGCAAGACAAGTAAAGAAATAAGGAGACAAAATGGAGGGAGGAGTCTGATAACATCAGATTATAAACTATTGGGACAACTGGGTAGGTTTAGATTCTATCAAAGAGAACATTGGTAACCTTGGTGTTTCATTTCCTGCATTGTATAGAGAAAGACATTAGCCATAAACTCTGCTTGCATCTGCAGAGAGACAGATTCTGTTATTCTATCTAGCCCCAAAGTAGAAACCAAATTACATATTGAGCAGTATGACATTAATAAGAGAAGAAACTAGGCTTAGAAATGAGATATTGTTGTAAGACTTTTCTCAAGAAGTAGTCAAGCTAGGAGATAAAAGAGAATAACTGTTACTAGGATGATCTAAAGTTTCCTGAAAACTTTTATCACCAATAAAAAGATTTTATTAAGTGCCCGCTTGTAAGTCATGAAATGGTGACTCTTATGTAGGCATTTAGTAAACAAGATATGGATTTAATTTAGAACCACAGCATTCATTGAATTTTTATATTTGATTAACAATTACTTCAGAGATCTCAGTGGAATTCTAAGGATATACAATAAAATTTACTATTTGAATAGTAAACGTACTTTGTTGACTTAGCCATAGCAATTCAGTTCCTGAAATTAAATTGTACTAACCATGTGAAAACAAAAAAGTTTAAATGCAACAATATGAGATTTTTTTCTTACAACTTAGTTTGATTTTTTTTTTGGTGAGACAGTTTGCAAAATAAGAGGAATAGAATCCTAAGGATATGAAAGCTTTTGAAGATTCAATTACATGTAATTACTTGGAAACATGTGAGCAAGAAAAATATACATTCCTTTCCCTTATGTGATATTCTTTGAGTCAACTTCCCATACTTTGCTCCCCTTAAAGGACAGATGGGGATCTGATATTAAGTTTTGTATTTTGAGGAGGATACAAGTTCACCCTAACTCTTGATGTCTCACATTCAGTGGGGGTAGTGAAGAAGTGAATAAGGAGTAGGGAAAGAAACCAAAGTGGGAATGAGAAAGACCGTCTTACCACTCAACAAGTGATTTATTGTCTACTTTGGACCTTGATAGAATAAATAGAAACTGTCTGTCTGTAGATGCAGGCAGGATTTGTGTCTAACTTCCTTCTCCATAGGATGCAGGAAATTAAACTCTCAGGTGACTAATGTTCTCTTTTATAGAATCTAAACCTACATAGTTCTCCCTATAGTTTGTAATCTGGAGGTTATCAGACTCAAGCTTCTTCATGTCAAAGTAGATCTACATTAGAAGCCATGGGATGTGGACAAAAGTAGAAAATATTTCTGGAGATATATTTATGGGATGAAGCACACGGAAGGTAAAATACCCACTTAGGAGCAGATCTACTTCCAAGAAAAGTGTAGGAAACATCAGTGGTTTAGATAGATTCTTTGGCAAGATGTTTGACCTAATGTTTCCTCTCAGTGAGCTGTACTTAGGTGTTTAGATTCTTTAGCATAGGTTTTTAGAATTTACAAATATCTTGTGGCTGATCTCAGGAGAAGGAAACTGATCTCAGCCCAACTCTTTTTTAAATTGTCACAGCTTGGAAGTGAAGAAACAATGAATCAAAATCAAACAGATGGTTAATTAAGTACTGTTTCTATGGAGAATGAAGTGAAAAGGCTGCTTTTCAGAAAACAGACCACTTAATCAACCAGCCCCCTGAGTGCACTATTGCGCTGTATAGTTAATGCTAATATTTTATATGATCCGTCAAGATGTTCTGTATGATATTACTTCAAAATATCTCCAGAAACCAATCACTTCTCACCACCTTTACTGCTACTAAGACACTATCATCTCTTACCTGGATTGCTGTAATAGTCTCCCTTCTCCTATTCTCTGCTCCCACTCTTTTCTCCCTCAGAGTCTCCTCAACACAAGTGTGAGAAGAGTGATTCTAAATATAAGTTGGATGATGTCACTTCTCAAACCCTATAATGGCTCCCAGACTAAAAGCACAGACTAAAAGCCAAAGTGCTTACAATGACTAAGTTGGTTTGGGTTTTCTAAAAGCAGAGCCTGAGGTGAGGATTCTTCTAAAAGTGATATAGTGAAGGTGTAAGCCCAGGTGCATCCTGTAAGTGATGGCATGAAGCAGGATAGAGAAGGCGAAAGAGCCAAGAATGTAGTCTCAGGTAAAGTGTTCCTTGGCCTGATCCACAGTGAAAGGGCTCTGGTACACAGATGGATCACAGAGCTATTCCCTCCTGAAGCAAGGAGACCAGCTTATTTTTTTGCAGGGAAAGATTCACCCTGAGCTAACATCTGTTGCCAGTCTTCCTCTTTTATTTTCCCTTCCCAAAGCCCCAGTGCATGGTTGTATATCCTAGTTAGAAGTCCTAGTTCTTCTATGTGAGCTGCCACCACAGCATAGCAACTGACAGCCAGATTGTGTGGTTCCACAACCCGGAAAAGAAGCTGGGCCCCCAAAGGGGTGAGAGCACTGAACTTTAACCACTAGGCCATCAGGGCTGGCTCAAGACCAGCTTTTTAAACACTCATATATGTCAACATGTTGCACATTGGCTGGGTGCAAGTGGGCAACTACCAAGGTCATGTGGCTCCTGTCTGCTGAGCATTCATAACAGTTGGGGAGCAGTGCATATCCCCGATAAGGGGGATATAGGCAGCTCCCTTCTACTACAGTGACCTAAAGGGCCTTATGGGTTGTACCATCCAATACCTCTCTGACCTCATTATCTGTCACTGTCCATCTCTCCCACTCCACTCCAGCCACACTAGCTCCAGTGCTGGTTCTCAACTCACAGCTAGGGTTGTAGCAGCTTACTCCCTCACCTCCTTCAAGTCATTGCTCAAATGTCTCCTCAGTGAGTTCAATCCTGACCCTCTTTAAAAATCTGTGTCTCCACAACCATCTCCCTTATCCTACATTGTAATTTTTTTTCATAGTGCTTACTACCTTCTAACAAGTATAGGTCTTAATTGTTTTATATTTATGGTTTTATATTATTTTGTTATAGTTATTGTTTATAGTTTATGGTCTGCCTCCTTCCCAGTGCACATACACACTGCAGTGTGAACTCCACAAAAGCAGCAATCTTTTACTGCTTTGCCTCACTGGCATATTTCAAGGCCCCAGAGAAGTGTCACGGTGCCTGGCACCCTGAAGGCGTTCAATGCATATTTTTTATATAAATAAAATTCCAGAAAAGTTGATAGGATTTTATAGCACTACAATTTCTACTTTTCTCTATAGGAAAAGCACTTTCCAACCAAATATATGACTTTCTGTCTAAGCCAACTAGCTGCTTAGGAGACAATATATAAAATTAAATTCTTAACTCATAAAGGAATGTTCTAGAATTGTATATAATTGAATAAGGTGTATTATATCAAACTGACTCATATACTTTTCTGACATGACAACAATTTGATTATCTCCGGAAAGAAAGAACGATTTGAAATTATGAATAGTCTTTCAGCTTTCACTTATGATTCAGAGGCTAATTTTCTAAATGAGATAAATTCTGTCTTTTATTCTTGAGTTATTGAAAGTGTGATTGCATCTTTCAAATGTTTTTAATGAATATGTCTTGCAAGTCATGCTGAAAAGTTATGTTCTTAAATTCAGATTAAAACTGAAATTTCACTCAAACAAAAAGCCTTCCATTCCTTCATTCAATAAATATTTACTGAATATGATATAAATGGCAGGTGCTGTTCTAGGTCAGTGTGGATACAGTAGAACAAGACAGATTAAGATCCTTAAAGTCATGGGGCTTACATTCTAATGAAAGAGACAAATAATATCTCAATAGGCAAGCATGAAAGATATCAGACAGTGGTCCATGCTAGGGAGAGATGTAGTAGTTACTGGGTGGTTAGATTGGATGTTAAAGAAGGACTTTTTCCTGGAATGTTATTTAACCTTAAATCATAATAATTATAGTCGGCCAGGCTAAAAGCGTTCCACGAGAAGGAAGAGATAATATAAAGGATCTAAAAAAATGTTTCTAAAACAACAGCAACAACAATAACAAAATGATCAGTGTCTCTAGAAAATGGAGGAAAAGGAGACGATAGTATTATGTAAGAACAGAAGTGTAGATAGTGACTACCTATAATTTTAAGAATTTTGCTGTAAAGAGGAGTCAAGAAAAGAGTTAGCTGCTGGAGGAGAGTGGGTCAGCTTTACATGCCTACTGTATGATCTCATCTGGAAGTGAATATAACAATACTTACTTCAGTGGATTGTTGTGAAGCTTAATGTAACAGCACAGGCAAAGTGCCCACCATTGTGTCAGCTCAGAGCTGGCATTCAATACATGGGAGGTGCTTTTTGTTTTTCCCTCTTTACCCATTCTCACTGACTGAACTTCTAAAATGCGTCTGATTTGTTTTTTGTTTCTTTTTGTTTCTGATATTTCTCCCCAGCTTAGATAATACTCTTCAGCTGAGGGTTTATTCAAGTAAAGTAGGAGTTCAAGGGCTCTACTATATTTGCCTATTTCATCTCTCAAGCTAAAAATAAATTTCCACTAACTACACATACAGACATATATATTTAATTGCATTCTGTATTTGGTTGATGTACAGAATTTTATGACTTGCTTTTTATTAGAATTTAACATAATGACTCTTACTATAACCACACTACTTAAAGCATTTAATGTTGAATTTCATTTTCTTTAATCTTTACAAATAGAGATAATAATTACATTGCAATTACACAATTGTTGAAAGATATCTTTAAATGCATTTACACATTTTCCATTGACATTAAATTATACATTAAACCTAGTAGTTTAAAAAGATACTTGTCTTTTCAGCTAAACATATTTTCCCTTCTAAGAAGTCTTACAAACTAGATTGCACAAAGATAGCTTATCTTGAAAAGATTATACATGTTGTGCACAGATCAATTACTGTCCTAGAATTTTATTTTAAAAGGGAGCATTTATTTAACACAACTGATTTACAAAAGTGTTTCATTAGCTTTCTGGTTCCAAAATGAATTACATTCTTTCTTTGATATCAGATTCTAAAAAATCTCCCTTTTACAACCAGAAATATATGCCAGGAATATAGCAAAACTCACTTTATCAATTTAAAAATATACTTTATATAGCAAATAAGAGACCCTTTAAAAATTGATTTGAAAATATAGACCATAACAAAAGAATAAAACCATAGTCATCATCAAGAGTTCAAAAAAAATCCATTTTCCTTGAAAAAAGAACTCCAGAACCCCACTCTAATTCTACTTGGTCTTGCTCTACAATTCTAGGAGACAATCTTGTCTTATTTATGTACTTCACTATAGCTATGCACACCTTCAGGGCAGGAGCAAAAAAAAAAGGAAGAGGACTCCTCAGTAGGCAGTGGTATACTGATACCTCTCTGGTGCACACTTAATCAAGATACATGTGTGTGTGCATGTGCATGCACACACACACACTCCAACACAATTTTCCCAGCTTAGAAAAATTAAGTATGCCATCCTTCCCCTTTCTGATCTTTTTCCACTTCCTTCCAGCTTCCCCATTCTCCTCTTATTCCGTTATTTATCATTTTATTATCATCATCAAGATTCCCCCCCTCCTATGACCCCTAAGAAGGTGCCCTGTAAGAAGGCATCTTCAGGTCCCTCTTTCTCCAAGAAGGCTTGAGGATTCCCCTTGCTTTATTCATTCATTGATTTGGCAGCTCTGGCTACATTCTAAATGGCAGATACTGGAGAAGCAAAGATGAACAAACTTGGATTAGCCTCAACTGGCTCTAGTCAAACTAATTATGTATCCACATTGGTCATGTTCTATATGCACTCCATCTCATTTACTTCTCACAAAAGCAAAGGTATTATTTCCCCCATTTGAGGGATAAGGAAACCATTTCATAGAAGTGCAACAATTTTCCCAATGTTATCCAGCTAGTAAGTAGAAGAGCTGAATTAACCAAGTTTCTAACCCCAAAGCCAAAGGTCTTTCTGTTGCACTGCTGATTGCTCTGACCAATTGACCTATCCCAGCAAGCCCTGATGGCACAGTATGGCTCTTTGTGTGACAGGTCATTAGATCTGCGTCCTAACACACCCCACTTTATCCACAGGGTATAGGGGTTGTTGAAATTCTTCCCTCCATCAGAGACAGAAAGCAGCACTAATTTCCTCAATGACCAAATCTTAGGTGTAGATCTTCTCCTCATACCTTCTGCCTCCTCCTCCTATTCAGAAGTTTTATCCACTTGACTTTTTATAATCCCCTCCTACCCCACTCATCACAAAGTAAAGAAGATCCTCATGCACTTTGCATAAGGCAAGAAAAGTTCAATAGAGACTCTTTATAAATGTAATGCAATATCAACTTCTAGTTCTAATTTTAGATTCTCAAAATTTTGTTTTATTACAGAGATAAAGAAGTGCAAACAAAGGATAAACTTGCAAACAGAGACATACAAGTTTGGTCTCCAGTGATTTTTAAGGAGGAGACATCCTTTGTTGTTATTAAATTCAGCCCTTTTTTATGCTTATTGGGAGTAATGGGCAGAAAACTAGATCTTCTTATGAAAACTCCCCATCTGATGTCCTACAGAAGTATCCCCAGAGTCTACCTCCTCACACTCCTCAAAACCAGTTCTCTCTACTGTATGAGTAGATTCCAGGCCCCTAGCAACTGCCCTCAATATGAAATGTTTTGCTATCACTTTTGAGTTACTTTGGAAACCTCAGTTTTCAAGAAAGTTTGGTTTGGTTTGCTTCTAATCAGAAGCAACCATTGTGCTTTCTGACAGCCTGCTAAGTGCTTTGGCTGAAGTCCATTTTTATCTTGTATTTGTTACCTTGATCTTAAGAGATATGCAACTTGGCATACAAGCAGAGTTTTGGAAAGAAAATGAAAGGCGGCCCAGCCGAAGAGTCTCATGATATATTCTTTATTTTTAACTTGATGACTATGGATAGAAATATATAAAGACTTATTGTAAAAGTTAAAAAGAAGCTGAAAATACAGGAACATATAAAGAGAAAAGAAAGAGTCCCTTTATATCATATCACTGAGACAACCTACTCAAAACTTGGGTAGATGTCTTTTTAGACCTCTCTGTATTTCATTGAAATGAGAGAAAATGAACAGATGTGAACAAAGTAATTAAAACTTATTGTCTATTGGTATATATCTGCCTTGGCAAGGTAAGGTTATGATTAGAAATTCTCATCCTAGCATCTATTTAGACAAAAACTAGAAGTCTGATTTAATTAAACTAATGAGCACGCTAGGGGAAAGCCAAGCTTGCCTAGATTTGGAGATGCTAACAGAAGGATGACAGTTATTTATTCCATGCCGAAGAATTCTTGACTCTGATTCCTCACCTAATTGTCAAATGTTGTATCTCAAGATGCCAGCTTAGATCCCTTTGCTCTCCAGAAACCTCAGCATGAATGAGCTTATCAATCTCCACGTGTAAGATGACCCTCAAGCAAATTTACTAACTAGTGGAAGGGAATGAAAAATATACAGTAAACATATTACAAGGCAAAAGTCAGCCAGTACTATAAGAGAGGTAAAATGAAGGTAATTGTATGTTGCAAGGAGGGAGAGAACACATTAAGTTTTTTCTAAGAGACTAGAGAAAGAGTGTAGGGATGTTGATTCAAGAAGTGCCTGTGGTGCTGGGCCTTGAAGCTCGAGCAGGATTGAGTCAGGTGGTAATGAAGGAAAGATTCTAGGTAGAGAATTAAACAAGAAAAAGATGTAAAGGCAGAAAAACTGCAAAGAATGTTCAGGGAATTTTTTTTTCTTTTCCTGGAACATAGGTCACAATTAAGAAACTACTAAGAGATAAGAATAGAGGTATAGAGATAACATTGTAAAGCATCTTGGATTCCAAACTAAAAAATCTGTAGTTTCATTTGGTAGGAAATATGGAGTCTTAGGATATTTCTAAAGAAGGTGTAGCAAGATCAGGACCATACTTTAGCAAAATTAAACAGCAACATCTTCAGGGGTCTGAATAGGTGTACCAGGAGGGTTGTATTCTAGGAATGTAGCCATAGGATCTGGAAACTATTGGTTTAATATGAAGGTGTAGGTTATGGAATGGGAAAATCTAAACTTTTAAGACTTTGTAACTGAACAGTTGATAGCATGCCGAATACTAGAATTGAAAAAGTGAAGGGGAAGCCACTTTCTCGGGTACAATGAGAGACTCTGAATTATATTGAGTATATGATGCCCATAAACATTCTAAATAGAGATATAGGATATTTGGAATCATCACTATAGCTAATTCCTCTGGAAAAAATGAGATCTCTGAAGCAGGGAATGTATAAACTGATAAAGACAACAAGGGCAGAATCTTGAACAAAACATGACAGAGAGAGCTTCATCAAGGCCATAGAACCACTCAATCCAGATCAGGAGCCGTCAGTCAAGGTGGCTTTTGAACCCTTGAAATGTGACTAGTCCAAATTAAGATGCGCTGTAAAATACAAATCAAATTTCTAAGAGTTAGTATGAAAAGAAAATGGCTCTCAGGGGAAGGAGCTTGTATCCCCTCCAGCATTACATAGCTTTTAAAAAAAAAACTATCCATAGCTGAAGAGAATGCAAAAAAAAAAAAAGGAAAAGAAAAAGACAAAACTTTTTAACCACTCATATTTGTTTACCTGGATGGTAAAATGTTGGTAAAGGAGAGACAATACTATCTAAATAGAAGGGATAAATCAGCTTTCAACATCTTCCTTTGTTCTGAGAGCCACTCCTCTCTGCATAAAACCACATACAACACACATATAATTGGAGTTCAATTAATATTTGTTAAGTGGATGAATGAACATTACTGAACAATTCAGGTTCCTGGCATAAAGCAGATGCCATACTCAAATAGGGAATTGAAGAGAGTTTGATAAAAGAAATATGTATAAAGACGTGGGTGGGAAAAAAACAAACAAAAAATGACAACATTGGGAAGCTATTGCCACCTGCAGGCCTGAAGAGGAAAGAAAAAGCAGTTACTGAAATTTGGAACATATGTAGTGGATTTCCTTGTAGGAGCTGTGACCCAAGTTGGAAAGATGCAGCCGAGTGAAGATGACCTCAAAGGAGGGAGCCAGTGGAATGATGGCCATGATCTCTCTTTCCACCAGACTGTTGATCTTCTGCCAGGGCCTCACACTGGCTGAAACCAACCCCAAACCCGAAGGCAAGGGAGTCTCGGTGCAGTCCTTTCAGGCCAATCTCTAAGGGTCAAGTGGAGAGTGGATCTGGAGGGACAATCACAAATTATCAAGCACAAATTCTTAGAGCTTTCATTACTATTCTTTTCAATCCATCTAGAGATATTTTTCTTTTTCCTGAGGATTGCTTATCATCTTGTCCCCATTATCATTCAAATGGTGAAAAAAAAAATTTTTTTAAGCACCTGAACAGTGTCCTAGGCACTGGGAATACAACCATAAGCAAAAAAGACTAGATTCCCATCCTGAGTGAGCAGAGAGTTTAGTGGGAGGAGAGAAACATCCCAGAGCTCCATAGATCTGCCTTTGTAGAGAGAAAACATAGACGTTTGAATCAAACCAAAACATTGTTTGGTGACTAATCTGTTTTTTACTGACCCTCAGCTTCATCTATTAAGAGAAAATTATGACACCTACTTCTTAGGGTTAATGGGTAATTTAAAGACCATGTATGCAGCACACTTAATATCATTACCGGCACATAGTAACCAATTATAACTTTAGAAACGGCAGGAGGTACCTAAACATTATAAAGATCGCACCAATAGGTCTATATTTCCTCCCATCCGCTCTTCTTATGTAGCTCCTGCCCATGTCCTCCCCACTTTAGTTCTCTGCTTACAAAGGACTGTATTAGTCAGGGTTCTCCGGAGAAACAGAACCAATAAGATACATATAGAGAAAGAAATTTATTAGAGGAATGGGCTCCCACAATTATGGAGGCTGAGAAGTCCCACAGCCTGCTGTCTGCAAGCTAGAGGCCCAGGGAAACTGATGGTGTAGTTCTAGTCCAAACATGCAGGCCTGAGAACCAGGGAAGCCGATGGTGTAAGTCCCAGTCCAACTCCGAAGGCCCGAGAAACAGGAGTGCCAATGTTGGAGGGTAGGAGAAAATGGATGCCCCAGTTCAAGCAGAGAACAAATTCACCTTTCCTCCACCTTTTTGTTCTATTCAGGCTCGCAGTGGATTGGATGATGCCCACCCACGTTGGTGGGAGTGTAGTCTTCTTTACTCAGTTTACCAATTCAAGTGCTAATGTCTTCTGGAAACACCCTTACAAACACACCCAGAGATAATGTTTTACCAGCTCTCTGGGCCTCCCTTAGCCCAGTCAATTTGACGCATAAAATTAACCATCACAAACTGCAAAGCACTGGACAAAAACATACTTGGCATTTGTAAAAGACCATCACTGCAGCTCTGTCTTCCCTTCAAAGCACACAATTTCTTTTCCACTTTCCCTAACGTGGGAGCAGGTGGTTGGTAGTGAGTGTAGCCTCACGTTTCCAGGGGGCCCGGGAAGTGGAGAGTCCCTTTCTGAGGGTTTGGGTTGTTCCAGGTCACTGCATAATCTGCACAGGGAGGGCCTGGAATGTGTCCATGTGGACTGTGGTCACAGAGGCAGCTGGCTCTTCCTCTGTTCACTGGACACGGCCCCCACCCCCTCCCGAACTTTTCTACTATGGGGTTGCTTATTAAATGCATGCTGGATCACAGCCTAAGGCTTTCTGAAGAATAAGCAAATAATCTTTTTTATTTTTTATTAGTGATGTGTGACCTTGTTTATGAGACTTCGTGCTAGATGCCTCAAGGAAATTTTACTTGAAGAATCAGTACAACTATGATAAAAAAGGAAAAGCTTCAAATTGTGAGGCAGAAAAAGAAAAAAAAAAACCTCAGCAACAACACATAATAAAAGTTATTTTAATGACCTAAACACCAAGTTGTTGTGGGGTTTTTTTAACACACTAGAGGATAACAAGAACCTTTATTTTATTATAATAATTATAAAATGGAAATTTTTCTACACGAATATTTTCAGAAAGAAGTTTAAGGCTGCTTTATATATCTTCTTTAAAATACTTTCTTAGGTGTTAGGGCCCCTTATAAAATGCCAGGTCTGCAATCCTCTTGGTTTTCATTGGGCTTCCATTTATACAGAGGTGTCCTCCCCACTAAATTTAACCCTAATAAAATTTCTGACAAAGGAAACCAAATTTTCAGAAATGCCTGTTAGGAATTACCTACTGATTTGCAATACCCAGCAAACTCGATTCCTGCACATCTCTTTCGCATTAAAGCATGCAGGCTTCCTTCTGTATAAAGTGGGTTTTGTATTTTTCCCTCCTCTAGGTCTCTATGAAATGGATAAGTATAGCAGGTGTTTGTATTAGTTGTGAACCAATGGCTAACGAGACTCAGGCTAATCTTGCTGAATATCTAGAAGGGGCCGGCACACCTAAAGAAAATCAAATTGCAGCTTTAATCATTTGGCAACATTCTTCTTTTATTTGTTAATTTCCCATTCATTCATTCAACACTAATTTTTTTCACTTAACCTGTGCAAAGTGTTAAGTTAGACACAGTGAAAGGAAGAGTGATATGGTGCAGTACCTGTTTTTAAGAAGCTCACGTTTCTGCTCAGGTAACTGTGCATGACCGCACCTGCAATTAGATGATAGTTCAAGAGCTATTACAGAGGTCCTACTGTTTCTAAATTTTTTAGAAATGTTTGTGTATGTGGTAATGTCACCTGCAACATGCAGTCAGCTTCAGAGATTGAGAAAATGAGGCCCAAAATTATCAAGTTTATTAAGTGTCCTTGGATATCAGCACTTCCATCTTTCCTGGCAAATCATTTCTAAAATTGTTTGCATTACATATGCAGAAATGAATGATCAGGAAACTATCTATAATCAAAAATACTTTTTTTCTTATTCACATGTATTGTGTAGTGTGACCCTACAGCGTTTTATTGCATTATATTGTCAATATTTTATTTTGTTCTGAGGCTATGGGCATGTGGATGATGTATTCTTTTTCATTTCCTCCATATCTAATATTCAATATCTTTTGCACAAATAACACCATATAACCTTTCCCTTGTTAGAAATACGTGAGAACAGATTGCTTCGTTCTCTTATGCTATAGTGTTGACTGTTAAACAGCAATGCTGTTTTTATAGAGTACAGCAAACATGGAGGTAATTTAGCAGGATATTTTCCTCTTATTAATCTTGCAGGGGACCAGTCAAGGTCTCTGCCCATACTGCAGCCAGACTGACATTTGTAAAAGGCAAAATTCACCTTGCTACTTCCCTGCTTAATATCAGTCAACAGTGTTGAATTGCTATTGGGATAAAAACTAAATGCTTTAACATGGCCACAAGGCCCAAGAGGATCTAGCCCTTTCCTGCTCCTCCAACTTCAGGTCCCTCTCTCTGCCTCCTTCTCCAAAGTCCAGCCACTCTGGCCTTCTTCCATGCTTTATGCTTCCAGATTCTGGAGCTGAACTGTCTGGGTTTCAGTCTTCACTTGGCCACTTAGTAGCTCTGTGATCTTAGACAGGGTACTTAATATATCTGTGCCTCAGTTTCATCATCTGTAATGGATGTAATAATACTTCCCACTTGACAGTTTTGTTATTACGAGGATCAAATTATACATGTGAAAGTGTCAGATTGTGCCTGGCACACAGAAAGGGCTATAGGAGAATTTCTGTTTGCTATTCTTGCCTAAGAGCCTTAATACATGCTTTTGTTTCTGTTTATAATGCTGCCTCCGAATCCTTTACTTTAGCTAAAGAACATTTATTCTTTAGATATCAGCTTAAATGTTCTGTGTCTGGAAAACACTTCCTTCCTCTCATATTAGATCAGGACTCCCTGTCATATACTCTCCTAGAACCGTGTATATCTTTAGTAGCACTTACCACAACAGTGATTAGAAATTAACTGTTAGTTCTTTTAATTCTTTTGCTTGAGTCCATCTCTGCTGCTCTTTGAGGGGAGAAACCCAGTCTGTCTTGCTTACCACTTGGCACCCTTGTACTCTCTCACCCCCAACACATGTGCAACTCTCAATATAGCATAACTGACTGATTAATTTCACTTGTTTTCTCTTTCACTTCCTGTCCTCCTTTCAGGGTGGATAGCAGCAAGGAAGGAACAATATGGCTAGCAGGGAGCATCCGGGGCACTCAGGAAACATCGTGCTCTAAAATGTGCTCTGCACTCACAATCATGGAAGAAAAAATGAGATAGTTTGGAGAGATGGAGAACAATAAACTGGGGAACAAGTTAGAAGGTCAGAAAAGATGTGAACAGCATATTTCTCATAAAAGAATGAATAATTATCCCACAATGTTCCTGAAATTGGGCCAAGGCGAGCCTGTCATAAATGGCAGAGGGTACAAATGGAAACTCCTACCAAGATTTTGTGTCAGCTATAACTTTGCCTCCGGACCACAAGCAAAAACAATAGTCTGATTGTCAAAGCATCCCAGAACCTCTTTCCTAGTTTTCCCACATCTCTTATAAGAACTCCATAGCATTAGTCTTTCCTCAAGAACATTTTCAATCAGTCTGTTTCCTCGTGCTCACTTCCTGAATGGTCTCTTCATTTATGTTTTATCTTTCCCTCACTTTCTTCCTCAAGGCTAAAATCAATTCTGGTGGACTCCGCAAGATGTATGGTAGGCTATATGCTGACTCTCTTTTAAAAAAAAAGGCATGTGTCCATGAAGAGCTTTCCTTTGTTTCCATGTATATTTCTTTTTTTCTTTCCTTTCCAATGTTTAACAGTTAAACCCAGAATGACTTATTTCCCTTTCTGATGTTTCAACCTTTCTGCACTATCCAGTTTAGCCAGAAGATGTCAGCCTTACAACTCAAATGGATACTTTGTCCCTCTGCTAAATAGCCTAAAAACAAGTCAACTTAAGATACAAAAGCATAGAACTTTGAAATCCCCTAAAACTCAAAACAACAGGCATACAATTCTATGCACTAAGATATTCTTTATGATACTTAAATACATCTTGTCTATTTGGGGTTTACAGAGATGTAATTGGTAGGCAGTCACTGTTCACAGGCCTTTTCTAAACAGCTGAGACCAAACCAGTGCTGAGGGTAGGGAATCACGGGACTGTGGAGTTGAAAGGGCCTTAAAGTTCCTTAGTTTAAGCCTCTACCCTCTCCACATGTATTTCTTTTATACAAGAATGGAACGTGATTTCTTAGTGCAAACTCATTCTCCTATCATACACTCATTTATTCATCAATTTTTTATTGAACATGTTCTATGTGCTTGGCAACAGGCTAATTGCTAAGGATCCAAAAGTAAAAAAGATGAAATAGACACAATCCCTGTCCACTGTTATGGGTTGAATTGTGCCGCCTCTCCAGAAAAAGAGAAAAAAGATACACTGAAGTCCCAGTATCTCAGAATGTGAGCTTCTTTGGAAATAGAGTCATTGCAGATGTAACTAGTTAAGAAGAGGTCATGCTGGAGTAGGGTGGGCCTTCACCACATCATGACTGGTGTCCTTGTAAGAAGAGAGACACCCAGGGAGAGGACAATCATGTTATGGCAGAGGAAGAGATTGGAGTGATGCGTCTCCAAACTAAGGAATGCCAATGATTTCTGGAAAACACCAGGAAAGATTCTTCCCCAGAGCTTTCAGGAAGAGCATGGTCCTGCTGACACCTTGATTTTAGACTTCCAGCCTCCAGAACTGTGAGATAATAAACTTCTGCTGTTTTAAGCCACCTAGTTTGTGGTAATTTGTTATAACAACCCTAGGAAACCAATACACCCCCAAAATGATTATACAATATAAACAGGTAAATCTAATACAGCATGATAAATGCTATTATAAATGAAGTACAGGTTGTGATGGGAAAATTTGAGAGACATGCCCGCCAGAGGAGATCAGAGGGATTTCTGGAGGAAATGACCCCCATTCCAAAAACTATTTCCTCATTGCACATGCATTTTCTAGAAACTCTCATGTGCCCACCAGAGTTTTGTTTACAACCACCCCATTCTTGCTCCAAGATTCCTGTCTTCCCTCTAAGCCTCTGTATTAGTCAGTGTTCTCCAGAGAAACAGAACCAAGAGAGAGAGAGAGAGAGAGAGAGATTTATCATGAGGAATTGACTCCCACGACTATGGAGGAGACTGAGAAGTTCCACAGCTGCCATCTGCAAGCTGGAGGCCCAGGAAAGGTGATGGTGAAATTCAGTCTGAGACCAAAGGCCTGAGAACCAGGGGAGCCAATGGTGTAAATCCCAGTCAGAGAGCAGAAGAAGATGAGATGAGTTGTTCAAGCTTGAGCAGTGAGGCAGGAAAAAAAAGGGGTGAAATCTTCCTTCCTCCACATTTTGTTCTATTCAGGCCTTCAAAGGATTGGATGTTGCCCGTGCACATCAGGGAGGGCAGTTTAATGAGTTCACTGATTCAAATGCTAATCTCCTCAAGAAACACCCTCACAGACACACCCAGGACAGTATTTAATCTAGGCACCCCGTGGTCAGTCAAGGGGACATATAAAATTAACCATTACAGCCTCTAAGTCTTTCTGGGGCTTCTCATCATATGTGTCACTCCAGCTGTCTTTGTCAAACTCTTCAGGAGGCTGAGCTGAGGAAGGTTCCCAGTGCAGGGCTACCCAGTGCATCTCTCAGAGCCCTTCTCTTCAGCACTTTTGAGACATAGCAGGAGGAAATGTGTCCACCAGCTCTCCCTTGGAGTAGGTCAATTGATTCTTTAGGTCATTAATTTCAATGGTTATTATGGTGGCTATTATTGTCCCCAGTTGGGGAAATCTTGACCGAAATGTGATTTGGGTTGAGGAGACGATTTAAGTTAAATGGTGTCTTCTTTTGCAGAGCTTTCTGTAGCCCTTAGTGACCCTCAGGGAATTGGGAGGGTGCAAACACACATGGCTTCCTGGGCACAGTGTCAATGCAGCCTACGCTGAACTATACACGTACTGCTTTTCCTTTCCCCCATCCCGGAAATGGAAAGCTACTGATAACGGCTTTGATTATGATCTAATTATCATACTGAGAAAATGACAATAATGGTTAGGTAAGCGATGAGGGAACTTAAAGTGATATTATACATCCATTTGTAAAATAATTGTGAAGACTTCGTAGCAACCAAGAAAATATTTTTGATATACAACTAAAAGAAAAAAGTAGAATACAAAATTCATAAACAGGTAAGATTTTAAAAAGGCAAAATATTTTGCTCCCACAATGGTGTAAACTATAACTCTCACTTTAAAAACCCACAGGGAAATTACTTATAATCCCATCATCTTAAAAAACCAAATATTTTCCCTTTTTCTTTGACTTTTTTGGCTCATTGTGCACTTACCAGATTCTCTCCTGCTTCTTTGCCTTTGGACATGTTATTCTATCCCCCTTGGAATAACTTTTATCATATTCTTTAACTAGAAAATTAATTCATTCAATCATTTGGCATGCATTTATTAAGAGCTCTATAATATACACTGGAAGATAGTAAAGCAATCTCTAAGGAAGTGTTCACTCCTTCAAGGTCCTCTTATTAAGACAAACTTTAAGGAAAACTCCCTTTGTGATGCCCTCTTGATCCTATCCTCAGATCAACGGAGTGTTTCCTCCTCTGTCTACACCACTATGGGAGCATTTATCAAATTATATTGTAATGATTATTTACTGTATTTCGCTTTAGCTAGACTCTGAGCATATTGAAAACAAAGACTGTCCTATTTCTTGTTCTAAGCCCAGGGTCTAAAAAATGTACCCGGTTTATAATAGAGAATAAGTGATAGAGAAAAAGGAAGAGAAAAACGGAGAGGCAGGAAGAGGATAAGGAGGATGCTGAGAGATTAGTGCTGGGAGAAAATAAATGAGTTTGATACATGCAGATATGGTTTGACTATAGCACAGGGAACAGCAGCTTCAAACCATTAAAAAGGCAATTCTACTGGCTTGCAAGGGGATGACGTTCGTGCCCTTGGTTTCATTAACTTTGAGCTTGTTAAACTGAAGTCAACCCTATTATCCTACATTGTAAATTATATTTATTTTATGATCCATCGTTAGCCAGAACAATACAAGTAGTGGAGTATCATTATGGAATTTAATTACCTCTTATTATTAGTTAGATAGATGTTTTGAAGATAATGTTTGCCTCTTAGAGTAATAAAACTGTAAATGTTTTTTCCTGTTAGTTTGGAGCAAATAGAAAGTATGGTTTGTTTCCTTTTGTTTGTTGGTTTAAGATTTATCCACAGACTTGGTGTTTTGTTTTTTGTGAGGAAGACTAGCCTTGAGCTAACATCCCTTGCCAATCCTCCTCTTTTTTGCTGAGGAAGACTGGCCCTGGGCTAACCTCCGTGTCCATCTTCCTCTACTTTATATGGGACACCACCACAGCATGGCTTGACAAGTGGTGCGTCTGTCGGCGCCTGGGATCCAAACCTGCGAAACCCCGGGCCGCCTAAGTGAAGGGCGCGAACTTAACTGCTATGCCACCAGGCCAGCCCCCAGACTTGGGTTTTAATAATTATTGATTTATCAGGATTACACATGAAAGAAGAAGATACATATGCATAGTCTCTCTGTTTCTGTCTCTCCTTTTCCACCCCTTTCACTCACCCCTCTCTCACACACACACCTTACCTCAGTGCCAGAGGGAAAACAACTTTACTTTCTTTGTCAGGCTTCCCAGAAAATCCATAATAAGGATTCAAAATCCTTTCCACAGCATAATTTACAGATCACTAAATGTTTTCTCATAAATTTACCCTAGAGGAAGGTTTAAACTGTTTATTCCTTTCTTAAAAGCAATATTGTTTGGTCCATGCCTATGATGATGATATGATTTTAGTAATAAATACAATCTTTTGAGACTCTTCTCACTAAATATTAGACATTTAAAGGTCCCCATGATTTTACAGTCTTTGAACTTGTGTGGAGTCAAATATTCATTTATTTATTCATTCATTCACTCAATTCTTTATGAGGCAAACACTCGTTTGATGCCTACATACATGACTGGGACTAGGATAGGTCACAGAGATACAAATACTAACAAAATAAGATCATTTTTTTTCTTAAGGATCTCACAATTTAGAAGGAAAGAAAAATAAGTAAAGTCAACTGATAATTATAAAAGAGAAGTATATCCAACATGATATATCCAACAGAATAGAGAAGAATGGAGGGTCTACTTACAGGATCAGGGAGGGCATTAATAGGGCTTTTCTGTTAAATCCAGACCCTAAGCATATAATGAATTCATTGTGAATTTCAGCAGGTAGATCATGAATCACCTACCTTAAGAGAGTTAAAAGAACAACACTCACTTCATGTGTGTGATTAGTGCAATGACAAATGTGAAAAATAGGCTCAAATTGCCAGAAAAGACACCAGAGATGAAAAAATAAACAAGATTTACTCATCTAAATGATACAGAAAGAAATCAGTGCAATAAGGAAGCATAAAAGGAAGAACTGGTAAAGGAATATGCTTGCAGACCCTGGATAGGGTAGTCGTAGATGACAATATGTAAGTAAGGATCAGTCAGACTTGGAACCAATTTTCTGCAAACCAATACTGACATATGTGTAGTGGGAGTGGCCCAGGATGCAGACTGACCTGGAAAAATGCTGGAGATCACCATTCCAGGGCCTGATGCAGTTATTCAAGCTTAAGGTAACACCACGTACATAATGAGTGCCAGTATCCCATACATAGAACACTAAAGCTGGAACGAGCTCCTCATCCATCATTCTTAATCTCCCCATTCGATACAGCATCAGACAAGTGCATTCATGAATTCGTTACCATAGAACTGGAATAACATCAGTTACTCAGATTTCTTGGAGAGTCATGCTAAAAGGTACTTAGACATTCTTGGGAACTATCCTGTACTGTTATTAATTAGATTTTGGGGGATAGGGAAGACCTAGTAAAAGAAACACTCTAGAACTGGCTGAAGAAAAAGTGGAGGCGGTATTGAAAGAGCTCAGAGAAGTCAAACAGAACACAGAGGCGGAAATGTTGTTGAGAGCCTCAGGAAGACTAGAACTACCAGGAGATCCCACCATTTCTTATCTGTGCAGCTCTCTCTTGATCTTTTTATTCTTTATTCGCATTCCAGAAACAAACTTTGTCTTCTTCCCAGTTCAGTTGATGTATCTTGTTTTCAAGAGATTTGCCAGATTAAAGCTATAATCTTTCATGCTCCTTTAAAAATTCCTGGAACAGATAAATTTGTTCTAGCTATATTCAGATGTCTAAACCTGGTATTAGATACTAACAATGTGGATTAGGATGTACAGGTTTGGAAAAAGGAGATTGAATGTAGATATGTCACAACCTCTTCATTTCCCCCCAAGTTTTCCACACTCTCTTACACACATAGAATAAATATGAAAAAGAAAATTCAAAAATGGTGGTTTTATTTTTCATCAAAAAGAAATTTTCTGTTTGTTGAATCAGAAAAGTGAAATGATTTGGAAAGCAACCATAGCTTAAACAAATTTAGTGTCAATTTTATTATAGAACTTGGGAACAAATCAAAGTCAAAACTGAAAATTTTAAAAAATGTCTACTTAAAACCACAATCCATGTGAGAAAATGTGATTGGACAAGATGATACTGACTTCTGTGATACTGCGTATTGCTAGAAATATTGGTATCCCTAGTCATGTATTGATTCATTCACTTATTTTTTTTCCAGGTTTATTGAGGTATAATTGACAAAATGTGTATACTTAATGTGTACAATGTTATGACTTAATATATGTTGATAAGATCATATGATTTTATCCTTTCTTCTGTTAATGTGGTGTATCACATTTATTTATTTGTGTATGTTGAACCAAACTTGCATGCATGGGGTATGATCCACTTAATGTGTTGTTGAATTTGATTTGCTAGAATTTTGTTGAGGGTTTTTGCATCTGTGTTAACCAGGAATATTGGCCTATAATTTTCTTTTCTTGTAGTGCCCTTGTCTGGCTTTGGTGTCAGGGTAATCCTTTGGTCAAGATAATCCTTGGTGTCAAGTAATGAGTTTGCATTTCCTCCTCTTCAATTTTTTGGAAGAATTTGAGAAGGATTGGAGTTAATTCTTCTTTAAATGTGTGGTAGAATCCACCAGTGAAGTCATCTAGTCCTGGGCTTTCTTTATTGGGAGATTTTTGATTATTGATTCAATCTCCTTACTTGCTATAAGTCTAGTCAGATTTTTGATTTCTGCATGATTCAGTCTTGGTATGTATGTTTCAAGGAATTTATCCGTTTCTTCTGGGTTATCCAATTTGTTGGCATATAAGTGTTCATAGTATTGTCTTATGATTCTTTGTATTTCTGCAGTATCAGTTGTAATGTCTCCATTTTTATTTCTGATTTTATTTACTTGAGTCTTCTCTCTTTTTATTAGTTTAGGTAAGATTTATCAATCTTGTTTATCTTTTCAAGAAACCAACTCTTAGTTTCACTGATCTTTTCTATTGTTTTTCTAGTCTCTATTTCATTAATCATTCTTTGATCTTTGTTATTTCTTTCCTTCTGCTGACTTTGGGCTTCGTTGGTTCTTCTTTTCCTAGTTCCTTGGGGTGTAAAGGTAGTTGTTTATTTGAGATCTTTCTTTTGTCTTTTTCTTTTTTTGCTGAGGAAGATTCACCCTGAGCTGACATCTGTTGCCAATCTTCCTCTTTTTGTATGTGAGCTGCTGCCACAGCATAGCCACTGACAGACGAGTGGTGTAGGTCCACACCTGGGAACTGAACCTGGGCCACCAAAGCAGAGTGCGCCAAATTTAACCACTAGGCCACTGGAACTGGCCCCCTTTTTTCTTAATGTAGGCATTTATTGCTATAAACTTCCCTCTTAGAACTGTTTTTGTTGCATCCCATAAGTTTTATTATGTTGTGTTTCCATTTTCATTTGTCTCAAGATATTTTTTGATTTCTTCTTTGATCCATTGGTTGTCCAGGAGTGTGTTGTTCAATTTCCATGTATTTGTGAATTTTTCACCTTTCCTCTGATGGTTGATTTCTAGTTTCATGCCATTGTGGTCAGAAAATATACTTGATATGATTTTAATTTTCTTAAATTTGTTAACACATTTTTTGTGATGTAACATATGATCTATGATCTATCCCGGAGAATGTTCTGTGTGAAGAATTCTTGAGAAGAATGTGTATTTTGCTGCTGTTGAATAGAATGTTCTGTGTATGTCTGTTAGGTCGATTTGGTCTAATGTGTAGTTCAAATCCAATATTTCCTTATGATTTTCTGTCTGGATGATCTTTCCATTGTTGAAAGTGGGAGATTGAAGTTTTCCTACTCTTATTGCATTGTTGTCTATTTCTGTCATCAAATCTGTTAATATTTGTTTAATATATTTAGATGTTCCAGTGTTGGGTGCATATATATTTACAATAGTTATGTTCACTTGATGAACTGACCCCTTTATAATGGCCTTCTTTGTTCCTTGTTACAGTCTTTGGCTTAAAGTCTATCTTGTATGACATAAGTATAGCTATTCCTGCAGTCTCTTGGTTTCTATTTGCATGGAATATCTTTTTCTATCCCTTCACTTTTATCCTATGTGTGTCCTTGAAGCTGAAGTGAGTCTCTTATAGGCAGCATATAGTTGGGTTGTGTGTTTTTTTTTTTTAATCTACTCAGTCACTCTGTGTCTTTTGATTGGAGAATTTAGTTCATGTACACTTAAAGTAATTATTGATAGGTATGGATTTATTATGACCATCTTGTTAACTGTTTTCTGGCTATTGTGTATTTCCTTTGTTCCTTTCTTCCTCTTGTGCTATCTTCCTTTGTGATTTGATGATTTTCCATAGTAGTATGCTTTGATTCCTTTCTCTTCATCTTTTTTTGTATCTACTATAGGTTTTTGTGGTTACCATGAGGCTTACATAGAATATCTTGTAGCTATAATTTATTTCACATTTTAACATGAAAATAATTGCATACGATCCCTACCCTTTTACTTTGCCCCCATACATTTTATGTTTTAGATGTCACAATTTACATATTTTTACATTGTGTATCCATTAACACATTGTAGTTATAGTTATTTTTAATGCTTTTGTCTTTTAACCTTTATACTACAGTTAAGTGACTTACACACCACCATTATGGTATTAAAGTATTTTGAATTTGACTCTGTTCTTAACTTTACAGTGAGTTTTATACTTTCATGTGTTTTTATATTACCAATTAGTGTCCTTTCACTTCAGCTTGATGAACTCCCTGTATCAGTTCTTGTAAGGCAGGCCTAGTGGTGATGAACTCCCTTAGCTTTTACTTGTCTGGGAATGTATTTATTTCTCCTCCATTTCTGGGGGACAAATTTTCTGGCTAAACTATTCTTGGTTGGCAGTTTTGTTCTCTTAGCACTTTGCATATATCATCCCACTCTTTCCTGGTCTTCAAAGTTTCTGTTGAGAAATTCACTGATAGCCTTATGGGGGTTCCCTTATAAGAGATGAGTTTCTTTTCTCTTGCTGCTTTTAAAATGTTCTCTTTGTCTTTGATTTTTACGGATTTATTATAATGTGCCTTGGTGAAGTCATCTTTGGGTTGAAGCTGTTTGGAGACATGAATTTCATACACCTGGCTGTCCATTTCTTTCCCCAAATTTGGGAAATTTTCGGCCATTATTTCTTTAAATAAGCTTTCTCCTCCTTTTTTCTCTCTTCTCCTTCTGGAACTCCCATAATGTGAATCATTGTTCCACTTGATGGTGTTCCATAATTTATGTAGGCTTTCTTCACTCTTTGTTTTTTTTCTTCTGTGACTTGATAATTCCAAATGACCTATTTTCAAGCCCACAGATTCTTTCTTCTGCCTAATCAAGTCTAATATTGATGTTCTCTACTGTATTTTTTTATTTCATTCATTGTATTCTTCAGTTCCAGAATTTCTGTTTGGTTCTTTTTTAAGAATCTATCTGTTGAACTTCTCATTTTGTTCATGTATGCTTTCCTGCCTTGTTGACTTGTCTATTTGTGTTCTCTTGTAGCTCATTGAACTTCCTTAAATAAATTATTATGAAATTTTTGTCAGGAAATTCATAGATCTCCATTTCTTTGGGGTCAGTTACTGCAAAATTATTGTGTTCTTTTGGTGCTATTGTTTCTTTAATTTTTTCATATTTCTTGTATCCTTGTGTTGGTGTCTGTGCATTTGATGGAAAAATCACCTCTTTCAGACTTTATAGAGTGGGTTTGGTGAGGGAAGACCTCACCTGTGGTTGAGTGAGACGGTGCTGGCTAGGTGGGGTATGGTAGTCCTGACTCTGGGGAGGGCTCAATGGTGTAATCTCCATGTTAACTCCATCAGCTGAGGTCAGAGTCAGTGAACATTGCAGGAGTCCTCAGCAGCCAAGGTTGTGGGTGTCCACTGTTGCAGTGAAGTCTTCAGTGATGAAGGCTGCTGGGAACCTCTTGATTATTTTTCTCCCACAGAGAGATGTCATGGACAAGGGGATCTCTTTTGGCATCAGATCTAATTTGCCAGCACCCGTACAATGGTGGGTACCTGTGAATCAACCACAGAGCTGGAGTCTGGAGTGGAGGTGCTCATAGAGAAACAGAGGCTCTGGGATCCATGCTGCTAGCTAACCCACAGTGGTAGTGACTTTAGTGACTGAGATGTGGGCACTTGTAGACCAAACTTGTAGCAAGGGTCAAGAGCACAGCCAGGCACCTGCCATATGGCTAATACTGATAGCCCTCACCCTTTTTCTTTGTTCTTAGCCATCCCCAGATGTTTCTGCTCAGCCAATACCCCCAGCAATCCTTTCTGTGTCATTATTCTTCATTTTTTTCTCTACTATGTTGCTGTAGGTTCTTAATTGGACTCTTGAGCCCTCCCAGGGCTATTTTCATTCTTGGATAGCTGTGTAATTGTTTTTGCGGGGAGACAAAGGCTGATGTCTCCTACTCTGCCATCTTGCTCACGTCACTCCTCTTATTCACTTATTTTGATCTATTGAGAGTCTATTATTGCATGTCATACCCTATGCTAGGTGCTAAAAATACAATGAGGAAAAAGTTAAAAATCTTGGTCTTAACATGGAAATGAAAGGAAATACAATTTATCAGATAATTTTTCTTTGAAAATGTTCAGGTTTTTCTATTCATCCTTGGCACTATTTTTAATTTTAGTCATTCAAGTGACTGGTAGTGGTATTTCATTGTGGTTTATTTGGCATTCCCCTGATGACTAATGACATTGAACATCTTTGCATGTGCTCTTTGGCCATTTGTACATCTTCTTTTGTGAATTGCCTGTTATGGTCTTATTATTAACTCGTAAAGGTTTTTTAAGTGTTCTGATACAGGTTTATTTGGTCAGATATATTGCAAATATGTTTTCCTCTTTGTGGCTGGCGGTTTCATTTTATTAAAAGTATCTTTTGAAAGTTAGAATTTTTAAAGTTTTATGCAGTCCTGTTTACCAATTTTTGATGACTTGTCCATTTTATGCCCCATGTATGAAATATTTACCTATTTTTGACACAATTATTTTCCCCAATGTTTTCTTCCAGAACTTTTATAATTTTAGCTTTTGTGTTTGGGTCTGTGATTAACTTAGAGTTAATTTTTATGAACAGTGTGAGGTTTATTTTTTCCATATGAATATCCATAGGTTCCAGGATCATTTGTTAAGAACTCTATGCTATTTCCATTAAATTAGCTTATGAGCTCTATCAAAAATAGCATGACTGTATTTTGAGTGTATATCTAGCTTCTGGACTCTGTTTCTTTGATTTATATATACATCTATTATTTCTTAAAGAATTTCTATCCGTAATTAAAAACCTTCCCAAAAGGAAATCTCCTATTCCAAATGGCTTTCACTGATGAATTCTTCCAAACATTTAATGATGAAATAACATAATTTTATATAAATTATTTCAGAAAATAGGAAAAGAGAAAATACTTCTCAACTAATTTTGTGAGGCTAGCATAGTATTGATACCAAAACCTAACAAGCATTACAAGAATGGGAAAATAGATGCAAATTATTCTCATGAGCATAGTCAAAATATTAGCATTTATCATGACTAAGTGGGATTTATTCCAGGATTGTAATAATGGACTAATATTTTAAAAAAATCCATGTTATATTTAACATTAGTTGTTTGAAAGAGAAAATATGATCATAACGATAGATGCAGAAAATGTACTTGATAAAATTCAACATTGAATCATGATAAAAATTCTCAGAAAAATGGGACCAGATATGAAATCCTTATTCTGACAAAGTTTATCTCCAAGAAATCTACAACTAACATAATACTTAAGTATGAAATGTTGAACAATTTTGATCTGAATATGGGAAAAGACAATAATGTCTAATATAACACTTCCACTCAACATTGTGCTGATGGTCTTAGCCAGTGCAAGAAAAAGAAATAAAGCCAAGAAAAAAAATGTTAAGATTGGAAAACAAGAAATTACTGTCGTTGTTTTTCAGGATTGCTATATACACAGTCAGTTTTAAAGAATCCTTGTTTACACTCGGCAGTAAATGAGTGGAAAAGTAAAATTCTAAATTTCCATTTAGAATAGTACCAAATAATATTAAATATCTAAGAATGAATCTAATTAAAGACTTCTACACTGAAAACTATAAAATATTTCTGTGAGAAATATAAAAAGACACAAATAAATGGAGTGGTATACTATGTTCATGGACTGGAATATTCAATATGTTTTAAGATGTCTATTCATTCCAAATTGACCTAGAGTCCTTACTACTTTGATCATAATCTGAACTGGGTTTTTTTGTGTATGAAAATTAACAATTTGTAAAATACATAAGGAAATGCAGGACTCAAAAGTAGCCAAGATAATCTCAAAGAAGAAAACTTGTATTATCTCTGTATCATAATGAGGCTATTTTAAAGCTAAAGTAATTTATTCAACGAGATTGATACAAGGATTAATTAAGTCTGATTGGTGCAAGAATAGACAAAGAGACTAATGGAAGAGAGGAGTATCCTGAAACAAAACTTCCACATGCTTTGTTACTTGACTTAAAAACAAAGGCTCCATAACCAATCATAGGGGAAAGGGCAGTCTTTTCAAAAAATTTAAGCTAAGTCTATTGGATATCTATATAGAAAAATATGAAACTTGACCCCTCCCTGACACCATACACAAAAATTAATTCAAAATTGATTATAGGTCATAATGCAAAGGTAAAAGAATCAAAGTTTTTGAAAAAATATAGGAGAATATCTTCATGACATTGGAATAGGCAAATACATTTTTTAATGGGACATAAAAATGGCTATGAAAGAAAAAATTTTCATTCCTTGAATCGCACCACTTAACATACTAAAAAGGAAAGCCACAGATTAGCAGCAGAGATTTATAACCCATGTATTTGTCAAAAGACTTCTATACAGGGTATATAAATAATGCATATAAAACCATGTGAAAAGGAAAGATGCACATTTTTTTTCTAATTGGCAAAAGACTTGAACAGATACTGCACAAAACAGGATATTAAAATCACTGGTAAAGCCAGACAAAGAAACTAAGAAAAGAAAACTACGGATCAATATCCCTTATGCATATTGATGAAAAATCCTTAACAAAACAGCAAACCAAATTCAACAACAAACTAAAAGGATTATACACTGTGACTAAGTGGAATTTATTTCTGTGATATATGATGGCTCAGCATACAAAAATTGATCAATATAATATGCCACATTAACAAAATGAAGAAAAAAACAATGATCTTAATTGACTGCAGAAAAAGCATTTGACAAGATTCAACACCCTTTCATAATTAAAAAAAAAAAACACTCAACAGACTAGGGATAGAAGGAAGCAACCTCAATATAGCAAAGTCATGTATGAAAAGCTCACAGTGAACATCATACTCAATGGTGACAGACTGAAATCTTCTCCTCTAAGATCAGGAACAAGACAAGGATGCCTGCTTTCACTACTTCTATTTGACATAATATTGGAAGTTCTAGCCAGAGCAATTAGGCAAGAAAAGAAAAGAAAATGCATCCAAATTGGAAAGGAAGAAATGAAATTATCTCCGTTTGCAGATGATATGACCATATGTGTAGAAAATTCTAAAGATTCCACAAGAATTTGTTTGAACAATTTTTGAATGGATGAATTCAGAAAAGTAGCAGGATACAAAGTCAAGACACAAAAATCAGTTCCATATCTATATACCAACAATGAACAATGTGAAAAACAAATTAAGAAAAATTCCATTTTCAATATCATTAAAAAGAATAAAATACTTAGGAATTAACTTAACCAAGGAGGTGAAAGACTTGTATAATTAAAACCACAAAACATTACTAAAAGAAACTAAAGAAGACATACATAAATGGAAATACATCCCATGTTCATGAATTGGAAAACTTAAGATGTCAATACTACCCAAAGTGGTTAAATGCAATCCCTATCAAAATTCCAATGATGTTGTTTGCAAAAATAGAAAAGCTCATCCTAAAATTCATATGGAATCTCAAGGGATCCCAAATAGCCAAAGAAATCTTGAGAAAGAACAAAGCTGGAGGCATCATATTTCCTGATTTCAAAACTTATGGCAAAGCCACAGTAATGGAAACAGTTTGGTATTGGCATAAAGACAAACAAATAGACCAATGGAATAGAATAGAAAGCCTAGAAATAAATCCTTGTATATACCATCAAATGATTTTTAACAAGAGTGCGAAGACCATTCATTGGGAAAGGACAGTCTTCTCAACAAATGGTACTGGGAAAACTAGATATCCACGTGCAAAAGAATGAAGCTGGACCATCATTTAACACTATATACAAAAATTAACTCAAAGTGGATTGAAAACCTAAATATAAGACCTAAAACTATAAAAATATTAGAAGAAAACATAGGGCAAAAGCTTCAGAATATTGAATTTGGCCATGATTTCTTCAGTATGACACCAAAGGCACAGGCAACAAAAGAAAAAGTAGACAAATTGGACTTAATGAAAGTTTTAAAATTTTGTGCATTGGCCAGCCCAGTGGCATAGTGGTTAAGTTTGTGCACTCCGCTTCCGCAGCCCATGGTTCCCAGGTTCGGACCCCAGGCACGGACCTATGCACTGCTCATCAGGCCATGCTGTGGCACACATCCCACATATAAAATAGAGGAAGATGGGCACAGATGTTATCCCAGGGCCAATCTTCCTCAAGCAAAAAGAGGAGGATTGGCAACAGATGTTAGCTCAGGGCTAACCTTCCTCACCAAAAAAAAAAAAAAAAAAAAAAATGTGCATTAAAGTACACTATCAACAGTTAAAAGGCAATCCACAGAGTGGGAGAATATATTTGCAAATATATCTGATAAGGAATTAATATCTAGAATGTAGAGAGAACTAAAACAGCAACAACAAAAAACAAACACCCAATTAAAAATTGGACAAAAGACTTAGCCATTTCTTCAAAGAAAATATACAAACGGCCAATAAGCACATGACAAGATACTCAACATCATTAATCATTAGGGAAATTCAGATCAAAACTACAATGAAACACCACCTCAAACCCATCAGGATGGCTACTCTCAAAAAAAATAAGTGTTGGCAAGGAAGTGGAGAAAATGCAACCCTTGTGCACTGTTGGTGGGAAAGTAAAAAGATACATCCACTGTGGAAAACAGTATGGCAGTTCCTCAAAAAATTAAAAATAGAATTACCATATGATCTAGAAATTTCATTTCTGGGTATGTACCCAAAAGAACTGAAAGCAGGATCTCAAAGAGATATATTTGTAAACCCATGTTCACAGCTGCATTATTCATAATAGCTAAAATGTGAAAGCAACCTCACTGTCCACGATGGATGAATGGATAAACAAAATGTGATACACACACACACAATTGTGTATATACATATATATATATACACACAATAAACTATTACTCAGCCTCAAAAGGATGGAATTCTTAGATATGCTGCAACATCCTTGAGAATATTACATTAAGTGAAATAAGCCAGTCACAAAATGACAAACCCTGTATGACTCCCCTTATTTTTTCCCTCTTTTTAAGTGAGATATAATTGGCATATACCATTGTGTAAGTTTAAGGTGTACAACATGTTGATTTGAATAATTTATATATTGCAATATGATTAGCACCATAGCATTAGCTAACACCTCTATCACATCACATAATTATCACTTCTTTTTTGTAGTGAGAACAAACATAGTTAATTTGAAGGTGTACCCGACAACCCAGAAATTTTACTGCTAGGTATAAATCCTAGAGAAATTCTCACATTTATGCACAAGGAGATGTGTACAAAATTAATATGGTACAGCATTGTTGTAATACTGAAAATTTAGGCAGCAACCTAAATGTTCATTAAAAGGATGGATAAACACTTTTGTATATTTATACAGTGGAATACTATGGAGAAATTAAAATGCATGAACTATATACTATGGATAAATCAGAGAAAAGTGATGTTAAGGGAAGACAAAAACTAGTTTATATATATATATATATATATAGTTTGAAAACATATACATTAAATGGCACACAAAACAATATTACATATAGTTTATAGACACACAATTATGCAGGAATAGTACAAAAGCATGTACAAGATTGTTAAACATCAGTTTCAGGAAAACAGTTACCTCTGGGGAGGAGAGGACAAAAAGAAACCAGGGAGACTTTATTTTATCTATGATGTTATCTAAAAGAATGATTTAAAGCATGTATGGCAAAATATTAAGATCTGAAAAGTTTGGGTAATAACAAATGTGTTTTCACTACTATGACTACCTCAATGTTTGAATAATTCATACCTAAAATATCTGAAAATGAGCATTGGTCAGCACTCTGGCTATTTGTAAAGGTCCAATAAAATTGAAAAATATCATAAGGACTTTTAACTGAATTTTGCTAGGACTTATTACTTGAAGAGGATTATTTCCAGAGAATAAACTCATTTATGTTATTCATAGTGTCTTAGTTTCTTATTGAAAGTTAAGAATCATTTCATTGCTATGAAATAAAATCAAATAAAAATGACACTATTGCTCAAATTTATGAAATCCATAACAAAATTGAAACTAAATCCTCTATATTCTCAGGCAAGTTCTCTTTCCACTGAATCACAGTGTCTCTTTTTTTTAACTTTACGCTTGAAAGGTAGGAAGGGAACAAAACAAAACAGAATAATATCATCCTTTGTGATAGGCATTCATGAATTATGATAATGTAAGACATTTACTGAGCTCTATGGTTTTTTCAAAGCCCTGGCACAAGTTATTTCATTTAATCATAGGGCATCACTAAACATTAAAAGTATGGATAATTTAGGTTCCTTACTTCTCTTCATTTTCTCTCCTGCTGCTTCTTTTTTCACTGATGACTGGATAATAAAAAAATAATAATAATAAAACCAAAACTGGTGACCTAGAAGATTTATGGAAAAGCTTGGCTTGACATAGGAAGAGTGTCTGAAAATGAACATTTTAATGATATGTGCCAAATCTCTCTCTTATCACCAAGGTTTTTGTGGTTTCCAGTAGAGACCTCAAAATGTGAGAGGCTATGAGTGAACATGAAACAACGTGAAGTTCATTAATTTTAATTCTCACTTTAAATAAAAGAGAAAATACGCTCTGCAGGGCTGTCTGAACATCTTCATTCAATTGCAGGAACATCTCCAGGGGTTCTATCTGAACCTAGTGTACCAAAAAGCCTATTTAGTTCCTCTTTGGGTTCTTACCTTGGACATAAAAAATTTCTCACTGTACTGAGATGGAACTGAGCAACCCCTTTGTTGAAATTGACTCACAGGTAGTCAAGAAATTAGGTGGCTTGATAACAAAGAGCTCTCTTTTTTTCTCCTTTTTTCCCCTTTAGCTATTATGTTCTGAAAGGGCTTTATTTTGTGTTCCTCTTTGGCAGAAATCCCTGACTCACAGATCATCTGTTCTTTGTAAGTTATAGTTTCCACACCACAGCATGACTCAGGACATTAAAGATACTAGAGACAACTTCTCAATGTGTGTAAATTGTAAAGACTAAAAGTGGAGTGCTGGAGAGAATGTTCACAGTAGCAGGAGACTATGGGAGACTGGGAGAAGACACAAAAATGCAAGAATGAAATGAAATGAAATAAAATCTAACTGGATACCTGAAATCAGTAATGAAATTTCTTTTGCAGTCTTAGAATTAAGTTTCCTAATTAATCTCCAGAGTAACTCAAACTTGAATTGGGGGAATACTTCTCTAAGTCAGTTAGTCCTGAGGAGTGAATCGAAGGCCACTGTGTAGACGCTGATTCGCTGCATCACAGCCTTGCTCACTGCCTCCTTCTCCAAGCCCTGTGAGACTCTTGGCTTAGGCATCCAGGAGAAAATACTTCAGACATTCATATGTCCCAGCATTATGCTAACTGAAATATCACTTTCCACAACAAAGCCTTGGAAAGCAATCTGACTTAACGAGATAGGTACTGGATTAGTAACGCAACATCTAGTAACTCCTCTAATGAAGAAGAAATGATTCAGGTGTTAATAATACACATCTAGAGCTGAACTGCCTAGGTTTACATTCTCGCTCAGCCACTTTCTAGCTTTTAGCAGACTACAGTTAGTAATACGTATATAGTAACAGATGCATAGTACAGTGACAAGTTACTTAACATCTTTATAAGAAAGGCTTATTGGAAGCCATTACATGCTCTCGCTACAGAAAGTAAATGTTACTATGTGACAGTCTCCAATAACCATTTTCCATCTGAAATTTCTCTGAATTTTGGCTCCCAGTCATGGGCTGCTAGCCTAGCTGGATAATTTTCAGAGTTTCTATCTCTTCAGGAGAAAAAGAATAAAATATCAAGGCAAGATAGGATATTTTAAAAATAAACAGGCATTTTACAACCTCCTCACTTTGCCTTTTTGTTTTTCTTGACCAATGAAGATTGATATTTGTTTCCTGGAACATAGGTTTAAATTATTCTTATTCTCTGCTTTGAGAGAAAATTTCATTTAGTGGAACTTCCTGCAGAATTTTACACTTTTGATGATTTTTTTTCTTGAAGTTCTCTCCACCTTAATATCCTTGACTTTCTTAGTATCATTATGTCCTTGTTTTTCACCTATAATTCTAGTTATTACAAGTCTCCATCATGATTTCTCTTTGTCCCATAACTCAAAAAGAAAATCAGTTTTCCTCAGGGTTTGTCATCAGCTGTTTTCCGCTCTTGCTCCACTTAATTCCTCTCAATCTTTTTTGAGTCATAAACCTCTTTCAAAAATCTGTTGAAAACTAGGAACTCTTTCAGAGGAGTCGAGGTTGGGGAGGGTGTGTGGGAAGATATATATTCACTAAAAACTAAATTTTGCATTGAGTTTCGAGGGATTTATTAATCCCCCTCCTTATAACTCCTGCTGGGAAAACTCACCGATTCCCAAGCTTCATATGCAATCTGCGATGATTGTCTTAAAGATGTGTTTTTATTCCCAGTCTCTTTCTAGTACTCCAGACCTATATGTACCCAACTAGTGAATGTGTCCATTTGGAAATTGCATAAACACCTCAAACCCAACCTGCCTAAGCTAAACACATCTTTCCATCTAAATCTACTATTCTCTGCCTTGTTGTCCGATACGGTGGAAGATGCCTCCATCCAGCCAGGCATCCAAGGTTAAAATCTTGGTCACCCTAGGTATTTCCTTCTCCCTCATTTCCTACAATTAATTATTTATCAAGTTCTGTCATTTTTACTTCCTCCGAATCTCAAGGATGTGTTTTGTTTTCTCACTCTCATTGTCTTATTTCAGATCCTCATAACTTCTTGCCCATACTAATAATATAGACTCCTTAAATTATTTTTAACTGCATAATTAAAAGATCCATTGTAAAAGATCCAAGCAATATAAAATGCAAAAGGTAAATTTTCTCTTTCCATACCACTTCATTGCACCCAATCTCTCTCCTCCCACAGATAGATCCACTATTGAGCATTTGGTGCATATTCCTTTAGTTCTTGTTCCTTTACATTTGCATACATATGCATGTATAGATGAAAAATATAGGATTTGATGTATTTTTTTTTACATAAATGAGAATGTGCCTTACATAACAGTCTCTCACTTGACTTTTTTTGGTCACTTAATAAAAGATTTGAAGAAATTTCCATTTCAGTACATATGGATGCATGTGATATTTTTAATGAATGCTCAGTGTTCCATTACAAGGGATATAGGATATGTGATTTAACCTTTTGATGAGAATGTAGCTTGTTTTCACTTTTCACTGTTATAAATCACTATTACCCTTGTGCATACATCTTGTGTGTCTGTGAGGATACTTTCAAAGGTGAGATGCCTAGCAGTGGATGTCAGAGGCTACTATCTGCTCTTCTACCTCTAGTCTCAATCCTTGACAATCCATCTTCATTTATTTACCATCACTCAACAACAACAAAAAATCTTACCATCTGCTATCCTTCAGGCACTATGCTGGGAATTTGGTACTAGAAGAACTAGTTGACATAGTTCCTGCTTTCAAGTTCAAAATGAAACAGAAGAGACAGACAAGCAAACAGACCACCAAAGTGCAGTATGATAGGGACAAAAGAGAAATGTGCAAAGGTGCTCTCTTGGAGAACATTAGGAAAAATCAGCTCATTCTGCAGGCAACGAGGAAGTAGGAGAGACTAATGGAAAGGAGATTCCTAGATACCACTGGAAGGAGATGTTGGTATTGGCTTGATGTAGAAATGACAGGACTTTCCAGCAGAAAGGAAACCCTGTGATTTATTTATTGAGTGCCAGTGTGTGCCATGCACTCTTCTAGGTACCGGAATTACAGGCCATGAACGAGAAAGGAAAGGCTTCTACTTTCATGACATTTTCCTTACATGAGGGAGAGGGGATGGTGAGGAGAATTAATGCAAAGATAAACAAGAACGTGTATGATACAAATTCAAGTTGTGACAAGTGTAATGAGAAAGAAAGCAGAGCAATGGGATGTGAGAGTTGTTAGGGGTAAACTATAAAAAAAGAGAGAGATCAGTAAAGGCTTTCTTCAGGATGTTACATTTGCCTTGAGACCTGAATGGTAAGAAGGAGCCAGCCATAACAAAATCTAGGAGGAGAGGCACATGGAAACTCAAGGCCCAAACAAATAAAAAAATCTGAGTTGCAATGTGAACCCAGGTCAGCCTGATTGCCTCCTTCAATAAAACAACAAGGAGCTTTGTCGAAAGTCAGATATCTCTTCACTTTTTAAAAGAATCTTAATTTAGTGAGTATAAAATGACAACATTAACACAAATATTAAAAACAATCTTGATATAAAGATTTCTAAGATATAATCATTGAAAAACTAAGGAAACTTGGAAAAGAATATAATCGACATTATATAAAGGCAAGTTATTATTCCTGTCTCAGATTATTACCATGAGTACAAACCAGAGCTAAATGCCAAATTGAACAATGAACCATTACAAAGCAAAAGAATATGTTTTTTTTTTTCTGCTACTCACAATAAAAAGCAAAATGACTATAAATATTGTTCATAATGATGAGTGTTTAAGGATTCTTTATTACACATGGAAGGAGTGGTCATCTTGATAAATGTCTAGAGTTAGGTTGTATTTGAGAAGTACTTCTTATTCCAGAAAAAAAAGTCTTCAAATTGTCACCAATCTTTGATCCTAAGTAACACTATAAAGGTAACATCTTGCAATTTGTTCCATTCAGACCTTCCTTTAGTTACATATGTCAGCTATCCAAAAAATTCAACATTACTTATATGTTTCATGGAGGATTTTCCAGATGAAAAATCTTTTTGAAGTACCTGAGAAGTTTGAGCAGCTAGCCGGTATGGCTCAAAACCGAGGTTGAGCTAGGCATGGCCTCTGCCCTCAAGAAAGTTAGAGTCTAATGAGAGATACTTACAAATGGAGCTGAATGTAATTTGAATATTCTGTATACAGTTTGGTCATCTATTTAGTATAAGTGAGGGTCCTTTGTAGGGTCATTCTCTGAGATTCTTGAGGTGCAACATTCAGCACTTATGGAATAAGATTAAGTTGCTATAAAGACAACAACCCAAGACTATTTGGATGCTTGGTGTCAACTATTATCACATTATTTTTCTTCTCTCAGGCTAAAGGAATGTAATGCATTGTATAATCTTAAATACATACAATCATACATAAGAAAATCATGGAGGAAATGCCCCAAAGTACAGCAAAGTTATTTCTGGGTATTACTACAGATTTAAAAATATTTTCTATATTTCTAATTTTATAACCAGATAATAACAAACATGCTTTTAACAATAAGATAAGTATCTGTCCTCAAAAATATGGCATAATGATTAAGAGCTTGGACTTCAAAGGCAGGCAAACCAAAGTTTTAATTCTGTCCTTGCAAATTAATAGTTAAGTGATCTTTAGCAATTTACCTTTCTAAGCCTTATTTTTCTTGAATTTTAAATGGAGAAAATAATATCTAGAGTAGTTTTTGTGAAGACTAGATGAGATTATGTGTGACATGATCAGAGACATTTAATGGAAATTACTAGAATTCTCCCATTCTTAAACAAGGCAAGCCTCAATAAATTTAAGAAGATTGAAATCACATCAAGCATCTTTTCTGACAACAATGGTATGAAACTAGAAATGAACTACAAGAAAAAAGTTAGGAAAGTCACAAATATGTGTAGAATAAACAAGAAGCTACTGAACAACCCCTGGATCAATGAAGAAATCAAAGAATAAAAAAATACCTAGAGACAAATGAAAATGAAAATACAACATACCAAAACTTATGGGATGCAGCAAAAACAGTACTAAGAAGGAAATTTATAGTAATACAGGCCTAACTCAAGAAACAAGAAATATCTCAAATAAACAAACTTACAGTATATGTAAAAGAACTAGAAAAAGAGGAACAAACAAAACTCAAAGTCAGTAGAAGGAAGGAAATAATCAGAGCACAAATAAACAAAATAGAGACTATGAAAACAACAGAAAAGACAAATGAAATTAAGAGCTAGTTCTTTGAGAAGAGAGAGAAAACTGACACACCCTTAGCCAGACTTACTAAGAAAAACAGAGAAGAGTCAAATAAATAAAATCAGACATTAAAGAGGAGAAATTACGGGCCGCCCGGTGGCGCAGCGGTTTAGTCCGCGCTTGGCAGCCCAGGGTTTGCAAGTTCAGATCCTGGGCGCCCGCCGACGCACTGCCTGTCAGCCATGCCGTGGCAGCGTCCCATATAAAGTGGAGGAAGGTGAGCACAATGTTAGCCCAGGGCCAGTCTTCCTCAGCAAAAAGGGGAGGATTGGCGACGGATGTTAGCTCAGGGCTGGTCTTCCCCACAAAAAAAAAAAAAAGAGGAGAAATTACAATGGACATCACAGAAACACAAAGGATTATAATACTATGAAAAGCTATACACCAACAAATTGGATAACCTAGAAGAAATGGATAAATTCTTAGAATTATACAACCTCCCAAACTGAATAAGGAAGAAATAGAGAATCTGAATAGACCAATGATAAGCAAAGAGATTAAAACAGTAATCAAAAACCTCCCAAAAATCAAAAGTCCAGGACCAGCTGGCTTCTATGGTGAATTCTACCAAACATTCAAAGAAGATTCAATACCTATGCTTCTCAAACTATTCTGAAAAATTGAAGAGGACAGGGTCCTTCCTAACTCATTTTATGAGGCCAATATTACCCTGATACCAAGACCAGACAAAGACAACATGAAAATGGAAAATTACAGGCCAATGTCACTGATGGACATAGATGAAAAATATCCTCCACAAAATATTAGCAAATCAAATACAATACATTGAAAGGATCATAAACCATGATCAACTGGGATTTATTCCAGGAATGCAGGGATGGTTCAACATCCACAAATCAATTAATGTGATACACCACATTAACAAAATGAAGAATAAAAACCACATGATCATCACAATAGATGAAGAGAAAGCATTTGACAAGATCCAACATCCATTTATCATAAAAACATATCATATACCCATAAAATGGGTATAGAAGGGAAGTACCTCAACATAATAAAGGCCATATATGACAAACCCACAGCCAACATCACATTCAGTGGCAAAAACTGAAAGCCATCCCTCTGAGAACAGGAACAAGACAAGTGTGCCCACTCTCGCCACTCTTATTTGACACAGTACTGGCAGTTTTAGCCAGAGCAATTAGGCAAAAAAGGAAATAAAAAGGATCCAAATTGGAAAGGAAGAAGTAAAACTGATGACATAATTCTCTATATAGAAAACCCTAAAGAATCCACCAAAAAACCATTAGAAATAAAGAACGAATACATTAGAGTTGCAGGGTACAAAATCAACATTCAAAAATCAGTTGTATTTGTATACACCAATAACAAACTAGCAGAAAGAGAAATCAAGAATATAATACCATTTACAATCACAACAAAAAGAATAAAATACCTAGGAATAAATTTAACCAAGGACATGAAAGACCTATACAATGAAAAGTATAAGATGTTATTGAAAAAAAATCAAAGAAGACATAAAGAAATGGAAATATATTCCATGCTCATGGATTGGAAGAATAAACATAGTTAAAATGTCTGTATTACCTAAAGCAATCTACAGATTCAATGCAATACCAATTACAATCCCAATGACATTCTTCATGGAAATAGAACAAAGAATCCTAAAATTTATATGGAACAACAAAAGATCCTGAATAGCCAAAGCAGTCCTGAGAAAAAGGAACAAAGTTGGAGATATCACACTCCCTGAATTCAAAATATGCTACAAAACTATAGTAATCAAAACAGCAGGTACTGGCAGAAAAACAGACATACATATCAATGGAACAGAATTGAGAGCCCAGAAATAAAACCACACATCTATGGACAGCTAATCTTTGACAAAGGAGCCAAGAACATACAATAGAGAAAGGAAAGAATCTTCAATAAATTATGTTGAGAAAACTGGACAGCCACATGGAAAAGAATGAAAGTAGCCCACTATCTTATACCATACACAAAAATTAGCTCAAAATGGATTAAAGACTTGAATGTAAGTCATGAAACTCTTAGAAGAAAATATAGGCAGTACACTCTTTGACATCAGTCTTAGCAATATCTTTTTGAATATCATATCTACTCCAGTAAGGGAAACAAAAGAAAAAATAAATAAATAGGACTATATCAAACTAAAAATCTCCTTCAAGGAAAAGGAAACCATCCACAAAATGAAAAGACAACCCACTAACTGGGAGAAAATATTTGCAAATCATATATCTTACAAGGGGTTAATTTCCAAAATATATAAAGAACACCAAACAACCCTCTAAAAATGGGCAGAGGATATGAACAGACATTTTTCCAAAGAAGATATACAGATGGCCAACAGGCACATGAAAAGACATTCAATATCACTAATTATTAGGGAAATGCAAATCAAAACTCCAATGAGATATCACGTTATACCCATCAGAATAGCTATAATAAATGAGATGAGAAATGTCAAGTGTTGGAGAGGATGTGGAGAAAAGGAAACCCTCATACACTGCTAGTGGGAATGAAAACTGGTGCAGCCAGTATGGAAAACAGTATGGAAATTTCTCAAAAAATTAAAAATAGAAATACCACACAATCCAGCAATTCTACTGCTGGATATTTATCCAAAGAACATGAAATCAACAATTCAAAAAGATATATGCACCCCTATGTTCATTGCAGCATTATTCACAATAGCCAAGACATGGAAGCAACCCAAGTGCCCATCAACAGATGAATGGATAAAGAAGTGGTGTATATATGTATGGAATATTACTCAGCCATTAAAAAGACAAAATTGTGCCATTTGCAACCACATGGATGGACCTTGAGGGTATTATGCTAAGCAAAATAAGTCAGACAGAGAAAGACAAATACTGCATGATTTCACTCATATGTAGAAGATAAACAAATAGATAAGGAGGGTAGATTAGTCGTTACCAGAGGGGAAGGAGGGGAGGGGAGGGTATAAGCTGTAACAGGACACATATGTATGCTGATGGATAAAAACTAGACTATTGGTGGTGAACACGATGCCGTCTATAAAGAAACTGAAATATAATAAAGTACACCTGAAATTTATACATTATAAGCCAATATAACCTCAATAAAATAATGTTTTTTAAAAAGAATTCTCTCATTCTTTGCCATGAAAAAGCATGAGTTTTGAGGAAGACCCTTTAGTTTTGTTGACCAGTATAACAAAGGTGCAAATAATTTATATTCCAAACAAGATAATTTTGAGAATAAAAGAGGACACTAAAATCAATTAAAATTATATAATTTCAAGAAAATTATATAATTTTAATTATAAGTCAATATATATATTGACTGATTAATTGGTTTATTAATCTAACTGGGCTATAAAATACTTATATTCAAAACTATTTTCAAAAAAATTCTTTCTTAAATAATATACTATGTAAAATAAATCAAAATTTTAAAAAAACTTTTTACAATGATTATCTTACCAGTAGAATATAAGTAGAATAATTGTCTGTGTATCTATTCATCCACTTTAATCAATTTCTAAAGTGTCCATTTTTAATATTCTTACTGGTAGTTTTCTAAAGATTATATTTTTTTTCCATATGCTATAATTACTTTTATTTTTTAATAGCTTGCAATTTTTTTCAAATTTGCACTTTAGGATTAATAAATTTGATACTCTTGTCTCTTCTCTGTAAAACATGAAGTTTTAATTGAAGAAAAACTCTCCCTATTAGTGCTCTGTTACCAGATAAGCTCAGAAAAACATCTGCTGGGTGGAGAAAATTCTCTGTTATCTTCTTTAATGCGTAAGTATTTTAGCCCACATATTTTCGTAGATACTTTTTCTCTCCATTTAGAGTATCTTCCTTCAAGAAATATTCTTACAGGATAAAACCTGTCAGGCAAATTGTCACTATTTAAGATTCTCTTGAATGTTTCACAAGATTTTTATGATATAAATTCACATCCCTTGTCAATTCCATTTTGATGCAAAGTCTACATACACCCAATTAAAAGCAGGAGCTCCATAAGAAGATTCTTCCTACAAGTTGAGATAGTCAAAAGTGCAGTTTTTGAATTTCAAAATTAAGTCTTGCACATTGAGCTCTAAAAATTTAATTTATTCAGTTTCTCTCGCTTTTCCAAGGTTAAATTTCAATGTTTTCCTGCTTGCAAACTTTGTTTTCAATCATTGTAATAAGTTAAAAGCTTCAGCTACTGGACTCTTTGGCACTCCATATGTGAACACATTGATTTAAAATTTTTAAAAATGTAAAATTGTAAAATTTTTATCATTGTAGGACACAATATGCAAACTAGTTATTCATATGTTCAAACACGTACAATATGATTAATATCAAGTACCAAGAGAGAATAATTTAAACCATGCTATCATACTTTCTGTATTAGACATCAGTTTCATTAAAATAAAATTTTTAGTTTCAATACTCTTACTGGTTTATACAAATATATTTTTAAATTTTAAGCATAAGTTCTATTTTGATTGATAAAATTTGAGAGCTCATTTGGATGCTGATGAATTAGGTCAGGAGTTGGCAAGCTACAGCCCTCTGGCCAAATCTGGAACGCTGCCAGTTTTTGTAAATATAGTTTTTTTGGAACAGAGACGTGCTCTTTTGTTTATGGATTTTCTCTGGCTGCTTTTGCACTAAATGGCAGAGTTGAGTAGTTGTGTCAAAAACTACAAAGCCTAAAATGTCTACTATCTGACACTTCACAAGACACAAATTTGCCAAATCCTCAATTAAGAGTACTCTACAACGAATTCCAAGTATATTTCTGTTACAAGTTTCTTAACTGAGTATTAATATTGTTTTAATACAATGCTATGCTTCACCAAAATTTGTATTCGTATTTTCCTACAAAACAAATAGCTATCTTTAATGTTGAACTTCTTAACTGAATTTACAATAGCATTTATAATATGACACGATAAATTTGCAACAGTTTATCTTTGATTCCATAAAATGGATGAAAATAGTCAGTTATTGGAATTAGCTGATTTTCTGTTTAAAGCAGTAGATAACTGTCAGAAGAAGCAGACTCAGACAATTTCGGTGGTTGGGAGGCTTACTAAGGACCCTTGGGATCAACTCCTGTGGAAGAGACAGGAAGAAGCAGGATTGGGCAGATGGATGGAAAAGTCAAACTGGCCCAAAGATAGCCTCTGCCACCCCATCAGGCTGGTCCTTTATACTGCTGCCTTGATCAATCAGCCCTGGGACACGTGTGACTTTGCCCAAGCAGCTCTCTGCAGCTGAAACAATTCCTGGAGGGACTGACAGCTGTAAACTGTCTGCCAGCAGCCCTCCCAGTAGCTGAATTAATAAGTTCTTCCTTGAAATGGGACCCAGGAGTTGCATCACCGTGTTATGTTCATCCACTTCTCTGTATGTGTCTGCAGAGCAGCGCCTCCAGGATTCTGGTGGGCCTCTCCTCCTAGGGAAAACTTAGAAGAAGAAAGTTAATGGTGCTGTCTATAACTCCTGCAGCTGCAGCTGATGTAAGGGTCACAACTGAGACTCATCTTCTTTTCCCTTTACTACCTGTTCCAAACTCCTCTTACCCTTAGGAGGCACCTCTGGCAGTGTTGACTGGCTACAATGTACTTTTCAGACTGAGGTTGGCTGAGAATTGTCATTTTCCACCAAACCTGGGGAAAGGGGTACTGAGTAGTGCCCAAATGGATCATCTATGTTTCAGTAATACTCCTCCATGTGTAACAGCAGCCCTTCCTTCTGCTAATGATCAAACATCCTGCCAAGATGGTGACTCCTCTTCTTTGATGACCCCTGGATACAAGGAGCCAGAAATGCCCATGCATCAATAATAACTTTTCCCCATTTTCTTACAGAAGTATTCTCCCTTAAGGCACCAGGACTTGTAAACCTGAAGAGCCCACAGTTGTTGGGGCAGAAGGCACAAATTCCTCCAGTTGGTTATTGGGAATGACAGTAAGAAGAGCCACTCCTGCTCCTACCCTTTAATTCCTGAACCTATCATTTTCTTCCTATGGAAGACATCATTCCATATCAAGGTCTTGGATTTAAGGTGTATACAGTGACCTGGAGGATGGTGCCCCATCCTTATAAAATTATTGCCTCTGAGTTAGCATTTAGGCTGTGCCTCTAAAAGACTGTTTCCCACACTCTATCAGGCAGCAGCTTCTGGTTGGTGGTATGTGATGTGACCAGTGGATTCCATGGTCATGGGCCTACTTCCTTACCTCTTTTTCTCTAAAGTGAGTTCCTATTCTGATGAGATCCTGTGCTGGTGTGTTAGACATGCCAAACACCTTCAGAAAGGAGTGTCGGTTGAGGCTCTGTGGGCTGAAAAGGCAAACCTATACCTGGAATGTGTACCTATTCCTGTTTGATTGAATCACTGGCCCTTCTAAAGTGGAGGAGTTCAACATAGTCACCTTGCCACCAGGTAGCCAATTGATCTACTTGAGGGATAATGCTATATCAGGGACTTAGTGTTGGTCTCTGCAGCTAGCAGTTTAGAAATACAGCAGCAGTGGCTAGATCAGCGTTGGTAAGTTGGAGCCCATGTTGTCAGGCTCATTTACAGCCACCATGACTAGTCCATTCATGTAGACAATGGCAAAGCCTAACTGACTAGAGTGAGATAAGTGAGGTGACTGGGGCACAAAATTTAAGGAGTTACTCACTCTAGCGCTGTGCACATGCAGAGTCAGCACCTAAGAGTGAGTGCCTCCTTAAATTTTTGCACCCTAGGTGCCTCACTTACCCTATACTAGTTTCAGCCCTGCCTAACTCATTTTATTTACTTGGTTGTTTAGTGCACTTTCCGTGGTGGTTACTTTCTGGTGAGCATTAATATGTGATAGACATATCAATTCACTTTGTGCCCATTTCCATATGCCTGTTTATATGCCTTTACATCAGACCTCCTTGTCTTCAAATTTCAAATCTTTTTCCTTCCATGCTTGTGACCAATCAGCTATGACATTCTCTACTGTCCGTGACCGGCTGTTGATCTCCTAACCTTGGGTAAGTTCTCTGTTAAATAAAATGGATGACATGTGTACTATCCAGTAAAAGGATTATCCTCTCATCCCTGTCCTTCAAGGCCACTCCTAATTAGGCCTTTAGTACAGCCGCTATCCATTTTAAGCTTGCATTCAAATACCAACATGACTCATCTGTGAAGAACTCAGGCTTTTCTTCGTCTATTTGCTGGTCATAAGAGATACACTATGTGACCTTAAGTGTGAGTTGAAAGAGGGGTGCTAGTGCAACAGTGTTAACCAACATGGGAGTCTGAGCTACCGCTCATGCATTTTGTTTGTGCCCTCCCATCCTGCTCATGCTTGATCCTGGATATATCACTTTCATTTTACAGCAAATTATTACTGGGCTTGCTCAACCTGTGACTTAGCATAATGTCATTTATATAATTGGTCAATGCAGTGTTCTGAGGTGTGTCCAGATGGGCCTCATGGATGGCTGCCAGTTTGGAGTAGGGCCCCCAGGAAAGGGTTTTGCAGCAGGTTCAGGTTAAGGTGCAGAAATTCCTGCCATTTGTGCCATACAGACCTGACTGTATTAAAGTCATCATGCTAATTAGACCAGATAAGCAAGAAGTGGCTAGTGCCCTGGAGGACTTGGTAAAACACAAGAGATCCAGACACAGATCTGGAGGGATAAACTTAACAGAAATCTAGAGGCTTCATACATCAATAAAAGTTTTCAGAGTTTCAGTGGTCAGGGACATTCTGAGATATCCTATCCAAATCAAAGGACAAATTTTGCATTGCACGCTTCCCACCATGAAGAAAGAAACCAACCCTGATAGGGCTCTTCAGATTCTGGTGGCAAGCATATTCCACACCTGGGATTTCCTAGTAGGATGTCCAGATCATCCAGATCTCTTTAAACTGTATTATGATAGAGAGCAGGAAAGTTAAGCTAGCCCAAGATCAAAACCATAGATGTGTACTGTTTTCTTTTCCATTGGAACACCAATTATTTCTGATTCTCTTCTCTGAGACAAAGGCTGCAAGTACCTCAGGCCATATTAATCTGCTTTAGCAAAATACGAAGTCACAGCAGCTGCAGGCAGGGCTATTAATTGGTTGAGCTTTCAGTAGTCTACAGTTATTCTAGTTTCTCCATTAGCTAGATTGGAGAATTAAATGGAGATATAATAAGGAGCATCACCCCAAGAGATGGGACTAATTTCTGCCATCTTTCCCCTCTCCTTGATACAATATTTTCTTGGCTCCAGGCAATAAAGTTTTAGAAGCTTCCACTTCGCCTTACCCACTATGATGTAATCCACAGGTCAGATACCCAACATGGGGACTGTACAACAGCATAGAATTCAATATGTCCCACATACAATAAAAATTGCTAGACATGCAAAGAAGCAAGAAAATGTGACTCATAACATGAGAAAAATCAAAGAAAGGGACCCAGAAATGACAGAGATGATCAAATTAGCAAATAATGACTTTAAAACAGCTATTATGTTTAAGGTTATACAGGAAAACATGAATATAATGAAGGAATAAATAAGGAATTTCAATAGAGAAACTGAAACTATAAAAAAGAAGAAAATGGAGAATCTAGAACTGAAGAATATAATAACTGAAATGATAAGTTCACTTGCTGGGTTTACCAGCAGCACAGAAGAAAAAATCAGTGAACATGAAAACAGGACAATAGAAACTATAGAAATTGAACCACAGGAAGAACAAAAAGTTTATAAAATAAATTACAAAGAGAAGCCACTACAAACCTACCAAAATTGCTAAAATTAAAATATTTGCCAAGGAGGGTTGATGAGAATATGGTGCAATAAAAACATTGCTGGCGTGAGTATAAAACGTTACATCCACATTGGAAAAGTATTTGGAAGATTCTAATAAAGTTAAATCCTTTATTTCTAATAAAGTTAAATTCCTAAGATATGACCCAACAATTACAGTCCTACATATACACCCAAGAGAAAATGTGCACATATCCACAAAAAATATATATTCAGAATATTTTTATTTTTAATAGCTCCCAGTTGGAAACAATTCAGGTGTTCATCAACTGAAGAATGGATAAATAAATTGTAGTATATTCTTTCAATGGAATGAATACAAAAGAAAAGCTACTGATACACACAACAACATGAGTAAATTTCAGTGACATTATGCTTGGTGAAAGAAAGACAAAAAAAGACTGTATACTAACTGATTCTTTTTCTATGCAGTTCATAAAGAATTGAAGCCGATCTATGTTGATGGAAATCAGAGTGGCTTCCTCTGGGGTAGGTATTGACTGAAAAACAGCATGAGGGAACTTTCTAGAGTTTTAAAAATGTTTTCAGTTTTGACCTGGGTGGTGGTAACAAGGGCATATACATATGTAAAGCCTCATCAAGTTACCTTCAAGATTTGTACATTTTACCAAGGGCATGGATCCTCCTAAAGGAAATAAAAAGATCCAGGTTTGAAAAAAGAAAAAGATGCATGAGCAATTATTATGTAAAGGGGTATATTTGTTAAAAGAAGAGATATCTATAAAGGGTTTTCAGAAATTTTGCTTTGGATGTGTTGTATAATCCCCTCCTTACTGTCCTTAAGAAAATATCAGTAAGGACATGATTTTTTTTTTTTTGGTGGAAGGATAGGGGAGGGTAAGATTTGCACTTCTTTTGGACATGGCATTATACTGAGAAGATTTAATGCACTTTCATTTTATTAAATTCCATATGTAAAATCCTTGGCACCATTCCTGCTACATATACACTGTTCAAAAGTTATTTATAATTATTGTTATTGTTTTGTTATTTATTAATGCATTTCTAGGTAAGGGTGGTATCCTGTCTCATTTCAGTTAAGTTTCATCATCTTCTGCGTGATTATATTTGTATAGCCAATCAGTGTAAAATCAAAACGTGACTGTGGACCTGTAATTTGCTTAATTTGCAGAAATGTTCAGACTCGGGTATAACAGGCCATTCTAGTTATTGCCCTAACCCGCCACTCCCACCAATCTGGACCAAATTTTTGGTGTTAGTCCCCTTAGGCCATGTTTTTTTGGGGGGTAGGGATGTATCTTTCCTTTAATCAAGGAATTCTGGCAGTATGTAAAAGCAAATGAGAGAGTTTGTTGCTAAAGTATCTATGTATGAGCATTTAGTTAGTGTTTGTCTATTTTTCAACCAGATTGTCAATGAAGGATACGAGACAATGTTTGCTAAATTGTCAGCTAGGTCTGCCCTTTTCCTGCATAGAGATGAGAATCCCCGGCGAAGATACAGGAGTCAATACAGAAACAGTAGCCTCCCCACTTTCTGGTCACACACATCTTCAGAGATGCATATCCTGACTTTCCAGTCTTACACAGTATCTTAGTCACACTATCACATCATCCAGTTTTATTTTCACTATAGCACTTATTGCTAGAATTATATTTATTTTTTACCTGGAATTTTCTTGCTTATTTATTTGTTTTATTTTCAATGTCTGTCTCCCATCTTTGCCTCAATTAGGGCTTCCCCCATCCTCTCACAGTTATAAGTAGTCCCTACAACCATATTTAACTATTCTCTTTTTATTATTTGTAGTTGCTCCACATGTGTTATTTATTGTGATCCTCCCAACTGGACTCTAAGATCTTCACTACTCCTGTATACTCCAAAAGACCTATCTAGCACAGTGCTGAATACATACAGTACAAAGATTTCATAAGGTTAGATTTTTGAAAGGATTCCTATGACTCTTCAGTGCATACTCACATAAAACTTTTATTTAGAGGCAAATACTACATTTAGTAAGAGAAAGAGAACATCAGTCAGCATTGGGAATCCAAAAGACATCAAGACACAAGTTTACCAGGGTTTTTTCACATGGTAACGTGCTTCATCTCTGAATTGAACTGCAGGATTTGTGTGATGAATCTTAATTCAGGAGAACTCAAGGCAGAAATTCCCAGCAGGATCTTCTTTTCACTTAGCATAATACCCTCAGTGTCCATCCATGTTGTCACAAATGGCTGGATTTCATTGTTTCTTATGGCTGAGTAGTATTCCATCATGTACATATACCATATCTTCTTTATCTCTTCATCCCTTGATGGGCACTTAGGTTGCTCCCAAGTCTTGGCTATTGTGGATAATGCTGCAATGAACACAGGGGTGCATATATCTTTATGCATTCATGTTTTCATGTTCTTTGGATAAACACCCAGCAGTGGAAACCTGGATTATATGGTAGTTCTACTCTTAATTTTTTGAGGAATCTCCATACTCTCTTCTATAGTGGGGGCACCAGTTTGCACTCCCACCAGCAGTGTGTGAGAGTTTCCTTCTCTCCATGTCCTCTCCAACAATTGTTGTTTCCAACAATTCTTGTTAATTGTAGCCATTCTAATGGGTGTGAGGTGATAGCTCATTGTAGTTTTGATTTGCATTTCCCTGATGTTAATGATGTTGAACATCTTTTCATGTGCCTGTTAGCCATCTGTATATCTTCTTTGGAAAAATGTCTGTTCATATCCTCTGTCCATTTTTTGATTGGGTTGTTAGTTTTTTTGTTGTTGAGATGCATGAGTTCTTTATATATTTTGGAGATTAACCCCTTATCAGATATATGGTGTGCAAATAACTTCTCCTTATTGTTAGGTTGTCTTTTCATTTTTTTTATTGTTTCCTTTGCTGTGCAGAAGCTTTTTAATTTGATGTAGTCCCATTTGTTTATTTTTTCTATTGTTTCCGTTGCCCGGTCAGACATGGTACTTGAAAATATGTTGCTAAGACCGATATCAAAGAGCATACTGCCTATGTTTTCTTCTAGAAGTTTCATGGTTTCAGGTCTTATTCAAGTCTTTAATCCATTTAGAGTTAATTTTTGTGTATGGTGTAAGATAATGGTCAACTTTCATTCTTTTGCATGTGGCTGTCCAGTTTTACCAACACCATTTATTGAAGAGACTTTCCTTTCTCCGTTGTATTTTCTTGGCTCTCTTGTCAAAAATTAGCTATCCATAGATGTGTGAGTTTATTTCTGGGCTCTCAATTCTGTTCCATTGATCTGTGTGTCTGTTTTTGTGCCAGTACCATGCTGTTTTGGTTACTATAGCTTTGTAGTATATTTTGAAATCAGAGAGTGTGATACCTCCAGCTTTGTCCTTTTTTCTCAGGATTCCTTTGGCTATTTGGGATCTTTTGTTGTTCCATATAAATTTGGGGATTCTTTATTCTATTTCTGTGAAAAATGTTGTTGGAACTTTGATAGGGATTGCATTGAATGTATAGATTGCTTTAGGAAGTATGGACATTTTAACTATGTTAATTCTTCCAATCCAGGAGCACAGAATATCTTTCCATTTCTTTGTGTCTTCTTCAATATCTTTCAACAATGTTTTATAGTTTTCAGTGTACAGATCTTTCACCTCATTGGTTAAGTTTATTCCTAGGTATTTTATTCACTTTGTTGGAATTGTAAATGGGATTGTATTCTTAATTTCTCTTTCTGTTACTTCGTTGTTAGTGTATAGCAATGCAACTGATTTTTGTATGTTGATTTTGTATCCCACAACTTTATCATATTCATTTATTATTTCTAAAAGTTTTTTGGTGGATTCTTTAGGGTTTTCTATATATAAAATCATGTCTTCTACAAACAGTGACAGTTTTACTTCTTCCTTTCCAATTTGGATCCCTTTTATTTCTTTTTCTTGCCTGATTGCTCTGGCTAGGACTTCCAATACTATGTTAAATAGGAGTGGTGAAAGTGGGCATCCTTGTCTGGTTCCTGTTCTTAGAGAGATAGCTTTCAGTTTTTCACCATTGAGCATGATATTAGCTGTGGGTTTGTCATATATGGCCTTTATTATGTTGAGTTACTTTCCTTCTATACCCATTTTCTTCAGAGTTTTTATCATAAATGGATACTGTATCTTGTCAAATGCTTTCTCTGCATCTATTGATATGATCGTGTGATTTTTATTCTTCATTTTGTTAATGTGGTGTATCACATTGATTGATTTGCAGATGTTGAACCATCCCCCAGCAGGATCATCTATGTCCCTCTGATCACATAGCCAAACCTGGCTGTCAGCTGGTTAAACTAGGTTGTATTAGATCAAGGTTATTCAGAGAAACAGAACCAATAGGATATACATACACACAAATATAAATATATGTTATATATTGCCCATATATATATGTGTGTATATATGCCAATTCCTAGAATAAATCTTCTCATATATATACATATCTATACCTACATGTATGTGTAGGTATGGATATGTACATATATGTGTGTATAGATACGTATATACTTATGTGTATCGATGTGTATATACATGAGATTTACTATACACATATTATCTTGTAGATCTGCCATCTGCAAGCTGGAGAGCCAGGAAAGCCAACGGTGTAATTCAGTTCAAGTCTGAAGGCCTGAGACCTGGGGACCAATGGTGTACGTCTCAATCTTAGTCCAAAGACCTGAGAAGCAGGAGCACTGATGTCCTAGGACGGGGGAAGATGGATGTTCAGCTCAAGCAGAGAGAGCAAACTTACACTTCTCTTTTGTTCTACTCAGGCCCCCAAAGAGTTGGATTATGATAGATGCTACCCACTGGCATGGATGAGGGCAAATCTTCACTTAGTGCACTGATTTATATGCTAATTTCTTCTAGAAACACCCTCACAGACAAATCCAAAAGCAATGTTTTACTAGCTCTCTGGGCATGCCTTGACCCAGTCAAGTTGGCACATAAAATTTACCATCACACAGGCGAAAGCCATCAGTAAACAAAGCAGTTTAGCTGTCCTCAGGGGAGTTTTGGACTTTAAACAGCACATCATAAATCCCACTGCCCTTATCCTGGCCAAGAGCTAAAGTCAGACATCCAGGTATCCTCAGAAAGAATCATAGAGCGGTCTCAGTTCTCCATATATGGACCCTCAGCAAATGCTTGTTGGTTTATTAAGAAGTTCATTTACTGAATAATGTGATTTGGTCATATTTTCAATCCATTTATGCCTATATAAAGCTATGAAGATGCTTTTTAGCCTCTTTGTAAACCCTTAGTTCCCTCAAGTAGAGAGAAGATGATTGATTTCACATCCCAAATCTTGAGTTATTTCTCTGTTGGCTCTCTTCTTAGAAGAGAGTGAAATTTTAATCCTGTTACATATATTCCAGTTCATAAGACATGATTGTCTTTGAATGTTTCATTTTAATTTAATAAGTTCTTTTTAAAGTCTTAGATTATTGAAGACATATTAAGTGAATGGCCTACATGCCAACAGCAAAGTGCCTTCACTTAGAAGCACGAAATTAATTGAAATTGCCTTTTGTCTGAAGATGGTACTACTACCAGGAACATACCACAAAGTATATATTTAATAATGACTATAAATCCAGACATCTCATTGTTATAAATATAGAAGCCTGGCAAATGCATGATCATTTGAGAATTCAGGTGGCCAGGTTGATCTAGAGTAACAGTTTGTGTAAAACAGCACTCTCTGAACCTGGAGGAATAATTCTAGCTACTTTGGTCCTGGAACAGCATGCCCTAGAGTCATACATAAGTCAACAGACTAAAAGTTCTGTGAGGACAGAAACCTTGTCTATCTCATTCATGGTTGTATCTCTAGTGCTTAGCATAGTGATGGCTCATAGTAGATGTTCAGTATACACTTGTTGAATGAGTGAATTAAAAAAAAAGAATGAATAAAGCTTTGCTTACAATTGTGGCCTAAATCTTCACCTAAGTTGAACCCAGAGGAGAGAACTCAACAAGATTCAGATGGTCCTTTTTATGGGGAATTAGAATTGGCTCCAGAGGCACCCAGCTAATTCCACCCCATAGATTGAGATACTTAACACCATCACCATTCCCCACTACTGATCAGAGCAAGTTTTCAAATTTATTCACGTTCTGGTAAAGGCATGGTAAATGTGGGGATTAAAGAGAGAATGATTTTGGCAAAGGAAAGAGTAAAGATAATATCCTTTTAAAACACAAATCGGAGCACATCTCTGCCTGTCCTCAATTCTCCAATGACTTCCTTTCCCATGTAAAATAAAGTTTTAACCTGATCTATAAGGCCCCACATGATCTGGCCTCCAGCCTCATTTTGGCCTTATCTCCCAGAGCTCTTCCTCGTGCTCATGTGCTTAGCCTCACTGGCCTTCTTGCCAATTTTCAAACATGCCAAGCACATTGTAATCTTGGTGTCCTCTGTCTGTACACTCTTCCTTCAGGCCTTTGTGACACTCCCTGGCTTCCTGTAAGTCCCTTTCCAAACATTACCTCCTCAAACTGGCCTTCTCCGGATAGGCAAAGTATCTATGACTCCTGGCCATTATATTATGGATTTATTTACTCACTTGCTTGTTGTTTGAATTCTCCACCAAAATGTACAATTCTCAAGGACAGGAACTTTGATTTTTGGCAATGCTGTTTTGCTTTTGTTTATTTTCCTTATGCTGTTTTCCCAGTTCTTAGAACAATGGCTAGAACACACCAGGCACTCCATAAATAATGGTTGAATACATAAATGATTGAAGAAATGGATGAATGAGTGCAATGACTAAGTAGGCTCTAAAACAGATAAGAGAAAATTCCCCTGATGTCACATAAGCAATATCACACTGAACCATAACAACACATATGAGAATGATGGGGAGAAAACATTTAAATATTTTTCTATAATTCCTTTTTCTTCAGATACACTCAACCTTCCCTTGTGCTTAGGTGTTGTGTCCCTGGGTTGAATATTGATGCACAGTTCTTGGTACTGCCTTGAACAGTCCAGATACCTGAGGCTAATTAACACTCCATCCAATAACATCAATACAGAGCAGTAGATTTGTGGGAGAAACAGATTAAGTGAAGAACGGCATGCCTTTTCCTGACTTATAGTATTGAAAAATTAATAAGAAGACAAACAACTATTCACTTTTCTAAAAAGAGGAAAAGAAAAATTACCCTTAGTTGATTTACTATTGTTGAATGTTTTCAACAATTCCTTGAAGGAATCATTAAAATTTCACTGGGGAACAGAAACACATTTACTTGGACATTATTAGAATCACTAAGAAGCAACAGTGGAAAAAAAAAAATCGGCATTTTTTTAATACTAAAAGCAAATAACCAAAACTATTCCACATTTAGAAATCCCTTTGAGATATAACAAATACCTTACTTTGTTAAATATAAACAACAATCTGTTCCTTTAATTTTTTTCCTAATACAGGAAGATAATTTTATCTGAAGCAGATATAAATAATGAGAATTAAATGTCAACAAACATTTACTACTACCATGAAGAACACAGATAATACTTATCAAGTCATACTCTGTGCTAGGCATTATTCTACATTATTTTTATGCACTAATTTATTTAATCTTCACAATCACCCAGTGAGATAAGAAATATCATTTCTATATTAAATTTGAGGAAATGGGGTACAAGGGAATTAAATAATTTGCCTAGATTACAAAGCCAGAAAGTGGTAGAACTGAGATTTGAACCCAGTGGTCTTAACCAATACATTACCTCGGCCATGACCACCACACTCTATGTCTCTAATGTACTTAAGACACAGTACAAGGCATTGTTTCTGAAATTAGACATGAGTAAAATAAGGCACAGGGAAGGTGTGTGATTTCTCTACAATAAATTAAGAAACAGTATATTAAAAAAATAAAAATCTATAAACAGTAAAAAAGGCACAACAAGAAACAATACAGAAGAACCGAAAACTGATGGATACTGCAATGGTTTTCAAGTTGGTTCAGCTTATGCATATTAAATATATTAATTATATTCATATATATTTATAATTATATCTATATAAAAATATCTGGAAAAATTAAAAGGTATCTTTTTTGAGAAGGAATAATAACTATAAATAATGTATCAAACAAATATCTTCAAATTAATAGTAAACTGTAGTATAATTCCAATTAGAATATTTAGATTTTTTTGTTTGTTTTGGGGTATATGTGGGATATTAGATAAAATGATATTAAATTTTATATTGAAGAAAAATTGCCAAACATAGTAAAAAAAAAAAAAAAAGAATGAAAAGGAAGAACAATGGGGTTGAGGTCCTGCCTAACAGATATCAAAAAATAGTAGGGAGCCATTGTAATAGAATCAATATTGTTTTGGCATGTAATAGACACTAGATTAGTAGATCAGAAAAGAGAATCTAGAAATAGTTGTCAGTCTATATGATGACTAAGTTGGTATATATGACTAAGTTGGTAATTCAATTCAGTGGGGGAAAAGGAATTATTAATAAATGGTGCTATCATCATTAACCATGTGAAAGAAAATAAAAATTATTCTCCAAATGCAAAAATAAATTACAGATGAATTAAAAACTTATGTAAAATAAGAAAACAATAGAAATCTTGCAAGAAAATAGAGTAGATTTCATATTCAATCAAGTGCTAGTGAAGAACTTCTTAACTAATTCTGGAAACCCAGAAGCTATAAAATATAAGATGGAGATATTTGCCTGTGAAAAGGGAAAAAAATATATTATATAGCAGAAGAAAATGTAAACAAAGACAAGAGACAAATAATAGATACAGATAAAATATTTGCAAACAGAGGATAGAAAGAAGTTGTGGCACAGACATCACCATGTGTATAATATTTCATTTTCTCTTCCCAAGCACGTAGAAAGATGACATTCTCAACATCCCATGTAGTTCAGTTGGGCCATGAGACTAAATTCTGGCCAATGGGATGTGGGCAGATAAGATATAAGCCACTTGCTGGCCTTAAAAATACCCTGTCCTATTCTTATATTAGTTATTTATTGCTGTATAACAAATTATCCTAACATTTAGAGGCATAAACCAACAAACATTTACTATTTCACATTTTGTGAGTCAGGAACCCAGATGAAGCTTGGCTGGGTCCTCTGGTTCAAGATCTCTAATAGGCTGTGTAGGGGCATAAAAATTTTCCCCTCTTCCCTTCTACGTTCTTTGGGTGGTCTAATAATTAAATTGACATAAGAGAGATTAACAAGAAAAAACAAAATTACATACACACAGGAGCCTCATAAAGATATGAAGTCTCAAAAGGCTGTCTGGTAATGGAAGCTTGTATACTATCCTGAGCTAAGGAAAGGGGTAGGAGTTTGGGGACGCAAAGGGAAGAAGGGCTGTTCATGGGAAGAGAGAGGAGATGTTTAGAAAACAAAGGTTGCCCTCTACGCAGACAAGTTTCTTAGGTAAAAGGTATCTCTAGTAATGGCTCTCTTCCTGGTACAGGCCCCCTTTTCAATGTAAATTTAGGCAGTTGAGGGACAGGTCAATAGCTTTTTCTGAATCTGATGGGTTTTGATTGCCTTTAGCTCAAAATCCTCATGCCAGAGTGGCATATTTTGGGGTGGCACAACCTGCTCCCCTTCAGCTGCCACCCAAGTGTTGGCCGGTGCTTTCAGCTCCTCTGGAGGCTCACTTCGGGGGGAGCTACTTCTAAGCTGATTCATGTGGTTGTTGGCAGGATTTAGTTCCTCATGGTCTGTTGGACTGAGGGCCCAGTTCCTGGCTGTCTGTTGGCTGAAGGTTGTTCTCACTTCCTTGTCAAATGGGCAGCTGGCTTCTCTCAGAGTGAGCAGAAGGAAGACACAATTCAGAAGCCTCGGTCTTTTTGCAGCCTAATCTGATAGTGACCTCCCATCATCTCTACTGCATTCTCTTTGCTAGATGCAAGTCACTAAAGCCACACCCAAGGAAAGAGGATTACATAAGGGCATGAGAACCAGACCACGGGAATTATACGAGATTAAAAGCTGCCTACCACAACCCTCCAAATCTTTCTTTTCCTGCTATAAGGATTCTGGAAGCAACATTTCCTGGATGTCATAGCTACAAGATGAAGCAGGACTTCTTGACCTACAAGAGACTTTGGAAAGTTGAGAAATAAACTTTTATTGTGCTGAGCCATTGAGATTTTGTTAACATGATGTAACATAGCCTATTGTGACTAACAGCACCCAAAGAGCACTTACAACTTGATATGGTGTGAATTAATAATCCAATAGAAAAACAGGCAGTGTAAATCAGGTCTAATTCACAAATTTGCAATGGAAACTGAAACTGGTAAACAGTTAGCCATTGATGATTAATCAGCTAGTAACTAGGAGGGATCGGAATTGGCCACCCCAAAATATGTCTGCCGGAAAGATGCTTTGACCCCCCCACCCCCACTAACTGATCAAAAGGGTTTGAGATGGGAGGCCTGCCCCCAGAACAGGCCATCACCATAGACATCTCCAGGTATGGGGAGTGTTCTTGCTAAGCCATTGTTAGTTCTGGTTACCCTTTGTGAGAGATATTTGCATTTGTTAAGGAAATCCCCATCTTCTTCCATGTACCAGGAAGAAGGGTGGGGAAGGCCTAACCTAGAAACTTGTCAGAACAGAAGGAGAGGACTTTAATCCACATGATAAATTTACCCATTGTTAATTGTGCTGTTCAGGCAATATGCTATCTGACTTCCACTAGCTTCCTATAGACAACATCTCCCTGGAGGCTGGGTCACCATGGTAATGAATTTTTTGAGCTATTTTTTCAGGAACCGCCATTCTGTGGACATGTGCCCTACAAGGAGGCATGAAGCCTGACTACGCTTGCGCAGATCATCAATTACCTCATCTCTCCTCACCTCCAGTCATTTCAGACCACCTTGCTCCCTACACCATAAATATCCCTGAGTCCCTGTTTTCGGGGAAGCAGATTTGAGATTCATTCTCTCCCGTTTCCTCACTTGGCTGCCTTGTGATTAAACTCTCTCTCTGCTGCAATTTTGTGGTCTCGGTGTTCATTTCTGGGTGGCAGGCAAAAACAGACCTGGTGCGGTAACAGAACATAAGAAAAGATGCCATAAGAATAATAGTACTAGTAGAAGTAGTAATAACAACAAGCAGTATTTATTGAGAGTTTACTTTGTGCTCTGATTTACATTGTTTAACGCATTTAATATCCACAAAAAAGTAGATGTTACTATTCTCTCCTTTTGACACATGAAGTACCTGAGGCATAGAGAGGTGCTCAAATGTACTAGTAGTCAAGAAAATACAAATTGAAGGAATGGTCATCAGATATCAGTATGGCAAAAATTTGAAAGAGCGAAAACACCTATTGAATGCCGCAATAGAGAACATTGTTGGCAAAAACATCAGTTAATACAGGCTTTGTGGGAAGCGATCCTGAAATAGTTCTCATTTAATATACATGTATCCTTAGTTCCAGCAATCCTATTTCTGGGAAACTACCCAAAAGGAATAAAAGTGGAAGGATGTTAATTCCCACATTATTCATCACAGTAAAAAAGAACTGGATATAAAGGCTTGCCCATAAAATGGGAATACTTTAATAAATTATTGTATACCTACCCCTCAAAATATAATCCAGACATTAAAAAGAATGAATTAGAGCCTTACCAATTGACTTAAAGGGATTTCAGTGAAGTGTTGTTGCATTAAAACAGCAATAAATAGAAAATTGTGAATGATATGGCCCTATTTTCATAGAACAAAAGCAAAAAATATCCTATATATTTATTCATTCTATGTGATTCTATATATTGAGCATAGAATAGTGACCAAACAAAGGCTAAACTCGAGAGGTTAGGGAGCAGCCAGCAAAGGTGGCTAAAGAAGAAGGACCAGTAAGTGAAGAAGGAAGAGAAACAAGAGAGCAGGTCCTAGGAAGCTGGATAAAGAAAGTGGTTCAAGAAGAGAAGTGGCAAAAGTTGCTGCTGGATAGAATATGAGGTGGTTGGCTTTAGTAACATGGAGATCACTTATGCATTTATGATCCTTTCAAGTTTTTTTTTTTTGTGTGCTGGGGATGGAAGCCTGGTTGGAGGGGGTTAAGACAGAATGGGAAAATGAGGGAAAACAGAGACAACTACAGCCATATCTTGCAAGGGAGTTTTGATTTAAAAGGGGGAAAGAGTAATATAGCAATATAGCAGTAGCTGGAAGGGGTTGCATTGTTTTCTTTTGATTTTTTAAGATAGTAGCTACTTCAAGATGGTTGCATGTTAATGAAAACAATCTGGTAAAGGAAAACTGATGATGGAAGAGAGAGGAGACAATTGTTAGAGTGATGTTTTAAGGTAACCAAGTGAAAATGGCCTTCAGTGTACAGATGGAGGGAATGGTCTTAGAAGGTGCATAACAGTTCCTGTATCATAAACAAAAACGAAGGCAGACTAAATGGCACAGATACTGGGTGTTAACAGATGTGGCGATGTGTGTGTGTGGAAGAATTTCTCTAACTCGTTATATTTTCATAGTGAAGTACGGAAGCAAGGTCATCAGCTGAGAGTGAAGACGGAAGGAAGTATTGAAAGTTTGAAGAGAGAGGAAAATGTATGGAATAATCGTCTAGAAAGTGGTGGAGTGAATGACAGCCAAAGTGCAGTAGGATTTCCTGTCAGCACTAACGTTCTTCTTGAGGTTATACATTTAAGGTGAGTACAGTCAGCTGAGGTTTTTCTCTAGCCACACTCAGCAGCCTGGATGCACATCTGGAGCAGGCAGAGTTGAAGATAAACAGGGTAGGATGACACAAAGATTGAGCCTGCAGGGAGAGGACTATGACATAAAAGGGGTGAAGGATAATGAAGGGCAAAAGGATCAAGAGCTTATAGGTCCCAGATCTAAGTTTTTGGAACTGGAGTATTAGAGATGTGGGGATCAAAATTTGCCATCCAAAATGTGTCCTCACTTGATTATTTTTAAAAACAAAAGACTCAGGAAGAAACTTTGACCTTTCCCCTGACTGCCTAAAAGAATTTAAGATAGAAGTCCTATTCCAGGAAGGAGCTAATACCGTAAGATAACTAAGGTATAATATAAACTAGGTGTGATAGACAGGGAGGAACCTAGCAAGAGCAAAGTCCTCTCCATGTCTCATTGCCTTTGCAAGACATGGGCAACGTTTGTTTACCAAACATTTGCCTTTCCATCTCCATGTGAATTGCCTTCCTCCCCTTTGAAATCCCAAACCACTACCTACAACATCCTCCTTTGTCCTTAGTTGAAGATGGTATTTAAGGTAGTGGCTTCCACCATTTTGGTGAGTTACTCAGTTTTCCTGGGTTTCTCCCCTGTATGTGTGTTATTAAACTTTGATTTTTCTCCTGTTATTCTGTCTCATGTCAATTTAATTCTTAGACCAGCCAGATGAACCTGGAGGGTAGAGGAATAGTTCTTCCTCCCCTACAGAGGGAAAGAGCTGAAAAGATAGAAGGCAATGGTCAAAGAATGGAATGCTTAAAATTTAAGATTGTGAAGGGGATGCAGTTTTATTATTGACAAGATCTAGTAGATAATCATGGAACTGAAAAACTAAGAGTGAAGTTTCAAGATCATGAGAGGAGGTTAATTAAGAGACAGAAACAAGATTGTTGGGAAGATTGCATACATGGATATTGAAATCACCAAGGATTATAACAGAAATAGTGTTGGGAGGAGTGAGAGCAAGCTGCGTACCAAAATCCTCAAGAGTAGCTTGAGAGTCTGTAGCTGACTGCTAAAAGGAGGGGAAGTAGATGGTATAGTACCACAGCATGAGCTTTAATGTTAGCATTTCTTTGGAAGGAGAGAGGGCCAGTGTGGTTGATGAGGAACAAGGAGGACACCTCACTTCTGGGCTGTGGGAGATAAAAAAAAAAGCCACCTTGGAGGGTGCTGTAGAAGAAGTAGTTTCCTTAGGGAAGAATCAAGTTTGAGATAGAGCAAGCAGGTTGCTCTTGGCTGAATTATGGCCTCCAAAGGTATCAGTTCCTAATTCCTGGATCCTGTCAATTTTACTTTCTTTTTAAAAAAGGGCCTTTGCAACTGCGATTAAGTTAAGGATCTTGAGATGAGGAGATTATCCTGGATTGTCCAGCTGCATCCTAAATGCAAACACATGTGTCCTCATAAGAGAGGGTCAGGGGGAGAGTTAACACAGAAGAGAAGACACCCAGAGAAGGTGATGTAAAGATGGATCAGAGAGTGATCTGAAGATATTTCTTGAAGTTTGGAGTGATGTGACAAGCCAAGGAAAGCCAGCAGCCACTAAAAGCTTTAAGAGGCAAGGAGTGCATTGTCCCCTAGGGCCTTTGGAGGGAACATGGCCCTACTATTAATTTCAGCCCAGTAATATTGATTTTGGACTTCTGGACTCAAGAATTGAGAGAGAGAATTTCTGTTTTAGGTCATCAAATTTGTGGTAACTTTACAGCAGCCACAGGAAACTAATACACAGGTGAAGGAAAAATTCAAAGAGAATGGGAAGAGAGTGGACTTTGTTGATGATGGACCATTAAGTTCCAGAGAGGACAGAGGAAGTGGGAGGACACAAAATAGTAGAGGATGTATGAAGTCGCACAGACTGATGATAAGCCTGGGATCCTCGGGCTACTTGTGGCTACCCATTAATTAGGGATAAGGAATGAGGGAATTAGCACTGCTGACCTAAGAGGCAGACTTCCAAGGGAGGAAGGGGGTGTATCATGCCAGGACACAAGGTTTTGGAATTCCCTCTTCATTTGTACAAACGAGAATATAGAGGTTACAGAGAAAACTTTACTGAGAGCACGAGAGAGTGATATATGTGTGTGTGTATTTATAGATACATATATGTGCATATATTTTTGTACAGATATATACATGTGTACATATAGATATATGTGTGCATATATTATTTTTAAAGCATGGAGAAAATGGAAGGATAAGCGTTTGAGTAATATAGGAGAAATAATAGGGATAAGGAGGGAAAAAATGCTGGCACTCAGAAAAGAAAAGAAAACAAAGCAAAAAAATGATAGGAAATGCAAGGATCACATAGGTGATTTATGTAAAAGTGCATAGGTGATTTATGTAAAAGTGCATAGGTGTATATACGTATAAGACATTTAAAAGACGAATTTCAAATAAATTTATAAAAACTTCATTTGTATAGCAACAGAAGTGCCAAAAGACCTTGTTCAAAGTTAAATCTAAACATGCATGGTGCTGTAACCTGATTTTAGTTTCCCCTGCTTTTGCTCTTTCTTATTTGCAGTTCACTGACTTTATGATTCTAACTGATCCAGTGTGTGCAGACAGTTCAACTTACAACAGCCCCAGCTCTCCCTCTCTGAATCACCTTTGGACCCTTCCTCTGTATCTATGAAAGAAGGAAGCTGCCAGTACTCAGTGACATCTGTGTGCTTGAAGGAGTTTGCCTGAGATGACCGTAAGGTAAGTCTATTTGAAAACTTAGTCTATTATTACAACACAATGAAAATGTGGCTAAGAATTTCTGGAGATGGTGTCTACTTAAAAACATAGGCTGGCCATCCAAGTTTTCTTCTTAGTCATACAATTTGCCACCAAACAGGCTTATGACTTCAAATCTAGGGTCTTTCCATGAATGGGGACTAAACAAAGCTGTTTTACTCTTACGCTGAGAAGCTAAAGGCATTTTATATTTTAGCATCTCTCAGCCCCACTCTTGTAACAGTTTAATGCAAGTCTGGGGCTGTGCATTCTTATCCTGGATCTTCATCATTCAGACACAGACCAGGGAAGAGAAAATGCATGGAAGATTGCTAGTAAAGTTTCTATGGAATTATCATACATCATTTCTATTTGTATTCCATTTTTGCATACTAGTCACAGACTCTGGAGCCAGACTACCTGGGTTCAAATCCTGGTTTTACCACTAACTATCTGTGTGTCCTTGGGCAAGTTACTTAACCTCTCTGTGCCTCAGAGTCCTCAACTATAAAATGTGATGATAACAATCAATAGTAATGACCCCATAAGGTTGTTGTGAAGAGTTAATGCATTAATCCAGTCACTGCACTTAATTCTTGGCACATAGTAAATACCAAGTAAATGTGAACTCTTATGATGATGATAATGATGATGTTAAGAATTGATGGGTATGTGGGAAAATAATCCCCCCAAAAAGTGGATGAATGGGGAAGGAAGAAAAGATGAGATCTAAACTAAAAAGAATAAATGAAAGAAAAGCCTATGACCTTGGTTAGGATTTGGGAGGCTGGAAGTATGTTGGAAGAAATGAATCCCCCCAAAAAAACCACAGAAAAGAATAAGAGCAGAGCCCTGGTGACTTGAATTGCATGGATATGCAGAGTCAGAATGTTAAACACTCAGGTCAGGAAACTCAGACAGGTAATGAGTATGTGCGGGCAAAGTTGTAGGGTTCTGGAAAAAAAAATCTATCTGTAAAATCACCTTCAACAAGGATAAACACGTATCCCTCGATAAAGCTAAAGGACTGAAAAAAACCCCGCAAAAATGCATACTTAAATTGTGCACAAGAAAAAGGAATTCAGATAGGAAAATAAGTACATCTTCACACATATTTTTCAAAAATTTATTGGGACAGCAAAACTTCCATGTAACTAGCCAAGTACACACTTTCCTGGCTTATTGGCTCGCCCAATAGCTTGGCAAAAGAAAAGTTGGCTTTCAACCTCACCTTGCCCAAGGACAACTTGCTCATTCTGAAAGGAATTTTTAGTCCCAATTCATAAATGCCTCTGCTTGTATTCATATGTTTATTTTAGAGAACACCAGTGAATTCTTGGCAGGCAGTGGGCTACAAATGAGACACACTTGCTCACTATCTTCTTATAAATCTTTTAAATTAGCAGTCAAACGAATTTGTCAAAGAACTTAGCATGCCTTATACAAGGATATATCTTGCATTAATGGAATTGTTCTATTTAGATGTTACAATTTCTGGATGTTTCTAATATAAAGTGGAATCTGATCTGAGGTAATACTGAAGATTTATATGGACTTCTAACAGGGACTTTTCTTCTCAGCTTTACTTTTGGGTCTTCTGAAACATTTTCAAAGAGCTATTTGTGTTGCTTCAGGCAGGGTCTTTTAGAAGTTGATCTGTGTGTGTGTATAATGGCCTATTAAAAGGGAAGTGCCAAATAGAGTAACCCTATTTAATTAACACTCGCAATAAAAAAAATAACATTTCTAGTTCCAACACATTATAGAATTTTAAAAAGGAGATATATTGATTGGCACTTCAAGGTGATGTAGTAGTGTAATGGGGCAAAAGTTAAACTCACGTAATGAATATTGTTATCTTCCAAAACCATATTTCCTGTTGAGTAACCCTCCTTTCCCCTCTCCCCAGCCCTCTCCATTGCTGTTTGAAAGCACTTACTGGGTAATTGCTTTATTACCCAGCAATATGTAATTTATTCATTCAGCAAGTATTGCACATTCACCTACTATTCTTTTTGGTACTGAGGGTAAGAAACTAGTAAGATATCCATGGTTGTTATCCTGGAGAAAGGTTTTCATAAAGTGGTTGGATTGGCAGCTTCAAGAAGCAGTTTCCTCTTAGAAAGGAGTGGTGGAGATAGCAGCAACAAGAATAGAGATCCAGTGTTATGAGCTGAATTGTGTCCCACCCAAAACTAGTATGTTGAATCCCCAATCCCCAGTACTTCAAAATGTGACTGTATTTGGAGATAGGGCCTTTTAAGAGGTGATCAAGTTAAAATAAAGCCATCCTAATCCGATCTGACTGGGATCCTTATAAGAAGAGGAAATTTAGACATACAGAGAAACACCAGGGATGCACGTGCACAGAGGAAAGACCATTTGAAAACACAGGGAGACTGTGGGCCTCTGCAAGAGAAGCCTCAGAAGAAACCAAACCTGCTGACACCTTGATCTTGGACTTCCAGCCTCTAGAGCTATGAGGTTTTGTTATTTTATTATGGTATTCTGTTATAGCAGCCCCAGCAAACTGATGCACCCAGTTTGTTAAGTGACTCACTCAAGATTCTCACCACCAGTTTTTGTATTAGACTCTTTCAAAGTGAAATTGCCCTGGACAAAGTTAAATAGGCAAGGAAGGGTTTATCCAATACTATTGAAACAGAGGCAAGAGACTGAACTCAACTCCACTGAAGCAAATGGCAGGAGAGATTTTTAAGCCCTGAGCTGAGTGAGTAGAAAAGTACTGGAGGACGTTAGGAGGAAGGTTTATCAGTGGAAGTGTCCAGCATGAAGGGTTATTCCTGAATTTGCCAATGTTTTTCTCCGTAATTAGGTCATCTGTGTTTACTAATTGGTCTCCACTGAAATTAGGCTCCTACCCTGTCACAGAGACTGGGAGACAGGGGCACTATGTCCTTCACTGTTTACATTTCAGAGAGACGGTTCCCAGGTCCTTGAGAAGGACATTCCTGGGTTGTAAAATTGGGGGAGGCTAACAGAAGATTTATGTATATTTCAAAGGGGCAGAGAAAGAATTTATAATTGGAAGTTCTCTAAAACAAATACTCTAAGAAAAGGGAAGTTGGGGGCTAGAGCCAGAAGAAACCCATCTAAAATTAAGCCTAGTGAGTGGAATATTAAAGCCATCTTAGTCAACCCCTTTGTTATGGAACAGGCTGACCTCTAGTCCTGGAAGGGCATCAGGTTCCCTTTGTAAATTGGTGTCCCTGGAAGCCATTTTTATGGGATGGCAGTGCATCCCTTAGCAGTGAACTAAGAAATTCCGGTTATTTCACAAAGGCCCTGTAAGCACAATCAGAAGGCATGAAAATAACCCTGTATTATTGCCATTCTGGGCTTCCGCAAACGGTGCTTTAGGCTGGATCTCATTAAATCTGCATCCCATTTCCCACCTCAAATCACCCAGAGCCTAGCAATTACCCAGTAAGTGCTTTCCAAACAGCAAATGTAGGATTCATTTTCTCATAACTTCTCCGTCTGTTTCTTTGTTTTTAAACAGTGCTGCTTTAAAATTGGTGCCACCATGGAAAAGAGGTAATGCTCTGTTTTCATTCTATTTCCTCTGCCAGGAAGTGCTTAAGCATTGAGAGAAAATCCCTGTCTGCCTTGCAACCCAGGAAAGTGAGCACTATTGTGAAAGCATCCAGGGGCACACGGGAAATTACCATGTAACTGCCCAGCACAAAACACCAGTGGGATGCACCCGCCAGAGGTGCACATAATCATGACTGGAGTTACAGATTTGAATGCCCATGCTAGAATGCAAATAAGCTGTCTTGTGGTGCCTAGCAATTTTCCAACCCTCTCCTAAATAGAGGAAAGTCTTGGGTTTTAGGTGAAATCTCTTTTTCTCACTGAAACTTGGAGAAACACCAGTTCTGTGTGATCCAAAGTAGCTATACAGGCAATTGTCTCTTTTTCTGGGTAAGAAAATAAATGAATTGAATAGAATGACTTATTTCTCCTGAATGTATCATTTATGGAATTATAGAGGCAAAAGGTTTAATGCTATGATCCTGGCCTCTCCCTTTCGTGGGGAGAAGAATATGGAGTAAAAGGTAGACTCACTGGATTGCTAGATATGTGCAAATTCCTTTCTATTTTGTAAATATGCTCATTGTAATTGCTGGCTTCCTGTTAGGATAAATGCATTCATACTTTGCTTTGAATGGCACTAGCTGGCTTTCTGCCCTTTGGGTCGATAGAATTTTGCTATTTCCAAGTATGCTGTAAGCAGAGGAGAGAAAGCAAGAGTGAAAGAGAAGTGATGTTAGGGCCTTGGCAATAGCTCATGCCCACGAGTTGTATGCAGACTGAAAACAATAGCTCCATGGGGGCATATACTCCCCACCATCCCCCCATCACCCACCAAAATTCTTACCAGTGACTTATACATTTTTTCCTTTTCCTGCCCAAATCAACTGCTACCAAGTGATCCTTAATTCCTCTTTTACTCTTTCACATATTTTTCATATTAAATGACTTTGGAGAGATAGGACTGAATGATTTGAAGGACGTGTAGCCCTTCACTCAGACAATTGAATCAGAGCATTTTCTAATCACTACCTAACATGTACCTAACTTTGCCTCAAATCCAGATGGTGATTTTGTTCCTGTATAGAGTTGTAGATCTAAAGGTCCAACTTGAATGACAAGAATATGGATTCAACAAATATTCATTGAGCGCCTCTGACGTGCTAGGTACTGGAGACACAACCTTGAGAAGAGAGACTGGGCCCCAAACAAGTAATTAAAATGAAAAGTAATAAAACTCTACCTGACGGTAGCACCTAACCCAGTGTTGGCTGAGTGGAGTTAATAACAGATGAAGGGCGTGGAAGATTTACCAGTGACATTTAATCTGAAACCTAAATAGGAGTTAGCCAGATGAAGTAATATGGGAAAGGGATCCTAATAACAGGAATAGAATGTAAAGGTCTAGACTCTAAAGGCAAGAGAAAGCCTGGCTTATGGGGGAGATGAAAGTAGTTCACCTTGGCTAGAGAAGAGGAGAGAGTGACAGAGACACGGACAGGAAGAAAGAAGTAGATAAGGTAAAAGAGATAAATGCGGGGTAGTTTATAAATAACTATCTAAATTTGTTCAAAGAGTTTGGGGAACATCCTCAGGCAATAACGACTAGCAGAGAAAAGTGGTGTGCAGTAGGGCTGCTCCCAGGACACATGGTGTCACCAAAGAAAATGCCTCTTTCTCAGCATTGATGGACTCTGACCCAGCATCGGCCCACACGTGATCCTCATCATGTTTTCTCTCACTGCTATACTGTCAAGAATCCATTCGAGAGGGGAAATTAAATTGTAATGTTGAAAAATTTTATAAATTCAGAAAATGAAGATGGAAACCAACTGGACAAAGCAGAACTGGCACCCCCAGTCTATGCTCTCCGGTACAGAGCTAGCCTCTGTACAGACTCTCCTTTGCCCAAAATTAGCTTACCCACACCTAGGGACACTGCTAGACCTTGCCACACCTTTATACAAATTAGAAAAAAAAGTCTCCTCCTATCTGAAGCTGCTCAGCACCTGGGAGCAAGGCTTGGCCAGGAGAACAGAGACTGGATTTCATCCTCCACCTGTCCTTCCTATGGTCCCCCCAATCTTGAATTTGAAAGCCCTGCACACGGGCACACAGCTTGTCTTTTATTTGACTTCATGTGTTACACGTCCTGAAATTCCACCAATTAGATATTAATTTGGGAGAATAATTGTCCTCTAAAAGAGTAAACAACTGTTAGCTGATGAAACCATAGATAATTCACTTTACTACAAGTTTATTCAATCATCTGGCTTCTCCCTAGTTGGGAATAGTGGCTCTGAGGGAACAAGAGTTTGAATTGGAGATGAAGGAAAGGTGAGTGCAAAGCATGACGGCTTTAGTGGGAGGGACAGAGAGGTGGGAAATTTGTAGAATTATATGGAGTGTTTTATCAAAAGGTAGCATGTGAAGCCTGGGAAAAGAAAGATTAAGCAGTTGTTGAAGAGTGCTGAATGGACAATGTGAAGGGGGCAAATACAAACTTCACTTGTTTTAAAGATTTTCTTTGACTGGTCCTACCTCCAAGGGTCATGGTCTTTTCTCTCCAGAATGCAGCCCTCAGACTAATACTATTAATTCTACAGCTCAGGGACCTTGTGGGTTGTATTGATTTTTCTCCTTCTGGCTGACCCGAGACCTAATCACCATAGCTAATGTTTCCAGGGACAGATGAGCATGGAATTCCAAACCAATTTACAAGTGTGTGCCAACTTGGAGTTGCCTTAAACAGAAATCAAGGAGTATTCTTTCTTAAAAGTGACCTCTGTCTGGTATGTCTTACTATTACATTTCAGCAGATTAAACAAAAACAAGGAAGCAAAACACAAAATGGAAAAGTTGTCTGGGGTTAGAGCTTGTGTAAGACAGGTTGCCTGGCAACCAAATAAACTCAGATTTAAGGGTGTACTGATTAATGTCAGGGGGTCACAGACAGAGAGTTGATTACTTCCTACATGATTTCACTTTAATAGTATTATTGGAAGACATTTGAAATCTACATATTGATTTTAAAAAGGTCACTTGTGGTCTGGTTTCCAGGGAAATTCAAGTTGATTCAACTTCAATGGGTGTCATACCTTGAGGTAGACACTGTACCAAGTGCTTAATACATATCTCCTCATTTAATCTTTCTAATAACTCTTTATGGTAAAGATTATATTTTTCATTAGTCAAATGGGGAAACCGAAGTACAAATCCAAGGTTACTCAGCTAATAGGTGATGGGTATGAATTGTGTTTTACGTAGCTCCACAAGCCTTGTTTTTCCTACCACATTATTTTGCCTCCTTTTTTCCCTAGTAATTCCTAAATGCTTATATATGCCGGATGCAGTTTGCCCCCATTTAATTCTCACACATAACTCTTGTGAGTGTATGGTTATTTACATTTTATAAATTAGGAAACAGATTCAGCAATGTTAACTATATTCCCGAGGTCATACAATGGGTATGTGGCAGATTGCATCAAGAATTTAAAACTGAATCTTTTAAATTCAACTTCAGTTCTTTTTCTACTCCCCAACAGCTTCTTGTCTCAAGATGTTCTATCCTGAATTCATCAAAACACAACTATGCCACTTAAAATAAAACAAAATGGGCCCTCTTTCATTTTCAAAACTTTCCTGTCTTTTGACCTCTCTATCAAAATCATGCTCTCTCTACACTGGTAGAAAAATAATCTCATATATTAATCCAAGCTGGGGTGTTGATGGCTGATCCATAAGTTCCTTTATTGCAGCTGATCCTTGCATGTTTCCTAGTAGACAGCAGAGGACAGAGAGCTCCAACCCACCAAAATGACCCTCTCTTGCTGGAATATTAGATACTGAGGCAGAGCTGGCAAGGGAGATGTTCATTTGAGCAAACAGCCTTTGTCACACCTCTAAAATCATATGATAAGTAAGCAAACCCAGGATATTCATGGATATTACGGTGGAAGATTCCTGTGGTTACTAAGGATTTGTTACTAAGGATGCTCACCTTAGTAACAAATATACAATCAGATTAAAACACCACAACAGAATAAGGTCTCATGAACCTCCAACAGATCTGGAACATTCTTTGGCTCAAATTTCTTCTCTTTATCGTAAGAGAATGGAGACTCTCTGTGCTACAGTCAAGAAGATCTCACAGACCAGTGATAATCTGAGAGAAAAGATCCAAAAATGATGTTGATCAAGGTGACAGTCCCCAATTATGGTATTTTTCTATTTCATATATTTGAAAACATAATACTAAACACTATATATAGAAGTTAAACTATATATAGTTCCCCAATTAAACTAAAAGAGTATAGACAATCAGTACCAAAAAAATGATAGCAAAAAATAAAAGTATTTCTTTGGCAGAAGCAATAGCTACTCAATTTCTTAGATTGCCTCTCAGTAAAGTTAATGATAGTCTTTTCTTGTCTACTGGCTTAATAAAATGTTGGCCTACAAAACTGGGGGTGGGAGAGTAATATGGCTTCAAGCTTAGCTAAAATATGGCCTCAAATTATGTCCTCAAGTTTCATCTCCCTCCAGGCTTTCCATCCCTACTCTTCTATATATAAGATTTATTACCAGGTTTACCACATGGCATGGCTAAGATGATGACCAAAAGCTTCAGGCTGATAGCCTACCAGATTACAAACACCAATTGGAAAAGAGTGCCACTTTCCCTAAAAATTCAAGCCAAATTCCTCAAATTTACACTGAGTTGCTTGGTTTTTGTCATATGCCTACCATGAACCAATCACTGTGGCTAATGGAAATTTGATGCCCTGATAGGCCAAGCCTGGGTCATTTTTTACCCCAACTGCTGAGAGTGGTGTGAACCTGAGTAGAACCATAAGGACTAAGAAAGGGAGAGGTTGGTTCCCCAAAGAAATGCTAGAAGATCAAAAAAGAAAATAAATTAAGCTACCACAAGTATTCTTTCATAATAGTGGGTCAATGATTGATTCTTTGAAAAATCCTTTTAATACAACAGAAAAATAAAACATAAAATGGATTAGAAAACATTAAAGAAACATTACATATCAAAGGCATTTGACCAGGATATGATTAAGGTGCCTTTGATAGTGTGCAAAGAATTATGGGTAGACCAATAAAGGAAAGAACATCTTTTTCTTTGAAGTACATTTAATAAGTGTCAGATTGTGTTGAACCCAAGGTTGACAGGAGACAGTTTTGACTGACCAACCTTTGATTAATAATGTAGTGACAGCACAGCCATGAGTAGGAACTAGCTGAGCAACATTCCCCAAGTTTGTCTGACCCTTGTGGTTCTTACCTCAGAGCCCATAATGCCAGAAGAGACGTATGTGTCCAGAAAGAATTTTAAAATGGGAAAAAGATGATTCAGCATATGGAACTCACTCCATAGGGTGAATCATTCCTAAGACCCAGAATAGGCCCTCTATTCGCTCCTAACTGGCTAGCTCCTTCTTTTTCACCTATAACCTGTGCTAAGCTACCTTGAAAAAGCAAGAGACTAAAGGATGTGCTAGCCTGGCTGATGTGCTGGCAGTAACATTGACATTCGGCTGTGGAGCAGAGAGAAAATGGGAACTGCAGGCCTATCGTGGACAAGAACAAGCTTACAAGGAACACTGTGAAGGGTTAAATCCAAGAGGCCAGTAGAGGGCAGTGAACAGATCTAAAGCAGCAGCTCATCAGCAAAGGGCAGACAAGAGAGGCAGGGCAGACAGGAGAGGCAGGGCAGATTCAGGGACAAGACCCTGACAAGATCCCAGAAGCCTGTGGAGCCTGGGGAGAGAAATCTTTTTATTGAGAACCTATCACCCTATGCTCATCAGCTTTGAAGAGCAATGGGTCTGTTGTCTTCTCCAGGAAGCCCTCCCAGCCTGGTGACCATACGGAGACACCAAATCCTTGACTGCAGTGTCACTCACACTATAGGTAGTCACTAAAGAAAGGTCCCCAAAGCAAAATTAGAGTGTTGTAATCATAAGAAAGAGGAATACATACTGGGGCTAATAAAATAAAACAAACCCCACAAAAACAAATGTCTCTTAGACTGTTTTGTTAACCACAGAAATGGCTTATATTTTTGAAAGAATGACATTTCTCATCTTCTGGCTATATCTAAATATTTGTGAAATCCCACATAATGTGTAATGGTTATGTGCAGTGAAGGAACTTGTCATCTCACCCTCTGATGTGTAGTCATCTTCAAAAAACGTACAGAAGAAAACTCAAGTGCCATCAAGAGATATTTTGCTTTGTTTCCTAAGGTCCTTCTGGGGACACTACCTGTAAATTCACATATTACTGCCCAAATGAGAGGAATATAAATAACTCATCCAATCAGGAACAGAATCAGAAAACAAGCCAAGAAGAGGAAACAAAATAACTAGTGCAAGGGCATCTCAAGCAAATAAAGGGGAATGAGGTGTGTAACAGTTAAAGGAGAAGTAACATGATTTTAAAGAGAAAATTGTGAAATCATTGGGTTTTTTTTACTAAGCACAACCAACCCTGCTAGCAATTGCAAAAGCTGATGTTAAGGTTTTACAGAGAGACTCAAAAAGAGACTCGACAAATTCTCTCTAAAATGTATATGAGAGATGCTTGAAGAGATGATAACTAGGTATAAGAGCAGCATCAATAGGGAAAAAATGGTACACTTGGAGAGAGCACAATGAATTAAGCCCCAAAGGACTTTAAGATGCGTGAGAAAAGAACTTACCTCTCTAAGCCACTGAACGATAAAACTACATTGGGAGAAATGACCAGTGAATAAACTTTAACTCAAAAATATGTATTTATTTTTAAAGATCTCTATAATTAAATGTATATTTTTAATTGAACCATAAACCTAAATTTCATGAGCACTTTATTCATTTTGTTTTCCCTCTGTTATTCTTAATGAATTCTTTTCTTGAAAGTTCCAAATTAAGAACCATCACTATGTGTTTTCTCAGGCAGAAATACCTGACTCCTGCTGGACCTGACTGTGGATGAACCTTACTCTTTACCTGGTCTTTAGCTGGTCCCCAAGTAAGGAGAAACCATATTTCCCATTTAGTCCATTCACTCTTACTTACTATATATATATAGATAGAGAGGGAAAGGAGAACTACAGAATTATTGTGAGACAAGGACAATAATAATAATAAGACTGGGCTGAATTTGTGAGACTATGTAGATATAAGATTCTATCCAAAATGTTTTCTACTTAGTCGAAAACTCATGCTAAGAAACCATCAGCAAATGGATAACTCTCAAACTCTCTCATATCCACAGATACCAGGCCTGATGTCTATAACATCCCTCTCCAAATAGGTTTCCTCTCCCTTGCCAAAAGCAAATGGTATGAGTGTGGAGAGAATAGGCAGATCAGAGGAAGAAGATGTATAGGGGAAAGAAAGTGTCACTCTTCTAGAATCTTCTTCTTGAGATCCAGCAGGGCAGAGCTTTTTGGCTCTTTGTCAGTCAAGAGACTGAGGTTCTCATGCTTAGCTGGTGTGAAAGGTGGGCAGATGGAGATGTGCTGTTTCACAATGTAAATGCATTCAGGAACGCAAGCATCATGCCCTGGAATTCCACTTCTGCTTCCAAGGGAGCTTTGAAAACTCAGTCACTCCACACTTCTCTGTTTACAAAAAAACAATGGCTACCTCCCATCTACCTCAAAGACGTCTCCTGAGAAATAACCAACAAATCTGCCATTTTGCCCTTCTCAAATGAAATGTGATTAAAACTCTAGTAAGACTAAAATGAACTTTCTTCTTTTGAAGAATGTTTTGCAATGTTATTGAAAAATAGAGTTATAGCTAGTCCCAAATTAAACGATTATTAAACTATGAGCAAGTTCCAACTTCTCAATATATGAGTAAAGTTTAGCAGCCTTAAATACTAAAATCTGACATTTAATTTGCAATTCTACCTGGTAAAGAATTTCATAATACTTCTT